>CM038144.1:496214272-497516140 GCA_021437245.1 Aegilops speltoides | reverse complement strand
AGATCAGTAGATCTGGATAGAGTCTCGCTCATAAAGGAAGAGTAGCGCGCTAGCGCGGCTCGCTCCGCTTTTTGACGCGGAGCTTGCTGCTGTCTTTTTAGCTGCAATAAACATAAGCTAAAGGAAGAAAAGCAATAAAACTAATTCACTTGCTTCTTGGGATCGATACGGAGCGGGGGGGACCTCCTGACAATTACAAATAAACCTTTAAAATGTGGATTTAGTGCGCACGGAGGATCTGTGATTCCTCCTACCTTATGAGCCCTTACGAAATGCCATTTTGAATGATGGACAAATCATGGGTGTCGGCGGTCTAGTCAGAGCATTTTGGAGCGCCTGAGGAAAGACCATCTATCCCCAACGACCGCCTTAAGTTGCTTAACCGCGGTTCTCTTAGTTTTACCATATATAATGGGCAAAAAAACATTTTGACTATCTTTCGGTTAAACGTTTTATCGATTTTATCAAACACTTCTTGCAAACAGTGCGCACGCTTTTTCTTTTTGCATCTTTGAATCCTGGTGTGTTGGTTAGTACCGAAGCCTCTTGGCTAGTACAGAGTTGTGGTTTGATATAGCTACTAGAGAACCTGGCTGTACTAAGGATGACGGCCTGTATTCGGAGTTTCCCTGGGGTTGGTAAAGCGAAATGGGGGCCACCCTAGCCCATTGAGTGCTCTACCTCGGGCCTGACGAACCTTTTGTACCAGGATCATCACGAGACTCTGTTTCTGTGGTAGATGACTCAATAGGCAGGGCCTAGAACCTCTAAAGAGGGTGTGACCGATCACCAGATCACGCGGGAATCTCGGTCTTGTTTGGGCCGATTCCTTAACGAGAGCCTAGTCGAAAGCGCCGCAGAAGCAAGGTTATTAGATACCGAAGGAAAGCCCGGCCAGAACCACATGTGCAAGTTTCCCTGCATGTGGCTCGTCCGTGATAACTTCTTCGGCGGCTCCGTCCCGAGCTTCCGTCGTCGGCCCTTGTCATTAGACCACTATGCTTGTCTTTTCCGCCTTGACTCTCGAATCTTTTGCTTCTTGGATGGTGGCGAACAATGCTGCTTGCGTAGCGGGAGATGCCCGCCCATCATTATTAGTAATAGGTTACTCTATCAAAAACGTTCTATCCAATTCCCTGAATCATTCACTATCATACTCAGTCTTGCCTTCACTTAGTTGAGGGATACTAACAGGTTTATGTACGATATGCTCTTTCCTTCCTTCATTCGGTGACGCACAGAGGTGGCAGAGTCTTGTTCTGAGTCGCCACAACTTTTGGGAGCACCGAGATCCCGAATAAGATGTCGCATTTAATTGGCCGAGGTGCTTTGGGAGCGGATCACGCTCTACTACCTCCGGTCCGTGGTTCGACCTCCCTGTAGTGGTCCTTGCTTTTCTTTTTGAAAGCTCCATGAGGCCAATTTTATGCGTTTTGCTCACTGCGTGCCCCCCTTTCGCCGAAAGTGCCCCGCCCGGTTCACAGTGGCTGTTGGCCTACCAAGCAAGCACTTGCCCTCTGCTCCTGCCGCCTGTCAAGTGGGCTCCGCTCGTTATCCTGATTGTTCTCTCTGTTGGGCCCTTTCCTATTGCTCTAACCATAAGCTATGGCAATTCCAGCTTGCACCCACTCTGGCCCGCCCAGCGGTCAGTCCTCTTTCAATCCTTCATCTTCTTATGAGTAGCCGCCACAGGAGGTCCTCAGTCTGAATCCTCCACTTAGCTCCACTAAATCAACCTGTGGCGCTGAGTGTAACTTCACGTTTTCGACAAAACTATCGAAAATCCGTTGCTGGGGTGCCTTTCTCCCAAATTGGGATATAAAGGCGACAAATCTCCTCTCGAGTATATCAGGGGTTATAGTTTCCATCCCGGAAGTTGAGGCATCTGCATTTTGTGCAGGATCGTTACTGGGCGAGCATTCCGTCGGTGGAACCGGTCTCATGAACATGGTCATGTAAGGTTGGTCCGGGCTGCTTCATCCAACAATACCGCTGAATCAAAATAAGACAGTGGTGATAAGCAGTATGACGATCACCGCCCACAACTCTTTGTGTTCTACTCGTGCATATCATCTACGCATAGACCTGGCTCGGATGCCAGTGTTGGGTAACGTAGGCAAGATGAATAGCAACGAGGAGGGGAGAGTGTGTCTATGTACCCTCATAGACCGAAAACAGGAACGTTTGACAATGCGGTTGATGTAGTCGAACTTCTTCTAGCTCCAACCGATCAAGTACCGAAAGTATGACACCTCCGAGTTCTGCACATGTTCAGCGCGATGACGTCCCTCACCTTCTTCATCCAGCAAGGTGTCGAGGAAGTAGATGATTTCCGTCAGCATGACGGCAAGGTGACGGTGATGGTGAAGTGATTTTCGTAGGGCTTTTCCTAAGCACCTCAAAACTATGACCGAAGGCGTAAATTATAGAGGGTGGCGCCGCACACGGCTAACAATTGTTGGTGTGTGGTCTAGGCGCCCCCTCCCCATGTATATATAGGTGGGAGAGGGAGGGAAGCAGCAAGGGGGCGCCCCAAGTAGGAGGAATCCTACTTGGGCGCCTCCCCAACTCGGCCTCCCCCTTCCATAAGTTCCAGAGGGGGAAGGAAGGAGGAGGGAGGAGGGAAGGAAGAGGGAGGCCGAATCCCTCCCCTTCCTTTTCTCTTCCCCTCTTTCCTTCTCCTCTGGTTCAGCCCATATAGGGGGCGTAGCAGCCCCTGCTGGCTGTTGCGTTTCCCCTCTTGGCCCATTAGGCCCATATCTTTTGTCGGGGGTGCCCGGAACCCCTTCCGGTGACCCGATATGTACCCGGTACCGTCCGAAACACTTCCGGTGTCCGAATACTATCATCCTATATATCAATCTTTACCTATCAACCATTTCGAGACTCCCCATCATGTCCTTGATCTCATCTGGGACTCCGAACAACATTTGGTCACCAAATCACATAACTCATATAATACTAAATCGTCATCAAATGTTAAGTGTGCGGACCCTACGAGTTCAAGAACTATGTAGACATGACCGAGAAACCTCTCCGGTCAATAACCAACAGCAGAACCTGGATGCTCATATTGGTTCCTACATATTCCACGAAGATCTTTATTGGTCGAACCGTAATGACAACTTATGTTATTCCCTTTGTCATCGGTATGTTACTTGCCCGAGATTTGATCATCGGTATCTTCATACCTAGTTCAATCTCGTTACCGGCAAGTCCCTTTACTCGTTCCATAATACATCATTCTGCAATTAACTCATTAGTCACTTTGCTTGCAAGGCTTCTTATGATGTGCATTACCGAGAGGGCCCAGAGATACCTCTCAAATACTCGGAGTGACAAATCCTAATCTCGATCCATGCCAACCCAACAAACATCTTCGGAGATACCTATAGAGCATCTTTATAATCATCCAGTTACGTTGTGACATTTGATAGCACACAAGGTATTCCTCCGGTATCCGGGAGTTGCATAATATCATAGTTGAAGGAATATGTATTTAACATGAAGAAAGCAATAGCAATAAAACTGAACGATCAATATGCTAAGCTAACGGAGGGGTCTTGTCCATCACATCATTCTCCTAATGATGTGATACAGTTCATCAAATTACAACACATGTCTATGATTAGGAAACTTAACCATCTTTGATTAAAGAGCTAGTCTAGTAGAGGTTTACTAGGGACACCGTGTTTTGTCTATGTATCCACACATGTATCAAGTTTCCGATTAATACAATTCTAGCATGAATAATAAAAATTTATCATGAAATAAGGAAATGTAAAACAATAACTTTATTATTGCCTCTAGGGCATATTTCCTTCACTTGGGTGCTGTCCTTACTTAGACAAGCCTCCCACTTATGATTAACCACTCTCACAAGCATCCTCAACTACGAAAGAAGAATTAAGATAAACCTAACCATAGCATGAAACATATGGATCCAAATCACCCCTTACAAAGCAACGCATAAACTAGGGTTTAAGCTTTTGTCACTCTAGCAACCCATCATCTACTTATTACTTCCCAATGCTTTCTCCTAGGCCCAAATAATGGTGAAGTGTCATGTAGTCGACGTTCACATAACACCACTAGAGGAAAGACAACATACATCTCATCAAAATATCGAACGCATATCAAATTCACATGATTACTTATAACAAGACTTCTCCCATGTCCTAAGGAACAAACGTAACTACTCACAAAGCATATTCATGTTCATAATCAGAGGAGTTGAGAGGAGATGAACTAGGGTTTGAGAGGAGATGGTGCTGGTGAAGATGTTGATGGAGATTTACCCCCTCTCTATGAGAGGATCGTTGGTGATGACGATGACTTCGATTTCCCCTTTCGGGAGGGAAATTTCCTCGGCAAAACAGCTCCGCCGGAGCCCTAGATTGGTTCTGTCCAAGTTCCGCCTCGAGACGGCGGTGCTTCGTCCTGAAATCTCTCTCCTGATTTTCTCCAGGTGAAAACCCTCAACATAGCAGAAGACGGGCACCGAAGACCCGACAGGGGACCCACAAGCCACAGGGGCCCGCCCAGGGGGGTAGGGCGCGCTCCCCAGGCTTGTGGCCTCCTGGTGGGTCCCTTCTGGTATTTTCTTCGCCCATTATTTTTTATATATTTGAAAATAGTTTTCTCCATAAATTTTCAGGACTTGTGGAGTTGTGCAGAATAGGTCTCTCAGATTTTCTCTTTTTCGGTCCAAAATTCCAGCTGCCGGCATTCTCCCTCCTTATGTAAACCTGGTAAAACAAGAGAGAAAAGACATAAGTATTGTACCATAATGTGTAATAACAGCCCATAATGCAATAAATATTAATATAAAAGCATGATGCAAAATGGACATATCACACGTCGTCGTGCTGTTGAAACTCATCTACTACTTCGCTCGTCTTGCTGGATCAAGAAGGCGAGGACGCCATCGAGCTAAACGTGTGCTGAACGCGGAGGTGCCGTGCGTTCGACACTTGATCGGGCGGATCGTGAAGGTGTACGACTACATCAACCGCGTTGATAAACGCTTCTGCTTAATGGTCTACGAGGTAGATAGACACACTCTCCCCTCTCATAGCTATGTATCTCCATGGATAGATCTTACGTGTGCGTAGATTTTTTCCATGCAACGCTCCCTAACAGAGGGAAGGTGACGGCAGCCGCGTAGGGTGTCTAAAAAGCGTTGATTGCAGAAGGTGGTAGGTCACTAAGGAGAAGGGGAAGTAGTGGTGCAAAGGGAGGAGAGGAAGCGCTGACACACAAGGGAGGAGGGGAAGCGGTGGTGTGCCAATGAGGACCTAGTCAGCCGCCATCTAGGCCGGGAGGGGATGACAAGAGCTTGAGGGGGCAGGAGGAGGGCCAAACCCTAGCTATTTAGGAGCGAGAGGGCTGGGAGGGGTTACGGGCCAAATAATCGGGCTTTGTTTGCCCACTAGTTAATAGGCCAGTAGCGATTAATCGGCGTGACAACCAATTAATCGGTCCGACATACCATTTAATCGGTCGGGCAAGTTAACGTGATGAATATGTGTTATTCGAGTCGGCCACCCGACAAGTAGCGATTAACTGGCCAATTAACTAATTAGTCAGATGAATTCTTGAACAGTGGCAAAACTATATATTAAATAAAAGTAACAATGCCATATATAGAGTTTACTGCATTAGGGATGTTACACGACCCATAGATGTCAATCACGGCTTGTGTCTATCTTGGCACAGCCTCCAGGATTGAATTTTTCCCAATACAGACATAATCATCAACGGCGTCGGCCGAACAGCCATAGGCAAACACCCGAACAACCGCGACACACTTTATCAATGTGCTCGCACATATCTCTCCCGCTGCACCCATCCTCAGTTTAAACCATGGATCATGATCCTCAACGGCTTTTGCAATGGTGATCCTCAACAGCTTTTGCAATGATGAGGAAAAGACTGGTGCTTCCGAAATTGTCATTGAAGATAATTACCCGGATAGGTTGAACTGGGTGCAAAGTTTCCACCCTTATTCATCACCTCAATGACCTCCAAGCAATCTATGTCGGCCATGAGCGCATGGGAAGATAGTGGCCACACCCAAGTCCGATGCACACAATGCTAAATAGTAAAATCAAAATAAATATAAAGAAAATCTGTCATGGCATTGATTATGAACAAACATTTTATGTGCTTGCAGAGTTTGGTGGTCAAATAACATGAAATGATCTCCATACAAATGAAATACAAATTCTGCTTAAACGGTGCACATATGTTTGTGTTTTTTTTAGAAAAGGAGGATGACCCCCGGCCTCTGCATCTGGGCGATGCATACGGCCACTTTATTAATTATTATCACAAGACCTTATAAAGTCATACAACAGTAAGACTAAAGCCGCCGTCTAAGCAACAAACTGTCACTACACCTATCCAGTTGATGAAGGGGCGCAAATAGCCTGTGCCTAATACCATATAGACATCGCAGCCAAGCCTAACATTTAAGACCCGAGTCCCCAACCTAGCCACTTGCTGGGTCTGGGGCACACACTGGTCCGGCGTGCTATCAGAGGCCGCCGCCGCCAACTGCCACCGCTCCATCTTCAGAACTGTACTGATGCATCAACCTTGCTCGGTCCAGATATCGTCGATGCCACCACGGCGCCGAACGGCACCTCCTCCATGCGCGCAAACAGCTGTACACGTCGCGGTCGCCACTGATACACCTCAGCGCCATGCTGCCACGCATCACCACCGACCGACCTGCTTGAAGCCCTTGGAGGATCTGTGTCGTGCGTAGCACCCGCCACCGTGCATGACCAAGCGTAGCACCTGTCGGTCGGGCATGACTTGACATCTCCACCGAAGCTCCGTGCAAGACGAAGCCGCTCCACCTCCTGCCTCTGACATCCAGCGTTGTCCCACAAAACGACGCTCCCAAGAGAGAAACGACACCGCAGTGCCGCCATCGTCTGGTCTGAAACACATAATCCTAGGGTTTCCCCCGGAGCAATACGAGTGGGTCGACGGTAGTCACATGACTTAGGCCGACCACCTCTGACGGAAGAGATGACTACCATCACCGGCTGCACCGGTCAGAACAGATCTGATCGGAGGTGCCGCCGACGAGACCACCAGGCCATCCACGCCGCCGTCGCCGATCTGAAGACAACATGCACGCCACCGCAGCCAAGCCGGCTGCCGCTGACCGCAGCCGCCGCCGCCGCCCGAAGGGCTATACGCAGCCCGGCAGCCCACGCCTCCGCCGCGCCAAGCCATCGCCGTCCGAGGACGGGCCGGCCTCCCGCCGCCTGCCGCCATTCGCCGCGCCGCAGATCCCAGATCGGTCGCGCCACCACCCACCTAGGGGTCCGCCCCACCCCGGAGACGTGCGAGAGGAGATCCCCAGCCACCGCCGTCGGCCCCTGGGCTTAGCCTGGCGGCGTCTTCCGCCGGCGGTGGAGGGAGGGGAGGAGGGAGTTTGCGGACCACCATCGCCGGCTGCACCAGGCAGAACAAATCTGATCGGAGGTGCCGCCGCCGAGACCACCAGGCCCTCCACGCCGCCATCGCCGATCTGAAGACAGCATGCACGCCACCGCAGCCAAGCCGGTCGCCGCCGACCGCAGCCGCCGCCGCCGCCGCCCGGAAGGGCCATCCGCAACGCCTGCAGCCTCTGCCTCCGCCGCGCCAAGCCGCCGCCGTCCGAGGACGGGCCGGCCTCCCACCGCCTGCCGCCATCCGCCGCGGCACATATGTTTGTGTATAAACCTTTTTTTTTGTATAGAGCTCCTCGGACGTTATTTGGCCACCAATTTTCCAGGCACTCAAATATTTGGTTATAATCGAAGTTAAATGTTTCAGATTTTTATTTATTTGTCTTGCTATGTTTTCAGCTCAAGCAGGGGTGTATCTGGCTGGAGCATAGAAAAACCACTCTCTGAGCTTATTACACCCCACCTGTCCCGTTAGAAAAAGGCCATGCCGTAAGGCCGACACACGACGAAAATATTGATAGTGTGTGCGTGCATGCGTCCATAGGGTTGTGTGTATGAGCGTTTGTGTGTGTACCGTGTTCAAAAGACATACCACGAAAGCCCACCGTACCAGCTGCAATGAAAAAACCATGATCATCACGTAGAATAGCAACCATGCCACTAGAGCCTGAGAAAGAAGCGTCACGTCCACGTTCAATTGAACGAGTACCTGGCTTAATCCAACTACGCCGATCGAACAATTCCAGCTGCACGATGTCTCCTCGCCCTGTTTTTTATTTTTCCTTTTATGGAGGGAGGATTTACTTTCATCTTTCCTCTTGTCGATGCGGGCAATCCGGGACGATCGTACGTAGCCGTGTCCGGAACGGATTAGATCTCCTTTCCGATTCCGATACGCACGGCTCCAGATCTTTTTTTTTTTGACTGGAAATTGGGATCTTTATTGCATGATAGAAATTCTGTTACAATCAGCCATAAGGCTTGCAGCTATAAAGGATGGAGCAGACTCCAACCAACAATCTGAAACCGATAAAGCAGTAGCATGTTTAGCACATAGGTCAGCTCCAACATTGGCTTCCCTATTGACGTGCCGAACCGAAAAAGAAGCAAACTCCATGGCTCTTCCCTTAATTTCATCGAAGATAGGCGTCACAACCGACCTGGGGTTGTAATGCGAGTTCCAGAGGTTCACGACCTCTAAGCAATCAGACTCCATCACCACGTGCGAGTAGCCCCTCAACTGTGCAAAAATGACACCTTCTCGCATGGCCAAAATTTCAGCAATAAAGGGATCCGTGACACCGGGTAAAGGCTTACTCCAAGCACCCATGAAGGAGAGATGAGAGCGCCACCCCCCGCACCTCCAGTTCGAGCTTGGCTGTCGATCGCCCCATCCGTGTTGATCTTGATCCAGCCAGGCGCTGGTGGAATCCAGCCTTGGCTAGAACGCGATCGGCAATGGTCCTTCGGAAGCTCCAAAAGAGCTAGATCATCTCGGGCCCATTTAACCGCCTGCATTGGGTTGTACCCTTCCTCATCATGTGTCCATTTATTCCGTGAGGTCCAAATAGAGTACATGATAGTAATAATTTTGCACGGCTCCAGATCGGCGGCAGCACTACCCTATATATTGACAGCATATACGCCACACAAATTTGTATCGGCAGCAGCAGCACGATCGATTACGACCACCAGCAGAGCAGAGGAGAGCAGCTTATCGATCGAGTTGACCCGGCCATGGCGGCGTCGACTTCGCAGCCTTTTACATTGACCGACCTCCCGCCGGACCTCTTAGGCCAGGTCATCGCTCTCCTCCCGCTCCCCGCCGACCGTGCCCGCTTCCGCGCCGTCTGCCGCTCGTGGCGCTCTGCCATGCACCACCACGTCGATACGCCGCAGCTACCGTGGATCGTCCACTCGGATGGCACCTTTGTCACCCTTCCCAACTATTACCTCCACAGATGGTCCCCCTTCCCCGAAAACACCAAGCTCATAGGCGCCACCGGCAGCTGGCTCGCCGTCTACCACGCCGACGCCAATGGTGGTCCGTGGAGCTACATGTTGCATAACCCTTTCTCCAACACAACAGTGCCCCTCCCCGGTTTGGACTCCGTCATCGGCAGGGTTCCTGATGAGTTCAAGGTCAGAAAGGTGCTTATGAGGTCCACCCAAGATGATCTTGTTGCCGTGACCACTAACATGAGGGATCGCCGAATTATATTGTGCCGCCCAGGGAAATCCGGCACATGGTTGCTCAAGCGCCGAGCGTTACCCTATGTTCGTATTTGTGACATCGCGTTCCTTGGGCGCAACCTCTATGGGATCACCTCGGATGAACAACTTATCAAGTTAGAAATTGGTCAGAGAGAAGATGGATGTCCAATGGTTAGAAGTACTAAATATGTTATCAAACACTTCCAAGGTCATGACGAGGGGGGCGAGCAGGAGGACGATGAAGACGAATCAGAAGTGTCAGGCAGCGAGGATGATGAAGTGGTGGAGCCGAGCGAAGCGTCAAGTCTTGGGGGTGAAGAAGATGCGTCGGAGTACAACGAGACATCTAGCGTTGATGATGATGGTGATGATGAAAGCTGCAAGACATCGAGTATCGAGGATGATGATGATGACGATGGTAGTGGTGAAGCGGATATGGAAAGCAGCGAGACATCAAGTATCGAGGATGATGACGAAGATACGGAAAGCACGAGCGACGAGGAATCCGACGATGAAAATGAAGTAGAAAACAACCTTGAGGACAAAGATCTGGATGGGTATTGCCCGAATCCCGATGACGTCGAGGAGAACGAATTCATGGATTACACCGCAACCAAAAGATATCTCCTTGAGTCAGGCGGCAAGCTACTCATGATAAGGCGCCGGCGTTTTACACCATGCCATTCCACGAGGCTCGGTTGCGAGTTCATAACCGATAGTGAGGTTGATGATGATTCTGTCGTCGACATCCTAGAGGCAGATCTGCACGTGGGCTCGTGGGTGCCGGCTGTTACAACACGCACGCTCTTCATCGGTGATGACTTCTCAAAATCGATTCATGGCTGTGAGGAGGCATCTAAAGAATTCGACTACTACTTCGTCGATGAACACGACGTCACCATCACGAGGGCCACAACCTTCCCGGAGTTCCTAGATTGGAAATCGATGTGGTTTTCTCCTCCAGATATAGTGGTTTAAGTTCTTAGTACATGCCAAACTCGCTTGTGTATATACTATGATTTTTATGTCATGTATTACTCTCCTAATTCTGTTAGATGCTTGCAGATTTTTCAGAGAAATAAATTATACTAGGATTTTTTTTGTCCCGTTCAATGAATGTACTCCCTCCGTCCGAAAAAACTTGTCATCAAAATGAACAAAAAGAAATGTATCTAGAATTAAAATACATCTAGATACATCCCTTTTTATTCATTTTGATGACAAGTATTTTCGGACGGAGGGAGTATTGCGTTTTTTTCAGGGGGGGTTCCGCTGAAAATTGTAAGATTTTAAATAGAAATAAAATTTTGAGATTAAAATTTGGACACTCAAACGTACTGACATACACCATCTACTTGAGACGCCCTTAGATTTTTTTTTTAGATTGAGACGCTCTTAGAGTTGGCGGCACTTCATTAGCGGAGAGACATATACGCCACCGTTGCGGTTTAATATGCAGGGTTTTATTTGCAAGAAATGGGTGAATGAAATGCAGGTGTGCGATGACTGAATTTTTTTTATTGCATTTCTGGCGGCTGCTAGGCGCCGGCGGACCGGCGCTAGTTTCGGCCGGTCGGACCTGAGCCGTCGGATGCTTTGTCCACGAACCATTAGATCTGTTGACTATTCTTTAATCCACTTCCCGTATCGCTCCAAACCTTATCCTCTGGAACAACAGCCATTCGTTTTCTCACGCTAGCGTCCAGGTCGTCTTCTACCACATGCAAATTAATCTCGCGACGCTGGGCCTTCCTCCATTGCTACACTACAGCTTTCACCCACCTCGACGATTATATTGCCCACGACCTTTTCTTCTCACCTTGTTGTAGGCCTGTAGCAGGCGCTGTTGTAAGGGCCGCGCGCGGGAGCTGTGCTGAATCCCGGCGGCAGCGCAACGCGAGCTGCTTGAATGGTGTTGTGAGCTGCGCCCCAGACGATGGTTCAACGGCAGGTTGTGGATGCTACAAGGCCAGACAACAGATGATGCAACGATGATGGAGAAGACGGCATTGCAACCGGTGAAAGCTGGGAACGCCGATGGTCGTCGGTGGCAGCAAAAATGTTTGCCGGTCGTAGCAAAAAATCATGATGTTTCCAGCAAAAAAAAGATCACCGTTGTCGCCGCCTGTTTGTGCGTCGACGTGAATATCTATGGTTCCAGCAAAAAACAATGCCGGATGTAGCATTTTGTGTCATGGATGCAGCTTTGGCAAATGGTTTCCAGCTCCAGTAGTAGTCGGTCCCCATCCTCCAGCTCTTATTCCCATAGGCATGAAACAGCAAAACTCGTCATGAAACTGGATGCAGCAATCAACAACACCCGTAGTAGTAAAAATCGAAAACGATGGTAACAAAATGGTGCACTAGTTCCAGCAAAAACAAAACATGGTAGCAAAATTTGGGCTGGTTTCCAGCAAAAACCAAATATGGTGGTAGCAAAATTGTACATGGTTCCAGCAAAAAACAAATATGGTGGTAGCAAAATTTTACATGGTTCCAGCAAAAACAAAACTCGTGGCGAACAAAAAATGGGTTGGTTCCAGCAAAACTCGAAGATGATGGTAGCAAAAATTGGTGTCGGTTCCAATTGACACCGTCTTCGCTTGCCGGTTCCAGCACTACTGTGTGCTGGTTGCAGCATGGCCACTCGCCGGTTCTAGCACCACGGGCGTGTGGTAGCAGCAGCGGCGAACGCCGGCTAGCAGCAGCCACTGCGCGTGGTAACAGGCAGCCCTCATCAGCTACTGCTTGTGCAGCATCTGCTAGTGCCTCGTGTTGACTCCAATAGACCATGCAGCAAAAGGGGAACAGAGGAGGTCGCGTGCAGTAGAGCTATGAGTGCGTGAGGAGCTCGTCGGAGGAGTAGCGGGCGGGATTTGAAGGAGAGGGCGTGTGGCCGTCCATGGCTTGGGATGGGGACGGTGGAGATAGTTAGCAGCTGTGGAGAAAGAAGAGAGCGACGTGTGGAGGAGAACCAGCGCACGTTGTAGATAAGGTAAGAAGGACTCGCTGGAAGCACACGTGGCGTACCAGGGGTCGCTCGATCCTCCTAGATCGGACGGGTCGCCCTCGACCGGCGCGAGCTTGCGCCGGCAGTCCGGAAGCAAACGTTTCCCTTCATATTTTGTCCCGTTCTGGTGCGCCGAACGACACAAACTGCGGCGATGCCCTACAAACCCGGTTCTATTCGTATTCGTATCCGCATCCGTATCCGTACCCGTACCCGTATCGGCGCGGTCTTCCTTCACAGATGAGATCTCTTTGCCGATCGTTTCTGTACCGAGTCTGATTTCCTTGCCCTCTGTACTACAGTACGAGTTTGATCCCAGCTGTACACGTACAACGCAGCTTTTCTTTGTTTTATCTCTGCACTACAACCGGCACAACAATAGATCGACTCGAACCATGGCGGCGACTTCTTCTCATCATCAGTGGGCCAACCTCCTGCCGGAGCTCCTACGACGGGTCATCGCCCGCCTCCCGTGCCCCGACGATCGTGCCCGCTTCCGTGCCGTGTGCCGTCCATGGCACCTCGCCGTGCGCCAGCATAATCGTCCGCAGCTGCCGTGGATCATCTACTCGGATGGCACCTTTGTCACCTTCCCCGATCACAGTATTCATCACGGGCTATCCTTTCCCGACAACGCATGCTTCGTTGGCGTGTGTCACAGCTGGCTCGTCTTTTCCCGCATCTCAGACTTGTGGCGACGTAGCTACCTCTTGTACAACCCTTTCACCAAATCAACGGTGCCGCTTCCGGGGCTTGACTCCGCCATCGACGATACCTCTTACCAGTTCGAGGTCCAGAAGGTACTTATGGGGTCGACCAAAGATGATATCGTCGCGGTGACGACCAACAATTGCAATTACCCGATCATCTTGTGCCGCCCCGGGAAACCCGGCGCATGGTGGCCCCGACGGGGCGAGATGCCATATGCGTCCATATTTGATGTCGTGTTCTACAAAGACAACCTATGTGGGATCACTAAGAGCAATGATCTTGTTGTGATGGATATTGATCAAGACGACGAGGGAATCCCCTTTGTTAAGGATATTAAGTATGTTACCATGCACCCATCAGGTGATGATGATGATGAGGAGGAGCGGGACGAGGAAGACGAGTACGAAGACGACGGAGAAGTGTCGAGCAATGACGAGGTGGACTACAACAAGACATCAAGCATCGACGAGGACGGCGAAGAGTTGGACGATGCATCGATTGTCAACGATGACTCTGACGATGATAAGGTAACAATGAACAAACTGGCGAACAAGGACAACAACTTTAACATTGATGACCACGAAGAAGTGTCGAGCAATGAGGGTGAAGAAGACGTGGATGATGGAGATTACGATGATGGGTCGGGTATCTTAGGTGATTCATTTTTTGAAGGCATGATACCGAACGACTCTGACTACATGGTTCCGGACGGCAACGAGTATGCACATGGAGAAGACCTAGATAGCATCGTGACCAGTCGACATCTCTTTGAGTCGGATGACAAGTTACTCATGGTAAGGCGGCGACAATACGTGCCTATACTCTCTCGTTCTTACAATCTGAAGGTTGATGTTCTGGAGGCAGACGTCAATGCCGGCGTATGGATTTTGCAGACGGACGGCGTGCCGGGTGCATTCTTCATGGGCAAACATTACTCAAAACATGTCCCCACATACCAAGAGGCGGGAAAGAAGTTTATCCACCACTTTGTAGATGAGCATAATGTGGGGGTCGATTCAAGATCTCGACGGTTTACTCTAACGGAGGGTAAGCCGATGTGGTTTTTCCCACAAGAGCCAGTTGTATGACATTAACATTAGTATGGTTTTCCCTTTTTTGCCTTCATAATGGGAGGTGTAAATTATGGTACATGTTTTTATCCACCACTTTGTCGATGAGCATGACATCGGCGTCGAATCGGAATCTCAACGGTTTACTACATAGGATGGCAAGCCAATCGTGGTTCTTCCCGTGAGAGCCTGATTGTATGACATTAATAGTGTTTTTTCTTGTCTTAGTATAACGGAAGGTGTAAACCATGGTGCATGTACTCCATCTGTGATCTGTTTCTTTTGATTCTGCATATAAGATTTTTCTTAAGTCATTCTTCATGAAGTTTGACCAAGTTCATAAGGAAAACTATCAGCACTGAAAATACAAAACAGGCATCATGAAACTAATTTCATATAATATTACTTTAGTACTACATAGATGTTGATGTTTTTAAGATAAATTTTGTCAAATTGTATAAAGTTTGACTTTAGATAAATCTTAAGTCAACATTTCATTTTCTAAAGCTCTACTTTGTTTGCCGTGTCTTTATGTGGTTGCGACGCGGCAAAAGGCTCCATGATAAACTTCAGAAGTTAGTATGTTTCATGTTTACTAGGACATACTGTATGTCCATGCGTTGCAACGGGAAAGAAAAATTAACATGCATGTGCAAGCACAACACACCATGCTTCGATACGAAGAAAACGCAAATTGCCCTGTCCTTCAAAATGCCCACCGGAGCAGTACGACATCCGGACGGTGCAACCGCCGGTAGGCAGGCGCACAAATTGAGGTTTAGAAGAAATGTGGCGACAATACGTGCCTATGCACCCATCAGGTGATGATGATGATGAGGAGGAGGAGCAGGACGAGGAAGACGAGTATGAAGACGACGGAGAAGTGTCGAGCAATGACAAGGGGGAGTACAACGAGACATCAAGCATCGACGAGGATGGCGAAGAGTTGGACGATGCATCGATTGTCAACGATGACTCTGACGATGATAAGGTAACAATGAACAAACTGGCGAACAAGGACAAAAACTTTAACATTGATGACCACGAACAAGTGTTGAGCAATGAGGGTGAAGAAGACGTGGATGATGGAGATTACGATGATGGTTCGGGTATCTTAGGTGATTCATTTTTTGAAGGCATGATACCAAACGACTCTGATTACAGGGTTCTGGACGGCAATGAGTATGCACATGGAGAAGACCTAGATGGCATCGTGACCAGTCGACATCTCTTTGAGTCGAATGGCAAGTTACTCATGGTAAGGCGGCGAAAATGCGTGCCTTATCTCTCTCGTCCTTACAATATTAAGGTTGAGGTTCTGGAGGCGAACGTCAATGCCGGCGTATGGATTCCTTGTACGGACGGCGTGCCAGGTGCATTTTTCATGAGCAAACATTACTCAATACATGTTCCCACATACAAAGAGGCGGGAAAGAAGTTTATCCACCACTTTGTAGATGACACTACAAGAAATATGTCAACTTATGACCACCACTATTGGTCACTAAAAGGTCACAAATTTCCATTTATGACCTTTTTGTGACAAAAATGTAAGGTCAAAAGTCGGCCGTCAGAACCGACTATAGCGACCTTTTTTCCGAATGGTCAAAGACGCTTATGACCAAAATATTCCTCTTGTGGCGCTTTTGGTCACTAGCAACCTCCCCTGTGCCACGAGGCATCCAGCGTGGCAAGCTGACGTGACACAAGATTCAGCCCGGTCCAATTCGATTTTCTACATGGGCCTAGCCGAACAATTCGGCCTATTTGTGTTTTTTTCTCATATTAATTTTGGCTAGGTAGATGGGCCAAGCCCAACAATTAAGCCTTCTTATTTTTGGGCCGTGGCCTTTTCCGCTAGAAAGTTTTAGTTTTTTTGTAATATAAAAAAGGTCCACTAGTCAAATGGGTCCCAGATGTCTGGTTCAGGTACATGGGTCCCAGCTAGCAAGTTCATATTCTTCATATTTCAATTTAACAGTAAATAAATAACCAGTATTTAAATTGGCACAAACAAAACACACACATAATACTCCAAATATTATCAGCCAGATTCAGTACAGAGCTTCTATTGTACAAATAAGATATACTTTACAAGCTCTACACATAATAAGCTCTAACATATACAATCTCTACAAGCTCTACACGTGATACGGTGCCCTGGTGTTAACCGTGTAGCTCTACAAGTGTCTTCAGTCTTCTTCAACATGGAGCTCCTTCGGTAGCGAGCACAAACTGGGCACCTGCATCATCACAGGAAGGCAATTTTAGATCATAAAAACGAATGTTCCAAGCACAGTTAGAGAAAAGAACCAAGTAAATTTGCCCTCAATCATACAAACAAAGTTTTGAGAAAACCAAACACGAACAAGCACTTATTATGCAGGACACATACGTACACATCTCAGGAAAAGCTCGGAAAGAGCAAGGTGTCAGAGCATGATGTTATCGGAAGCATGATTTACAAGTTTGTCTCTGAGACATACGATAGGTGCTTTTCATAGAAGACAGAATAAGTAAAACTATTCATGTTTGCCAACCCAGACTCTAAATGAGACTCTAACCAAGACCATCCATAAGTGACCCGAAGAGCGACCCAATATAGTGACTGCTACAGTTCATATTTTGATAGTAAAACTGATGTGTAATCATATAGATAATAAAATACATGGCACAATATCAGTACATCTCCAAACAGCCAATAAATCTCATAGTACCACAAGGACATGCACCTGCAGTACATCCTGCATTGCAGGTTCACATCAACAGCTCATAGCAAGGCTATCAGTTCAACAACACTAATACCACCTCAAGCATCAACAATTTAAGAAGAATGAGCACCAAAACAAAAGGGCAGTAGATACCTCTTCAAACTTTTTTTCAAAAATCAGCTCATCCTCTTGACCGCTCCAGATATCGTCCATGTGCATTGCTCAAATGATCTCATATGGCCACATTCATGGCATAGTTTGTTCAAATGATCTCATATTGTGCACAAGAGTGCATATTGGAATGGCAAACAATGTTGCCTAAGGAAGTTTTCATTTTCGTTGGACGAAAAAACCATTTTCCATTTTTCTAGTGCCCAAAAGGAGGTTTTTTGTGAAGGAACTACCAAATAATTGTTGCAAAATTGGACCAAATCAATTTTATAAAATACTAGACCATATTTAATGCACAATTGACAAAATGGTTGGGTGTAAAAAGTTTTGATCTACCTCTCGCGAAAAAGACAAATTTCCGCCTATTCAGTTGGAAGCGGGTCAAATTTGAACTGCAGCTGCCTCATAGTTTGCTATTTGTTTTTTCCAAAAATCATTTCTAGGTACATAAGTATCTATTTAATCATAAATACATGGTTTGGTGGCGATATGTCGAGGTTTGGGCGGTGGCCGAGGGCCCCGACTCTAGAGCGCGTAAACTCGCATGCCCGTCGCGTGGTCACCGCGTGACCGTAATGTTGCCATGTGTTCTGGGTGGCCTAGGCATGTCTAGTGGGTTGGGCACTCCTTAGGTTGGTGCTAGGAAGAAAATTACAACATAAGATTCTCACGAGGAGACCAATCGATGCTCAAACATGAATTAGCAGCCAAGTGTTTGATTAGCGGTACGGGAAATGTACATGGCTAATGGGCGTGAGTTTTGGCTGAGGATGATCAGTTACTAAGAAGACCGTTTTCACAAATTTTCAGCTCAAAAGGAGGAGCCTAGGTGGTACTTGCTTTGCAAACCACCACACTGGACATAAATATGAATGTTGAAGCTCGGCTCAAAATAATGAATGGATTAAGCTGGCATTTGATGGAGGATGGTTATTTGGGCATAGGAAAGTACTGTAGAAAATGGACACTATTTGGACATGCGAAAGTGGTACTTCCTTCACAAACTGTTACTCTGAACAGAATAGGAAAATGAATATTTTTGAATTATTTTTGAACTAGGCAAGGAAGGTTTTTACATATTTGACGAAGATATGACCCAAAGAATTTATGAGATTATTTTGGGAATTTTGGGAATGACAGAAATATAGGTTGCTTCACAACCTAGGGCAAAAACTGCCACATGGACATGACACATAGGCAAAACTGATGAGGTGGCACCTAGTCATAGCAACCCACCACAATTTACAAGGCTATGACCATCTATATTGGTCGTTAACAACTAGAAATAAGGCAGCGGACTAGCGCTGTTAGCTTTATGACCATTTCATGTAAGGAAATTATGACTTTTCTGACCAAAATGGTCGCAATGGTTTAGGGTTTGGAGCCCCTCGAACAGCTTTTGACCAATTGGTCTCAAATGGTCATAAATCTATGACCAATTCTTCCAGGGTCACTGACAGAAGGTCATAAGTTGACATATTTCTTGTAGTGTGAGCATAATGTGGAGGTCGATTCAAGATCGCGGCGGTTCAGTCTAAGTGAGGGTAAGCCAATGTGGTTTTCCCCACAAGAGCCAGTTGTATGACATAAAACATTGAGAGAATTCCTTATTTGACACTCCCTTAAAATCGTGTTCCTTATTTGACACTGGAAAAAATTTCTTCCCTATATGACCTATAGTCTTAATTTCTTTCCCTATATGACACTCTAGTTCATTTTGTACACGTGAAAAGACCTTTTTACCCCTGTACATAATGTGATCAGATGTAGCACTGAGCCTAATTAGGGAAAATACGTTTCTGAGAGTGAGCACAACTGAACATGTTATCTCCTCCGTTGGCCTTTTTTGGGATGCGTGTGTATTCTGTATTCCTGAGCGCATGCATCCAATGTATTTAGAACGTATTCAGCTGTGGGTCTAGTTTCATGCTGTATGGTTTGTGAGTGCGAGGTCGATCGACATTGATCATTGACGCTCTTAGGGGTTGTTTGGATAGCAAATATTAGGCGTTGGTTTATATAAAATGAGTTTTTACCTGATTTTTAGCAAAACCAGTTTTACTATTTTTCTGTTAAGAATCAGTTTCTATAAGACTACGTTTGGATTGGAAAGTGTGTTTGTCAGACCCTTATTTGACAATTGGAAAATGTGTTTGTCAGACCCTTATTTGACAATGATTCAGACTATCCCTATTCTGCCGTGATCTTCCCATTCTCCGGTCAAATTCCGTTGAGGTACGCAAGTACAGTAGAGTGGGCTCACCGATCTCGCCGGACGGCCGCATACTGGCTCATGTAGAAGCTAGATACCGAGGCAAGCGTTGGATCAATTCGATCCGCCTGCTGCCGAACGCACAAAATTACGGCCGTGAGCACGCACACAGATGTGCTCCCTCCGTTCCAAAATAGATGACTCAACTTTATACTAATTTTAGTACAAAGTTGGATCATTCATTTTAGAACGGAGGGAGTAGAACCTTGCTGCGCAGAGCAATGGCTGGATAATTCTATCGATCGGCTGCAGAACGTATTAAACGACGGCGTGTGCACGTGCATGTAGAAGGTAGCTAAAAGATTTGATACGCCGGTTGCAGACGCATGTATGGGAATGCTAAGGAGCTGACCTTGGCGGCGACCACCAAGATGGACGACATTGAAGAACTCATTGCGGCAGTCGTCGACTGGCATGACAATACCAGCATATCTGATGTCACATATGAATAACTCGACTGATTTTTTTGGAACAACTATTATCTTGTACATATTTGTGGTCACATTATACATATGGGTAAAATGGTCTTTTCACATGTACAAAATGCACTAGAGTGTCATATAGGGAAAAAAATTAAGACTAGAGATCATATAGGGAAGAAAATTTTCTCCAGTGTCAAATAAGGAACACAATTTTAAGAGAGTGTCAAATAAAGAATTCTCTCTAAAACATTAGTAGCGTTTTCTCTCTTTTGCCTTCATAATGGAAGGTGTTGATTATAGTACATGTTTTTATCCGTCAATTTGTCGACGAGCATGACATGGGCGTTGAATCTAAATCTCGACGGTTTACTCCACAGGATGGCAAGCCAATTGTGGTTTTTCCCGCGAGAGCCTGATTGTATGACATTAATAGTGTTTTTTTTCTTAGTGTAATAGAAGGTGTAACCATGATGCATGTACTTCGTCTGTTTCTTGTGACTATGCATATAAGATTTTTCTAAAGTCAATTTTCATGAATTTTGACCAAGTTCATAAGGAAAAGTATCAGCACTGAAAATGCGAAATCAATATTATTAGAGGCATCATGATATTAATTTTCATATAATATATATTACTATAGTACTACATAGATGTTGATGTATTTCAATATAAATTGTGTCAAATTTTACAAAGTTTGACTCTAGAAAAACTTCATGTCAATATTTCATTGTATAAATCTCTACTTTGTTTGTTGTGTCTTTATGTGTGTTTGCGACGTGGCAAAAGGTTCCAATGTAAACTTCAGACGTTAGTGTGTTTCATGTTTATAATAAAGGCAATGATGAGCAGAGCCTCCGGTGTAGGCGCTGGCCCGTGTTGTCGACCATGCCGTTTCGTATTCATCGTATTGAAAAAAGAAGAAGAGGATAAAAAGAAGAAGAAAAAGAAGAAGAAGATACGAGTGAGCCAAAAGGAAACCCACTTCAATATATACGGCCGTGTGTACGGCAACGTACGTGCTGGACCGGTCGAGGCCTCTTTCATCCACGTATTCATCGTATTGACGTGGGTTTCCTATTTTCCCTCTTGGCCTCTTCCACGCAAACCAACACCTCCAGGTATATGTAAACGATATGCATTTGAGCAATCCAGAGTTAGGGACCGCGACTTCCCTACCCTAGCCGCCGCCATGCCAGGCGACTAGGGAGGCGATTTTCTTCCGCCGATCGGCGGCTAGGGAGGCGATTTTCTTCCTCCGATCTCAGCCGGCCAGGGCGTTGGCCCCCTCTCCCTCCGGCTGCTCCGGCAGCAGGAGGGAGGGGGGACCCCGTTCCTCTGTTCTGTAGTTAGGTTTTGGATTTGTAGGTCGTGGTGCACCGTTGGGGTGGTGGAAGCGGCGCCCGGATGAATAAATCTGCCTCAGCTTCACTCCCACACCGACGGTGCTGTTCATGACGGCGTCTCAGAGTTGATGGCATCGTGTGATTGCCGATCCTTCAGATCGGTTGTGTTAGGGTTCATGGATGATGTTGGCGAGGCGGCGGCGGCGACTTCATCATGTGTGTCTCTCCTTCTGCTTTGTCCCCGTTACCGTGGCGTTGTCTCCGACGTCATGGTGGAGCAGGGAGGTTCTTTCATCCAGGAGTACGCGCAGACGGTTGTCTGCGCAAGTGACAGCTGGAAGATGATGCATCCCGTGCTAGATTTGTGGTTGGTGGCTGACAGTTTTGGTTTCCTCCTTCGACGTCGTTGTCGTGCGGGGGTGTCAGATCTAGAGTTCGATGGCGTGTCCGGGGACATTGTTGCCCCGGTCTGATTCTTTCAACGACAATGGTTTTGCTTCTGGCAAACTACTTTCGAGGTCCGTAAAGCTGCTGATCAGCGATGGAGCCGTGTCGAGCTCGGGTGAAGAGGTGATTTGTTTTGTTTTCCTTCGGTGGCCGCTTCGGTGGTATCGAAGGAGAGGAACAGGCGCTGGTATTTTGTATAGGATTATCCTATCCTTTCAGTCTTGTATGTCGGTGCTTACGTGCCTTGTAACCGGATCTTTATTTTATAAATGAGACACGTATTACCATGCAAAAAAAAGTATATGTAAATGACCCATCGCACTGCATAGATATAATTGAACGGCGCCACCGGCGAACCAGGAGATCGACTGGATGAGCAAGATCTACGTAGAAGGGGGATGAGCAAGATGACGGAGAAGCGTGGAGCGAAGAAGAAGTAGGAGAAGAGATCAAATACAATGAGGAGGACGAAGACGATAAAGAAGTGTCGAGCAATGGCGACAAATTAGAGGTGGATTACAACGATGCGACAAGCCTCAATGCGGTGGACGAAGAAGGATTGAGTGCCACATGCAAGTCCAATGATGATGGTGCAATAGTGAACAAACCCGAGAACAAGGATGATAACTTTTTTGACGACAATGCCTGTCAAGAAGTCTTTAGCAACGAGGGTGAAAACGTGCCAAATAGCGAAGAGTACGACAAGGAGTCAACTGTCCTAGATGGTCCATCTGATGACAACGATATCGATGATGATGACGACGACGACGATGATGATGATGATGAGGAGGAGGACAATGACGACCACTATGATGATGACAAGGCGATATCACGATTCTTGGATGACGAGCACGAATATTACAAAGGTGATTGTTCGTTGCTGAATGGCAAGGAGGATGAGGACGACTATTACGGGTGCGGCGAGGGAATGCCATGCGAGAGGGACTACATAGTGACTAGTCGATATCTTATTGCCTCAAATGGTAAGTTACTCATGCTAAGGCATAAAGAACACATATCTCTTTCATGCAAAAGCTACACACTCGAGATGGATGTTGTAGAGGCGGACATGGACGCCGGTGAGTGGGTTCCAACTGAATTTTTTTTCTGGAAATGGAGGCATGCCCCCGGCCTCTGCATAATGAAGATGCATGCAGCCATTTTATTAAAAATCCACAAAGTAACGCCATAAAGGTCTTACAGCTCGCAAATGGAGCAGAACAAAGTAAAAAAAAGGAAAATTACATGCTGACACAAGCAACCGATATGGTAATATGGAGGATAAGCTCCCTAGACTCATGTCCTGTTATGCGAGCGCCATCCGAACCGGTTGAATATAACCCGAGCTACCATCTCCCATTGGTTGCACCCAGTAACCAAAGGCTCCCTGGAGTCCATAGGAGTGAGTAACGACCACGTACGGATCCAAGCTATAGCTCTGAAGATGACCTGCAAGAAAATTAAAGTGTGTTGTCTGTTAAAAATCATATTGTTCCTGCAGTTCCATATAGCCCATAATAGCGCACATATTCCAATCCGAATACGAGCCGCAATGATCGGTTCAACCCCAACAAACCACGTCCCAAACAACGACGGAATATCGACCGGAGGATTAATGTTAAAAGCTATATGAATCGTTCTCCAAAGTAGTTTGGCAAGTGGACATTCGAGAAATAGGTGTTGTATTGTTTCATCATGATCACAAAAACAGCACCGCAAACTTCCTACCCATCTCCTTTTAATTAAGTTGTCCTTTGTGAGTATCACTTGCTTGTGGACAAACCACATAAAGATTTTAATCCGCAAAGGAACCTTAACCCTCCAAATGTGCAGTGACCTTGAGATTGGGCCAGAGTTAATCAGATCCAAATAGAAAGATTTCACCATAAAAATCCCATTCTTAGCTAACTTCCATTGTGTCGAATCCGACTGGTCGCAGTCTCCGAACCAAATGCATCCAGGCATTCCATCTCTCACCAACTAACACACATCGGAACTGGATGTTCAAGGGAATAGTTTGAAGACTATGCCTACGTAATCCTCCTTACGTTGCACAATATTATAAAGGGTGGGATATTGGACGGCCAGAGACGTCTCCCCTAATCATATATCCTCCCAAAATCTTGTTGACATCCCATTGCCACCCAAGAATTTGACCCTGCGAAAGAACAAGTCGTTTGTTCTCATAAGTCCCTTCCAGAATGGCGAGTCAGTCGGTCGCATGGTAACCTGGGCTAATGTTTTGGATTGTAAATACTTATTGCGCAGGATTTGTGACCACATACCCTCCGGCTCTGTCTCTAGCCTGTAAAGCCATTTGCTCATCAGGCATTTATTCTTAATTTCTAAATTCTCAATACCGAGACCCCCTTGGTCTTTAGGTCGGCAAAGGATATCCCATCGCGCAAGATGGTATTTCCTCTTGGCCTCATCAGACTACCAAAAAAAACGAGATCTAAAGAAATCAAGTCACTTCCGAACTTCTTTCGGAATTTCAAAGAACGAAAATAGAAACGTCGGCACATTATACGTGAGTGACCGTCACTCAACATATGTTTCTGCACTAAGTGACGAGGAGGATGGATTGATCTGCTACTTCGCACATGTACATGACGTGATGGACCAAGAGTCTGAAACCCCGAAAGAAATAATTGCGAGTATGGCAACGTGGTTTTTTTCATGAGAGTTAGTTGTTTAATTAATGTGACGTTTATTTATTCATAATGGAGAACTTGTTATTTGTCTATATATAATAATATAATATACTTGCATTTGCCACAATTATGAGTTCCAAAGGATGTGATAGGGACAATCCATGGAAGCGACCATCACTCAAAATATGTTCCATGCTTAGAGCAACTGTAGAAATTCTCATTAGGGTCCATTTTATTTAATACTCCCTCCATTTTTATTTACTCCGTATTTTAACTTTGACCTTAGTCAAATTATCTAAAGTTTGACCAAATTTATCGAGAACAATCTTAACTTTCATAATAAAAAATATAATGTGACAGCCTGGATTTTGCCTTCTCTCTTTTTCCGGACTTGCCTTCTCTCTTTTTCCAGACTTGGTTTTTATCGTGGTTTTGCCTTGATTTGATTTGAAGTTTGAATCATTTCATATGGACTTGACACTTGGGCATATCCTTGACTTCCGCCCAAGTGACCTATCTTCTTTATGCCTCTGATCTAACCCCAAAATTATCAAGTGAATATTTTTCATAAAAGAAAAATATTCATTTCTCTCTCTCAAACTCACTTCAGAAACTAGTGCTCCAAAGAAACCTCAGTTTTTCTTACTCATAAAAATCTGAGATAAATCCTAAATATTCTTAGAACCCTAGCACAACTTCCCATCCAAAAATATTGCATCACTTTTTGCAATGTTTTTGCTGTAGAAAATCTTTTCACTTATGGACCAGAAATGCACTTGTACAGCAAGTTCATTTTTCCTTGATATTTTATCCTTGATCTTTCTTGAGCTTAAACACCTTCCTAAGAAACCCTAAACCCCAGGAGATCAGCCCTAATGGCCTTCTAGAAGGTGGTCAAACTTGGTGACCAAGTTTCTGGACAGAAACTTGTCAGCTAAGTGGAGTCGATTCTGGTCGACCTAGGCATGAGCTATCAACTCCTCTAGACTAATCACTGCACGGTTGAGCTCGTGGACAAGGTTTGGCAGCTCGTGGATGTTGTTTTGACAATGCCAGCTTGGTGACCACGTGTGGACACGACGCCTGGCATGCGTTTCGGCGCGCTCTGGCTGGCGCCTCGCGCTCTGTTTCGCGCGTGCTCGTTCCAGCGCTCGCCACCGACTGCCACACCACGCCGCAAGCCTCGACCCATCACCCTTGACCGCTCCCTGGCGCTCGCCGATGCCGGAGCCGCCGCAACAAGCACGGGCACGTCGCGGCCAAAAGGCCACAGTGCGCGCGTGCACTTGTCCGCTTCTCCAACCGCCTCCTGTGCTCGTCCGCGAGCGTGGGCAACCTTCTGCATTGACGTGGAGTGTTTGCCCCCTCTCGTTGGAGCTTCTCGTCGCCGTTCGCCGCGTGTCCTGAGAGCTCCTGCGGCGACACGTCCCCCCTCGCTCCGGCGGCGACACATCCCCCCTCGCTCCGGCTATGTATAGCGCCCCTCCCCTCGATTCCGAGCCATGCACCACTCCACACCACCTCCACGAACACGTAGACGAGCAGAAGCCCGGTCGGGCAGGCCTCTGGCCATCGCCTCGACCAGAGGACTCCGGCGATCCCCGCAGTCCAGCCGCCGTGCTCTGGTGCCTCTCGAGCTCAAGCAACTGCTTGGGCGGGGCATTGAGGGTCTGCTAGTGTTGCCTGGACCCCGCTGAGCCCTTAGAGTCGCCTCTAGCCGTCGTCTTCATCCTTCCCGGCGAATATCGTCCGCCACCGAAGGTTGCGAGCTCGACTGCGACCAGCTCCGTCCACCTCTTGCTAAGCCACGGG
The DNA here is from genome assembly GCA_021437245.1 of Aegilops speltoides. Taxonomy (NCBI): domain Eukaryota; kingdom Viridiplantae; phylum Streptophyta; class Magnoliopsida; order Poales; family Poaceae; genus Aegilops; species Aegilops speltoides. The sequence goes on along the minus strand of CM038144.1, from coordinate 497,489,834 downwards.
TACGGGCAGGTGCGCCTCGAGCCCCGCTTCAATCCTATCCCTCTAGCCTAGCCCCAAAACCCCTCATCGCCGGCGTGAGCTCCGGCGTATCCCCGCCTCCCTCTGATCTCGCCCGCTCTGTCTCTCTCCTGACGCACGGGACCCACCTGTCGGTCTCACCACTCGCGCCCGAAGCGGTACGAGTGAAGGCGTATTTCTGTTATACGCTTTCGACGTCACCCCCCAGGATTTTTGTTTAATTCAAATTTATTCAGAAAATTGACTAAACTTTAACTAGCCACCATTTCTAAACCATAAGTCCAAATGATTTGATTCTTTTTGCATTGTCTTTGTTACAGAAAGCTCCAGCAGCACGCCTGAAGGTGGATTTTTCCTTGCTGCCTAGAATTTCTGGTAAATTTCATAGTGTGTTTTGATAATTCTTTTTGTGGTTTAAATTTTTTCAGAAGGAGAAGCTTGTCTTGAAGCAAACCAAGAGGGTTGTGATCCACCTCTACACTAAGGCAAGACACACCAGCATTTGGATGGTGTTATTTCAATATCTATGACTTTCTACTTGAATATGAGTTATTATTTGCATTTAAAATTGATAAATGACTTTGGTTAGTTTCTAGCTACTTTACCATGCTTGATATGCTTGTTTTAGCTACTAGTTGAATGCATGCACTTGCTTGGCTAAGTAGAGTAATATTTTGCATTATGAATATTGCTATGGAAATTAATGATAGTTATTTTACTAGTGATTGTTTCATTTAAATAAAGAACTAATAAAAATATTGCTTGGTTATAAAAATGAGTTATAACCAGAGAAGTTTTGATTCTTAGTATTGCAAGATGCATATATTGTTAAGTTTGATCCATGAATATGAGTTGTTTGCTTTGCATGACGAGTAGTTGCATGATTCTTTTTGATTATATCATGTTGATGATAAGAAGTTTTTATCAAAGCTAAACCTGATTAAGTTCAACTTGAATATGGTGTTGATCACGTCATGGTGCCACTGAATCAGGTTTTAATTTAGTGCGACCACATTTACGTTATGGGAAGGTCTTGATTCAGTCCTTTGTTGTGGCTCTCGCCGGTACCTCCCGCGAGGGAAGGTTATGGGCGTGCATACCCTGGCCCGGTAGGCAAACATAACCTTGTGTGCTTGTTTTCATTTTTATGGTACCTTGTCCCCGTTTGGGACCGTTTTGCCATGACGGTGGCCGTTGGTGTCTTTGGTAGACACGGGGCCACCCAAGACCTAGCCCTAAGAGGGAGTTGGTCGGAGTGGTCGAGGAGAGTGCATGACAAAGGGAGGGTTTCGTCGGATTGCTTTGGTCCACGCGAATGTGATGCGAGGCCAGGTATTCCGTAGTGTGGGTAAAGTGCACTACCTCTGCAGAGTGTAATTAATCTATCGATAGTCGTGTCCTCGGTTATGGGCATAACTCGGAAGTAAGTCACACCATGGATCAACTTTTCTAACAAATCTTGCAAACTAAGTGATGAATGTGATGTTTTGGACGAAAGCATGAACACTCGAGGTGTTTAGAGTGATTGGTTCCAGTAGCGACCCAGGTATGGTCACTGTTTAGTTACGAGGTAACCATCTGGTAAGCGAGTCCGTAGGACTCATTGCATGGAACATTGTTTTCCTTCGGTAGTAGTAGTAGTTTTGCATTGAACTAATTTGTTTAAATACCATGATATTGTTTGTCATCGTGCTTATGTTTGTTGTGAGCTTGCAAGTACATTGAATGTACTGACCTGGTGTGTTATGCCAGATTTCAGGCAAGTCAGTTCGCATCGGAGCGCATCTCGTGTCTAGGCCGTGTTCACGTCGGTGTCCCTGTGCTATGGAGTTCCTGTTGACATGGATTTTGACCAAGATAAAATGAAATGCATAAACCATATAAAATATTAAAATATAAATACAAAACGGCAAAAATCTGTTTTATCTTGAAAAAATGAATTAAAAATATAATCAACCACTCAAATTGATGACTGAAAAAAAGGCCTATGATATATTTTCGAATGTCGATTATGCACGCATTAGACCGACAGTTATAAAATATTGTGAAATAAATAAACAACCATTAAGTTTTCACCTACTGGAAAATGGAGAACATATGGTTTATATGTACGTGCACCATCGCTGACAAAGAAAAGGATATATAGAAAAATGGGGGACACACGGTTCATATGTACGCGCACCGTCGCCGACGGATACTGATCTAAAATTTCACCGTCAGAGGCAGCACCAATGTTGTCAAAGCATCATGGGGTATGTTCCTCCATCAAAATATCGTTGTATCTTAATGGATACACACAAAAAAAGATAGAGATAGCCAATTATAAGAGCGATCCGCTGCACAACAAAGAAAAAAAGATTCATTGGATTGCGTACATATGCATGCACGAGGTGTGCGTACGTGACATAGCTAGGCATGCATGCATATATTAGGAGACCCATATGTTCAAAATTAGCCTTAATGAATTACTAGAATCAGGCCTAGCTCACTTTTAAAAAATGGCTACGTGTACATGCACATTTTTTTTTTGAGGGTTCAGCCAAACTTTATTCATCAAACACCACATGAAGTGGTATGCGGTTCGGATCATGGGGTTCGCCAAACCAGACGTGGCGCCCCTGACCGAGATTAAGTACAAATTTGGCTAAACTATGTGCCTCGTAGTTGACAGCACGACTTTCGTAAATAAAAGAACAATTAAAAGCTAATGCATGAAGTTTTATCTCCTTGATAATGGCTCCGTATCCTCCTGTAGCTCCACTATTAATATCGCCAACTGCTTGCTTTGAGTCAGAAGAAATAATGAACTGATGCACGTTCAGGTCTGCGGCTAGTGCAAGAGCCTCTCTACATGCAATCACCTCCAGAGTAGCTGGGTCGTGGAGGCCATAAATTGACAATGCCGAACTCCCTAAGTAGTTGCCATCGCTGTCCCGACAGACTGCGGCTGCCACTCCCCTTCGCCCCGCTCGAACTCCGGCATCGACGTGTATCTTACAGTAACCTGGCGGTGGCGCTTTGGGCCTTCTTGCTATAATGTTACGGTGGGCTGGAGTGGTGCGAGCTGCTTTTCCCCCTTCCTCTCGAATCATCTCCAGGTCCTGGATGAATCGACTCACAAATGAATGTATAGCATGGGGACTTTGGAATATACCCTCATGTATTGCCTTTCTCCTAGCAGCCCAGATTGCCCACAACGTGACAGATAGCTTGACAAACAAATCATGCGATAATGACTGCATATGTGTAAATAACCATTGTTTCGCATTGGGTTCCGTAGTTGCTGCAATTTGTTGTCCAAGCTCTTCATCAACCAACGCCCACGTACACCTTGACATGGTGCAATCTACTAACGAGTGCTTCCATGAGTCTGGCGCCCCACATATTCCACATGCACTTGAATCCGACATATGTCGGTGTGATCTTACATCATTAGTAGGTATCGAGTGGTGTGACAGACGCCATAGAAACATTCTCACCTTTCCGGGGACCGCCGTCTTCCACAATGATTTCCACTCCTTCTCCTCAGTGGCCGCACTAGACGTGCCTGCAGACCCTTCTAGCCAAGCTTCCCTTCTTTGCCTTGTTGCCACAAGCATGTTATAAGCTGAACGAACTGTAAAATTTCCTCTCTTATCAAAAAACCAGCTCCAAAAGTCAGGAATGTTTCTGGTGCATAAAGGTATTTCCAGAATAACCTTCACATCCATAGGCATAAATACTTCGTTAACTTTTACTATGTTCCATTTGGCCGACGTTGGATCAATTAGTTCCGAAACAAACATGGGTGGGTTTTGTGCTGCACACCCGTAGGGACGCATCATCTCACCTCGTGGCAACCATTGATCTTCCCAGATGCGTGTGTCTTGTCCAGACCCAATTCTTTTGATTAAGCCCAATTTGAGAGTGTCTCTTCCTTCTATCATTGCCCTCCAGATTTGGCTTGGGTGGTTACCCGAAACCGCCTCTAGGATTGAGGAGTCTGGGTAGTAGATGCTCTTCAGAATTCTCGCACTAAGTGAGTCCGGATTTTGCAAGAGTCGCCAGGCTTGCCTAGCCAACATCGCCATGTTAAATAGCTCAAAGTCTTTAAAGCCGAGACCCCCCATGCTCTTTGGCTGTGTCATTGTTCTCCAAGACACCCAATGTGGTTTCCTCTGTCCCTTTTTAGAACCCCACCAAAATTTCCTGATAAGCATGTTGAGGTGTTCGCATAGACCCCTAGGGAGTTTAAAGCATGACATAGAATAGACTGGAACGGCCTGAGCAACCGCTTTAACCAGTACCTCCTTACCGGCCGTTGACATGATATTTTCAATCCAACCCTGAATCTTGCTCCACAGTCGATCCTTCAAATATTTGAATGCCCCATTTTTAGAGGAGTCAATATCAGATGGCATTCCTAAGTATTTTTCATTGAGTGTCTCATTGGGGACGTGTAGCAATGCTTTAATCTCTTGCCTTGTGCCCTCAGGAACGCCCTTACTAAAGAAAATAGAACACTTTGAGTAGTTTATCCTCTGGCCTGTAGCTTGGCATGGGTTGCTTCATTATCCATCAGCCATACAAAGCAAATGGATTAGAGCAAGAGCCCATACGTTGACAAATGATGGCCTAATTAAGCCCATACGGGCTGATGGGACGTTGCCGGTTAATTAGCAATAAAGAAATAAAGAAAAGGAAAGGAGCAGCGCCACGCTTGCACGATCTCTCGCACGATCACACGATCACAGAACGTGGGCGCGCGCATGCAGCCACAGCTCTTTGCTGCTCCTCCTCACTATAAATACATGGTCACCAAGCACACGAAGAGGTTGGTCTGCTCATTTCATCTGTGGTTCTGCTGCTGCTACACATACACTGCTGCAAGAAAAAAAAAATCCTACACACACATACGTGAGGAGAGGGAGGCTGGGAGGAGTGGAGCAAGAGGGCGAGATTCATGGTTCTCTCCTCATCCTTTGCTCCTCTGATTGATACTCTTCCCCATGCTTGATCAGTCTTTGCTCTTGGTTTGGTCATATTGACATGAGCCAAGTAGCTTCTCCCCATATGATGATTCTTGATTTGGTCACTTTAACACAGATCATGAATTCTGTCCCATGTTGCCCAATCTTTGTTCTTGGCTTGATCATATTGACATGAGTCAAGTAGCTTTTGCCTCATATGTTGATTCTTGATTTGGTCATATTGACACAGATCTAGAACTTTTCTTCAAGTAGCATGATCCTTTTCTTTTCCATATAATGGTTCTTGATTTGGTCATATTGACACAGATCTCGAATTTTTCTCCAAGTGACATGATTCTTGCTCTTGGCTTGGTCATATTGACACATCCCAAGTAGTCTTCATCCTCCACATATTTTTGGTAATTTGCTCTTGGCATGGTCATGTTGACATATATGTCAAGTAGCACTCTAGCAAGTAATATTCTCTATAAATTTGATAGTTTGTTCTTGCCATGGTCATGTTGACGCATGTCAAGAGGTATTCTCACAAATTTGATAGTTTGTTCTTGCCATCGTCATGTTGCCACATGTCAAGAAATACAAGTTGCATGAAAATTGCCTCTGGTTTGGTCATATTGACACAAATCAAGGTATTTATTCCCTTATGTAGAGTGAAGACTTTGTTCTCAATGAAATCACGACAAGGTATGACTCGGGGAAAATCAGCATAAAAAATGATGAACAAAATATACTATAAGCTGCATATAAAAACATTGCAAAACAATAGGTGCTCATCAAAAGACACCATACTTAGTCGCATGTTCGATGATCACATGTGTGCATGATATTCTAAAATTGAGTCATGTAGCAAAACTTAAATTCACCATGTTCAAAGTTGGGTGCATGGAAAACTGACATTCCCACTTCATGGTGCATGAACAAAATGTCGCCCAAATCATAAACGGTATTATATTAATCAAATGTCTCTAAAACAGACTAAATGGATATACGATATGAAATGCATTGGCCCCAAATAGTGCTAGTCTGCATCATCGATAAATAACCAGATATGTGCGAATCTAATGTATGTGCATGTAAAGTAAAATGGACACATCATTCCTAGCTAACTCTAGGTTAATTGGTGTACATCCACCCAACTAAAACAAATAGTATGGTCCCTTCATATGGAGATACATTATAAAAAACTAAAAGATGACCAGAGCCATAGTCTGAGTCTGATCGCACTAGAAATGTTGTAGTGCACTCACATATGCCACCAAAACAAATTAAATACTGCTTTTATCTGCTCCATGTATGTGTATGCTCAAAAAGGTCGCATCTAGCTTATCTATGAATAAGATAAAAGTTAGATCATGCATCCCCCATACGGCTTGCAAATATTAAGGAAACGAAGATGTCATCTACTCATAAAACAAAGAGTACTACAATTGTTAGTACTAAAGTAGTTGCATTGCACAGAACACGTGCATGACTGCATGTCCCATATGCATGCATCATGACGTTTGAAGGCTCATTCAACAGATTGGTTAACCATTAAGATAATTTTCTCATACAAACAAAGAAAAATAAATCAAAGTCTATGCATTGGTTAATCGATTAGGGAAAGTAAATGAAGTCATTCAAGAATGCGTACATGTACTGCCAATATCAGTACGAGTCAAATGAAAGCAAATATAAATGAAAGCCATCGCATATGATAATACAAACAAAGTCCAAGGCTCCCCCGAGCATGCCGGTCGCGAGGAGGATTTTTCTTGTAGTATGTTGTAATAGGAATATGATGCAATTCTATGTAATAGGATAGTTGGAATTCTTAATCAGGGGTTTTCTCTTCGGAGATGTAATTAACAGAATTTTTATGTAAATGTAAAAGTTCTGGAAGTAATGTACCTGCAATGTTTGATCTCCATTTTATTTATGCATTTAAATTATTCACTCTGTATCAATGACGTGGACGGCGTATTTTCACGCCCGCCATTTTCCCGTCATCAGTTCCACTACGTCGTCCTTCCACTGCCGCGTAGCTCGTGTGATCGAGGTTCCATCATGTTCATTAAATAATGTACATACTGTCCAGCAGCACCGTGTGTGCCGCTTGGCCTCGAATCTCGATGTAATATCAGACCTATGTAATCCGCTAGTATCAATAAAGCGGTTGTTTCTGTACCATGTTGTTGTGTATTGTCAGAAGACTTGATCTCTGGGCTGGCAATGCAAGGTAAACCGGTTGCCCTGAGCCGGGATGCCACAACGCTTGGTATCAGAGCCGCGCTGATTGTAGGACACGCTAGACCGTTAGTGCATTAGTGAAACGGTAGATAGATTCGTTTGAGTACCGATTGCATGCATGTTTATTTGTTATTACTAACCATATGATTTGTGAGTGTAGATGGCACCAGTACCGATCTTGTACCATCCTGAGCCAGCTCCGTACACGTCGCCGCATCTGCTTCAGAATGTGTGGCGACGATTCTATCTAGAGGGTGCTGATCCAGAGTATCGAGTGTACCGTGAGCAGTTGGCCGGTGCATTGTATGAGTATTATGCTGAGGTCACTCTACACCACAGTTTATCTTCCGACGCTTACACTCATTCGACTAAAGGTGGTCTTGCTTCTACGCCATCTCAGGCGGTTCAGTTTGCTGCTCTTGAGGCTCTTGTAAACTTGCGCTACAACGAGGTCCGCATGCATACACACCCTGGTATCTTCTACTACCCATCTTTGCACGAGAATGGGCGTATCCATTTTCCTTTGATTAATCCGGCATGTGACCGTCCCACTAGCCACCTTTCTCGCTACATCACAGCTAGTTATCTCCTGAACTACGAGTTAGCTATGGAACTTTCACGTGCTCGCACCGCTCTCGCAGCTGCTCGTATGAGGAACCATCTTCCCGCTGTCATCTATACTTCTGCTCCGGTTCCTTCCACCTCCGTTCCACCGACGACCTCATAGGGTATCGTTAACCCTCTGACGGTGAACCCTCGCAGCACTCCTGCTGCATGGTCTTCCCTTGTCGCTACTCCTGCTGCTCCTATGCTTAGATCCCATCCCTCGCATGCCCTTGAGGGAGAGCCCTCAAGGCAGCATCGTCGCGTCCCTCTTGACCCGGGGTTCTCTCCTATCAGTTCAGGATCAGGGTCCGGCTCAGGAGACGAGCCTGCAGCAGCACTGACCGAGTAGTAGACCGTTAGCGTATCGCTGTAGTCATGAGCATGATGTATGGCTGTAATCGCACTTGTAATGATGTGTAGTTCATGTACGAGGGTAGTAGACCTGCTGTGATGTTACTTTCATGTTGGGACTATGTATAATTATGTTGGAACTTTTTATTCGCTTTGGTTTCCATTCGTTGTTTTCTTCCGGGATTTGTCATTGGCTTTTCCCCCCATTTTGGAATTTTCTCACATGGTTGCTATGTATTGGGAAAACGAAAAATAGGATGATGCGTGGAGGCAGCAGTAGCCAAGCTTGTGAGGATGTTCCTGTCCGTTGTTCCGCAAGATAGGCGGGACATTCCCCCGAGCCATACCAGCCACCTCCGCCGCCACCGCCACATCCGCCTTCCACTGATCAGATCATGAGAATGTTTTAAGAAAGAAGAAGCAACGACCTATTGGAAATCCTGAAGAGTGTGCAAGTTATGGTTGGGCGGAATAGAAACCTGAATGGCCATCACTCCAAGCTGTTAAATTTTCAGCGAACCAAGCCTCCCAATTTCAGCCGCGCTACCGATCCTCTGGACGCTGATGACTGGCTAAGGACTATGGAGCGGAAACTGGATATTGCTCGTACTGAAGAAGGAGACAAGGTTCCTTTCACAATGCATTGTCTCGAAGGAGCTGCCGCAATATGGTGGGATAACGCCAAGGCAATATGGCCTGCAGACGAGGAAATTACTTGGGACAAATTCAGGGAGAAATTCCGCAAGTATCATATTCCCACCGGAGTTATGAAAATCAAGCAGCGCGAATTCCTCACTCTCACTCAAGGCAGCATGACCGTCAACGAGTACCTGAGCAAGTTCAACCATTTGGCCTGCTATTCTCTCCATGATGTTGCCACAGAAGAGCGGAAGATCGACCGGTTCCTTATAGGCTTGAATCAGCATCTCAGGTGCACTCTCAGCATGTTTGATTTTCCAGACTTCCTGACGCTGGCGAACAAGGCCCTCATCGCCAAAAGGGAACACAAGATCCTACACGACCACAAGCCGGCTGTCAACGACCACAAGCGCAAATTCGAGCCGAAGAAGGATATGCAACCAGTGCAAAAGGCTCGTACTTGGCAACAGACTCAGGTGGAGTACAAACCAAATTGGCAGCAGAATGTCAACAAGACCACTACGCAAGTCAAGAATGTCGTGACCAGCCCGGTATGCAAAGACTGTCAGCGCAACAATTCATGTTTCAGCTATGGTCAAACCGGACACTACGCCAGACAGTGTCCCAAGAACAGCAAGCACGTAGCTCCATTCCAGCTGCAAGTCAACTACATGGAGCCGTATTCCGCCCCGGATATGATTCAAGGGCAAGTTCATCACATCTCCATAGACGAAGCTCAAGAGGACCCGGAAGTCGTCATTGGTATGTTTCTTGTTAATGACATACTCGCAGTTATTTTATTTGACTCTGGGGCTTCCCACTCTTTTATATCGCGGAGTTTTGCTTCCCAAAACAATTTTCCTTGCTCGATTTTGGGAAAGCACATGCTGGTACAATCCCCGGATTCCCTACTCAGAAGCAATCTCGTCTGCCGAAATTTGGAAATTGACATCAAGGGCGTCAAGTTTCCAACCTCGTTGATAATCATCGATTCCAACAAATTGGACGTCATTCTGGGCATGAATTGGCTAACTCAATATCAAGTCTGCATCAGCTGTGCGACGAGAGAAGTTACCCTAAAAAATACGGAAGGTCGCACCACAAGTTTTTATGCCCGCAGGCGCATACCCTCGAAAGATATGGTTTTCGCAGCAGTGGCCAAAGAAGTGGATTTAATTCCCGTGGTCAGTGAGTATCCAGACGTATTTCCTGAAGAATTACCAGGCATGCCACCAGACCGAGAATTGGAGTTCGCAATTGACTTGGTGCTTGGAACCACTCCGATACATAAGAAATATTATCGGATGCCTTCCTCAGAATTGGTGTAATTGAAGAAACAACTGGATGAGATGCTACCAAAAGGATACATTCATCGAAGCTCGTCACCTTGGGGATCACCAACAATTTTCGTGGACAAAAAGGATGGCAGTCTACAAATGTGTGTAGACTACCGACAGCTGAATGACGTCACCATCAAAAACAAGTATCCACTGCCGAGGATCGACGATCTGTTTGATCAACTTAGTGGGGCCAAAGTATTGTCAAAAATTGATTTGAGGACAGGATATCATCAACTCAAGATAAAGAAGGAAGATATTCCTAAGACCGCGTTCACCACTCGATACGGTCTTTATGAGTACACGTTATGTCCTTCGGCCTCACCAACGCTCCTGCATTCTTTATGCATATGATGAACAAGGTGTTTATGGACTTCTTGGATAAATTTGTGGTGGTATTTATTGATGACATCCTAATTTACTCCAAGAGCAAGGATGAACACATGGAGCATCTTCGGGCCGTTCTGCAAAGGCTTCACGACCATCAACTTTATGCCAAATTCAGGAAATGTGAGTTATAGCTCCAACAAGTGGGATTCCTCGGGCATATCCTCTCGGCAGAAGGAATCTCAGTGGAACCAAGCAAGGTGAAGGATGTACTTGATTGGTCCGCACCCACCATGGTCTCAGAAATCCGGAGTTTCCTTGGACTAGCCGGATATTATCGCCGTTTTATCAAAGGCTTCTCGAAGATCGCCAAGCCTATGACTGAGCATCTGAAGAAGGATAAGAAGTTCGTATGGCCTGAGGAATGCGAGCAGAGTTTCAACGAGTTAAAAACCAGGCTGACATCGGCACCAGTATTGACTCTTCCGGACATCTACCACAGTTTTGATGTCTACTGCGACGCATGCAGAAGAGTACTGGGGTGCGTACTCATGCAAGACGGCAAAGTGGTGGCATATGCATCTCGACAACTGCGGCAATACGAAGGAAATTACCCTACTCATGATTTGGAATTGGCCGCGGTGGTGCACGCTTTGAAGATCTGGAGACACTATCTGATTGGAAAGAGGTGCCAGATATTCACCGATCATAAGAGTCTCAAGTATATATTCACGCAGCCCGATTTGAACCTTCGATAGCGAAGATGGCTCGAATTGGTTAAGGACTACGACCTCGGGATAAATTATACCCGGGCAAAGCTAATGTGGTGGCTGACGCCCTCAGCCGCAAACCAGCCAACCTTAATGCTCTAATGGATTCCTTGCCACCAGAGCTTTATGAAGAGATCATGTAGCTCAATTTGGAAATCCTCGACGCTCGTCTTGCCAATATATTGGAAGTTGCCCCTACTCTCGAAGAAGAAGTCCGCAGCGCTCAAGCGAATGATGAGAGGTTAAAAAGATATATTCAGAAGATGCACCAAGGGCATGCACCAGACTTCTCTATGGATCACCATGGTTCGCTAAGGTTCCAAGGAAGACTCTGCGTACCCAACCAAGGAAGTGTGAAGAAGAAGATATTGGCAGAAGTGCATGAAGCACCATACTCAATTCATCCCGGTGGGACCAAAATGTATGAGGACCTTCGTCAGGTATTTTGGTGGGATGGAATGAAGAAAGACATCGCATATTTTGTGGCCTGTTGCGACATATGCAATAAGGTAAAGGCCGAACACCAAAAGCCCGCCGGTCTCCTCCAACCCCTACCAATATCCCAATGGAAATGGGATGATATCTGCATGGACTTCATCACTGGACTACCAAGGTCTCATCGAGGAAATGACGCAATATGGGTCATAGTGGACACCTTAACCAAGGTGCCACACTTTCTTCCTATCCGGACCACATACCGTGCAAATCAACTCGCACAGCTGTATGTGTCCAGAATCGTCAGTCTGCACGGAGTACCCAAGACTATCACCTCCGACAGGGGATCTCTCTTCATCTCCGCATTTTGGTCCTGACTACATCAAGCCTTGGGGACTGCTTTGAAATACAGTACGGCCTATCATCCTCAGATAGATGGACAGACGGAATGAGTAAATCAAATACTCGAAGATATGCTCAGGGCATGTACATTGGCCCAAGGAACCAAGTGGGAAGACTGTCTGCCTTATGCCGAGTTCTCCTACAACAACAGTTTCCAGGCCAGCTTAAAAATGTCACCCTATGAAGCCCTGTATGGCCGGAAATGCCGCACTCCATTGAATTGGTCTCAAACTGGACAACCGCATTTTCGGAACTGATTTAATGCTTGAAGTGGAGAAGCAAGTCAAGGAGATCCATGACATACTGCAATTGGACAAATCTTGACAGAAGAGCTACTATGATGCCAAACATCGTCAGATCAGTTTCGAACCCGGAGAACACGTATATCTCCGAGTCACCCCTACGAAAGGAGTCAAGAGGTTTTAGACCCGTGGAAAATTGGCACCCAGATATATTGGCCCATTCCCCGTCACAGCTAGAGTCGGAACAGTTGCATATCAGTTGGAATTGCCACCAGAACTGTCAGAAGTACACAACGTGTTCCACATCTCACAGCTAAGAAGATGTATCTCGCCACCGGAGAAAAGGACTGATATGGCGGAAATAGAATTGGCTAAGGATTTGACTTATGAGGAAAAGCCAATCAGAATATTGAATCAGACAGACAGGGTCACTCGCAGCAAAAATAAGGTTTTACAAGGTTCAGTGGGAGCACCACACAGAAGAGGAAGCGACCTGGGAAAGAGAGGAATTTTTAAGGACTGCATACCCAGAATGGTTTTCCCAAGCAACCGAATCTCAAGGACGAGATTCATCTTAAGGCCTTGTTCGGTTACACCCCTCCACAAGAGGATTGGAGGGGATTTGGGGAGGTTTTGACTTGTAGAGGATTAAATCCACTTCAATCCCTGCCAAATCCCTCTCAACCGAACGCAGCCTAAGTGGGGGAGGTTTGTGACAGCCTGGATTTTGCCTTCTCTCTTTTTCCGGACTTGCCTTCTCTCTCTTTCCGGACTTAGTTTTTATCGTGGTTTTGCCCTGATTTGATTTGGAGTACTTTGACAAATGTTGTTTATGCATGCCAAAATTTATCATAAAGGACATTCATAGGAATCATGGCAAAAAAATCGATACTCGAAAAATGCAATTTTTGAATGCATTTTGGAGCTCTGATTTTTCTTTTTTTGCCATGACTTTCAAGAAAGTTATTTCGGGACGAAAATTTGCAAGCATACAAAATATTTGTCAAAGCTTGTGACAAAAAATTCAGATCTTTTTGAATTTACTTTTGATTCTACTGTTTGAGTTCGGGAGGAGAAGATGACTTATGTTCTCGAAGCTCGCTCACTTTGGCCACCATATATTTGGAAACTCTTGTCACGAAGACCGAATACATTGCAGGGTTGCTGTACCTATACATATTTTGCCGACGTGATGCAAAGTGACCAGTCAAACTGTGCAGTTGAAAGTGTTTCACAAATATAAAATTTGATTAATATCATGGGCCCAAATGACAGCCTCATAACCCTTATCGCGAAGGCCCGTAAGGCCATAATACCCGTAATTCCACGAAGGCCCACACCATCTTTTGGGCAAGCTGTGTTGTAACACGTCTCCCAGCAAACGAACCAGGCGTCGCTTACTGCACCGCATGCCGCGAGAGCCATGAGAATGTCGGATTTCATTGCTTGGAGCTATAAAAAAATGGTTTGTTCACTGTTTGATCGGCTTATTTGGAAGAATGGAACCAACAACATGGGGAAAATTTGCAACATGCAAATAGATTACTAGCACCCAGATTCTCCGTATGAAGATTGATTTGAGTGATCATATTTCTTATGTTCGTTAAGCAAATGTTTTTCTTAAAATAAAAAGGATGTGATTTGGAAAAGTTTTAGAAATTGGATCATGTCAAATTTATGCCCTTTCGTTTTTCTCTAAATTGAAAGATGGCCTTGCTCTGGAAGTGAAATATTATTGTTTCGTGAAAACATATGGAAGGGCAAGATAATGTGTTGTTTGTCGAAGTATCTCATCCCCTGCATTTGTTGATCTCTAAATCATGATGTTATTTTTTTGGTAACAAATCCTTCTCTACTAGTCGGTTTTTTAAGACTAAAAGTTGTTGTATCTGCTAAGGTGTAAGCTATGATAGATAGATGCAAGGTAATCCGATATTGATATATTCAGTTTTATTTTTGGTTGGACACATAGAAGAAACAATCATTCCATGGTGCACGTTGAATGTACATACCAGTATATGGCTAAGTTATCTTTTCCTTTTACTTTGTTCCCGGTTGATGAATTTCTCAGGACGAGCAATGTTGTATGTTCTAAGAAAATTGCTACAACTTTTTGCTAGTATTTCTTGGTACTAAGATATCATACCACTCACTTTTGTTGGTACTAAACACCATGGAGCTAAAAATGGCTTCAATCGGTTTTAGTACTACAACTAGGTTCTAAAAGTGTTGTATACACTCCGTTTGTTTCATATGTAGTGCGTTGGATTTTTTTTGAAAAGTCAAACTATGAAAACTTCGGCCAAATTTGTAGAGAAAATTATTGATGTCTACAATACCAAATATATAAAATATGAATTTACTTCTAATAATGAATCTAATGATGTATGCTTGGCATTATAGATGTAAATAGTTTTTTGCCAGAAACTTGGTCAAAGTTTGTGAGTGCTAACAATTGAAAAGTTGATCAAGTATAACAAACAAAAAATTTGTCTACTGTATTTTTTTAGCACCCACTTCAGAGACCCATACTTTGACCATGAAATTGGTGCTTCAAGTAGAAAAAAAATCAGCACCTCGCTTCATATTTTTTAGTACAGACACCAGTTGGTGCTAAGCACCAAGTTTTGATAAACACTGGGCATGCTCTATCTCAAATTGTGAGAGGTAAGGTATGCAAAATATATATGATATTATGACATTGGAGCAAATTTAGTTTTCTTAGAATAGTTGTAAAGTGAGGCATCATGTTGTAGACATCATGTTCACACTGCACCACAATGTTGTCGCGTCACATCAGGCCATCACAATGTCCAGAGTGCATGGATTACATGGGTTAGTCCGCCCCAATTTGACACCAGGGTAGTCCGCCCCAATTTTTTTTGATAAGCAATATGACATGTGAAAGTTCTAACTAATTACCAATATCATAAAGAAATAGATCAATATCACAATATGGACTTGCAAAAACACTAAAATCCTCAATTAAACCTCTGTTTTGCATAAAAAAGCCTACATAGTACATACTACATTGACCATAGTACATACATTGAGAAGTTCAAAAAGACTATGTTTCTGGCTTACGCTTTTGCATTGCTATGAAGGTATCAATTATATCTTCTTCATTAACCTCGGAGAAAGCATCCCTCTCAATGTATGTGACCAGACAATCATCCAAAAGACTATAGCCGATCTTATTTCTCAACTTGCTCTTGACTAAACTCATGGCAGAAAAGGGAAGGAACAGATGGGTAGTTTGGTACTCCTTTCCAACTCTGTTTGAAAGCATGCGTAAATTACATGCCTTTCCAACAGTAGCTTAAGCTACTGGCCATCTGAGTGAAGATGCTGTGAGAATGAAACTAAATACACAAACTTATTACAGCCCCTCAATCCAATTAAGACCCATAATACAACATGAATTCCGCTTAATTAAGCATGGCTGGACCTGGACAGTAAGTTCAACTTTCAGTTCAATACCTCAAAAGTACAAAACAAAATTAACAGTCTCAGATTTCTGATGCAACCATGAAGCAGCGTAAGATGTCTGAATTAGCCTTTTCTTCTCAGTTTAGGATGTTGTGTTGTACCTTGTAACTAGTAATTACTTGGATCAAAAATTATATTACCACACAGGCAGTGCACAACACAACAAATAGCAAGCAAACCCTAAATCAAAAATTGGGGAATTTTGGAATGGATGAACGGTACCTCAAATCAGGCCGAGCCGAGTGCCGCAGTGCAGACTGGGCGGCGCCGCCGGCTTGCAGGGGCGCCAGGCGGCCGGGACAGGGCAGGGTCGCAACCGCGGGCGGTGGCAAGGCTGGCGCCGAGCGCCGGGCAGGGCGAGGGCGCAATGGGGAGGCAGGATGCCAGCAGCAGAGGAGCCTACTGGGCGGCCGGCGACCGGCGTCTGGCGAGGCCGCGAGGCAGGCAGAGGCCGGGACGGGGGGCAGCCGGCGGCTGGGTGTCGGTTAGAGGGTCAGCGTGTTGTATGCGTGGTGCCTGGGGTCTGGCTGAGAGCAAGAGCGTTGGTTGTTTTGGGTCAAAAGTGTCGTTGGGCCGTTTTTTTCCTTCTTTGGCCCATCTATATAGGTATAGGCCGGGTCAAAATCCCAGGGTGGGCCGCGGCCCACCCTGGCCACCCTATAGCTTCACCACTGGGTTTTATTCTGATTATATATGCATATGTATACATATAGAAAAGAAAAAAGAATATGATGAATGGAATCCGGGAGGCATGGATCTTCTAGAAGGAGTTGGCGTGGGGAAAAAAGTTGAAGGGTGAGGTGGGGTCATAACGATGGGGAGCCGTTTCTTGTTCCCGTGTGAGTCGGGCCAGCTGGCAGCCACGGGTAGGTGGGTGGGTTGGTAGGTATATAAGGCCAACTCCACCGCACGACCCTATCTTGTCCGGCCCCGTCCGTTTTGGGTAAAACGGACAAACGAAGCGACCCGGCCATGGAAGCGAACGGACTTTGTCGTTTGTGTCGCTTCGACCCATCCGCGGCCCAAGTTTGCGCCGCTTTTGGGGCGAAACGGACAGCGTGCGGACGGGCGGGACGCGCGCGCTTGTCCGCCCCTGGCCCGTGTGTCGGTGACACAGAGCAACCCCCCCTGCGGCCCCTTTGGCGCCATCCCCCCCCAAACCCTCCCACGTCCCGGCCGTCCCACTCCTTCCCCCGTCCATTGCCGACGCCCAAACGAACTCCGGCAGGCTGGCTGTCGACACGCCCGGAATGGCCAAGAAGAAGAAGGGCAAGGCGCCAAGGAAGCCGAGGTCGGAGTGCACGCCGGAGGAGATCGCCAAGTTGGACGTAAAATCGGCGAAGAGGAGGAGCCGGAGGGCGCGCGGTCGTCAAGATCAACGTCGCCGCGGCCAAGAGAGCCGCCGTGCGTGCTGCGATTGAGGCCGCGCGGCACAAGGCCGGGGTCGAGGAGAAGGAGGCCATCGTCAGCAAAGTGCATGCCCTTCTCATGGCCGGCAGTTGTCGCCCGCCCGGTTTCTCTGGAGGGGCCGTCGGTCCAGCGAGCACAGGGTCGTTGGTCCCCCGGCCTCCGCACTGCCAGTCGCCGACGTCGCGGACCACGCGCTTGTCGCCCGGCTTTCCTCCGCCAAGGCACGACGCCCAGACCCGTTTCGGGGGGTCGCCGGATGTGAGCGTGATCGTACCGTGCACACCACGCACCTCGGCCGTCATCGACTTCAACGTCACCCCTGGGTCCAGCAGCGGCGGCCGGCCGGCCGTCGAGATGCAAAGAAAGCAAGCACGGCCGCCGTTTACCGGCAGCATGCCGTCCCCCCGCGTCTTGTTCGACGAAATGCCAACGGCACCGGTCGACGACCCCTACTACGACCAGATCATGGAGGAAGTGATCTACAACGGCGGCCACGTCCCTGTCTACGACCCCGAGGAGACCCAAAGTCAGGATGGCCGCGACCAGTTCACTGCCGATGAAGAGGCCGACGTCCGTGCTGACTACGACCATGGTGACTCGTGGCATGATGACGATGACATCTATGTCGAAGGTGATGGTGAAGAAGAAGAAAACAATGATGTTGACATTAGTGGCGCGCCATTTCTCATCAACGAGTTGACACAAAGAGCGGAAGCACAAAAGAAGAGGAAGAGCATTCGCACGGGTTCATACACACCGGCATCGGCGCGGTCCTCGTCTTACAATAAGACGATGACAACCTCCAAGCATATGATATTAGGCTGAACCCGGAAAAATGCGTTTTCGGCGTACTAGCCGGAAAGCTCCTGGGATTCATTGTATCCGGTAGAGGAATTGAAGCAAGCCCAGCCAAGATCCGAGCTCTGTCACAACTGGATATTCCAAAAGACCTCAAACAAATACAAAAATTGACTGGATGCGTGGCGGCTCTAAGCCGCCCATCTCCGTTTGGGAGAAAAGGCATCGCCCTCTATCGCCTTCTCGGTATGCATCAACACCAGTGGGCGGATCTGCCACCGCGGACTCGAAGAAATAAAGGTCATATTGGCAACAAATCCGGTCCTGGCCGCGCCTAACCTGGGCGAACCAATGTTATTATATATCGCGGCAACACATCAAGTTGTAAGCGCGGTGCTCATCGTCGAACGAGAAACAGAAGGGCATAAATTCCCTCTTCAAAAACCAGTGTACTACATATCCACTGTCTTAAGTCCCTGCAAGTCCTGGTACCTGCATTATCAGAAGATAGCATACGCGGTGTTCATGGCATCCCGGAAGCTACGACACCACTTTCAAGAGTGTTCGATAACAGTGGTCTCCGAAGTACCCCTCAACGACATTATAAACAACCGCGACGCGACGGGCATGATTGCGAATGGGCCATCGAGCTCTTACCATTCGATATAACCTATAAACCACGACGAGCTATAAAGTCGCAAGTTTTAGCGGACTTTATCGCTGAATGGACCGAAGCCGAACTCCCTAAAGAGTACGGCGCATATTCCAATTGGATTATGCATTTCGACGGCTCCAAAATGTTGGCCGGCTTGGGGGCTGGCGTCGTATTGACGTCCCCAACCGGAGACACGGTCCAATACGTACTTCAGATAATGTACACGGACTCCAACAATGCGGCGAATCTGAGGCCCTCCTACATGGTCTCCGGATGGCAATCTCCATGGGTATTCAACGCCTAGAGGTGCGCGGGGATTCAAACCTTGCAATATCCCAAGTAAATGGAGACTTTGACCCTAAGGATCCAAAAATGGCAGCCTATCGTAACATTGTCCTAAAAATGTCAGCTCGGTTCGAAGGACTCGAATTCCACCACGTGGCAGGGATAATAACCAAGCAGCCGACGTGTTGTACACGCATCGGCGCTAAACGCGACGCTGTCCCTCAAACATCTTCTGGGCGGCTCTTTAAGCCATCCGTACTATGGGAAGAGGAGTCCGGAAATAACAACCTGGAAGCAACCGCACCACCCAACACAGAACAATCTGACATAATCGGCGGCTCAGCCGATGAAATAACACCTTCAGCCCACGAAATAATGGCGATAATTGCCCCATGGACAGAACCATTCCTAGCCTACTTAATTAGGTAGGAACTTCCCGAAGACCAAAATGAGGCCCGCTGCATAGTTCGGCGATCTAAAGCCTACAAGGTCCATGAGGGAGAACTTTATAAGAAAAGCACAACCGGAGTACTTCAAAGGTGCATCTCCGAAGAGGAAGGGCGAAACCTTCTGGCTGAAATTCACGCCGGACTAGGCAGACACCACGCCGCAGCCCGGGCCCTCATAGGCAAGGCCTTCCGTACAGGATTTTATTGGCCGACGGCCCGGGCAGATGCTCAGGACTTAGTCCAACGATGCGTCGGTTGTCAGCTCTTTGCTAATCAGAGCCACATGCCACCCACCGCCCTCAAAACTATACCTATCACCTGGCCGTTCGCGGTCTGGGGGCTTGACATGGTTGGACCCCTTAAAGGGGGAACCCACAAGCAAAAATACCTATTGGTCATGGTGGAAAAAATCACCAAATGGATAGAGACCAAGCCAGTTAAAACGGCCGAATCCAGACCAGTGATAGACTTCATATCCGAGGTAGTACACCGTTATGGCGTCCCCCACAGCATCATCACCGATAACGGCACGGACTTCACGACCGACGAGGTTAAACTCTGGTGTAAAAATATGGGCATTAAGCTCGACTACGCTTCAGTCTATCATCCTCATGGACATGCAACTAGGAGCCCCATGCAAACCCACTATGGACATGCAACTAGGAAATGCAAACTAATTTACTTCATGCAACTCATTTAGTTCATGGAACCGTAGACATGCATATAAATAATTAACATTTAGTTTTAGTGCATCAAAAAATGATCCATCACAAAATTTAGTGCAAGAAAAAGGCCAAAGTAAAAACAAGTAACATTTTATTTGCCGAAGTTAGAGGTGGGCTGGTGCCCCTACGCGGGTGGGCTGGTCTTTATTTTGGGCATGGTTATTTTCTCAGGGCCATTTTCTCACGGCCCAACATCTATTCGGCAGCCCAGTTTTGTTTTTTTACTAGAAACTGAATTTGGGTGTGTACTCTGTTAACTGAAGAACAAAAACAGAGGAAACAGAGCATGAACACTGAATAGGGCCCCTGAGAATATCATTACAATAATTCAACCTGATTCTAGCGATTGATGAACATCAAGTAACTAACTGAAACTAGCTGACTAACTAACTGAAACTCTAACAAATTCTAGCGATTGATGAACATCAAGTAAAATAAACTCATAGCAATGACACAACCATAAAATGCTCCAGCCATCATATTTGCTTGCTACTTCAAATCGATCAGATGCTTTAGTTGCTTGCCGATTTTCTTCAATTCACACTTCAGTTCTGCACTGTGCATCATCGGATCGGCTCTGTCCGCCAAATTGGGGGCTTGTTCCACGGCAAGCCCCCCCAATTGAGCTCTTGGGTTGGGGTTGATCCCTCCAATTTCAACCTTTCAACATAGTCATTGAGCCACTCAAAATGCCCACATTTCTTTAGAAACTGAAAAACAAGGGGCCGGCGGCGCATGAATCCTAGATCCACCGCCCTAATTTGAGGAAAAAAAGAAAGAAATCGAGAGAAATTAGACCATAGGATTGGTCAAGAACACAGATCTAACCTGCCCCGGCTGTGGCTTGCTCAAACATTTCACAAACTCGCGCCCATGGTTGCCATTTTCCTCCCTCACACAAGTCAAACGCTTGAGAGGCTCCATGCACGGGCAATCGGGGCATCTTGTCAATGGCAGTGGACCGTACTGCGTCCATGATTGGCGGGTGGCTGAAGTCGAGCTAGACATCACTTTCGCCGGCGGCTTGCCGTTCTTGGGCAGAGGAAGAAGAAGGTGGGAAAGGAAAGGGGCAGGGCAAGCAATGGAGGGGGCGGGCTGGCTCGGGTCGGGGCACGCTGATGAGCACGAGCATGCTTGTGTGGATAAGTTGTGGGTCCCACCCGCATGCGAGTAACTGGGTGGGTCCCGCGTGTCACAACTCAAATCGCTAACCCCTCGTGTTTTTCATTTCACGGTTAAACAGAGCCATGTCGCATTGGAGCTATTGTTGGCTTCGAAGACGTCGCATCACAGCCATTCATTCCAACAACATCGAACTCCTTCCAATTCGCATGAAAAATGTCGCACAGGAGCTATTGGCCCACCTGTAATATGGTTCAGTGTCAAACACTAGCTCTTCCTGCTTGCTTTCAATGATCATGTTGTGCAAGATGACATAGCAAGCCATGAATTCCCACATTTGATCTTTCGACCAGGTCTGAGCGGGGTACCGGACAAGAGCAAATCGAGATTGGAGCACACCAAATGCCCGCTTGACATCCTTCCTGCAAGCCTCCTGACACTTGGCAAAGTAGGAGTTCTTGCCTCCTGGCACAGGGTTTGTGATAGTCTTAACAAATGCGGACCATCTCGGATAGATGCCATCTGCTAGTTAGTATCCCTTGTTGTAGTGGCGCCCATTGACCTCGAAGTTCACCGGAGGAGCATGACCTTCGACGAGTTTGGAAAAGACAGGGGAGACTGCAGTACGTTGATATCACTGTGAGTTCCTGGCATACCAAAGAAGGAGTGCCAAATCCAAAGGTCCTGTGTGGCTACTGCCTCAAGTACCACACTGCAACCGCCTTTGTACATCCCCTGCCAAGCAAATGGACAGTTTTTCCATTTCCAATGCATGCACTTGATGCGTCCAAGCATCCCAGGAAATCCTCTTGCTGCATTCTGTGCTAGGATCCGAGCAGTGTCTTCAGCATTGGGTGATCGCAAGTTTTGAGGTCCAAAAACTGCCACCACTACTCTATAGAACTTGTAATAACACCCAATGGTCGTGGACTTGGCCATGCGTCCATAGTCTTCGAGTGAATCACCGGGAGCTCCGTATGCAAGCATCCTCATGGTTGTCATGCACTTCTGGAGTGAGGTGAATCCAAGTGTGTCGTTGTAGTCCTTCTTGCACTTGAAGTAGCTGTCAAACTCATGGATGGAATTGACAACCCTGAGGAAGAGCTTTTGGCTCATCCGGTAACGGTGCCGAAATACTTTATCGTCGTGCAGTGCAGCGTCGGCGAAGTAGTCGACGTAGAGCAAGCAATAGCCTTCCAGTCGATGCCTCTGCTTTGCCTTCAGTCGACCCGGTGCCAAGCCACCTCGCTGCGGCTTTGCATTGCTCACGAACAGGCCGGCCAGAGCGGCGAGGACCATGAGATGTTTTTCGTCCTGGGCGTCGGCATCGGCTTCCTCCTCCAGCAGTGCCGCGATCGCCTCCTCATCGTCCAAGTCCATCGCCGAGCCCCTGGAAGGCAAATCGCCGAACACCTGGCGGGCGTGGTAGGTGCGAAGCCGCCGGAAACCTCGCCCGCCTGCATGGTCGGAGTGCTGCATCTGCTCTATGGGAGGAGGGGAAGGAATCCCCGAGTTGGGATTTGGGACGAGGATTTGGAGCGAATTGTGGAGGAGGCAACATTACATTCCTGTGGGGGCATCAAGATTGGGGAGGAGGAGGGGAAAGGTTCTGCCACGCAAACGGGCCAACGGTGATAAAGGACTAGACGGCGGCGCCACCAGTAGAAGATGACGCCGATTACATTTTATCATGATGTTATTTTTATGCAGAAATAAAAAAATTTCGGATTGGGCTGAAAGTTTACGGAGATATTTCTGGGATATATAAAAAATTACTGGCGAAGAGCCCTACTGGAGGGAGGCCACCCAGGAGCCACGATCGAGCTCAAGGGGCGTGCACACCCCCAGGGCGTGCCTAATGAGCTTGTGGACCTCTCAGGCCTCCGGCAACCCTAACTCCAACTCTATAAAGACCGTCGCACGGAGAAAAAAAGGAGAGAAAGTTTATCATGTTTTATGAGACGAAGCCACCACCACCTCCTGATCTTTGTCGGGATAGCTGTTCTAGAATCCGTTCTGGGCTCCGGGGAGGGAAATTCGACGTTGTCGTCATCATCAGTCCTTCTTCATCAACAATTCCATGATGCTCACCACCGAGAGTGAGTAATTCCTTTGTACGCTTGCTGGACGGTGATGAGATTTGTCATGTAATCAAGTCAATTTGTTAAGGCTTGATCCCTAGCGATAACCTAGGCGCCGCTTTACATACAGTGTGTGCGTTGAGTTTTATATCAGTGGGTGTGCCTAAAACTTGGGATTTGTCTTGGTTTTGGTTTTGTAAGTGTTGTAAACCTCCTTTCCTCGTATAATGCAAAGGGCAGTACTAGCCGCCGGTGCGCCGGCCTAAAGTTTGGGCCGGTCCTTTTTTAGCCGTTCGATTAGAACCTTCACAACCAGATGATTTATTCATCCCTCATCTCATCCCGTGCGGTGCTGGCTCGCCGCTGAAGCGCAGGCCGTCGCTCGGTTTTCGGCTCCCTTGTCGCGCCCATCCTATAAGCTGGTAGCTCACACTCACCTCCGTCGTCTCCGCCGATTGGGTCCGCGTGGGCCGTGGTAGAACCACCTCGTCTCGAAGGGGTTGCAGCATGACCGCCATGATTTGCAGCCGTTGTCGAATGGTTGTAGCTCCGCCGCTGTAAGGTTCCAGCACGGCCGTTGTATAGTTGCAGCTCGCCGCCAGGAGGTGCCGCCCCACCGTCGACTGGTTGTAGCTCGCCATCAGGGTAGCCGCCCCTCTCCCCGCTGATCGTTTCCAGCCTTTTCGCTGCCTGTTCCAGCAATTATGGAGTATGGACCATGGTTGAAGCATCTTCATCGATCGTCTCTGTGAACGGCCACTCCATTGCATGCATGCAGCTTTTTTCGCCGCCGGTTCCAGCAAGGGCGATGTATGGATGCAGCTCGCCATCAGAGGGTAGTCGCCCGCCGTCGGACTGGTTGCAGCTTTTTTCGCGCCGGTTCCAGCACGGGCGATGAATGGATGCAGCTCCCGTCAGAGGGTAGTCGCCCGCCACCATCAAACAGTTGCAGCTTTTTTCGCCGCCGGTTCCAGCACGGGCGATGTATGGACGCAGCTCACCGTCAGCGGGTAGTCGCCCGCCGTCGACCGGTTGCAGCTTTTTTCGCCGCCGGTTCCAGCTCGGGCGATGTATGGATGCAACTCGCCGTCAAGGGATAGCTGCCCGCCGTCGACTGGTTGCTGCCTTTCCCGCCACCGGTTACAGCAAGGGTGGATCAAGGTTGGAGCAGGGCATCGCAGCACCCCGTGGATTCCCCCGTCATCGCTCCTCGTTGCAACTTCTTACTTTCTTAGGCTTGCCCTGCGACGCTGAATTCTGCTACGGCGGCACTCCTTGGTCCCTTTACTATTCTCAGGGAACATGGGAGAGAAGATGCGGTGGTTAGGGAGATGCACGTGAGATGCGGTGTGGTCGGGTGAGAAAAATGAGTGGATGAGAAGCTGAGAAGGAACGGTAGAAAAGATAAGATGCCATGCATTCCCCCAACAATCAGGAAGGCTCGTGAAGAGAGAGACCGGCGGAGATTTTAGCCGGTCGTCCGGCCGCAAACATTTACCTAATGCAAAGGCAGGGCTCCTGCTATTCCCGTCAAAAAGCTCGCTGACTCGGTCGTCCACAAACTCTTGTGGGACGCCTCCGCAAATTAAACTGTCGTGTCTTCCTCGCGTGTCCCGTTGCTCACCCCCTCGTAGCTCTCCTCCCCGGAGAGAAATTTGGTTGTCGGCATCGCACCATCGCCCAGACTGCACTCATAGCACCATGGTGCGCCGCTGAATCGCCATTGCAGCACCGTGCCAGGTTCGGTCCTCCCATGGTCGCAGCTTCGGTGATGCTCAGTCGCGGTTGCTTCCAACATCCCTCATCATTAGTGATAGCACACTCCGTTGCTGTTTCCAGTATCCCGCGCCGCTGGTGGCAGCTTCAGCAACACACGGTCATAGCGACCCAAGGTTAGCCTATCCCTACCTATCACCATAATATGTGTTCATGTTTCTTTATAACCTTGAGAAAGAAGGTGCACCCGATAATTGTTGCAACATTTATTTTTATCCATGCACATATTGGTTTACACTCATCACTAGATAATATGGTCCATGGTAGTAAAATTGACCAAGAAACAAACAACACCAATTTGCAAGAGGTATGAGGGGGTTTGTGGAGAAAGTACACATCGATAATCGAACACTCTAGAGTCCTCTATTTAGTTACACATACATTTGATACTATTCTAATTTGGACATATTTCCCAAGTACTTAATTAAATTTACACACTCTAACGTAGTCTGCCGAGTTTTCTATATTTAAGGATGCTATGGATATGGGACATGCAAACACACTATCATACATTAAATGGCATAAATAAATTAGCAATGTGATATTTTTTTAATATTAAATTTGTTATTAATTGCTACAATATAAGATTTTCTTGAATGTCCAAGTTAAACAATAAAATGTAGCTTTAATTTAGAACAATAAATTGACAGTAAAATATAGCTTTTATATTATAGCTATATCACAAATTAATTTCTATCTTTATATAGAAGCGCAGTTAAATTGTCGATTTTGTGTTGTATTCAAGATAATATATAAAATGATGTAACAATGAAAAGATTATGTATTTAGTTGTAAGGTAAATATGATAAAATAAAAAAGCTTAGTATAACTCAAAATGTCATGGGCCCAATATACATAAGACACTTGAGGACTAACCTGGGAATGCCCTAGGCCTAACCCGTCTAGGATCACATGCCCCGTCCCAAATTCTCAAGGAGCAGGTTTTCAATTGTGAGGTATTCTGCAAGCAGTGATTGGCGATCTGGTGGAAGGACAGACCGGGCGATGGGGCGGCGGCGGCGCCAGAAAAGGTGCACCGATCTCTACGGTGGGCCCCTGCGGCCCTTCTTCATCTGCCGAAGCTGCAATTTTCTCATGTACGAGTCGCAGGAGCGGGTTGACATGTTTTACTTGAAGGATTCTGCTTGTTGGCTTAAGTTCAAGCAATTTCTGCCAAATTTTTTCCTATGGAGATATTTATGATTTTATTTGCACAGAGCTCAATAGCAAGGTAATACATTTATTCCCTGTGAAGAAATTAGCACAATACTATTTGCACTCGTGCATTTTTTGGGGGAACGGTTTCCGGTGATAGAAAATGGTAATAAAATTGTAGTGCCGGCGGTACTCTTGATTGCTTGTGCTCCAGTATAAATGATTGGGAAAAAAAGCAAATGATCATGCTAGGTTGAATTACTGAATAGAAACGGTTTCCCTGTCATTTCGTGCAATGAGAGATGCCCTGCGCTTGTTACTTGCACGCTTCCATGTGATAGAACATACATGTTTTGCTTGGCAGGGATATTTGTTGGCTTGAGTTCCAGCAATTTCTCACTATTTTCCTGTGGAATTTACTTGCAGAGATGCTTTAACCGTGATTAGAAAATGGGGCCATCACTAGTTTTAGTTATTATCACCAGAGATTTTTGTGTGATGACAACATACACGTTTTGCTTGCATTTATACAGAATTTACAACACCATATCTCATAAATGAAGCATGCTGGCAACCTCTTTTATCTATCTTGATTTTTTTTTTCTAGCCTGCAAAAGCACTATGGTTAGAAAATCTACTGAGAAAAACATAGCTTACCCACACAGGAAATAAGATAATAGTAGCTGTAGTAAGTCTACCCAGAAATTCTAGTCTTATTCATGCCATCCATTGGATATGATAGGATAAATAAAATTGCATGATATGATCACATAAATCTACCCAGAAATTCAGGTGTATTTTCAACAACCCAAAATGATTTACGAAACTATTCCAATATACTTTTCTAAAATTAACATCTCTGTCTCAAAAGCTATCTCTCTCTTGCATGCTCGAGAGCTCTCTTCAACATGTCAGAAGAATTCTGGATGTGTAGTCTACAAATATATTCACTAGGCATGAGCTTTCCATGCTACAAACCAATATGGAAATCCAAAGCTCCTCCTCGTTGTAGGTTCTTTATGTGGCTTGTGGTGCATAGACGTTGTCTAACGGCGGACAATCTTCAGCGGCGCGGCTGACAATCTTCAGCAGCTGTGGCACATATTCAGGCAATGGACATGTGTGCACTTCACCACTCCGGATGGCACTTTCAAACTCCACCGAGGACTGGTGGCTGTTAGCCAAGAAAGAGATACTCCCTTCATTTTTGTATACAAGGCCACTATCAAAATTACAATTTGCATCTATACAAGACCACTAACACTATTCGAGTACCTAAACCTGATAGACGTAACTTTGATATCATTGCTATCCTTGTACACTGGAGGATCTGGAAGGAGAGGAATGGCAGAGTTTTTGAACACACTGCCAGTAGCGTTGATCGACTGATGGATTAGATCAGGGAAGATATTTTGATCTGGAGGGCAGCAGGGTGTGTTTCTGACCTTATTGTTTGATTTCCACTGGGAAGGGGCTCTCTTCGTAAGTAAGTTCTCTCTCTTGTTTGGAGCTGTTTTTTCCTTTATTTTTGGGGGGTGGGGTCTAACAGCTCTAGATCGTCTACACTGTTGGCTGCTTGTACTCGACTCTCTCTTCTATCTAATAAAGTTCGGCCAACGGCCCTTCGACAATAAGGTCTACCTGGCTTCAACGAGAGAGGGATGTGACGGCGACATGCCTTCGGCTCAGTGGCAGAGCCAGGGGTTTCCCTAGACTTCTATGGAATACCCAAGAAATGCTAATTCATTGGTATACCATTGCTAGCTTGCTGCATATTTGTCGTCATATTGCTATTGTATTGCAGAGATGAATACCAAGCAGGGAATTCCTCGCTCCGCCACTGCTTCGGCTCGCTCTAGTGTTTATGGTCGTCGCTAGGTAATCCACGGATCTGGTTCTAATTTTTATTACATCTGACTGATGTTTTTGTACTGTCAGGATTAAAAATGAATTGATTGGCCATGCAAAAAGAAAGACATATACGCCGCCACCGTTGCAGTTTAATATGCATGGTTTGGTGGGAGTTGAAGCCGCCACCGCCACGAAAGATCTACGCACCATTTTCGCGCTTGTTTGGTGGGAGTTGTGGAAGCACTGGAATGCGATTGTCTTTGACGGAGCTCGGCCATCTATTGAGCAACTGTTGCAAAGAGTGCGAGAGGAGGGTGTAATCTGGTCCTCTGCAGGTCTACTAAAAGGGAATGTCACTCCCTTCTTTTGTAGGGTAGAGAGGTGGGTGAGTGCGGAGGATTAGCATGTAATAGAATTCATATAACCAACGGTGGAGGCACCTTTTTCTTCTATAATACTCCCTCCGTCTCAAAATACTTGTCGGAGAAATGGATAAAAATGGATGCATCTAAAACTAAGATATGTCTAGATACATCCATTCATTCGACGAGTATTTCCGGACGGAGGAAGTATATGATATGCATGGTTTTATTTGTAAAAGATAGTGAACGGGATGCAGGTATACGTGCTCGGTCGCTATAGGATTCACGAATTTGAGGGTACTGATATATTTTATTTCCGTTCTCTGGTGCGCCGAACGACACGAACTGCGGCGAAACCCGGTCGAAGCCGTCTCGAAACGTATCCGTATCTATCTCTTTACAGATCGTTTCCATATCGAGCTGGGCACCTACCACATAGGTACACCTACGTCGCAGCTTTTATCTCTGCACTACCACCGGCACATCAGCAGATCAATTCCAACCAAACCATGGCCTCGACTTTGCGGTCTTCTCATCAATGGGCCGAACTCCTACCAGAGCTCCTAGGACGGATCATCGCCCGCCTCCCACGCCCCCACGACCGTGCCCGCTTCCGCGCAGTGTGCCGTCCATGGCACCTCGCCGTGCACCAGCATAATCGTCCACAACTGCCGTGGATCATCTACTCGGATGGCACATTTGTCACCTTCCCGGATCATGGTATTCACCATGGCCTATCCTTTCCCGATAACACGAGCTTCATCGGTGTCTATCACAGCTGGTTAGCCTTTTACCGCACCGTCGGCAAGAGACGTACCTATCTCTTGCATAACCCCTTCAGCAAATCAACATTGCCGCTCCCGGGCCTCGACTCTGTCATCGATGACACCTCTCATTGGTTCGAGGTTTGAAAGGTACTCATGCGGTCGCCCAAAGATGATATCGTCAAGGTGACAACCAACAATTGTAATTACCCGATCATCTTGTGTCGCCCTGCTAAACCCGGCGCATGGTGGCCTGGACGGGGAGAGATGCCTTATGCGTCTATATTTGATATCGTGTTCCACGGAAACAACCTATGTGGGGTTACTAAGCACAATAATCTTGTTGTGATGGATATCGGTGAAGATAACGACGGAACCCCCACTGCTAAAAGTGTAAAGTATGTTATCGAACACCCACCGGTTGATCAGGAGGAGCAAGACGAGTATGAAAGTGATGGAGAGGTGTCTAGCAATGATGATGATGAAGAGTTGGAGTACAGCAAGGCATCAAGCATTGACGAGGATGATGAAGAGTTGGGCGGGGCATCGCTTGGCAATGATGACTCTGGCGGTGATAAGGCAACAAGGAACAAATTGGCGAACATAGACAACAACTTCAACAAGGATGACCATGAACAAGTGTCAAGCAACGAGGACGAAGAAGGACCGGATGGTTACAATGAAGGGTTGAGTATGTTAGATGAACCCGAGCCTTACAACACGATACTAAACACCTTGGAGTACTGCGTTCTAGACGGCACCGAGCAAATCGGTTCCGGAGAAGCAGCGGATGGCATCGTGACCAGTCGACATGTCTTTGAGTCAAAGGGCAAGATACTTATGGTAAGGCGGCAACAATACATGCCCGCCCTCAATAAAAAAGAAAAAAAAGAAAAGAAAAGTCGTTTGCAGAGACACTAGACCATCTCCGCGTAGACTTTGGATTTCCGGGCCGTCATCTCCTTTTCGACACGGCTCCTTCCCAATATATTATGTCTGGCACGTACGTACACCACGAGAAGCCTGCCATAGATCATCACATCTGTGCTCCGTCTTATAGGAAAGCAGCAGATCGGCCGAGTTCGTTCATCCATGGAGTCGAGTCCTTAATCGTGGGCCAACCTCCTGCCGGGGCTCCTAGGACGGATCATCGTCGGCTTTCCGCGCCAGGCCGCTTCCGTGCCGTGTGCCTGGCCGTGCGGCAGCACCATCAGCTAGCCAGGGCGGCCGTGGATCGTATACTAGGACGGCACCTTCGTCACCTTTCCGGCCTGATCACGTTATGCATCGTGGGCTACCCTTCCCTCGGAACACGGCCTTCGTCTGAGCTAGTGATAGCAGTTGGATCGCCTTCTACCGCACCTACACCAAGGACGGACCACGTAGGAAGCTACCTCTTGCATAATCCGTTCAGCTCCCCGGGCTAGACTCCGTCGTCGGTGATGTCTCTTCTTTCTTTGAGATCCGAAAGGTAGTCATGCGGTCCACCGAGGACGATATCATTGTCGTCACGACCAACAACTGGAACTACCCGGTCATCTTGATCTTGTGTTGCCCTGGGAGACTCGGAGCGTGGGTGCCTGCACGGAGGGAGAAGCCATATGCATCTGTTTTTTATATCGTGTTCCATAAAGACAGTCTCTATGGGATCACTGAGCGCAATGACCTCGTCGTGATGGATCTTAACACTACAGGAAAATTCTTCTTTCCCGTGTCTTAGCCTATAAGCCGTGAGCTTTTTTTCGGGTACCCGGCTTATGTCCCTTTAAACCGAGTCAAGGAAAAAAAATACCCGGCAAACACAAAGGACTCGGCTTATGGCCATCTATAAGCCGAGTGTTGCAAAAAAGCTCTCGGCCTATAGGGAACACACAGTATCTACTATGAATAGCACCCGGCTTACAGCTCGCGGTCGGCAAAGATGTCTGCCACGTGTCTACAATGGAGGTGGCTGACGGAGCCATCACGGAGCAGCCTATAAGCCGTGTGTCAAAAGATAGCACTCGGCTTACCTGGCATGTAAGCCGTGTGCCAAATGAAAGCACTCGGTTTACAGGGTATATAAGTTGTGTGCCAAATGAAAGCACTGGGCTTACATTTTTGCATTTTTTTGGCAACCCATTACAATTATGCGAAATTGGTTTAAAATGATTTTCATTGAATTTATATTTGCTACATAATTATTATTAATTTCTCACCAATTTTCTCCCAACTAGTTTTCATGGGCCTTATTTTTGAAACCTTCAATTTACCGCCACTTGATGGCCTTGTACTGTTTCGACCCCCTAGTGTACCCATATTAGGATCGCATGCAAAAGTCATAACTGAATATTCAGTCTACACCAAGTGTTTGGCTCTTCGTCGAGAGCCAAAACACAAGCACTCGACAAAGCAATGTAAGCCGGTGGTTGGGCCTGCCCCTCCCTCATCTCCATAAGGCCTACATATGTCGCGAAGACCAGTGGCGGATCTTGACCGGAAATCATGGGTGGGCCATGAGTTGGGTGCAGGGGCCATGGCCCAGGTTGGCCCCCAAGAAACTCCGCCACTATTGAAGACATTACATAGGATTTTCCATGCCGCTTCAGTGCATGATTTCACATGTTGCCTTGTAGATCTGCAATTTCTGGCGTTGAAATCCTAGTAGTGCAATAAATGCCTCAAATATTACAGGCTGGTCCGAAAAATGCGGGGGCCTGGCATGTGTCCTTTGATGGTCTCATTTGAGAGCACAAGAAGTTTCAAGGCCAACAGAGCAACAAGACCCGCACTTTCTTCACAAACCCGACATGTTCTGTCTCGGTACCCAGACAATACCTCGAAGATGGTATAGTTTACAAGCGGCCTCAGATGAGGCCTATTCGAAATGCGCCTAAACTTTTACCACACCCTATAGAGGCCATGTGATGACACCATGCCAGCTCCCGAGGATTTTCGGCATCCTATGATTTTTCGTGGATTTGAACGATTGGATCAGGCATGCCATCCAGGTAATTTCGCCCCCCCCCCCCCCGATGGCTGGGCCTGCCCCTCCCTCACCTGCACAAGGCCTACGCATGTCGCAAAGACATTAGATAGGATTTTTCATGCCGCTTTTGGTCATGATTTCATGTGCCGCCTTGTAGATCTACAATTAAACCTTTGAAACCCTAGCAATGCAATAAATGACTAAAATATTGCAGGTGGGTCCCAAAATTGCACGGGGCCTGACACATGTCAATCAATGGTCACCTTTGAGAGCTCGAGAAGTTTGGAGACCAACGAAGCAACATGACCGTGCACTTCCTTCACAAACCCGACAAGTTCCCTCTCGATTGGAGACTACCTTTGACATGGTATAATTTACAAGCGGCCTCGGTGATGCCAATTGAAACATTCCCAAACTTTTACCACACCTGCGGGGCCATGTGATGATGTTGTGCCACTCCGAGGATTTCGGCATCATACAATTTTCCGAGGATTTAAACCGTTGGAGCGGGCATGCCGCCAAGGTAATTTGCCCCGGTGGCTGGGCTGCCACTCCTTGTCGGCACAAGGCTTAATTATGATGCAAAGACATGACATAGGGTTTTCCATGCCGCTTCTGGCATGATTTCATGTGCCGACTTGCGATCTGCAATTTCCGTGGCCAAACCGTATGAGTGCAATAAATGTCTCAAATATTACTGTCTGGTCCAAAAAATGCAGGAGTCTGGCACATATCATTTGATGGCAACGTTTGAGGGCAGAAGAAGTTTCAAGGCCAACGAAGCAACATGACCTGCACTTCCTTCACAAACCAGACACATTCCCTCTTGATAGTTAGATACTAGCTCCGAGAAGGTACGTTTTACATGCAGTCTCCGGCCAGGCTTATGAGAAAACACACTCATATTTTTCCCACGCCCTATAGGGGCCATATGACGACACCGTGCCAGGTTCCGAGTATTTACGACATTGTATGATTTTTCGAGGATTTGAATGGTTGCGTCATTCATGCCCCCGAGGTACATTCGCCCCTCGGTGGCGGAGCCTGTCCCTCGTTCGGCGCCACAGGGCCTACACATGTCGCAAAGACACCATACAGAATTTTCCACATCACTTTTGGACGTGATGTAATGTGGCCACTGTGTAGATCTGCAATTTTCCCGCATTAAAACCATAGGAATGTAATAAATGTCTCAAATATTGAGGGTGGGCCCGAAAGATGCCAGGCCTCGCACGTGTTATATGATGACCTCCTTTGAAAGCACAAAAAGTTTCAAGGCCGACGGAGCAACGAGCCCCACACTTCTTTCACAAACCGAACACGTTCCGAGTAAGATATATGGTTTTGAGAGGGAACATATCATGTTTAAAGGCGATATGACCCATGCTTCACTGTTGGCCTAGAGTTTTGTTTTATACTCATGATGCACCATTGTACGATCTATGTCATAATTAGGCATATTTTCGGGGTCCGTTTACTATATTTATTTCATTATATGTATTTATAGGTATTTAATGAATATAATTAAAAATTATAATACAAATTGATGAAAAGGTCACCGATAATGTCTTAATAAATCATGTTTGTTATTGACCAGTTTATGTTTAGCCCTTATTCAAAAAGAACAGTGCGGAGTAAAAGTAGAAAAAATTCAAAAATTGCATTGCTTTTTTCTATGCGCTCGGCTTATCCCATTATAAGCCGAGTGCCTCCAAAAATACCCGGCTTACAATCTTGCATTTTGATTGGTCAGTGTAGGCCTCCCACGGATTACATGTCATGACCGTCGGATTTTAGTTAGTCGGACGGCTGTGAGTAATTCTGTCTATAAAGTTCGTCTTAGTTAAAGAAAACACACGGCTTATATCCTTGCATTCTGATTGGTCAATACAGGCTTCCCACGGATTATGCGTTATGACCGTTGGATCCGGCTTCGATCGAACGACTCTGAATACCTATCTTATCTCTCCCCATCTCTCCCTCTCCTTATCTCCTCTCGTTTCTCCGCCGCACAAACCCATCTTGCACGCAGCTGCCATCGCTCGTCCTCTCGCTTGCCTCGCCGCCGCTACTCCTCTTGCTAGCCTCGCCGCCGACACTCCTCCTCTGGCTCGACTCGCCGCCACTGCTCCTCCTCTCGGCCAAGCTGGTCCTCGTCCCTTCTTTTCTCCTCCTCCTCTCCACCTCTTCCTCTCTTCCTTCCTCGTGAGTAGCAGCAGCGGAGCAGCAAGTAGCAGCAGTAGGGAGTAACTGCTTCGGCAAGCAGCGGCGGAGGAGCAGCAGCAGCAGCGAGCAGCAGTGGCGGAGTAGCAGCAGCGAGCAGCAAGTAGCAGAAGTAGGGAGCAGCAGCAGTGCAGGAGCAGCGGCGGCAAGTAGCAGCGGAGCAGGAGCAGCAGTCCACCAACGGCGACGGTCATGCCGACGCTTTTTTTCTTTCAAGTATCCTTGCGCAGTACAAGCATCAAGATAATTGATTTTGCCTCAAGGAACACACGTACACAGCTCCTGAATCTGGTTCTTTTCGTTTATTGTACACATGCGCACACACAAAAGCGGTGTATTGCCACAAGTTCGAATCGGGCTTGCTTATTTTCGTTTATTCTCGTCACTGTTTAATGTTTACAGAGGGATATACATACGTGTATATATACCACCGGTGGCCCACGACTGCCCTCGATTTATGTATAAACCGGGCAGCTCACGGGTCACGACAGCCCTCGGTTTATATATAAACCGGGCTGCTTTCCTCGGCCCTTGGTTTATGTATAAACCGTGTGGCTCACCTTGGCTCACCTCGGACCTCGGTTTATACAAATGGCCACACGTGGCCGTTAACACCTGACTGGCCGTCATGTTACTTTATGAAACCGGGTGCCTCGTGTAAACACACGGCTTAGGTATAAACTGAGTTTTTTTTTGTCACGGCACCCGGCTTATACCTAATAAGCCGGTCTCCTGTAAGCCGTGTACTATAAGCCGGGAATTTTACTCGGCTTATATATAACCCGAGTTCAAATAGGCATAAGCCGAGTGTATTAGGTACACGGCTTACAAGTTTTTTCCTGTAGTGTAATGAGGATGACAACGGCATGCATCCCCATTGTTAAAGATGTGAGGTATGTTATCAAGCACCCATCTGATGAGGACGAGGAGGAGGTGGTGGTGGTGGTGGAAGAGTACGATGAAGAGGGAGAAGTGCACATCAACTATATATGAAGAAGAAGAAGAAGAAGAAGAAGAAGTGTGCGATCGATGAAGACGAAGAAGTGTGCATCAACAATGAAGAAGAAGAGTATGATGAATATGGAGAAGTGCCCATCAACGTCTACGATGAAGAGGTGGAGTATAACGAAGCTTCAAGCGTCGATGATGAGAATGAAGACTTTGAAGAGGTGTTTTGTGGCAATGATGATATGGAGACCGAGGAAAACAACCTACACAATTGTGAGCACAGACAAGTGTCAAGCAACAAGGACAAAGGAGAGGC
Organism: Aegilops speltoides; assembly: GCA_021437245.1. Classification (NCBI taxonomy): domain Eukaryota; kingdom Viridiplantae; phylum Streptophyta; class Magnoliopsida; order Poales; family Poaceae; genus Aegilops; species Aegilops speltoides. The sequence goes on along the minus strand of CM038144.1, from coordinate 497,454,131 downwards.
AGAGGATGTTGCGGAGGGTGTTCTAGATGAGTCTGATGATGACAAGACAATACTATGCGGATCGGAGCTCAAGGCCAAGCTTCGCGATGGTGATGAGGAGGTACCTAATGGCATGGAGCTGGTAGGTTTCTGTTGTGACGATCAACGGAAAGCAGGGGATGGCACTGAGACCAGCAGACATCTGTTTGAGTTCAATGGCAAGCTGCTTCTAGTAAAACGACAACAATACCACCCCGACCACTCCCCTAACTATACTCTTCGGGTTGAGGTCCTAGAGGCAGACATGGACGCAAGGATGTGGATTTCGGTAAGTGCGGCTGTACTAGGCATGTTCTTTGTGAGCAATTGTTGCTCAAAACATGTTTCTACATCCGAAGAGGCAAGGAAAGGATTGAAGTGTCGCTTTGTAGATGAGCATGACGTGGCCGTCGACCTGAAATCTCGATGGTATCTTCCACGGGTGGGTAAACCAACCTGGTTTTTCTCACGAAAAATAGTTGTATGACATAAATAGTTTTCCGTTTTTCCGGTTGATTTTTTTTAGATAGCTCAGCATGGTATATGTTTTTTTCTTGTTCCCAACAAAAGATTTGTGTTAAAATTGAGAATTTGATATATTAATAGGGCCTGTTCACACCCTTGTTTTCTTCATGGCAAGAGACACGAGTTGACTTTTTTCTTGTAGCGACATAAGTGTCGGGGATCAACAATGACAGGTCGTCTTCTAGTCATAGTGAGATCCATGAATTCGTCTTGATCCGTGGCATTGAGATTCGTGCAATTGCCGGATCTGCGGTGCCTCCCCTTATCGTCGTACTCGATGCCAAACGTTGGTCTAGCACGAACTTGAGGAGGACGGCGCCGAGGAGAGCAAGATGGAGGAGGTGGACTGAAGGATTTCATTTCATTCCAATGAGGAGAAGGAGATGAGTAGTGTCGTGTCTGCCCATGGGTGTTGTTTCCTAGTGTGGTGGAGTTGGTTCATGTCATCCGAGTGTCAGTGTCGTGTTGACAGTTGGGTCAAATCTATGAGTCGCTTCATGTCCTTTGATAACATTTGAGTTGGCCTAAAGAAAGTTATTGTGTTGGTGGCTGAATGAATTGGATGTTGCATCCATGTATCCGTGAGATGTTGTGTTGTTTCAGGTTGTCAAGTAGTAGTAACTTTGTGCAGAAAGTAATGACAGCAAGGAAAGAAAAAGACAAGAGTTTTTGAGCCTTGGGTGATGTTTTTGATCAAGTTGGAGCTGCACATAAGTTGGTCTGATGAAGAAACTTGTTGCTTTTCTGCCTGAATTGAATCTAATCTAGATTTGCTTTGTTGTGCCTGTGGATGATGCACTACATCCATCCATCGTTCATTGTCAATGGGGAGAATCTAATCTATCTCCCCTGCTTTTCATTTTCAGTCATGCAAACCCTGGGAAGAGAGAAATTAACTAAGGTGGGGGTGTAGTGCGGGTCGATTAAAACAAATGCACTGAAAAAAGTACATAGCTGGCTATCTCCGCCACGCTGGCGCCACTTGGCTGCGTGTGAGTGGCCCAGGACTAAACTTGCACATCCATTGCAAGTTGTAGGACTAATCAGTTCACTTTTACAAGTTAGAGGACTAAACCATCACATCTAGGACAAGTTCTAGGACCTGCGGTGCTATTACCTCAAAGCATGGATCGCGATCCGCGTGTCTCACTTGAAATAAAATCTTGACCATCCACTCTTCCACATCCGACGCTCGAAATTCCTCCTCTCCTCTCCTCTCCTAGGAGCAGAACATAAACGTTTCACATTTTTTTCGATTGCAGCGGGTAACCATGGCGGATTTCAACTCGGTTCATCGGACCCACACCTGAACCCCATCATTGTTTTGTTTGAGCATTTATAAATCTGTCAAAGATTTCAACGTGGTCAAATCATTCCACGGACAATGCCATCTATTTCAATTAATGAAATGACGATCATTAATTAATCTAAGCGCACATCCATGTTTTTTGAATAGAATTCCATGCATTCATTCATTAAGGTTAAGTTACAAACACCTCACATTCATCCATCATGGTCAAAGTTCTACATACACGCGCGCACAAACAAACAAGACCAAAATGTTAGTTGTGCCTCGTTTATTCATTAGTGGTGCGTGGCAGAGCACCAGGAACTTTCATTCCTTACCCTCCTCCCCAATCCCTCCTACCATGGAGCGCGGTAGGCATATAAGGAGCACCCGCCGCCCCATTCGCCGCCCTTTTGCATCACAGAACCAGCCAAAAGCGGTTTGTAATCACCATCTTCTCTGTTGAATCATGGATGCCCTTGTTCATCATGGAGAGCGGTTTGTAATCACCATCTTATCAGTTGAATCATAGATGCCCTTGTTAATCATGGAGAGTGGTTTGTAACCACCATCTTCTCTGTTGAATCATAGATGCCCTTGTTCATCATGGAGAGCGGTTTGTAATCACCATCTTAACTATTGAATCATCGATGCCCTTGTTCATCATGGAGAGCGGTTTGTAATCACCATCTTATCTGTTGAATCATAGATGCCCTTGTTCATCATGGAGAGCGGTTTGTAACCACCATCTTCTCTGTTGAATCATAGATGCCCTTGTTCATCATGGAGAGCGGTTTGTAAGCACCATCTTATCTGTTGAATCATAGATGCCCTTGTTCATCATGGAGAGCGGTTTGTAACCACCATCTTATCTGTTGAATCATAGATGCCCTTGTTCATCATGGAGAGCGGTTTGTAATCACCATCTTATCTGTTGAATCATAGATGCCCTTGTTCATCATGGAGAGCGGTTTGTAACCACCATCTTCTCTGTTGAATCATAAATGCCCTTGTTCATCATGGAGAGTGGTTTGTAATCACCATCTTATCTGTTGAATCATAGATGCCCTTGTTCATCACGGAGAGCGTTTGTAACCACCATCTTCTCTATTGAATCATAGATGCCCTTGTTCATCATGGAGAGCGGTTTGTAATCACCATCTTATCTGTTGAATCATAGATGCCCTTGTTCATCATGGAGAGCGGTTTGTAACCATCATCTTATCTGTTGAATCATAGATGCCCTTGTTCATCATGGAGAGCGGTTTGTAATCACCATCTTATATGTTGAATCATAGATGCCCTTGATCATCACGGAGAGTGGTTTGTAATCACCATCTTCTCTCTTGAATCATAGATGCCCTTGTTCATCATGGAGAGCGGTTTGTAATCACCATCTTATCTGTTGAATCATATATGCCCTTGTTCATCATGGAGAGTGGTTTGTAAGCACCATCTTGTCTGTTGAATCATAGATGCCCTTGTTCATCATGGAGAGCGGTTTGTAACCACCATCTTCGCTGTTGAATCATAGATGCCCTTGTTCACATGGAGAACGATTTGTAATGACCATCTTATCTGTTGAATCATAGATGACCTTGTTCATCATGGAGAGCGGTTTGTAATCACCATCTTATCTGTTGAATCATAGACGCCCTTGTTCATCATGGAGAGCGGTTTGTAACCACCATCTTCTCTGTTGAATCATAGATGCCCTTGTTCATCATGGAGAGCGGTTTGTAATCACCATCTTATCTGTTGAATCATAGATGCCCTTGTTCATCATGGAGAGCGGTTTGTAATCACCATCTTATCTGTTGAATCATATATGCCCTGGTTCATCATGGAGAGCGGTTTGTAAGCACCATCTTATCTGTTGAATCATAGATGCCCTTGTTCATCATGGAGAGCAGTTTGTAACCACCATCTTCTCTGTTGAATCATAGATGCCCTTGTTCATCATGGAGAGCGGTTTGTAACCACCATCTTATCTGTTGAATCATAGATGCCCTTGGTCATCATGGAGAGCGGTTTGTAATCACCATCTTATCTGTTGAATCATAGATGCCCTTGTTCATCATGGAGAGCGGTTTGTAATCACCATCTTATCTGTTGAATCACAAATGCCCTTGTTCATCATGGAGAGCGGTTTGTAACCCCCATCTTCTCTGTTGAATCATAGATGCCCTTGTTCATCATGGAGAGCGGTTTGTAATCACCATCTTATCTGTTGAATTGTAGATGCCCTAATTCATCATGGAGAGCGGTTTGTAATCACCATCTTATCTGTTGAATCATAGATGCCCTTGTTCATCATGGAAGCGGTTTGTAACCACCATCTTCTCTGTTGAATCATAGATGCCCTTGTTCATCATGGAGAGCGGTTTGTAATCACCATCTTATCTGTTGAATCATAGATGCCCTTGTTCATCATGGAGAGCGGTTTGTAATCACCATCTTATCTGTTGAATCATAGATGCCCTTGTTCATCATGGAGAGCGGTTTGTAATCACCATCTTATCTGTTGAATCATAGATACCCTTGTTCATCATGGAGAGTGGTTTGTGACCACCATCTTCTCTGTTGAATCATAGATGCCCTTGTTCATCATGGAGAGCGGTTTGTAAGCACCATCTTATCTGTTGAATCATAGATGCCCTTGTTCATCATGGATAGCGGTTTGTAACCACCATCTTATCTGTTGAATCATAGATTCCTTTGTTCATCTTGGAGAGCGGTTTGTAATCACCATCTTATCTGTTGAATCATAGATGCCCTTGTTCATCATGGAGAGCGGTTTGTAACCACCATCTTCTCTGTTGAATCATAGATGCCCTTGTTCATCATGGAGAGCGGTTTGTAATCACCATCTTATCTGTTGAATCATAGATGCCCTTGTTCATCATGGGGAGCGGTTTGTAACCACCATCTTATCTGTTGAATCATAGATGCCCTTGTTCATCATGGAGAGCGGTTTGTAAGCACCATCTTATCTGTTGAATCATAGATGCCCTTGTTCATCATGGAGAGCGGTTTGTAACCACCATCTTCTCTGTTGAATCATAGATGCCCTTGTTCATCATGGAGAGTGGTTAGTAATCACCATCTTATCTGTTGAATCATAGATGCCCTTGTTCATCACGGAGAGCGTTTGTAACCACCATCTTCTCTGTTGAATCATAGATGCCCTTGTTCATCATGGAGAGCGGTTTGTAATCACCATCTTATCTGTTGAATCATAGATGTCCTTGTTCATCATGGAGAGCGGTTTGTAACCATCACCTTATCTGTTGAATCATAGATGCCCTTGTTCATCATGGAGAGCAGTTTGTAAGCACCATCTTATCTGTTGAATCATAGATGCCCTTGTTCATCATGGAGAGCGGTTTGTAACCACCATCTTCTCTGTTGAATCATAGATGCCCTTGTTCATCATGGAGAGTGGTTTGTAACCACCATCTTATCTGTTGAATCATAGATGCCTTTGTTCATCATGGAGAGTGGTTTGTAATCACCATCTTATCTGTTGAATCATAGATGCCCTTGTTCATCATGGAGAGCGGTTTGTAATCACCATCTTATCTGTTGAATCGCAAATGCCCTTGTTCATCATGGAGAGCGGTTTGTAACCCCCATCTTCTCTGTTGAATCATAGATGCCCTTGTTCATCATGGAGAGCCGTTTGTAATCACCATCTTATCTGTAGAATTGTAGATGCCCTTATTCATCATGGAGAGCGGTTTGTAATCACCATCTTATCTATTGAATCATAGATGCCCTTGTTCATCATGGAAAGCGGTTTGTAACCACCATCTTCTCTGTTGAATCATAGATGCCCTTGTTCATCATGGAGAGCGGTTTGTAATCACCATCTTATCTGTTGAATCATAGATGCCCTTGTTCATCATGGAGAGCGGTTTGTAATCACCATCTTATCTGTTGAATCATAGATGCCCTTGTTCATCATGGAGAGCGATTTGTAATCACCATCTTATCTGTTGAATCATAGATACCCTTGTTCATCATGGAGAGTGGTTTGTGACCACCATCTTCTCTGTTGAATCATAGATGCCCTTGTTCATCATGGAGAGCGGTTTGTAAGCACCATCTTATCTGTTGAATCATAGATGCCCTTGTTCATCATGGATAGCGGTTTGTAACCACCATCTTATCTGTTGAATCATAGATTCCCTTGTTCATCTTGGAGAGCGGTTTGTAATCACCATCTTATCTGTTGAATCATAGATGCCCTTGTTCATCATGGAGAGCGGTTTGTAACCACCATCTTCTCTGTTGAATCATAGATGCCCTTGTTCATCATGGAGAGCGGTTTGTAATCACCATCTTATCTGTTGAATCATAGATGCCCTTGTTCATCATGGAGAGCGGTTTGTAACCACCATCTTCTCTGTTGAATCATAGATGCCCTTGTTCATCATGGAGAGCGGTTTGTAATCACCATCTTATCTGTTGAATCATAGATGCCCTTGTTCATCATGGAGAGCGGTTTGTAATCACCATCTTATCTGTTGAATCATATATGCCCTTGTTCATCATGGAGAGCGGTTTGTAAGCACCATCTTATCTGTTGAATCATAGATGCCCTTGTTCATCATGGAGAGCGGTTTGTAACCACCATCTTCTCTGTTGAATCATAGATGCCCTTGTTCATCATGGGGAGCGGTTTGTAACCACCATCTTATCTGTTGAATCATAGATGCCCTTGTTCATCATGGAGAGCGGTTTGTAATCACCATCTTATCTGTTGAATCATAGATGCCCTTGTTCATCATGGAGAGCGGTTTGTAATCACCATCTTATCTGTTGAATCACAAATGCCCTTGTTCATCATGGAGAGCGGTTTGTAACCCCCATCTTCTCTGTTGAATCATAGATGCCCTTGTTCATCATGGAGAGCGGTTTGTAATCACCATCTTATCTGTTGAATTTTAGATGCCCTAATTCATCATGGAGAGCGGTTTGTAATCACCATCTTATCTGTTGAATCATAGATGCCCTTGTTCATCATGGAAAGCGGTTTGTAACCACCATCTTCTCTGTTGAATCATAGATGCCCTTGTTCATCATGGAGAGCGGTTTGTAATCACCATCTTATCTGTTGAATCATAGATGCCCTTGTTCATCATGGAGAGCGGTTTGTAATCACCATCTTATCTGTTGAATCATAGATGCCCTTGTTCATCATGGAGAGCGGTTTGTAATCACCATCTTATCTGTTGAATCATAGATACCCTTGTTCATCATGGAGAGTGGTTTGTGACCACCATCTTCTCTGTTGAATCATAGATGCCCTTGTTCATCATGGAGAGCGGTTTGTAAGCACCATCTTATCTGTTGAATCATAGATGCCCTTGTTCATCATGGATAGCGGTTTGTAACCACCATCTTATCTGTTGAATCATAGATTCCCTTGTTCATCTTGGAGAGCGGTTTGTAATCACCATCTTATGTGTTGAATCATAGATGCCCTTGTTCATCATGGAGAGCGGTTTGTATCCACCATCTTCTCTGTTGAATCATAGATGCCCTTGTTCATCATGGAGAGCGGTTTGTAATCACCATCTTATCTGTTGAATCGTAGATGCCCTTGTTCATCATGGAGAGCGGTTTGTAACCACCATCTTATCTGTTGAATCATAGATGCCCTTGTTCATCATGGAGAGCGGTTTGTAAGCACCATCATATCTGTTGAATCATAGATGCCCTTGTTCATCATGGAGAGCGGTTTGTAACCACCATCTTCTCTGTTGAATCATAGATGCCCTTGTTCATCATGGAGAGTGGTTTGTAATCACCATCTTATCTGTTGAATCATAGATGCCCTTGTTCATCACGGAGAGCGTTTGTAACCACCATCTTCTCTGTTGAATCATAGATGCCCTTGTTCATCATGGAGAGCGGTTTGTAATCACCATCTTATCTGTTGAATCATAGATGCCCTTGTTCATCATGGAGAGCGGTTTGTAACCATCATCTTATCTGTTGAATCATAGATGCCCTTGTTCATCATGGAGAGCGGTTTGTAAGCACCATCTTATCTGTTGAATCATAGATGCCCTTGTTCATCATGGAGAGCGGTTTGTAACCACCATCTTCTCTGTTGAATCATAGATGCCCTTGTTCATCATGGAGAGCGGTTTGTAACCACCATCTTATCTGTTGAATCATAGATGCCCTTGTTCATCATGGAGAGCGGTTTGTAATCACCATCTTATCTGTTGAATCATAGATGCCCTTGTTCATCATGGAGAGCGGTTTGTAATCACCATCTTATCTGTTGAATCACAAATGCCCTTGTTCATCATGGAGAGCGGTTTGTAACCCCCATCTTCTCTGTTGAATCTAGATGCTCTTGTTCATCATGGAGAGCGGTTTGTAATCACCATCTTATCTGTTGAATTGTAGATGCCCTTATTCATCATGGAGAGCGGTTTGTAATCACCATCTTATCTGTTGAATCATAGATGCCCTTGTTCATCATGGAAAGCGGTTTGTAACCACCATCTTCTCTGTTGAATCATAGATGCCCTTGTTCATCATGGAGAGCGGTTTGTAATCACCATCTTATCTGTTGAATCATAGATGCCCTTGTTCATCATGGAGAGCGGTTTGTAATCACCATCTTATCTGTTGAATCATAGATGCCCTTGTTCATCATGGAGAGCGGTTTGTAATCACCATCTTATCTGTTGAATCATAGATACCCTTGTTCATCATGGAGAGTGGTTTGTGACCACCATCTTCTCTGTTGAATCATAGATGCCCTTGTTCATCATGGAGAGCGGTTTGTAAGCACCATCTTATCTGTTGAATCATAGATGCCCTTGTTCATCATGGATAGCGGTTTGTAACCACCATCTTATCTGTTGAATCGTAGATTCCCTTGTTCATCTTGGAGAGCGGTTTGTAATCACCATCTTATCTGTTGAATCATAGATGCCCTTGTTCATCATGGAGAGCGGTTTGTAACCACCATCTTCTCTGTTGAATCATAGATGCCCTTGTTCATCATGGAGAGCGTTTTGTAATCACCATCTTATCTGTTGAATCATAGATGCCCTTGTTCATCATGGGGAGCGGTTTGTAACCACCATCTTATCTGTTGAATCATAGATGCCCTTGTTCATCATGGAGAGCGGTTTGTAAGCACCATCTCATCTGTTGAATCATAGATGCCCTTGTTCATCATGGAGAGCGTTTTGTAACCACCATCTTCTCTGTTGAATCATAGATGCCCTTGTTCATCATGGAGAGTGGTTTGTAATCACCATCTTATCTGTTGAATCATAGATGCCCTTGTTCATCACGGAGGGCGTTTGTAACCACCATCTTCTCTGTTGAATCATAGATGCCCTTGTTCATCATGGAGAGCGGTTTGTAATCACCATCTTATCTGTTGAATCATAGATGCCCTTGTTCATCATGGAGAGCGGTTAGTAACCATCACCTTATCTGTTGAATCATAGATGACCTTGTTCATCATGGAGAGCGGTTTGTAAGCACCATCTTATCTGTTGAATCATAGATGCCCTTGTTCATCATGGAGAGCGGTTTGTAACCACCATCTTCTCTGTTGAATCATAGATGCCCTTGTTCATCATGGAGAGCGGTTTGTAACCACCATCTTATCTGTTGAATCATAGATGCCCTTGTTCATCATGGAGAGCGGTTTGTAATCACCATCTTATCTGTTGAATCATAGATGCCCTTGTTCATCATGGAGAGCGGTTTGTAATCACCATCTTATCTGCTGAATCACAAATGCCCTTGTTCATCATGGAGAGCGGTTTGTAACCCCATCTTCTCTGTTGAATCATAGATGCCCTTGTTCATCATGGAGAGCGGTTTGTAATCACCATCTTATCTCAGAGAATTGTAGATGCCCTTATTCATCATGGAGAGCGGTTTGTAATCACCATCTTATCTATTGAATCATAGATGCCCTTGTTCATCATGGAAAGCGGTTTGTAACCACCATCTTCTCTGTTGAATCATAGATGCCCTTGTTCATCATGGAGAGCGGTTTGTAATCACCATCTTATCTGTTGAATCATAGATGCCCTTGTTCATCATGGAGGCGGTTTGTAATCACCATCTTATCTGTTGAATCATAGATGCCCTTGTTCATCATGGAGAGCGATTTGTAATCACCATCTTATCTGTTGAATCATAGATACCCTTGTTCATCATGGAGAGTGGTTTGTGACCACCATCTTCTCTGTTGAATCATAGATGCCCTTGTTCATCATGGAGAGCGATTTGTAAGCACCATCTTATCTGTTGAATCATAGATGCCCTTGTTCATCATGGATAGCGGTTTGTAACCACCATCTTATCTGTTGAATCATAGATTCCTTGTTCATCTTGGAGAGCGGTTTGTAATCACCATCTTATCTGTTGAATCATAGATGCCCTTGTTCATCATGGAGAGCGGTTTGTAACCACCATCTTCTCTGTTGAATCATAGATGCCCTTGTTCATCATGGAGAGCGGTTTGTAATCACCATCTTATCTGTTGAATCATAGATGCCCTTGTTCATCATGGAGAGCGGTTTGTAACCACCATCTTCTCTGTTGAATCATAGATGCCCTTGTTCATCATGGAGAGCGGTTTGTAATCACCATCTTATCTGTTGAATCATAGATGCCCTTGTTCATCATGGAGAGCGGTTTGTAATCACCATCTTATCTGTTGAATCATATATGCCCTTGTTCATCATGGAGAGCGGTTTGTAAGCACCATCTTATCTGTTGAATCATAGATGCCCTTGTTCATCATGGAGAGCGGTTTGTAACCACCATCTTCTCTGTTGAATCATAGATGCCCTTGTTCATCATGGAGAGCGGTTTGTAACCACCATCTTATCTGTTGAATCATAGATGCCCTTGTTCATCATGGAGAGCGGTTTGTAATCACCATCTTATCTGTTGAATCATAGATGCCCTTGTTCATCATGGAGAGCGGTTTGTAACCACCATCTTATCTGTTGAATCACAAATGCCCTTGTTCATCATGGAGAGCGGTTTGTAACCCCCATCTTCTCTGTTGAATCATAGATGCCCTTGTTCATCATGGAGAGCGGTTTGTAATCACCATCTTATCTGTTGAATCATAGATGCCCTAATTCATCATGGAGAGCGGTTTGTAACCACCATCTTATCTGTTGAATCATAGATGCCCTTGTTCATCATGGAAAGCGGTTTGTAACCACCATCTTCTCTGTTGAATCATAGATGCCCTTGTTCATCATGGAGAGCGGTTTGTAAGCACCATCTTATCTGTTGAATCATAGATGCCCTTGTTCATCATGGAGAGCGGTTTGTAATCACCATCTTATCTGTTGAATCATAGATGCCCTTGTTCATCATGGAGAGCGGTTTGTAATCACCATCTTATCTGTTGAATCATAGATACCCTTGTTCATCATGGAGAGTGGTTTGTGACCACCATCTTCTCTGTTGAATCATAGATGCCCTTGTTCATCATGGAGAGCGGTTTGTAAGCACCATCTTATCTGTTGAATCATAGATGCCCTTGTTCATCATGGATAGCGGTTTGTAACCACCATCTTATCTGTTGAATCATAGATTCCCTTGTTCATCTTGGAGAGCGGTTTGTAATCACCATCTTATCTGTTGAATCATAGATCCCCTTGTTCATCATGGAGAGCGGTTTGTAACCACCATCTTCTCTGTTGAATCATAGATGCCCTTTTCATCATGGAGAGCGGTTTGTAATCACCATCTTATCTGTTGAATCGTAGATGCCCTTGTTCATCATGGAGAGCGGTTTGTAACCACCATCTTATCTGTTGAATCATAGATGCCCTTGTTCATCATGGAGAGCGGTTTGTAAGCACCATCTTATCTGTTGAATCATAGATGCCCTTGTTCATCATGGAGAGCGGTTTGTAACCACCATCTTCTCTGTTGAATCATAGATGCCCTTGTTCATCATGGAGAGTGGTTTGTAATCACCATCTTATCTGTTGAATCCTAGATGCCCTTGTTCATCACGGAGAGCGTTTGTAACCACCATCTTCTCTGTTGAATCATAGATGCCCTTGTTCATCATGGAGAGCGGTTTGTAATCACCATCTTATCTGTTGAATCATAGATGCCCTTGTTCATCATGGAGAGCGGTTTGTAACCATCATCTTATCTGTTGAATCATAGATGCCCTTGTTCATCATGGAGAGCGGTTTGTAAGCACCATCTTATCTGTTGAATCATAGATGCCCTTGTTCATCATGGAGAGCGGTTTGTAACCACCATCTTCTCTGTTGAATCATAGATGCCCTTGTTCATCATGGAGAGCGGTTTGTAACCACCATCTTATCTGTTGAATCATAGATGCCCTTGTTCATCATGGAGAGCGGTTTGTAATCACCATCTTATCTGTTGAATCATAGATGCCCTTGTTCATCATGGAGAGCGGTTTGTAATCACCATCTTATCTGTTGAATCACAAATGCCCTTGTTCATCATGGAGAGCGGTTTGTAACCCCCATCTTGTCTGTTGAATCATAGATGCTCTTGTTCATCATGGAGAGCGGTTTGTAATCACCATCTTATCTGTTGAATTGTAGATGCCCTTATTCATCATGGAGAGCGGTTTTTAAGCACCATCTTATCTGTTGAATCATAGATGCCCTTGTTCATCATGGAAAGCGGTTTGTAACCACCATCTTCTCTGTTGAATCATAGATGCCCTTGTTCATCATGGAGAGCGGTTTGTAATCACCATCTTATCTGTTGAATCATAGATGCCCTTGTTCATCATGGAGAGCGGTTTGTAATCACCATCTTATCTGTTGAATCATAGATGCCCTTGTTCATCATGGAGAGCGGTTTGTAATCACCATCTTATCTGTTGAATCATAGATACCCTTGTTCATCATGGAGAGTGGTTTGTGACCACCATCTTCTCTGTTGAATCATAGATGCCCTTGTTCATCATGGAGAGCGGTTTGTAAGCACCATCTTATCTGTTGAATCATAGATGCCCTTGTTCATCATGGATAGCGGTTTGTAACCACCATCTTATCTGTTGAATCATAGATTCCCTTGTTCATCTTGGAGAGCGGTTTGTAATCACCATCTTATCTGTTGAATCATAGATGCCCTTGTTCATCATGGAGAGCGGTTTGTAACCACCATCTTCTCTGTTGAATCATAGATGCCCTTGTTCATCATGGAGAGCGGTTTGTAATCACCATCTTATCTGTTGAATCATAGATGCCCTTGTTCAGCATGGAGAGCGGTTTGTAACCACCATCTTATCTGTTGAATCATAGATGCCCTTGTTCATCATGGAGAGCGGTTTGTAAGCACCATCTTATCTGTTGAATCATAGATGCCCTTGTTCATCATGGAGAGCGGTTTGTAACCACCATCTTCTCTATTGAATCATAGATGCCCTTGTTCATCATGGAGAGTGGTTTGTAATCACCATCTTATCTGTTGAATCATAGATGCCCTTGTTCATCACGGAGAGCGTTTGTAACCACCATCTTCTCTGTTGAATCATAGATGCCCTTGTTCATCATGGAGAGCGGTTTGTAATCACCATATTATCTGTTGAATCATAGATGCCCTTGTTCATCATGGAGAGCGGTTTGTAACCATCATCTTATCTGTTGAATCATAGATGCCGTTGTTCATCATGGAGAGCGGTTTGTAATCACCATCTTATATGTTGAATCATAGATGCCCTTGATCATCATGGAGAGCGGTTTGTAATCACCATCTTCTCTCTTGAATCATAGATGCCCTTGTTCATCATGGAGAGCGGTTTGTAATCACCATCTTATCTGTTGAATCATAGATGCCCTTGTTCATCATGGAGAGCGGTTTGTAAGCACCATCTTGTCTGTTGAATCATAGATGCCCTTGTTCATCATGGAGAGCAGTTTGTAACCACCATCTTCGCTGTTGAATCATAGATGCCCTTGTTCACATGGAGAACGATTTGTAATGACCATCTTATCTGTTGAATCATAGATGGCCTTGTTCATCATGGAGAGCGGTTTGTAATCACCATCTTATCTGTTGAATCATAGACGCCTTGTTCATCATGGAGAGCGGTTTGTAACCACCATCTTCTCTGTTGAATCATAGATGCCCTTGTTCATCATGGAGAGCGGTTTGTAATCACCATCTTATCTGTTGAATCATAGATGCCCTTGTTCATCATGGAGAGCGGTTTGTAATCACCATCTTATCTGTTGAATCATATATGCCCTTGTTCATCATGGAGAGCGGTTTGTAAGCACCATCTTATCTGTTGAATCATAGATGCCCTTGTTCATCATGGAGAGCGGTTTGTAACCACCATCTTCTCTGTTGAATCATAGATGCCCTTGTTCATCATGGAGAGCGGTTTGTAACCACCATCTTATCTGTTGAATCATAGATGCCCTTGTTCATCATGGAGAGCGGTTTGTAATCACCATCTTATCTGTTGAATCATAGATGCCCTTGTTCATCATGGAGAGCGGTTTGTAATCACCATCTTATCTGTTGAATCACAAATGCCCTTGTTCATCATGGAGAGCGGTTTGTAACCCCCATCTTCTCTGTTGAATCATAGATGCCCTTGTTCATCATGGAGAGCGGTTTGTAATCACCATCTTATCTGTTGAATTGTAGATGCCCTTATTCATCATGGAGAGCGGTTTGTAATCACCATCTTATCTGTTGAATCATAGATGCCCTTGTTCATCATGGAAAGCGGTTTGTAACCACCATCTTCTCTGTTGAATCATAGATGCCCTTGTTCATCATGGAGAGCGGTTTGTAATCACCATCTTATCTGTTGAATCATAGATGACCTTGTTCATCATGGAGAGCGGTTTGTAATCACCATCTTATCTGTTGAATCATAGATGCCCTTGTTCATCATGGAGAGCGGTTTGTAATCACCATCTTATCTGTTGAATCATAGATGCCCTTGTTCATCATGGAGAGCGATTTGTAATCACCATCTTATCTGTTGAATCATAGATGCCCTTGTTCATCATGGAGAGCGGTTTGTAAGCACCATCTTATCTGTTGAATCATAGATGCCCTTGTTCATCATGGAGAGCGGTTTGTAACCACCATCTTCTCTGTTGAATCATAGATGCCCTTGTTCATCATGGAGAGCGGTTTGTAACCACCATCTTATCTGTTGAATCATAGATGCCCTTGTTCATCATGGAGAGCGGTTTGTAATCACCATCTTATCTGTTGAATCATAGATGCCCTTGTTCATCATGGAGAGCGGTTTGTAATCACCATCTTATCTGTTGAATCACAAATGCCCTTGTTCATCATGGAGAGCGGTTTGTAACCCCCATCTTCTCTGTTGAATCATAGATGCTCTTGTTCATCATGGAGAGCGGTTTGTAATCACCATCTTATCTGTTGAATTGTAGATGCCCTTATTCATCATGGAGAGCGGTTTGTAATCACCATCTTATCTGTTGAATCATAGATGCCCTTGTTCATCATGGAAAGCGGTTTGTAACCACCATCTTCTCTGTTGAATCATAGATGCCCTTGTTCATCATGGAGAGCGGTTTGTAATCACCATCTTATCTGTTGAATCATAGATGCCCTTGTTCATCATGGAGAGCGGTTTGTAATCACCATCTTATCTGTTGAATCATAGATGCCCTTGTTCATCATGGAGAGCGGTTTGTAATCACCATCTTATCTGTTGAATCATAGATACCCTTGTTCATCATGGAGAGTGGTTTGTGACCACCATCTTCTCTGTTGAATCATAGATGCCCTTGTTCAACATGGAGAGCGGTTTGTAAGCACCATCTTATCTGTTGAATCATAGATGCCCTTGTTCATCATGGATAGCGGTTTGTAACCACCATCTTATCTGTTGAATCATAGATTCCCTTGTTCATCTTGGAGAGCGGTTTGTAATCACCATCTTATCTGTTGAATCATAGATGCCCTTGTTCATCATGGAGAGCGGTTTGTAACCACCATCTTCTCTGTTGAATCATAGATGCCCTTGTTCATCATGGAGAGCGGTTTGTAATCACCATCTTATCTGTTGAATCATAGATGCCCTTGTTCAAAGATGGAGAGCGGTTTGTAACCACCATCTTATCTGTTGAATCATAGATGCCCTTGTTCATCATGGAGAGCGGTTTGTAAGCACCATCTTATCTGTTGAATCATAGATGCCCTTGTTCATCATGGAGAGCGGTTTGTAACCACCATCTTCTCTGTTGAATCATAGATGCCCTTGTTCATCATGGAGAGTGGTTTGTAATCACCATCTTATCTGTTGAATCATAGATGCCCTTGTTCATCACGGAGAGCGTTTGTAACCACCATCTTCTCTGTTGAATCATAGATGCCCTTGTTCATCATGGAGAGCGGTTTGTAATCACCATATTATCTGTTGAATCATAGATGCCCTTGTTCATCATGGAGAGCGGTTTGTAACCATCATCTTATCTGTTGAATCATAGATGCCGTTGTTCATCATGGAGAGCGGTTTGTAATCACCATCTTATATGTTGAATCATAGATGCCCTTGATCATCATGGAGAGCGGTTTGTAATCACCATCTTCTCTCTTGAATCATAGATGCCCTTGTTCATCATGGAGAGCGGTTTGTAATCACCATCTTATCTGTTGAATCATAGATGCCCTTGTTCATCATGGAGAGCGGTTTGTAAGCACCATCTTGTCTGTTGAATCATAGATGCCCTTGTTCATCATGGAGAGCAGTTTGTAACCACCATCTTCGCTGTTGAATCATAGATGCCCTTGTTCACATGGAGAACGATTTGTAATGACCATCTTATCTGTTGAATCATAGATGGCCTTGTTCATCATGGAGAGCGGTTTGTAATCACCATCTTATCTGTTGAATCATAGACGCCCTTGTTCGTCATGGAGAGCGGTTTGTAACCACCATCTTCTCTGTTGAATCATAGATGCCCTTGTTCATCATGGAGAGCGGTTTGTAATCACCATCTTATCTGTTGAATCATAGATGCCCTTGTTCATCATGGAGAGCGGTTTGTAATCACCATCTTATCTGTTGAATCATATATGCCCTTGTTCATCATGGAGAGCGGTTTGTAAGCACCATCTTATCTGTTGAATCATAGATGCCCTTGTTCATCATGGAGAGCGGTTTGTAACCACCATCTTCTCTGTTGAATCATAGATGCCTTTGTTCATCATGGAGAGCGGTTTGTAACCACCATCTTATCTGTTGAATCATAGATGCCCTTGTTCATCATGGAGAGCGGTTTGTAATCACCATCTTATCTGTTGAATCATAGATGCCCTTGTTCATCATGGAGAGCGGTTTGTAATCACCATCTTATCTCGCTGAATCACAAATGCCCTTGTTCATCATGGAGAGCGGTTTGTAACCCCCATCTTCTCTGTTGAATCATAGATGCCCTTGTTCATCATGGAGAGCGGTTTGTAATCACCATCTTATCTGTTGAATTGTAGATGCCCTTATTCATCATGGAGAGCGGTTTGTAATCACCATCTTATCTGTTGAATCATAGATGCCCTTGTTCATCATGGAAAGCGGTTTGTAACCACCATCTTCTCTGTTGAATCATAGATGCCCTTGTTCATCATGGAGAGCGGTTTGTAATCACCATCTTATCTGTTGAATCATAGATGCCCTTGTTCATCATGGAGAGCGGTTTGTAATCACCATCTTATCTGTTGAATCATAGATGCCCTTGTTCATCATGGAGAGCGGTTTGTAATCACCATCTTATCTGTTGAATCATAGATGCCCTTTTTCATCATGGAGAGTGGTTTGTAACCACCATCTTCTCTGTTGAATCATAGATGCCCTTGTTCATCATGGAGAGCGGTTTGTAAGCTCCATCTTATCTGTTGAATCATAGATGCCCTTGTTCATCATGGATAGCGGTTTGTAACCACCATCTTATCTATTGAATCATAGATTCCCTTGTTCATCTTGGAGAGCGGTTTGTAATCACCATATTATCTGTTGAATCATAGATGCCCTTGTTCATCATGGAGAGCGGTTTGTAACCACCATCTTATCTGTTGAATCATAGGGTCATGTCTACATAGTTCTCGAACCCGTAGGGTCCGCATGCTTAAAGTTCAATGACGATCGGTAGTATGATTTTTTGTGTTTTGATGTACCGAAGGTAGTTCAGAGTCCCGGATATGATCACGGACATGACGAGGAGTCTCGAATTGGTCGAGACGTAAAAATCGATATATTGGACGACTATGTTTGGACACCGGAAGGGTTCCGGAAAGTTTCGGGCATATACCGGAGTACCGGGGGGTTACCGGAACACCCCGGGGAGTATAATGGGCCTATTGGTCCCTAGTGGAGAAGATGAGGGAAGGCTAGGGCAGGCCGCGCGCCCCCGCCCCCCTAGTCCGAATTGGACAAGGAAGGGGGGCGGCGCCCGCCTTTTTCCTTCCCCCTCTCTCCTCTTTCCTTCCCTCCTACTACTCCTCTCGAAAGGGGGATCCTACTCCCGGTGGGAGTAGGACTCCCCATGGGGCGCGCCTAGGAGGGACGGCCCCTCCCCCTCCTCCACTCCTTTATATACGGGGGAGGGGAGTACCCCATAGACACAACAATTGATCTTTTGATCTCTTAGTCGTGTGCGGTGCCCCCTCCACCATAATCCACCTCAATAATATCGTAGCGGTGCTTAGGCGAAGCCCTACGTCGGTAGCATCATCATCACCATCATCACACCGTCGTGCTGACGAAACTCTTCGGCGAAACTCTGCTGGATCGGAGCTCGCGGGACGTCATCGAGTTGAACGTGTGCTGAACTCGGAGGTGCCGTGCGTTTGGTGCTTGGATCGGTTGGATCATGAAGATGTACGACTACATCAACCGCGTTGTTCTAACGCTTCCGCTTTCGGTCTACAAGGGTACGTGGACACACTCTCCCCTCTCGTTGCTATGCATCACCATGATCTTGCGTGCGCGTAGGAATTTTTTTGAAATTAGTACGTTCCCCAACAGTTACTTATTCATGAGAAGTCTATGATAAAAGTTCTATGGTAAAAGTTTTATGTTTAAGTTTGTTGCTATTATAATAATTTACATGATGCTTCTATGTCCGTACTTTGTTTTTATCGACACCTCTCTCTCTAAGCATGTGGACATGTTTTTCGATTTCGGTTTTTCTCCTGAGAACAAGCGAGGTCTAAGCTTGGGGGAGTTGATACGTCCATTTAGCATCATGTTTACCTACTGTTATTTATAATGTTTTTATGCATAATAATGCTTTTTGGAGTAATTCTAATGCCTTTTCTCTCATAATATGCAAGGTTCACACAAAGAGGGAGAATTCCGGCAGCTGGAAATCTGGACCTGAAAAAGCTACGTCAGGCCACCTATTCTGCACAACCCCAAAAGAGCTGAAACTTCACGAGGAATTTTTATGGAATAAATAAGAAATACTGGAGCAAATAACTACCGGAGCGGGGCCACCTGGTGAGCACAAGACACCAGGTGCCAGGCCCCACAGGCGCGCCCTAGTGGGTTGTGCTCAGCCCAGCCACCTCGGTGCCCTCTTCCGTATATAAGTCATTTTGACCTAGAGAAAAAATAAGGAGAGGACTTTGGAATGAGCGCCACCGTCTCGGCGGAACTTGGGCAGGAGCACTTTGCCCTCCCATGGAGCGATTCCGCTGGGGGAACTTCCCTCTCGGATGGGGAAATCATCATCATGATCATCACCAACAACTCTCCCATCTTGGGGAGGGCAATCTCCATCAACATCTTCAACAGCACCATCTCCTCTCAAACCCTAGTTCATTTCTAGTGTTCAATCTTTGTATCAGAACTATAGATTGGTACTTGTGGGTGACTAGTAGTGTTGATTACTTCTTGTAGTTGATTACTATATGGTTTATTTGGTGGAAGATTATATGTTCAGATCCAATATGCTATTTAATACCCCTCTGATCTTGAGCATGATTATCATTTGTGAGTAGTTACTTTTGTTCTTGAGGTCACGGGAGAAATCTTGTTACAAGTAATCATGTGAATTTTATATGTGTTCGATATTTTGATAGTATGTATGTTGTGATCCCCTTAGTAGTGTCATGCGAACGTCGACTACATGACACTTCACCATATTTGGGCCTAGGAATGCATTGTGGAGTAGTTATTAGATGATGGGTTGCGAGAGTGATAAAAGCTTAAACCCTACTTTATGCGCTATTCCGTAAGGGACCGATTGGATCCAAAAGTCTAATGCTATAGTTAGAATTTATTCGTAATATTTTTCTCGTAGTTGCGGATGCTTGCGATGGGGTTAATCATAAGTAGGAGGATTGTTCAAGTAAGAACAGCACCTAAGCACCAATCCACCCACATATCAAATTATCAAAGTAGAGAACACAAATCGAACCAACATGATGAAAGTGACTAGATGAAATTTCCATGTACCCTCTAGAACACTTTGCTTATTATAAGAGACCGTTTTGGCCTGTCTTTGCCTCAAAAGGATTGGGCTACCTTGCTGCACTTTTGTTACTATTATCGTTACTTGCTCGTTATAAATTACCTTGCTATCAAACTACTCGTTACTTATAATTTCAGTGCTTGCAGACATTACCTTGCTGAAAACCACTTGTCATTTCTTTTTGCTCCTTGTTGGGTTCGACACTCTTACTTATCGAAAGGACTACGATTGACCCCCTATACTTGTGGGTCATCAGTCTTCCATGCATAGTAGTTGGCGGAAGAGTGGGAGAGCTTGATGGGAACATTGTCGGAGAGAAGGACATTGCAGATGTGGGTGGGATCGGGCATCTCAGAGTCAGAACTATCGGTGCAGGGGAAGGGGTTGTTGCGGCCAAAGGAAGACATGGCGGCAGCGGCTGGATATGCGGTGCGGTTAGGGTTAGGGTTTGGGGGAGAGGGAGCGGTAGGGTGTGGCGGTTGCTAGGGGAGAGCGGCGGCGCGGTGGTAAGGAGGGAGGATGGCGCGGCAGCTAGGGGCGGCGGCGCGGTAGCTAGAGGCGGCGGCGACCGAAGGGAGGAGCGGCGGCGCGGCTAGGTTAGGATCGAAGGAAGGCTGATACCATGTAGAGGAATATGATGCAACTCTCGATGTATTGATCGGGTGCAAGCGCACGTATATATGATGTACAAGGTGAGCCACAACCTCAACTATACAAGGTAAAAGGATGTTGGCCGGTAATACAAAGATACATGCACTATATACTCAACAGTCGAAATAGCCATAGGGGTTGAACTCACGAGTGGCGGCGCCTCCTCCTTGTGAGTGAGTGCAAGGCTGCTCGAAGGATCTGCTCCTTGTAGCGAGCTTCAAGGGCAGAGAGACGCAACATGTCGTCGGTCACGCTGGGCCTCGATGGGGACGACATTGTTCACCGGGATGAAGGGGGCAACATTGTTGATAGTAACGACACACACCCCCTCCTCCTCCTCCTCCTCCACCACCCGAACAAGGGGGCTGGATCCCCCGCGGCCATCGTTGGTGCCATGAGAAGTGCTAGATCCTCTGCGGCCACTAAATCCGCCGCCTTCGTGGGAGGAGGATTCGGTGGCTTCCATGGCTAGTGCACCGCTTGGAGAGTTTGTGTGGTGCGCGACGTCTGGGATGGGAGGTTTCACTCCTCCGCCAAGTTGAACCAACATGATGTGTTCTTGCACGACGACGTTGTCCCAGACGGCGGAGGAGATGGGATGGGAGGAGGCGACAGGGAGGGGGAGGTGGCGGAAAGGGATTGGGTGATGGGGAAGCCTCGCCATCGGGCTTTTATAGCCCGGGATGAAGCCGGGTGGTCATCCAAATGGTCGCCTTTGTGAATTCAGGGGAGCGGTGGAGGCCATTAATTGGCGGGTGGTTAGTCGTCCCGTCAGCATGGCTCATCGGTGATTATGTGTCGTGGTGCATGTACCTATGCCGTGCAACTTCAAATCTCGGCCGTGCCACGAGGAGGAAGTTGGAACTTCCCTCCCGTTGGCGATTGGGGCACGAAGCGAGCTCTATACCAGACCTCCCTAGACTCCAAATATGAAGGCTACAATTATAGCGATCGACACCCATATGACGACTCAGATAACGTCATTTTGGCTCAAAATCATTATAATGACAGTTATTTTGGCGACCGGGGCACATTGGTTTATATGAAAACATATTTTGAGTGATGGTCGCTTCCATGGATTGTCCCTATCACATCCTTTGGAACTCATAATTGTTGCAAATGCACGTATATTATATATAGACAAATAACAAGTTCTCCATTATGAATAAATAAACATCACATTAATTAAACAACTAGCTCTCGTGGGAAAAACCACATTGACATTCTCGCAATTATTTCTTTCGGGTTACGTCATGTACATGTGCGAAGTAGCAGACCAATCCATCTTCCCCGTCACTACGTACAGAAACATATGTTGAGTGACGGTCGCTCACGTACAATGTGCATGTCATCTCCGTTGGAACCCACTCACCGGCGTCCATGTCCGCCTCTACAACATCCATCTCGAGTGTGTAGCTTCTGGATGAAAGAGGCATGTGTTCTTTATGCCTTAGCATGAGCAACTTACCATTTGACGCAATAAGATATCGACTAGTCACTATGTAGTCCCTCTCGCATGGCATGCCCTCGTCGCACCCGTAATAGTCCTCCCCATCCTCCTTGCCATTCGGCATCAAAATTGCGATATCGCCTCAACATCATCGTCGTCCTCCTCCTCCTCATCATCATCATCGTTGTCATCATCGTCGTTGTAGTCATCAGATGGACCATCTAGGGTAGATGACTCGTTGCCGTACTCTTCGCTATTTGGCTCGTTTTCATCCTTGTTGCTCGAGACTTCTTGACGGGCATCGTCGTCAAAGGTACGGTCCTTGTTCTTGGGTTTGTTCACTATTGCACCATCATCATTGGACTCGCATGTGACACTCAATCCTTCTTCGTCCACCGCATCGAGGCTTGTCGCATCGTTGTAATCCATCTCTAATTTATTGCCATTGCTCGACACTTCTTTATTGTCTTCGTCCTCCTCATTGCATCTCATCTCTTCTCCTTCTTCTTCTTCTTCGCTCCATGCTTCTCCGTCATCTTGCTCTTCCACCTTGTCACCACCAATAACCCACTCAACACCTATAACATTGGGTAAACCATCGTCGTCCTCGTCAAGGTAAAATGCGACAAGCTCCTTTTGAACAGTGATCCCATAGAGATCGTTGTTAAGAAAAGCGACGTCAAATATGGAGTCATAGGGCATATCTCCCGTTCAGGCAACCATACACCAGACTTTCGTGGACGACACAAGATGATGGAATAATTTCTGTTGTTGGTCGTCACGGCGACAAGATCATCTTGATCAGACCGCATGAGAACCTTCCGGGTCTTGAAGCGGTCCGAGACCTTTCTGATGACAGAGTCCAGCCCGGGAAGCAGCACGGTGGCCTTGGTGAAAGGGTTATGCAGAAGATAGCTGCGCCGCCCGGTGTTGGCGTCGATGCGGTAGAGCGCGAGCCAGCTGCCGTGGGCGCCTATGAATCTCGTGTTGTCGGGGAAAGGAACACGGCGGTGAAAACCATAGTCGTAGTCGACGAAAGTGCCATCCGCGTGGATGATCCATGGCAGCTCGGGGCGCACGTGCTCGCGCACGGCCGAGTGCCACGGACGGCACATGGCACGGAAGCTGGCCTGGTCGTCAGGGAAGGGGAGGCGGCTAATGACCAGTCCTAGGAGCTCCGACGGGAGATCGGCCCACCGCTGAGAAGGATGCGATGTCGACGCCATGGTTCGATCCAGTCGATCTGCTGCTTCGCCGGCGGCGTCGTTCAATTATATCTATGTAGTGCGATGGGTCGTTTACATATACTCCCTCCGTTCGGAATTACTTGTCGCAGAAATGGATGTATCTAGACGTATTTTAGTTCTAGATACATTCATTTTCGAGACAAGTAATTTCGAACGGAGGGAGTACCCGGAGGTGTTTGATTGTATCCGGGGGTTTGCGTGGAAGAGGCCCACGTCAATACGATGAATACGTGGAAGAAAGAGGCCTCGACCGGGTTGGTATGGACCGGTCCAGGTCCAGCACGTACGTTGCCATACACACGGCCGTATATATTGAAGTGGGTTTCCTTTTGGCTCACTCGTATCTTCTTCTTCTTTTTCTTCTTCTTTTTATCCTCTTCTTCTTTTTTCAATACGATGAATACGAAACGGCATGGTCGACAACACGGGCCAGCGCCTACACCGGAGGCTCTGCTCATCATTGCCTTTATTATAAACATGAAACACACTAACGTCTGAAGTTTACCATGGAACCTTTTGCCACGTGGCAAACACACATAAAGACACAACAAACAAACTAGAGATTTATAAAATGAAATGTTGACATAAAGTTTTTCTAAAGTCAAACTTTGTAAAATTTGACACAATTTATATTGAAAAACATCAACATCTATGTAGTGCTATAGTAATAATATCATGATGCCTCTAATAATATTGATTTTGCATTTTCAGTGCTGATACTTTTCCTTATGAACTTGGTCAAAATTCATGAAAATTAACTTAAGAAAAATCTTATATGCAGTCACAAGAAACAAACGGAGTACATGCATCATGGTTTACACCTTCTATTACACTAAGAAAAAAAAACACTATTATTGTCATACAATCAGGCTCTCGCGGGAAGAACCACGATTGGCTTGCCATCCTATGGAGTAAACCGTCGAGATTTAGATTCGACGCCCATGTCATGCTCATCAACAAAGTGGCGGATAAAAACATGTACTATAATCTACACCTCCCATTATGAAGGCAAAAGAGAAAAAACGCTACTAATGTTTATGTCATACAACTGGCTCTTGTGGGGAAAACCACATCGGCTTACCCTCACTTAGACTAAACCGTCGCGATCTTGAATCGACCCCCACATTATGCTCATCTACAAAGTGGTGAATAAACTTCTTTCCCGCCTCTTTGTATGTGGGAACATGTATTGAGTAATGTTTGCTCATGAAAAATGCACCTGGCACGCCGTCCGTATAAGGAATCCATACGCCGGCATTGACGTTCGCCTCCAGAACCTCAACCTTAAGATTGTAAGGATGAGAGAGATAAGGCACGCATTTTCGCCGCCTTACCATGACTAACTTGCCATTCGACTCAAAGAGATGTCGACTGGTCACAATGCCATCTAGGTCTTCTCCATGTGCATACTCATTGCCGTCCAGAACCCTGTAGTCAGAGTCGTTTGGTATCATGCCTTCAAAAAATGAATCACCTAAGATACCCGACCCATCATCGTAATCTCCATCATCCACGTCTTCTTCACCCTCATTGCTCGACACTTCTTCGTGGTCATCAATGTTAAAGTTGTTGTCCTTGTTCGCCAGTTTGTTCATTGTTACCTTATCATCGTCAGAGTCATTGTTGACAATCGATGCATCGTCCAACTCTTCGTCATCCTCGTCGATGCTTGATGTCTCGTTGTACTCCACCTCATCATTGCTCGACACTTCTCCGTCGTCCTCGTACTCCTCTTCTTCATCCCGCTCCTCCTCCTCATCATCATCATCATCACCCGATGGGTGCATGGTAACATACTTAATATCCTTAACAAAGGGGATTCCCTCGTCGTCTTGATCAATATCCATCACAACAAGATCATTGCTCTTAGTGATCCCACATAGGTTGTCTTTGTAGAACACGACATCAAATATGGACGCATATGGCATCTCGCCCCGTCGGGGCCACCATGCGCCGGCTTTCCCAGGGCGACACAAGATGATTGGGTAATTGCAATTGTTGGTCGTTACCGCGACGATATCATCTTTGGTCGACCCCATGATTACCTTGCGGACCTCAAACCGGTAAGAGGTGTCGTCAATAGCATAGTCAAGCCCCGGGAGCGGCACCGTTGATTTGGTGAAAGGGTTGTACAAGAGATAGCTACGACGCCACCAGTCGGCGATGCGGTAAAAGACGAGCCAGCTGTGACACACGCCAACGAAGGTCATGTCGTCAGGGAAGGATAGCCCATGGTTAATACCGTGATCGGGGAAGGTGACAAAGGTGCCATCCGAGTAGATGATCCACGGCAGCTGCGGACAATTATGCTGGCGCACGGCGAGGTGCCATGGACGGCACACGGCACGGAAGCGGGCACGGTCGTCAGGGCGCGGGAGGTGGGCAATGATCCGTCCTAGGAGCTCCGGCAGGAGGTCGGCCCACTGATGATGAGAAGGCCGCAAAGTCGCCGCCATGGTTCGATTCGATTTAGTGTTTGTGCCGGTGGTAGTGCACAGATGAAAGCTGCGTCGCGTACCTACGTGGTAATATATAGGTGCCCAGCTGGGATCCAGGGCCCTGAATCTGCGGCAATGCTACACGTACAAACGATTTACAGGCTTTTACAGGATGGTTAACCTTGATTGGTCAATAGGTGAGCGGGGCGGCCCACCCCCTGAAAATCAGGGGGGGAGAGGTTTGTGATTGGTTGTTAGATGGAAGGAGCGTGTAAAAACGTGTAAGTCTTTGTATGTCTAGCATTTTTGCTGAATCTGAGTGGAGGAGGGAAAGGAAATCCGACTCGATATGGAAACGGTCTTTTACAAAAAAATATCTTATATCTGTAAAAGACCACATCAATACGGATACAATTTCGAGACGGCTTCGGCCGGGCTTGTAGCCATCGCCGTAGTTCGTGTTGTTCGGTGCACGAGAACGGAAAAAAGAATACAGTATCCTCAAATTCCTGACCATGTTATTAGAATCCTAACGACCGACCACGTACTGTCAAAAAAAAAACCGAGGCATTTCGTTCACCCTTGTTTACAAATATAAAACTTTGCAAGCTTTCTAGAACGGGCGAAGGCTGCTCTGAGCAGGATCTCGCCTTGGTCACCGACGCCGTGTCCTCCGGGTGTGGGCGGTGTTGGCTTCATGGAGGATGAAGAGGCAGAGCTTCATGGATGTTTCTCCCCTCGTGTTGGAGACAACTCATTGTCGGTGTCTGTCTTGTCCCTTGTGTTGTCTACCATTGAGGGTGAGCCCATCACCATGCTTGTGGCTTCGGTCGTGCAGATCATGCCCGAGCTTCAGGAACTATGCCCGAGCTCGGTTTCGTCTCTGTTCCTAGAGCATTTGGAGGTGGACTCATCGACGACCTCATGCGAGGGGAGCTTTCGACTATGCCATGTAAAGAACTGGAGACACCTAAGTCCATCGTGTCAGTGGTCCCTATGATTGTTGATGTTGTATCGATGGATCCTATTAGAGGGTGTTTGTTTCCAGGGACTTATTGACTTATGGACTTCAAAAAGTTCCTATAAGTCCCATCTAAACCAAACAGGAGGGACTTATAGGGACTTAAAGTGGGCATTTGGGACTTATGAAATAAGACTCTCAAGGAGGGACTTATAGGGACTTATAGTTGTAATATGGTCTTATAGTGACTTATAAGTCCCAGGAACCAAACAAGTAGGACTTTTTAGGGACTTGTGACTTTTAAGTTGGTACTAAAAAAAGTCTTAGGACTTATGAACCAAACAGGGCCTTAATGATGTCGATGCGGCAGGTATGTTGGTGCATGTTCCTAGGAGCCTCTTGGTTGCATATACAACAATGGAGGCGCAAGAAATTTTGTGGCCGGAGCCTCACACTGCCGGCCTTTGCTTCTCATTCTATTCTCTTGGCTCAAAGAAACAACACGGTTTATATCCCTTATATAGGGTCAGAGACGCACGCATCCAGCGGCCACAATTCTCCACTAACAGCATGACCTCCATGCACTAACGCACTACCTAC
Organism: Aegilops speltoides; assembly: GCA_021437245.1. Taxonomy (NCBI): domain Eukaryota; kingdom Viridiplantae; phylum Streptophyta; class Magnoliopsida; order Poales; family Poaceae; genus Aegilops; species Aegilops speltoides. The sequence goes on along the minus strand of CM038144.1, from coordinate 497,426,468 downwards.
ATGCATGCATGCACTCACGCCACACCGGCCACTAACTCAGACGACCTGGCTGCTAACTGATTCCTATCTACATGCACAAGTCTCGCACTTGCGCTGCACCCCATAACGGCCACACATGACCTTGCCAGCGGCTTGCATGCCCACACAACTAACTAGTTTCATGCAGCTAACAAACTAAGCAAATCACTTGGCTCCTACCAAGTGCTTAGCCAGTCCGGCTCCAACCTCTCACGCGCCACTAGTGGAAAAACAGGCTTTCCGTCCAGCCCATAAGTCGTGAAGCTGTAGGAACCGCGACCAATGGGACCTTTAGTCGCGGTTCTGGAGGTGAACCGCGACCAAAGGTCTGGGCACTGGGCGCTCGGTGGCCAGCTGGTGCACGTGAGGGGCTTTAGTCGCGGTTGGCGAGCCAACCGCGACTAAAGGCTTTCGGCACTGCTTAGTCATGGTTGGCCTGGCCAACCGCGACTAAAGCCCTCCCTATATATACCCATCCAGCAGCCAACACTTAGCCATTTGGAGCCATTCTCTTCACAAGTGGGTGTAGGTTTGCTTTTGGTTCCTCTTATGCACATAAGGTGTTTGATGAAATGCCCCAAGAGCATGAAACAAACATGACATGAAGTGTTGGAGCCACACTCTTGATCATGTTAGCAACTTGATGAACCTTTGATGTGTCAATATGCATGTGTGTAGTTCATAACAAATGCATGATGGTTAATTATATATTTTATATTATAATAATGCAGATGAATCGGCAATGGATGTACGATAACCGACTCTCCGGCGAGTTCAAGACGGGTTTGAAAGATTTCCTCGTAGTGGCTAATGCGAACAAGCGGGGGTTTTGTTATCTGTCCATGTGTTATCTGTAAGAATGAGAAGGGTTACTCTTCCTCAAGAGTTGTTCACATGCATCCGCTTGAAGGGTTTCATGCCAAGCTATAATTGTTGGACCAAGCATGGAGAAAGAGGGGTTATAATGGAAGAAGATGAAGAAGGGATGATTTCATCGATGAAAGCTATCTTGCTCATTTCGTGATACTTTCATGGAGGATGTTTGAAGGTGAAGGGAAGGTGAAGAAGAGGCACGTGATGATCCGTTGATGATCTTGGTCGGACCATTGCGATGCACGGAGACGCCGCGGCCCGAAAAGGAGAGGAGAATTTGGATCGCATGTTAGAGGATCACGAAAGGCGCTGTACCGGGATGCGATGATGGTCTGAAAAAGCTGGGCTGCACAATGGATTTGCTGAAATGGAAGGCGAGGCAGGTGTAGCTGACTCGGCATTTGAAAACTTGCTGAAAATGTTGAAGAATATGTTTCAAAGGATAACGAGTTGCCCGCCAAGACGCGTCTGAAGCAAAGAAGGTTGTCGCGCCTCTAGGTTTAGAGGTTACGAAGATACATGCATGCATCAACGATCGCATCCTCTACCGCGTGAATACGAGAATTTGAATGAATGCCCGGTATGCACTTGCATTGCGTTATAAGATCGAGTCGATGACCTGGTGACGATGTTGAGGGCCGAAACCCGGAAGAGGGTTCCGCCAAGGTGATGTGGTATGCTCCTATAATACCACGGTTGAAACGTCTGCTCATGAACAAAAGCATGCCAAGTTGTTGCGATGGCACAAAGAGAAACGTAAGTCGGACGGGAGTTGAGACACACCGCAGATGGAACGCAATGGAGAAAGATCGACAGATGGTTCAAAGATTTTGCAATGACGCAAGGAACATAAGATTTGCTCTAAATGCGGATGGCATGAATCCTTTTGGCGGCGAGCTCCAGCCATAGCACTGCCCGTGACTCTATGCATCTACAACCTTCCTCCTTGGTTGTGCATGAAGCGGAAGTTCATTATGATGCGGTGCTCATCCAAGGTCCGGCAACCCGCAACGACATCGATGTGTACCTAAGGCCATTAGTTGATGAACTTTTACAGCTGTGGGTGGTGTCCGTGTGTGGATGAGCACAAACAAGAGGAATTTGACCTCTGAGCGTTGCTTTTCGTAACCATCAACGATTGGCCTGCTCTTAGTAACCTTTCGGGACTGTCAAATAAGGGATACAATGCATGCACGCACCGCTACATGAGACCGAAAGTGTACATTTGCCAAATTGTAAAAAGAACGTGTACCTTGGGCATCGTCGATTTCTTCCAAAATTCATCCAAGAAGAAAGAAAGGCAAGCATTACAACGGCAAGGCAGATCACCGGCGAAGCTCGCGGAACGACCGGTGCCGAGGTATTTGATATGGTCAAGGATTTGAAAGTCATCTTTGGAAAGGGTCCCGCGGACAATCAGTTCGAAGGGAGCCGACGGGCACGCAGCCATGTGGAAGAAGAAATCTATATTCGGGAGCTAGAATATTGGAAAATCCTAGAAGTCCGCTCTGCAATCGACGTGATGCACGTTACGAAGAATATTTGCGTGAACCTCCTAAGCTTCTTGGGCGTGTATGGGAAGACAAATGATACAAAGGAAGCACGGCAGACCAAAGAACGTTTGAAAGACCACGATGACCGCATCCGGAATGGTTTCAAGGTCGTGCCGACTACGCCTCGACCAAAGAAGAGAAGGTCATCTTTTTGAATGCCCGAGCGGATGAAGGTCCCGCTGGATTCTCGCCCAATATAAAGGGAATAATAAACATGGCGGAGAAAAGTTCCAAAACACAAGTCTCACGACCGCCACGTGATTATGACGCAATTGCTTCCGATTGCTTTGAGGGGCTCTGCCGAAAATGTTCGATTAGCCATTGTGAAGCTATGTGCATTCCTCAATGCAATCTCTCGAAGGTAATCAATCCAAGTTCTACCACGGTTCTGAACGATGTGATCCAATGTCTTGTCGGGCCGAGTTGGTGTTCCGCCATCCTTCTTCAATATTATGACGCACCTCCTGGTTCACCTAGTCGAAGAGATTTCCGTTCTCGGTCTGTATTTCTACACAATATGTTCCCCTCGAGAGGTTCATGGGAGTATTAAAGAAATATGTTCAGAACCGTGCTAGGCGAAGGAAGCATCGCCAAGGGCTATGGAAATGAGGAGGTAATTGAGTTTTGTGTTGACTTTGTTCCCGACCTTAAGCCGATTGGTCTTCCTCGATCGCGCACGAGGGGAGACTAAGTGGAAAAGGCACGATCGGAAGGAAATCAACGATATGTATGGACGGCCATTCTCGATCAAGCACACCACATTTGTCTTGACCAATTCCAGCTTGGTGGCTCCGTACTTTGAGAAACACAAGAATATTTTACGCCGGACAACCCGGGAAGCCTGAATCTGGATTAGGAAGGCCCACATGGAGACTTTCGCGGTTGGTTGAGAAAACATTTAATGAATGACAATGATGTTGTAGATCAGCTGTACATGTTGGCCAAGACACCATCTTCGACTATAACGACTTTCCAAGGGTACGAGATAAATGGGAATACATTTTACACGATCGCCCAAGATAAAAAGAGCACCAACCAAAACAGTGGTGTCCGCTTTGATGCAAAGACCGAGAATGGGCAAAAGGTCACATATTATGGTTACATAGAGGAGATATGGGAACTTGACTATGGACCCTCCTTTAAGGTCCCTTTGTTCCGGTGCAAATGGTTCAAGCTAACAGGAGGTGGGGTAAAGGTGGACCAGCAATACGGAATGACAATGGTGGATTTCAACAATCTTGGTTACCTTGACGAACCATTCGTCCTAGCGAAAGATGTCGCTCAGGTTTTCTATGTGAAGGACATGAGTAGCAAACCGAGGAAACGGAAAGATAAGAAAACGATCAAGACATCATGCGATGATTCAAAGCGCCACATTGTTCTTTCAGGGAAAAGAAACATCGTGGGAGTGGAGGACAAGACAGACATGTCAGAAGATTATAATATGTTTGCTGAAATTCCGCCCTTCAAAGTGAACACCGACCCAAGCATTAAGTTAAATGATGAGGATGCTCCATGGATACTGCACAATCGTAAGCAAGCGAGGGACACAAGGGAAGAATTGATGTGTAATAATTTATTGTACCAAACTTTGTATTTGGTCGATGAACTGAATGATGTATCAAACCTTTTGTCAAACCTTCAAGGATTAGTTTTATTTTCCTGATTTTTCGATATATAATTGTATTTTTAAGATTTTAAAATGAATTAGTTTTATTTTTCTGATTTTAAAAGGAAAAAGGAAGAAGAAGAAAGAAGGAAAAGGAAAAAAAAGAAGAAAAAACAGAAGAAAAAAGGAAAAACAGAAGAAAAAAACAAATGAAGAAAAAAGGAAAAACAGAAAGAAAAAACAAATGGAAGAAAAACATAAGAAAAAAACAAAAAGAAGAAAAACAGAAGAAAAAGGAAAAAGGAAGAAAGGAAGAAAAAAAGAAGAAAAACAAGAAAAGGAAGAAACAAACAGAAGAAAAAAAAAAGAAGAAAGGAAGAAAAAAAGCAGAAGAAAAACAAGAATTTAAAATGAATTAGTTTTATTTTCTGATTTTTTGATATATAATTGTATTTTTAAGATTTTAATAACATAAATAAATAAGTAATTAGAAACTTTAATAGCAAAAATAATTATCATAAAGTAAAATAAATAAGTAACTAGAAACAAAATAAAATAAAATAAATAAGTTTTTGTTGTAAGTAGAAACAACACAAAATAAATAAAGCAAAAATGAAAACAAAAACAGGCAAAAAATAAAAATATGCCACCTATTGGGCCACCACGGCCCAATACGACTATAAACCCATTAATGGGCCAGATTCAGCCCGCAGAAGGCCCAATAGGCCCACAAACTAATAGTAATGAGAATAGGCCCGTAAGCTCGCATTTGAGAGGAGCTCGAAGTGGTGGCGCAGCCGCTTATAAACCACTTGTCGAAGCCTCTCGGCTAGCGAGTGGGACTAAACATCCCACCGCACGCGCCAGTTCAAAGACGGACCTTTAGTCGCGGCGGGAGGCGGACGCGACTAAAGGTACCTTTAGTCGCGGTTGTTGTCCCCACCGCGACTAAAGGGTCTTTCTGAGGAACGGAAGCGGCGGCAAAACCTTTAGTCGCGGTGGGGAGGCGGACCATGACTAAAGCACCCTTTTAGTCATGGTGGTGAGGTGGACGCGACTAAAGGTACCCTTTAGTCGCGGTCCGCCCCCACCGCGACTAAAGGTTCGTCTATAAATACTCTACTTAGCAGTTTTGCCTCCCATTCGCCTCTCTCTCGGCCGGTTACGCTTCGACGCCGATCGACGCCGACGCCGACGCCGAAGCGCTTGCCCGACGCCGATCGACGCTGGCCTCCTGCGCGCGCCTTATCGTCCCGATGGCGCCGCTTTGCCCCTTGCCGCGCCGGTGCCCTGCGCCCTTGGCCGCCGCCCGCCTTTGCACCCCGCCGCCGCCGCCGCCCTACGCCCTTGCCCCGCCGCCGCCCGCCACCGCCTGCCGCCACTGCCCGCGCCTCACGCCGCGAAGAAGAAAGAAGAAGAAAAAAGAAGAAGAAGAAAGAAAAGGAAAAAGAAGAAGAAGAAAGAAGAAGAAAGAAGAAGAAAGGAAAAGGAAGAAGAAGAAAGAAAAAAAAGGAAAAAGGAAGAAGAAGAAAAGGAAAAGGAAAAGGATTTTTTTTTTTTTTTGTTCTTTAATTTTAACTAGTTAATTAGTTTAACAAAAGCGGTAAATAATTAACTTAAAACCCTAAACCCCAAAAACAAAAACAACGAAAACCGCCAAAGAAAAACAAAAGGAAAAATGAAGAAGAAGAAAGAAGAAGAAAGAAGAAGAAAGGAAAAGGAAGAAGAAGAAAGAAAAGAAAAGGAAAAGGAAGAAGAAGAAAAGGAAAAGGAAAAAGGATTTTTTTTCTTTTTTTTGTTCTTTTTAATTTTAACTAGTTAATTAGTTTAACAAAAACGGTAAATAATTAACTTAAAACCCTAAACCCCAAAAACAAAAAACAACCGAAAACCGGCCAAAGAAAAACAAAAAGGAAAAATGAAGAAGAAGAAAGAAGAAGAAAGAAGAAGAAAGGAAAAAGGAAGAAGAAGAAAGAAAAAGAAAAAGGAAAAAGGGTTATACATGTGTGTTGTCCTCGCCTCCCTCTCCGTGACGCCATCGTCTGCCCTCTGCCTCGCGCTCTCACCGCGACACCCTCTCCCACCCCTTCTCGCCCCTCCTTTTGCCACCGCCCTTTCGCCACCGCCACCGCCACCGCCTTTCTTCACTTAATTAATTTGTTTTACTACATGTTTTCAGGATCGACATAATGGCGACGATAGAGTGACCCGATTATGGACAACTATGATCCGGACGGTGAAGCACATATGTTCGGCATCATAAACGGCGATATTCAATATGTGCCGACCGGAGAAGAAGAAGATGATATCTCTTCTTATCCGAACCTTGACGGTGAAGATGAAGGGCGCCACAAGAAGATGATGTCAAGAAACGCCGATAAACGCATTTATCTTCAAATGGAAGTAGCAACCGCCTCCGCGCCGAGGTATATATATACATTGAGCCTCCGTGATACAAACTAACCGATTTGAATAAATATGTGTGTACTAACGCGCGACTCTCTTTCTTATTTTAGCCCTCGGCGGATCGTCAAACAATCGAGTACGTCGTCAAAGCGTGGCGCAACCAGACGATGAAACCAGGAGAAACATGCACCATCCAGGTTGTCGATCAGGCAACCGGCAGTCACCGGAGCCCCGCAAGAACGCCACCAAGTTTGTCAGCCAATGCGGAGCCATTGTTAGAGACAACGTCTCGATCACCGTCCAGGAGTGGAATGAGCCAAAGAAGGCACGAATTGATGGTTTCACTTTTGTCGACAAGAGAACAAAAAAAGATTGCTTCAAGAAGCTTATGGAACATTTCGTTCTACCTCCGGAATACAACAAATTCGATGAGGAGGGTAACAAGATTGAGGAAAACAAGGAGAGGAGGAGGCTAGTCAAACACTTCGCTCTTCATAAGATGGCCGACGATTCGGAAATTCAAGCAAAATCTAGCCCGTGACTTTGTCAAGCGTAACAAGACTCGGATTTCAGAGGACAATATGAGAAACGAAAGATGATTGGCCAGAATTTGTGAAGCAAAAGAAATCGGAGCAGTTCCTTCAAATATCGAAACAAAATAAGGAAAATGCGGCTAAGAAGGAGTACAATCATGTTATGGGGCCAGAGGGTATCGCATTTGGGTGCCTAGGTTCGAGAAGATGGAGAACGAGCTGAGGGCGCGAGAATCCGTCCAGTGCGGAGGATGGGACCCAAGGGCCAAAAGCTGGTGGTACGGGCATGGGGAACGCTCAACCCGGAGACAGGGGAGTGTGTTTACGAGGCAAATTAATTAAACCCACCCAAACCCTTATTGACGCAATGAAGGATGCTCAAGAGGGAAGATCAAGTTCAACAGAGAGAACGACGCTACCGACAAAAGCCCTCGGGAATCCTGAACACGGAGGACGTAGTCGAGGCATGGGGCACATTCCGTGGAAAATAGGGTTCCCCGAGCGATGACCCGTCTGATTCTGAAGCCGTAAGAGAAAGATGGATCGGGAAGCGGATGTTGTGGCGCGGTTGGCATCGGAAATGGAAGTGATGAAGAAAACCATGAGTGTACTAGTAGCCGAAGAGATTCAGCTCGGTGCAGCATGAAGATCATCCAGCGGATCTCGGAAGCCAGCAGCGAGAAGCGGCGTGGCTTCCACGGAGGCCCCACCGGCTGGTGCAGATGCACCGACGATCGAAATCGCACCGGAGCCTCGGTGCTCGAAATTACTGCACCGGAGCCTCCTCGCTACCCGTGGGCGATATAAAGGAGATGAAAGAATGTCATCTGATTATCCTATCGGGAACATGTCCATGAAGGTAGCCATCGGCGATGCTTTACCATGTTTACTCGAGCACTCCACCACAACAACCCCATTAAAGATGGCTATGCTCGTGTCACGGTGGAGGACATAGTCCAAGGGTTTGAGGACACGGAGATTGACATTGCTACACCAAGGGGAGAAAAGACTTGGAGATGTCAAGCGCCATTACATTCTATGGCAAAAGAAGTTTATCAAGTTTCAGCGAGGCGCCAAGGACAACAAGTCCACCCCCTCACGGTGGTGGTGGTGGCGGTGGCGGTGGTGGTGGTGGTGGTGGTGGTGGCGGTTCACCTACACCTCCGTCACATCAGCCGACGCCGCCCCATCCACAACGTCCGGCGGTGATCATCCGCCGCCCCGATCCTCGTCCGGAGGGTGATCGACGCCGCCCCCAATCCACCTATGGCAAAGAAGCGAAGCAGTCTGGATTATTAACCAGACCCTTATGTACCTAAGACCACAAAGGTACGGAGCCATCATCAAGCCTCTCCCACAAGGCCTTGGGAACGTAGTGCCGAGGAAGTCGACGCATGCGGCTGCTGATTTGGAGAAATGGAAGGCGGACTGCAAGAAGAAAAGAGAGCCCGAGCCCAAGCCAAGATTTTCGATGAGCAAAAGAAGTGGGCTAAGTCATTTTGAGCACACCGTCCCAAGCCGAAGAATCTGCCTACCGACTATGCACGTGAACTTAAAAGGCAGGCACTCATGTTCAAGGAGAACAAAGAGCGGAGAAGGCCGAAAGTATAAAAGCGGAAACAAGTTGCCCAGCTCGGGAACAAAGTAAACAATCGATTGCCCGCTTATAGTGGAAGCCTTCGTCCGGATGCCCCGAGATCATACAAGCTGCGGCAGCACAGGATTGATCAGAACGAGTGCGAGAACAAGCGCCAACTTAGGTATTACTCTTCGTGAACTATTAGACCTTGATGAGTTGCCGTGAAGGAGGTAGTAATTACATATGTCAAGAATGGGCCTCTCGTCGAGCTGCGCAGAGAAAAGGATCTACCGACCAAATGAAACGTCTGCTGAATTGGTACAAGGGTTACATAAAAATAAAACGCCAAAGAATATATTTATGCGGAAGTTAGACATGAGCATCACTTCAAACATTACTATGTACAAGTTGAACTGAGTGAATTGTTCCAGCTTTTCAATCTGCGAGCTCGACAAATCTATCATCGGTTGCTACGCTCGTAAGTGATATTTATTAATTTCTACCCCATCTCGTTCATATTGCCTGCACTATATATATGTCCTAACTATATTGTTGTGTCCTCTATTATACATGCGAATGAAGATTAAGGAATGCGAGTAAGGAACATCCATGATGTTGGGTTCATTGACCCACACATCGTTAATGATATTGTGTTGAAGCATTACCCCGCCGACGTGGAGGCGGACACTGGCGCGTTTCTTACAAAGCAGGAACTCAAAAGTGATATTCTATTTCCTTACCATTTTGGGTGAGTGTTTCGTCTTGAGCACATTCTCTTTTGTTTACTCCATGCATGGTATGTGGCGGCTAATCGATGAGTTATGCATGACGTCTTGTGCATGTATCGTGTCCGCAGTTCCACCGGATTCGCTAGTAATTAAAGTTAACACCTCGTAATGTCTCGTCCACGACTCTCGGATAAGGATCCAAAGCTTTGGGCCGACATCGAAAAAATGCTGCGAAGTAATTATTTTCATTCATTTGCGCCTATATCGATTGGCCTATTTCGTTCATTTCTTAATATCAAGTAACTAATAACTCTCTTGTTCATTTAATTTTCTTTGCCTCGTAGGGTTTGGAGACGGTTCGTAGATACAAAGGTCGGTGAATTCAAAAAGAGCTAGAATTCAAGAGGGTAAAGACTAAGATCGGGATATTCAGCCACCGGTGACCAATCTATGTGCATACTATGTTCAGTGAGATGATCCGAGATACACCTCGAGCGGGTTGATTCGAGTGATACCAATGCTAAGAGGAATAACCTCCGGTGGATGCTTAGTCCGAAGCTCGCTTCCGACCACTTCAAGAGGAACTAGCTGGATGGTTCTGCAGGAAGTCCTCCATCCTAAAGGAGAACACTATCACGAGGACGAGAACTTTATATGGATTAAATCATGTATGGAAACTTGTTCAAAATTGTATATGGTCATCCGATGATATTGAATATATATTGTATATTCCTCTTGAATTCTTTTTGTTTCTAATTTCAAATTTATTTGAAATTGTACATTCATATATGCATGTATGTAGTACCGTAGAATATATGAAACTCCTTCAAAATTAAAATAAAGCACAAAAGAAATAAAACAATACAAATTAAACAGAAAACAGGTTTAGGGGGTGGGGCTAAAACCCTAAACTCATGGCGGCCTTTAGTCGCGGTTGGCGAAAGAACCGCGACTAAAGGTCCTCCGCCTGACGGCCACCGGCGCCCACGTGGGCGGGCCTTTAGTCGCGTTCTTAAGCAGCCGCGACTAAAGGTGGTGGGCTTTAGTCGCGCTTTGCTGGTCGCGGTTGCGCAGCCGCGACTAATGGCAGTTGCGAACCGCGACCAAAGGCCTTTTTTCCACCAGTGCGCCGTGCCACCTCGCGCAGCTTTGCAGCCTCTCGCTGCCATCGGCATCTCACGGTCCTCGCCGTCTCGCATGGCAGCTTGGCATCTCGCCTTTTTCGCACGCCTCCGCTAAACCCTTGCCGACCTACAACTTCTGAACCTACACTACATGCTTAAACAAAATAAACATGCTGATACAAATATCAAGATTAGTTCTAACAACGACAACAACTATATCAAAAAGTACGATGAGTTTTATAATTTTCTTAACATGTTGCCTTCTCAAGAAGAAACTAAACGGTGTGAAATCAAAGATGAGCAAAAGTAAGAAAAGTGGCGCCATCCTGAAGGCGTCCATGATTTCATGATGGAGGGTGCTCAGTTTGTATCGCTGTCGGTGCTCTCGTCAGGAGTTCCGATGTGTTGTACAAGTATCGAGGGTCGCCATCGTTGTGCATTAGGAGGGTTGCATGTGCGGTTACGATGTTTCGTGCTTTGTGAGTAGTGCGCTTATTGGTTGTTTATATCGTATTTCGCCCGGTTTCCCATGAATTAACTATGCAACTCTCTTCTTAATAATTAATTTTGCAACTCTCTTCTTAATAATTAACTGTGCAACTCTACATATTAAGACAAGGCAAATGTTTTGCCTCCGTTCCAAAAAAAAAACTCTATATATTAAGCCACAACGGCGGCCTATATGTCCCTCTACTAATGAAGTACCGCCAACTCTTAGAGCATCTCTACTATTAAGTGTATATGAGTACATTTGATTGTCCATGTTTTAACAAAGACGACGACCCGAACTGATTAAAATGTTGCGGATTTCAGCACATGGCCTACATATAAGTTATATCAATATTTTCTCTCATACTATTTTTTAACAATGTTAAGAACTACCAATTTTTTGGCAAAAATACCTAAGCCCTATATTACGTATCACCAATCCTTACAAAAACACCCTTACAAGAAAATAGAAATACATTCAAAATCTTGGGGGGGGGGGGGGGGGTACTGAAGTCTTCTTGCATCCACCGTGAGCATAGCTTGATGACACCTCTAGGCCTCCGCCTATGTTGCTTCGTATAGCAATATTAACCGCTTGCGGTGGTCATCTAACAGGCTGCTTTATTCTGGTTGATTACAACTGTAGGAACAAAGTATGCCTACCAGAGGGGGGTGAATAAGAGATTTAATTATTTTTTCCGAAACTTCAAATCTCTTGAAACCCAGCAGCGGAGCAAATATAAACAGAGTACAACGTGCGAACAAGAACTAGCGAGTAAGAAATAGAGCATGCATCGAAAGGAATCGCATGACCGAAACTTAACATACAGCATAAATCGATTGTAAATAAGAGAAAGATGAACTACAAACGAATGCTACATCTTCACTTCGTCTTCAAACTTCTCGGCTGCAGTCAATTTCTTCAGACACACCGAACCAATTGCTTTGCGTCAACAATTTTGAGGGGCACTTTCAACAGGCATAATCTTTGGTGATAATGTTCGCTGCCACGCAGGAGATTATCTTCAAAGTTTGTACCAAACTCCTCATGACTTCAGGGACTTGACACTCTTTGTGCACTAGCAAACACATTAGTCCCACACTGTATCTGACAACAATCTCCAACACATAAAGAGGCAACTTATTGCACCAACAACAACCCCCCGTGGTCACTGCTAATGCTCTTTTTTCTACCAGTGGGGAGGGCCACCAGATCTACTCATTCGGGTGATATGCTCGCCAGATTGTAAACCGGGCGGCCGAATTGGGTGGCAGCAGTGGCTTTAGAAGTTGTATCTTTGTGTTTCTTGAGAAGAACATTGGGATCCCTTCATGTGTGTGTGCGCGGGAGAAAAAGGAGGGAGTGTGACATAACAAAAAAGGATAGATGGTTGGAGCTGAATCCCTTTGAAATCAGACATTCTCATGGATTTTGGCTTTGGTCGCAGAGGTTTGGGTAGAAAGCAATGAGGTGACTTGATCTCAAAGGATAGAAGGTTGGAGCTGGATCCCTTTGAAATCAGCACAATGAAGTGAAGCTCTCTCAGAAAAATGGATAGGAGTTGGGTTTGCTTTGAGGGACACTTGTAGAGAGGCTGAGGGTATATTCAAGGATGACTAAGAATTTGACTGATACACACACTTTTGTACACATCGTGAGACCGACTGAGATGACTCGGTCAAACCGATATGTACAAAAGGAAGCAACTCTGGATCACACGTTCACACCGTTTGAAATTGACCAGTGGCTCCGAGATTTGATGACCTCAAAAATGATGAACACATTGGTGACACGATGGAAACTGGTCGAAACTTTTGAGCGAAATGACAAAAGGTTGGCACGGCGCGTTCGATGAGTCCGAGTGAGCATCTTGGTAAGATAAAATCGACTATGGTTTTAGGACAACTGCTATATCTGGTTGATCGGTAATTCCGACTGGATTTGGATTGGTGAGTTCGAGTGGAGTTTGTTGGTTGATATAGTGAGCATTGTGAAAGTATATGAGGTTTTTGAAGTTCGATCTCTGAGCACTTTGAGCAATGAACTCATCTTCTCAACCTCGTCCCTTTTGATAGTATCGGCATAATTATGGGCTCAATGTGATCTTTGGTTCTTTGGTCACTTAAATAAATATATAAAAGGTGAGTCTTGAGGATTGATCCAATACTTGTCCTTGGTGTTTTGACATGTTGTATCTAAATGAACTTTTCCTGAGTTAACTTTGAGCGGGCATTAGTTGAAGGATATATTATGTTGATAAGAATTAACAAAATCAGCTAGAGGATTAGATGCACGCTTGACCTCCATCCGATGCTAGACATGGTGCGACATGACAATGAGAAAAATCTCCCGCACCCCATTCATCAGTCCAGAGCGGACGCGTCAGGCCATCAACTGCACAACCTGCGTCACCTCCGAGCTCTCACACATCCGGCACGGCGTTCTTCGACCATCAACAGGTGCTCTTCGAGTCCGCACAGAACGCCGGCGCACGCGCCACGTCCAGGACAGCAGGATGCTGCAATGGGGCAAGGCGTTGGCGAATAGAAACGATGCCACGACTGGCCGCACCGCCATTCGCGCGGGCCGGACCGACTGGGAGGCGGGTTCGTATGAGACCTCACCGCCACCGGGCGACGTCGACGACAGGGCAACGGCGAGTATTTGAGAAACAACTACTCCCTCCGCTTCAAATTACTCGTCGTGGTTTTAGTTCAAATTTGAAACTAAAACCATGACGAGTAATTGGAACGGAGGGAGTGCCACATTAGGGGTTGCCGTCCCACTGAACTACCACATTCAAAAAAGTGACTGATAACTATCAAAATTTCTAATTTTGTGACTCAAAAACTACCACTTCTAAAAAATGGCCAGTTTATGACATGCGGGACCCACCCGTCAGGGCAGACGTGACGGTAAAGTCAACTCCGTTTACTTTGACCGCTAAGTTGACCGTTATGACATGCAGGGCCCACACGTCATCCTTCTTCTTCTTCCTCTCTCTATCTTTCTTTGGCATTTTACCAAACACCTCCTGTGCATGGGAGGGAAGCAGGTTAACTCCGGTCAAGCGCCCGCCGTGAAGACTCCCTTGCTGCTCCTGACCGAGGAAGATGGTCCACTCCCTTGCTGCTCCTGACCGAGGAAGATGGTCCACTCCCTTGCTGCTCCTGACCGAGGAAGATGGTCCACTCCCTCGCTGCTCCTGACCGAGGAAGATGGTCCACTCCCTTGCTGCTCCTGACCGAGGAAGATGGTCCACTCCTTGTCTGCTCTCGACCGAGGAAGATGGTCCACTCCCTCGCTGCTCCTGACCGAGGAAGATGGTCCACTCCTTGTCGCTCTGACCGAGGAAGATGGTCCACTCCCTCGCTGCTCCTGACCGAGGAAGATGGTCCACTCCCTTGCTGCTCCTGACCGAGGAAGATGGTCCACTCCCTCGCTGCTCCTGACCGAGGAAGATGGTCCACTCCCTTGCTGCTCCTGACCGAGGAAGATGGTCCACTCCCTCGCTGCTCCTGACCGAGGAAGATGGTCCACTCCCTTGCTGCTCCCCGACCGAGGAAGATGGTCCACTCCTCGCTGCTCCCGACCGAGGAAGATGGTCCACTCCTTGCTTTGCTCCCCGACCGAGGAAGATGGTCCACTCCTTGCTGCTCCCGACCGAGGAAGATGGTCCACTCCTTGCTGCTCCCGACCGAGGAAGATGGTCCACTCCTCGCTGCTCCCGACCGAGGAAGATGGTCCACTCCTTGCTGCTCCCGACCGAGGAAGATGGTCCACTCCTCGCTGCTCCCGACCGAGGAAGATGGTCCACTCCTTGCTGCTCCCCGACCGAGGAAGATGGTCCACTCCCTCGCTGCTCCTGACCGAGGAAGATGGTCCACTCCCTTGCTGCTCCTGACCGAGGAAGATGGTCCACTCCCTCGCTGCTCCTGACCGAGGAAGATGGTCCACTCCCTCGCTGCTCCTGACCGAGGAAGATGGTCCACAGGACGCCCCATCCTTGCGCACCTAGGACGACAACGAGGTGCTTCGCCAAGGTGCTCGCGCGTGCTGCAGGAGCTGCTCACCGTGGTGCTCGCGCACTGCAGCCGAGCCTCGTGGCAGGCGGGAGCCTCGATGTCCCGTTCCAGCAGAAGGGGAGGAGAGTGTTGCGGAGCTCCGGCTCACCCGCGGTCATCGCAGGAGGCGAGAGCGAGGCCGGAAGCGGGTGTTGCTGCTTGAGGCCGCTGCTACTACTCCTATCCAGGAGGATGTCGTGCTGGTCTTTTTGGAGGTGGCAGCGAAGGACACGGGTCCGACGGCCGTAAACACGGCAGTGGCCTGCGACGGAGTGCGGCATGCGGCTCGATGGCGTGGGCTCGGAGTTTGAGGAGCGACTCCTGGAATATGTAGTGCACGTCGGAGAGGTGCAGGAAGCCGTCGAGGAGGCAGTCGAGGGTGTTTGACCCGCTGTGTAGTGCGGCGAGGGCTCCGGGATGAGCAGTAGCTCGGCGAGCGCGGCGTGGATCATGTCGAGGTGGGCGAGACCCGTGGTGCTGTTGCTTGCAGCGCCGCTGATGCTCCTTGCCGCTGACCACGATCTCCAGCTCGAAGGGAGGCCGGCGAGGGCGGCTGCAGCAGGGGCCTAGAGCTCGCAGCACCTCGGCTTCGCGTGCAGCTGAGCGGGCTTCTCCTCCGGCACCCTCTGGCATGGAAGGCCACCGGAGTGCAGGGCGGAAAAGGACACCGGAGCATGAGGGGGCGACTGGGCAGGCTGAAAGCTGCACAGGAGGTGTTTGGAAAAATGCCAAAGAAAGATAGAGAGGAGGAAGAAGAATGATGTGTGGGCCTCACCTGTCATAACGGTCAACTTAACAGTCAAAGTAAAATAGAGTTGACTTTGCCGCCACATCAGCCCTGACGGGTGTCCCGCATGTCATAAACATGTTTAACTCGTCTAAACTGGCCATTTTTTAAAAGTGATAGTTTTTAGTCACAAAAATTTGGTAGTTAGTAGCAAAAAGGCCCGTGCGTTGCAACGGGACAAAAAAAAATCTTTTCATATCTCTAATTGGGTCAGTTGGACAAATTGTGCGTGACCGGTTCACAGGTTACGAGATCGAACCCTTTCATCGGCAATTTTATTTTTTGCCAGCTCTATGGACCTGGGCCTCAGTGCGTCGCCAGGTGGGCTTTCTCTATTGGGCCAAAACAGGTGGCAAGTATAACGAAACCAAATAGTGTACGTGCAATTAATTGAAGCGGGACCAAACCAAAAATATCACCTCCTTTTAATAGTAATAAGGTATAGATTAGTCACTTTTTTGAATGTGGTAGTTTTTTTTTTTGTCAAATACTGGGCAACGGATTGTGCCAGCTAGCCGGCGGACGACAACAAAGTGTAGGACGTCTGGCGAGGAGCTTAGGAGACAGATGCTGCACACGTACGGCAGAACAAACATAGAATATGTTAGTTTTATTTTGTGCTATGTAAATCCAAAAATTAATGTCTAGTTGTATTTTGTCCGGTTTGTTCAATATGTGTAGGGATGTTTTATTTTGTGCTATGTAAATCCAAAAATTAATGCCTAGTTGTATTTTGTCCGGTTTGTTCAATATGTGTAGGGATGTTTGATAGAAAGGGTTTTTTCGTATCCTTTTTTGCATGGGCTGACATGATGCCATTGGAGATGCAGATAGATATAGTTAAATGCCTAGTATACTTGCCATATCACCATATGTCGAATTTTATTAGCTTTATTTATTGTTCCATTGTATATTTCTGCTGAAAACATACTCCCTCCTTTTTCTTTTTGGCCTTAATATAAAATTTGGCCAAATTTGACCAACTATATAGAGAAAAATATATAAATATAAACATTCACACACAATAATGAAATCAATTTTATTAGATGCATCATGAAATTAATTTCCATACCATATAGCTTTAGATATTTTTCTTATAAAGTTTTAGTTTGACCAATCTTTATATATATACTCCCTCCATTTCTAAATATAAGGTGTATTAGTTTTTCAAAAAGTCAACTCTTGTCTATGTTTGACCAACTTTACAGAAAAATATATAAAGATTTATAATACTAAATATATAAAATGTAAAAATATAGTTCATGATGAATCTAGTGATAATGATTTGGTATTCTAGATATTGATATTTTTGTCTATAAACTTGGTCAAACTTAGAGAAGTTTGACTTTTTGAAAAAATAATACACCTTATATTGAGGAACGGAGGGAGTAGTTTTTTAGGGGAGGTGATTCATATTATTTTTTGAGGCAAAAAAAAAGGTGATTCATATACATGAGTAACGCTTCGAGTACAGCCCACACGCATCTGGTGCACATCGGATAAACTGGGCCTTTCTTCAACTGGGCTTTATGAGGCCTAGTGTGTATCGCCCGAGTAGGGCCGACCGAGAAGTAGATGCGCTACGCCCGAGTGTGGCCCGCCCGAACCCAAAGCATTGTTTCTGTTGCAACGAGGAGGAGCAGGTAGGTAGGTTTTCCCGTGCGAGGCTTAGCGAGCGGCGGCGAGCGAGAGGGGAGGAGATGGCCGGAGGGGGCGCAGGGGGCGGGGGCGGTGAAGCTGGAGGTGGGGGCGACGGCGCAGGAGACGGGCGCGCGTGGCATTACTGTACCAGCTGCAACGAGTGGCTGTGGTGCCACCAATGGTGGATGGAGGACTTCCACCAGGCGGAGCTGCGAGGCCGAGCAGGCCAAGATCCACGAGAAGCGGCAGCAGAATCTGGCCAAGGACAAGGCGCAGCGTCTCGAGACCCAGAGGAGGAAGGACAAGAAGGCGGCAAAGGCCACCACCAACACCAACAAGGGCAAGGCCAACGCCTCTTCAAAGGGAAAAGCAGACGAACACAAAGCGCAACCGTTAGAGTTGAGGTAGATCCGCCGGTCCGACTGCTACTCTGCAAATCTTGCCTCGGCTGGGCCTGCAATCAATTGTTTATGGGATGGATTCTACTACTAAATTCTAGTAATTGCTTCCCCTGTCCTACTACTACTAGTACTAGTACTATGCAATCAATTGTTTATGGGATGGATTCTACTACTACTACTACTACTGGTGCTAATGGATGATGATTTGGTCTTGTCTCGTCTGGGTAATCAAGAAATTTGACTGCCCCCTTTTTCCCTCATGATGATATGCTGTGCTGTGGAATACTACTAGCTTCTCTTGCAATCAAGAAATTTGACTGCCGGGCATCAATCTCTTTTTTCCCTCATGATGATAAGCTTGCTTGCATGCTGTGTTGTGCTGTGGAATTCAATTCTGTCAGTCATACCACTAGTACTCTGCAATATTCTTGTTTATGGGATTCTGCTCTTCTGATGATGAGACCTTGCTACTACACTAGTATTGCTATTGCTATTGCCATTGCCATGATGATGATTAGGCCTTGTCTGGGTAATCAAGAAATTTGACTGCCTCTTCTTTCCCTCATGATGATATGCTTGCATGCTGTGCTGTGCTGTGCTGTGGAATACTTGGCCTTCATTACCTCCACCATGTCGCTGTGGTCATTAACTGCAAGCAAACAAACACGAGAGCAATTACAGTATCAGGATGACCAAGCAAGTACCAAATCAAGTTAACTGAAACATGCCTGTCTTTGGTATGGTAGGTTTGTTAGGGTTGAGCAAACATAAGCATAGCAACAGAGACCGGTGTGGTGTGGTGTGGTGTGCAATCAAAACTGTCAGTGACCAACTAGCCTAACCCAACCTGTGATACGATACCAGTTTTACTGGCTTTTATTTATTTATATGGAATATACATCACAGTCAGCCTCCTTTGCTTCATTCTTGGGTGCTAGCCTTCATTACCTCCACCACATCGTGCAGGACACTGTCGTCAATTAACTGCAAACATGACAGCAATTCTAGTCAGGATGATGAGGCAAGTACCATAATATTAAGAGGTTAACTCAGGGTGTGTGTGTGTGTGTCTTTAGTAGGTTTGTTGGGTTGATGAAACATAGGCATAGCAACAGAGACCAATGTGCAATGGTAACTGTGAGCCAACAAAAAAACTAACCTGGAACAAGCCCCGGTCCTAGCAGGCAATGTCGAGGCATACACCACGGCTTAGTCGATGATGGGGATCTGAGCCTCACCGTCACCGGTGACCGCCTCCGCTACAGCCTCTGGCCGGAGCGACACATCGGCTCTGCCGGTAGCCTCCACCATGGCCTACACACTCAGGAAGGACAGAGATTGCATCTCTTAAGAATTGAGATGCTATTAGTTCCACCCATACTCTAGTCTTCTGGCTACGTCATCATGTCTTCTGTCATATAGGTATATAATAGATAGATGGTAACCAAGTCTGATACGGTAATTTAACATTCAGAAAATCAGTCCAGCTACAGCCTTGGAAATACAATAATACTGCCAACTTGCTTGTTTTCCTATTCTTTTATTTCCTGGGGATCAACTTCCATTCTTCTTCTATTCTATTTATGGCATTCCACTTTTTCACACTGGACAGAAACAACACAGCAGCACATAACCCACATTGTACAAGACATCAAGCACATAGCAACCAACGTTAGGGGGGATAAAGATTTGCAGAATGCATGCATGGTCACAAGCTTTGCCTGTGAGCTTGGGAGAGTCTACGTTGATCCCTCTAGGTGTTTGTGCTAATTCTTATGCGAAATTAATGCATGTTTTTTGAACTTTTTGGTTATTTTCCTGATGATAATAAGTGTGTCATGCTAAGCAGTCATACATGTTTTTATCCTGTTTGTCGCTGATCTGACAAAACCTGCGGAAACCTAGTACTCTTTTGGATCAATGGAAAGTGGAAACACATAGGAATTGGAAATTTTCCTATGGTGCCACTATTCAAGCCTTCGGTTTAGAAAATGCGCTACAAAATTTGTTTAAACCAAGCGAGCCTAATGTTTGGGGGGTCATGTCTGTGAACTTTGTACTGCTATATATTTGCAAAAGACCGGGAGCATGCTTGGAAATTATCGGAAATGTGTTACCTGTGATGGCATAGGTATATAAAATACATGGCAACGACGACTGATACAGTAATTTAACATTCAGAAAACCAGTCCAGCTACAGCCTTGGAAATACAATGATACTGCCAACTTGCTTGTTTTCCTATTCTTTTATTTTCTGGGGATCAACTTCCATTCTTCTTCTATTTTATTTATGGCAATCCACCCTGTACAACACACCAAGCCCATAGGAACATTATACGGGGACATAAAGATTTGCAAAATACATGCATGGTCCCGAGTTTTGCCTGTGAACCTGGGAGAGTCCATGTTGATCCCTCTAGGTGTTTGTGCTAATTCTTATGAGAAATCGGTGCATGCTTTGTGAACTCATTGGTTGTTTTCATTCCTGGTGATAATAAGCTTGTCAAGCTAAGCAGTCATATATGTTTTAATCCTGTTTGTCACTGATCTGTAGAAACCTATGGAAACTTAGGCCTCTTTTGGTTCAAAAAGTAAAAGTGGGAACACTTAGGAATAGGAAATTTCCTATGGTGGCACTATTCAAGCCTTCGGTTTAGAAAATGCGCTAAAACATTCGTTTAAACCAAAGCGAGGTCTAATGTTTGGTGGTCATGTCTGTGAACTTACTTTGAACTGCTCTATATTTGCAAAAGACCGGGAGCATGACTAGAAAAATATTGGAAATGTGCTATCTGTGATGGTTTGGGAGTGTAATATAGTTTTCATGCAAATGTTATTGATTGGATGGTGCTTGGAAACGTGCTATCTGTGATGGTTTGGGAGTGTAATATAGTTTTCACGCAAATGTTATTGATTGGATGGTGCTTGGAAATTATTGGAAATGTGCTATCTGTGATGGTTTGGCAGTGATATGGTTTTCATGCAAATGTTACTGATTGGATGCTGCTTGGAAATTATTGGAAATGTGCTATCTGTGATGGTTTGGCAGTGATATGGTTTTCATGCAAATGTTAGTGATTGGATGGTGCTTGGAAATTATTGGAAATGCACAATCTGTGATTCTAATCCCTAGGAATTTTTCCTTATGTGGTTTATTTGATTCATTGGATTCCAAACCATGTGGTTTTCCTTTTCTTTAGGATCCATTTGCACCAAATTTCATGGGAAAAAAATTCATCTACTCCAATCTCTTTGAAAGAATCATACATTTTTCCTATGCACAATCAAACATCCTGACATGATCCTGTTCCTACATTTTTCTTATCCCAATGTTTTGGAAATCATGGGAATCAAAGAGGCCCAAGGTCTGAGCTAATTTTCTTTTATTCCTTTGAAATGTGAAGGATAGGAACCAATTTTGCATTGAAATAGAAATTCATTCCTACAGACCAAAGGGCTCTAAGGGGATATTTTCTGTAGGAACCGTTATCCTACAAAATTCCTACAAACTTGATGTAAACCAAAGGAGGCCTTACTGGTGCACTACTGTATGTGTGTGTGGTCTAGCAATTACTCACTCGGTTTGGGTTTATTGGCCACCTCGTATTTAGGGCCAAGCTTTGACTATAAATTTAACTAATAAAATAAAACTATGTCACAAAGTTATACGGTTGGAAATCCTCTTTAAAATACAAATCCAATGATATGCTTTGCATAGCACATAAATTGTATTTTTGTTAGTCAAGATTTGACCCAAAATACGAGGGGACGTGGATGAAATTGGTTTTAGATGCAAATGATGGATGTATATTTATTTTCTGTTGGCTTCTAAGGTGGAACACACTTGGGAGTTGTGCTGTGAAGCTATCAAGAAATCCATAGACGAGAAAGCATTATGTGACCAAGAAATTCATCAATTATAATAACAAAGCAAAAGGGAAAGGTTACTTAGCAAGATATTGGTACGTGCGTGCACGAGGGAATGATTGTTGCCTCCTCCTCCTCTTATTCTGCGTGTCCAACCAAAAAAAAAAGAAGATAAATATTCCATTGTCTTGAATCCATTCATCATAGCTTACACCCTACCCACTAGATATAATAACTTGTCATCATAAAAACCGACTAGCTAGAAGGATTTTTGACCCAAAAGTATTGAAATATATATATATATATATATATATATATATATATATATATATATATATATATATATATATATGGTCATCATGTTTTAAAGATGAACAAATACGGGTGATTGTGATATAGCGAGAAAGAGAAGAATAACTTTGAAGGGCAAATCGACACGATGGAATTTATTAAGACATGGTCAAATGAATCACATCCTTTTCAGTTATAAAAAATCATTGACATAAATAAAGAATATAGTAGGATTATGTATGTACATGTTTGGTACAGAGATATGACAATCCGAGAGCAGTAATCTTTTTTCTATCGAATATCACTTTTGTCACCCACAACTTATAAGACAGGTCTAACCACAATCTACATACATGATTATTTCATAACTTTTTTGTATATATTCACCTCTATATATCTATCGAAAGTAAATATAAATCAGGTCGCTGGTCACCAACCAATTGTGTCTTTGCCATCCGCTCCGTCCTTGATGTCCAAAGAGAAAGGCGTCCGTGCTGAAGAAGAAGAAGACGGTGTACCTGCTTCCCCAAAGAGAGGTAAAAAGAAGAAAAAAAGACTGCGGGTCAGAAAGGTGAAGAAACAAATTAAGGGAAAACGTGAAATAAATTTAATACAGTCAAAAACTAGAGACGAGAGACGGATCTGTCTGTGACATGAGAAGAAGAGAAGATAAGAGAAGAGAACAGAGGGCAAAGGAACCAAAAAAAAAAAACGAAAAGCAGATGTGAATCATCAGCTGAAGACGAAAATACAGAATAGCCAGAGAAAACTTTCTAGTGAGGGATCTGACCTGCGCGTTTCTTTGCTTCTATTCTATTCTAATAGTGAGAAGAAAGAACAAGAGAGATAGGATCAGAAGGAAGGAATCGTTTGCAGATGTGTGAAACATGGAATACTAGACTCGAAAACAATACAGCAGATGAGATGAGATGAGATGAGATGGGAGGCGGACGGATGGATCTGACTGAGAGGAACAGTGGGCAAAGGGGAGGGGAGATCCGTTTCTTCCCCTTCCCCGGCGCCGGCGCCGGTCCTCTTTCTCCTGCCTCTACGGCCGCTGCTTGCTCGTCCAGAGTTTTCCTTGGAGGGCAAATCTCTCTCTCTCTAGGATGAGGGCCAGATCGATCCAGCACTCACCAGGCCAAGTTTTCCTTGGAGGATGAGACAGAGTCAATCTCTTCTTCTCTCTCTAGGACTAGGATGAGAGGATCTCCCGACAAGGTGGTGCAGGGTGGAGGGAAGGAGGAACCATGGCGGCTAGGCTAGGCTAGGCTAGGGTTTGCCCGCTCGCGTGAAGTTGGGGCGAGGAGGAGGAGGAGGAGGAGGAGGAGATAGGCTCGGATCGGATCGGAGGAGCAGAGAGCTTTCCGTTGTCTTGTGTGAGGCGCACGGGCACGGAGTACGTAAGCACTTTTTTCACCGAGGCGTCAACGCTGGCTGGCATCGACAGGGAAGTCTAGTCCTACTTCACGTCGCACGTTTCTTTTCTCGTCTCGGTAATACTAACATGCGGCCTGGATTTCAGCAAAATTTTGGCCGTGTTGCAAACAAACAAACAAAAAAATGTCCAGAAAACACACATTCGTGTAAAAAATAGAAAGTAAATGTTATATAGACTGGGATGAATACAAATTTTTTTTTTTTGCGGGGTGGGATGAATACAATTTTGACGGCACCTATTTCGGACCTTCCAGCGATGTTCGTTCTATTAGCCGCACTGGTCGCTGGTACGACGACTGCTTTTGTACCAGGGCGATTAATCACCAACTGTGTCCTGGTTGCGGATGAGCGTGCGCATGCTATCAAGCCAAGGAAACGGAAGAAACCTATGTGTGCGATCAAGTTCGATATGATATGATGAACGCATACAACAGGGTTGAGTGGATTTTCTAAAATTTGCTGCATATAATTATTAATATACAATTAGCTGTATATTTTAAATCTTTATTATATCTTAAATATTGTGTTTCATGGGCTTTTTCTAAAATTTGTAAGGATTTGAAAAAAAAGGAAATGGAAGAAGAAATATATTTATCTTCATTCATGAACACAGGCATTTTTAATGCACGTGAATGAATGCATGACGAACATTTTTCAAAAACATGTCAACAATTATAACACAGCTCAAACATTTTTCCAAAAAACATGTTGAGCATTTTTTTTCTCATATGCACAAACACCTGTCTTAAGTTTCATGGCGAATGCAATTTTTCCTTACATTGTTTTTCAAATGGGAAACATAAAAATGAAAATGAACTTGAATTATTATTTTTCAAAAGAAACTGGTAGAAAACAGATGTCATGATAATTCCTTGAAGAGTCTACTAAAAAAAGTATGATTCCTCGAAGAGGTACACACGCCCAATGCCACCACAAGTAGGAAGCTATCGTTGAATCACGTTTTTGTTGCAAGCCAAATAAAGCTTCTTATATGTGTTGAATCATTTACCAAGGACACAAATTGTCTCTATAACAACCCATATGTGTCATTTCTCTTTTAGCGGTACATGCTTGATTATCTGCGGTAAGTATAATTCCCTTGTTGTTTGTGTTGGACATTTAGGAGCTAAACAATGGCAGAATGTCACATGAGCTTGTGGGGTGCGTGGGCCAACCACTGATATTGGTTTACAATCATTGTTGCTCAAGGACCAACAGGGCTTGCTCATCCAATTGAACACATGCATATATACGTCCTCTGAACTGAACCTCTTTGGTGGTGTATGATGGATGAATTTTATGTTTTCAAATCACTCAACAATAACCATTTGCAGCAGCAGCCTTGTGATGCAGTTACAATGGGCGTTCGTTGAGTATACTCTCTCGAAAGTAAATTGAAAAGTGGATGGGTTTCCCGATCTATGACAGGCCGGCGGCTGGAATAGGGTTCCCATATTTTTCTCTCTGGTCAACAAGTAGAGGCGAAGGAGGGCCAAGAGATAAGAGCCAAGCAAAATTGTCTTTCCCGAGGCCTACAGGTCGCAAAAGGCGTGGCGTAAGCAATGGCATGGGGAAGCTCAGCGTGGCACAAAATCTTTTGTGGTGTCTTTTTTTTTATACTAGCGAAAAGGCCCGTGCGTTGCGACGGGAAACAATTCATATTTTTCAATGGCCATGAGCCCACGACCACATTTTATGACATCACCGAGATACACTATCACTCTCAATTTTTTGAAATCATGAATATTTCTTAAAAAACCATGAACATTTTTGAAATTACGGAACACTTTTACAAATTTTCGAACATTTTATAAAATCAATAATATTTTTTCAAATTCATGAAAATTTTATACTATTTGCAGAAAATTGTGGTCATTTTTCAAAATGCTTTTCTTGAATTGGCGAACATTTCTAGATTCGACAAACATTTTTTTTGGAAATTAGTGGAAGAATTTATGTAATTCATGATTTTTTTATTGAACGAACATTTTTTGAAATGCATGATCATTTTTGAATGAGCAAACATTTTATGAATAAATAAACTATTTTGTAAGTCACGAATAGTTTTTGAATTTTTAGGATATTTTTCCATTTATGAACTTTTTTGAAGTGGCAAAATTTTGTTCAATTCATTAACGTTTTCTAAAACACGAACTTTTTAAAATATCATGAACTTCTTTTTATTTCCTGAACATTTATTTTCAAAATTTTGAATATTTTCTGAATAAGGAAATATATTTTTACAAAATCACAAACATTTTTTAACCCACAAATATTAGATGATTAAATAAAAAAATTATTTAGAAATTCTATTTTCCCAAACTTTAGGAACTTTTTTGAAGTCCCTAATTATTTAAAAGTAGAAAAGCGAAGACAAAAAATAAAAAAAACGAAAATTTAAAAAACAGGCCGCCCAGACATGGGCCGGCCCTAATAGACGCGCTGCGTCTTCTCCCAGCACACAGAGCGCAGTATAGGAGGTCCCTACAGCATGGGCCCGCCCAGGCGGTGAATTCCCTTGTGTAAAACATTTTTTTTATCACATGTAGGTGGCATTGATGGGGATTCTCAAAAAAAAAGGTGGCATTGTTGGGTAATATTTTGCAACTTTGCGAGCAATTTTTGTGACGTATCACCAGAAGCAATAGTCATTTCATTATTATTAGGTATAGATATATATTTTTTTAACGCAAAAACTTTCATGGTGTCCATTTTCCCATATACTATAAAGTAAAAATACTTGCCAGAGTCGAAATAAAACATGTTACTGTCTAATTAACCGATCAATTTCTCCAAAAAAAAAAAATTAAACAACTGGAAGGCGGCACAAAAGGCGCCAAAATTCGTTCCAAACATAGTTCAGATACATAGTACAACATGAAGACAAAACCGAGAGCAATCCAAAGTAACAAGTTTCTATAAAATTACAGCTGGATTGCCTATGAGCTAGTTTGGTGCATGCAAAGACAAGTTTTGAAGATGATTTCAAAACCTGATGAGCGCAATCATGCGCAATGACATTAAAATTCCTAGATATATGGAATGTGCTTGTAACTGTCTTGCTAGAGTTGCAATGGAAGGCTAGTAAGTGTTGCCTGATATCCCAGTGAGAAGAAGGGGCATTGATATCTCTAAGAGCGGCAAACTTGGCCAATGAAATTTTGTGTGAAAAAGAGCGTCATTCATGCATGGTGTGAAAAAGAGCGTCATTCCTTACATGCTCTCAGACCGGTAGGGAGTGCCTTCCTGAGCAGTCTCCATGCAAATGTTTTGATTCTAGGGGCCAAAGTCCTGAGTTTCCAAACCTACTTAAAGTATGCTTGAAACCTGCAAAGGGGGAGGTGTGGGTCTATGGTTGGGTGTGATCTGAAGATCCTATAAAGCGCAGTTTATAAGCGCCCTTAGTATTGCATTTTCCTGTAGGAGTTAAATCCCAACATAGGATGTCTGAGTTGTTATCTTGAATGATAAGAGTGTTCAATATGATAGAAGTAGTAGGCTGAGCAAAGAGCTGATTAACAAGAGCATGGTTCCACTGTTTATGATTAGGAAGCCATAGATCGTTTATCATGCAAGGATAAGCAAACTGGGAATGTTGAATAATCATGTGATTGTACACATCTGACCAAGTAGAGCAACAGGGGGTGCTCCACACAGATATATTGCCTTGGGTTAGTTGATAAAAACAATGGCTTTGACTGACTTTGACCAGGTGTTTATATTCTAACACTTTGCAGATCTGGTTGTTGTGACTGACTTTTTTAATGAATGAAAGCATTTTCTGGTAGAGGCCCTTGTTCAACTCCATCTCTCTACCTTGCTTCTCTTTGTATGAGAAAACAACAGTCACATGAGCAAACAAGCATATATGAGCAAACTACAAACACATGAGCAAATAGTAGATATGGGCAAACAAACTTACTTCTTGGGTTGAAGTAGCTATTTTCTCTCGCACATACAGTGGTGGGTCATGCTGAAGAAGACTTACTGTTTGCTGATTTTTTTTTCAAACATGAAACATGATTAATTTCCTGCAACTTCACACAGTCGTTCTGCTAATTAGATATTTACCGGAGTCAGGCCAACTTCTTTAGTAATTGTTAGGAGACTTTTATATTTAATTTAATGTCAACGGGTCTTAAAAGGTCAAGTGGTGGAAGGAGTACTGTGCCACCATGGCCCAATAGTGGAAGCCCCCCACCCCCCCTTTCCATGGAGGGGAGGCCGAATTTTTCCCTTCCCCCTATGGCCGACGCACCAAGGAGGCCTTCTTAGTGGCAGCCCCTCTCCCCCTCCAACCTTGGCACCTTCTGAACAAACAAGTTTTGGGGCCTCATCTAGTTCTCTATTATACTAGTTCTAGTTTAGATAATTAGAGCTAGTTCTAGTTCCTCTAATACTCATAATTAGAATCCACGTGTGGCTCATCTTCCTCTAATTCTTCGGTGGTGATTAGTTTTGAAGGGGCTTGCAAAATGTAGAAAGACCATGTTTTCGGTCTTCAGTTCAAGTGACCGTTCATGGGCGGTTTGCGTGATTGTTCATCTATAGTTCGAGGGACTCCAAGTTCCATCTACACCGACTCTTCTACTTCCGCTGCTACTTGGAGTCGATAACGATCATGATCTAAACCCCTTCTGCATCTTCATATTGTTTTTGGTGATTGTAGGGCGATTTTATTTTGTTTTCTACTATGTTTCCCAAGAAAAAGAGACGTCAAATATCGAGTCATAGGACATATCTCCCTGTTCAGGCAACCATACACCAGACTTTGGTGGACGACATTGTTGTTGTTGGTCGTCACGGCGATGAGATTATGATGGTCAGACCGCATGAGCATCTTCCGTATCTGAAGGGCTCCGAGGCCTCTTTGATGGCAGTGTTCAGCCCGGGGAGTTACAGCCAATCATTGTTGCAACATTTTATTTTTCTTGATGCACATGTTGGTTTGCACTCATCACTAGATGCTACAGTCCATGGTAGTAAAATTGACCAAAAAACAAACAACACCAATGTGCAAGAATCTACCACTCTAGAGTCCTCTATTTAGTTACACCTACATTTGATAACATTCTAATCTAGACATATTTTCTTAGTACATAGTTAAATTTAAACACTATAAAGTAGTTTGCTGAGTTCATATAAATTTAAACACTATAAAGTAGTTTGCCGAGTTCAATAAATAGCATAAATAATTTAGCAACGTGATATTTTTATATTAAATTTGTGATTAATTTCTACAACATAAGATTTTATTGAAAGTCCAAATTAAATAATAAAATATAGCTTTAATTTAGGACAGTAAATTATACATGTATTGATTAATGTTATAACTATATCACAAATAAATTTGTATCTTTATATACAAGCGCAATTTGATTGTCAATAGTGTGTCATATTCAAGATAATATATAAAAAGATGTAACAAAAAAAGGTTGTATATTTAGTTGCAAGATAAATATGACAAAGTAAAAAAAATTAGTATAACTAAAAGTTCTTAGGTTATATATGTCAAGCGGTACACACACACTGCAGTATTTGCCGATTAGCGAGGCCAAGTGTAGGGGTGTGTGGGTTCCACCTGTAAGCGTGTGTAAGGACGTGGCGTGCGTGAGTACTTATACCCCGAGTGAGGGATGTAGCGGTATGTGGATGAAAGTAATCTGAAATTCTCACCTAACTCTTCCCCTCGCTCATCCCCTTCTCCAAGTCTCCACCCCCTCTCCCGATCCCCCTTTCTGCAGCCTACTCAGGTCGCCTGCGACCTAGATCGGGGCGTTACAATTGGTAATCAGAGCCTCAATCCTGCCCAAAAATTTTTCTCCGCTGCCTCCTGATTCAGATCGGTAACACCACCGCCTCGGGTGTGACTTGCTCCGGCGAGCTCACGCAAAATCCCCGGCGGGGTTCGATCTACCAGGGGTGCGACGGCACCATCCAAGCCCTCCGTCCAGACCCGGCAGCTGCTGGCGGCCATGGACGACAACACCACCAGCCTCAAGGCCATGATGGAGATGATCCTCTCCCGCCTCGACGAGCAGAAGGTCGACAACGACAAGCGGCTCGAGGCTCAGATCGCCTTCAACATGCAAGTCTCGCAGGATCTGCGCTCCCTCGCCAAGCAGGTCGACCTCACGCAAGCGGACGTCGACGAAAATCGCAAGGCGCTGGAGCGAGCCTCTTCACCTCAGGATTCGGGATCCACGACGGTGATTCATCCACAACAACCTCCACAACGACCTCCGGCACCTGCTCCGCCGCACCAACACGGGCCGCCGCCATCTCCACGCCTCTCGAACCAACGCCCGCCTCTGTTGGCGACGGCGTCGCAAATCGGCGTCCAACTCCAGCACCAGCCGTACAGCCCGACCAACGAGGCGCACCACCACCAGAATCACCATCATGACACCTACATCAAGCCGCCCAAGCACGACTTCCCTCGGTTCGACGGCAGTGCGCCGTACCTCTGGCTCGACCGCTGCTGAGCGTAGTTCGACCTCTACCATGTGCCGCCGACAAGCTGGGTGACCACATCGAGGGGCAAGCGGCACACTGGCTTCAGGCATTTCGTCAAACGCATGGCGGCCTCGCTTGGGATGCATTCTGCGTCGCGATTAAAGAAGAGTTCGGTGTCGATGAGTTCGAGATGGAGATGAACAAACTTCTGCAACTCCGTCAGACGGGCACCGTCAGCGAGTACCGCAAGGAGTTCGATACACACATGTATCACCTCTTGGCGCTCGATCCCTCCCTCAGCAACAAATTCTTCATCACCCTGTTCCTGTTGGGCCTCAAGGACGAGCTTCACGCAGCAGTTCGATTACAGGTGCCCAACAGCATCACGCGCGCGTCAATTCTGGCACGGATCCAAGAGGAGGAGCTGAACATTCCCAGAGCGCGCCCGCGACAGCAGCCGCAGGGCCGTCCACCGCTTGTACCCGCGCGGCCGCCGGTCGCACCACGCCAACAACCTGATGACTACGCGCGTGAATGCCAACTCAAAGAGTTCCGGCGTGCCAACGGCCTCTACTTCAAGTGTGGAGATCGGTACACTCGTGATCTTCGATGCAACACGCAGGCGCAGTTGCTCACCATCCAAGTGGGCGCCTACGGCGAGCTACTCACAGACGACACCGTCCACGTGCTCGACCTACTGGACGCCCCAGAACAAGAGGTGCCTCCTCCAGAGTGCCGTACCATTTCAGCGCACGCGCTGGATGGCTCTGAAGCGCCCAACACCATTCGCCTCCGCGCTCTGGTGGGCAACCAGGTCATGTTGCTCCTCCTGGACTCAGGGAGCACACACAGCTTCGTCAACAAAACCTTTGTCAAACGCGTCGGTGCGACGACAAAGGAGATCGCCACGCTAGATGTGCGTGTGGCAAACGGCGACCGGCTCACCTGTTCTCGCCAAGTCCCCGAGCTCAAATGGTGGATGCAGGGCCACACGTTTTCGATGCCGATGTACGAGCTCGACACCGGCGCCTATGACGGCATCCTCAGCATGGATTGGTTGGAGAAGAACAGCCCGATGACGTGTCACCGCAAGAGAAGTTCATTTCCTTCGACCACAATGGCGAGATGGTCACTCTGCAAGGTGTTCGACCCAAAACATCGCCCACTCTCGCTGCCGTGCAGCCGGCGGAACTCTGCAAACTGATTGCTGGCAATGACATTTGGGCCATGGCTATGGTGGAAATGCAACCCCCAGACCCAAGCAACGCAAGCCATCCCAGACGCCCATAAGTGACCTACTGGAAGACTTTGCAGATGTCTTCGAGGCACCTACTGGCCTACCCCCGCACCGGCAATATGATCATGCCATCACCCTAGAGGACGGAGCCCAGCCAACAAACACTCGTCCTTACCGCTACTCTCCTCTGCAAAAGGATGAGATCGAGCGACAGGTGAAGGAAATGCTCGATGCTGGGGTGATCACCCACTCGGTCAGTCCATACGCCGCGCCGGTGCTTCTGGTGAAGAAAAAGGATGGCACATGGCGATTCTGCGTGGACTACCGATGCCTCAATGAAGTGACAGTGAAGAACAAGTTTCCGCTGCCCATTGTCGACGAACTGCTCGATGAGCTTGCCGGCGCGGCATACTTCTCCAAGCTCGATTTGCGTGCGGGCTACCATCAAATCGGATGCGTGAGGGCGACGAGCACAAGACGGCGTTCAAAAAACACCACGGCCATTTTCAGTTCTGGGTTATGCCGTTCGGATTGACAAATGCCCCAGCGACATTCTAGTGCCTGATGAATGCCATCTTCACCAAGTATACACGTAAGTTCGTCATCATTTTCCTTGACGACATACTTGTTTTCAGCGAGACACTGGAGGAACACATCGAGCACCTACGGCTTGTTCTCGATCTGCTCCGCAACCACCAGCTCTACGCCAAGATGTCCAAGTGCTCGTTCGCTCAAGACCACATCGACTACTTGGGTCACGTCATCTCCAAGCACGGCGTCGCGACCGATGCAGAGAAGACAAACGCCATGGCGCAGTGGCCAACCCCAACCAATGCCACCGAACTCTTCGGCTTTCTGGGACTCACCGGCTACTACTGCAAATTCGTGCCACATTATGGGATCATCGCCAAGCCACTCACGCAGCAGCTCACCAAGAAAGGCTTCGAATGGACCGAGTCGGCGCAGCGCGCGTTCGACGCGCTCAAGCGGGCAATGGTGACCACGCCCGTGCTTGCCCTCCCTGACTTCGACAAGCCGTTCTCCATTGAGACCGACGCTTGCGACACCGGCATCGGCGCGGTCCTCGTCCAAGAGGGCAACCTTGTTTGAAGAAGAGTAAAAGATCTGTCACAACAGGTAAAATGGATTGCAGGAATTTGAAGTGGACGCAGTCAGATCAAGGTCAGGAGTCATAATCATGACAAGTGCAGGAAATGCAAAGACAGGAAATCATGTCCCAGGCATCATATTGAATTGCAGGAAATGCAAAGACAGGAAATCACATCCCAGGCATCATATATCCCAATAAACAAGAAACACGTGATCTGGTAAAATCGGTAAAATGGACTGTAACTCCAGTCACAACTACAAGATTTTGACTTGACCTCAAAATCCTAACTAAATGATTTTTTTTACACATAGCATTAACTTTTAGGTCCAACCCCTGTAAATTTATAGACTAGTCCTCCTAGCAATTCTTGCAGCTCTATAGAACCTATATGTTGTGCATTTCTGCAATACTTTGTTGTATCCAATGCATATTATTTTTTTCTTTCAGAATCCCAAGTCTTGTATGAAGCATTACTATACAATATGAACACTACTAGTGGTAAATGTTATTGTAATTCCAAATATGGTAATTGTATGAACCATACAAGTCTTGTATGAACCATAGTAGCCCCACAAGTAAGAAAAACCTGCAGCAGGAGGTCTTTGCAATATGTTTTGGCTAGCTAATAGTAGCACAAGTGATTGTGCAATAAGCTATGGATGATGAATGCTTCTCATCCGACTTGTTTGAAGAAGAGTAAGAAAATCTGTCACAGCAGGTAAAATGGATTGCAGGAAATTGAAGTGGATGCAGTCAGATCAAGGTCAGGAGTCATAATCATAACAAGTGCGGGAAATGCAAAGACAGGAAATCACGTCGTATGCATCATATTGAATTGCAGGAAATGCAAAGACAGGAAATCACATCCCAGGCATCATATATCCCAAGAAACAAGAAACACGTGGTCTGGTAAAATCGGTAAAATGGACTGTGACTCCAGTCACAACTGCTAGATTTGGACTTGACCTCAAAAAACTAACTAAATGATTTTTTTTACAAACAACATTAACTTTTAAGTCCAACCCCTGTAAATTTATAAACTAGTCCTCTTAGCAATCCTTGCAGCTCTATAAAGCCTATATGTTGTGCATTTCTGCAATACTTTGCTGTATCCAATGCATTTTATTTCTTTCAGAATCCCAAGTGTTGTATGAAGCATTACTATACAATATCAGCACTACTAGTGGTAAATGTTACTTTAATTCCAAATATGGTATATGCTTTATGCAAATACTATGCTGTCAGCATTCTCCAAACACAGCTCTGCATGCCCTGAACTAAACCACAGTAGCCCCACAAGTAAGAAAACCTGCAGCAGGAGGTTTTTGCAATATGTTTTGGCTAGCTAATAGTAGCACAAGTGATTGTGCAATAAGCTATGGATGATGAATGCTTCTCATCCGACTTATTTGAAGAAGAGTAAAAAATCTGTCACAGCAGGTAAAATGGATTGCAGGAAATTTTAAGTGGATGCAGTCAGATCAAGGTTAGGAGTCATAATCATAACAAGTGCAGGAAATGCAAAGACAGGAAATCACGTCCCAGGCATCATATTGAATTGCGGGAAATGCAAAGATATGAAATCACATCCCAGGCATCATATTGAAGTGCAGAGGAATCACATCCCAGGCATCATATATCCCAAGAAACAATAAACACGTGATCTGGTAAAATCGGTAAAATGGACTGTAACAACAGTCACGACTGCAAGATTTGGACTTGACCTCAAAATCCTAACTAAATGATTTTTTTACACGTGGCATTAACTTTTAAGCCAACCCATGTAAATTTATAGGCTAGTCCTCCTAGCAATCCTTGCAGCTCTATAGAACCTATATGTTGTGCATTTCTGCAATACTTTGCTGTATCCAATGCATTTTATTTCTTTCAGAATCCCAAGTGTTGTATGAAGCATTACTATACAACATCAGCACTACTAGTAGTAAATGTTACTGTAATTCCAAATATGATATATGCTTCATGAAAATACTATGCTATCAGCATTCTTCAAACACAGCTCTCCATGCCCTGAACTAAACCACAGTAGCCCCACAAGTAAGAAAAACCTGCAGCAGGAGGTCTTTGCAATATGTTTTGGCTAGCTAATAGTAGCACAAGTGATTGTGCAATAAGCTATGGATGATGAATGCTTCTCATCCGACTTGTTTGAAGAAGAGTAAAAAAATCTGTCGCAGCAGGTAAAATAGATTGCAGGAAATTGAAGTGGATGCAGTCAGATCAAGGTCAGGAGTTATAATCATAACAAGTGCAGGAAATACAAAGACAGGAAATCACGTCCCAGGCATCATGTTGAATTGTAGAAAATGCAAAGACAGGAAATCATATCCCAGGCATCATATTAAAGTGCAGAGGAATCACATCCCAGGCATCATATATCCCAAGAAACAAGAAACACGTGGTCTGGTAAAGTCGGTAAAATGGAGTGTAACTCCAGTTACAACTGCTAGATTTGGACTTGACTTTAAAATCCTAACTAAATGATTTTTTCACACACATCATTAACTTTTAAGTCCAACCCCTGTAAATTTCTTGAATAGTCCTCCTAGCAATTCTTGCAGCTCTACAGAACCTATATGTTGTGCATTTCTGCAATACTTTGTTGTATCCAATGCATTTTCTTTCTTTCAGAATCCCAAGTGTTGTATGAAGCATTGTTATACAATATCAGCACTACTAGTGGTAATTGTTACTGTAATTCCAAATATGGTATATGCGTTATGCAAATACTATGCTGCCGGCACTCTCCAAACACAGCTCTGCATGCCCTGAACTAAACCACAATAGCCCCACCAGTAAGAAAAACCTGCAGCAGGAGGTTTTTGCAATATGTTTTGGCTAGCTAATAGTAGCACAAGTGATTGTGCAATAAGCTATGGATGATGAATGCTTCTCATCCACCTTGTTTGAAGAAGAGTAAAAAAATTGTCACAGCAGGTAAAATGCATTGCAGGAAATTGAAGTGGATACAGTCAGATCAAGGTCAGGAGTCATAATCCTAACAAGTGCAGGAAATGCAAAGACAGGGAATCACGTCCTAGGCATCATATTGAATTGCAAGAAATGCAAAGACAGGAAATCACATCCCAGGCATCATATTGAAGTGCAGAAGAATCACATCCCAAGCATCATATATCCCAAGAAACAAGAAACACGTGGTCTGGTAAAATCGGTAAAATGGACTGTAACTCCAGTCACAACTGCTAGATTTGGACTTGACCTCAAAATCCTAACTAAATGATCTTTTTGCACACAACATTAACTTTTAAGTCCAACCCCTGTAAATTTATAGACTAGTCCTCCTAGCAATTCTTGCGGCTCTATAGAACCTACATGTTGTGCATTTCTGCAATACTTTGTTGTATCCAATGTATTTTATTTCTTTCAAAATCCCAAGTGTTGTATGAAGCATTACTATACAATATTAGCACTACTAGTGGAAAATGTTACTGTAGTTCCGAATATGGTATATGCTTTATGCAAATACTATGCTGCCAGCATTCTCCAAACATAGCTCTGCATGCTCTGAACTAAACCACAGTAGCCCCACAAGTAAGAAAAACCAGCAGCAGGAGGTTTTTGCAATATGTTTTGGCTAGTTAATGGTACCACAAGTGATTTTGCAATAAGCTATGGATGATGAATGCTTCTCATCCGACTTGTTTGAAGAAGAGTAAAAAATCTGTCACACCAGGTAAAATGGATTCCAGGAAATTGAAGTGGATGCAGTCAGATCAAGGCCAGGAGTCATAATCATAACAAGCGCAGGCAATGCAAAGACAGGAAATCACTTCCCAGGCATCATATTGAATTGCAGGAAATGCAAAGACAGGAAATCACATCCCAGGCATCATATTGAAGTGCAGAGGAATCACATCCCAGGCATCATATATCCCAAGAAACAAGAAACACGTGGTCTGGTAAAATCGGTAAAATGGACTGTGACTCTAGTCACAACTGCTAGATTTGGACTTGACCTCAAAATACTAACTAAATGATTTTTTTACACACAACATTAAATTTTAAGTCCAACCCCTATGAATTTATAGACTAGTGCTCCTAGCAATTCTTGCAGCTCTATAGAACCTACATGTTGTGCATTTCTTTAATACTTTGCTGTATCTAATGCATTTTATTTTATTCAGAATCCCAAGTGTTGTATGAAGCATTACTATACAATATCAGCACTACTAGTGGTAAATGTTACTCTAATTCCAAATATGGTGTATGCTTTATGGAAATACTATGCTGCCAGCATTCTCCAAACACAGCTCTGCATGCCCTGAACAAAACCACAGTAGCCCCACAAGTAAGAAAAACCTGCAGCAGGAGTTTTTGCAATATGTTTTCGCAAGCTAATAGTAGCACAAGTGATTGTGCAATAAGGCATGGATGATGAATGCTTCTTATCCGACTTGTTTGAAGAAGAGTAAAAAAGCTGTCACAGCAGGTAAAATCGATTCCAGGATATTGAAGTGGATGCAGTCAGATCAAGGTCAGGAGTCATAATCATAATAAGTGCAGGAAATGCAAAGACAAGAAATCACGTCCCAGGCATCATATTGAATTGCAGGGAATGCAAAGACAGGAAATCACATCCCAGGCATCATATTGAAGTGCAGAGGAATCACATCCCAAGCATCATATATCCCAAGAAATAAGAAACACGTGGTTTGGTAAAATCGGTAAAATGGACTGTAACTCCAGTCACAACTGCTAGATTTGGACTTGACCTCAAAATCCTAACTAAATGATCTTTTTGCGCACAACATTAACTTTTAAGTCCAACCCCTGCAAATTTATAGACTAGTCCTCCTAGCAATTCATGCGGCTCTATAGAACCTACATGTTGTGCATTTCTGCAATACTTTGTTGTATCCAATGTATTTTATTTCTTTCAAAATCCCAAGTGTTGTAGGAAGCATTACTATACAATATCAGCACTACTGGTGGAAAATGCTACTGTAGTTCCAAATATGGTATATGCTTTATGCAAATACTATGCTGCCAGCATTCTCTAAACATAGCTCTGCATGCTCTGAACTAAACCACATTAGCCCCACAAGTAAGAAAAACCTGTAGCAGGAGGTTTTTGCAATATGTTTTGGCTAGTTAATAGTAGCACAAGTGATTGTGCAATAAGCTATGGATGATGAATGCTTCTCATCCGACTTGGTTAAAGAAGAGTAAAAAATCTGTCACAGCAGGTAAAATGGATTCCAGGAAATTGAAGTGGATGCAGTCAGATCAAGGCCAGGAGTCATAATCATAACAAGTGCAGAAAATGCAAAGACAGGAAATCAGGTCCCAGGCATCATATTGAATTGCGGGAAATGCAAAGACAGGAAATCACATCCCAGGCATCATATTGAACTGCAGAGGAATCACATCCAAGGCATCATATATCCCAAGAAAAAAGAAACACGCGGTCTGGTAAAATCGGTAAAATGGACTGTGACTCGAGTCACAACTGCTAGATTTGGACTTGACCTCAAAATCCTACCTAAATGATTTTTTACACACAGCATTAACTTTTAAGTCCAACCCCTGCAAATTTATAGAGTAGTGCTCCTAGCAATTCTTGCGGCTCTATAGAACCTACATGTTGTGCATTTCTGCAATACTTTGTTGTATCCAATGCATTTTATTTTATTCAGAATCCCAAGTGTTGTATGAAGCATTACTATACAATATCAGCACTACTAGTGGTAAATGTTACTCTAATTCCAAATATGGTATATGCTTTATGCAAATACTATGCTGCCAGCATTCTCCAAACATAGCTCTGCATGCCCTGAACAAAACCACAGTAACCCCACAAGTACGAAAAACCTGCAGCAGGAGGTTTTTGCAATATGTTTTCGCAAGCTAATACTAGCACAAGTGATTGTGCAATAAGGCATGGATGATGAATGCTTCTCATCCGACTTGTTTGAAGAAGAGTAAAAAATCTGTCACAGTAGGTAAAATGGATTCCAGGAAATTGAAGTGGATGCAGTCAGATCAAGGTCACGAGTCATAATCATAACAAGTGGAGGAAATGCAAAGACAAGAAATCACGTCCCAGGCATCATATTGAATTGCAGGGAATGCAAAGACAGGAAATCACATCCCACGCATCATATTGAAGTGCAGAGGAATCACATCCCAGGCATCATATATCCAAAGAAACAAGAAACACGTGGTTTGGGAAAATCGGTAAAATGGACTGTAACTCCAGTCACAACTGCTAGATTTGGACTTGACCTCAAGATCCTAACATAATGTTTTTTACACACAGCATTAACTTTTAAGTCCAACTGTTGTAAGTTTATAGACTAGTCCTCCTAGAAATTCTTGCAGCTCTATAGAACCTGTATGTTGTGCATTTCTACAATACTTTGTTGTATCCAACGCATTTTATTTCTTTCAGAATCGCAAGTGTTGTATGAAGCATTACTATACAATATCAGCACTACTAGTGGTAAATGTTACTGTAATTCCAAATATGGTATATGCTTTATGCAAATCCTATGCTGCCAGCATTCTCCAAACACAGCTCTGCATGCCCTGAACAAAACCACAGTAGCCCCACAAGTAAGAAAAACCTGCAGCAGGAGGTTTTGCAATATGTTTTTGCTAGCTAATAGTAGCACAAGTGATTGTGCAATAAGCTATGGATAATGAGTGCTTCTCATCCAACTTGTTCGAAGAAGAGTAAAAAATCTGTCACAGCAGGTAAAACGGATTGCAGGAAATTGAAGTGGATGTAGTCAGATCAAGGTCAGGAGTCATAATCATAACAAGTGCAGGAAATGCAAGGACAGGAAATCACGTCCCAGGCATCATATTGAATTGCAGGAAATGCAAAGACAGGAAATCACATCCCAGGCATCATATTGAAGTGCAGAGGAATCACATCCCTGGCATCATATATCACAAGAAACAAGAAACACGTGGTCTGGTAAAATCGGTAAAATGGACTGTAACTCCAGTCACAACTGCTAGATTTGGACTTGGCCTCAAAATCCTAACTAAATGATTTTTTACACACAACATTAACTTTTAAGTCCAACCCTTGTAAATTTATAGACTAGTCCTCCTAGCAATTCTTGCAGCTCTATAGAACCTATATGTTGGGCATTTCTGCAATACTTTGTTGTATCCAATGCATTTTATTTATTTCAGAATCCCAAGTGTTGTATGAAGCATTACTATAAAATATCAGCACTACTAGTGGTAAATGTTACTATAATTCCAAATATGGTATATGCTCTATGCAAATACTGTTGGGAAATAATTTCAAAAATATTCCTACGCACACACAGGATCATGGTGATGCATAGCAACGAGAGGGGAGAGTGTGTCTACATACGCTCGTAGACCGAAAGCGGAAGCGTTAGCACAACGCGGTTGATGTAGTCGTACGTCTTCACGATTCGACCGATCCAAGTACCAAACGCACGGCACCTCCGAGTTCAGCACACGTTCAGCTCAATGACGTCCCACGAAATCCAATCCAGCAGAGCTTCGAGGGAGAGTTTCGTCAGCACGACGGCGTGATGACGGTGATGATGATGCTACCAACGCAGGGCTTCGCCTAAGCATCGCTACGATATGATCGAGGTGGATTATGGTGGAGGGGGGCACCGCACACGGCTAAGAGATCGAGAGATCAATTGTTGTGTCTATGGGGTGCCCCCTTCCCCCATATATAAAGGAGCAAGGGGGGAGGGGTGGCCAGCCAGGAGGAGGCGCGCCAAGAGGAGTCCTACTCCCCTCGGGAGTAGGACTCCCTCCCTTCCTTGTTGGATTAGGAGAAGGGGGAGGAGGAGAGAGAGAGGAAGGAAAGGGGGGCGCCGTCCCCCTCCTTGTCCAATTCGGAATAGAGGGGGAGGGGGCGCGGCCTGCCCTGGCCGCCCCTCCTCTTCTCCACTAAGGACCATGTAGGCCCATTAAACCCCCGGGGGGGTTCGAGTAACCCCTCGGTACTCCGGTATATATCCGATAACCCCCGGAACCATTCCGGTGTCCGAATATAGTCGTCCAATATATCAATCTTCATGTCTCGACCATTTCGAGACTCCTCGTCATGTCCGTGATCACATCCGGGACTTCGAACTATCTTTGGTACATCAAAACACCTAAACTCATAATATAACCGTCATCAAACTTTAAGCGTGCGGACCTTACGAGTTCGAGAACTATGTAGACATGACCGAGACATGTCTCCAGTCGATAACCAATAGCGGAACCTGGATGCTCATATTGGCTCCCACATATTCTACGAAGATCTTTAATTATCGGTCTAACCGCATAACAACATACGTTGTTCCCTTTGTCATCGGTATGTTACTTGCCCGAGATTCGATCGTCGGTATCTCAATACCTAGTTCAATCTCGTTACCGGCAAGTCTATTTACTCGTTTCGTAATACATCATCCCGCTGTTGGAAATATGCCCTAGAGGCAATAATAAGTTAGTTATTATTATATTTCCTTGTTCATGATAATCGTTTATTACCCATGCTATAATTGTATTGATAGGAAACTCAGATACATGTGTGGATACATAGACAACACCATGTCCCTAGTAAGCCTCTAGTTGACTAGCTCGTTGATCAACAGATGGTTACAGTTTCCTTACCATGGACATTAGATGTGGTTGATAACGGGATCACATCATTAGCAGAATGATGTGATGGACAAGACCCAATCCTAAGCCTAGCACAAAGATCGTAGTTCGTATGCTAAAGGTTTTCTAATGTCAAGTATCATTTCCTTAGACCATGAGATTGTGCAACTCCCGGATACCATAGGAATGCTTTGGGTGTACCAAACGTCACAACGTAACTGGGTGGCTATAAAGGTGCACTACAGGCATCTCCGAAAATGTCTGTTGGGTTGGCACAAATCAAGACTGGGATTTGTCACTCCGTGTGACGGAGAGGTATCTCTGGGCCCACTCGGTAGGACATCATCACAATGTGCACAATGTGATCAAATAGTTGATCGCGGGATGATGTGTTACAGAACGAGTAAAGAGACTTGCCGATAACGAGATTGAACAAGGTATCGGCATACCGACGATCGAATCTCGGGCAAGTACTATACCGTTAGACAAAGGGAATTGTATACGGGATCGATTGAGTCCTTGACATCGTGGTTCATCCGATGAGATCATCGTGGAACATGTGGGAGCCAACATGGGTATCCAGATCCCATTGTTGGTTATTGACGGAGAACGTCTCGGTCATGTCTACATGTCTCCCGAACCCGTAGGGTCTACACATAAGGTTCGATGATGCTAGGGTTATAAAGGAAGTTTGTATGTGGTTACGAATGTTGTTGGTCCCGATGAGATCCCGGACGTCACGAGGAGTTAGGAATGGTCCGGAGGTAAAGATTTATATATGGAAAGTTGTTGTTGGGTTCGGTGAAAAGTTCGGGTTTTTCGGTATTGTGCAGGAAGCTTCGAAGGTTCGGAGGGTCGGAGGTCCGGAAATTGTTCCACCACGTCCAATACAGTAGCATGGGCTGTGGGGGCGCCCTAGCCTTAATGGGCGGGGAACCAGCCCCCAAGGCCCATGCGCATGGGAAGGGGGAACCCTAAGGGGAGGGCCTCCACTTGACTTGGGAGGCACTCCTCCCCCTTGGCCCGCCCCAACCCTAGATGGGATATGGGGCCGCCCCCTCTTCCCCACCTATAAATAGTGGAGGGTGGGAGGCAGCCACACCCGAGTTCAGGCGCAGCCCTCCCCTCTCCCAAGTACTCCTCCTCTCTCGCGGTGCTTGGCGAAGCCTGCGCAGATTGCCACGCTCCTCCACCACCACCACGCCGTCGTCTGCTGCTGGATGGAGTCTTCCTCAACCTGTCCCTCTCTCCTTGCTGGATCAAGGCATGGGAGGCGTCACGGGCTCTCGTGTGTTGAGCGCGGAGGTCTTGTCCGTTCGGTACTAGGATCTTGGTGATTTGAATCACGGCAGTCGACTCCTTCAACCCGTTCTCTTGAGCGCTTCGCTTAGCGATCTACAAGGGTATGTAGATGCACTCTCCTTCCCCTCGTTGCTGGTTTCTCCATAGATAGATCTTGGTGACACGTAGGAAAATTTTGAATTTCTGCTACGTTCCCCAACACCCGCAACTAACTCATTAGTTGTAATGCTTGCAAGGCTTAAGTGATGTGCATTACCGAGTGGGCCCAGAGATACCTCTCCGACAATTGGAGTGACAAATTCTAATCTCGAAATACGCCAACCCAACAAGTACCTTTGGAGACACCTGTAGAGCACCTGTATAATCACCCAGTTACATTGTGAAGTTTGGTAGCACACAAAGTGTTCCTCTGATAAACGCGAGTTGCATAATCTCATAGTCATAGGAACATGTATAAGTCATGAAGAAAGCAATAGCAACATACTAAACGATCAAGTGCTAAGCTAACGGAATGGGTCAAGTCAATCACATCATTCTCCTAATGATGTGATCCCGTTAATCAAATAACAACTCATGCCAATGGCTAGGAAACATAATCATCTATGATCAACGAGCTAGTCAAGTAGAGGCATACTAGTGACACTCTGTTTGTCTATGTATTCACACAAGTATTATGTTTCCAGTTAATACAATTCTACCATGCATAATAAACATTATATCATGATATAAGGAAATAAATAATAACTTTATTATTGCCTCTAGGGCATATTTCCTTCAGTCTCCCACTTTCACTAGAGTAAATAATCTAGATTACACGGTAATGATTCTAACACCCATGGAGCCTTGGTGCTGATAATGTTTTGCTCGTGGAAGAGGCTTAGTCAACGGGTCTGTAACATTCAGATCCGTATGTATCTTGCAAATTTCTATGTCTCCCACCTGCACTAGATCCCGGATAGAGTTGAAGCGTCTCTTGATGTGCTTGGTTCTCTTGTGAAATCTGGATTCCTTTGCCAAGGCAATTGCACCAGTATTGTCACAAAAGATTTTTATTGGACCCGATGCACTAGGTATGACACCTAGATCGCATATGAATTCCTTCATCCAGACTCCTTCATTTGCTGCTTCCGAAGCATCTATGTACTCCGCTTCACACGTAGATCCCGCCACAACGCTTTGTTTAGAACTGCACCAACTGACAGCTCCACCGTTCAATGTAAACATGTATCCGGTTTGCGATTTAGAATCGTCCGAATCAGTGTCAAAGCTTGCATCGATGTAACCATTTACGACTGGCTCTTTGTCACCTCCGTAAATGAGAAACATATCATTAGTCCTTTTTAGGTATTTTAGGATGTTCTTGACCGCTATCCAGTGATCCACTCCTGGAT
Organism: Aegilops speltoides; assembly: GCA_021437245.1. Classification (NCBI taxonomy): domain Eukaryota; kingdom Viridiplantae; phylum Streptophyta; class Magnoliopsida; order Poales; family Poaceae; genus Aegilops; species Aegilops speltoides. Next base: position 497,382,936 of record CM038144.1, on the reverse strand, counting down.
TACTTTGGTACCTCCCTACTAAACTTATACCAAGGCACACATCAGGTCTGGTACACAGCATTGCATACATGATAGAGCCTATGGCTGAAGCATGGAGAACATCTTTCATCTTCTCTCTATCTTCTGCAGTGGTTGGGCATTGAGTCTTACTCAACTTCACACCTTGTAACACAGGCAAGAACCCTTTCTTTGCTTAATCCAATTTGAATTTCTTCAAAACTTTGTCAAGGTATGTGCTTTGTGAAAGTCCAATTAAGCGTCTTGATCTATCTCTATAGATCTTGATGCCCAATATGTAAGCAGCTTCACCGAGGTCCTTCATTGAAAAACTCTTATTCAAGTATCCCTTTATGCTATATCATCCACATATAATATCAGAAATGCAACAGAGCTCCCACTCACTTTCTTGTAAATACAGGCTTCTCCAAAAGTCAGTATAAAACCAAATGCTTTGATCACACTATGTTTATTCCAACTCCGAGAGGCTTGCACCAGTCCATAAATGGATCGCTGGAGCTTGCACACTTTGTTAGCTCCCTTTGGATCGACAAAACCTTCCGGTTGCATCATATACAACTCTTCTTCTAGAAATCCATTCAGGAATGCTATTTTGACATCCACTTGCCAAAATTTCATAATCATAAAATGCGGCAATTGCTAACATGATTCGGACAGACTTAAGCATCGCTACGGGTGAGAAAGTCTCATCATAGTCAATCCCTTGAACTTGTCGAAAACCATTTGCAACAAGTCGAGCTTTATAGATAGTAACATTACCGTCAGCGTCAACCTTCTTCTTGAATATCCATTTATTCTCGATGGCTTGCCGATCATCGGGCAAGTCAACCAAAGTCCACAATTTGTTCTCATACATGGATCCCATCTCATATTTCATGGCCTCAAGCCATTTTGCGGAATCTGAGCTCACCATCGCTTCTTCATAGTTCGTAGGTTCATCATGGTCTAGTAACATAACCTCCAGAACAGGATTACCGTACCACTCTGGTGCGGATCTTACTCTGGTTGATCTACGAGGTTCAGTAATAACTTGATCTGAAGTTTCATGATCATCATCATTAACTTCCTCACTAATTGGTGTAGACGTCACAGGAACCAGTTTCTGTGATGAACTACTTTCCAATAAGGGAGCAGGTACTGTTACCTCATCAAGTTCTACTTTCCTCCCACTCACTTCTTTCGAGAGAAACTCCTTCTCTAGAGAGGACCCAAATTTAGCAACAAAAGTCTTGCCTTCAGATCTGTGATGGAAGGTGTACCCAACAGTTTCCTTTGGGTATCCTATGAAGACACATTTCTCCGATTTGGATTCGAGCTTATCAGGTTGAAGCTTTTTCACATAAGCATCGCAACCCCAACTTTAAGAAATGACAACTTTGGTTTCTTGCCAAACCATAGTTCATAAGGCGTCGTCTCAACGGATTTCGATGGTGCCCTATTTAACGTGAATGCGGCCGTCTCTAAAGCATAACCCCAAAATGATAGCGGTAAATCGGTAAGAGACATCATAGGTCGCACCAACTCTAGTAAAGTACGATTACGACATTCAGACACACCATTACGTTGTGGTGTTCCCGATGGCGTGAGTTGCGAAACTACTCCGCATTGTTTCAAATGAATACCAAACTCGTAACTCAAATATTCTCCTCCATGATTAGATCGTAGAAACTTTATTTTCTTGTTATGATGATTTTCAACTTCACTCTGAAATTCTTTGAACTTTTCAAATGTTTCAGACTTATATTTCATTAAGTAGATATACCCATATCTGCTTAAATCATCTGTGAACGTGAGAAAATAACGATACCAACTGCGAGCCTCAACATTCATCGGACCACATACATCTTTATGTATGATTTCTAACAAATCTGTTGGTCGCTCCATAGTTTCAGAGAACGGCATTTTAGTCATCTTGCCCATGAGGCATGGTTCGCAAGTACCAAGTGATTCATAATCAAGTGGTTCCAAAAGTCAATCAGTATGGAGTTTCTTCGTGCGCTTTACACCAATATGACCTAAACGGCAGTGCCACAAATAAGTTGCACTATCATTATCAACTCTGCATCTTTTGGCTTCAATATTATGAATATGTGTATCACTACTATCGAGATTCAACAAAAATAGACCACTCTTGAAGGGTGCATGACCATAAAAGATATTACTCATATAAATAGAACAACCATTATTCTCTAATTTAAATGAATAACCGTCTCGCATCAAACAAGATCCAGATATAATGTTCATGCTCAACGCTGGCACCAAATAACAATTATTCAAGTCTAAAACTAATCCTGAAGGTAGATGTAGAGGTAGCATGCTGACCGCGATCACATCGACTTTGGAACCATTTCCCACGCGCATGGTCACCTCGTCCTTAGCCAATCTTCACTTAATCCGTAGTCCCTGTTTCGAGTTGCAAATATTAGCAACATAACCAGTATCAAATACCCAGGTGCTACTGCGAGCATTAGTAAGGTACGCATCAATAACATGTATATCACATATACCTTTGTTCACCTTGCTATCTGTCGTGGAATTGTCACGGCAGATGTCCTCGTGCAAGGACTTAGTCGTGGAGCCATTGCAACTAGGAAGCTTGAAGGGGTTAATCAGGACAAAGGACACGAGAGGTTTTATACTAGTTTGGCCCCTTGCGTTGAAGGAAAGCCTACGTATAGTTGGGTTGGTATTGCTTGATGTTTCGATGACCAGGGAGCGAGATACGCTATGCCCGGCTCTCGATGGGTTGTTTCTTGCCCTAAGCCGCCAGCGGGTTGTCCCCTTATATACACGGGTTGACGCCCTGCGGCCTATAGAGTCCTGGCCGGCTTATAAATAGTGTCCGGCTCGGTGACTAGTTAATTCTACCTTACAATACAAGTCATGCCATCATGGCGGTTTATCTCTATGGTCCTTAAGTCGCCTATGGGCCTTAGACCCCTTAATGAACCGCCATCTTCATGCTTGGTCTAGGGCTTCTTCTGATGAGTCTCTCTTTGCATAACCCGGCCCCTCCTGGGCGGCTTACACAAATAGTTATATCCCCAACATTAGGCCCCAGATTGATTTGAACCGGTTCATGTCAATCTCAAAATATCTTGACAACCAGTCTTTCTGTCTTCTGTCCGTGAAAAGGTCATAACCCGTCGTGACGTCATCTTCTGGATCCGGTTTAACCCATCGTGACGTCATCTTCAATTAAATCCCTATTTTATTCCATCATAATCTTCAACGGATCTCTGCCTTTAATGACCATCCCAAAAATCGAGGCGTCGGGGTCGCTGAATAATGATACTTGGTCTCCTCGTTTCTCGCGCCGTCTCAGTTGGCCTTCCCTTATAAATAGGCACGACCTAGGTCTTCCATTCTTCCCTCTTTCAGTTCCTCCTCTTGCCTCTTCTCGAGCTCCGCCACAGCCGCCGTCGAACCCCTCGTCTTCACCGACTCAGGCCGCTGCATCGACCTGATTCTGACCAGAACTCGACAGCGAATCTCCGCAACTCGTCCACCTCAGTGAGTTCCTCTCCTTCCCTTTCCTAGATATGCATTGGAACTGCCTTGAGTTCGTCGGCGTTCATCGCCGCCCGATGCCAACCCTTGCCAGTTTTCACTTCCAACGCGTCGTTTAGATCATAAAAACAACATAAAACTGCTGTGGTAATTGTTTGTGCCCATTTTGCATAAAAACAAATCTCATTTCCCTTGTTTGGAAGCCCTCTTCGAGGGTATGAACTTCTCTGCACTGTTTTTAGGTCTAGAAATTTTTCTTTTTAGAACAAATACTTGATCCAAAATAATTTCAGAAAGTTGTGAAACCTGTTTGTTCCACACTTAGCGAAAAACTGCATCTGTTGAATCTGTTTAGCCATGGTGGCCCATACGGCCGGTTTAAGACAACACCAATTGTCAGCTTCGCTTGTTCCTGCGGTTTAACTACTCTTGTCACCTGTAGCGGCTTAAACATTGTTGCATAGTTACCCATATATCATTAGGCCCCTTCTTAAGCCGCCACTTTGAAAAGCTTGTAAAATGTTTACCTTCGAATTAAAATTGAACCGGAGCCTCTTATTTTGTCATAGGTCAACTGCCGTCATGGCACCTAAGGCAACCAAGGCCCCTGTGACCTGTAATTGGGTTCCATCCACAGTCACAAGGAGCAAACTGTCAGAATTTGTAAAGTCTGGCCATTTGCCCAAGAAGGAGGTCATGTCTTATCGTGCTCCTGACCCGTCTGAAGAGAGACCTCAACCCAAATAAGGGGAGGTGATAGTGTTTACGGATCATATGAGCCGGGGATTTGCACCACCCGGTTCAAAATTCTTCAGGGATGTCTTGAATTTCTTTGATCTTAGACCACAAGACATTGGACCCAATTCCGTGTCAAATATTTGCAATTTCCAAGTCTTGCGCGAGGTGTACCTGGGGGAAGAACCCAATCTGCTTTTGTTTAGAGAGCTTTTCTACTTAAACCGGCAGAATGAACGTGCCAACGGCCCCAATCTTGAACTCGGCGGCATCTCAATTCAGCGGAGGAGAGACGGCCTTTTTCCGTTTGCTGAACTGCCAAGTCATCCGAAAGATTGGAACCAGATGTGGTTCTATTGTCAGGACACTTCTCCGGCTGATGAGAACCCTCTGCCCGGCTTCCGCGCTCTGCGTCTTGAGTCCAATCACCCGCTGGCGGATAAACTGTCTGCTATCGAGCGTCTGCCTCTCTCTCCCACCATCAAGAAAATCAAAGCTCTTTTGGGCAACGGCTTAAACGGCATCGACCTGGTCCGAGTCTGGGTCACTTGGCGAATGCTTCCGTTAAGCCGCCGTCCCGGTTTAATGTGCACTTATACAGGCGAAAAGGATGATCCACTGTGTCATAGCTCCGACGACTTAGCAGATGAGGTGGTGGAGGCTACAACCCAAACGCTGCTAAAGGAGGGCACAGTGACAAGTAATGCCTTCGGCTTACTTCCTTTCTGCAAGAAGAACCCGGCCCCTACGGTAAATCATCAGCCTTAACAAATATTCCTTACTATATTACACCTTATGTTTACTCACAATCCCTTATCTTTTTCTATAGGCCGATGACGCCTTCTGGAAGGTCGAAGATGACCACGAGGCTGCCAAACAAGCCAGGGCAGCCATGAAAACCGAAAGGAAAGCTGCCCGAACAGGAACCTCAAAGAAGAAGAAGCCAAGTGCTTCAGATTTATCCAAACTGGATGATACATCTGATGATGACGAAGAGGTAATCTTTTTAATTCTCCTAATTCCTTTGTCGTTATTTTACTGACATTTTTATCCTTTCAGGAGGATACAGGAAACAGCCAAGCGATTGACGAAGAGGTAACTATAATCTCCTCCGACTCAGAGCCTTTGCCAAAGCACAAAATCCGAAGGGTGACCCGGAAAGTAAGATTTTCACATCCTCTAGCTTATCAAGATCCTCAATTTCTTTTGAAGCAACAACAGCTTGAAAGCCGGAGGCAAACCTGGACCAGCAAGGATGCAGAACTCTCTTCTGGCTTACCCGACATAACTAGGAAGCATCGGACTGAGGTCATCTCCGATTTACGTTTGTTTACCCTTTGGCGGGTTTAATTCATCAAACCTCTCAATTCATCTGACTCCAATTATCAGGAAACCTCTCCTTACTCCGGCGAGTCTATGCAATCTAACATGCCGGCCTTCAAGACTGCCCCTGGGTAATATAACTTTGTAATCCTTATGCTTTACCTTACTCATATTTTTGTACTCACCCTTCTGTTTTGTCCACAGCGTGCAGGTGAAGCCTAGCAAAAGGGCTAAGAAGAATAAGCCATCCGAAGACCCGGTAGCAACTGAGCCAGAACTCGGAACAGCTGCCCCTGACGCTTCCACTCATCAACCACCGCGTGAACCGGCATATGGAATTCCAGCACCATCCTCTGATCCGCCCGTTGATTCAACTCTTGGTGGATCTGATAAACCGGAAACTCTTAGCCCGGACAGGACCATTGACCCAGAAGTTGAAATTACCAAAACTCAGTTTGTCGAGCCAAGACAACCCATCGTCCTTGCCAAGTGTTCTGCCACGGAGGAACTTTCGGAGCGCCGAAAGGCAAAATTAGACCTTGCAGATTATACTCACTTGAGCATTGGTGATATAGTCTCTGGCTATATCAATCAAGTGCATAACAGCCGCGACCTGGAAATTGATATGGTGAAGCAGATACAGCAAAAATCTGAGGTATAACTTATGCTATTTTCCTTAATCATACTTACTGTATTAGCCCCCAAGTCTACTACTTATGAATGAATATGCTGTAGACTTTAGAAACCTGCTTAGCACTGCCTTGTCCGGTTTATATGAAAATATTTAACCTGGTTGTCACATGATACCTTGAATTCACAATATACATTAGCCCCCAAGTCTCAAGTATCTTTGCTTGCAAAGTGCTTGGGACTTAATTTCTCTTGAGCCGGCATTGTACATTAAAATTTCTTCAGTATACATTAGCCCCCAAGTGTCAAGTATCTTTGCTTGCAAAGTGCTTGGGACTTAATGATATCTTACCATAACCTTGATTATAACCCGGCATCAACGCAGGCCTCCACAAGTCAATTTGAGTCGGAGATTACTGAACTGAAGAATTGCCTGGCAGCCCAGGAACTTGAAATTCAAAAGGCCAACTCCAAATTTGCATTCAGCGTCTCTGAAAAAGAGAAGTTGAAGAAGAATTTCGATGCGGAGAAGAAAATCTGGGTGGATGAAAAGGCCTCACTTGTGACCCGGGCCGAGACACCAGAAGCATCACTTGCCGAAGCAACAGCCGAGCTGTCCGGCTTAAAGCGCCAGATATCTCAAATGGTCTCAGCAATCTTCGGTAAGTTACTATTTATAATCTTGAATATCACAATGGTTCCCTTGATGACTATTTTAATTGTTAACTCCGACTCACCTTATATGTATAAACGCAGGCCCCATGAGCACAAACCTTAAGCAGAATATGCTGATCAAGCTTAAGGCGGTGTACACTCTGGTGGAACGGCTATACACCGGGTCACAACGTGCTTTGGCCGTTGTGGCTTTATCAAATGATGATCCCTATCTCCTGCAGGATGTGCTCAAGCGGCTTGCCGTGCTACCCCAGCGGATTGAAGAGCTAAGTTGGGCATCTGCCAGAACCGGGGCCATAGCCGCCTTAAGCCGGGCCAAGGCGTTGCTTCCAGAGTTAGACCTGGCAGACATCGCTCTTGGATATCCCAGCTTGAAGGAAGATGGCTCTGTATTCGATGAATCAGACTTTACCGCCTGTGTGAGAGTCGTACGTCCTGTGGCTACCATCATTGGAAATGATATTGATCTTACCAAGTATCAGCCGGGTTATGATAGCGAGAACCGAAGAATTCCAACTCCTCACTATGATGACGTCAGCCTGATCCCTCCAACTCGTAAGCATACCTTTGCTCCTGAAGTTGACCCAGCCGGTTTAATAGATGATGAAGCTGAATTTGAAGCCTTAAGCGGCATTGACTGGACCTCGTCAACCTTCCAGGATAGAGCAGCAGACGGAGAGGCGGAGAAGGATAACCCGGAACCTTCAATCCCACCAAAGGAGTAACTTGCCTGGCGCTATGACTTTGAAAAAATGATGCTTCATTATTCAGACTCGGGGAGTCTTGTAATAGGGTAGAAAAACCTCTTAACTTTGTCATGCCTTCGCGCATGTTTGTGGCGCTTAATATTGTCGTAAGCCGCCATCGTTATATACTTCCAGCTTATGTTAATTTTTTCTTGACGTCCAAAACCTTCTTGCTTTATCCTGTGTATAAAACAAAAATAGAATTCCCTTGGCGACTTATCGCATCCGGGGTCACATAAAGTATTGATAACCCGGAGTATGAACCAAAACATCATATAAAAGCCGGTTTATGATTATGACCACAATAATATACCTGCTATCTTATTTGGTATATACTTCACCGGCTTATGCGACCCAAAAACAAAGAGTTAATTTAACTCCTGAAAGTTGGCACATATAATGTTTACCTGGCCCTTAATATCATTTACACTTACAGAGTATAATGAATAGTAAACTTAATTTTCAAAGGCCTCTAATTCGAATACGATCAGTAAACTGTTCCAAAGGGGTTAAGCTAAGATTCGGATACGATCATATAGCCCCCAGTGGCTTTGGCGATGCCGATCAAGTGGGTATCGACAGCTATGTTCTCTTTGGTTCGAATACGACCTATGTTTGAACAGGAAGCCCCCAAGTGACCATGAGAGTTGTTTAATGACGCTGATTCGAATACGATCCACGTCAGACCCAAAGGGGTTAAGCTATGATTCAAATATGATCAAGAAGCCCCCAAGTGGGTTTGGTAGTATGCCGATCAATTGGGTATCCTGACTATGTTCTCTTTGGTTCTATCGACCTATGTTTGAGCAGAAGCCCCCAAGTGACCATGGCTAGATTCAGATATGATCATAAGCCGGACCAAAGGGAAAGCCGGATTCAGATATGATCCGCTCTCTGTTGGTTGTTTCCACCACCTGGTAAAGAAGATATATAAACCTTTGAGAGTGGAAAGAAAAAGAGGTCCTGCCTTATTGCTCTTGATAATATATACATTGCTAAAAAAATAAAAAATATATATATATCCTGAGAGCCAGTGGCTCAAATATAGTAAGGCCAAAGATGAGCTATGTTCCATGGCCAGCGGGTCTCTTCCTCGGACTTACGTGAGTCTTTGTGCTCTCGAACGTCGATAAGGTAGTATTATGACCCGTTGTTCAGATTTTTACTGACCACAAAAGGTCCTTCCCAAGGAGGCGATAGCTTGTGCATATCAGACTGATCCTGGATGAGCCGGAGCACTAAATCGCCTTCCTGAAAGGCTCTGCTTCTAACCCGGCGGCTGTGATAGCGGCGCAGGTCTTGCTGGTAAATCGCCGAGCGGGCTATTGCCAAGTCTCGCTCCTCATCCAACAAGTCAAGTGCATCTTGACGAGCTTTTTCATTGTCAGCCTCAACGTAAGCCGCCACGTGGGGTGAGTCATGCCGGATGTCACTTGGCATAACTGCTTCTGCTCCGTACACCATGAAGAAAGGTGTATAACCTATAGATCTGTTAGGTGTTGTGTTGATGCTCCATAGCACAGAGGGTAACTCCTCCACCCAACAACCTAGAGTTTGATGTAAGGGAACCAAGAGTCGGGGTTTGATACCCTTCGAGATCTCTTGATTAGCTCTCTCTGCTTGACCATTAGATTGAGGGTGAGCAACAGCCGAAACATCCAGCCGAATATGTTCTCGTTGACAGAACTCTTCCATGGCACCCTTGCAGAGATTAGTACCATTATCAGTTATAATGCTGTGTGGAAAGCCAAAACGAAAGATCACCTTTTTCATGAACTGAACCGCCGTGGCTGCATCACACTTACTGACCAGCTCTGCCTCAACCCACTTGGTGAATTTATCCACCGCCACCAAAATGTGTGTCTTCTTATCCTTAGACCTTTTGAAAGGTCCAACCATGTCAAGCCCCCCGACTGCAAACGACCAAGTAATTGGAATCATCCTCAATTCTTGATCCGGCACATGAGCTCATCGTGAGAATTTTTGACATCCGTCACATTTGCTGACCAGATCCTCTGCATCAGCATGAGCCGTCAGCCAATAGAAACCATGACGAAAAGCCTTGGCCGCCAGAGATTTTGAGCCGGCATGATGACCACAATCTCCTTCATGGATCTCACGAAGTATCTCCTGACCCTCCGCAGGAGACACACAACGTTGAAACGCCCCAGTAATGCTGCGGTGATGCAATTCACCATGCACAATTGTCATAGATTTGGACCGTTTGATGATTTGTCTTGCCAAGGTCTCGTCCTTAGGCAACTCTCCCCGGGTCATATAGGCCAAATACGGGACTGTCCAATCTGGGATAGCGTGGAGAGCCGCCACCAGCTGTGCCTCTGGGTCTGGCACTGCTAGGTCTTCCTCTGTAGGCACTTTGACAGAAGGGTTATGCAAAACATCAAGAAAGGTGTTAGGCGGCACCAGCGTACGCTGAGACCCTAGCCGGCTTAAGGCATCAGCCGCCTCATTCCTCCTCCGATCAATGTGCTCCACTTGATAACCTTTGAAGTGTCCAGCCACCGCATCAACTTCATGACGATAAGCCGCCATCAGGGGATCCTTGGAGTCCCACGTGCCTGACACCTGTTGAGCGACGAGATCTGAATCGCCCAAGCACCTTACCCGGCTCAAATTCATCTCTTTGGCCATCCGGAGACCATGGAGTAAAGCCTCATACTCAGCTGCATTGTTAGTACAAGGAAACATGAGCCAGAGTACATAACAAAATTTGTCACCTCGGGGGGAAGTTAAAATGACTCCAGCCCCCGAGCCTTCCAACTGCCTGGACCCATCAAACTGAATAGTCCAATATGTGTTATCTGGCTTCTCCTCAGGTGCCTGTAACCCTGTCCAATCATTGATAAAGTCCACCAAGGCTTGAGACTTAATAGTTGTATGTGGCACGTACTTCAAACCATGAGGCCCAAGCTCAATGGCCCACTTGGCGACTCGTCCTGTGGCTTCCCTGTTCTGGATGATGTCTCCCAAGGGGGCCGAACTTACCACAGTTATAGGATGACCTTGGAAATACTGCTTTAGCTTCCGGCTTGCCATAAACACTCCATAAACAAGTTTCTGCCAATGTGGATACCTTTGCTTGCACTCTATGAGCACCTCACTGATGTAATAAACCGGCCGTTGAACTGGATGCTCCTTGCCAGCCTCCTTACGCTCCACCACGATGGCAACACTGACAGCTCATGAGTTAGCAGCGACATATAACAGCAACGGCTCTTTATCAATGGGAGCCGCAAGAACCGGCGGCTCAGACAATTGTCTCTTTAAATCTTCAAAGGCAGCATCAGTAGCCTCACTCCAGACAAAAGTGTCTGTTTTCTTCATCATCTGATACAGTGGTAGAGCCTTCTCACCTAACTGGCTTATGAATCGGCTTAAAGCAACGACGCGACCCGCCAGTCACTGAACACCATTGATGCACGCCGGTTTAGCCAGAGAGGTAATCACCTTGATCTTCTCCGGGTTAGCTTCAATGCCCCTGTTCGAGACCTGGAATCCCAAAAGTTTGCCTGCAGGTACACCAAATACACACTTGTCCGGGTTAAGCATCATCTTATAAACCCAGAGATTATCAAAGGTTTCCTTCAAATCAGATATCAAGGTTTCCTTCTCTCTGGACTTCATCACAATGTCATCTACATAAGCATGAACATTGCGCCCAATCTGATTGTGGAGACAATTCTGTACACACCGCTGATAAGTCGCCTGGGCACTCTTGAGCCCAAATGGCATAGATACATAGCAGAAGGCTCCAAACGGAGTAATAAAAGCCGTCTTCTCCTGGTCCTTAACTGCCATTTTGATCTGATGATAACCAGAGTAAGCATCCAAAAAGCTCAAACGCTCGCAACCCGCCATAGCATCAATGATTTGATCAATACGGGGTAGAGCAAAGGGATCAGCCGGACAAGCTTTATTTAAGTCCGTGTTATCCACACACATCCGCCAGGTGCCGTTCTTATTAAGCACAAGCACCGGGTTAGCCAACCACTCCAGGTGAAAAACTTCCACGATGAACCCAGCGGCCAAGAGCCGAGCGACCTCTTCCCCAATAGCTTTACGTCTTTCTTCATTGAACCGTCGAAGAAATTGCCTGACCGGCTTATACTTTGGATCAATATTAAGAGTGTGCTCATCGAGTTCTCTCGGGACACCCGGCATGTCAGAAGGTTTCCATGCAAAGATGTCCCGGTTCTCACGGATGAACTCGATGAGCACGCTTTCCTATTTAGGATCCAAGTTGGCACTGATGCTGAACTGCTTGGAAGAATCGCCTGGAGTAAAGTCAACAAGTTTTGTCTCAGCGGCCGACTTAAACTTCAACGCCGGGTCATGCTCTGTAGTTGGCTTCTTTAAAGAGGTCATGTCCGCCGGATCAACATTATTTTGATAAAATTTTAGCTCCTCCGCTGCACAAACAGACTCAGCATAAGCCGCATCGCCTTCTTCACACTCCAAGGCTACCTTTCGACTCCCATGCATAGTGATGGTGCCCTTCTGACCCGGCATCTTGAGCTGCAGATAAACATACATGGTCGCGCCATAAACTTGGCATAAGCCGGCCGTCCAAACAGAGCATGATATGGGCTCCTGATTTTGACTACCTCAAACGTCAATTTCTCAGCCCTGGAATCATATTCATCTCCAAAGGCCACTTCCAGCTCAATCTAGCCAACTGGGTACGCCGACTTACCAGGCACCACTCCATGAAAAACAGTGTTGGACGTCCTTAAATCCTTGTCAGTAAAACCCATGCGACGAAAGGTCTCGTAATAGAGGATGTTGATACTGCTACCTCCGTCCATGAGTACCTTAGTAAATTTATATCCACCGACCTGAGGCGCCACCACCAAGGCCAACTAACCCGGATTATCAACCCGGAGGGTGATCTTCCCTACTCCGTATGATGGGCTGCTCTGACCTCCTCAAATAACTGGGAACCGCCGGCTCAACAGAATTCACGGCCCTCTTATGAACCTTCTGGTCACGTTTGCACAAATTAGTGCTGAATACATGGTATTGCCCACCATTCAGCTGCTTTGGGTGGCTCTGATAACCTGACTGCTGCTGCTGCTGTCCCCCTTGACCGGGCTGCTGCTGATTATAGCCACCTTGACTTCCCTGAAAGTCGGAACTTGAACCGCCGTCCGGGCCATGAAAGCCACCGGCCCCTGAGCCGCCGCCCGATCCGTGATTGCCATCAAACATGTTGGAGTTCTTGAAAGCCTTCATGATCGCGCAATCTTTCCATAAGTAGGTGGCGGGTCGTTCCCGAGTGTCGTGTCTCGGGCAAGGCTCATTGAGAAGCTGCTCAAGAGATGGGCCTGAGCTGCCAGATCGAGGGGGCGGTCTTCCCTTACGTTTCTGGTTGTTACCTTGTGCATTGGCATTGGCCACAAACTCCAGGTTACCCTCCGCCTTACGCTTGTTGCCTCCTTGATTTGCCAGGTTATGCTGCTGACCCTTTCCATTGCCGTTCTTCTTTCCCTTCCCTGTCTTTTCCTCATCAGACGCGGGATCCTTGGTACTATTAGAATCAGCGTATTTGACTAAGGACGCCATCAGCGTACCCATATCATTGCAATCACGCTTAAGGCGCCCCAGCTTCTGCCTCAGCGGCTCAAAGCGGCAATTGTTCTCCAACACGAGTACTGCAGAGCCGGCATCCATCTTATCAGATGACTGTATTATTTCCTTGACCCGGCGCACCCAATGAGTTGTGGATTCACCTTCCTCCTGCTTACAATTGGTCAAGTCCACAATTGACATAGATTGCTTGAAAGTGTCCTTGAAGTTCTGGATAAACCGGGCCTTTAGCTCTGCCCATGAGCTAATGGAATTGGGCGGCAAACCCTTTAACCAAGACCGGGCCATTCCATCTAACATCATAGTGAAGTACTTAGACATTGCTGCATCGCTGACCTCCAATAGCTCCATGGCCATCTCGTAACTTTCGATCCATGCCCCGGGCTGTAAGTCGACCGTGTAATTCGGCACCTTTCGAGGTCCCTTGAAATCCTTGGGTAGACGTACATCCCGTAGAGCCGGCACCAAACAAGGAACTCCGCCGGTTCTGGTAGCCACTCCTGCTCCAATAGAAGTCGTCGGATACTCTGGGAGATCTTGATATGCCGTTTGCTGAGCCGCTAGCTGAGCCGCCCGCTCGTCCTCCTGACGTATTCGGTCTTGCACCGGGTTATAGCCACCGGGCTGGTTATGATGCTGGGCGTTGCTTGACAAAGCTTCTGACTCCATGTGCCTGCTGTAACTCGGACTCCGGTTTTGACGAGGTGCTAGCCAAGGCGGAGGAGTTGAATGAATCATGTCCCTGCTGTAAGAATAGGTCTCTTGCTGCACCAAGGCCGTCTGAATAAGATCTCTGACCCTCCGGGTCTCCACCGCTGTCGGGTCATCACCGTCCACTGGAAGAGCCGCCAAACGCGCCGACACTACTATCAAGTTCTCCATGGGGTTGGAGAAGTGACCTGGTGGTATTGGTACGTAGCGGGGCGGGGCCATACTCCCATGAGGAGGTGCCATCTCTCGGGGCTGAACCGGTCCTCCCGCTCCGGGTGTCATAAACTGATTGGCTTCGGGCGGGTTGCTAGGACCGGCACCGGGTGTAGTGAAAAGATTCCGAGGATCATAAACCGGAGGCAAACGGGACTGGGTTTTCTGATGTCTCCTCCTCATGACCTCATTAGATGCGTTCAGACTCATATTAAGCTGGAAAGCCTCTAAATGGAGTTGCTGCGCCCGTGCGTCCAAAGCCGCCCGCTCCGTAGCTAACCTGGTATCCTCAGCTGCAAGGCCTCCTTGGCCCGGGCTATATCCTCATGCACCTTTGCCACCTCCGTGTTATGCTCATCTTTATTTGCAGGAATAACCGTGGAGGTTAACAGGGCCGTCAGCTTATCCATACGCACAGGGCCTCCTGCCCCGGCTGCTCCTTACCCGGACGTTATTGCTGTTGCAGCAGTTGAGTTTTGACAGGGTTGAGTACCAGCCATGAAGACTCCTGCCCAGCTTGGCGGCTCATAGAAGTCCAGAGTACTAGAGTCATCAGAACAACCCCCAAGCATGCCCTCTTGGACTTGATATAGAGAATCTGTTGAACCGGCGGACGAATCATCATCCGAGAGGACGGCCGTCTCACCACCATCCTTAGATCATTCAGGAATTTCTTCTCCGTGGACGCAGCCCACGAAGGCACGCTTCATGATAGGTTGAGCCTGGGCGGGTCTCGCACGCTGAGCCGTCTCGACGAGGTCAGTGCAGTTGTCCGGCTCAGGGCCCGACTCACCAATTCGGCCGATGAAGACGTGGATTCCGCCAAAGGGGACCCGGTACCCGTACTCAATTGAGTCGGCATCGGGGCCCCAGCCTTCGTTGTCGATGTAGATCTTGCCGCGATGACTCTTGGTCATCCGGCCCACTGTGTATCCCTTGAGCCCTTCGAAGCTGCCCTTCAAGAACTCAAATCCACTGTGCGCTGGCCCCACGGTGGGCGCCAACTGTCGTGGAATTGTCACGGCAGATGTCCTTGTGCAAGGACTTATTCGTGGAGCCATCGCAACTAGGAAGCTTGAAGGGGTTAATCGGGAAAAAGGACATGAGAGGTTTTATACTAGTTCGGCCCCTTGCGGTGAAGGAAAGCCTACATCTAGTTGGGTTGGTATTGCTTGATGTTTCGATGACCAGGGAGCGAGATACGCTATGCCCGGCTCTCGATGGGTTGTTTCTTGCCCTAAGCCGCCAGCGGGTCATCCCCTTATATACAAGGGTTGACGCCCTATGGCCTATAGAGTCCTGGCCGGCTTATAAACAGTGTCCGGCTCGGTGACTAGTTAATTCTACCTTGCAATACAAGTCATGCCATCATGGCGGTTTATCTCTATGGGCCTTAACTCGCCTATGGGCCTTAGACCCCTTAATGAACCGCCATCTTCACGCTTGGTCTTGGGCTTCTTTGATAAGTCTCTCTTTGCGTAACCCGGCCCCTCTTGTGCGGCTTACACAAATAGTTATATCCCCAACACTATCCTTCGTATCCACCAAATACTTGGGGCACTTCTGCTTCTAGTGACCATGTCCTTTCATGATAGAAGCACTCAATCTCGTGGCTTAGGTCCGACTTGGGTTTCTTCTCTTGAGCAGCAACTTG
Organism: Aegilops speltoides; assembly: GCA_021437245.1. Classification (NCBI taxonomy): domain Eukaryota; kingdom Viridiplantae; phylum Streptophyta; class Magnoliopsida; order Poales; family Poaceae; genus Aegilops; species Aegilops speltoides. The sequence goes on along the minus strand of CM038144.1, from coordinate 497,367,114 downwards.
TTTGCTGTTCTTCTTGAAGTTCCCCTTCTTCTTCCCTTTGCCCTTTTTCTTGAAACTGGTGGTCTTGTTGACCATCAACACTTGATGCTCCTTCTTGATTTCTACCTGCGCAACCTTTAGCATTGCGAAGAGCTCGGGAATCGTCTTATCCATCCCTTTCATGTTATAGTTCATCACGAAGCTCTTGTAGCTTGGTGGCAGTGATTGAAGAATTATGTCAATGATGCTATCATCCGGAAGATTAACTCCCAGTTGAATCAAGTGATTGTTATATCCAGACATTCTGAGTATATGCTCACTGATAGAACTATTCTCCTCCATCTTACAGCTGTAGAGTTTATTGGAGACTTCATATCTCTCAATCCGGGCATTTGCTTGAAATATTAACTTCAACTCTGGAACATCTCATATGCTCCATGACGTTCAAAACGTCGTTGAAGTCCCGGTTCTAAGCCGTAAAGCGAGGCACACTTGAACTATCGAGTAGTCATCAGTTTGCTCGCGGACGTTCAAAACATCTCGTGTTGCTCTGCGATGGGTTTGGCACCTAGCGGTGCTTCGGGGCGTAATTCTTCTATGCAGCAATGAGGATAATCCTGAAGTTACGGACCCAGTCCGTGTAATTGCTACCATCATCTTTCAACTTTGCTTTCTCAAGGAACGCATTAAAATTCAATGGAACAACAGCACGGGCCATCTATCTACAACAACATAGGCAAGCAAGATACTATCAGGTACTAAGTTCATGATAAATTTAAGTTCAATTAATCATATTACTTAAGAACTCCCACTTAGATAGACATCCCTCTAATCCTCTAAGTGATCACGTGATCCATATCAACTAAACCATGTCCGATCATCACGTGAGATGGAGTAGTTTCAATGGTGAACATCACTATGTTGATCATATCTACTATATAATTCACGCTCGACCTTTCGGTCTTAGTGTTCCGAGGCCATATCTGTTATATGCTAGGCTCGTCAAGTTTAACCTGAGTATTCCGCGTGTGCAACTGTTTTGCACCCGTTGTATTTGAATGTAGAGCCTATCACACCCGATCATCACGTGGTGTCTCAGCACGAAGAACTTTCGTAACGGTGCATACTCAGGGAGAACACTTATACCTTGATAATTTAGTGAGAGATCATCTTATAATGCTATCGTCAATCAAAGCAAGATAAGATGCATAAAAGATAAACATCACATGCAATCAATATAAGTGATATGATATGGCCATCATCATCTTGTGCTTATGATCTCAATCTTCAAAGCACCGTCATGATCACTATCGTCACCAGCGCGACACCTTGATCTCCATCATGGCATCGTTGTCGTCTCGCCAACTTATGCTTCTACGACTATCGCTACCGCTTAGTGATAAAGTAAAGCATTACAGGGCGATTGCATTGCATACAATAAAGCGACAACCATATGGCTCCTGCCAGTTGCCGATAACTCGTTTACAAAACATGATCATCTCATACAATAAAATTTAGCATCATGCCTTGACCATATCACATCACAACATGCCCTGCAAAACCAACTTAGACGTCCTCTACTTTGTTGTTGCAAGTTTTACGTGGCTGCTACGGGCTGAGCAAGAACCGTTCTTACCTACGCATCAAAACCACAACGATAGTTTATCAAGTTAGTGTTGTTTTAACCTTCTCAAGGACCGGGCGTAGCCACACTCGGTTCAACTAAAGTTGGCGAAACTGACACCCGCCAGCCACCTGTGTGCAAAGCACGTCGGTAGAACCAGTCTCGCGTAAGCGTCTGGCGTAATGTCGGTCCGGTCGCTTCATCCAACAATACCGCCCGAACCAAAGTATGACATCTTTGGTAAGCAAGATGACTTATATTGCCCACAACTCACTTGTGTTCTACTCGTGCATATAACATCTACGCATAAAACCAGGCTCGGATGCCACTGTTGGGGAACGTAGTAATTCAAAAATATTCCTACGCGCACACAGGATCATGGTGATGTATAGAAATGAGAGGGGAGAGTGTGTCTACATACCCTCGTAGACCGAAAGTGGAAGCGTTAGCACAACGCGGTTGATGTAGTCGTATGTCTTCACGATCCGACCGATCCAAGTACCGAACGCACGGCACCTCCGAGTTCAGCACACGTTCAGCTTGATGACGTCCCACGAACTCCAATCCAGCAGAGCTTTGAGGGATAGTGCCGTCAACACGACGGCGTGATGACGGTGATGATGATGCTATCAACACAGGGCTTCGCCTAAGCATTGCTACGATATGATCGAGGTGGATTATGGTGGAGGGGGGCACCGCACATGGCTAAGAGATCAATTGTTGTGTCTATGGGGTGCCTCCTGCCCCCGTATATAAAGGAGCAAAGGGGGGAGAGGCGGCCGGCCAGGAGGAGGCGCGCCAGGAGGAGTCCTATTCCCACCGGGAGTAGGACTCCCTCCCTTCCTTGTTGGATTGGGAGAAGGGGGAAGGAGGAGGGAGAGAGGAAGGAAAGGGGGGCGCCGCCCCTCCTCCTTGTCCAATTCGGACTAGAGGGGGAGGGGCGCGCGGCCTGCCCTGGCCGCCCCTCCTCTTCTCCACTAAGGCCCATGTAGGCCCATTAACACCCAGGGGGGTTCCGGTAACCCCTCGGTACTCCGGTATATATATGATAACCCCCGGAACCATTCCGGTGTCCGAATATAGTCGTCCAATATATCAATCTTCATGTCTCGGCCATTTCAAGACTCCTTGTCATGTCCGTGATCACATCCGGGACTCTGAACTATCTTCGGTACATCAAAACACATAAACTCATAATATAACCGTCATCAAACTTTAAGCGTGCGGACCCTATGGGTTCGAGAACTATGTAGACATGACCGAGACATGTCTCCGGTCAACAACCAATAGCGGAACCTGGATGCTCATATTGGCTCCCACATAATCTACGAAGATATTTATCGGTCAAACCGCATAACAACATACGTTGTTCCCTTTGTCATCGGTATGTTACTTACCCGAGATTCGATCGTCTGTATCTCAATACCTAGTTCAATCTCGTTACCGGAAAGTCTCTTAACTCGTTTCGTAATACATCATCCTGCAACTAAATCATTAGTTGCAATGCTTACAAGGCTTAAGTGATGTGCATTATCGAGTGGGCCCAGAGATACCTCTCCGACAAACGGAGTGACAAATCCTAATCTCGAAATACGCCAACCCAACAAGTACCTTTGTTGTTGCAAGTTTTACGTGGCTGCTACGGGCCGAGCAAAACCGTTCTTACCTACGCATCAAAACCACAACGATAGTTTATTAAGTTAGTGTTGTTTTAACCTTCTCAAGGACCGGGCGTAGCCACACTCGGTTCAACTAAAGTTGGAGAAACTGACACCCGCCAGCCACCTGTGTGCAAAGCACGTCGGTAGAACCAGTCTCGCGTAAGCGTCTGGCGTAATGTCGGTCCGGGCGCTTCATCCAACAATACCGCCAACCAAAGTATGACATCTTTGGTAAGCGGTATGACTTGTATTGCCCACAACTCACTTGTGTTCTACTCGTGCATATAACATCTACGCATAAAACCAGGCTCGGATGCCACTGTTGGGGAACGTAGTAATTCAAAAATATTCCTACGCGCACATAGGATCATGGTGATGTATAGAAATGAGAGGGGAGAGTGTTTCTACATACCCTCGTAGACCGAAAGTGGAAGCGTTAGCACAACGCGGTTGATGTAGTCGTTTGTCTTCACGATCCGACCGATCCAAGTACCGAACGCACGACACCTCCGAGTTCAGCACATGTTCAGCTCGATGACGTCCCACGAACTCCAATCCAGCAGAGCTTTGATGGATAGTGCCGTCAACACGACGGCGTGATGACGGTGATGATGATGCTATCAACGCAGGGCTTTGCCTAAGCATTGCTACGATATGATCGAGGTGGATTATGGTGGAGGGGGGCACCGCACATGGCTAAGAGATCAATTGTTGTGTCTATGGGGTGCCTCCTGCCCCCGTATATAAAGGAGCAAAGGGGGGAGAGGCGGCCGGCCAGGAGGAGGCGCTCCAGGAGGAGTCCTATTCCCACCGGGAGTAGGACTCCCTCCCTTCCTTGTTGGATTGGGAGAAGGGGGAAGGAGGAGGGAGAGAGGAAGGAAAGGGGGGCGCCGCCCCTCCTCCTTGTCCAATTCGGACTAGAGGGGGAGGGGCGCGTGGCCTACCCTGGCCGCCCCTCCTCTTCTCCACTAAGGCCCATGTAGGCCCATTAAACCCCCAGGGGGGTTCCGGTAACCCCTCGGTACTCCGGTATATATATGATAACCCCGGAACCATTCCGGTGTCCGAATATAGTCGTCCAATATATCAATCTTCATGTCTCGGCCATTTCAAGACTCCTTGTCATGTCCGTGATCACATCCGGGACTCTGAACTATCTTCGGTACATCAAAACACATAAACTCATAATATAACCGTCATCAAACTTTAAGCGTGCGGACCCTATGGGTTCGAGAACTATGTAGACATCACCGAGACATGTCTACGGTCAACAACCAATAGCGGAACCTGGATGCTCATATTGGCTCCCACATAATCTACGAAGATATTTATCGGTCAAACCGCATAACAACATACGTTGTTCCCTTTGTCATCGGTATGTTACTTGCCCGAGATTCGATCGTCTGAATCTCAATACCTAGTTCAATCTCGTTACCGGAAAGTCTCTTTACTCGTTTCGCAATACATCATCCCGCAACTAAATCATTAGTTGCAATGCTTACAAGGCTTAAGTGATGTGCATTATCGAGTGGGCCCAGAGATACCTCTCCGACAAACAGAGTGACAAATCCTAATCTCGAAACACGCCAACCCAACAAGTACCTTTGTTGTTGCAAGTTTTACGTGGCTGCTACGGGCTGAGCAAGAACCGTTCTTACTTACGCATCAAAACCACAACTATAGTTTATCAAGTTAGTGTTGTTTAAACCTTCTCAAGGACCGGGCGTAGCCACACTCGGTTCAACTAAAGTTGGAGAAACTGACACCCGCCAGCCACCTGTGTGCAAAGCACGTCGGTAGAACCAGTCTCGCGTAAGCGTACACGTAATGTCGGTCCGGGCCGCTTCATCCAACAATACCGCCGAACCAAAGTATGACATGCTGGTAAGCAGTATGACTTGTATTGCCCACAACTCACTTGTGTTCTACTCGTGCATATAACATCTACGCATAAAACCAGGCTCGGATGCCACTATTGGGGAACGTAGTAATTTCAAAAATATTCCTACGCGCACACAAGATCATGGTGATGTATAGAAATGAGAGGGGAGAGTGTGTCTACATACCCTCATAGACCGAAATTGGAAGCGTTAGCACAACGCGGTTGATGTAGTCGTATGTCTTCGCGATCCGACCGATCCAAGTACCGAACGCACGGCACATCCGAGTTCAGCACACGTTCAGCTCGATGACGTCCCACGAACTCCAATCCAGCAGAGCTTTGAGGGATAGTGCCGTCAACCCGACGGCGTGATGACGGTGATGATGATGCTATCGACGCAGGGCTTTGCCTAAGCATTGCTACGATATGATCGAGGTGGATTATGGTGGAGGGGGGCACCGCACATGGCTAAGAGATCAAGAGATCAATTGTTGTGTCTATGGGGTGCCTCCTGCCCCCGTATATAAAGGAGCAAAGGGGGGAGAGGCGGCCGGCCAGGAGGAGGCGCGCCAGGAGGAGTCCTATTCCCACCGGGAGTAGGACTCCCTCCCTTCCTTGTTGGATTGGGAGAAGGGGGAAGGAGGAGGGAGAGAGGAAGGAAAGGGGGGCGCCGCCCCTCCTCCTGTCCAATTCGGACTAGAGGGAGGGCGCGCCTGCCCGGCCGCCCTCCTCTTCTCCACTAAGGCCCATGTAGGCCCATTAAACCCCCAGGGGGGTTCCGTAACCTTGGTACTCCGGTATATATATGATAACCCCCGGAACCATTCCGGTGTCCGAATATAGTCGTCCAATATATCAATCTTCATGTCTCGGCCATTTCAAGACTCCTTGTCATGTCCGTGATCACATCCGGGACTCTGAACTATCTTCGGTACATCAAAACACATAAACTCATAATATAACCGTCATCAAACTTTAAGCGTGCGGACCCTATGGGTTCGAGAACTATGTAGACATGACTGAGACATGTCTCCGGTCAACAACCAATAGCGGAACCTGGATGCTCATATTGGCTCCCACATAATCTACGAAGATATTTATCGGTCAAACCGCATAACAACATACGTTGTTCCTTTGTCATCGGTATGTTACTTGCCGAGATTCGATCGTCTGTATCTCAATACCTAGTTCAATCTCATTACCGGAAAGTCTCTTTACTCGTTTCAGTAATACATCATCCATAACTAAATCATTAGTTGCAATGCTTACAAGGCTTAAGTGATGTGCATTATCGAGTGGGCCCAGAGATACCTCTCCGACAAACGGAGTGACAAATCCTAATCTCGAAATACGCCAACCCAACAAGTACCTTTGTTGTTGCAACTTTTAAGTGGCTGCTACGGGCTGAGCAAGAACCGTTCTTACCTACGCATCAAAACCACAATGATAGTTTATCAAGTTAGTGTTGTTTTAACCTTCTCAAGGACCGGCCGTAGCCACACTCGGTTCAACTAAAGTTGGAGAAACTGACACCCGCCAGCCACCTGTGTGCAAAGCACGTCGGTAGAACCAGTCTCGCGTAAGCGTCTGGCGTAATGTCGGTCCGGCCGCTTCATCCAACAATACCGCCAACCAAAGTATGACATCTTTGGTAAGCAGTATGACTTGTATTGCCCACAACTCACTTGTGTTCTACTCGTGCATATAACATCTACGCATAAAACCAGGCTCGGATGCCACTGTTGGGGAACGTAGTAATTTCAAAAATATTCCCACGCGCACAAAGGATCATGGTGATGTATAGCAATGAGAGGGGAGAGTGTGTCTACATACCCTCGTAGACCGAAAGTGGAAGTGTTAGCACAACGCGGTTGATGTAGTCGTATGTCTTCACGATCCGACCGATCCAAGTATCGAACGCACGGCACCTCCGAGTTCAGCACAGGTTCAGCTCGATGACGTCCCACGAACTCCAATCCAGCAGAGCTTTGAGGGATAGTGCCATCAACACGACGGCGTGATGACGGTGATGATGATGCTATCAATGCAGGGCTTCGCCTAAGCATTGCTACGATATGATCGAGGTGGATTATGGTGGAGGGGGGCACCGCACATGGCTAAGAGATCAAGAGATCAATTATTGTGTCTATGGGGTGCCTCCTGCCCCCGTATATAAAGGAGCAAAGGGGGGAGAGGCGGCCGGCCAGGAGGAGGCGCGCCAGGAGGAGTCCTATTCCCACCGGGAGTAGGACTCCCTCCCTTCCTTGTTGGATTGGGAGAAGGGGGAAGGAGGAGGGAGAGAGGAAGGAAAGGGGGGCGCCGCCCCTCCTCCTTGTCCAATTTGGACTAGAGGGGGAGGGGCGCGCGGCCTGCCCTGGCCGCCCCTCCTCTTCTCCACTAAGGCCCATGTAGGCCCATTAAACCCCCAGGGGGGTTCCGGTAACCCCTCGGTGCTCCGGTATATATATGATAACCCCCGGAACCATTCCGGTGTCCGAATATAGTCGTCCAATATATCAATCTTCATGTCTCGGCCATTTCAAGACTCCTTGTCATGTCCGTGATCACATCCGGGACTCTGAACTATCTTCGGTACATCAAAACACATAAACTCATAATATAACCGTCATCAAACTTTAAGCGTGCGGACCCTATGGGTTCGAGAACTATGTAGACATGACCGAGACATGTCTCCGGTCAACAACCAATAGCGGAACCTGGATGCTCATATTGGCTCCCACATAATCTACGAAGATCTTTATCGGTCAAACCGCATAACAACATACGTTGTTCCCTTTGTCATCGGTATGTTACTTGCCCGAGATTCGATCGTCTGTATCTCAATACCTAGTTCAATCTCGTTACCGGAAAGTCTCTTTACTCGTTTCTTAATACATCATCCCGCAACTAAATCATTAGTTGCAATGCTTACAAGGCTTAAGTGATGTGCATTATCGAGTGGGCCGAGAGATACCTCTCCGACAAACGGAGTGACAAATCCTAATCTCGAAATACGCCAACCCAACAAGTACCTTTGGAGACACCGATAGAGCAACTTTATAATCACCCAGTTACGTTGTGACGTTTGGTAGCACACAAAGTGTTCCTCCGGTAAACGGGAGTTGCATAATCTCATAGTCATAGGAACATGTATGAGTCATGAAGAAAGCAGTAACAACATACTAAACGATCGAGTGCTAAGCTAACGGAATGGGTCAAGTCAATCACATCATTCTCCTAATGATGTGATCCCGTTAATCAAATAACAACTCATGCCAATGGCTAGGAAACATAACCATCTTTGATCAACGAGCTAGTCAAGTAGAGGCATACTAGTGACACTCTGTTTGTCTATGTATTCAAACAAGTATTGTGTTTCCGGTTAATACAATTCTAGCATGAATAGTAAACATTATATCATGATATAAGGAAATAAATAATAACTTTATTATTGCCTCTAGGGCATATTTCCTTCAAATACTATGCTGCCAGCATTTTCCAAACACAGCTCTGCATGCCCTGAACTAAACCATAGTGGCCCCACAAGTAAGGAAAACCTGCAGCAGGCTGCAGGTTTTTGCAATATGTTTTGGCTAGCTAATAGACAAGGATGGAAAAAGCGGTAGGCGTAAGTGAGGCGACTTCGCCTAGTGCCTAGGCGGTGCCTAAGCGCCCTAGGCGCGGCCTAGGTGGTAATATAGTTTTTACTTGTAGTGTATTTGTGATTATTATATGGGTGTTGATATTAGTTTAGGGTGTATAAATAAGTCAATTACCGTCTACTGCCATTGAAATATAACCCATTTGGCATATCAGTGCAGTATGTGGCATGATTTTTTGCTTGGGTAGGCAATTCTTTGCTTGCCCTGCCTAGACCTCCATTTATGCCCTAGGCGAGGCGTTTGGCCATTGACTAGCGCCTAGGCGTGCCTAAGCGCCTCCTAGGCACTGCCTTTTCTAACAGAGCTAATAGTAGCACAAGTGATTGTGCAATAAGCTATGGGTGATGAATGCTTCTCATCCAACATGTTTGAAGAAGAGAAAAAAATCTGTCACCTCAGTTAAATGGATTGCAGGAAATTGAAGTGGATGCAGTCAGATCAAGGTCAGGAGTCATAATCATAACAAGTGCAGGAAATGCAAAGACAGGAAATCACGTCCCAAGCATCATATTGAATTACAGGAAATGCAAAGACAGGAAATCACATCCCAGACAGCATATTGAAGTGCCGAGGAATCAAATCCCCAGCATCATATACCCCAAAAAACAAGAAACACGTGGTCTGGTAAAATCGGTAAAATGGACTGTGACTCCAGTCACAACTGCTAGATTTAGACTTGACCTCAATATCCTAACTAAATGATTTTTTTACACACAGCATTAACTTTTAAGTTCAACCCCTGTAAATTTATAGACTAGTCCTCCTAGCAATTCTTGCAGCTCTATAGAACCTATAGGTTGTGCATTTCTGCAATACTTTACTGTATCCAATGCATTTTATTTCTTTCAGAATCCCAAGTGTTGTATGAAGCATTACTATACAATATCAGCACTACTAGTGGTAAATGTTACTGTAATTCCAAATATGGTATATGCTTTATGAAAATACTGTGCTACCAGCATTCTCCAAACACAGCTCTGCATGCCCTGAACAAAACCATAGTAGCCCCACAAGTAAGAAAAACCTCCAGCAGGAGGTTTTTGCAATATGTTTTGGCTAGCTAATAGTAGCACAAGTGATTGTGCAATAAGCTATGGATGATGCATGCTTCTCATCGACTTGTTTGAAGAAGAGTAAAAAATCTGTCACAGCAGGTAAAATGGATTCCAAGAAATTGAAGTGGATGCAGTCAGATCAAGGTCAAGAGTCATAATCATAACAAGTACAGGAAATGCAAAGACAGGAAATCACGTCCCAGGCATCATATTGAATTGCAGGAAATGTAAAGACAGGAAATCACATCCCAGGCATCATATTGAAGTGCAGAGGAATCACATCCCAAGCATCATATATCCCATGAAACAAGAAACACGTGGTCTGGTAAAATCGGTAAAATGGACTGTGACTCCGGTCACAACTGCTAGATTTGGACTTGACCTCAAAATCCTAACTAAATGATTATTTTACACACAACATTAACTTTTAAGTCCAACCCCTGTAAATTTATAGACTAGTCCTCCTAGCAATTCTTGCAGCACTATAGAACCTATATGTTGTGCATTTCTGCAACACTATGTTGTATCCATTGCATTTTATTTCATTCAGAATCCCAAGTGTTGTATGAAGCATTACTATACAATATCATCACTACTAGTGGTAAAGGTTACTGTAATTCCAAATATGGTATATGCTTTATGCAAATACTATGCTGCCAGCATTCTCCAAACACAGCTCTGCATGCCCTGAACAAAACCACAGTAGCCCCACAAGTAAAAAAACAGAGCATCCAAAGTGAGACTAAATATCTTCCAGCAACAACTAAATAAGAACTTTTTAGTTATACTAAGTTTTTTTACTTTTTTATATTTATCTTGCAACTAAATATACAACCTTTTTATTGTTACATCTTTTTATATATTATCTTGAATATGACACACAATTGACAATCGAACCGCGCTTCTATATAAAGATACAAATTTATTTGTTATATAGTTATAACATTAATCAATACATGTATAATTTACTGTCCTAAATTAAAGCTAAATTTTATTATTTAATTTGGACGTTCAATAAAATCTTATGTTGTAGAAATTAATCACAAATTTAATATAAAAAATATCATGTTGCTAATTTATTTATGCTATTTAATGCGTGATATTGTGCCTGCATGTCCTATATTTGCAGTATCATTAAATTTATTGAATTCGGCAAACTACTTTATAGTGTTTAAATTTAACTATGTACTAAGAAAATATGTATAGATTAGAATGTTATCAAATGTTGGTGTAACTAAATAGAGGACTCTAGAGTTGTAGATTCTTGCACATTGGTGTTGTTTGTTTTTTGGTCAATTTTACTAGCATGGACTGTAGCATCTAGTGATGAGTGTAGACATGTGTAAATGTTTATTACTTAATATAGGGCTTAGGTATTTTTGCCAAAAAATTGGTAGTTCTTAACATTGTTAAAAAATAGTATGAGAGAAAATATTGATATAACTTATATGTAGGGCATGTGCTGAAATCCGCAACATTTTAATCAGTTCGGATCGTTGTCTTTGTTAAAATGTGGACAATCAAATGTACTCATATACACTTAATAGTAGAGATTCTCTAAGAGTTGGCGGTACTTCATTAGTAGAGGGACATATAGGCCGCCGTTGTGGCTTAATATGTACAGTTTTTTATGGAACAGAGGCAAAACATTTGCCTTGTCTTAATATGTAGAGTTGCACAGTTAATTATTAAGAAGAGAGTTGCAAAATTAATTATTAAGGAGAGAGTTGCACAGTTAATTCATGGGAAACCAGGCGAAAAACGATATAAACAACCAATAAGCGCACTACTCGCAAAGCACGAAACATCGTAACCGCACATGCAACCCTCTAATGCACAACGATGGCGACCCTCGATACGTGTACAACACATCGGAACTCCTGACGAGAGCACCGACAGCGATACAGACTGAGCACCCTCCATCATGAAATCATGGACGCCTTCAGGATGGCGCCACTTTTCTTACTTTTGCTCCTCTTTGATTTCACACCGTTTAGTTTCTTCTTGAGAAGGCAACATGTTAAGAAAATTATAAAACTCATCGTACTTTTTGATATAGTTGTCGTCAACCAAGAGGCTCCTAGGAACATGCACCAACATACCTGCCGCATCGACATCATTAATAGGATCCATCGATACAACATCAACAATCATAGGCGCCACTGACATGATGGACTCAGGTGTCCCTCCAGTTCTTTACATGGCACAGTCGAAACCTCCCCTCGCATGAGGTCGTCGATGAGTCTACCTCCAAATGCTCAAGGAACAGAGACGAAGCCGAGCTCGGGCATAGTTCCTGAAGCTCAGGCATGATCTGCACGACCGAAGCCACAAGCATGGTGATGGGCTCACCCTCAGTGGTAGACAACACAAGGGACAAGATAGGCACCGACAATGAGTTGTCTTCAACACGAGGGGAGAAACATCCATGAAGCTCTGCCTCTTCATCCTCCATGAAGCCAACACCGCCCACACCCGGAGGACACGGCATCGGTGACCAAGGGGAGATCCTGCTCAGAGCAGCCTTCGCCCGCTCTAGAAAACTTGCAAAGTTTTATATTTGTAAACAAGGGTGAACGAAATGCCTCGGTCTTTTTTTTCCTCCTCCACTCAGACGGCACACGGCACATAGGTACGCGACGCTGCTTTCATCTGTGCACTACCACCGGCATAATACTAAATCAAATCGAACCATGGCGGCGACTTTGCGGCCTTCTCATCATCAGTGGGCCGACCTCCTGCCGGAGCTCCTAGGACGGATCATTGCCCACCTCCCGCGCCCCGACGACTGTGCCCGCTTCCGTGCCGTGTGCCGTCCATGGCACCTCACCGTGCGCCAGCATAATCATCCGCAGCAGCCGTGGATCATCTACTCGGATGGCACCTTTGTCACCTTCCCCGATCACAGTATTCATCACGGGCTATCCTTTCCCGACAACGCATGCTTCGTTGGCGTGTGTCACAGCTGCCTCGTCTTTTCCCGCATCTCAGACTTGTGGCGATGTAGCTACCTCTTGTACAACCCTTTCACCAAATCAACGGTGCCGCTTCCGGGGCTTGACTCCGCGATCGACGATACCTCTTACCAGTTCGAGGTCCAGAAGGTACTTATGGGGTCGACCAAAGATGATATCATTGTGGTGACGACCAACAATTGCAATTACCCAATCATCTTGTGTCGCCCTGGGAAAGCCGGCGCATGGTGGCCCCGACGGGGCGAGATGCCATATGCGTCCATATGGCATGTTGTGTTCTACAAAGACAACCTATGTGGCATCACTAAGAGCAATGATCTTGTTGTGATGGATATTGATCAAGACGACGAGGGAATCCCCTTTGTTAAGGATATTAAGTATGTTACCATGCACCCATCGGGTGATGATGATGATGATGAGGAGGAGGAGGAGAAGCGGGATGAAGAAGACGAGTACGAGGACGACGGAGAAGTGTCGAGCAATGACGAGGTGGAGTACAACGAGACATCAAGCATCAACGAGGACGGCGAAGAGTTGGACGATGCATCGATTGTCAACGATGACTCTGACAATGATAAGGTAACAATGAACAAACTGGCGAACAAGGACAACAACTTTAACATTGATGACCATGAAGAAATGTCGAGCAATGAGGGTGAATAAGACGTGGATGATGGAGATTATGATGATGGGTCGGGTATCTTAGGTGATTCATTTTTTGAAGGCATGATACCAAACGACTCTGACTACAGGGTTCTGGACGGCAATGAGTATGCACATGGAGAAGACCTAGATGGCATCGTGACCAGTCGACATCTCTTTGAGTCGAATGGCAAGTTACTCATGGTAAGGCGGCGAAAATGCGTGCCTTATCTCTCTCGTCCTTACAATCTTAAGGTTGAGGTTCTGGAGGCGAATGTCAATGCCGGCGTATGGATTCCTTATACGGACGGGTGCCAGGTGCATTTTTCATGAGCAAACATTACTCAATACATGTTCCCACATACAAAGAGGCGGGAAAGAAGTTTATCCACCACTTTGTAGATGAGCATAATGTGGGGGTCGATTAAAGATCGCGACGGTTTAGTCTAAGTGAGGGTAAGCCGATGTGGTTTTCCCCACAAGAGCCAGTTGTATGACATAAACATTAGTAGCGTTTTCTCTCTTTCGCCTTCATAATGGGAGGTGTAGATTATAGTACGTGTTTTTATCCGCCACTTTGTCGATGAGCATGATGATGTAGGGTGGAACCCTAGGTGAAGATCTTTTCACACTTGGAGTGGGAAAATGGAGGGAAACACAAGAACCACAAGAACACAAGGATGAACACAAACAGGTAATCACTCCAACAATTCCCAATTACACATCCACTAGAGTAACAACACAAGATCCACAAGTCTCAAAAACAATCAAAGGAAAGATACAATGGCAAAGTTCATCCCAAATCCAAAGGAAGAGGGGTCTTGGTGGTAGATAGTCTTCTCCTAGAAGGAGGTCTTGAAATCCTCACGGATTCTTCCCTATGGGGTCTCGATCCTCAAAGTGGGAAGGTAATGGAGCAAAGCTCACCAAGATCTCATCTAATACTTTTCTAACCCTAAACATGGCCCTAGGTACGAATTATATAGGCTTGGGGTCGAAGGAGAAGAAGTGGAGCCGAAGTCCTCATCATAGCCGTCCATCCTGGGAGGCCCGTGCGCACGGGGTAAGTTGGGCCCGTGCACACGGGGGTCCCGTGGGCACGGTACAAGCCTGTGCGCACGGGGTGCTCTAGCGTCAACTCCCTGAGTAGCCCGTGGGCACGGGGTCTTGGGGGCCCGTGCGCACGGGGTTGCCTGGAGCCTCCTGTGCTGCTGTTGTTGTTCTCGTGCTTGGTCCTCGTGGCCTTGGGGTGGTTCTCCTTCTTCTTGGGGATGCTCCTGAGCTCCTTGGTGGTGTTCCTCTTCGTACCTAAGGAGGCATAGCACATTTTGGTGAGGTAGTATACATGTTCCATTTGGGTTCATATGCAAGTCTAGTAGGAAGGAGTTCACCTCGGTTTCCAAAGCACGTGCTCTAGCTCTTGTCATGGGTCCTTGTGGGGTTGGATATGTTGATGTAGAGTCCATGGGGATGATGGAAGGATGCTCCGCATCATCTCCCCTCCCCTCAAAAGGATCCGACCTCGGATCAAGATCTTCATCACCATGGAAAGGCGAGAGGTCTTTGACGTTGAAGATGTCGCTCATGTTGTACTTGTCTCGTGGGAGTTCAATCTTGTAGGCGTTGTCGTTGTAGCGTGTTAGCACCTTGAATGGTCCATCGGCTCGAGGTAGTAGTTTGGACTAGAGTTCGTTGGGGAAGCGTTCCTTGCGAAGGTGTAGCCACACGAGATCACCTATGTTGAAGATCATGGGTTGCTTGTTGACGTTGAGCTTGGTCGCTAGTCGATGTACTTGGCGCTCGATGATGTTCCTTGTATCTTCATGCATCTTCTTGATGTAGCTTGCTCGTTCACTCGCATCCATGTTGGTTCGCTCTTGTAGAGGTAGAGGTAGGATGTCCAATGGGGACAATGGGTTGAAGCCGTAGACGACCTCGAAGGGGGACTTGCCGGTAGTCGAATGTCTTGCGCGGTTGTAGGCGTACTCGGCGATGGGTAGACAGGCCTCCCACTCCTTGATGTTCTTCTTGATCAACACGCGAAGTAGAGTGGAGAGTGTCCAGTTCGTCACCTCCATTTGGCCGTCGGTTTGAGGATGGTATGCGGATGAGAACATGAGCTTGATTCTGAGCGGGCGCATAGAGTCTTCCAAAAGTAACTCAAGAACTTGACGTCACGGTCGGAGACAATTGACTTTGGTACTCCATGGAGGCGCAAGATTTCCCTACAAAAGAGATTTGCAATATGTGAAGCATCGTCTACCTTGTTGCAAGGAATAAAATGTGCCATCTTGGAAAATCGGTCCACAACAACAAACACGGAATCTTTTCCATTTTGAGTTCTAGGCAAACCAAGTACAAAATCCATTCTAATGTCTTCCCAAGGTTGATAAGGAATTGGAAGAGGCATGTAAAGACCATGAGATTGAGCTTTTGACTTAGCTTTGCGGCATGTAGAGCATCTAGTAGTGAAGCGTGAGACGTCGCGGAACATCTTGGGCCAAAAGTAGTTCTTGGAGAGCGTGGCGAAAGTCTTGTCGCGTCCAAAGTGTCCCATGAGTCCACCTCCATGAGCCTCTTGCAAAAGTAGCAAACGAAGAGAAGACTCGGGAATGCATAGTTTGTTAGCTCTCATAAGATAACCATCCTTGATGTAGTATTGTTCCCAAGATGTATGCATCAAACATTTAGCATAATGAGATGCAAAAGATGGATCACTAGCATATAAATCTTTTATGTGCTCAAAGCCAATAACATTCAACTCAAGTTGGGTGACAAGCGTGCATATGCGAGAAAGTGCATCGGCAACTACATTTTCCTTACCATTAATGTACTTGATCACATGTGGGAAAGATTCAATAAATTCACTCCATTTGGCATGACGCTTGTTCAATTTAGTTTGACCTTTTAAGTACTTAAGCGTTTCATGATCGGTGTGTATGACAAACTCATGAGGTCTAAGATAATGTTCCCAAACATGTAGGACACGCACTAAAGCATACAATTCTTTGTCATAGATGGGATAGTTAAGTTGAGCACCGGAGAGTTTTTCACTAAAATATGCAATTACACGTTTTTCTTGCATCGAAACTCCACCAATTCCGGTACCACTTGCATCACAATGAACCTCAAAAGTTTTGTCAAAATTGGGCAAAGCAAGAATCGGAGCATGAGTAAGCAAAGACTTGAACTCATCAAAAGCGGTTGATTGCAAAGTTCCCCAAACAAAAGGAGCATTTTTCTTACTCAAAGCATGCAAAGGGGTTGCGATAGTGCTAAAGTTTTTCACAAAGCGACGATAAAAACCTGCAAGACCAAGGAAACTTCGCACTTGTTGCAAATTGGTGGGTTGGGGCCAAGTTTTAATTGCTTCAATTTTAGTTTCATCAACATGGACACCCTTGGAAGAGACAATGAAACCCAAGAAAACCACTTTGTCAACACCAAAAGTGCATTTTTTCATGTTGGCATAAAGACTTTCCTTTCGAAGTGTTTGCAAAACAAGCTTAACATGATCAAGATGCTCTTTCATGGTTTTGCTAAACACAAGAATATCATCGAAGTAAACCATAACAAAGACTCCAATGTAAGGGCGAAGGACATGATGCATGAGACGCACAAAAGTACCGGGAGCTTCCGACAAACCCATAGGCATGACTAACCATTCATATAAGCCAAATTTTGTTTTGAAAGCAGTTTTCCATTCATCACCTTCTTGTATGCGAATTTGATAATAGCCACTTTTAAGATCAATTTTGGAGAAAAAGTTGGCTCCACTAAGTTCATCAAGCATATCATCTAAGCGAGGAATGGGATGCCTATAGCGAACGGTGATAGCATTTATAGGTCTACAATCGGAACACAAGCGGAAACTTCCATCGGGCTTAGGCACAAGTATAACGGGAACGGCACAAGGGCTTAAGCTTTCACGTACATGACCGTTGTCGATTAGTTGTTGTACTTGCCGTTGAATCTCCTTGGTTTCTTCGGGATTGACACGGTATGGAGCTTTGTTTGGAAGTGGCGCTCCGGGGATGAGGTCAATTCGATGCTCAATGCCTCGTAGAGGAGGTAGACCCGGAGGTAGCTCGTCGGGGAAAACATCTTGAAATTCCTGCAAAAGAGATTGAAACACCAAAGGTAGCTCGTGAGTAGTGTTAGTTTTTGGTTCTCCATCCTTGCACACAAGGACAAAGTGCATCACACTCGATGGGTTCTCACACACTTCTCTCATCTCATGTTTGGTGGCGAATAGGATGAGGTTTTTCTCTCTAGGCGAAGAGGCGCTCAAGTGTGGCTTGTTGCTCTCACTCATGTTTTGGTGGCTCTCTTTCTCACTCTTCTCTCTATGGTGGGTGGCTTGCTTGTCGGCTATCACTTGACTAGGAGACATGGGTCGTAGCACATATTCTTTTCCTTTCATCTTGAAGCTATAGTGGTTTGTACGCCCATTGTGGATGGCGCCACGGTCGAATTGCCATGGTCGACCAAGGAGGAGGTGGCAAACGGTCATTGGGACCACATCACACTCCAAAGTGTCTTCATATGCACCGATTTTGAAGGAAACTTGGACCGTATGCTCAACTCGTATAGTGCCGGTGTCGCTTAGCCATTGAACCTTGTAGGGGTGTGGGTGCTTCCTCTTGATCAATTGAAGCTTGGAGCATAGTTCTTCGCTTGCCAAGTTGTGGCAACTACCTCCATCGATGATGACCTTGACGGATCTCCCATTGATGCCGGCCTTTGTGTGGAAGATGTGGCATCTTTGGTCTTCTTCTTGTTGATGTTGAAGTGCCAAGACCTTGGAGACAACGAGAGCGGGGCTCGTATCTTCATCACAAAAGACTTGATCATCTTCATCCTCGTTCACGCGCCGGTGCATGGCCACTTGCTCAATAGCTTCCATTTCATCTTCACTCATTGAGTCGTAGGTGCCATCGTCGTTGAGGATCATAGTGTGCTTGTTGGTGCATTGGAAGGACTTATGGCCTCGGCCGCCACTTGTGAAGCACTTGATTGAACTTGTCTTGATGGTCTCATCGGTCGGAGTAGAGGAAGTAGCACGCGGCTTGTAGTTGCTTGTAGTAGGAGGAGGACGACTTGAACTTGACGAAGGTTTCTTTTATGTTGTCTTGTCGTCGATGCTTGGAGAAGGCTTGGTTGAAGTAGATGTTGGAGGAGTTGTTGAAGCTTGATTGTTGGAGAAGTCGTATGTCTTGGAGGAGTACTTGGCGTACTTGAAGTCATCTTGCACTTGACGTTCCGCCTTGGTCGCTTGATGTACTAGCTCAATGAGGTTGGAGTATGGTTGGAAGTCGGCTATCTTCTTGATGGGATGGTTGAGTCCATTCAAGAACCGTGCCATTGTTTGCTCATCATCTTCCTTGACATTGGCTCGAATCATGGCTATCTCCATTTCCTTGTAGTATTCTTCAACACTCTTGGTTCCTTGCTTGAGGAGTTGTAGCTTCTTGAAGAGATCACGGTTGTAGTAGGTTGGCACAAATCGTGCTCGCATGACATCCTTCATTTGAGCCCAAGTGGTGATTGGAGGGTCACCTCTTGCTTCTCGGCGCTCAAGGACTTGTTCCCACCATATGAGCACATAGTCTTGGAACTCAAGTGATGCCATTGCGATCTTCTTCGCTTCATCATAGTTGTGCAAACGAAAGATTTTGTCGACCTTCAATGCCCATGAGAGGTACTCTTCCAGATCATTGCTTCCATTGAACTTGGGCATTGTGAACTTGAGCTTGTCATAGCGTTGCTCTTCATTTTGGTAGCGGTTGCGGTGTCGCTCTTGTCTTGGAGGGTCTTCGAATTCTCATCCCTCTTGATGTCGTTCTTGGTGTGGAGGAGGGTCTTGAAGCACTTGTTCCGCTTGGTGTCGCTCTTGTTGCGCTTGAGGTTGAGGTGGAGCTTGACGAGCTTGTGGAGGAGCTTGAGAAACTTGACAGTGCACACGTGGTCGATAGTTCCTTTCTTGTATTTCTTCTCGAAGGGCTTCCTCTTGATTGCGCCGTTCGCGATTGCGGTTGGCGACGGCTCGACTTGATTCTTGAAGGGCACGTTCCGCCTCAATAGCTTGTGCTTCTCGTTGTTGTTGTTGAAGACGTTGGGCCTTGGCGTCTTGTTCCTCTTGTTGTAGACGCGCTCGTTCTTCTTCTTCTTGACGACGAAGACGTTGTCGTTCTTGGGCTTGAGCAAAGGCAACTTGATTTGCTTGATGACGAGGAACTTGCTCATCGACTTGTTCTTGTCAATGCTTGGCGTGTAGCGTATCTCGAGATGCATGACGGTCTTGACGCGCGGCTCGTCAAAGAACATTCGATGACGGTGTACTTGAGCCGGAGAAGGTGTCGTCGGAGTGGCGACTTGAGTGGCTCCGTCTTGAGTAGGAAGAAGTTGAAGGATGCCGGTTGACCAACAAAGCTCGGATCTCGTCCATTCTTGCATCGTTCTCTTGCTTGTGCGCGTCGAGCTTGTTGTCGAAGTAGTCGCGTGTACGTTGCTCGGAGAGTCGCAAGTCGGTGGCGAGGTTGTCGATGCGGTCGTTCATTGCTTGTTGCTCTTGATGTAGAGCTCGTTGTGCGCCAAAGAGGTGGCTCTTGGTGACGAAGGATGACATGTCGTCGTCTTGCTCGATGAAGAGTGGGTTGGTAGAAGAACTTGGCCTATCCATCATGAGAAAGTGGTGGTGAGTAGGAAAATGAGAGAACAAAACCAAAGTTACCTTTTCCGAAGATTGTGGATGTAACAAGTACGATCCTACGTGATGTTACAATAGGGGAATTGGTACCGGGAATTGTTTCTCACACCTACAAGTAAATGGTCTATGGAGGAGCTTGGTTAGGAAAGACACAAATAATTCAAGCAAATGTTAGTCAAGATGTTGATAAAGTTGAGAAGATTCACAAATGGCAAATAAGACAAATAGATCAACCTCCCAAGATAACACTAGGAACACACACACGGAAGATAAATGGGATCCGCACAACCAAGGGGTGAGCTCGAAGGTATGGAAACACGGGAAAAGCTCTTGTCGTACGGATAGTAGAGAGACGCTAGCTCGATTGCACTAATGGGCTAGATACGCTAGTGCACCAACCTAATAGAGAATCCAGTCGTCTCACTATCCCAAGTATGCTTATGTATGTGGTGACCAAGATGATGCACGAATGCGAAGGCTCGATGCTATTGCTTATAAGCTCTTTGCTTTTATTCTCTTTTGCTTAAAAGCCTCTTTTTTTCAACTATGCCACGATGCTTGATATGCGAGCCACACAATGAGGTAACAAGTAGTATATGCACGGGATTGACGGAACACTAAATGGTGCACTAAGACGTGGCCCGGCAATACTCAACAAGCTAGTCTCGATGGGTAAGCTACGCAAAATGGCTCGAGGCTATCAAGTTAATGGCAAGGGGAACAAAGTGTCGTCGAGGTTACCGTCCTTGCTTACGGTCGAAGATGATCTTGTCGAAGCCGAAGTGTTGTTCGAGTCGATGGTTGGTGGCGATGATGATACCAAGTTGCGCCTAAGTAGCCGAAACACCTTAGGACACAAGAGAAATCACAACCGAACACTCAACAAACACGTGGAAAGGTGTGGAAAAAGTACAAAAGGTGGTGGTGAAACAAAATTGGAAAAACAGAAAAATGGCCGAAGTTCCTGGATAGGCCGTGCGCACGGGGTAAGTGAGGCCCGTGTGCACGGGCTCCCGATGGCCCGTGTGCACGGGGTCTCCCGAGAGCGGATGAACTCCTGTGATTTCGTGGGGATTTCGAATTTATGGCCAAATTCCAGTGGGGGATGGGTGGGGATGGTGGTGGAGGTGTAGATCCACTTGTCAAACACCAAATTCGTGGATCAAATCAACCAAATCTCACAAGATCAACAAATTGCAAGAAAAATTTTGGGGCTATTTTTGGTGGGGATTTTCGGATTAGGACGAAAAACAACAAAATCAAGCTAGAAAGTGGAAGGTAAGGACTCCAAGATGTGAATCAACGTGGCTCATGATACCATATGATGTAGGGTGGAACCCTAGGTGAAGATCTTTTCACACTTGGAGGGGGAAAATGGAGGGAAACACAAGAACCACAAGAACACAAGGATGAACACAAAGAGGTAATCACTCCAACAATTCCCAATTACACATCCACTAGAGTAACAACACAAGATCCACAAGTCTCAAACACAATCAAAGGAAAGATACAATGGCATAGTTCATCCCAAATCCAAAGGAAGAGGGGTCTTGGTGGTAGATAGTCTTCTCCTAGAAGGAGGTCTTGAAATCCTCAAGGATTCTTCCCTATGGGGTCTTGATCCTCAAAGTGGGAAGGTAATGGAGCAAAGATCACCAAGATCTCATCTAATACCTTGCTAACCCTAAACATGGCCCTAGGTACGAATTATATAGGCTTGGGGTCGAAGGAGAAGAAGTGGAGCGGAAGTCCTCATCATAGCCGTCCATCCTGGGAGGCCCGTGCGCACGGGGTAAGTTGGGCCCGTGCGCACGGGGTCCCGTGGGCACGGTACAAGCCCGTGCGCACTGGGTGCTCCAGCGTCAACTCCCTGAGTAGCCCGTGGGCACGGGGTCTTGGGGGCCCGTGCGCACGGGGTTGCCTGGAGCCTCCTGTGCTGTTGCTGTTGTTCTCGTTCTTGGTCCTCGTGGCCTTGGGGTGGTTCTCCTTCTTCTTGGGGATGCTCCTGAGCTCCTTGGTGGTGTTCCTCTTCGTACCTAAGGAGGCATAGCACATTTTGGTGAGGTAGTATACATGTTCCATTTGGGTTCATATGCAAGTCTAGTAGGAAGGAGTTCACCTCGGTTTCCAAAGCACGTGCTCTAGCTCTTGTCATGGGTCCTTGTGGGGTTGGATATGTTGATGTAGAGTCCATGGGGATGATGGAAGGATGCTCCGCATCACATGACATGGGCGTCGAATCTAAATCTCGACGGTTTACTCCATAGGATGGCAAGCCAATCGTGGTTCTTCCCGCGAGAGCCTGATTGTATGACAATAATAGTGTTTTTTTTTCTTAGTGTAATAGAAGGTGTAAACCATGATGCATGTACTCCGTTTGTTTCTTGTGACTCTGCATATAAGATTTTTCTTAAGTCAATTTTCATGAATTTTGACCAAGTTCATAAGGAAAAGTATCGGCACTGAAAATGCAAAATCCATATTATTAGAGGCATCATGATATTATTACTATAGCACTACATAGATGTTGATGTTTTTCAATATAAATTGTGTCAAATTTTACAAAGTTTGACTTTAGAAAAACTTTATGTCAACATTTCATTTTATAAATCTCTAGTTTGTTTGTTGTGTCTTTATGTGTGTTTGCGACGTGGCAAAAGGTTCCATGGTAAACTTCAGACGTTAGTGTGTTTCATGTTTATAATAAAGGCAATGGTGACCAGAGCCTCCGGTGTAGGCGCTGGCCCGTGTTGTCGACCATGCCGTTTCGTATTCATCGTATTGAAAAAAGAAGAAGAGGATAAAAAGAAGAAGAAAAAGAAGAAGAAGATACGAGTGAGCCAAAAGGAAACCCACTTCAATATATACGGCCGTGTGTATGGCAACGTACGTGCTGGACCGGTCCATACCAACCCGGTCGAGGCCTCTTTCTTCCACGTATTCATCGTATTGACGTGGGCCTCTTCCACGCAAACCCCCGGATACAATCCAACACCTCCAGGTAGTATATGTATACGACCCATCGCACTACATAGATATAATTGAACGGCGCCGCCGGCGAAGCAGCAGATCGACTGGATCGAGCCATGGCGTCGACATCGCATCCTTCTCAGCGGTGGGCCGATCTCCCGTCGGAGCTCCTAGGGCTGGTCATCGGCCGCCTCCCCTTCCCCGACGACCAGGCCCGCTTCCGTGCCGTGTGCCGTCCGTGGCACTCGGCCGCGCGCGAGCACGTGCGCCCCGAGCTGCCGTGGATCATCCACGCGGATGGCACTTTCGTCGACTACGACTATGGCTTTCACCGGCGCGTCCCTTTCCCCGACGACACGAGCTTCATAGGCGCCCATGGCAGCTGGCTCGCGCTCTACCGCACCGATGCCAACACCGGGCGGCGCAGCTATCTCTTGCATAACCCTTTCACCAAGGCCACCGTGCCGCTACCCGGGCTGGACTCTGTCATCGGAAAGGTATTGGACCGCTTCAAGATTCGGAAGGTGCTCATGCGGTCTGATCAAGATGATCTTGTCGCCGTGACGACAAACAATAGAAATTATCCCATCATCTTGTGTCGTCCAGGAAAGTCGGGTGTATGGTTGCCTAAACGGGGAGAGATGCCCTACGTCTCCATATTTGATGTGGCTTTTCTTAACGGCGATCTCTACGGGATCACCATTCAAAAGGAGCTTGTCATGTTGTGCCTTGACGAGGATGACGATGGTTTACCTAATGTTTTAGGTGTTGACTATGTTATCGGTGATGACAAGGTGGATGAGCAAGACGACGAAGAAGTGTGGAGCGAAGATGAAGAAGGGGAAGAGATGAAATACAGCGAGGAGGACGAAGACGATAAAGAAGTGTCGAGCAATGGCGATAAATTAGACGTGGATTACAACGATGCGACAAGCCTCGATGCGGTGGACGAAGAAGGATTGAGTGTCACATGCGAGTCCAATGATGATGGTGCAATAGTGAACAAACCCGAGAACAAGAACGACACCTTTGGCGACGATGCCCGTCAAGGAGTCTCAAGCTACGAGGGTGAAGACGATCCAAAGAGCGAAGAGTACAGCAACGAGTCATTTGTCCTAGATGGTCAATCTGATTACTACGACGACGATGATGACAACGATGATGATGAGGAGGAGGAGGAGCACGACGATGATGAGGCGATATCGCAATTCTTGGATGGCGAGGACAAATATTGTGAAGATGATTGTTTGATGCCGAATGGTAAGGAGGATGAGGACGACTATTACGGGTGCGACAAGGGCATGCCATGTGAGAGGGACTACATAGTGACTAGTCGATATCTTATTGCGTCAAATGGTAAGTTGCTCATGCTAAGGCATAAACAACACATACCTTATACATCCAGAAGCTACACACTCGAGATGGATGTTCTAGAGGCGGACATGGACGCCGGTGAGTGGGTTCCAACGGAGATGACAGGCACATTGTACGTGAGCGACCGTCACTCAACATATCTTCCTGCACTTAGTGACGAGGAGGATGGATTAATCTGCTACTTCGCACATGTACATGATGTAATAGACCAAGAGTCTCAAACCCCAAAAGAAATAATTGGGAGGATGTCAACGTGGTTTTTCCCACGAGAGTTAGTTGTTTAGTTAATGTGATGTTTATTTATTCATAATGGAGAACTTGTTATTTGTCTATACATAATATACGTGCATCTGCAACAATTATGAGTTCCAAAAGGAAAGGATGTGATAGGGACAATCCATGCTTAGAGCAACTGTAGAAAATTCTCATTAGGGTCCACTTTATTTAAAACTCCCTCCGTTTTTATTTTTTCAGTATATTAACTTTGACCTCAGTCAAATTTTCAAAAGTTTGACCAAATTTATCAAGAACAATCTTAACTTTCATAATAAAAAATATAAATGGTATGAATATATGTTGAATGATAATTCTAATGGCATTGATTTGGTATTGTGGATGTTATTTATTTTTTATAAACTTGGTCAAAGTTTGGAAAGTTAGACCGGAGACAAAACCAATATACAAAGTAAATAAAAACAGGTGTTCAAAAAAGAAGTAAATAAAAACGTAGGTAGTATATGACTTTTGGCGCACAAAAACAAATAAAATAAACCGCAATTCTCTATAGATGCACGTTTAGAGCCGGCAACACATCATCACGGGAGAGAGATATACTCCATCTCATGATTGCCCGTGGTTTGAAATAGCATATAGAGTATTTTTTTTTTCAATATATAACCTGGTCGAGGCCGTCTCTTAACCTTGTCCGTCTCGACGTGGATTTTTACAGATTCCCCGTATCGATCGGATCTCCTTTCCCTGTATCTATATTTATTACCAACGCATCTTTTATCTCTGCGCTGCGCTAGTAGTCGAACACCGCCGCCGGCGCAGCATAAGATCGACTCCAACCATGGCGTCGGCTTCGCGGCCTTCTCAACGGTGGGCCGATCTCCCGTCGGAGCTCCTAGGACTGGCCATCGGCCGCCTCCCCTTCCCCGACGACCGTGCCCGCTTCCGTGCCGTGCGCCGTCCATGGCACTCGGCGGTGCGTGACCACGTGCATCCAGGTCTGCCGTGGATCATCCACTCAGACGGCACTTTCGTGGACTACTACTACGGTTTTCACCGGCGTGTTCCTTTCCCCGACAACACGACATTCATAGGCGCCCACGGCAGCTGGCTCGCGCTCTACCGCACCGACGCCATCACGGGGCGGCGCGGCTATCTTCTGCACAACCCTTTCACCAAGGCCATCGTGCCGCTCCCCGGGCTGGACTCTGTCATCGGAAAGGTCTCGGACAGCTTCAAGATCCGCAAGGTGCTCATGCGGTCTGACCAAGATGATCTCGTCGCCGTGACGACCAACAACAACAATTATCCCATTATCTTGTGTCGTCCAGGAAAGTCTGGTGTATGGTTGCCCGAACGGGGCGAGATGCCCTATTACTCCATATTTGACGTTGCTTTTCTTAATGGCGTTCTCTACGGGATCACCGTTCAAAAGGAGCTCGTTGCAATGTACCTTGACGAGGATGAAGATGGTATACCTGATGTTATAGATGTTGAGTGTGTTGTCGGTGGTGACAAGGCGTATGAGGAAGACAATGGAGAAGCATGGAGCGGTGAGGAGCTGGAATACTGGGATGCGTCAAGCCCCAACGAGAAAGGTAAAGATGATGGTGAAGTGTCGAGCAATGCCGACAAAGCTTCAAGCCTTAATGTGGTGATGGATGAAGAAGAATTCAGTGTCATAGACTTGTCTGACTATGATAATGCAACAATGAACAAATGTGAGAACGAGAAAGATACCTTCGAGGACAATGCCCATCAAGAAGTCTCGAGCAACGAAGGCGAAGAAGATACCATGAGTGTTGAGTGTTTTATCGGTGGTGACGAGGTGGAAGACGATGGAGAAGTGTGGAGCAGTGATGAGGAGGAGGACGATGTGGAATAGCATGAGATGTCAAGCTACAATGAGGAAGACGGAGACGGAGGTGAAGCGTCGAGCAATGACATCGAAGAAGAGGTGGGTTACAACGAGTTGTCAAGCCTTAATACTGTGAATGAAAAACAATTCACTGTCATAGATGGGTCTGCTGATGGTAGTGCAACAATGGACAAATATGAGAACGAGAAAGATACCTTCAAGGACAATGCCCATCAAGAAGTCTCGAGCAACGAGGGCGGAGAGGAGTCTGGGAGCGACATGGAGTTAACTGTCCTAGATGGTCTTTATGAGTATGATATCGATGATGAGGCAACATGGCAACCTGTGGATGACGAGACCAATTATTACAAAGGTGGTTGTTTGATGCCGGAGTGTTGGGAGGATGATGAGGGTTACGAGTATAGTGGCATGCCCTGCGAACCGAGGGACTGCATAGTGACCACTAGATGTCTCATCGAGTCGAATGGCAAGCTGCTCATGCTAAGGCGGAAACAACATATATCACATTTAGATTTAGTCAACAACTCCTCCACACTCGAGGTGGAGGTCCTAGAGGCAGACTTGGATGCAGGCAAGTGGGTGCAACCGAACGTGACAGGCACACTCTACGTAAGTAAACGTTACTCGAGATACATTCCCGCAGTTAGCGACGAGGATGAACTGGTATGGTACTTCGTGAACGAGCATGACGTGACGGATGCAGAATCTCATACCTCTGAAGAAAGAATAGGGAGTATGTCGACATGGTTTTTCCCGCAAGAGCTTGTTGTTTAATACACCAAATGCTTTTTCACCATCGACAATTGAGAAGTCGATTAAGCGCACCACATGTAATTCTTGCATTACTTTCTTTGTTTTATCTGTTTCTACTGCTCGTTAGTATCACTGTAGAATGTATTTAACTTTATGGAGAAAAATTGAACACCACCAGAAAATTGAGGTCAGGTGTAAAACAAAAAAAATGAGAGAAAGATGTGAGTATATTGCATCGTCAGATTTGCTCGTTGGGCTATCATCCTTCATGGGGCCCTGTGTGACGCATGTAGTGAGCAATAGGCCAGCGTTGTCCGAAGCAGCCATACGTGTGCGGCCCATTAACAGATATAGCTTGTTTTTTCTTTTATATAAAATTTCTAAAATCGTACTCCCTCCGTCCCATAATATAAGAGCATTTTTGACACTAGGGAGTATTGTTTATGAGGAGACTTTTAAAATATACTCCCTCTGTCCCAAAATATACTACACTAGTGCCAAAAGCGTTCTTATATTATGGGACGGAGGGAGTATGTACCTCACCATTTATATAATCATGTGAATAATAAGAATCAAAACGTTCATGTATACCAAAGCGTTCAACGCTGCCGCACCTTCTGGTACACAAATCATCGGAAGAATAAGAGAAGTGGCCATGTTATGGGACCGATTGGGCTTGTTCAAAGACCAGCCGGGAGGGGTGGAGGAAACACAAGTAGAGTGGGTCTTTAATGAGTAGTTGCAATAGGAGTTTGGGTGGTGTGGGTTAAAAATCCACATGTAAATACACAATGTAAATATGATCTCGGGAGCTCCTCCCCTTCTCTCTATAATGAATGATACGCATGCTTGTGCGTATTCGAGAAAAAAAGTGTATGTGTATTTTAGGAAACATGTCCATATTTTTTTTCAATATTGACATATGTGGAAATAGTTATCCTTGTAGTACAAAGATAAAATGTTTACATATATCAAACTAAAAGTTTGTGTATTCAAAAAAATGTTTCAAAAAAGGTCTAGTGTATCGAAATATTTTGTGTGTGTATAAAACATGTACTCCAAAAAATAAAATATTTTGTGGAGTCTTTAAAAATAAGCTCGTATGTGACAAGAAATGTTTATATAAAACTAAAAGAGTAGCTCACGTTAAAAATGCCATGTTTTACAAAAGAAGTGTTATGCATTTGCCAAAAAGAAGGCTTAAACTAAACTTAATCCTATCAATTGTATTCACTATATTGTTGCTTTTTAACATATACATTTGTTATAATAGAACCAGCATTTTTTTATGTGCGCGCACCTAATAAGACTTTGGTTCAAACGGATATATATGTGCTCTGGATGTGCTTTATGTTTGAAGTCAATAAAAGTCCCATTTAAAAAAAAGAATACTAGTATAGTTTGTTTAACAGTTTTTATAGTGTGGAGTACAACAATTTACATGTGGCAATGTAACTTAGTATCAAACAATTGGATGGTAAATTGTCTATTTTCAACAATTGTCTGAGCTAAGGACATTATTTTGTTTTGTTGTTGTTACGGAGACTAGCGCCTTGTTGCTCTTTGCCTCCGAGAATGTACTCGTCATTTTCCTCGGCAAGGCACACTCCCTAAAAAGTACTTGGCAAATTAAATGTTGTTGTAAGCTCATGGCAGAATCAAGGATCATTCTAGTATTTTGCCCACTAATTAACAAAATACACTCCTAGGCATTGGCTAAAATACAGGGTCATTCTACCCCGTCTGTGCCTACATGTAAGACGTTTTGGTAGGCGTCTTGTATTTAGGAATGGAGGGAGTGGTATTTTGCCCACTAAGGCCTTGTTCGGTTGAGGTGGTTTTTGAAGGGGAATGGCAGGGTTTGAGGGGGATTAGATCCCCTACAAGTCAAAATCCTCTCCAATTCACTCCGATTCCCACCCTTGGGAGGAGGATTAAACGAACAAGGCCTAAAGTGTAATCCATGACATGGATTCGTTTGACAGCAAGCATAAGCGTAGTACGTAGTACACAATCCATGTAAACCCAAAGCCTGAACAATGAATCTGAATGCACTGCTCAGCACACAAAAAAAATTATAATAGTACAGTAGGACAGGCACACACACAGCATAGGGATCTGAATCATACAAACATTTTGTGGCAGGTAGCCGTGAAGCTGCAACTGGGCGACAAAAACAATTCCCAAAGTGTACTGTACGTGTACGTGCGCTACCAACCCCACCACGCCACTGTTGGACACACAGCAGAGGAGGAATGCAAGCATGATTGGGCTGGGGGATACCTGAGCCAAGGTGAGAGAGAGGCCAATTGGATTCCATCCCTCTCAATTATACAACTCCACACCCCCCCATGTGAGAGCTGAGGTGATATAATTGGTGGAGATTGATTGAATTGAATAGATACAAGCTGGATGAGTTGCATCATGCTGCATAGTATGCTATGCTGGTGTCAAATTCACAACCACCCTAACCCTAGCAGCAGATGACAAGCTAGCTAGCTAGTGTAGATGTTTTATACTTATAGTACATGTATCTATCTATCTAGGCTGCATGGTTGGTTGATGATGGATGATGGATGATGATGTGCTGCTGTTGTAGGGTTTATAGAATGAATGAATGAATGATTCTGCATCGCTCATGTCAAAGTCATGCCTTCTTCTTCTTTAATCAAGTGCCTAGTTTTTACTAGTATATGTGCATGTTGACATCACACTGTCACAATGAGAGCTAATCAGAGGTAAGCATTGTTTGGGACTACCTTGGTTGCCACACTGAGGATAAAATACTAGTCTACTCACTGTATGTGTGGATTGATTCCAGATGAAACCAATACAAAATTCTTGCAGATCTCGATCCTCTGAGTTTTTTGGTAGTAGTATATAATTTTTTGCAAGTTGTGGTATGTAATTTTGTGAGTTTTGGTGGATAATTGTAACTGGAGTCAGCAGCAACCAAAACACTCGAACAAATGAAATTGAATGTATTGAATTCAATTCGGGCAATATCCAGAGTTTCAGACATTAACAGAGGGTTTTGTTTTGTCACTCTCAAGACCAGACCAGACCAGATGGATCCATGGCATGGCAGGAGCTGATCGATTAGGACAAGCGCAAGTGATCGACGGGGATTAATGGAAGTTGACCATCATCGGTGGTGGTGGATCGCGCCGGCCGGCATGCATGCGTTTTCTTCTTCTTGTTCAGATTCTTGAGATTCAGAGGTCGAGGAAGCCGGTCTGGCGGAGCACGGCGTTGCGGACGCGGCAGAGGTCGCGCCCCTTGAGCGTCCGCCCGGCGCCCTCCAGCACCGACGACGACCGCGCGTGCCGCCGCGCCGCCACCACGTGCGGCGGCACCATCTCCTCCCCGTCGTCCTTGTCCTCCTCGTCTTCCTCGGGCTCCTCTGCCTTCTTGGGGCCGCGCTTCGCCTTATCCCTGGGTCTGGCCGGCTGCCCCGGCCACACCGGCACCCTCACCGGCGCCGACTGCCTCGGTGTCGGTGTCGCTGCGCCGTGACCCGGCCTCGCAGGCACGGCCAGGGCCATCCCCGCGTGCAGCTGCTGCCCCTCGACATCGCCACCGCCGTCAGCCAGGAGCGACGAGAGCCCGAAGCTCTGCGGCACGGCGTGCGCCGAGCGACGCCGCGCGCTGGCGCGTCGCGGGGCCACGGCAGCCTCAGCCACCGGCGCGGCCGCCCACCCGTCCACGTCCACACCGCCTCCGCCACCGCCGGCCGGCCACACGACGTCGCTCTCGTCCAGCTCGAAGCAGGCACCGTCGTGGCCCGCCTCGGGCTGCTTGAGCAGGCCAAGAAACCGGAACGCCCCCGCGCCGGGCGACCTCGGCATCTCCATCGACCGACCGTCCGTCCGTCCGTCACACACACACCCACCCCAAGAGGCCAAGGCCACCTCAGCAAGCAAGAGCTATCTCCCCGTGATCCCCCTCTCCTCCTCCTCGCCGGAAGCCGGGCACGGCACGCCACGGTCCCGGATAAGAAGTACTATTGTGTCTGGCTAGCTAGTTTTGCCACGCTCGGCCTCGGGCTCACCACGCTTTGGGTATATAAAACCGTGGGCTTTGCGGGGGCTGCTGCTGGAACTGTAGAGGAAGGAAGGAGAGCGACGGTGGTGAGGCCACCGGGCCTAAAGAATCTCCAGGTGGATGCAGTTGTGATTCTTTCCTGGATTTGGATCCACTCTACGCTTAATCAGTAAAATAAATGGTGATGAGATCTCTTATTTTTGGTTTAGCAGGATCCGATCTTCCAGTCCAGCTGCACATGTGGCAATTGCCTCTTGTTTCTCCACTAGTGTTCATTGGTTGGAAGAATCTTGGTGCGTAGCCTAGTCATTTACACCACGTTCCGCGATGCAATTCTAGTGGTGGTGACAAGTACCAAATGCGATTTTTTTGGTGCTCCTTTTTTTCAAAAAAAAAGAAATCATATTTAAAAGTTTCAAAATAATTCCATGGAAACTTGTGCGTGTTCACTACGGATCCATGGAATTTTATTTTGAAAAAATTTAATTTGTAAGCTGTAAAAAAATGAAATTCCGGCCCAACAACAGAAAAAAGGCACGTAAAATGTTATGAAATTTTACAATAAATAATATACATGTGTGTGTGTGTGTGTGTGTGTGTGTGTGTGTGTGTGTGTGTGTGTGTGTGTGTGTGTGTGTGTGTGTGTGTTTACAAAAAAATCAGTTTTTCTTTTTTGCAATGTGCCCACGCACCAATTTTGTTTAGAAGTTCTCCCTCCTTTTCGACCTATTACTCAATTCATAGGCCATGCGCGTGTTTCTAGATCGTCAATTTATTCAAATAAATACTACCTCCGTTCCAAAATATATGACGTTTTGGTATGCTAGTTTACCTTACCAAAACATCATATATATTGGGAACCTGTCATCAAAATTATATCCAAAATACGTGGTATATGTCATATTGATAAAGGTTTTTTTTGGAAAGTTATTGGTGAGGTTTTAAAACATGTAATTTTCGTCACAAATAATATCTGTTTTGTTAGCGAGTCAAATTGCAGACCTAGAAGTACACACACACACATGCGCCCGGATGGAATTGATACTTGGTTCATCTTTAAAATTTTATAAGTACTAATTTTAAATACGATAGGTGTACTACTATCCTTGTTTATTTGTCCTTACCGTATTTTGGGTCAAAATTTGACCATGTATTTAATTAGCAAAATGTTAATGCATGTCATCAAAAATTAAATATGATCATCCCTCTCCTTCATGAATTGGTTGATTCCACGTGAGAACCAAAAGTAGTAAAAAAAATCGGTGTGATTATAATTATGTTTGCATATTTCCAAAGAGCACATGCCACGGTTGCTTTATTGGATGTTTGTCTTTGAGTGAATATTTGTTTGAAGAGTCTTTTGATCTGTACCTTTTAGTCACTTGCAACACGTCCAGCACCTATCGTTTGGTGCTCGCTCCATTATTGATGTACCACCAGCATGCATGGTCAAACATCTCATTTATGCATTTGTCTGATTCCACATCAAGAGTCAAAATTAATCTGGTCGTAACTAATGTTTACCTATTCCCAAAGCACGTATTACACACTGAAAATTCAGATTCCTTTTTAGATTATCCTAGCAAGTAAAAAGGGAGGGAGTATATAGAAAGAGTAGAAGTGTGGTGTGGATTTTGTAAGAGGCATTTATTCATTCGTTTAGTTAGCTAAAATTTACGACAGATTAGCTAAGGAATGATAACATGTTACTACGTGTTTTTCGAAACAAGTTTTCCGACGAATTTTCATAAAATCAATTTTAGTTTGGGTTTTTCTTAAGGTAAGAAAGGAAAAAAGTAGGCAAGCACGGATATGCGGTTATTTATCTGATCGCCTCTTGAAAAGAAGTAAGTCAGCCTCCTTGAGCTCTTTGGCTCATGTCGCTTCTTGTTCTTCCGCCACGTGTGTAAGGACAAGGTCATCATCTGCTCCGCTCCATCGCTGACTACTACAACATTTACACTTGGCATCTGCAACGACACAAATATCAAGACCTAATCGAAACATCGAGTATGCACACTGCCAAAACAACAATAAAAGTAATAATAATAAGAAGAAAACTACACAACCTGTGACTTGTAGTAGGCCATCACTAAAGCCATCCACCGCCATAGCAACACACGAGCTACGATAAAGGTTCTCCGAAAACAACACCCGATGATGCTTAAGAGTTGTCGTCTCGGGATCCAACCACTGCAGTTCTGGTCTTGGGTTTTTACCCTGAAGAGCACATCTTACCTAGGCTGCCAAAGTAGCGCCGACGCACGGGCAGCGAGGCCCAAGCGACCAATGGAGCAGCGGCGACCGAGCTCGAGGCAGCCGACGAGCCTGACGTAGCCAGGGACGAGGCCGGCGAGGCAGACCTAAGGGCCGCCGTGTAGACGCGGCAGAGGCAGGTGACGATAGAGAGGGCCCGGTCGGAGCGAGGCGACGGCCGGCCTAGACGACGGGCGGGCGACAGCAGACGAGCGCCGGTCGTGAGGGGTCATTGTCGACGAGGCCACCGGGTCGGTGAAGCAACCGGCCGGTCGCGCCGGTGTTGGAGTAGAGACGCACGTGAGTCGACAGTGATGGCGGGCGACGCAAACCGATTTTAGATCAGAAAACCAAAAAGGAAACTCCGATCAAGATGACCGACGAGAGAGAGAGAGAAAACCCGGAGCAAGGACTCGGGAAAAAGACTCTTCAGGGCAAGCGGTAAACATGACCGGCGGACGAACCCTAGGTACAGGCGGCGCGACCCCCGGCGGCGGTCATGGAGGCCAACTGCCGCAGGGGCGGCGCGCGAAGCGAAAGTGGTGGACGGTAGCTAGAGTTGGATCGGTAGGCTGATACCATGTTAGAAGAGAGAGAGAGAGAGAGAGAGAGAGAGATAGAGAGAGAGAGAGAGAGAGAGAGAGAGAGAGAGAGATTTGATGGAATATGATGGATTAAGCCTCGTGGGCAAATATACAAGAATACAATAGGGTACAAGACAAGACAGGAACAAATCTTAGTCTATACTATATTTCCTAATAAACATTATACTCAACAAATATTATCGGAAGTAGTTTGATCTTGTCAAAGCTGGTGGCGAGTATAAGTCCCGATGTGGATTTGGATTTGGCCCTTACGGGGAAATGTTCTCCTCACGGTTGTAACGTTCCGATCAACCCTTGAGCAGCACAGCAAACACAAAAGTAGTGATTGACAATAACCGGGCTAGTAAGACTTGTAGTTAACGATGGTGACTGAATGGTTTGGTTAGTTAGTTGTGAGCTTTGTGTTGGCTGAGGCTTACAATTCGACAAAGCCCCATCCCCATGGAGGCTGTTGTCTGCCGTGGTGACTACATGTAGACTAGTGGAAAGTTGGATTGTGACCGTGGCCTGTGGAACGTTCCAAACAAACCAATCCTCGATGCAACGTATCCGCCGTCATTTATTTATGAATTGCATTTTCTTTTCTTTTTTTAACTTCCAGGAAGTGCATGCACACAAGCATGCGTCATTGTGCATGTATGACGATGGAGCATGTGTCCACTAAGGCATGGAAGATGCATGCGTTTTGTGTTTGCTCTCTAAATTCATTGGGCATATCCAGGGAAGGAATGGAATAGGTTCAACGTCGACCATTGGTTACTCCAATAATTCTACCCCGCCATGGGCTTCTTGTTTGCTCTTCTAATGTAAGATAGCTTGGATATTTCAATATGAACTATGTATGGGCTAAAATGAGTGAAAAAAAAAGACTAAAATGTGTTTCTATTTGATTCACAAAAAAGTTAATTAGGGCATCTTATATTTGTGAACAGAGGGAGTACTACCTTTTGTGATGAGAAAACTAACCGAGGGAGCTGCTGCTGAGTGTTGATGCTTGATCATCATACGGACGAGCATGTCTACCACTCAGACCTGGCCAGACCATGCTACACGGGCCGGGCCAAAAACACTTGATCATCCCTCGAGTGTGTAGATTCACTCATTTTGCTCCGTATCTAGTCCATAGTGAAATCTCTACAAAGACTTATATTTAGGAACGGAGGGAGTACTTCCTTGGTCCCAAGAAAATGCCATACATTGTGGAACAGAGGGAGTAGCTAGCTAGCTTGATGATGGTGACTGAAATGGTTGGTTGGCTGCGGCTAAGAATGATTAGGACCCGACCGATGGAAGGAGGCCGTGGTGTACCAATCGTGGTGGCTAGCTAGATGTAGACTATAGAGGAAAGTTGTGTAGATTGATGGTGAGGGTGCATGGCCTGTGGTCTCCAACGTTCCCAACTGGCATTATATTTCTCGGTGCAATTAATGCATCTGCATGCCGATGATTCTCTCACTTTGTTTCTAAGATTTCAAGTTTGCATGCGTAATTGCGTCCATGGAGCATGTGGTCGTCCACTGGAAAAGACACGTACGGAAATTGCAATGTCTGCGCGTGCAGCACACCATTATGCTATGCATGCACGGCAGTACATTTTGTCCAACAAGTCGGGTCGGGTCGTTTGCTCTCTTGACTGATTGTTTGGGCCGGCGAGCATGATTTCCTTTGTGCATGCATGCTGACAGTCTCCATCCATCGATATCAGATATAGTAGTACTAGCAAACAAATTAATAAGTGAACCGGCGGACGGACGGACGGCTGCGCGCGCGCGGGCGCCGGGACCGGAGACCGGACGCGGACGTGAATCATTTCATTGGTGGAAGGGCATGCATGCATGCTGCTAGCGGATGGCCGGCGATGCACTCGTGACACCACCGCGCGCCCACAGTTTGTACGTGAGACGGACGGCGGTTGGCGTGGGACGACGACGAGGTTGAGCTAGCCGAGCGGGCGCCCACAGTTTGTACGTCCTACTGCGTGCGTGAGGGAGCGGCGGGCATGATGACGGACTGCATGCGCTCCTCGTGCACAAGTGAACAAGTCCGGCGGGCTTCCCTCGCAGCTCATCTACACAGGTGCAGCAGGCTCGAGTAGACAAAATTGACAAATTTGACCTATGAACGAAATCAAATCACAGAATGAACTGCCCGTGAAACTATTTCACGCGGCTAACCTTTTTGTGTGACGCCCGACACGAAGGCGCCACACTACACTGTGCAACGCCTCACAGATAGGCGCTACACGCCTGGCCAGCGTCGCACCTGTGTGATCCGAAAATTACTAAGTCAGTGTGCAGCGCCTAGCTTCTAGGCGTTGCACTAGTGGTTGCTTCATTTTGTAGTGCAACCACTAGTGCAGCGCCTGAGAGCTAGGCGCCACATCTCTGATCAAATGCCAAGCTCGTGAGGCTCAAAGACAATGACTTAGCAATTTTTAGGCAGTTTGGGGTGCAACGCTAGCTAGGCGTGTAGCGCCTATCTGTGAGGCGTTGCAAAGTGTAGTGTGGCGTCTCCGTGTCGGGCGTCACACAAAAAGGTCAGCCGCGTGAAATAGTTTTACGGACAGTTCATACTGTGATTTGATTTCATCCACAGGTCAAATTTGTCAAATTTACCGCTCAAGTAGATGACTAACAGCTAGCATCTGGTCCAATGTGTGTGGTTGGGATGGATCCATGCATGGAGGGAATGAAAGCTTTGGTTTCAGGCTGGCTCATGACCCAAACAGCATCCATCCATCCATCCATCGCTCATCTCATTGCTGCTGCGGCTACATTGCGTATGCATGCATATATCACTGTCCGACATGACAAAGAAAAGAAAGATAACACGGAACTACTCCGTACCCTAGAGACTACAGCCGCCGCTGAGCCTTTTCCAGATTCCTTTGTGCACGCACGCCACCACACTGCACTGTCCTACACTCCTACTCTGCTACTGCTACATGATGGATCCATCGATGCGGGAAGAGGCCAGCCTGGACCTGGACCTTGTGCCGCCCACCATAGAGGAGACGGGAGGAGAGGAGCTGACCGCTCACTGCTGCAAACTTATTATATGTGCAGGGAGACTACCAACCATTTTTCACCACCCGGGTGACCGCGCACGTAACAGCAACTCCAACCGGGCGACCCAAATGGACACACGCTTTGTCCGCCTTTTATCCATTTGAATCGGCCCAACGGACGCCCGTGTCCGGGCGTCCGTTTTCGATTTGGGTCAGCGCGTGCACACAACACTGGCCCGGCCCAATTTTTTAATTCGCGCCTGAAATATTTGTTATATTATGCTTCAAATTCAAGTACTCCAGGATGCAGAGATGGTCCTCGTGGTGCCAGTGATGTAGAGGGGAGATTCATTCACCTCCTATCTCGTGGTAGATCACTTCTACTTTGTACCCCATCAACAATCAATGCAACAAAGCATGACATAGGGATTTACCTCTTTGAGGGGGCCTGAACCAGGATAAACCTCGTGTGCATTCATTATCGGGTAACGAAAACACCACCATTATCGTGTGCATCCATCACAGGTCGGACCTAGGGTTTTCACCCCCGAAGCTCGAAACCCAGTGCTCGAAGACTACCATCAAGCCAAAGACATAGTGTGTCACCACCACTCTTTGTCTTAGAAGACGAAGCTGCATGAAAAAGGCATCCACACACCATGGTCACACAAAGTTGAAATCCAAAGCGTTCCTCGCATTCATGCCCGGACGTAGTTGCTCGCGTACACATCCTTGGCATTGATATCACTAGGTGATCAAATCTACGAGCGCTGAACTATCAGACAACATGAAGAGCTGAACATCGTCGGGATCCTCACATGCACGTGCGCCAAAAACCGTATGGCAGAGACGGATGACAACAATTGCGTCGACAATTATGTTGCCGCCGCAAGCCGTAGCCGTACCACCCCAACTCGTTGGTGCCCGTTTTTGCGTCGCCGTCGTTGTTAGCACTTCGCCACTGCCACTATGGACCAGCCCCCGAGCAGGCATTGCCAGATCCTTGCGTTCAAGGCCCATTATCAGGACACCACCCGCGCCGGCCGTCGCCACCCACGTAGCATGACGACCACCCTGGGCACTCGGGTCCGCCGCCCCGTCCATGTTCCATATAACGGTGGCGCGCCACATGAGGCCGATGTGTTGCACAACACCATTTAGAGAGCTTCTCGAGCGAGTGATCGTTGCACAATCGAGAAGGCATCCCACTGCCACCGCCGGCTAAGCGGGCTTTGCTCTCAACATCCGGCGACAACAGAGTAGACGAGTAAAGGAGGTGGCGGGGACAGCGACAGCTAGGGTTTCACCTGAGACCCCCTTGGGCGACACGCGCGACCCTCAAAATTGTGTTTCACAAGACACAATCGCATTTCGCAGAATTTTACATGAATAATACCGAAAGTAGTTTCATCTTGTCAAAGCTTGTGGCGAATGTAAGTCCCGACGTGGATTTGGGCCTTAAGGGGAAATGTTCTCTTCACGATGTTAACGTTCCGATCAACCCTTGAGCAGCACAGCGAACACAAAAGTAGTGATTGACAATAACCGGTGCTAGTAAGTAATTTACTTGTAGTTACGATGGTGACTGAATGGTTTGGTTAGTTGGTTGTGAGCTTTCTGTTGGCTGAGGTTTACAATTCGACAAAGCCCGATGGAGGCCATTGTCTACCATGGTGGCTACATGTAGACTAGTGGAAAGTTGGATGGTGACAGTGGCCTGTGGAACGTTCCAAACAATCCAATCCACGATGCAACGTATCTGCCGATATTTATTTATTTCATTTTTTTTCCTTTTAATAACTTCCAGGAAGTACTCCGCTTCAAGAAGAAATAAAAACACATGCGTATGTTTAATTTTATCTTTTGCAAGAGAAGTGTGTGTGTGTGACGATCGAGCATGTGTCCACTAGGACATGGAAGATGCATGTTCTCCAAGTTAGTTAAGGGACGGGCGGAGCCATTTTGGGTTTGCTCTCTTAATTCATTGGGCATATCCAGGGCAGGAATAGGATCAAGATCAACACCATATGTGAGGGAGTACTACCTTATGTGAGAAGGTCATTTCCAACACGAACCCTCAAACTGCCCGTCAATCAACAGGCATCCCTATGTTCAATCAAAATCTTCCATCCCAATATCCTAGAACGTGTTAATCTATATATTTTTACGTTAAAAATCATTTGAACTATTTCAGGAAAGAAAACCTTAAACTGCCGTGATTTTTTGGAAACCGATTCTTCCGGCCCAGCTAGGGGAGAAAACCAGTAGCGAGAAAAGAAAACCTTGGTTTGATCTAGTCAACGCTGATGGTGAATATATGAAGTCCCAAATGAAACTTGAGACCGTGTACTTTCTAATGGTATAACGTTTAAACCGTACAACTCATCTTATATTGATCAAATTATAGATGTAGAAATATGCGCAAGCCTTATAAACTGAAAAAAAGTAGTAGTTTGACGATGGTGACTGAAGATGGTTGGTTGGTTGGTCGTGAGCCCGATGGAGGCCGTGGTGGCTAACATGAAAGCTGTCTAGATTGATGGATGGTGACACTGGCCTGTGGAACGTTCCAAAACAACAAATATATTTCTCGGTGCAATGTATCTGCCGTTAATTATTCATTATTTGCACTTTCTTATTAAGTTTGTGTTACTTTGTGCTGGAAGTGCATGCATGCATGCACACACATGCGTAATTGCGTGCATGACGTACGATGGAGCACACACCACATTTTCTCCAACAAGTCGAGCAACGGACGGACGGACGCATCCATTTTGCGTTTGCTCTCTTGATCGATTCTTCGGATATTTTAGTTGCGAACGTCAGCCAGGGGGACATGAAATCTCGACGCAAGGCCGCTGCCAAGTCAGATTTGAAAACTAGTTCACTGTAAGACAAAAGAGAGCGAACACATTACTTTCCCAAACAATCCCCACGCACCGCACTGACTAGTGTCATGGTCTTGCACATGGGACACCTGGGTTTGAATCCTAGGGCCTGTTTTTTTTTTTTGCCTTCTTTTAGGTACATGGCATTTTTTCTAGAAAAATTAACATGGCAGCATATAAATTTTTTTAAGTATGTCACACGACAATTTAAACAATTTTTT
This sequence comes from Aegilops speltoides, assembly GCA_021437245.1. NCBI lineage: Eukaryota > Viridiplantae > Streptophyta > Magnoliopsida > Poales > Poaceae > Aegilops > Aegilops speltoides. Next base: position 497,326,697 of record CM038144.1, on the reverse strand, counting down.
TCACAAGTCAAGTTTTGTAGGAGATAGCATTTTATATTTAAAGAGATGGCATTTTATATTTAAAGAGATGTCATTTATTATAAGAAGGAGGTGGCATTTTTATATAAGACTTGACATTTTATTATTAGAAAGAGATGAAATTTTATATTAAGAGATGAAATTTCTTTATTATTAAGAGATGACCTTTTCATATTGAAATATGGCATTTTTATATTAAAAAAGAATAAATTTGCATATCAAGCGATGAAATTTTTTTAATTAAAAAGATGGCATTTTTATATTAAGAGATGACATTTTTATTATAAGAAATGGCTTCTTTTAGGTACACACGACATTTTTTCTAGAAAAAATGACATAACCGTTTTATAATTTTTCAAAGTATGTCACATGGCAAAAAAAAACTTTAAAAAAAATCTCAAGTCAAGTTTTGTTTTTCTACATGGCATCTTTAACATTAACAGATGGCCATTTTTCTAATATCATGGCATTTTTCTTCTTCTATTGTTGATACGGAAAGTCATTCATAGGACCATGGCAAGTCTGAAAACATTTTTTAACATCCATGATTAATTTCTGATAGTAGAAGACATCGTTTGTCCATGGAGTATCTGCTCCCAAGCTCAAAATGCTCCCTCATGAAGAGTAAAATTAGAAAGAAAAAAATCTATTTTTTTTAGTGCTAAACTTGTATGCTTGCAAAATTTCAGACGAAATGACATCCGTGGAAGTCGTGGCAAAAAAAAAAAATTTGATGCTCCAAAAATACGAGTTTTGAAAATATTTTGGACTGCTGATTATGTTTCTTTTTTAATTGTTTAGTGATAAAAGTTTTCAACGCTTGCGAAATTTCATCGTGAAGTGACATTCGTGGAAGGCGTGGCTAAAAAAATCGATACTCCAAAAACGTAATTTCGAAATGCATTTTGGAATGATGATTTTGTTACTCGGGACTAGAAGACTACTTCGGTGTTCGATGGGGGTTTCGTCCCCAGAGACCGGACGCTAGTTATTGGGGGCCATTTATTCTTTGTGCGAGCAGAGCAGGGCAGGGCAGGATCGCCGACCATTAAATTAAGTCTTTTACATGGTCGCTTTGTAACAACTTAATACTCTCTTTGTCCCAAAATAATATCTCAACCTTAGTATAACTTTGTACTAGTTGTAGTAAGGTTGAGACACTTATTTTAGGACGGAGTGGGTGTACGATATTTTAGACATGGTCATTGACACTAAAAATGTGTTATGAAAAGTTACAGAGGTAGTGACCTTTGTGCATGGTGACAGTCTCCATCAGATATAGCAAGAACAACTTTGAAAAGAAAAAAGATATAGCAAACAAAGCGACGGACGGACGGTTGCGGGCGCGACGGCGGGGACAGCCGGCTCCACACCACACCGGAGACCGGACGTCGACGTGAGTAATTGGTTTGGTGGTAGGGCATGCACTTTTTTTTTTAAAAAAAAATCGAGGATCATGAAAGGCATGCACTCGTGAAGCGACCGCGCGTGGGGACGAGGTAGGCCGTGCTCCCGTCGGGACGGTCCCAACGCACGCACTGGTGGTGGCGGTGGTGGGCACAGTTTGTACGTACGTACTGCGTGCGTGAGCCGGTGAGCGGCGGACGGCCATGGCGACGGCACACGCTCGGCACCAAGTGGACCGGCGAACAATTCCGGCGGCAGCTGCTTCTGCCCAAGCAGGTGTGTACCAGCATGCATCTTAGCTGAGCATGCACCAGTCAGTCAGTGGGTCAGTCAGGATATCGACATATCTATCGTAGCAGCAAGTTGAGGCTCATCTCGAAGCTCGACGACTCCAAAGAGCGGGTGCAGGTGCACTGCACCGGGAGGGTGAAAGTGAGATATGATGCGTCACTGATTGCTGCTGCAGTGCGATGCGACATGAAAAGAAAGATAACACGTACGTACGTACCCAACCGACCGGCGCCAGATTTGTGCACGCACGCCACGGCACTGTCCTACTGCGTGATCGATATGAGTTGTGCCACTCCGGCCGGTCTTCGCAGCTGCCACAGCCCGCTGGACAGCAGAGCTCACTGCTGCCTGCACTGCGTGGAAAATATATATATATATAAATATATATGCAAGGACAAGACGGAGACAAGTAGTACCATGCATGCATTTTCTTACCACACAAAGATTTGCACATTGCACGCAGACTCATATATATGCAAGGAGAAGATGGAGATGAGTTCCCTAGGCCTACGGGGAAGAAGAGGACGCCAAGCATTTTCAATATTCACCGGCGACCGCGCACGTAATGTAGAGTACGTTCAGGCCTCCCAAGCAAGGGTCCGGTGTCCTGCACACCGGAGACCGGACGTGGTGGCAGGGCATGCAATGCATGCAGCTAGCTAGCCGATGGCCGGAGATGGCTGCACTCATAATGCCACCGCGCCCACAGTTTATATTACGTGCGTGCGTGCGTGCGTGAGACGGTGAGCGGACGGCACTAGGGCCAGGCTAACAGGTCCGACTGGCTCTACCCAATCTCTCTCTGTGCATAACAGCATATACAGTCGGGCACCCCAAACCGGTTTCATACGTCCGCGCGGTCAGTAACCGGTCATGAAATTTCGATCCAGACAGACACCTCAAACAGGTCTCAAACGTCAGGGCTGACCGACACCCCTCACATCCAACCTAAATATGGGGCATCCGGGAGCGTCCGTCACGTCGGACCCGGCACACACTGGCCCACCCGACCCCACATATATTCCTCCCCATCCGCTTGCCAGACCAAACGCTAGCCAATTCACACTCCACTCCCTCCGCCATCCAAGCTCACCTCCGACGATTTCCGGCCGTCTCCGGCATGGCAGGCAGGGATCTGACTTCGACCAGTCCGGATGCATCGACATGGGTGTCATCCCGTGCGGGTTGGAGGAGGCAATGGCAGTCCGCATTGCACTCCGCCACTCCCGGGAGGACAACGCTCGGCTGACGGTAGGATTTGTCCTGCGCGACTCCGTAGCGCCGGCTCAACGAGCGCTCGGGTCCTCTGGGGCTGGATCATGCATCACGGTCCCGACAGCCGGAAAATCTATCCTTTCCCATCACCAGTCAGACGTACTACGATCGAGTCCCACCAGGACCGGTGTGTCGGCCGTGGGAAGGAGAGGATAAGGGCCGTCGAGGCCCGCATCACGGCAGAAATGGTGGTTGATGTGGCCGTGCGGACGGCCACAGCGGAGAAAGCCATCCGCGCCCTCAGTATGAAGAAACGACAGTGGAAGAACACACGCGCCCCTGCGCCCGAGAGCAGAATCGGGCGGTCCGTGCCATGGCTGGGCTGCCACCAAAGGAGGACAACGGCGCCGAGGATAGCTCCGGCGACGAGTAGATCCGGCTCCTACTGTGTCTTCGACCAGTACTTCGGCCAGAAGCAATGTAAGGGCGCCGAGAAGGGAGGGCAGCCGTGTATGATCTTCACCATAGCCAAACATGCCAACTTTTTGTAGTCCGATGGTATGTTAGTAGTGATGGAGTAGCCGAACGATGTGTGTAATGCATCGACGTAATTGCACGAGCATGTATGGATTTAAGATATGATAATTGAGGTGTCCAATTGTGAGAAGGTAAATTTAAGGCTTGACCGGTCAGTGTCTGTCTGACGCGCTGATGGATTTGAGGGAGTGAACGTGTGGATGGGTTGGAGTTGGAGTGAAAGCTTCAGTTCAATTCAGGCTAATGAGATGACCCAGAGAGAGAGAGGGTGCAGTGCAGCGCAGCACGAGGGTGAAAGTGGAATATGATGCGTCGCTGAATGCTGCTGGCCGACATGAAAGGATAGGAGGAACTACCATGCTCTACCCTATCCTACCCTACTCTACAGTAGTAACAGGATGCCTTTCCAGATTTGTGCACGCACGGCACGGTTCTACCATCTCTGGCTTATTGAGTCATTTTGTAATTTGAATCAAATTTTGATCAAAGATTTAACTAACATAATGTAAATGTATGTCAATAAAAATTATATCGTTGTATTCATATTTGAACATAGTTTTTAATGATATAATTTTTTTGAAATGCATGAACATTTTGTTAGTTAAGTCTATGATCAAAATTTAACACGAAAGACAATAAAAACCAATAAACCAGGACAGAGGTAGTACTTACCGCAAGTACATGATGGATCAGCAGTTCGATACCGGCCCCTAGCCTGGTCATTTGTGTGTTGCTTTTACTAAATATAAATTATCACATGGGAAACTTAATTGGCCCGCTGACCCCTGAAACCTTATTTAGATGTCTGGCCACCCAAATAAGTAACGTGTTCATCTCCAACACTAACTCGCAAATTTCTTCCCGTATTCGTCCGCAGACATGGATGTGAGAGCCGGCCATCCAAAACTAGCCACATAGTCCGGTTACAATTCAAATGAAATTCAATGAAAATGAACAAATTTGATTCAAACTCAAACAAACCAAACAATATTCGTTCACACTTGTATGATTTGAAATATGAGAATACATACTAAAATTGTGGACATTTTAGAATTCATGGCTATGTTTTTATTTTGCCAACAATTTTTGATTTGGCAAGCAGTTTTTGAAATAGTGAACACCTTTTGGAATTCTCAAACATTATTTAAAATTAACCAGTATTTTTGAAATTCACGAACATTTTTTGAATTTGTGAACATTTTTAGAAGATCATGGCCATTTTTTATTCATGAACATTGTTTTGATTTCATGAACATTTTTTAAGAATTCAAGAACTTTTATTCAAGTTCATAAAAATCATATTCTAGACTTGTTTTTGAAATACGTGTTGATTTGTTAAATTTTAAATATTTTTGTATTTGTGAACATTTTAAAAATCCTGTAACAATTTCCTATTTTGAAAAAAAATATTAGTAAAGACAGAAAAAAGAAAAGATATGCTGCCCTCGACCGGCCCAAATCGTGCAAGGTGTGTGTGTGTGTTTTGGATGTTATCCTCTGGGTGCTGATTTTTGCGGCCCGCGTCACCGGCCAGGAGGTTCGCCGCCATTCTCAAGCAGTAGCACGCGTGAGTCCGGGAGTGTGTAGGTTTGTTTTTTTCTCTTCTTTTCTTTTGCTTCATATTTTTAAGACATAGAATTACTTAAAAATAATGAAAACCACGAATTTGAAAAGTTGTTTAACACATATTCAAAAAACGTTCAGATAAAAAACTTTAATCATGAATTTGAAAAATGTTGAACATGTATAGAAAAATGTTTCTAATGTATACAAAAACATACAACGTATAGTTAAGAAAATGTTAATCATTTATTTAAATTATGTAACTGTAGTGTAAAACAATTATTAGTATAGTTATACTGTTTTTCTGATATCATTAAAAGTACATTTCAACATGAATTACAATTTTTTTTAAATGTATCCAAACAAAAGTTCAAAATCATTTGCTTGAAAAATGATAATTATGTATTTGGAAAATATTTAAGGTGCATAAAAAATTATTTTGGGTGTATACAAAAGATGTATAATGTTGATGAAAGAAAGTAACGTGTTGATGTATAGTGTACAGACCAAAAACATATATTTTAAAAAAATGTTAATCATGTGCTTGAAAAATGTTTAACATGCATACAAAAATGTCTCATGTGTTGACGATATATTGTCTATGAAAAGAAAATAGACATCAAAAAATATATTTTAAACAATTAACCTTATGTATGAAAATGTACAATACGTGTACAAAAATGTTCATGGTCGGGCGATACCGCCGCGGCTATTTCTCGCCCCGTTGCCGCGCCAAACAACACCGCGGGAGAGGGGCAGAATCATCACCATCACGAGAAGCACAAATTTTGACCAAATATAGAGTCAACATTCTTCATGAGACCAAAACTCATAGGAAACTTATATTACAGCACACGTACGTAATCCTCTTAAAATTCTTGTATTTTACCCCCTGCCTTCTATAAAGCTAAGCCATACACTTAGCATGCTCTTGAAAAAAAAAAGTAGAGATTATAACGTGCTAGCATATATTATCATTAGTTTGAGTATATACGATAACTAGAAAAATATCTAAACAGAAACACGGAGACAGGTTTAGAACAGAAACAAGAGGTGGCTAATATGGACCACTCCCCTATGGTTAGTACAAGTGTTGTTTTTTGTTATTATAAATTCCTTAAATGTATATGTTGCTGTTGGTGTAACTGTGTAAGCACAGTCCTTGGGTGCCCATGTTGCTATTGGTGTAACAGTGTGAGCACAGTGCTTTGATGTCGTGTCCCTGTCATTACTTGTCTGCTCCCAGATCTGAATATTCCCCAGATCTAGCATGCCTTGGATTGTTGGCACATTTGCATATATAGGAGGTTGTTAATGGTGAATTGTTGTATAGTTCTTCTTTCTCTGCACACAGCTAAAGCTTTAACTCTGTTTCAGCTGGAATTTTCCCCATTATCGGCTAGCTTGATTTCGAGCTCTCGCTTACTGTATTTCTTCCTACTTTCAGGAGTTTTTCTTTTGCGATCAAGGCATGAGTTTTGTCTATTGTATTAAGATAGGAAAAGGCAAAAGGTAACTAAAAAACATTTTAAAAAAACACGCCGATGCGGACCCAAACAGCCCACCACCACCGAACACGGCCACTACCCGGAGAGATAGAAAGCGAGGTCTTCGAAAACGCCTTCAAGAAGGGAAGCGACACCCAAGTGCACTGTTGTCGCCGGCATCGAGCCCCATCCACCACAAAGTTTTATTGCGGACTTGTGCTCGACCCCTCCAACAAACCTTGGGTAATGGTCCGACTAAGTCAACAAGGATTATCGCCGCACCCGCTCCGAGTAGGCACGATCCTATGTTGAGGAAGTACTCCTCGACAATTACTCCAAGAAGGAAAAAGGGTGCCCTCGAGCGCCATTATCATCGGGAAAGACCCTTGTCGAATCAAAGCTTTTCCATGACCCTTATTCCTCGCCACCTCAATTGACTCCGGGTAGGGGGCCTAGCCGATGCGAACCTGCGAAACTCAGATGCGGCTCCGCTCATATTCATCAACAGCGCATCGCACCAAAACGGAGCAACAGGGCAGCATGGCCACGCAACACCATGGAGGACCGTTGGAGTCGATGCTAACACCACATCGGCCCAGATCTAGCTCACAACACATCTGCACCCGCCGCGCAGCACCACCACCGCACACCATGGAGACACCAGTACCACAACGTCGTGCGGGCGCAACCCTAGCAATCATGATACCAATGCCACGAAGACGCAGTCGTAGAACTGTCAACTACCATGAGAGCGGCCCACCTGGGTCCAGATCAGGTTCGCAATGCAACTGCGCGCCGCCCGCGCAATCACCGTTGATGTATTCGTAAGCGGCCACGCTACAATGCAGAGAGCAGATCCCGCTGCCGCCAGCTCCACGTGGGCTTTGCCTGCCGAAGGCTACCGACAACGGTGAGAGTGGGGGGGGGGGAGGGGGTTGCAGCCGGAGAGTTGGCATCACCGCCCGTGTCACGCTGGAGGAGGAGCGACGCGGTGGGCAAGAGGGAGTTTAACATCCGAGATATTAGGTGAAGATGGAAGAAAGAGTTTTACATAGTAGCAAGGAAGTGCTGCCAAACTCGGATGTGATATTTTGCGCTAGGACGATTTAACACACAATAATTGACTTCACCAAATTCATGGCCGAAATCTGTTCTTACTAGAAAACAAAGAAGGGGAGATAGAAATAGAAGAAGAAAACTGTGTAGCTGTTCTTATCAGTTTAAATGGGGATAGAAGAGGACTAGAGATAGTAGAATAAAGAGACTACAGAAGTAATCAAGAAGTATTCCACTTGATTAATGATAACCAGCACCTCACCACACTATATAGAAAGATAAAAAGTAAGAGACTATTCTCGCCAAAATTTGTACTCCCTCCGTTCACTTTTATAAGTCGTTTCGACAAGTTAAAATGGACCGTTTTGCATGTTGTGTGAAATGTCTTCAATGTCTTATAAAAATGAATAGAGAGAGTAGCTAAGGTGCATCTCTTACGGAGAGATGACCTCATGAGTGTCTAAGGTGTCACCGTGTCAGATCCAAAATAATTAATGCCATGATCTCACCTTACCATGTATGCGGCCGCGATGACTAGACAAGCAGGCCCGTCATCCGTCCTCCAGCACCACCACCACTCACATAGTCAAATAGTATCACCATCATTCCATCCAGCATCACCATCAGAAAATCGACTACTAGTAGTATTACCCAGAGCCATCATTCGCTCCGTTTCATGTGCTGAAAGCAAAGCATTTTGTTTCTGTCGAGAGCAAAGCATTTCTCTTTAGATTCCCCTCGTTTTCGGTACAGTTGTAGTACTCCCTTCGGTCTTTTTTACTTCGCATATTCGATCTGTGTCAAGTCAAATTTATAAAGTTAATTTGACCAAATTTATATTAAAAATATATCAACTTCTACAAATCAAATATATATTTTATGAAACTACATTTCGTAATGAATCTAATAATGTCGATTTAGCATTATGAATATTGATACTTTTTCTATAAATTTGATCAAAGTAGAAATACTTTAACTTCGGATAAAACTTATATACAGACAAAAAGGACCAAAGGGAGTACTCCACATGCGCGCACACACACTGGTGCGCAGGTCTAGGGTAACAGTGGATACATTGCACTAGCTACCTCTTTAGTCTGGTCATAGTGGGGAGTAACTTAGAGTATCTACAGCCAAACGCCCGCGGACGCGATCGGGCACGTCCGCAAACAACCGATCATGCCTCGGATTAGCCACTCTGCATCTGACTCTCTCATATTTCATCCCTTATATTCATACAAATCATGCAAAATAAATATTACTTACTACATGCTACGTACTACCCTATCTAGTCTTCGTCACCGGAGATGACCACAACAGCGGTGTCGGGCGCCGGCTGGACGGGCGGGTAGGAGGGCTCCGGCTCATCCTCCTCCTGCTCGACCTCATCCATGTAGACGAACATCTCCGCCTCCTTCATGGCCTCTTGCGCCTCAGTCTCCTGCCTGCAATGGCATCTGGCCTCTGCAGCCGACTCCGACCGGAGGGAATCGATGATGCCCTGCTGCTCCGTGCAGATCCGTGTCGCCAGCGTCCCCCACATCCTCCTCCTCCTCCTCCTCCTCCTCCTCCTCCTCCTCAACCTCCAACTCCTCCTCCGGATCCACTGCATCCGGAGGTAGCCCCGCAGCGATCCGGGCTTCGAGCCTAGCCCGGACCTGCTCAAGGAGCTTGAGCCGGCGCTCTGGTGTCAGAAATGGCTCACTCCTCACCCGGTGGCGTGGGGGCATGGCTACTAGGCGGCCGGGTGGCGTGGAAAGTTGTGGTGGCGGCGGACAGGCGGAGGCAAATGTGGATGAATGGTAGGGTTTCGGTGCCGTCGGTCGACTTACATAGCCGGGCCAAGCAGTACGCGGCCCGTTGGAGCGGCGCCACACGGCGCCACTAGTCCGACGAAGGAGATGAGCTTTGGACCGATGGGTTTTCGGGCGTTTCCGAGTGGGACCCCGCCGTCAGTCCGATGTGGCGGGCGCGCCCAGGAGCCCCCATATTTGGGCTGGATATGAGGGGTGCCGGTCAGCCTGGGCGTTTGAGAGCCGTTTGAGGGGTGGGCGTCTGGATCAAAAAATCGTGACCGGGCGGCCCGCCCTGGTGTATGAGACGGGTTTGAGGCGCCCTGATGTAGATGCTCTTATAGAGCACTTTTGTCTACATAGAAGAGAGAGACATGAAAAAAACGTCAAGGAATGGGCAGAGCCTGCCTCTTGCCTCTGTGTGAGAAGATAAAAATGTTTAAGGAAAGAAAAAAGATAGAGAGAAAGTAAAAAATAGATGTAAAACCTTTCAACCAACCTTATAGTCAGCCCTATTATATAAATAATTACTAATGCTAACACTTTTTTTTCATAATGCTAACACTTGATCATACGGCACACTCATATAGCCAGCGTGTGATATGCGTCCCCCAGGATTACTGGCAGACAACAGTCGGTAGAAGGTCCGTTTTGGCTTTGTGCTCCCATCACCCTCATTTTCTTTAATGATTAAACGTGCGTCCCCCAGGACCAATATCAGTTTGCAAAAATGTATGCTTGCTAAGAAACAAATTAATTTTTGGGGAAAACTTCCAAAACTGTTACTTCATCCTGTCCTGGCATCTCCATGGCGCGACTTGTCCCGGCCCGCTAAGTCTAGGTCGCTAACTAACCCCCACATGCCCAGCCCCAGCTAGCCGAATTCAATTCATTTTCAGTACTCGCTTTGACGAGGACGGCGCCACACCGACACTGCACGATCTCCCTTGTCTCTATCAATTATTTGAAATTTTGGCCACCTGCGCGAGCGTAATGACAGTAAGTATTAAGAGCAACTCCAATGCAGCTATCCATTTCGTCTGCCGACGCCCGTTTGGGTCGGCACGAACAAATGTGCTGGCCCAACGCGTCGACGCATTCCCAAAACACTAGTAGAAAAAGAGGCTTTCCGTCCAGCCCCATAAGTCGCGAAGCTGTAGGAACCGCGACTAATGGGACCTTTAATCATGGTTCGGAGGTGAACCGCGACCAAAGGCCCGCCTGTGGCGCTCGGTGGCAAGCTGGTGCACGAGAGGGCTTTAGTCGCGGTTGGCGGACAACCGCGACTAAAGGTCCTCGTGTGGCCCAAGGCTTTAGATCATGGTTGGCAAAGCCAACCGCGATTAAAGGTTAGACCTTTAGTCCTTTGAGCGCCAACCGCGACTAAAGGCCCAACCTTAGTCGCGGTTGGTTAGACCTTTAGTCCCGTTGGTCCGCCAACCGCGACTAAAGGATTTTCAAACTCTACCCCCGGGATCGCTTTTCAGTTTTAGAAAAACAAAAGAAAATTATGGAAATGTCAAAAAATAAAATAAAATAAGTTTTCCATGTGATATGTGGTCTAGTTGTTGGGAAAATTAACAAATATGAATTTCGACTTTATTTGCAAAATCTCTCTCGAAATTCTTAAAATTGGCATAACTTTTGCATACGAACTCGGATGAAAAAGTTTTTATATGAAAAATGATCTACTCGAAAAGTTACATCCGAATTTAACAGGGGAACCCGTTAAACATTTTAGAATCCCCAAAACCTAACAGAAAAAAAAGATACGGGCTTTTAAGTTCGGAGAGGCAAAAAATTCAAAAATTTCAAATTGTGGTCAAACTGTGGTCAAACAATGGTCAAACTAATTATTCTAGAATATTAGTGTTACAAAATAATTATTTCAGTTTTTTAAATTTTGGTCAAATCTGGTCAAACTGTGGTCAAAAATGGTCAAACTAATTATTCCGAAATATTAGTGTTACTAAATAATTATTGTTTTTAAAACAATAGTTTCAAACTCAAACAGTGAAATGTGTCACTTCATGCTCAAGCTAAATACCGAGGGTTAATAGAATTGACATCCTACTATTGTCGGAAAACAACAAGTGCAGACTTGGAAACGAGGAGAATAGAACCCGGAAGTTAAGCGTGCTCAGTGGGGAGTGGGAGGATGGGTGACCGCTCGAAGTTAGATGATTTGGAATTATGAGGGTGATTAGAGATTAGAGGATAAATTGAGCAGTGATGAGGGTGGTGATTAGAGATTAGAGGTTAAAATAATTCGAAATTTGAAAATAAAAAAAAATGAAAAAATTCGCAAAAAAAATTCGTAAAAAAATTTAAACCTGCGGAGGAGGCTTTAGTCCCGGTTAGCCACGAGAACCGGGACTAAAGCCTTTAGTCGCGGTTCGTAAGGGGCCGCGACTAAAGGGGGGGGGTCTTTAGTCGCGCCTAGCTAGTCGCGGTTGCGCAGCCGCGACTAAAGGCCTTTGCCAACCGCGACTAAAGGCGTTTTTTCTACCAGTGAAACGCGTCCGCTTGGCGTGTGGGCGGATCCACTTGCGGCCGAAATGTGTCGGCGCGGACGCGCCGCGTCCTTTCGGTGTCCGCCATGTACCCACCTGGCGGACATCCAACTACCGCGGCCGTCTTTATTAGTGACGACCGCCCACCGCAGGCCCACGCGTCAACGACGGCGGTCGACCTTTGTTAATCTGAGCGTGCGGTGGGGAGTAGTTGTTCGCCTTCGAGCATGAGGAGGCCCGCAGGTGCGGCGTCCGCGACGTGCGGCATGGCTCCCCGTCGCCAACCCTCGTCATGCAGGGCGAGGAGTAGGAGGCAGAGGCCGCCTACCAGGCGGCGCTGGCGGCAGTCTTCCACGAAAGCGAGGAGGAGGAGCGCCGCAAGGAGGAGGAGGAGGCGTAGCAGGAGCGCATGGCGGAGGCCATGCCGCTGTCTGCGGCCGGCGACTGCGTCGTGTCACCGTTGAGGCCGCCGTTCCCCGTCAAGGCCGAGCCGGCGCCGACCCCCACTGAGACCATCGAGCGCTGCTCTTGGACCGGGGTGGTGCGCGTTAGCACGCCGCCGGTCTAGCTGGGGGCGTCGGCGGAGCAGGAGCAAGCGTGCTTCGAGCAATGGTACCAGCAAAGGCTGGCTGAGGAGCGCCGTGAGGGGGAGTACCTCGAAATGCTGGAGCGCGACGCCGAGGAGGAGCGTCGCGAGGCGGAGGAGGAGGAGTGTCGTGCTCGCGCTGGTCCAGCCCAGCCGGCAGCGGACAACGTCGCTAGAGCCGCGACGGCATTCCTGTGGGCTGGCCCGGCGCTGACGCTCATCACCTCACCGGCCCCGACGACGCCGCCGCCTTGGGCAACGCACCTCCTAATAGTGTGTAGTTTTATTTAAGGTAATAGTGCACTATCGCCGGCCTTTGTGGCCGGCATTAATGCTTAATTAACATCTTTTCAAAATGTGTGGTGGAATGTTTTTTTCGCGCCGGCTAAAAAATGGGTCGGGCCAGCATCGGGCGCAAGCACCGACCCAAATGCAAAAGCGGACATGGATGTACGCCGGGCCAACCCAAACAGACAAAAGCGTCGTCCGTTTGGGTCGGCGCATTGGAGTTGCTCTAAGCATATTGTAAGATGCAACTAGTCTGATCCCCTCCCATGGGTGTGGGTGCGCCATCATCATTGGTAACGACCCTCGTCGAATCAAAGCTTTCACCATAGCCTTATTCCTCGCCACCTCAACAGACCCGGGTAGGGGGTAAGCCGATGCAAACCTATGAGACCGAGCCACGTGGCTCCATTCGTATTCATCAACGAGGATCGCGCCAACAAGGAGCAAAAGGATAGCACGGCCATACAACACCATGAAGGACTACTGGAGTCGAAGCCGGCACCACACGACCCAGATCCATCCCACAACTCTGATGCGCCTGCCGCGCATCACCACCACCGCACACCATGGCGACAACAATACCACAACGCCATGTAGCCGCAACCCCGGCAACCGCGAAATTGCCACAAACATGCAGTAGTCGTACCAGCAACCACCACGAGAGTGGCCCACCATGCCCAGATTGGGCTCGCAACGCAATTGCGCGCCGCACATGCAGTCGTCGCCACCGTCGGCAGCAGCAAGCAGCCACACTGTCACAAACATCGAAAGCTAGCCCAAGAGGTCAGGACGAGATCGAACACCTTCGAATCGGGCTCCCAAGCCTACGCGTTGTCGCCACCTTGCTACTGAGCCACCCGCAGCACTAAACGCGATGATGCAAGACACACAGCGCCGGCCGCCGCTGCGAGGCCCCCAACTTGTGGGCAAGCCACACTACAAAGCGGAGAGCAGATCCCACCGCCGCCGGCTCTGTGTGGGCTTTGCATGTTGGAGGCTTCTGACAACGATGAGAGGAAGGAGGAGAGGAAGGGGTTGCGGACGGAGAGCTGGCGTCACCGCCCGTGTCGCCCCGGGGAGGAGCAGCGTTAAGAAAATGTGTGAAGATGGAAGAATGAGTTTTACATAGCAAGGAAATGCTGCCAAACCTGACAGGGATATTTTACGCTTGGACAGTTTTAACACCCAATAAATGGCTTTACTAAACTGATGATAAAAAAGGGTTAAAATCGGCGAAGATGCAAATAGAAGAAGGAAATTGTGTGTAGCAGTTCTTATCGGTTTAAATGGAGATACAAGTGGACTAGAAAAGTAATCAAGAAGTATTCCACTGAATTAAGTGCATAATTGGTTTGCTGCCCATTTTTGGCTTGCCAAATATTGGCAATACCAAAGACTTGCCAACTATGGCAACTTTATAAGAGATAGGCACGAACCAACCAAGTACTCCCTCCGTTCGGAATTACTTGTCGCAAAAATGGATGTATCTAGACGTATTTTAATTCTAGATACATCCATTTCCGAGACAAATAATTCCAAACAAAGGGAGTAGTAGCCAATATTTGACACAATACCAAATATTGGCAATGCCAATTTTTGGCAACAAACCAATTATGCTCTAGTAACCAACAACTGACCATACTTTGAAAGATGAAGAATGAGCGACTATTCTCCTCTATTCCCGACGAAAGCAAAACAGTACTAGCAGAGGACCATTTATAGGAGGTTCCATTTTGGCTTTTACTCCCATCACGCTCATTTCTTTATAATGATTAAACGTACGTAGCTGTCAAACGTACGCGCATATTATTCCTTATAGTTTACAACAAAAACGTCTGCTTGCTAGCTACAGTATTTCTTTAAAAAAGAAATATTGAGAAACTTCCAAAACTATTGCTTCACCTTGTCCTAGCAAGACTACCATCTCCGTGGCGCGAGTTCTTCCGCTAATTGCAAGTCACTGATTGTTGAAATATGAGGCGGACTTTAGATTCATCCAACAATTTCTAAAAAAAAAAACTCTACGGGCCTATGTCTGTTATACGATTACGTGGTGAAATTTTTAGTACCGTCCCAGATTTGAAAGAAGAGTTGGACCTCTACGTAAGGAGTTCTCTTCCACATGCTGTTGGAGTTTGTGAAGATGAGTGGTTCCCGCGCGCTCCTTCGTCGCCTGCCTTGTGGTGACCTATATCACGGCAGTATCTGTTTTTCGTGAGGTGGCTAATGCGCTGGTGCGGTACGGAGGGAGAGCAAGGTGCTTTTTTGATGCCTAATGTTGCTGTTGGTGCAACAGTGTAGGCACAGTGCCTTGGATAGTTACTCGTCTGCTCAAAGATCTAACACGCCTTGGATTGTTGGCCCATTTGCATGTATATATAGCTCTCTCTTCTTGCTCTTCTTGCGAGTTGTGGTGATCAATGGCTGCTCCTTCCGGTCCCGGTCCCGGTCAGGAACCGCCGGCGGGGAGGCAGTTGAGCTACCACCTCGCCGCTGCTGTGAGGAGCATCAACTGGACGTATGCCATTTTCTGGTCCATCTCCACCGGCCCAGCGGGGTAATTACACTTTCTATTCGTCCTCCCAGTCGATGAATTTGTTTTTTTTTACAGGTCGCATTTCAACGTTTTTCATCCTAAAATTTTACACACATACACATAACATCCTTGTTTATTTGCACAATTTTTTTCATATTTTTTTGAAACCGAAAAGTTTGAACTTTAATTTTTCTTTTTTAAAAAAAAGGCCTCCGTGGAGGCCGAGGGCCAAACGCCTGTTCTCAGTACTATAGTACTACCTCCGTGCTAAAATAGAAGACGTTTTCCGGTTAAACTAGCTAGCCCGTAAAAATATCTTATATTTTAATACGATGAAGTATACTTTTTGAAGCAAATATATACCCAAGCTAAGCTAGGTTCCTAGTTTTCATGTATCAAGCCCATCGGTTTGTTTTCATTTGTATTGTAGAGTTCTGGCGTGGAAGGAAGGATTCTACAATGGCGAGGTAAAGACGAGAAAGATGAGCAGCTCAACCACGACGACGGAGCCGAGAAGCCAGCAACTGAGGGAGCTCTACGAGTCGCTCTTGTCCGGCGGCAACTCCGACCGCCGGGCAAGGCGTCCCGTCGCCTCGCTCTCGCCGGAGGATCTCGGTGACGCTGAGTGGTACTACACCGTAAGCATGAGTTACACCTTCCGGCCTGGCCAAGGGTACGCCTCTGTCCAGATGCATTATATTTGGCGCCTAACGAAAATTAGGTGTTTCCACAACGTGACACAAGTTACTTCGATTACCATCCGACCAGGATAAAATTGATGGTGGATTTCAACAGTCGTATACTAAAACCGTACACTCAAATGCCAAGTGCACAGACCTATGCAAAACATTTAAATGACGAAACCTCACCAGTGCTAAATAAAACCATATTTTTGCGAGAAAAAGTTCGATCTATTCATCTTCAATCATGGCAGTTAACGAACACCAGTATTAATGAAAATTACATCCAGATCCGTAGACCACCTACCGACAACTACAAGAACTGAAGCTAGCCGAAGGCACGCCGCCGTCATCGCCCCTCCCTAGCCGGAGTCGGGCACAATTTGTTGTAGTAGACAGTCAGGAAGTCGTCGTGTTAAGGCCCCATAGGACCAGCACACCAGAGCAGCAACTGCCGCTGATGAAGAATAACGTAGATCGAAAGGATTCAACCTAAAGACACACGAACGTAGACGAACAACAACCAGCTCCGAGCAAATCCACCAAGGATAAATCCGCCAGAGACACACCTCCACACGCCAACCAACTATACTAGACGCCTCACCGGAATGGGGGCTAGGCGGGAGACATTTATTCCATCTTCAGGGAGCCGGCGCCGTTTCGCCTTCCTGAGCAGGACACAAACCCTAACAAAACTGAAAGAAGCGACTAACAACGGAGCTCTCCCGCCGGCCCTTGCCATGATCCACTGCGCCCCCATGATCCTAGGGTCATTGGAGGCAAGGCGGACCTGCGGCGGCGCCGGCGAGAGGCACGAATCCTAGCTTTTTTTGAAGAGGATGAGGCGGTCACCAGTGCTAAATAATTAAATGGACAGAGTTTAGCTACAACAAATTAACTAACTAAGCTTTGGGACTTTAGTCGTTAAACTCTTAACACCTTACCTAAGCACTTATGAATTGGAGAGACCTAATGCACCTGGACGGAATGAGTACCGAAAATGTTTTTTTGATCCTGGAATCCAGTGAGCTTGGATTTTCTAAAAAAAATCTAGAACAAAATTTTCAAGTGTCTAAAAAAACAAATCTGAAAATTATGCACGGCTTGTTTAGTCCTGAGGTGGGAACACCCTTCTTTTGCGGGGAAGGGTGGGTACACCCTTATGTACCGTACAACTTGCCTTCTAGTGCATGGGAATCTGAACCATGTGCAAAATTTATTTGCATTGTTATATTGGATTGGATACTGTTCATCATCTAGTGAATCCGTATTTTGTTTCGGACCATAGTTTAGAAAACCTGACTACATTGCCGAACCATTGAGCCTGTCGGTTCAGGTTTTCACCGGTTGGACCTCTGGATTACTTGTCTGGTTTATTACCATAAAATAATATATGTCGAGTAATATATAGATGCTAATATAGTGTAAAACAGCGGTGAAATAAAATTACTTCCTTAACCTGGACAACAAAGTAGCAGAGCCAGATTGGTAATTGGGCCTTGGCTAGGCCCTGCCTGATACTCCAGCGACCTGGGAACCACTTCTCCTAGCGAAATTTCCGGTTTCTATAAACCAGGGTCGCCAGTTGTGGCTTGGTAATCCTCATGACCCTTTTTGTATTCCTATGAACTTCCCAGTTAATCAATAAATAGGCCTTCACTGCAAAAAAAAAAAAAAACTTCTCATGAATTCTATAAGAACATTTTTTTTTCTGGATTTTGTTCTTCAAAGGCCTGGTATATTCACCGGTTTTTTCAGAAAACCAGCCAGTTTGTGTGAAATGGTCTTATTAGCTTAACAAACCGCCAAGGCCCGTGCTCTAGTTGGGTTTTTTTACCTATGTTTCTGATAGAGCTATTTTGTGCTAATCCGTACGATACCGCGTGAATCAAATTGCAACTCCTGCACCTAGCACCTTCAGGCCTCCTTTGGTTTGTAGGAATTTTGTAGGAACTCTATAGGATAGGATTTGCAAAGGAAAAATTCCTTCGAAGCCCTTTGGTTTATAGGAATGGATTCCTGTTCCTATGTAGGATAGGAATCAATCCTTCACATTTTGGAGGAAAAAAATATTAGCCTAGACTCAATGGAAAAATTCCTATCCTATGCACCAAATGGTATCTCTTTCTCTATAGAAATTGAGATGCATGTCATCTCACTTCCTATGATTTTCCTATTCCTATAAAATTCCTATCCTATGAACCAAAGGAGTCCTCAGTCATTTCCATCATCTTCACTGAAGCTACTAGTCAGAAGGTTCAGTTGTCCCTTTCTCTCACTATTGTAGAATAGGTTAGCAATGACGTGCACAAGTTGCCTAGCAGTGGCAGACATTGATGTGGAGGGTGCCTGCCACTGACCTCCTACCACTACTAATAGTTTATCAGTGGCGGGCAGGGCGCCAACCACATATAGCAGATTTCCGGTGGTAGGCTTTAGTTCCTACATGCCATAGGTCTTACAGGTACCACTGCTCGGGCCCCTACGCGACCTCTGCTGAGGGAACCTACAACAGTGGATGTACCATCATTGACGGGCTTGAGGACCCATCCTTTTTTCTCATCGCTGACATTCATCTTCTGACAGAGGTGTCTCTAGCCGGGTAAGGGCTATAAGTGAAAACGTATTATGCAATAGTATAAATATGCGGACGTGAAAATAGCAAGCAATACATGCACTATTTGCTTTTACAAATCCACGAATTCATCTTTTTTATGTCACTCACATGTACATCTATATAAACATGTGAAATTATTTTCAGATTTTTCTTCAAATCTTTTTAATACAATTTATAAATAAAATGAAATTTTGGCCTTATACGATCTGGCTACGTGTGATATAGTGACATTAGTACCTACTACATACTTGGCCCAATATAATCACAACCGTTGCTAGAGTGAATACGTACTTACTGAAGTGTTTGTTCTGTCAGGTTGCCAGGCAAAAGCTTTGCGAGCAATCAACACGTTTGGGTGTACAATGCTCAATGCGCAGACACCAAAACTTTCGAGCGCGCGCTCTTAGCAAAGGTATCCCATATATCTCACGCTTTGTATACATCTTTTGGTCGTTAACTAACTACTAATATACTCCATACGTGGTGCCTACCGGACGCTTAAAAAAAAGACCGTGCCTATTAAGGTCAGCACACTACTCCCATCACGCTTCCATCGTTGCATATGCATTGCATCTATCACGTACGTGTGTTCCCTTCACATCTCTCATCTCAAGCTGGCTCGCATTTTTCAGACAGTCGTTTGCATTCCCTTTATGGGTGGTGTGCTCGAGCTCGGGACGTCGAATCCAGTGAGTGGGCATGATTTTCACTTTTAAAGGAATTTCATATGGATTTTGGAGGATTTCGTTCTTTAGGATCTTTTCCTATAAAACTTGTTTGGTTTGTAGGATTAGAAACCATATAAACTATTCATGTGGTCTACTTTATATACAGTTCCAAGGTAAAAAAATTCCATTGAGTCTAACCTCATGGATTTTTTTCCTTGTTTCTATAACAATTATGCATTGCGCCTAATGCTATAGGAAAGTTCCTGCGTTTTTCATGCGGTGCAACCAAACAGCTTCTATTATAGATTCCTCAATCACAGGATGGTTTATCATTGACGGGTGGGCGGCCCATCATGAGGTATTCGTCAGTGGTGACCTATAAGCCCTGTTCAAGAATTCATCCAATTAACCAGTTAACTTGCCAATTAATCCCTACTCGTTGGGTCACCGAGTAGCCGATAAACCGATAAATCGTCCGATTAATTGATTAAATGGCCAATTAACTTGCCGATTAGCCGATTAATCCCCTACTCGCTAGCCAACCGAGCAGCTACCAGTTAACGATTTCCTCAACAATGCCTATAAGCAGAGAGGCCATGTCACTAATGGCCACAATTCTTCCATTGTGGGCTGGGAAGGGATTGTAGAATTAGCCCGTCAGTGATACAAGTCCGGGGGCGTGAAAATTGTCATGTCTATAGCTTGTTCTGTGCAGCCTGTCTGTGGTGACTTGTTTCCTACTGCTAGCACCTAGCAGTGCCTGAAAACCCATTGCTAGCAATGCAGCCCCAGCCGCACTGCCTCTTAGGGCATCTCCAGCCGTTGGCCCACCCAGGACGCACAAAAATCGCCCCCTGGGGGCGAGCCGGCGAGACACTCGGCGCTGTGGGCGGTTTTACGCCCAGTCGCCGCCCCCAGCTCGCCCCCAGGCGCCGAAATTGGCCCACTTTGCAGCCCAATTTCGGCGAATAAACGACCCATATGGGCGAGAATAGGCCCATATTCGGCGTGGTTTCGCCCTGTCTCAGCGTTCATTTATCAACATAATTATTCCTTATCACATATTTCATCACAGAAAAATCAAATACTTCAACAAAATAGTACAACAACAAATAGTTCAATACAAATTATATAGTTCAATAAATAAAAACTCGTATTTCATCACGCGGCGTCTCCCTTGAGCCTCCATAGGTGCTCAATCAGATCTTTCTGCAGTTGATGATGCACCTGTGGGGTCTCGGATCTCTTGACGCATACTGAGATAGGCAGTCCAAGTTGCCGGTAGCTGGTGATCAACTTCGGCTAGAGGACCCTGCACAGTAGTATGGTTCAAAGGTCAAACACTGGGTCTTCTTGCTCGCTCTCGATGATCATGTTGTGCAAGATGACACAGCAAGTCATGATCTCCCACATTTGATCTTTCGACCATGTCCGAGCGGGTACCGAACAACAGCGAATCGAGATTGGAGCACACCAAATGCCCGCCGACATCCTTCCCGCAAGCCTCCTGAACCTTCGCAAACCAGCGTTCTTGCCTCCTCGGCACAGGGTTTGAGATCGTCTTCACAAATGTCGACCATCTCGGATAGATGCCGCCACCTAGATAGTACCCTTGTTGTATTGGTGCCCATTGATCTCGAAGTTCACCGGAGGAGAATGGCCCTCAACGAGCTTGGCAAAAACAGGAGAGCACTGCAACACGTTGATGTCATTGTGAGTTCCTAGCATACCAAAGAAGGAGTGCCAAATCCAGAGGTCCTGTGTGGCTACCGCCTCAAGCACCACACTGCAACCGCCTTTGGCGCCTTTGTACATCCCCTACCAACCAAATGGGCAGTTCTTCCATTTCCAATGCATGCAGTCGATGCTTCCAAGCATCCCAGGAAATCCTCTTGCTGCATTCTGGGCTAGGATCCGAGCAGTGTCTTCCGCATTGGGTGCTCTCAAGTATTGTGGCCCAAACACCGCCACCACCGCCTCGACAGAACTTGTAGAAACACTCTATGCTGGTGGACTCGCCATGCGCCCATAGTCGCCGAGTGAATCACTTTGGGAGCTCCATATGCAAGCATCCTCATCGCTGTCGTGCACTTCGGATGGAGGTGAATCCAAGAGCGCCAAAGGCAATCCATCTTGCACTTGAAGTAGTTGTCGAACTCCGGATGGAATTCACAATCTCGAGGAAGAGCTTTGCTCATCCGATAACGGCGCCGAAATGTTCTCTCGCCATGAAGTGGAGCATCGGCGAAGTAGTCGGAGTAGAGCATGCAGAGCCTTGCGAGACGATGCCGGTTCTTTGCTTTCACCGCCCGGCGCCGAGCCACCTCGACGCGGCTTTTCATTGCTCGCCAGCAGCTGGGCGAGGGCGGCGAGCACCATTAGATGCTCTTCTTCCTGGACGTCGGCCGTGGCTTCCTCCTCCAGCAGCGCGGCAAGCTCTTCCTCCTCATCGGAGTCCATCGCCGAAGTCGGTCAAAACGCCAACACCTTGCGCTCGGCGTGTACCCGCCGTTAAACCGCGCCTCCGCGGCTGGAAACGGCGGCCGGCACCGCCTAGTGCTGCGGGGAGGGGCTGCCGCGGCGAAGCGCTGCTATTTTCAGGCGGGGAATGGCTATCTAGGCGGAGTAGGCCGGCGACCGTCGCCGAGATACAGCTAGTGGTGGCCGAGGGCGCAGGGGGTGCGAGGCGAGTCGGGGAAGAAAAACTTGACTTTTCCCCTGTTGGTGTGGGCCAGGCGCGCTTTTCACTAGCGCCGGAGCCCCCAACGGCTCCCTAAGCGCTGGTTCGACTGTGACCGCCGGGCGTAAAAAGGCCCGAATCGGCGATTTTCAAGCGCCCCAGGGCGCGATCGACGTTTTTTTGCCGCACGAAAAAATCGCCTGGGGAGGCCTTCTTGGGGGCGCGGCTGGAGATGCCCTTAGCAATCCCATTCGTTGAGGGAGCACATTTCCTATATACATAATTACATATACATACACACATATTGCATTGTAAGCACATACAAATCAAGATATATTCATCTACGACATAAGCAAAATTTGATCTTCTAAGATTTCAACTATATTACATAGTTTACAACCAGCAGAATAATACATCCATACCATATGCATCATAAATTGCATCTAATGGGAAGTTGTAGAAACCTAATAGACATAGTTCTAGAAATCTAATAAGTTGCCAACAAATGAAATATGTTGCTTTCTTGGTTACGTCATTGCCTTCGCAATGGGTGCCGAAAGATGAGCAGGCCAATGTCTTTCCAAGACCATAACCCCACAATCAGGATGCGACACCCGAAACATCCAACACCTAAGACCCTTGTCAGCTCCATCTTCGGATTTGTCCGGATTATGCTCATGGTAATGTCTGTTTGTATAGCATCATCAAAATAGAAGATCTTCACGGCTATGACATTCCAGCAACATTGTACAAAACACTCTTTCAGATAAATGTCTCTTATACAGTGTGCCAAAACATGGCACTAACAGCGAGATGAAGTAGGTCTCTCCCTAATCTACCCGTTGACACATAAATAAAGAATTTGTTCAGTTTTGTGCTAATAGCATATCCAGTCTTAACAAGTATAATCAGTTGAATCAGATGTTTGGAGATCAAATGTTGGGGTAAAACATAACAATGCTTTTCTTGGTTACATCGATGCCCTACTCATGGAAAAAATTCTCACAGGAGAATTTAGATCCATCACCAGTAGTTTTGTACAATGTGCCAAACTAGGCCCCATGTTTTAAAATTCAATTCAACTTAGCAACGCAAGATTCAAAATTTTAAAAACTCATACTTAGTTTAATTCAAGATCAAGGTCATGTGAATGCTACAAAAGCAAGCTGAGGTTTTATTGAATTCATGCTCCAGCCAACTCATACAAAAGTCCAAACTGATGGAAAGAGGTGGGCAACATTTTTCATCACCCCCTCATGTCTAGCCTATTTTAGTCCTTAGACGTGGGATCAATGTAGGCCGTAGTAACGTTTTATATAACACTGCGTTGGCAGGGTCTCGAACTCAAGACCTTTTGGCTCAGATACCATACTGAATTCATGCTCCAGACAAATCATCCAAAAGTCTGAAGTGATGGACAGAGGTGGGCAATATATTTCAATAGGTTTATTAGGCATACACATGTCAACTTTATGAATAATAGGCCTAGGTACGTACAAAGTTGTGATATATCTGAGTTTGGTCTTTGCAGCATCGCACGAAACTCAGCAATGAAAGCCAATAGAAATTGGCCCATACTAGTTGAATGTAAGCTTAAGACCGTGCAAATGCTACAAGAGCAAGCCGAGCTTCATCAGGAATGTAGATGGCAAGTTTATAGATAGCATTGTTAGCTACATGTTATGTATAAAGTTGTGATCTATTTTTCTAATGAACATGAACTTGGTCTTGTAGCATCACACAATAAAAAAAGCCTCAAAACTGCCAATAAACAATCAATTTAAATGACCTCAGACTTGCATATATAGCATGCATATAGCACTAACTTCTAATGACCGGCGCTAAAATAATGGCCAATGGGCTACATATGACTAAGTCAGAAACCAAACCAATATAGCACTAACTTGAGCGGTATGGGACGGTTGTTTTGCCCAGCAACCGGCCACGTCAGATAGGGGCGGCTAGTGCGTCTGGTATAAACGAAGCCCCGAGCCAGTTCCGACCAGACCTGTCCCCTGCCCCTTCGCCTCCCTTCTTTTCTCCTCCCTCCCCTATGCAATATTGAGAGGAGCAACAAGAAAAGCAGCATGCTACTGGAGCTTCCATCTACAACCTTTAACACCTATGCTCTTTGTCCAACTGTCTAAACACAAGCTTTTCACTCTCTTCATTCTTGTCCAAACATCATCATTTACATCCTTAATTAACTGTTGCTCAAGAGGTGTGCCTATTTTATCCAACCACTGAAAGAACAAGCATCCACCAATGCCTCCAATCTTGCAACAAAACAAAGCGGGGTATTCTTTAGAGAACAGAGACTACCAATAAATGGTTGCACTTGTGATATCTCCATTCCTGTATTGTTATCGCTCCACGAAATCCAGCAAGTCATCTTCACATCGCACTCACACTTGAGAATCGGCTTGTACTCGTATAGCGGGAAATTGAAAGACCCAAATGACAGCGGTCTCGCCTCATTGAAAACCCGCGACAAGCCCATGCTTCTTGTGATCATAATCACCATGGTGTGTGGAGGGGAGGAGGAGCAGAAAACCTAGCGGCATTGGAGAAAGAAAGGAGAAGCACCGGCAGTGCAAGAAAGCAGAAGAAGCGGCAACTCGTTTGGTTGGAACCGGCTCACAGGCTCGTTTTAAACCGCATGCATCAGCCCTGTCCGATGTGGCCAGTTGGTGGGCTCAACCCAGGTGCCAAGTAAGCAAAACAGTCGTCCCATACCGCTCAAGTGGAGGCCGGGGAGTGATTTGTCCGGTCTACGATAGTTTAGGGGATTAAGAACCTGGTTTTAAAGATGAGGCGATTATGTGATCCAAATTGGATAGTCCTAGGATATGCATGCCATGGATATTACCCAACTTAGAATAGGGTTTAGGGTGTAGGCTTAAAGAGTTGGCTTTAATGAAATTAGAACCAAATCCTCAGGCCTAGAGCCGATAACCTATTGTCTTATTATGAGATTTTTCATCATTAACAAAATATAATTTTTCTTGTCAAAGGTATAGAGTGCCTTGGTATTAGTGAGTGAAAATTTTCCTATTCTTGTAGGATTTAGTATCCCATGTCATCTAAATGTTGCATTTTTCCTATTTCTGCATTTTTAGAATCTTGTGAACCTAAGCGGCCCCAAGAAACAGGTAAATGTTTACTAGCTCAGAGATCCGACTATCCTAGACAGATTTTCCGTACAACCATCAGTTGTGTCAACCCGTCATCACACAACTATTGTTAGATATACGACATGCAATGGAGAACGGAGAAGATCAAATCAACACAGAGGGACACAAGATTTTAACATGGAAAACCCTCCAATGTGAAGGGGAAAAAACATAAAAGACAGTCAGTGAAACTTTATTATATCGGTAGAGGTTACAAACACCGGGGATTTACAACGATGAAGTTATCCCATATGGCGGCTTACAAAGAATATATATTCTAGAGTTACCTAAGCTAATATTGATCCATACCTCCCATCTCCTCTACAGTTCAAGCCTCCCGGCGACAAGTCTCCGCTCCGCTCCAACAGAAGTTCACCGTTATATAATTGGATCACAACTTAAAACTTCCCACATACATGTTTCTGTTCCAAACAATCTGAGACGTGTGTCATTTCTAACATATTCGGCCACTCGTCAACAATGATCCATCAATGATAGGCCAGTGTATTTCCTTCAACAAAAATGATAGCCTAGTGTGTAGACTATTACTAACTTGTTAAGGCATAACCTAGTGGTGGAAAGGGACCGATGCCTTCCCACCAAGCCAGGTTCAAGGATGGTACCTGCGATTTTGGTTTGTTGCACCGATTATACTATAGGGGGCTTTCTTACAGTCTTTCTGTCAAAAAAAAACATGTTAATTACCCCCCCCCCCCCTGCCCCGGTTCTTTTTACTCTGCATATAAAATTTGTTTGAAGACAAACTACACAAAGTTTTTATATAGAAAATATGAACATGTATAATACTAAAACTACATAGTATGAAAATACATTTCATGATGCAGCTGACAATATTGATTTCATATTGAGAATGTTGATTTTTTTAATATAAAGTTAGTCAAACTTTTCAAAGCTTGACTTTGACCAATTTTTATATGTAGACTAAAAAGAAACAAAGGGGGTATAACTCATGTACAAAACACATGCTCATTTTTGTTGGCAAACAAAACATGTTTATCATGACTAGTAGTATGAATTGTTTCTTGCATGAGGATAAGACAAACGGCCAAATCAACAGGAGGACAAGTTTTTCCCTTTCATCGGTCCATATCCTATAAACCTAAGAGAGTCATCTCGACTAGCTTATTAATCTCAACATGCAGACGTGCCACCTCACCATACAAGTATGACTGGGATAAGGACCATCTCAACATGCAATCATGCAAGGGAAAAGACCCACCACAACATTCACCCATGAATGGAAAAATATTTTCGATTTAATTATTCTACTTATATTTAGTAAACATTTTTACAACTATACATAATCAAATATAATAAGTCATATGCATTTTAAATTTTGGTTCTCATATTATCAACCCAATTTTCATCAACCAATTCCCGCAGAAACGCGCGAGGTGTCCTCTAGTTAATGAAGTGCTACTGACAAAATGCAATCAATGGACTTGCTAGGTTTTGGAGGACTCGGACATGGTGCATCAGATCCGCACATCTTTCTGGGAGCTTCACTTACCATCGTTCCCGGCATGCTCGGAGTCAGAGGAGCCAAGCTCCAACCCATCATTAGCAAACGAAACCGGCAAGGTTGGCATCGTGTTGGAAGACCTCGATCACAACGCCATTGAGGGGATGATCTCTG
Source organism: Aegilops speltoides (assembly GCA_021437245.1). Classification (NCBI taxonomy): domain Eukaryota; kingdom Viridiplantae; phylum Streptophyta; class Magnoliopsida; order Poales; family Poaceae; genus Aegilops; species Aegilops speltoides. The sequence continues at coordinate 497,299,932 of CM038144.1, read as the reverse complement.
AGCTAAGGGAGGTCGAGTGCCTCTCTGACGTCAACCTTGAGCGCGTCACAAAGGAGATGGATGAGTTCCAATTCCTCCTCGAGGGGCTGGATAGGTGTGCTCTCGAGGACAACTGGGTCATGGACGGGTCCTTTGAGTTCATTTCTTCCCCGCAAATGGTGTCGTCTATGGACTCCCCATGCACGGAAGATGTGATCGTCAATTTAAGTAGCTCCATGCATGGTACTCGACCATCCTGTTTTATAGCCTGGAGGAGGTCACCGGAGTTGAAAGATATGGTTGCGCGGGTCACCGACACCGAGGAGTCACAGAAGTTGCTAAAGAAAATTGTGGCTGGCGGTGCATGGACGAACAATGGTGATGGTGGCAGTATGGAGAGAGCTCAGGAAAGTAACATCAAGACCCATGTCATATCAGAGAGAAGGCGTCGCGAGAGGCTCAACGAGATGTTCATGGTTCTCAAGTCACTGGTCCCGTCCATTCACAAGGTAGTAATATTAAATACGGTATTCCTCGGCCGCCGTATGGAAATATTCAGTTTTATTTATTATATTCCCTTCTAAAAGAATTTTTAGTTATCTTGCACACATTTCTTTTTAGCAAATTGCACCATTTGTTTTTCATACAGTAGTTTTTATTTCTGGATCGTTGTTAATTGCAGGTGGACAAAGCATCAATCCTCCTACAAACGATAGCTTATCTCAAGGAGCTGGAGCAAAGGGTAAAAGAGCTAGAATCCAACAGGGCAACAATAGAATGGAGGCTCCATGATGTCGTAGGCGGGAAGAAGAATGTCTCAGCTGGATCCAAGAGGAAGGCATTGGAGAGGGAGCATAATGATGGCCAAAGCAACATCGTCAATGTGACCGAGATGTAGGGATTATCTGGGCCCTACAACTATTTAATCCCATTTGGAAATAGTTATTCACTATATATGGAATTATTGTTGATGGAGCTATAACTTGAGGAATGTATACATACTCATGGTGTACTTGAGTAAATACTTAATGAACATTATTGGAATACGGTATCAAAGAATATACAGGAAAGATCACCCGAGTACAAATACTAATTGGAAGGAGCTAGGTTGGGATTTTAGATTTGAAATATATGGGGATAACAGATACATGTCTTGAGAACATTCACAAAAAATCAAAAAATAAAGGCACATTCTTATTTTATTGTTGTTTTTAAACATGGGAGCAAAATATTCTCCCTAGGAGACTCTCAAGGGTACAAGGAGGAGAGAAAAAGAGAAGGAAAATGAGGCCCATGCAGTTTCTTTTTCTTGGACTACTCCTTCAGCGTCATTTTGACAGCATATACGTAAAGAAGTTTGACTTAGGATAAAGCTACAACTTCAAATAATTTGAACAAACTGAGTAGATAGATAGAGACAAGTGATCCAGACAGCCAAAAGGTACCACTTGGACATTGACCCTAATACAACAGAGGTTTGAATTTGGAAGTCAAAAATACAGGACACAACATACAAACATTTGAACTAGATGAAAGTACAGACTCATCTTCTCATCCCGTCGTCTATTGCAAGTCATACAACATACTTGAAGGTATATATATATGTGTTACAGGTACAAAACAATGCCGTGAGCGGCGCGCCTATGATTCGGATGGGTAAACACATCACTCTACACAAACGGAAAATTCACATCGGAGCAGTCAAGGGGAGGGGACGCATAAAAATCAACTGTGGTGGGGTTTTTGAATTGACCCAGAATGCATATTGATATACATGCCGCTCTGTCCAGACACAGCTAGTCGCACATACAACAAGACATCATCGTTCAGCCGGTGATGATGCCCGCCAGGACATCGGTCTTCCCTCTTGCGAATATGGTGTACACCAGGCGTATCGCGTCTAGCCAGCCGTCGAGAGACTCCCAGGTATCAGCAACCTGACATGGCGAAAAAGGAGAGGCGAACAGTGAGCTCGAAAACCAACAAAACTTTCAAGACATCAGGCCAAGAGGAGTAGAAGTTTAGGAGGCGCATACCAAGAACACGGGCCCATGCGTTGTGTTTATACAGAGGCCAGCACCAGGGGGCAGGGTCAGATCGGAGCATGTGGACACTGAAACTATGTCCGCAACGTCTACCTTGATAAACCTTTTGGCTTTCTCCACGAGCGCGTTTGCTTTGACAGGTGCGCTTTCGGAATCATTGACCTTAGATTTATGATTGTAAACTCAGTAGCATAAAACAAGATGGATCCTACTCCCTCCGTTCCTAAATATTTGTCTTTCTAGACATTTAAATGGACTACAACATACGGATGTATGTAGACATATTTTAGAATGTAGATTCACTCATTTTACTTCGTATGTAGTCACTTGTTGAAATCTCTAGAAAGACAAATATTTAGGAACGGAGGGAGTAGCAGTGATATGAATAGATACACAAGTAGGCTATGCGTTATCATCAGTAACACAACTACCTGCTGGAGTTCCGTATGGTTTAAGATGAACTGTGACCTCTCCCAATGTTTGTGTGGTGCAATGGGGTCGTCTGCCGGAGGAGCAGTCAAATATCCCACTTTCAAATATGGCAACGGTAGCTGCAAAGCAAAGCAAAGCATAGCAGCAAGGATGTCACAAACTCCATAGTTACGAGTTGCTGATTTTGACAAAGATATGGTCTAATCAAGACTGGCCCAACATACAAATAATTTCCAAAAAGATATAATACAAAAGGAGGATGCATATTGTGCTCAGTGTTCACACACTGAGGGCGCACTCACATATTTTACTGGAAAGGCACAATTACAAGTTGAGAGTTTAAATTCTGTAATTTGCTGAATCATCTTAACAAAAGGAGGCATTTCATGAATTGTGTGCTTCTAAGGTGAGACTAGATTTTATGTTCCACTTTGTGCACAGCAACATAATCAAGTCAATTGTGTTTCAAATAACTGTGCATAACTTTTAGAATATGATGGATAACTCGCGGCTAGCTAAAGCAGGAGTGCTCCCAGGTACGCACACCAGCATTCTGGTCTCAATCCCCACAGGGTGGGTGCCCATATATCTTGTTTAAACCAATGCCACCACAGGGACTAGTCCCTAGTTAGCCAAGTTTTTACTGATATCTGCAAAACCAAGATCCCATATTCGGATATTCCTATTTGAAGTTAAGCCCTGACACCAGACAATAACAACATTACAGGACAGCTCAGTTCATCAACGATCTACCAGAGCAACAACCGCAGTCAAAAAATACAGAGATGCACACATAATAAAATTGTAGATTGTAGAGTAAAAGAACTGAAATATTACAGCTGCCAACGTACCATTGAGCGGACCAACCGTAAAGCACTGCGATAAACCTGAATTATGCAAAACAACAGCATTTCAGTAGGTGTTGACAACTGTCATGCCTAAATATCATTAATGAGTAACCAACAACTGGAATTAAAGCTTCTAGACACATCGTGCTGAAAGGCCCACAATGACAACTATGGATTTGCTCATTTTAGAAAAGCCATAAGGAGCTATCAAAGCCCATGGGCTACTGAAAACTGGAAGCAATAAAAATGGTAGACTGGCGTACAAGTATAACAATCAGAAAGTACTGAAATGGGCGACGAATAAGAAGTTCTACATCAACAAATATAACACTGTGTTAATTAAGATATTATTACAATCAAGTGCAAAAAGTAGGGACTTTCATAACTAAGGGAAATAGAATAAAGCTAAGTTACAATATTTTATGGCACGGGATGACTGCATTGCTTAAAATTACGATGTCAAATCTCAAGCTTCCAGAAAGAACCAATAACGAAATTAGCAAGCAGCAGAGTGGCAAATGAAGAAATCCACATACCGAATAACTTGGCTTCAATGCATGAGCAGCTGCAACGTAAATAGCAGACTGACTATACAGATCATTAGGAGGGGTATCGGCCCCTCCAGACCTCGAGGTATCCTCTGCCAAGCCATACTGCAGCACAAAAAGGAAGCAAGAGGGCGTTGATTATTGTTACCGCAGAGTAGCATAAGGTAACATGCATTCAAATTGAAGCGGTGCTGTTCACCGATTCAGTCACTACGAAATAGATCTAGGAAACACACCAGGACAGTTCCAAGGTTGTAAATAGCCCGGTGGAAGTCAAACTGCAATTGGATGGCAGAACGAAACTGTGCAACAAAACAAAACAAACTTAGTTTCAACACTTCCTTGAATATACATTTTGTGATAAAGCAATGCTCAGAAGTAATTTCCACAAAGATGGAAAGTGGAACTACCTTACTTATAGCTGTTTTTATGATTGTTTGCTTGTCTTTAGCAGGAACAATCGCGCTCAATTCCTGCATCACAAGTTTGTACCCTTGAAAATGAGTGAAAAGCAAAATGTATGGATGAAGAGTTAGTCATTTCTGATACTACAGTGCATAAACTAATGTACCTGTAGTCCAAGGCCCCAGTTGTTGAGAGCCTGCAATCAAAGAGACAGACACACAATAACTGAGGCATGAAGATTAATGGCCAATTACATAGATTTAGAGGATTGATGGAAAACGAGAAGAAATTAACTACTTCATGCAAGATCATGGAATTTGAATGTAAAAGGTCTTATTTCAGAGAACTGATCTGACATACAGAATGTACAGCAATTTAACTTGATGTATCAAATATGAGAACTTTATGTAACTTGGGCATACATGGATGGAATCATTTAAACAGTGTTCTCAGAAGAGGTCATCTAACGGAGATGTAAGCCGTTGATGTTTTATCCAGAGGATGTATACAAAATCATAAAGATTGACTGCTCAAAAGCAACTGTACGGACTCTCACACGGTTTTCTCAAGTGCAACCTTATAACTGCGGTAGTGTGGAGTAATAGCAAAAAGAATATCTGTGCGATATCATATGTTTGGTGATGGTGTGTGTTTATGTTGCCGGTATTCGTGATGACTATTGTTCGCGCCATATTCCAATTGTTTCCTACGTGAACATTTTACCACTTTATTTTACTACAACACTTGAAATTTAAAAGAAGCATTTATTATTTTCCATAAATCAGTCAAGAGAGTCAGTACTGACCTGGGGGCTGTTCCAACTTAACTGGACTGCCTTGTCGTAGTTTCTTATAGCCTGAAAAGGAAGAAAACAATGAGTATATAGTAACTCATCAAAATCCAGCATTTGAACAATATAGTATTTTTTTAATGTGGAAAAAAATGACCAGGCCATTTTTCCAACGTAATGGTAAAAATCGGGAATGTTATCAATCAGTTAAGAAGCACACCCTTATTCTTAAGAAAGAATAATATGCAGCAAGAAGGAAATGGTAAGGGACAAAATATTAATATTCTACTTAATGCTTGGAGTTGCAACTTGATTTCTAGACTACTACCATTTGACAGAGTAACTATGTAATCAAGAATTATAAATAAATATTATTAGATTGTAAGTTCAGTTAGCGACTTAAGAAAATAGCATTGGCCCTTTTCTACTGACAATCTGAACAACACCAAAACTGGAACAGTGCATGGGAACTTGAAATATAACAGAACAGGGGATTTGAACCTTTTGCCCTTTGGTCTAGCATAGTAAAAACAGAAACATCACAGAATGCAAGCAAACGTTAATAACATTGTTCATTACCTGCTGCCAGAGTTCTTCAGCCTCTTTGGTACGCCCACGCATTTTGGCCCGATCAGCTATAGCAATAGCCCAATTGTAATATGCCTACAAGGATAAGAAAGAGGCGTGAGAAGTTGAGAACTGTGATGTTTCTCAGCAGAGTAGCAAGTTATCATGAGGCATAAATGATATTCATGTGTGTCTCATTGATTTCTATATAAAATTAGTAGTCCATGCCAAGGCACTATGGTACCAATTCTCTTTGGCATAACAAGGTAACAATCTTAACAACTTCCAATAGAGTTCAGAACATGAAGTAATAAACTCGGAGTGGTGAACTTACATCATACAGTGTTGGGCAAAGTCGTGTAGCTTCAGCATACTTCTTGCAAGCCTCCTCAAGTAATGAATCTTTCGAAGAATCAGAATTAGGATCCACGTTGTCTGCACTTTCCTGCAAACATATTTGAAAAGGTTAAAATATTTCCCTCGCAATGTTCATTTTACTAGCATGCTTTAAGCAACAGAATAAACGAAGGCCTGCAAAGGTCATCTTCAAGTAACGTACGAGCCGGCGTGTACTGCAAATGAGGAATGCACTTTTACCTGGAGAACTAGGGCCCAGTTATAATATGCATCAGGGTCTTCTGGATTTCTTTCAATGGCGCTAATATATCTGCAAAATGTACCGTTAGAGAACATGCAAAGTTCGAGCTAATTATAATATTACTACAAGATTGGGTTAATCAGGTGAGTAAAACCAAAACCTTTTCGCTGCAAAGGTAAGAATACGTTGGCGAGAGCGACCTTCCTCATCAACTCCAGTGACACTATTTATCAAGTCCATGGCAACATCATGATGGGTTGAGAGTTGCAGGCTGCCCTGGCTGAAATGGACAAATGGAAGAGTTCTGTAACTTGTATTTATCATAGCTAATTCAAGAATATCTCAATAACCGAATGCTTAAATGTTATACTCTATTATTTCCCTTTTGGCAGAAGATAAATTGGCAGTGCCAGCTGTTAAGAAGGCAACTTGTAGTCACATGAGGCCATGGGCCAATATATACACGTACTGGACTGGTCTAATATATGGAAAATTGGAAACTAAATACATATCTAAACCTAAGGAAAAGTAGCATCAAAACAATAACCATATTGGTTGATAACATAATTTGGACTAATCAAGCACCCATAGCATATTAAATGTGTGCTGCTACAGGCTTTGCAGTGCGTCAGTCCCCTGCACTCCACAACTCCAACTATTTCCTCCATCCCATTCTCTATCCCATGAGCGGGGCCTGGCGCTACAGCTACTTCTCCCGCCCACTCGGATAAGTTCTCCACCCCCACTTCCCACTAGCCACTGACGCTTTGCTGACCCTCCTCTCCCCCACTGCCGCCTTCTCCTCCAGCTCCACCGTGTCGCAACCTCCCTCCAACTAGGTGCTAGTTAGACTAGTCAAGCATCCATAGTATATTAAGTTGGCGCTGCTACAGGCTTGCAGTGCGGCAGCCCCCTGGGCCACAAAACTCCATCCGTCTCTTTTCTCCCCCCACCAGCGGCGCCCAGCACTATCCCCCCCCCCCCAACTGCCCGCCAACGCTTCGCCACCCCTCCTCTCCCACACTGGCACCTTCTCCTCCAGCTCTGATGCCTCGCCGCCGCCTATGGTCGTCGACCGTCATCACCTCCAGTGGTGTCAAGTCAGAGCGCGGATGTCCCCAGAACAAGCTCTTATCGAGGCCCATCAGGGCACTCATTACTTGTCAGACGTCATCGCCTCCTCCACATCCACACAGGTCAAACAGCGCAATGTATGTCGGACGGTACTTGACATATTTAAGCGTGCACGCCCTAGACATTGGGTTGCTACCTACAATAAAACCATGGACCTGTATTCCATGCCTAAAAGAACCAGCCATCTGAAGCAGCACATTTCATTCCAAGCTTTACGGGACATGAACTAACACATCTAGTCAATTAACCCGTCCTGCAAAATGACATGACGGATCCAGCCTGAAACAATCTAACAAGTGAGCCGGCCAAGCAACAAGCAAGCAGCAAGCAAGCAAGCAGGCAATTCAGGTTCAGCGCAGCAGCAACGACCACCGTACAGATACAGAGCTAAGCAGTAGCAGCGCAATTACACATAAACTACATTAGAGATCTGATGAAGGACGCTCTGCAACTAGGCTATGCAGCAGCAACAGGAGCTCAACCGCTTGGGCCGATCGAGATCCGGACGGCCCGGCGCGGGCAGGGAGGGAGGGAGGGAGCGGGCAGTGACCTGGAGCGCTCGGGGGTGGCGGATCCGGCCCCATTCCCGTCGGCGGCGAAGTCGGATCTCCCGGCGGCAGCCTCGGCGGCCTCCCCGAGCAGCTCCCCCATGGTGTAGGGGCGCCAGCCGTCCGCGTTCGTCCCCGCGCCCTTGGACGGCTCCGATCTCTCCGGGACCTCCTCCTCTTCAGCCGGTGCGGCGGCAGGCGCCTCCGCGGCAGCGGGCGACGCCGGCTCCGGCTCGTCCTGGGCCCCGGCGCCGTTGGGGAGCTCCGGCTCGGAGGGGTCAGCGGGCTTGGGCTGCGTGGACTCCTCCATGTCCGGCATCCGGCGAGAGATCTGGGGCTGGCTGTCGATCTCCAACTGTGCTGTGCTGTGGGGGGTTGAGAGCACGAGAGAGAAGCTTCTTGCCACGTCCTTGGCCCCACTCCTCAGTGTGCAATGCGCTCTCCCATAAGCACGATGCAAACTTTGTGTGTTCTGGTGGCATCGCCAAAGCGGACCCTCAAATCCCCCGCATCCGACCGGACCAAGCGCGTCACTCCATCACTGCACACGGAGGTCTGAATGTCCGTTTTCCCGCAAATCAGAACCAAACAAAGAGAGACTTTACAGGAGTCCGGACATCCTCATGATAAACCAAAAGCCGCCACGTACCCCCACCTCTTCGTCCGGATGGTCGAAGACCGCTGACTATTGTTGTTAATTGGCAGAAGGCTAACATGTCAAATGCCGGATGGTGATTAGTATTTGGGCATTCGGCGGAAGCTTTGCAAATAGATTTGGGTATTTGGCTGAAGGTGGGCCTTCATACGAGAGCTCCGGCGACTTATTTGGATGGTCGATTACACGGGGTCAAGGAGTTGCCTAGGGCGTATTTGGTTGCTCGCACTAGGCGCAACTGTGCCACGTGCGGGGTGTATTTGGGTTGCATGGTATGCATCTGCTTCTCGGGCTGCACAAAACTTAAAGCACCATTGGGCCTGTCTGCGAGGGAACGGTCGAATCGACGGTTTTCGTCGAGCCACGCGTGCCCCTTCGCTGCACACATCGGGAAGCGCGGGAGACGGATGGGACGGCTCATAACTTTCCTCCCTCTCTCCAATCACCTCCCACTCCCCATTCACACCGCTCTCTCATTTTCTCCTCGCCGCCCCTTCATGCTCCCTCTGATGGCACTCCCACTGACATGCCGCCTCGTCACCCCCATCGTCACCGGCAGCAACCCAATCCAAGACCGGTGGGTGGTTGGCCTCGCCAACAGCGGCATTGACCTGATGGCTGCCATCCGCGTGTCGCCCCTCTTCTGCACCAGCCGCGTCCTTCGGCTAATGCGGTGTTGGTCGCTATGGCTCCGTCTCCATATTTGGACTTGCGGTCCCGTGTTGAATCTTGTTCTTTGTTGGGAACCGAGGAGTCTTGGATTAGGGTATCGGACAATGGGACTATATACTTCGTCCCGGATTATTGGAGCGTGAAGATACAAGACTCAAGACTCCGTCCGTGTCCGGATGGGACTCTCCTTTGCGTGGAAGACAAGCTTGGCGATCCGGATATTATATTTCCTTCCTTGTAACCGACTCCATGTAAACCCTAGCCCTCTCCTGTCTATATAAACGGGAGAGGTTGGTCCTAGAAGGCCGATCAAAATTACAATCATAATCATCATAGGCTAGCTTCTAGGTTTAGCCTCTACGATCTCGTGGTAGATCTACTCTTGTACTACTCATATCATCAATATTAATCAAGCAGAAGTAGGGTTTTACCTCCATCGAGAGAGCCCAACACGGTAAACATTGTGTCCCTTGCTTCTGTTACCATCACCCTAAGATGCACAGATCGGGACCCCCTACCCAAGATCTGCCGGTTTTGACACCGACATTGGTGCTTTCATTGAGAGTTCCTCTATGTCGTCGCTGCAAGGCTTGATGGCGCCTTCAATCGTCAACAACACGGTCCAGGGCGAGACTTTCCTCCCCGAATAGATCTTCGTGTTCGGCGGCTTCCGCCTTCAAGGGCCAATTCGCAGCCATCTGGAGCAGATCGACAGCTCGCCCGCCACCGTGTCGAGTTCGAAACTGAACTACACGGCCGATATCCGCGGAGACTTGATCTTCGACGGAATTGGGCATGTGCCAGGAGTGTTGGGCAGTCATGATGAGCACGGCCTAGACCTGCTGTCGGACAGTGCTTGGGATATTACCCCTGCAGTAGTCCTGGACCTAAATCCGGAGCAGACTGCATGGCCCAAGGACGGGTGGATGGACCCCGCCCCACAGGCCGCACACTCATCGGTGAAAGAGCCGAACACAGGCCTCACTTCTAAGGAAGCCTGTGACTCCGGACCCTCGGACTCGTATCCGGTTGTAGGTTCCAGTCCGCGCGCTCCTGAGCCCGCCGAGCCTGGTTGGGCTCCGTAATGGAGTTCACAACAGGATATCTTCCAAAGACTCGCCCTTTGGCGACGTCTCAACTCGATAAAGTCTCTCTTTTTCGAGGCTCATGGCGAACTATGTCCGCCGAGTGGGAAGCAAAGCGAAGGCGAATTCGCCGCCACCCACCACCCACTTCATTGCCACGGTCGATGATCTAACCGACGTGCTTGACTTTGGTTCCGAAGACATCGACTGTATGGACGATGATGCGGGAGAAGAACAAGAACCACCGCTCACTGGGCGGTGGACAGCCACCTCCTCCTACGATATATATATATGGTGGACACTCCGAACGAAACCAATGGCGATGAGGCAACGGAGGATAACCCCTCAGGGAAAAAAGCAAAGCATGGGCGTCGTCGGCGCCGCTCCAAGCCCCACCACAACAATACCGGCCCAGGAGACGAAAACAATCCGGATGGTGCCGAAGAGGAATACAACCCTGATCAGCCTGCCTTTGAGCAGGCCGAGCAGAAGACGGCAGTCAGCCTGCATTTAACAGCGATCGGCGGATATCCGGGGGAGGACAACTACATGCCCCCTCTAAAGACGAAATTAGCCTCGGCGACGACAAGTTCGGCGTGCCTGAGGACCCCGTCGAGCAAGAACGCTTCAAGCGTCGGCTTATGGCCACTACGAGGAGCCTGAAAAAGAAGCAACAACAACTCCAGGCTGATCAAGACCTGCTCACAGATAGATGGACTGAAGTCCTGGCAGCCGAGGAATACGGACTCGAGCGCCACACGGCTGACCGGCCACCCCGTGGCTGGAATAAAATGGCATATCAGCCCGAATACCAGCCCACACCCCCATGCCAATACACTATGGCCCGGGGCAACAGGCAAGACCTGCAAGATATTTGGAAAACAAAGCAGATGCAGCCAAGATCGATCTACGGATCACGGGGCACGCCAAAGACATGACAATGACCGCCACGCGGATACATTATCAACAAGTCCGCCGGGCGAACACACCACCCAGCCCAATTCGAATCACGTAGCCACATAGCCCGACAGAGGCGCCAGACACCCTCTCGCTTCACTAACGGTGATGGATCATGAATTCGAAGGGTTCAAACCCAGAACATCGAATCATACGATGGCACAACAGACCCGCAGTATGGATTGAAGATTTTCTTCTCCATATTCACATGGCCCATGGAGACAGCCTACACGCCATCAAGTATCTTCCCTTAAGCTCAAAGGACCCGCCTGCATCGGCTAAACAACTGCCCAAAAATTCCATTGGCGGTTGGGAAAACTCGAAGACGATTCTCGACAACTTCGAGGGCACGTATGTACGACAACCGGACGCCGATGACTTGAGCCACATTACTCAACAACCCGGAGAGTCAGCCAGGAAATTCTGGACTCGGTTCCTAACTAAAAAGAACCAAATAGTCGACTATCTGGACGCCGAAGCCCTGGCGGCTTTTAAGCATAATATCCGTGACGAATGGCTCGCCCGACACCTCGGCCAGGAAAAACCCAAGTCCATGGCAGCTCTCATAACACTAATGACCCGCTTTTGCGTGGGCGAGGACAGCTGGTTGGCTCGCAGCAGCACTACGCCACATTCTGGCAATTCTGATGTCCGCGACAATAACAGCAAGCCATGGCGCAACAGACACAAGTGACGGAATAACGGAGACGACACTAAAGACACGGCAGTCAACGCCGGATTCAGCGGATCCAAGTCCGATCAGCGGAAAAAACCGTTCAAAAGAAACAATCAGGGACCGTCCAGTCTAGACCGTGATATCGAGCGCTGTGCAAATTCATGGCACCCTGACAAGCTACCAACCACACCAACAGAGATCGCTGGTGTTCAAACAGCCGCAAAATAAACGCCAAAATAAGGACAAGGGGCTGCACAGCGACGATGACGAAGAGCCCCGGCGTCCGAACACGGGGGGACAGAAGAAATTTCCCCCCAGGTGAAAACGGTTAACATGATCTATGCCACTCACATTCCCATGGTCAGCTTGTCCCATCACCTTTGATCGTAGGGATCACCCTACTAGCATCTGTCACGGTGGCTCAGCCGCATTGGTCCTAGACCCAATCATCGACGGATTCCACCTCACGCGAGTCCTTATGGACGGCGGCGGCAGCCTGAACCTGCTTTGTCAGGACACAGTGCGCAAAATGGGCATTGATCCTTGAAGGATCAAGCCCACCAAAACCACCTTTAAAGGTGTGATTCCTGGAGTAGAGGCCCGTTGCACGGGCTCTATAACATTGGAAGTGGTCTTCGGATCTCCGGATAACTTTCTAAGCAAAGAGTTAATCTTTGATATCGTCCCCTTCCGCAGCGGTTACCACGCACTGCTGGGACGAACCGCATTCGCTAGATTCAATGCGGTACCACATTACGCATACCTCAAGCTCAAGATGCCAGACCGCGGGGTCATAATAATCACGGAAACATGGATCGCTTCTCCGAATGTAAGAGCATACTGCAGCCCTCGCGGTGGAAGTATAATGCGGCCTCCTCCGACAAACCAATCCGGCGACAACAACTTCGAGCACCGTCAAGCGAGTCCGGAGCACCCCGCAACAGGATCATCAGGCACGCCAAGAGCGCGACTAGCAGTCCGGCCTCCGCTCAAACCCCATCAAAGCAGCATTCGTGCCACGTGTACACAATTACGCACTCAAAATACAATGGGCGTAGGTGGAGGCTGTTGGGGAACGTAGCAGAAATTCAAAAAATTTCCTACGTGTCACCAAGATCTATCTATGGAGAGACCAGCAACGAGTAGAAAGAGAGTGCATCTACATACCCTTGTAGATCGCTAAGCGGAAGCGTTCAAGTGAACGGGGTTGATGGAGTCGTACTCGTCGTGATTCAAATCACCGATGATCAAGTGCGAACGCACGGCACCTCCGCGCTCAACACACGTCAAACCCGACGATGTCTCCCACGCCTTGATCCAAAAAGGAGAGAGGGAGAGGTTGAGGAAGACTCCATCCAGCAAGTAGCACAACGGCGTGGTGGTGGTGGATGAGTGTGGCAATCAGCAGGCTTCGCTAAGCACCACGGGAGAGGAGGAGTACTTGGGAGAGAGGAGAGGGCTGCAACCAAAGGCGGAGATCGAATCACGTGTATTCTGTGTGTCTCCGGGCAGCCCCTAGGCCTCACTATTTATAGGGGAGAGGGGCTGTGCCCCTTTAGGGTTTCCCACCCCAGGGGGCGGCCAGCCCCTGATCCCATGTGGTGGCGGAGGGGAGAGAGGGCGCACCGCACCTGTGGGCCTTAGGCCCATCTCGCCTAGGGTTTGCCCCTTCCCCACTTCCCACGCCTGGGCCTTGGTGGGGCGCCCAGCCCACCTAGGGGCTGGTCCCTCCCACACTTGGCCCACGCAGCCTTCTGGGGCAGGTGGCCCCACTTGGTGGACCCCGGACCCTCCGGTGGTCCCAGACGCGTACCGATAAACCCCAAACTTTTCCGTGACCAAAACAGACTTCCCATATATAAATCTTTACCTCCGACCATTTCGAACTCCTCGTGACGTCCGGATCTCATCCGGACTCGAACAACATTCGTAACCACATACAAGCTTCCTTTATAACCCTAGCGTCATCGAACCTTAAGTGTGTAGACCCTACGGGTTCGGGAGACATGTAGACATGACCGAGACGTTCTCCGGCCAATAACCAACAACGGGATCTGGATACCCATGTTGGCTCCCACATGTTCCACGATGATCTCATCGGATGAACCACGATGTCAAGGACTCAGTCGATCCCGTATACAATTCCCTTTGTCTAGCGGTATTTTACTTGCCCGAGATTCGATCGTCGGTATACCGATACCTTGTTCAATCTCGTTACCGGCAAGTCTCTTTACTCGTTCCGCAACACATCATCCCGTGATCAACCCCTTGGTCACATTGTGCACATTATGATGATGTACTACCGAGTGGGCCCAGAGATACCTCTCCGTTTGCACGGAGTTACAAATCCCGCCTCGATCCGTGTCAACCCAAAAGACACTTTCGAGATACCGTAATGCACCTTTATAGTCACCCGATTACGTTGTGACGCTTGATACACCCAAAGCACTCCTACGGTATCCGGAGTTACACGATCTCATGGTCTAAGGAAGATATACTTGACATTGGAAAAGCTCTAGCAAACGAACTACACGATCTTTGTGTTATGCTTAGGATTGGGTCTTGTCCATCACATCATTCTCCTAATGATGTGATCCCGTTATCAACGACATCCAATGTCCATAGCCAGGAAACCATGACTATCTGTTGATCACAACGAGCTAGTCAACTAGAGGCTCACTAGGGACATATTGTGGTCTATGTATTCACACGTGTATTACGATTTCCGGATAATACAGTTATAGCATGAATAAAAGACAATTATCATGAACAAGGAAATATAATAATACTTTTATTATTGCCTCTAGGGCATATTTCCAACAGAGGCGCAACAGTGATTCAGTCAACAGTGCGGTATAACCGCCACATACCTTCATAAACCTCCCTATTTATTTTTCAGGACATTGCTCTAGAAGCAGCCTCTTCAGAAGAGCCGGATTGTCGGACTTACATAGGAGAGAAAACCAAGGAGGAAACAGGCTTTGCGCACAAGGGGAAATACCGAGGTGGAATCTGTTCACGATCGTTATACCTGTTTTACATACCTACATGCAGCCTGCCCTTGGATAGTATATGTTAAATAGTCCTATTTACTTCTGCTTAAATGCAACAATTGTAAACATACGCCTAAACGTATTATTCATCAATGGGAGATAACATATAGCGTCAGCTTATTATTCCTATTTGCGCATTTTTTTCTTGCAAATATTTATTTAATATTGCATCTGTACACCTTGGTACGATTAGTTTGCCAGGGGCTTCATATAGCGCCTCATAATACGGCAAAACAAGTCCGAACACTTTCATCAGTGCGGCAGCCCAAACTTATAGCACTATATGCATCAGCTCCGAATCACGTCTTGGGTCAATAGTTGGGTTTACCCGGCTCCCTTGTTTTGGTACCTTACGTTCCGTTATATCGGCTAAGATAGCGCAGGGAGAACTACTGCGATTGTGTCCCGGTTCTTCCGGGCGAGCACCTCAGTAGAGAAAGCCGAAAACTGACCGGCATGATGCGGCGAGAGCTGGTCGTTGTTCGAGAGGTATCAAAATCCTTAAAGATTTTTTCCGCTTTAGGCGATGAATCGGCTTCGTCCGATTTAGGCGTATATAGCGCCCCAATTCGGCCCTCCAAATTCTAGGGGCTTCGTCAAAATTTAAAATTATAGACTTCTATGGCTAAGTGAAAGTTATAAAGCCGCATAGTCCGATTGCCTTGTTCGTTGTGCTGGATACCTCCTTAAGGGACCAAAAATTTGGATAAAGAGTATCCGGGTTTTTCCAGGAACACCCTGGTACTAGTTACGTGGGGGCGGAAGCCGACGACTAGCCTACTTTCAGAATTCAATAAACAGCCGCACAGAAGGTAATATTTTAAATCAAACAGTGCTACATAGCACAAGTAACTTCGTCTTTAAATTACAACAACGACAGAGGTACATTCATTCAAAGATCTTGTCCTTGGTATATTCATCGGCCACGAGACGAGCGCCCTTCATAATGCCATCATAATATTTCTCGGGATACCGATGCGCCTTGCCCTCCGGCGGCCCGTCCTTCACCAGTTTCTCCGCATCCAGCTTGCCCCAATGCACCTTCACGCGGGTAAAGGCCCGGCGGGCACCCTCAATGCAAACGGATTGCTTGATAACTTCAAGCCGCGGACAGGAATTCACCATCCGCTTGATCAGGCCGAAGTAGCTAGTGGGCAGGGGCTCACCAGGCCACATCCGGACTATGAAATCTTTCATAGCCACCTCGTCCGCCTCAGGAGTTCGACCAACCGCTTGATTGGTCACTCAGAGCATGGGTGTTCGCCCCAAAGATATTTGGGACCGAACAGCTTCTCCGTGGAGCTCCTCCTCGCACGGTAGAACTCCTGGCGTCGAGACGCCAGTGTGGCAGATCTGCGAATGCCCCTGGAGAGCTCCGAATTCGGGTAAGTAAAAGAAACGCCTCCTCCACATGTTTGCTTTGCATAAAGAATGTCTTACCCGCCGCTATCTTCTTGGCCGCCTGGATTTCCTGCTGTGCCTTCTCGGCTTCGGCCTTGGCGTCTTTCATACTCACAAGGGCCTTCGCAAGCTCGGACTCTTTCATCTTAAGATCATGCTCCAAGGACTTGAACTTTTTGCCGAGTTCCTGGAGCTCTTGCTGTACCTCGCCTACCCTAGCATATTGCTTCTCGCGCTCTTTGCACTCCAGAGCCGCCTTGTCCTCGGCCTCGGACAACGCTTTCTTCAGAGACGCCACTTCGGTGGTGGCCCCTGTTGCAAAGTCATGATGCTTTATCGTTAGAATAACCAATTTTGCCTATTCTTCATTATATGAGAGCGGGGAATTACTCGCCTTTGTTCTCTTCGAGCTGCCTCTTCGTGATGTCGAGCTCTCCTCGCTACCGCTCCAGTCCTGTTTTAGTCCGCAACCTCGGTTGTGCGACACAGCAATGATAAGCAGACAACCTCGCTTATTCACATGCACACTTATTATTAGACTCCTGCGGATTATAATCGACCCTCCGCTTGGCTTTTCTTTCCAAACACCAAACAGTATCAGGCTACTACCTATCGGGTGGTAATTTCACACATTTTATTACTTACCTCAAAGCCTCGTCAGAGGTGGTGCAAGCTTTGGTTAGTCCGCTCTTGGCGGACAAAACCTTCTGAATCCCCGCACTCATAAGAGTACGGTGCTCTTCATCCATGGAAGCACCGCGAAGCGCTTCCAGCAGATAATCCGACGCCTCGGGCGTAACGAATGTCCTCGGCATAGACGGCTCGCCCTCCCTAACGAGGGGCTGCCCGCCTGAGTCCGGAACCGTTGGAGGTTCCGGAACAGTGTTCGGCTAAGAGCCCGGCCTACTGCGGTTCTCATCGACACGATCCGCGGGGATCTTGAACCCCGCATGTCCGACATCTGGAATTCCATCTTGGGGCGTCTCCAAAGTCACCCCCCCCGCTCTGGGAGCCTTTGGGACAACACCTCCGTGTCATCCGCGGGCTGAGGAGTAGTGGCCGTCGGGAGCGAGTTCATCGCTGAATCGCTCAGGGACCCATCCGAAGACGATACCTCGGGATGAACCCTGGCTGGACTGCATATATGTTCGGCGTTATAAAAAGACTATGAAGTAAAGTCACGATAGAGTGCGGATACTTACGATCGCGCTAGGGCTTCCCCCTGGGCAGCCACCCCTCCTCGCTATGGGCGGCCGTGGCGGAGTAGTCTGGAAGGGACACCTTTCCCTTCTTGGACGACCCAGCCTCCTCCTTCGGGGCGGCTTTCCTCTTTTTCTCCTCCCTAGCGCGGGGAGGTAGAGTTTCTTCTTGCTTCCCCCCGCCTCTGCGGGAGGAATCTGTCTCGTCGTCGTCGGACGACGTGGGTATGACGGCCTTGCGCCGAGGCCTTCCACGGCCCCCTGGTCTGCCTTCTCAGGCTCCCTATCCTCTCCGGATGGGGCGACCTCTTCTTCTTCTTTTTCCTCCCCTTCGAGGGAGGAGTATGACTCGTCGTCTTCGGACGAGGCTTCCGGTACAACCTTACGCCAGAGACCCTTCCTGGTCCCCGGGGCCTTCTTTTCGGCCTTCTTCTCCGGTGCCTTGTAGGGCGCATGGACTAGCATCTCCGTCAGGAGAGCATCAGCTGGGCCTTCTGGCAGCGGAGCCGGACAGTCAATCCGCTCCGCTGTCTCCACATAATCCTGATTAAATATGCACAATTACTTAAGACTCCCCCACGAATATATTGGGAAGAGCTGAATCCGGTGGTAGTCAGAAAACTCACCGCACGAGGAGGCCGCGCAGCGTGAAGTCCACGGTCCTCGGATGTGGGAGGAGGTACTTCGGAGGCCTTGAACAGCGCCTTCGATGCGTCTTTATGCGTCATGCCGTAGAGCCTCTGAAGCGTCTGGTGTTCGGCCGGGACGAACTCCCACAGATTAAATGCCCGCCTTTGGCACGGCAGAATCCGGCAAACGAGCATGACCTGGATCGCATTGACAAGCTTGATTTTCTTGTCCTTCATGCTCTTGATGCAGTTTTGGAGTCCGGTCACTCTGTAGGTTCGCCCATCCAGCCCTTCTTTTCCTGTGAGGTGAGCCGCATGGGGTTCTGGATCGAACTTCGGGGCCGTTGCCCGCTTAGCATTCTGCGCGCACGGTGATGTAGAACCACCCCAACTGCCACCCTTTCACGGTCTCCGCAAAGGAGCCGTCAAGCCAGGTGACGTTAGGCATCTTGCCCACCATGGCCCCTCCGCACTTCGCTTGCTGGACGCTCACGATCTTTGGCTTCACACAGAAGATTTGCAGCCACAGGCCGAAGTGAGGCCTGATGCGGAGGCCTCACATACAATGATGAACGCCAAGATGTTGAGGACAAAATTTGGGGCTAGATCATGGAAATCTAGCCCGTAGTAGAACATGAGCCCGCGGACGAAGGGATGAAGTGGAAATCCCAGTCCATGGACGAAGTGAGTGACAAACACGACCCTCTCGTGAGGTTCCAGGGTTGGAATGGCCTGCCCTTTGTCCGGTAGCCGGTGCGCGATGTCTGCGGCCAAGTATCCGGCCGCCCGAAGATTCGCGATATGCTTCTCTTTCACGGTGGAGGCCACCCACTTGCCTCCTGCTCCGGACATGTTTAGCTATGCGGAGAATACTTGGACTAGGGCGCTGGAGCTCGAAGGGGCAAGGGTGGGCAAAGGAGGAAGAAGGCGTGGGTAAAAATGGGGAACTCTTATCCCTTTATAAGAGGCGACGAAAGCGGTGCGCCTCCCCACGTGCCCGTTGAGAATCGCTTAGTTCCCAAGCGCCACAATTGATGGCACAGTGGGATTATCCATACCCGTATTGATGAGAATCCCGTGATAAGGGGACACGAGCTCTGCTTTGACAAGACGTGTCAAGGAAACCGCCTCGCAATATGCGATGTGGCTGGTTGTGGGAAAACAGTTCGAATAATGACCCGACCGTAATGACATGTCACGTTGTCTAAAAAAAAGTTGTCAGCAGATTGCATTTGTGAAATATCATTCTCTCTAAGGTGGTATGTGAAGATCATTTGCAGATCCGGATACGGTTTAAGTGTTCGATAATTACTTTGGAGTATTCGGAGAAGGAACCCGCCTTGCAATGCCGAAGACAAGACTGCGCGCCGGACTCATCGTCATTCAAGCCTGACTCATCGTCATTGAAGCCTGGTTCAGGGGCTACCGAGGGAGTCCTGGATTAGGGGGTATCCGGACAGCCGGACTATATACTTCGTCCGGATTATTGGAGCGTGAAGATACAAGACTCAAGACTCCGTCCCGTGTCCGGATGGGACTCTCCTTTGCGTGGAAGACAAGCTTGGCGATCCGGATATTATATTTCCTTCCTTGTAACCGACTCCATGTAAATCCTAGCCCTCTCCGGTGTCTATATAAATCGGAGAGGTTGGTCCTTAGAAGGCTGATCACAATAACAATCATAATCATCATAGGCTAGCTTCTAGGGTTTAGCCTCAATGATCTCGTGGTAGATCTACTTTTGTACTACTCATATCATCAATATTAATCAAGCATGAAGTAGGGTTTTACCTCCATCAAGAGGGCCCGAACCTGGGTAAACATTGTGTCCCTTGCTGTTGGGTTATGTAGTAATTTCAAAAAATTTCCTACGCACACGCAAGATCATGGTGATGCATAGCAACGAGAGGAAGAGTGTTGTCTACGCACTCGTGAGACCAAGCGAAGCGATCACAACGTAGAGGAAGTAGTCGACGTTCTCCTCGCGATCCAACCGATCCCAGCCGTTACTCGGCGCCTCTGAGTTCTTGACACACGTCAGCTCGGTGACGCTCCTCGGGCTCCGATCCAGCAAAGCTCCGGGAGAGAGAGTTCCACAAGACGACGGCGTGGTGGCGATCTTGATGTTCTATCGACGCAGGCTTCGCCTAAGCACCGCCACGATATGACCGAGGTGGATTATGGTGGGGGGGCACCGACACGGCTAAGGAACGATCTCAAGGATCAACTTGTGTGTTCTAGGGTGCCCCCGCCTCGTATATAAAGGAGTAAGGGAGGGCCGGCCGGCCCTAGAGGGCGCCCAGGAGAGGGAGTCCTCCTCCTAGTGGGAGTAGGACTCCCTTTCCTAGTCCAACTAGGAAGGAGCAAGGGGAAGGAAGGAGAGGAGAGGAAGAGGAAGGGGCCGCGCCTCCTTGTCCTATTCGGACTCCCCATGGGGGCGCTCCACCTCTGGCGCAGCCCTCTCTCTCCCTCTTGGCCCATTAAGGCCCATTACTTCCCGGGGTTCCGTAACCCTCCCAAGCACTCCGGTTTTCTCCGAAACTTCCGAACCTTTCCTGTCCGAATATAGCCGTCAATATATCAATCTTTATGTCTCGACCATTTTGAGACTCCTCGTCATGTCCGTGATCATATCCGGACTCGAACTCCTTCGGTACATCAAAATACACAAACTCATAATATAACCGTCATCGAAACCTTAACTGTGCGGACCCTACGGTTCGAGAACAATGTAGACATGACCGAGACACGTCTTCGGTCAATAACCAATAGCGGGACCTGGATGCCCATATTGGCTCCTACATATTCTACTGAAGATCTTTATCGGTCGACCGCATAACAACATCGTTGTTCCCTTTGTCATCGGTATGTTACTTGCCCGAGATTCGATCGTCGGTATCCAATACCTAGTTCAATCTCGCTTCGGCAAGTCTCTTTACTCGTTCCGTAATACATCATCTCACAGCTAACTCATTAGTTGTAATGCTTGCAAGGCTTAAGTGATGTGCATTACCGAGAGGGCCCAGATACCTCTCCGACAATCGGAGTGACAAATCCTAATATCGAATACGCCAAACCAACATCTGCCTTTGGAGACACACTGTAGTACTCGAGCTCGCGAGAGCACTGGTATTTGATAACGGTTCATTGCTAATATTTGCAACTCAAAGCAGGACTACGGATTGCTTAACACCGCAAAGGACGAGGTGACAATGCGTGTGGAAAGCGGTTCCAAAGTCGATGTGATCGCGGTCGGCACGCTACCTCTACATCTACCTTCGGATTAGTTTTAGACCTAAATAATTGTTATTTGGTGCGGCGTTGAGCATGAACATTATATCTGGATCTTGTTTGATGCGAGACGGTTATTCATTTAAATCGAGAATAATGGTTGTTCTATTTATATGAGTAATATCTTTTATGGTCCTGCACCCTTGAAGAGTGGTCTATTTTAACGAATCTCGATAGTAGTGATACACATATTCATAATGTTGAAGCCAAAAGATGCAGAGTTGATAATGATAGTGCAACTTATTTGTGGCACTTGCCGCTTAGGTCATATCGGTATAAAGCGCATGAAGAAACTCCATATTGATGGACTTTTGGAGTCACTTGATTATGAATCACTTGGCACTTATGAACCGTGCCTCATGGGCAAGATGACTAAAACCCGTTCTCGGTACTATGGAGAGAGCAACAGATTTGTTGGAAATCATACATACAAATGTATGTGGTCCGATGAATGTTGAGGCTCGTGGTGGATATCGTTATTTTCTCACCTTCACAGATGATTTAAGAAGATATGGGTATATCTACTTAATGAAACATAAGTCCAAACATTTGAAAAGTTCAAAGAATTTCAGAGTGAAGTTGAAAATCATCGTAATAAGAAAATAAAGTTTCTACGATCGATCGTGGAGGTGAATATTTGAGTTACGAGTTTGGTCTACATTTGAAACAATGCGGAATAGTTTAGCAACTCACGCCACCCTAACACCACAACAGAATGGTGTGTCCGAACGTCGTAATCGCACTTTGCTAGATATGGTGCGATCTATGATGTGTCTTACTGATTTACCGCTATCGCTTTTGGGGTTATGCTCTTGAGACGGCCGCATTCACGCTGAATAGAACACCGTCAAAATCCGTTGAGACGACACCTTATGAACTATGGTTTAGCAAGAAACCAAAGTTGTCGTTTCTTAAAGTTTGGGGATGCGATGCTTATGTGAAAAAGCTTCAACCCGATAAGCTCGAACCCAAATCGAGAAATGTGTCTTCATAGGATACCCAAAGGAGACAGTTGGGTACACCTTCTATCACAGATCCGAAGGCAAGACATTTGTTGCTAAGAATGGATCCTTTCTAGAGAAGGAGTTTCTCTCGAAAGAAGTGAGTGGGAGGAAAGTAGAACTTGATGAGGTAATCGTACCTTCTCCCTTATTGAAAGTAGTTTATCACGAAACCGGTTTCTGCGACATCTACACCAAATAGTGAGGAAGTTGATGATGTTGATCATGAAACTTCGAGATCAAGTTACTACGTAACCTCGTAGATCAACCAGAGTAAGATCCGCACTGTGAGTGGTACGGTAATCCTGTTCGGAAGTCATGCTACTAGATCATGATGAACCTCGAACTATGAAGAAGCGATGGTGAGCCCAGATTCCACAAAATGGCTTGAGGCCATGAAATATGAGATGGGATCCATGTATGAAAACAAAGTGTGGACTTTGGTTGACTTGCCCGAGGGTCGGCAAGCAATAGAAAACAAGTGGATCTTCAAGAAGAAGACCGACGACGACGGTAATGTTATCGTTTACAAAGCTCGACTTGTCGCAAAGGGTTTTCGACAAGTTCAAGGGATTGACTACGATGAGACCTTCTCACCCGTGCGATGCTTAAGTCTGTCCGAATCATGTTAGCAATTGCCGCATTTTATGATTATGAAATTTGGCAAATGGATGTAAAGACGCATTCTGAATGGATTTACGGAAGAAGAGTTGTATATGATGCAACCGAAGGTTTTATCGATCCAAAGGAGCCAACAAAGTGTGCAAGCTCCAATGATCCATTTATGGACTGGTGCAAGCATCTCGGAGTTGGAATAAACGCTTTGATAGTGTGATCAAAGCATTTGGGTTTATACTGAGACTTTTGGAGAAGCTCAGATTTACAAGAAAGTGAGTGGGAGCTCAGAGCATTTACGATATTATATGTAGATGACATATTACTAATCGGAAATGATATAGAATTTCTGGATAGCATAAAGGGATACTTGAATAAGAGTTTTTCGATGAAGGACCTCGGTGAAGCTGCTTACATATTGGGCATCAAAATCTATAGAGATAGATCAAGACGCTTAATTGGACTTTCACAAAGCACATACCTTGACAAAATTTTGAAGAAGTTCAAAATGGATCAAGCAAAGAAAGGGTTCTTGCACGTGTTACAAGGTGTGAAGTTGAGTAAGACTCAATGCCCGACCACCGCAGAAGATAGAGAGAAATGAAAGATGTTCCCTATGCCTCACCCATAGGCTCTATCATGTATGCAATGTTGTACTGACCGATGTGTGCCTTGCTATAAGCTTAGCAGGGAGGTACCAAAGTAATCCAGAGTGGATCATCGACACAGGGTCAAGAACATCCTGAAATACCGAAAAGGACTAAGGATATGTTTCTCAGATATGGAGGTGACAAAGAGCTCATCGTAAAGTTACGTTGATGCAAGCTTTGACACCGATCCGGACGATTCTAAATCGCAAACCGGATACGTATTTACACTAAACGGAGGAGCTGTCGGTTAGTGCGATTCTAAACAAAGCGTCGTGGCGGGATCTACATGTGAAGCGGAGTACATAGCACTTCGAAGCACCAATGAAGGAGTCTCGATGAAGGAGTTCATATCCGATCTAGGTGTCATACCTAGTGTATCGGGTCCAATGAAAATCTTTTGTGACAATCTTTGAGCAATTGCTTTAGCGAAAGAATCCATATTTCACAAGAGAACCAAACACATCAAGAGACGCTTCAATTCCATCTCGGACTTGGTCCGTGGGAGACATAGAGATTTGCAAGATACATACGGATCTGAATGTAGCGCACCGGCTGACTAAGCCTCTTCCACGAGCAAAACATGATCAGCACCAAGACTCCATGGGTGTTAGAATCATTACTATGTAATCTAGATTATTGACTCTAGTGCAAGTGGGAGACTGAAGGAAATATGCCCTAGAGGCAATAATAAAGTTATTATTTATTTCCTTATATCATGATAAATGTTTATTATTCATGCTAGAATTGTATTAACCGGAAACATAATACATGTGTGAATACATAGACAAACAGAGTGTCACTAGTATGCCTCTATTAGACTAGCTTGTTAATCAAAGATGGTTAAGTTTCCTAACAATAGACAAAGGAGTTGACATTTGATTAACAAGGTCACATCATTAGTTGAATGATCTGATTGACATGACCCATTCCATTAGCTTAGCACCCGATCGTTTAGTATGTTGCTATTGCTTTTATCCATGACTTATACATGTTCCTATAACTATGAGATTATGCAACTCCCGTTTACCGGAGGAACACTTTGGGTACTACCAAACGTCACAATGTAACTGGGTGATTATAAAGGAGTACTACAGTGTCTCCAAAGGCGATGTTGGGTTGGCGATTTCGAGATTAGGATTTGTCACTCCGATTGTCGGAGAGGTATCTCTGGGCCCTCTCGGTAATGCACATCACTTAAGCCTTGCAAGCATTACAACTAATGAGTTAGCTGTGAGATGATGTATTACGGAACGAGTAAAGAGACTTGCCGATAACGAGATTGAACTAGGTATTGGATACCGACGATCGAATCTCGGGCAAGTAACATACCGATGACAAAGGGAACAACGTATGTTGTTATGCGGTCTGACCGATAAAGATCTTCGTAGAATATGTAGGAGCCAATATGGGCATCCAGGTCCCGCTATTGGTTATTGACCGGAGACGTGTCTTGGTCATGTCTACATTGTTCTCGAACCGTAGGGTCCGCACGCTTAAGGTTTCGATGACGGTTATATTATGAGTTTGTGTATTTTGATGTATCGAAGGAGTTCGGAGTCCCGGATGTGATCACGGACATGACGAGGAGTCTCGAAATGGTCGAGACATAAAGATTGATATATTGGACGGCTATATTCGGACACCGGAAAGGTTCCGGAAGTTTCCGGAGAAAACCGGAGTGCCGGAAGGGTTACCGGAACCCCCCGGGGAAGTAATGGGCCTTAATGGGCCAAGAGGGGAGAGAGAGGGCTGCGCCAGGAGGTGGCGCGCCCCCCCCATGGGGAGTCCGAATAGGACAAAGGAGGGGGCGGCCCCCTCTCTCTCCTCTCCTCTCCTTCCTTCCCTTCCTCCTTCCTAGTTGGACTAGGAAAGGGAGTCCTACTCCCACTAGGAGGAGGACTCCTCCCTTGCGCGCGCCTCTAGGGCCGGCCGGCCCTCCCGTTGCTCCTTTATATATGGGGGGGGGGCACCCTAGAACACACAAGTTGATCCTTGAGATCGTTCCTTAGCCGTGTCGCGGTGCCCCTCCACCATAATCCACCTCGGTCATATCGTGGCGGTGCTTAGGCGAAGCCTGCGTCGATAGAACATCAAGATCGTCACCACGCCGTCGTCGACGGAACTCTCTCTCCCGGAGCTTTGCCGGATCGGAGCCCGAGGAGCATCACCGAGCTGTGCGTGTGTCAAGAACTCGGAGGCGCCGGAGTAACGGCGCTGGGATCGGTTGGATCGCGAGGAGAACGTACGACTACTTCCTCTACGTTGTGATCGCTTCCGCTTCGGTCTACGAGGGTAACGTAGACAACACTCTTCCCTCTCGTTGCTATACATCACCATGATCTTGCGTGTGCGTAGGAAATTTTTTAAAATTACTATGTTCCCCAACAACCGGAAGATGGCGAAGAAGAAGCTGCAAATTGAGAGGGAAAAGATCAAGTTGGAGAAGTAAGAGCCGGCGATCAAATGGGTGCTCGAGAAGGCCAAGACATATGAAGAGATTGAGCTTGAGAAGGAGAGATTGCAACTCGCATGAGACACGGAGGATGCAAGATCATGTTGGCGGACGAAACCCTCTTGGATGACCATGCAAAGAAGTGGCTTGCGGCGAAGAAGAAGGAGATCAATGAGCATAGGGAATATGAGGCGGCGAGGGCGACTGCGGCAGCAGCAGACCATGCAATTCGGAGCAGGCGGAGCATGCGGACCGGATGCAGGCGGAGCAGGCGGCATGGATGGCGTCCAGCCAGTGATCCGGCCAGCCAGCGAGGCATCCGTCATGTTCGGACATTTATTTCATTTGGCATGTCCGGATTGTTGAACTATGATTTGCTTTGCTTTGTTTTGAACTATTGAATTCGGACAATTTGTCTCGTATGATCGACGTGCATGGATTACATTGATTTGAGGCTCCACATTTGAGATATATGGATGTGCGGCAGCACATATGAGGAGTCGGCGGGCACTGTCCGCGGACGCACCCGAACGCGCCAGTGGGCGTATAATGGGCCTGATTTGCCAAGTCCGGCTATAGATGCTCTTAACATGTACAATGGGCTTCCAGCTCGTGTATGGATATAGATCACTTGTCTACGGAAAAATGATTTAGATAACTACTATGTGGAAGAGAATGAAGTAAATCAACACACCGCTTACAAAAGTATACTAATTCAACATTAGATCGCACCGCATCTCGACCCATCCATGACTAGATTCATATTTCGTCGCTGTGGTCGCGGTGTGAGGTGGGTCGGAATGAGCATACCCTTGCCTCCGTGTACACCTTTCCAGGCCGACAGTAATAGCCTTGCTCTGGCGCGCAGTGCAAGTCGTGAGAGCATATGCAAAGCCCTTCAATGGCGCAACCCTTGTGGACGATGTTGGGGCTACCATCGATGCCAAGTACATGGTCGCTCCACTCGCTAGAGAAGACCCCGTCTGGGTCGTACCTCTCCTTCACTTTGAGGAACTCGTCGGCCTTTGTGTACTTGGCGATCGCGCCGTCGAAGGCAAAGTTGCGATTCTTGCCCCATTGGGGGACGGCGCCATACTTGCGCAAAGCCATCTGTTCGAGCTCGTCGATCACATCAGAGTGAGCACGCGGCCTGCCTTGGGTGTAGCTCCGGTAGTAGGTGAAGTCAAAGTTGACCGACTCCTCCGCCTTGCCGAGGTAGGCGGAGGAGGCCCCAACGTAGCGGATGAGCACGCCCATCTTGGCGTCGAGACCGCATAGGGCGCGTGGGTTGAGGTCGCGGAGCCGCTGCATGTCGGCGACCAGCGCCGGGGCTTTGGAGAGCGCGACGCTGAAGCCGGTGTTGTAGAAGAAGGGGCTCCGGACGCGTGGGTCCCATGGGCATGAGGAGCGGAGCAGGTTGTCCTTGGCATCGATGCACGAGCCGGACGCCTGGATGCGGTGCTGGTACCCGACCACCGGGTACCCGGTGAAGGAGGAACCGTCGTTGGTGAAGCCGTGTGCCTGCATGGGGAACGACGCGGGCAGCACCCCCGCGGCTAGGCACCGTGCCATGTCGTTGCTTTCCTCCACGTGCTCCTCGGCGACTCTTGCGATGATGAGCCCGAGGGTCGGGAAGGAGCGGAAGCCGAGGTAGTCGTTGAGGCCGTCGCCGGGCGACGAGACATCGACACGGTCGTCCTCGCGGTAGATGACCTTGCCCTGGCGCGGCAGCCACGTCATGTCGCCGAACTCGTGCAGATGGCCCCACACGGCCACCTGCGCTGCCAGGTCAGAGTCATCGCGCTCCAGGAACGTGACGGACCGCTTGAACATCGGCTGCAACTGCAGAGTAACCTGCGCAAGGCATGACACACACAACAAAAAAAATATTCATCCGTTTAAGCTAAGGCCGGGCACAATTTTTCTGATGGTATAATTTTTGAGGTATGCAACTCATGACATGTTGGTAATAATCGGTAATCTAGGAATAGCCTAAACCGGAAAGAGCTTCACGCAAATGTTGGATTTGTGTGCATGGAAGGGATGAAAAAAACGCAAGTGATGTAGTAGTTGATGTGTCGTATGAGTTGAGAAAAGGACCAGGGCTAGTGGACAAATGTTGTGAGATTTGTGTGCATCGAAAGCTATTCAATACCGTAGTGGTTGAGGGGTCGAGAAGAGGACCATGCATGCATGGCTAATGGACAAGCAAGTGGTGATAAGTACTACTCCTACCTACACACCAGTCTACATTTTGTCTTGTGAACATTCTAAATTTCTATGTAGTTCCATACATGCATATATACATCCAAGCTATTACGTACATACACAATCTTGGCTGTCAATGTGACATGGCAGATGCACCCTGACAGCTCCGAGACTTGCTTGATATAACATGCTATTTTTTTCTATAAATGAAAATGATAGAACATGGCACAACTTTCCCTAAATGGGTAGAATGAATGAAAATCACTTAAATTTCCTTTTCTCTTTTTTTTTTGAAAAGGAGGTTGAAACCCTCGGCCTCTTCATCATCACGATGCACTACGGAAATTTCGTATTTCCATGTTTTTACCTTCAGTTTTCCTTTTAGATGCAACGGCTGGTTAAACATTTCACAGTATACATGCATCATGCGCATGGAGTGATCCGGGGTACATGTAGCGTAGCCAGCCACGTACGTACCTGCGACACGACGCCAAGGACGCCGAGGGAGACCTTGGCCGCGTCGAGGTCCGGGTGGTCGGCGCCGAGCTCCCTGACCACGGCGAACCCCTGGCTGGCCGGCGCCGGCGTGACGATCCTCATCCCGACCACGTACTCGTGCACGGCGCTGCCCTTCCCCCACAGCGAGCTGCCGTGCGCGCCCGTCGCCAGCAGGCCCCCGATGCTGACGCCGTACCAGTAGGGCGAGTGCGGCAGCGCCAGCCCCGCGGCGGCGGCGTCGCGGATCAGGTCGCGGAGCACCATGCCGCCCTCCACGGTCATCAGCCCCTTGACGGCGTCGATGTTCACCGTCCGGTTGAGCCGCGCCGTGCTGATGATGGTGCCGTCGTTGCCGCCCGGGCAGGCCAGCTTGGGGAAGCTGTGGGAGTGCCTGGGGACGGCCTTCACCTTGCGCTTGGCCGCCGCCGCGGCCGCCACGGCGGCCAGCAGCTCGGCCTCGGTGCGCGGGAACGCGGCGTCGGCGGCGCGGCAGGCGGTGCGGTCCGGGAAGGAGCCGTAGACGTTGGCGAGGGTGCAGTCGGACGTGCCGCGGGCGCACGTCACCGAGTCCGGCGGAGGGCTGGAGCAGGCGCGGCGGCTGAGGAGGAGGCCCAGCAGCAGGAGGAGAGCCGCCGGAAGCAACGACGACGACCTGCTAGCCTCCATCCACGTACCGCGCCGGTGGCAGGCAGTCATGGACGTACTTGAAGGCGAGGGAAGGAGTAGCTCCTAGTACTACTAGTTGCATACACGCAAGGCCTTGCTTGGGTAGACGGTAGTGAGTGAGCTAATAAATACAAAATGGAGAAGATGTTACGTACGTACTCCTATATGGCCACGTACAATCGAGATATGATATCTCCACTATGTATTAATTAATTGTGTATATAAGCGGCCCATGCATGCATACTTAGTAACTCGGTCGTATATATAAAAGTAAAACCAACGTCTTCCCTTCGCCCTCATTCAACAAGTTAGTTCACCACACTTATGTTTTAGTTTAGAAGAGGAATTTTAGCTGGTTTAGAGTGTTTCAAAACAGGACATATATATATATATAGATATGGTGAGTTGGGATGGAAGTCACATCAATATTTGGGAGGACAACTGGATTCCCACCGGCCATAATCTGAAGGTGTTAACTCCTTATAAGCATAGTTAGAAGATTTATGTTGACACCAGATTTTGGCATGGAAAAAGATGTAGTTAAGACGGGCTCAGATGAAAAAGTGTTCTGCATGTAAATTCTTTCTCCCGTCAAGACAAACATTTTTGCTCTTTGAATATTCTTAATCCAAGATCGTATGCAAAAGTTACAGTCAAAATAATGCACTACAACCTCGGAATTTTACCCTGTGGATTAGAGGTGATGGCCAATTAAAAAAACACAATCACAAATATTTTTGGAGTGCAGTTTTTTGTAGCTCGAGCTCCACAGATATCCATATCCGTTCATTCTGCAGTACTCTACATAGAGATATGTGCTATATATGTGAGCAGTTCACGCCAGTAATTAACAGAGGATGAACAGTTGACATCGCCCCACCCAGACTAGACGCACATGATGCGTTGTATAAAGTAAATGGGCTGATCCCCTAGTCTTTCTCTCATATTTCACCTCCCTCTCTCTCACACATGGTTACAGTGATTTAGATCCAGCCATGGTTGATTACTGCTGTAGAATGTGACGTGAGATGGAGAGAGTGGGCCAATGCATGCTGCAGCTTGACAAAAGTGTGGACAGAGAGATTGTGAAAAACCAGAAAGAAGCTACAATCATTTTGATATAATCCGGAGAGAAAGCGTGTGAGTAAGTTTTGTAAGCTGTGTCCCCAGGGGACTGCACAAGTGAGAGAGGAACTGTGTCCAGAGAGCTGCATGTGACAGACAAGAGGGAGAGGGAGTGTGTCAGAGGCTCAGAAGAGCTGCATGCCAGCAGGAATCAACACCCCAATGAGTACAAAACTACAAACACCCTCTGATATTGGTCTGCTATTGCAAAAGTTACAGCCAAAACAGTGCACTACCACATTGGAATTTTACCCTATAAATTAGAGGTTATGGCCAATTAAAAAAACACAATCACAAATATTTTTGCAACCATTTTAGAAAATCTAAGAACATATTTTGAGACAATTCCGGACATTGTTGGAAAAGCGATCAATTTTTTTTAAAAAAGTGATCAATTCTTTTTATTTTTTGATCATTTTTGTAAGAAAATAACATTTTTTGGAATCCAAATATTTTTTAAATGTAAACCAAATTTGAAAAATTTGACCATTTTTCGAAACTATGAACATTTTTTGGTATCCAAACATTTTTTTAAATGTAAACCAAATTTGAAAAATTTGACCATTTTAAGAAATTATGAACATTCTTTGGAAACATGAATATTTTTTGAAATTTGGAACATTTTTTAAAATGTGAACCAAATTTGAAAACTATGAACATTTATGAAAAAAGTGAGAAAAGTGTGATTTAAAAAAAACATGAAAGAAAACGAAATAACAAAAAGGAAATCAGAAGAACGGTATAGGAAAGAAAACTAAAAAGTCTGGTATACGAAAACCGAAATAAATTATAGGGCACCCCTCTTAAAAGTCACTCCGACCTTCTCTGGCATGGACAAGTGTCGCACTGCATGTGCGCCACTTGTTGCAACCTGGAGATTTTTCTTTTTTCATAGATCCATTTTTCAAAATGTTTTATCTCTTGAATCGCGTGTTCAAATCACGAACTATTTTCATGTTGAATTTGTCACATCAAGATATTCGAAACTAGTTTCATGATAATAGATTTTGATGATTTTTTTTTTTGCATGAAAAACAAAAAATGCCAAGAAATCGGGAATTAAAAGAACAAGAAACCAAAAAAACAAAATTAGGAAAAAACAAAAAACAAAAAAGACAAAATTGGGAGCCTGAGTTCACGACTGATACGTTGGCCCCGACGCTAGCAGCGTGTTTGGCAATATTTGGGAAGGGTAATGGGAGTTTAGACTAGGGAGTTGTATTGAGATTAGACATGGGATGAGTCATTTTATTCTCAATCCTTTGTTTGGCGCACGGTAGGAATTATGTGTGAGAATTTAGGACAAATTGTATTCCCTTGTTTAGTTTGTGGGAATTGACGAGGGACTAGACAAAGGATGTTAACATAAGTTATGATGAACGGTTAAGATTGACTCACTAAAACAATTCCCTACCACCTCCCACCCCCTCCCATGTTAATATAACGGTGGAGTTGGAGTCTCAAGTCCCCATGACTATTCCCTTATGAATTCCCAACCCCTCCAACCAAATAATAGGTTTAAAGTCTCGTACCCCTTGAAGTCCCATTCCCTAGCTCTAATTACCCCCGACCAAACAGGCTGTAGGTGAACTTTTTGAAGACGCGGACCCACAGGGCATTAAGAGGAAGCGGCTAGAAGGAGGAGAAACAATGTAACACCCATGTGTAATGATGCTACAGTAATCCCTGGGATTAAGTTAATCATTTTGCTAAACGAGTGCTTGGTCATCATTGTCTAATACCTCTTTCAAATTCTAGTTGAATTCAATTACAAATTCCGAGTGAATTCAAAATTTCTCAAACATGAAAACTAAAATGTTCATCTTGTGCCAAATAAACCATAATTAATATTTGTGTTGAACCTTTTTTTTACAAGGTGTTTAAATGGCCTAAGCTATTTGAAACCGATCCTTTAAAAGAAAAAGAAAAACTAAACGAAAAAGAAGAGGTGAGAGAGAGAGCGCCCCCTTGCCTCCCTTGGGCCTTGGCCCACCCAAGCCGCCCAAAGACTTGCCTCCCAGGCGCCTTCTCCTCTCCTCAGCCTGGCGACAGGGCACGGCCGCCTTGCCACAGACACCACACCACACGCCCGGCGTCGAGGGGATAACCGCCCCGGATGCCTCGAGTTCCCCCCATCACCTACCGCCACTCCAACTCCCACACTCGCCTGCCCTCCTCCCGGATCCATCCCCCGCTCACTTCCTCTCCCCCCTTGTTCCCCATCGACGCCCGAGCGCGGTCGCCGTCGTCCTTCGTCGTTGTCGCGGCCACCGGCGGTCCCGCGCCCGCTGACCCTGTCGTTGAGCTCCGTCGGGGTCGACTCCTTAGACTGGTGGCCTCAGCTGGAGCTGGGAGGCACTGAAGCACCAGATCCCCTTCATCCCCATCTCCGACTGCCGCCGTTCTTCACCGACTCCGGCGACGCCCTCTACTGCTACTAATCCTTCCATGGGGCACCTTGAGCCGCTACGGTGAGCTCCATCTCTCCTCCCCTCCTTTCTGCTCCTCTATAAGCTCGGGGCGGCTGGTTCCGCCATGGCTGAGCCCAGCTCCGCCGATGAGCTCGCCACCATCACGTGGGCCACTAACATGGTCGCCGAGTCCCTTTCCGCGTTTACGACCTCGAGGAGACGCCGTAGGAGTAGCGCGCCGCCCGTTTTGGCCTCCGCTTCATCGCGCGCGAGTTCGCCGTGCTTCGGGTCTCCGCCGTCCCTGTCGACGGCGATGGCTCCGGCCTGTTGGGGAACGTAGTAATTTCAAAAAATTTCCTACGCACACGCAAGATCATGGTGATGTATAGCAACGAGAGGGGAGAGTGTTGTCTACGTACCCTCGTGAGACCCGGCGAAGCGATCACAACGTAGAGGAAGTAGTCGACGTTCTCCTCGCGATCCGACCGATCCGGAGCCGTTACTCCGGCGCCCGAGTTCTTGACACACGTCAGCTCGATGGCGTCCCTCGTACTCGATCCAGCCGAGTGTCGAGGGAGAGTTCCGTCAAGACGACGGCGTGGTGACGATCTTGATGTTTCACGGCGCAGGCTTTCGCTTAAGCTTCACGACGGTATGACCGAGGTGGAATATGGTGGAGGGGCACCGCACACGGCTAAGGAACGATCCGTAGATCAAACTTGTGTGTTCTAGGGTGCCCCCTGCCCCGTATATAAAGGAGGGAGGGGGAGGCCGGCCGCCTAGAGGAGGCGCGGCTGAGGAGTCCTACTCCCACCGGAGTAGGACTCCCCTTCCTAGTTGGAATAGGATTGGGGGAGGGGAAGAGGAAAGGGCGCCTCCTTGTCCTATTCGGACTGGGGGAGAGGCGCGCCCCCCCTGGCCGCCCCTCCTCTTCTCCCTCGAGGCCCACCGAGGCCCATTTACCCCGGGGGGTTCCAGTAACCTCCGGTACTCCAGAAATTCTGTTTTACCGGAACCATTCCAACTCCAAACATAGGCTTCCAATATATCAATCTTTATGTCTCAACCATTTCGAGACTCCTCGTCATGTCCGTGATCACATCCGGACTCGAACTTCTTCGGTACATCAAAATACATAAACTCATAATAACCGCCATCGAAACCTTAAGCGTGCGGACCCTACGGTTCGAGAACAATGTAGACATGACCGAGACACGTTTCCGGTCAATAACCAACAGCGGACCTGGATGCCCATATTGGTTCCTACATATTCTACGAAGATCTTTATCGGTCGGACCGCATAACAACATACGTTGTTCCCTTTGTCATCGGTATGTTACTTGCCCGAGATTCGATCGTCGGTATCCAATACCTAGTTCAATCTCGTTACCGCAAGTCTCTTTACTCGTTCCGTAATACATTATCTCACAACTAACTCATTAGTTGTAGTGCTTGCAAGGCTTGATGATGTGCATTACCGAGAGGGCCCAGAGATACCTCTCCGACAATCGGAGTGACAAAACCTAATCTCAAATACGCCAACCCAACATCGCCTTTGGAGACACCAGTACTCCTTTATAATCACCCGATTCGTTGTGACGTTTGGTAGCACCAAAGTGTTCCTCCGTAAACGGAGTTGCATAATCTCATAGTTACGAGGAACATGTATAAGTCATGGATAAAAGCAATAGCAACATACTAAGCGATCGTGTGCTAAGCTAATGGAATGGGTCATGTCAATCAGATCATTCTACTAATGATGTGACCTTGTTTAATCAAATAACAACTCTTTGTTCATGGTCGGAAACATAACCATCTTTGATTAACAAGCTAGTCTAGTAGAGGCATACTAGTGACATCTTGTTTGTCTATGCATTCACACATGTATCATGTTTCCGGTTAATACAATTCTAGCATGAATGATAAACATTTATCATGAAATAAGGAAATAAATAATAACTTTATTATTGCCTCTAGGGCATATTTCCTTGATCTCCCACTTGCACTAGAGTCAATAATCTAGATTACATAGTAATGATTCTAACACCCATGGAGTCTTGGTGCTGATCATGTTTTGCTCGTGGAAGAGGCTTAGTCAACGGTCTGCGACATTCAAATCCGTATGTATCTTGCAAATCTCTATGTCTCCCACCGGACTAAGTCCGGATGGAATTGAAGCGTCTCTTGATGTGCTTGGTCCTCTTGTGAAATCTGGATTCCTTCGCTAAGGCAATTGCTCCAAGATTGTCACGAAGATTTTCATTGGACCCGATGCACTAGGTATGACACCTAGATCGGATATGAACTCCTTCATGCAGACTCCTTCATTA
Source organism: Aegilops speltoides (assembly GCA_021437245.1). Classification (NCBI taxonomy): domain Eukaryota; kingdom Viridiplantae; phylum Streptophyta; class Magnoliopsida; order Poales; family Poaceae; genus Aegilops; species Aegilops speltoides. The sequence goes on along the minus strand of CM038144.1, from coordinate 497,264,464 downwards.
GCTGCTTCCGAAGCTGCTATGTACTCCGCTTCACATGTAGATCCCGCTTTCGACGCTTTGTTTAGAACTCGCACCAACCGACAGCTCCTCCGTTTAGTGTAAATACGTATCCGGTCTGCGATTTAGAATCGTCCGGATCGGTGTCAAAGCTTGCATCAACGTAACCGCCATTTATGAGCTCTTTGTCACCTCCATATCGAGAAACATATCCTTAGTCCTTTTCGTATTTCAGGATGTTCTTGACCGCTGTCCGATGATCCACTCTGGATTACTTTGGTACCTTCTGCTAAACTTATAGCAAGGCACACATCAGTGTCAGTACACAGATTGCATACATGATAGAGCCTATGGTGAAGCATAGGAACATCTTTCATTTTCTCTCTATCTTCTGCAGTGGTCGGGCATTGAGTCTTACTCAACTTCACACCTTGTAACACAGGCAAGAACCCTTTCTTTGCTTGATCCATTTTGAACTTCTTCAAAATTTTGTCAAGGTATGTGCTTTGTGAAAGTCCAATTAAGCGTCTTGATCTATCTCTATAGATCTTGATGCCTAATATGTAAGCAGCTTCACCGAGGTCTTTCATTGAAAAACTCTTATTCAAGTATCCCTTTATGCTATCCAGAAATTCTATATCATTTCCGATCAGCAATATGTCATCTACATATAATATCGAAATGCTCTGAGCTCCCACTCACTTTCTTGTAAATACAAGCTTCTCCAAAAGTCTCAGATAAACCCAAATGCTTTGATCACACTATCAAAGCGTTTATTCCAACTCGAGATGCTTGCACCAGTCCATAGATGGATCGCTGGAGCTTGCACACTTTGTTAGCTCCCTTTGGATCGATAAAACCTTCGGTTGCATCATATACAACTCTTCTTCCGTAAATCCATTCAGAATGCGGTTTTACATCCATTTGCCAAATTTCATAATCATAAAATCGGCAATTGCTAACATGATTCGGACGGACTTAAGCATCGCTACGGGTGAGAAGGTCTCATCGTAGTCAATCCCTTGAACTTGCGAAAACCTTTTGCGACAAGTCGAGCTTTATAGACGATAACATTACCGTCGTCGGTCTTCTTCTTGAAGATCCACTTGTTTTCTATTGCTTGCCGACCCTCGGGCAAGTCAACCAAAGTCCATACTTTGTTTTCATACATGGATCCCATCTCGATTTCATGGCCTCAAGCCATTTTGCGAATCTGGGCTCACCATCGCTTCTTCATAGTTCGTAGGTTCATCATGATCTAGTAGCATGACTTCCGAACAGGATTACCGTACCACTCTAGTGCGGATCTTACTCTGGTTGATCTCGCGGTTCTGCGAAGAACTTGATCTGAAGTTTCATGATCAACATCATCAACTTCCTCACTACTTGGTGTAGATGTCTCGAAACCGGTTTCTGCGATTTAACTACTTTCAAGTAAGGGAGAAGGTACTATTACCTCATCAAGTTCCACTTTCCTCCCACTCACTTCTTTCGAGAGAAACTCCTTCTCTAGAAAGGATCCATTCTTAGCAACGAATGTCTTGCCTTCGGATCTGTGATAGAAGGTGTACCCAACTGTCTCCTTTGGGTATCCTATGAAGACACATTTCTCGATTTGGGTTCGAGCTTATCGGTTGAAGCTTTTTCACATAAGCATCGCATCCCCAAACTTTTAGAAACGACAACTTTGGTTTCTTGCCAAACCATAGTTCATAAGGTGTCGTCTCAACGGATTTCGACGGTGTTCTATTCAGGTGTGAATGCAGCTGTCTCTAATGCATGATCCCAAAACGATATTGGTAAATCAGAAGAAACATCATAGATTGCACTTTATCCAATAAAGTGCGATTACGATGTTTGGACACACCATTACTGTTGTGGTGTTCCGGTGGCGTGAGTTGCTAAACTATTCCGCATTGTTTCAAATGTAGACCAAACTCATAACTCAAATATTCACCTCCACGATCAGATCGTAGAAACTTAATTTTCTTGTTACGATGATTTTCAACTTCACTCTGAAATTCTTTGAACTTTTCAAATGTTTCAGACTTATGTTTCATTAAGTAGATATACCCATATCTGCTTAAGTCATCTGTGAAGGTGAGAAAATAACGATATCCGCCACGAGCCTCAACATTCATCGGACCACATACATCTGTATGTATGATTTCCAACAAATCTGATGCTCTCTCCATAGTACCGGAGAACGGGGTTCTAGTCATCTTGCCCATGAGGCACGGTTCGCAAGTGCCAAGTGATTCATAATCAAGTGACTCCAAAAGTCCATCGAGATGGAGTTTCTTCATGCGCTTTACACCGATATGACCTAAACGGCAAGTGCCACAAATAAGTTGCACTATCATTATCAACTCTGCATCTTTTGGTTTCAACATTATGAATATGTGTATCACTACTATCGAGATTCATCAAAATAGACCACTCCTCAAGGGTGCATGACCATAAAAGATATTACTCATATAAATAGAACAACCATTATTCTCTCGATTTAAATGAATAACCGTCTCGCATCAAACAAGATCCAGATATAATGTTCATGCTCAACGCAGGCACCAAATAACAATTATTTAGGTCTAAAACTAATCCGAAGGTAGATGTAGAGGTAGCGTGCCGACCGCGATCACATCGACTTTGGAACCATTTCCACGCGCATCGTCACCTCGTCCTTTGCGAGTTAAGCAATCAGTAGTCCTGTTTGAGTTGCAAATATTAGCAATGAACCAGATCAAATACCAGTGCTACTACGAGCTCTAGTAAGGTACACATCAATAACATGTATATCACATATACCTTTGTTCACCTTGCCATCCTTCTTATCCGCCAAATACTTGGGGCAGTTCCGCTTCCAAAGACGATCCTTGCGGTAGAAAGCACTCGATTTCAGGTTTAGGGCCAGACTTGGGTTTCTTCTCTGAGCGAAAGAACTTGCTTGCTGTTCTTCTTGAAGTTCCTTCTTCTTCCCTTTGCCTTTCTTCTTGAAACTAGTGGTCTTATTTACCATCAACACTTGATGCTCCTTTTTGATTTCTACCTCCGCCTTTCACATTGCGAAGAGCTCGGTATAGTCTTTACTAACCCTTGCATATTATAGTTCATCACGAAGCCTTTGTAGCTTGGTGGCGGTGATTGAGAATTCATCAATGACACAATCATCCGGAAGATTAACTTCCAATTGCGTCAAGTGATTGTAGTACCCGGACATTACGAGTATGTGCTCACTAATGTAACTATTCTCCTCCATCTTCCAGCTATAGAACTTATTGGAGACTTCATATCTCTCAATCCGGGCATTACATTTGGAATATCAACTTCAACTCTGGAACATCTCATATGCTCCATGACGTTCAAAACGTCGTTGAAGTCCCGGTTCTAAGCCGTAAAGCATGGCACATCTGAACTATAGAGTAGTCATCGCTTTGCTCGCGCCAGACGTTCACAACATCCGGTGTTGCTCCAAAGAAGAAGTCTGGCACCTAGCGGTGCATCCAGGCGTAACTCTTACATGCAGCAATGAGGATGATCCTCAAATTACGGACCCGATCCGTGTAATTGCTACCATCATCTTTCAACTTTGCTTTCTCAAGGAACGCATTAAAATTCAACGGAACAACAAAGACGAGCCATCTATCTACAATCAAACATAAACAAGCAAGATACTATCGGTACTAAGTTCATGATAAATTTAAGTTCAATTAATCATATTACTTAAGAACTCCCACTTAGATAGACATCCTCTAGTCATCTTAAGTGATCACGTGATCCAAATCAACTAAACCATAACCGATCATCACGTGAAATGGAGTAGTTTTCAATGGTGAACATCTTATGTTGATCATATCTACTATATGATTCACGCTCGACCTTTCGGTCTCCGTGTTCCGAGGCCATATCTGCATATGCTAGGCTCGTCAAGTATAACCCGAGTATTCTGCGTGTGCAAAACTGGCTTGCACCCGTTGTAGATGGACGTGAGAGCTTATCACACCGATCATCACGTGGTGTGCAGGCACGACGAACTTTGGCAGCGGTGCATATTCGGGAGAACACTTCTTGATAATTTAGTGAGAGATCATCTTATAATGCTAACGTCAATCAAAGCAAGATAAGATGCATAAAGGATAAACATCACATGCAAATCAATATAAGTGATATGATATGGCCATCATCATCTTGTGCTTCATGATCTCCATCTTGCAGCACCACCATGATCACCATCGTCACCGGCGCGACACCTTGATCTCCATCGTAGCATCGTTGTCGTCTCGCCAAACTTATGCTTCTCGACTATCGCTACCGCTTAGTGATAAAGTAAAGCATTACGAGCGATTGCATTGCATACAATAAGCGACAACCATATGGCTCCAGCCGATTGCCGATAACCGGTTACAAAACATGATCATCTCATACAATAAAATATAGCATCACGTCTTGACCATATCACATCACAACATGCCCTGCAAAAACAAGTTAGGCGTCCTCTACTTTGTTGTTGCAAATTTTACGTGGCTGCTACGGGCTTAAGCAAGAACCAGTCTCACCTCGCATCAAAACCACAACGATACTTAGTCAAATAGACTCGTTTTAACCTTCTCAAGGACGGGCGTAGCCACACTCAGTTCAACTAAAGTGAGAGAGACAGACACCCACCAATCACCTTTAAGCAACGAGTGCTCGTGGCGGTGAAACCAGTCTCGCGTAAGCGTCTGCGTAATGTCGGTCAGGCCACTTCATCTCACAATACCGCTGAACCAAAGTATGACATGCTGGTAGGTAGTATGACTTGTATCGCCCACAACTCACTTGTGTTCTACTCGTGCAAAACATCAAACCATAAAAACCTGGCTCGGATGCCACTGTTGGGGAACGTAGTAATTTCAAAAAATTTCCTACGCACACGCAAGATCATGGTGATGTATAGCAACGAGAGGGGAGAGTGTTGTCTACGTACCCTCGTAGACCCGAAGCGGAAGCGATCACAACGTAGAGGAAGTAGTCGTCGTTCTCCTCGCGATCCGACCGATCCGGAGTTACTCCGGCGCCCAGTTCTTGACACACGTACAGCTCGATGGCGTCCCTCGTACTCGATCCAGCCGAGTGTCGAGGGAGAGTTCCGTCGGACGACGGCGTGGTGGCGATCTTGATGTTTCACGGCGCAGGGGCTTCGCCTAAGCTTCATGACGGTATGACCGAGGTGGAATATGGTGGAGGGGCACCGCTGCGGCTAAGGAACGATCCGTAGATCAAACTTGTGTGTTCTAGGGTGCCCCCTGCCCCGATATAAAGGAGGGAGGGGGAGGCCGGCCGGCCTAGAGGAGGCGCTGGGGAGGAGTCCTACTCCCACCGAGTAGGACTCCCCTTCCTAGTTGGAATAGGATTGGGGGAGGGGAAGAGGAAGGGCGCCGCCCCCTCCTTGTCCTATTCGGACTGGGGGAGAGGGCGCGCCCACCCCTGGCCGGCCCTCCTCTTCTCCCTCGAGGCCCACCGAGGCCCATTTACCCCGGGGTTCCAGTAACCTCCGGTACTCGAGTAAATTCCTGTTTTACCGGAACCATTCGAACTCCAAACATAGGCTTCCAATATATCAATCTTTATGTCTCGACCATTTCGAGACTCCTCGTCATGTCCGTGATCACATCCGGGACTCGAACTTCTTCGGTACATCAAAATACATAAACTCATAATAACCGCCATCGAAACCTTAAGCGTGCGGACCCTACGGTTCGAGAACAATGTAGACATGACCGAGACACGTTTCGGTCAATAACCAACAGCGGGACCTGGATGCCCATATTGGTTCCTACATATTCTCGAAGATCTTTATCGGTCGAGACCGCATAACAACATATGTTGTTCCCTTTGTCATCGGTATGTTACTTGCCCGAGATTCGATCGTCGGTATCCAATACCTAGTTCAATCTTGTTACCGGCAAGTCTCTTTACTCGTTCCGTAATACATTATCTCACAACTAACTCATTAGTTGTAGTGCTTGCAAGGCTTCAATGTGCATTACCGAGAGGGCCCAGAGATACCTCTCCGACAATCGGAGTGACAAAACCTAATCTCGAAATCGCCAACCCAACATCGCCTTTGGAGACACCTGTAGTACTCCTTTATAATCACCCGATTCGTTGTGACGTTTGGTAGCACCAAAGTGTTCCTCCGTAAACGGAGTTGCATAATCTCATAGTTACGAGGAACATGTATAAGTCATGGATAAAAGCAGAGCAACATACTAAGCGATCGTGTGCTAAGCTAATGGAATGGGTCATGTCAATCAGATCATTCTACTAATGATGTGACCTTGTTTAATCAAATAACAACTCTTTGTTCATGGTCGGAAACATAACCATCTTTGATTAACAAGCTAGTCTAGTAGAGGCATACTAGTGACATCTTGTTTGTCTATGCATTCACACATGTATCATGTTTCCGGTTAATACAATTCTAGCATGAATGATAAACATTTATCATGAAATAAGGAAATAAATAATAACTTTATTATTGCCTCTAGGGCATATTTCCTTGATCTCCCACTTGCACTAGAGTCAATAATCTAGATTACATAGTAATGATTCTAACACCCATGGAGTCTTGGTGCTGATCATGTTTTGCTCGTGGAAGAGGCTTAGTCAACGGTTCTGCGACATTCAGATCCGTATGTATCTTGCAAATCTCTATGTCTCCCACGGACTAAGTCCGGATGGAATTGAAGCGTCTCTTGATGTGCTTGGTCCTCTTGTGAAATCTGGATTCCTTCGCTAAGGCAATTGCTCGATATTGTCACGAAAGATTTTCATTGGACCCGATGCACTAGGTATGACACCTAGATCGGATATGAACTCCTTCATCCGCTCCTTCATTAGCTGCTTCCAAGCTGCTATGTACTCCGCTTCACATGTAGATCCCGCCACGACGCTTTGTTTAGAACTGCACCAACCGACAGCTCCTCCGTTTAGTGTAAATCGTATCCGTGCGTGATTTAGAATCGTCCGATCAAGATCAAAGCTTGCATCAACGTAACTGCTTACGATGAGCTCTTTGTCACCTCCATATCGAGAAACATATCCTTAGTCCTTTTCGGTATTTCAGGATGTTCTTGACCGCTGTCCATGATCCACTCTGGATTACTTTGGTACCTTCTGCTAAACTTATAGCAAGGCACACATCAGTCGGTACACACATTGCATACATGATAGAGCCTATGGTGAAGCATAGGAACATATTTCATTTTCTCTCTATCTTCTGCGGTGGTGGGGCATTGAGTCTTACTCAACTTCACACCTTGTAACACGAGCAAGAACCCTTTCTTTGCTTGATCCATTTTGAACTTCTTCAAAATTTTGTCAAGGTATGTGCTTTGTGAAAGTCCAATTAAGCGTCTTGATCTATCTCTATAGATCTTGATGCCTAATATGTAAGCAGCTTCACCGAGGTCTTTCATTGAAAAACTCTTATTCAAGTATCCCTTTATGCTATCCAGAAATTCTATATCATTTCCGATCAGCAATATGTCATCTACATATAATATCAGAAATGCTACTGAGCTCCCACTCACTTTCTTGTAAATCTGAGCTTCTCCAAAAGTCTGTACAAACCCAAATGCTTTGATCACACTATCAAAGCGTTTATTCCAACTCGAGATGCTTGCACCAGTCCATAGATGGATCGCCGGAGCTTGCACACTTTGTTAGCTCCTTTGGATCGATAAAACCTTCGGTTGCATCATATACAACTCTTCTTCCGTAAATCCATTCAGAATGCGGTTTTACATCCATTTGCCAAATTTCATAATCATAAAATGCGGCAATTGCTAACATGATTCGGACGGACTTAAGCATCGCTTCGGGTGAGAAGGTCTCATCGTAGTCAATCCCTTGAACTTGCGAAAACCTTTTGCGACAAGTCGAGCTTTATAAACGATAACATTACCGTCGTCGTCGGTCTTCTTCTTGAAGATCCACTTGTTTTCTATTGCTTGCCGACCCTCGGGCAAGTCAACCAAAGTCCATACTTTGTTTTCATACATGGATCCCATCTCAGATTTCATGGCCTCAAGCCATTTTGCGAATCTGGGCTCACCATCGCTTCTTCATAGTTCGTGGGTTCATCATGATCTAGTAGCATGACTTCCGAACAGGATTACCGTACCACTCAGTGCGGATCTTACTCTGGTTGATCTCGGCGGTTCTGCGGTAACTTGATCTGAAGTTTCATGATCAACATCATCAACTTCCTCACTACTTGGTGTAGATGTCTCAGAAACCGGTTTCTGCGACGAACTACTTTCAAGTAAGGGAGAAGGTACTATTACCTCATCAAGTTCCACTTTCCTCCCACTCACTTCTTTCGAGAGAAACTCCTTCTCTAGAAAGGATCCATTCTTAGCAATGAATGTCTTGCCTTCGGATCTGTGATAGAAGGTGTACCCAACTGTCTCCTTTGGGTATCCTATGAAGACACATTTCTCCGATTTGGGTTCGAGCTTATCTGGTTGAAGCTTTTTCACATAAGCATCGCATCCCCAAACTTTTAGAAACGACAACTTTGGTTTCTTGCCAAACCATAGTTCATAAGGTGTCGTCTCAACGGATTTCGACGGTGTTCTATTCAGTGTGAATGCAGCTGTCTCTAATGCATGATCCCAAAACGATATTGGTAAATCAGTAAGAAACATCATAGATTGCACTTTATCCAATAAAGTGCGGTTACGATGTTTGGACACACCATTACGCTGTGGTGTTCCGGGTGGCGTGAGTTGCGAAACTATTCCGCATTGTTTCAAATGTAGACCAAACTCATAACTCAAATATTCACCTCCACGATCAGATCGTAGAAACTTTAATTTTCTTGTTACGATGATTTTCAACTTCACTCTGAAATTCTTTGAACTTTTCAAATGTTTCAGACTTATGTTTCATTAAGTAGATATACCCATATCTGCTTAAGTCATCTGTGAAGGTGAGAAAATAACGATATCCGCCACGAGCCTCAACATTCATCGGACCACATACATCTGTATGTATGATTTCCAACAAATCTGATGCTCTCTCCATAGTACCGGAGAACGGGGTTCTAGTCATCTTGCCCATGAGGCACGGTTCGCAAGTGCCAAGTGATTCATAATCAAGTGACTCCAAAAGTCCATCGAGATGGAGTTTCTTCATCGCTTTACACCGATATGACCTAAACGGCGATGCCACAAATAAGTTGCACTATCATTATCAACTCTGCATCTTTTGGTTTCAACATTATGAATATGTGTATCACTACTATCGAGATTCATCAAAATAGACCACTCCTCAAGGGTGCATGACCATAAAAGATATTACTCATATAAATAGAACAACCATTATTCTCGATTTAAATGAATAACCGTCTCGCATCAAACAAGATCCAGATATAATGTTCATGCTCAACGCAGCACCAAATAACAATTATTTAGGTCTAAAACTAATCCCGAAGGTAGATGTAGAGGTAGCGTGCCGACCGCGATCACATCGACTTTGGAACCATTTCCCACGCGCATCGTCACCTCGTCCTTTGCGAGTTAAGCAATCAGTAGTCCTGTTTGAGTTGCAAATATTAGCAGCAAACCGATATCAAATACCAGTGCTACTACGAGCTCTAGTAAGGTACACATCAATAACATGTATATCACATATACCTTTGTTCACCTTGCCATCCTTCTTATCCGCCAAATACTTGGGGCAGTTCCGCTTCAAAGGACCGATGCTTTGCGGTAGAAGCACTCGATTTCAGGTTTAGGGCCGACTTGGGTTTCTTCTCTGAGCAACAACTTGCTTGCTGTTCTTCTTGAAGTTCCTTCTTCTTCCCTTTGCCTTTCTTCTTGAAACTAGTGGTCTTATTTACCATCAACACTTGATGCTCCTTTTGATTTCTACCTCCGCAGCCTTGACATTGCGAAGAGCTCGGTATAGTCTTTACTAACCCTTGCATATTATAGTTCATCACGAAGCCTTTGTAGCTTGGTGGCGGTGATTGGAGAATTACATCAATGACACAATCATCCGGAAGATTAACTTCCAATTGCGTCAAGTGATTGTAGTACCCGGACATTACGAGTATGTGCTCACTAACGAAACTATTCTCCTCCATCTTCCAGCTATAGAACTTATTGGAGACTTCATATCTCTCAATCTGGGCATTACATTTGGAATATCAACTTCAACTCTGGAACATCTCATATGCTCCATGACGTTCAAAACGTCGTTGAAGTCCCGGTTCTAAGCCGTAAAGCATGGCACATTGAACTATAGAGTAGTCATCACTTTGCTCGCGGACGTTCACAACATCCGGTGTTGCTCCAAAGAAGAACTGGCACCTAGCGGTGCATCCAGGGCGTAACTCTTACATGCAGAATGAGGATGATCCTCAAATTACGGACCCAGTCCGTGTAATTGCTACCATCATCTTTCAACTTTGCTTTCTCAAGGAACGCATTAAAATTCAACGGAACAACAAAGACGAGCCATCTATCTACAATCAAACATAAACAAGCAAGATACTATCGGTACTAAGTTCATGATAAATTTAAGTTCAATTAATCATATTACTTAAGAACTCCCACTTAGATAGACATCCTCTAGTCATCTTAAGTGATCACGTGATCCAAATCAACTAAACCATAACCGATCATCACGTGAAATGGAGTAGTTTTCAATGGTGAACATCTTATGTTGATCATATCTACTATATGATTCACGCTCGACCTTTCGGTCTCCGTGTTCCGAGGCCATATCTGCATATGCTAGGCTCGTCAAGTATAACCCGAGTATTCTGCGTGTGCAAAACTGGCTTGCACCCGTTGTAGATGGACGTAGAGCTTATCACACCCGATCATCACGTGGTGTCTGGGCACGACGAACTTTGGCAACGGTGCATATTCGGGGAGAACACTTCTTGATAATTTAGTGAGAGATCATCTTATAATGCTAACGTCAATCAAAGCAAGATAAGATGCATAAAGGATAAACATCACATGCAAATCAATATAAGTGATATGATATGGCCATCATCATCTTGTGCTTCATGATCTCCATCTTGCAGCACCACCATGATCACCATCGTCACCGGCGCGACACCTTGATCTCCATCGTAGCATCGTTGTCGTCTCGCCAAACTTATGCTTCTCGACTATCGCTACCGCTTAGTGATAAAGTAAAGCATTACGAAGCGATTGCATTGCATACAATAAGCGACAACCATATGGCTCCAGCCGATTGCCGATAACCGGTTACAAAACATGATCATCTCATACAATAAAATATAGCATCACGTCTTGACCATATCACATCACAACATGCCTGCAAAAACAAGTTAGGCGTCCTCTACTTTGTTGTTGCAAATTTTACGTGGCTGCTACGGGCTTAAGCAAGAACCAGTCTCACCTCGCATCAAAACCACAACGATACTTAGTCAAATAGACTCCGTTTAACCTTCTCAAGGACCGGCGTAGCCACACTCAGTTCAACTAAAGTGAGAGAGCAGACACCCACCAGTCACCTTTAAGCAACGAGTGCTCGTGGCGGTGAAACCAGTCTCGCGTAAGCGTCTGGCGTAATGTCGGTCAGGCCACTTCATCTCACAATACCGCTGAACCAAAGTATGACATGCTTTGGTAGGTAGTATGACTTGTATCGCCCACAACTCACTTGTGTTCTACTCGTGCAAAACATCAAACCATAAAAACCTGGCTCGGATGCCACTGTTGGGGAACGTAGTAATTTCAAAAAATTTCCTACGCACACGCAAGATCATGGTGATGTATAGCAACGAGAGGGGAGAGTGTTGTCTACGTACCCTCGTAGACCCGAAGCGGAAGCAATCACAACGTAGAGGAAGTAGTCGTACGTTCTCCTCGCGATCCGACCGATCCCGGAGCCGTTACTCCGGCGCCCCCGAGTTCTTGACACACGTACAGCTCGATGACGTCCCTCGTACTCCGATCCAGCCGAGTGTCGAGGGAGAGTTCCGTCGACCTGACGGCGTGGTGGCGATCTTGATGTTTCACGGCGCAGGCTTCGCCTAAGCTTCATGACGGTATGACCGAGGTGGAATATGGTGGAGGGGGCACCGCACACGGCTAAGGAACGATCCGTAGATCAAACTTGTGTGTTCTAGGGTGCCCCTGCCCCGTATATAAAGGAGGGAGGGGGCCGGCCGGCCGCCTAGAGGAGGCGCGGAGGAGTCCTACTCCCACCGAGTAGGACTCCCCCTTCCTAGTTGGAATAGGATTGGGGGAGGGGAAGAGGAAGGGCGCCGCCCCCTCCTGTCCTATTCGGACTGGGGGAGAGGCGCGACCACCCCTGGCCGGCCCTCCTCTTCTCCCTCGAGGCCCACCGAGGCCCATTTACCCCGGGGTTCCGTAACCTCCGGTACTCCGTAAATTCTGTTTTACCGGAACCATTCGAACTCCAAACATAGGCTTCAATATATCAATCTTTATGTCTCGACCATTTGAGACTCCTCGTCATGTCCGTGATCACATCCGGGACTCGAACTTCTTCGGTACATCAAAATACATAAACTCATAATAACCATCCATCGAAACCTTAAGCGTGCGGACCCTACGGTTCGAGAACAATGTAGACATGACCGAGACACGCTTCCGGTCAATAACCAACAGCGGGACCTGGATGCCCATATTGGTTCCTACATATTCTCGAAGATCTTTATCGGTCGGACCGCATAACAACATATGTTGTTCCTTTGTCATCGGTATGTTACTTGCAGAGATTCGATCGTCGGTATCCAATACCTAGTTCAATCTTGTTACCGCAAGTCTCTTTACTCGTTCCGTAATACATTATCTCACAACTAACTCATTAGTTGTAGTGCTTGCAAGGCTTGATGATGTGCATTACGAGAGGGCGGAGATACCTCTCAGAGCAATCGGAGTGACAAAACCTAATCTCGAAATCGCCAACCCAACATCGCCTTTGGAGACACTGTAGTACTCCTTTATAATCACCCGATTCGTTGTGACGTTTGGTAGCACCAAAGTGTTCCTCCGTTAGCAGGAGTTGCATAATCTCATAGTTACGAGGAACATGTATAAGTCATGGATAAGCGGTAGCAACATACTAAGCGATCGTGTGCTAAGCTAATGGAATGGGTCATGTCAATCAGATCATTCTACTAATGATGTGACCTTGTTTAATCAAATAACAACTCTTTGTTCATGGTGGAAACATAACCATCTTTGATTAACAAGCTAGTCTAGTAGAGGCATACTAGTGACATCTTGTTTGTCTATGCATTCACACATGTATCATGTTTCCGGTTAATACAATTCTAGCATGAATGATAAACATTTATCATGAAATAAGGAAATAAATAATAACTTTATTATTGCCTCTAGGGCATATTTCCTTCACGGCCATCCCAGCTCGCGTGGCCACCCGCGTTGGATGCGGTGTTGCGCACTCGCTTGAACATGCCAGCGCGCGGGCCAATTGACCCCTGTACGTGGATTCCGCGCGAGGTCCCGAGCGCCTCCGCCGTGTTTTCGGTCGCCGGCCACCGCCAACATGGCACACTGAAGGAAATATGCCCTAGAGGCAATAATAAAGTTATTATTTATTTCCTTATATCATGATAAATGTTTATTATTCATGCTAGAATTGTATTAACCGGAAACATGATACATGTGTGAATACATAGACAAACATATTGTCACTAGTATGCCTCTACTAGACTAGCTCATTAATCAAAGATGGTTATGTTTCCTGACCATAGACATGAGTTGTCATTTGATTAACCGGATCACATCATTAGTAGAATGATATGATTGACATGACCCATTCCGTTAGCTTAGCACTTGATCGTTTAGTATGTTGCCATTGCTTTCTTCATGACTTATACATGTTCCTACAACTATGAGATTATGCAACTCCCGTTTACCGGAGGAACAATTTGTGTGCTACCAAACGTCAGTTGGGTGATTATAAAGGAGCTCTACATGTGTCTCCAAAGGTACATGTTGAGTTGGCGTATTTCGAGATTAGGTTTTGTCACTCCGATTGTCGGAGAGGTATCTCTGGGCCCTCTCGGTAATGCACATCACTATAAGCCTTGCAAGCAATGTTAGTACAATTAATTTATTTCAATTCCAAACATGTATCAGTTGCAGAAGATGTGGCACGAGTTGGTGGGCAACTGGTTGTAGCCGTATCAAGAGCATTCAGAGACATCAGCTGCTATCCGTACACAGGTATATATTCGCTTCTGCACTGTCTCTTTGTCTCTCTACTACCTTACCTACCCACTCAGTGGCGGAGCTAGCCGAAAAACTCTGGGGGGCAAAACACAAATGATCAGTGTATGGGGGGGCCAAATGCTAAAAATGTTCTAATCTAAGTCTCTTAAAAAAAATTCTTCAGGAATTGGTCATAGGCTGGGGGGCGCCCCCAACATAGCTCCGTCTCTGTACCCACTCATGCTTTGAATTTGCTCTTAGCTTGGTGAGCTTATTGTGAGGTATTTAATTTATGTTCATAAACTGAAAAAAATGATGCATGGTGAGATTTTAGGTGTATCTTATTAACTGCATGATTACATATATCGTGATGTTACTCAGCTATTATTCTCATTTGCTTCCCATTGTGCATTTGGTTTGTTGTAGGTCTTACACACCCTCACTTCTTCCTTATATTGCATGGATCCGACTAAGCCTTCCATGTGTCTCTCTCATTTTTTGAAGCTCTCACAGAGAAGAAATTAAGGTTTTCTTAGCATTTCAGCTTCATCTAGGAAAGTTATAATCATTGTATACAAAAAACACAAATGATCCTCTCACAATGATGGAAAATTAGTTGTGAACGATGACTTGTGTTCTCTAGAGATTCTTAATTTAAGTGCATGGTTGTCAATGGTGTTAAATGCATGTACTTTGAGTGATGGAATAACACCCCGTGGTACAAACAAGAAAGTGGAAGGGGCGTGTCTCCACCTGGCAACGCCCCAACTTCCTCTCAGGAGGCCCGCAATGGCGGGTCCCAACCACTAGTTGACACATATAGTATGCACGAAGCTCTTGTTACCGTCCGTCCTGGAATAAAGCTAGACATGATGGAATTCTTGTTTTGTTCACAGACGATGTGTCTTTGTTTGATATGAAATAAAGCTAGAAATGATAGAATTCCTTCAAAAATGAAATGTTATAGAAAAATCTGTCTAGACACTCTTACTCTCTAGATTCATGTATCAAGATATTTGAGAACACATCAATGAACAAATATAGCTACGTATATCCCTATACATTAATACTTCGAACTGGCCAACTTTGATCATGGGAGAATTGTGATTTTCCACAACTCTAATTGTTTCGCCAAAATTTACAAGATATTCGATTGAAATTAATGTCCTTTCTAAAATAAAATATAAAATATCACAAAGTATTCGATGAAATATGATGCAATTATTGAGACTATGATTTTTTTAATAAAAAGTGTTGCATCTCAATGGTTTGTGGTGTTGGTACATGATTAGTTGTATAATTATTAACTAATAACTAGTTGCGGATTAAATACATGGTATCATAGAAAGAAATCATTTTTAATTGGATACATTTTACACATAAATTGAACTATAAATAAGTAAAAAAGATACCCAACAATATTGCATACAAAAGATGTCAAAGTAAGGGCAGGTCTAAGATAAACAACTCCTCGTGACTAAGCAACCAAGGGCATGAAAACAGGAAAACATTAATTAAGTGTTCCCAATTTTTTTTAAAAATGCTCATCAAATTTAAAAATATCTTCCATATTTCTTACAAAAAAAATCATAACTAATTTCAAAAAAATTTCCCAAAATTCAAAAAATTATCACGAATTTGTAAAACAAGTTCCGAAGTTCAAAAATTATTCATGAATTTGAAAATTATAACCATATTTCAGAAACTATTCTGAATTTCATGAATTTGCAAAAAATGTTCCCATATTTTAGAAAAGGTTCATGAATTCAAATTTTGGTTTGTATTTCAAGAAAATGTTTTTAATATGAAAATTGTTTCTAGATTTTAGAAAACGTTCTTAGATTTCAGAAAATGTTCAACAATTTAAAAAATGTTCCCAAAATTAATAATGTGTTCTTATTGTGTCTTAAATGTTCATGAAATGAAAAAAGAAGGAAAATGTAGAAGAAAAGAAAGAAAAAAACATAAAAGCGAAAGAAAAACCAGAAAAAGCAATAACCGTTTCAAGGAAGGTCCTAGAACCTTGTCGAAACTGGTAATTTGGAGGAAACACGAATAGGCTAGACCATATACTAGGCGTTTTGTTAGCGGAAGGGTGCGTTTGATCATTATTCCCCGACCCATGCGGGGAATATGATCTGGACCATAAATTGGAAGGGTGGTAAAAAAGAAAGAAAAAAATGTGTAGACACGTCCACGGGGGTTCCTATATGCTGCTCATTGTAACAAGTAGTCGCCCTTTCGCATGGGGTTTGGGGAGTGCGAGTGGGCCGGCCGATAAGTAGCACATGGAAGGATGTGGGAATTGCACAATAGCACTAGACCGAGTACTGCACCACTGGCACAAGGCAACGTAGCAAACATTTTAGAAAAAATGAGAACATTTTTTGAAACTTTTTGGAACATTGTTGGAAGAGAGAACAAATTTTAATAAATGTGATTAATTTTTCTGATCATTTTCTCTAAGAAATGAACATTTTTGGAATCCAATTTTTTTAAATGTAATCAAAATTTGATATTTTTATCATTTTTGAAACTCTGAACATTCTTTGGAAAACATGAATATATTTTGAAATTTGGGAATATTTATTAAATGTGAACCAAATTCAAAGTACCAACATTTTTGAAAAAAACAGATCATTATATTTGAAAGCGCAAATACTTTTTTCAAATTTGCAACTTTTTTGGTTTTTTTTAAAAAGTGTGATTTTGTGGAAAACAGGAAAGAAAAGGAAATAACAAAAAGGGAATCAAAAGAACAATAGAGAAAAGAAAACCAGAAAAATCTGGTATAAGAACACCGAAATGTCTTGTATAAGAACACCAAAAAATCGGAACATTTCTGGAAAAGCGAACAAAATTTTAAGATGTGATCATTTTTTAAAATGGTTTTTTTCGGAATAAATTATTTTTTATTTTTGATAATTTTTTAGAACTATGAACATTCTTTGGAAAACATCAATATTTTCCGAAATTTGGAGAGATTTATTTTTTCAAAAATATTTATCTCTTTGACCGTGTGTTTAAAATTTTATTTATGTTTTTGATAAAATGTTCATAAATTTAAAAACTGGTTTGTATTTCGAAAAGGTTTATTAATAAAAAAATGTTTCTTGTTTTGAGAAAATGATCCTGGATTTCGAAAAAACCTCAACAATTTGAAAAATGTTCCTAAATTTAGGAAGTGGTACTATTATTTTTAAAATGTCCCTGAAATGGAAGAAAGTAACAAAAATAAATACAATTGAAAGGAAAGGCAGAGAAAGCAAAAAACCATTTGATGGAAGGTCCTAGAACCTTCTCAAAATTGGTAATCTGGAGGAAACACGAATAGGCAAGACCATATACTAGGCGTTTTGTTATGTGGGGATCATTTGATTGCTACTCTCTGACCCATGCGAGGAATAGGATCTGTTCCTAAAATTGGAAGGGTGGTAAAATTACAAGAAAAAAACGTGCACACAAGAATGTGGGAGCTCTTATATGCCGCTCATGCGACAAGTAGTCGCCCTTTCACACAGGTGGCCCCGGGTAGGCTGGCCCATTAGTATCAGAAGGAAGCAAGTGGGAAATGCATAGTAGCGCTTGGCAGAGTACTGCAGAGATGGACCAAGCAACTGCAACGCTGGAATAAGGCATTGTAGCAAACACTTTAGAAAATATGAGAACATTTTTTGGCAAGAATTTGGAATATGGTTGGAAAAGCGAACAAATGTTTAAAAATGTGACGATTTTTTAATCATTTTTTCTAAAAATGAACATTTTATGGAATTGAAACATTTTTAAAAATGTAATCAAATTTGAAATTTTTATCATTTTTTGAAACTATGAACAGTAATTGGAAACGATGTTATTTTTCAAAATTAAGTACATTTTTTATTAAAATGCAAATAAATTTTCAATACTGTGGGCATTATATTTCAAAAGCACAAGTATTTTTCAAATTTGTGACTATTTTCTAGATAAAGTGCAATTTTTGAAAAAAAAGGTAAAGAAAAATAAATAACAAATAGGAAATCGAAAGAACAACAAAGAAAAGAAAACCGAAATGTCTTGTATGTTTTGCAACCTAAAATGGACCGGCCGAATTAACTCTTCTGCTGCCCCCTCCTTTATGTTTTTGGCGTTAATTTGACCAAATTAAGGGGTAAAAGGGTGATGAATTAAGGGGGTAACCCTTTCTAAAGTAACTCCCACCTTCTTTGATGGACAAATGTCGTACTGCATGTGGGCCACTTGAAGTATACTGGGAGTTTTTTTTGCTTTTTAGTAGATTTTTTTTTGAAATGTGATATCTGATGAACCTTTTGTTGAAATCACGAATCATTTCCTTGTTGGAGCTATCTCATTGAGATATTCAAAATTAGTTTCGTGTTAATAGGTTTTGATGGATTTTGTTGGCATGAAAAATAAGAAAAATACCCAAAATCCGGAATTGAAAGAGCCGGAAGAGCAAAACCGGGAAAACCAAAATCATAGGAAAAAAAAGGAAACCAAAAAATATCCAAAAACCGGAAGCCCTCTGTGACACTCGACATGTTGTCCCGACGCTAGGCGCACTTATTGAAAACATAGACCCATAGGGAAGCAACTAGAAGGAGGAGCAATAATGACAACACTGGCCCAATGGAGCAGCAGGTGAAATCTAGCTTGCGTGCCGCGAGCATTTCGCGTAAAAGGGTGACGAGAGCGTAGATGCGAGGCATCGAGAATCAATAAGTAAAAGGAAAACTATTCCAAGCGAGAAGCTACTCTTCTCATTCCTTCATTGGCACCCCTTTCTCCCATTTTCCACCTTCCCCTCCTTTCTCTGAGATTTAGATCGGGCATGTTACACCCTTAATGCGTTGACTCGAATAGGGAATTTCCATGCGACCATCACAACTTTTGTTTTTATTTTTATTTTTTGTTTGAGTCTAAGCACACTTGAATTGTCGATCAATGTGAAAAACATGGGAATTCGAAAGTATTAAAGAGGCACAAATGGGAGAGCCCTAAACGGAGAGTCCTAAATGGCGGCCCAAGCCTAAGTAACGGAAAAAAGCCTCGACCCATTCTCTGGCGTGTTCCAGAGCCTTCTCCACCCTCTCTAGACTCGAGCGGCAAAGCTCCCGTCCTCTCTATACTCTACATTCACTCCACTCTAGAGAGAGAGAGAGAGAGTTCCGGAGCATTCTAGAGAGAGAGAGCGCCACCCCTGCGCACAAAAGCAGAGAGAGTGAGGGAGCTCCCAAACCCTCCCCCAAATCCCCAAAACCCTAGAGAACTGGGCGAGATTGGGATTAAATCGTTCAATTACTATTAGGATCTGAATTTGGTGGACTCCATACCATGATGCTGAATCTTCTTACGGGTAGCTTTTGATGCAGCAGTGGACAGTAAGATTGTTTGCTGAATCAGCCCATGCTCACATGAATAATTGGTCGCTTTCTTTGTCCATTCGCTTCTGATGTTGACACACGAAGATGATGCCCAAATTGTATAAGCCGTGGTACAAAAGCCTCCATTCAATTAAAACCACAATGGTAATGTTGTGCCATAGTTTGTGTTTTTTCCATACTCAAATTGTATAAGCCGTGGAGACTTTCAGTGGATGGTCGCTCATATGTGTTTGTTCCGTAGTTTTTGCGTCGTCCTTGCATCAATTCTTTATGTAACTGTACCATGTCTGGCATAATAGGAGGACGAAGCAAGCCAATAAGTTGAGAAGGTCCAAGAGTTGGCAAAAGCCAAACTGGCTGTAGCTCTTGCAAAGGAGAAAACATCCCAGATCGAACATATTTCTGAAGCGAATCTCAATTTATTACCTGATAACTCTGTAGTACTTTTACTGTGCCAACATTACATTACTTTAATCACTTTGATTAGTGGGAGCAACTAAGTTGTTGTTGTAGGTACACATCCCCGGATTGAAGGGTGAGGAGGAGAAGCGCAAGCAGATCAATAGGTTGCTATATTATTCCACATATATGGTTTTGTGTGATGTTACTTTGGATTACTATAGATTGTTCATCTATAATGAAAATTAGTGCCTATTAAAAATTAGTTTTGATTTACTATGGCAATAGTTGTTGGTTACAGCCATTAAAAAGATTGATTAGTTCCGTCAGTTTATTTGAACTGCAGCAAGGAATGAACATTACAACTCTCTTTGATTTTCTTTGATGTTTCCTCTTTTGTCTCGTCTGAAATAATATGTTTTGTCTATATATTCTACTCTGCATCATCATTTTCTTCTATATTACTGATAGGAGAATATTGTAATGGCACTTCATTAGTTAGTGGTAATAGACACAACTCCGGTTATACCATGTTAGTACAATTAATTTATTTCAATTCCAAACATGTATCAGTTGCAGAAGATGTGGCACGAGTTGGTGGGCAGCTGGTTGTAGCCGTAGCAAGAGCATTCAGAGACATGAGCTGCTATCCGTACACATGTATATATTCGCTTCTGCACTATCTCTTTGTCTCTCTACTACCTTACCTACCCACTCATGCTTTGAATTTGTTCTTAGCTTGGTGAGCTTATTGTGAGGTATTTAATTTATGTTCATAAACTGAAAAAATGATGCATGGTGAGATTTTAGGTGTATCTTATTAACTACATGATTACATATATCGTGATGTTACTCAGCTATTATTCTCATTTGCTTCCCATTGTGCATTTGGTTTGTTGTAAGTCTTACACACCCTCACCTCTTCCTTATATTGCATGGATCCGACTAAGCCTTCCATGCGTCTCTCTCATTTTTTGAAGCTCTCGCAGAGAAGAAATTAAGGTTTTCTTAGCATTTCAGCTTCATCTAGGAAAGTTATAATCATTGTATACAAAAAACACAAATGGTCCTCTCACAATGATGGAAAATTAGTTGTGAACGATGACTTGTGTTCTCTAGAGATTCTTAATTTAAGTGCATGGTTGTCAATGGTGTTAAATGCATGTACTTTAAGTGATGGAGTAACACCCCGTGGTACAAACAAGAAAGTGGAAGGGGCGTGTCTCCACCTGGCAACGCCCCAACTTCCTCTCAGGAGGCCCGCAATGGCGGGTCCCAACCACTAGTTGACACATATAGTATAGTATGCACGAAGCTCTTGTTACCGTCCGTCCTGGAATACAGCTAGACATGATGGAATTCTTGTTTTGCTCGCAGACGATGTGTCTTTGTTTGATATGAAATAAAGCTAGACATGATGGAATTCCTTCAAAAATGAAATGTTATAGAAAAATCTGTCTAGACACTCTTACTCTCTAGATTCATGTATCAAGATATTTGAGAACACATCAATGAACATATATAGCTACGTATATCCCTATACATTAATACATCGAACTGGCCAACTTTGATCATGGGAGAATTGTGATTTGCCACAACTCTAATTGTTTCGCCAAAATTTACAAGATATTCGATTGAAATTGATGTCCTTTCTAAAATCAAATATAAAATATCACAAAGTATTCGATGAAATATGATGCAACTATTGAGATTATGATTTTTTCAATAAAAAATATTGCATCTCAATGGTTTGTGGTGTTGGTACATGATTAGTTGTATAATTATTAACTAATAACTAGTTGCGGATTAAATACATGTTATCATAGAAAGAAACCATTTTTAATTGGATACATTTACACACAAATTGAACTATAAATAAGTAAGAAAGATACCCAACAATATTGCACACAAAAGATGTCAAAGTAAGGGCACGTCTAAGATAAACAACTCCTCGTGACTTTTGTGTTACGATCAAACTACAACTGGCAGCACACCAAGTAGAGTTTAGATCAATTCATCTCAGAATAAGAAGGATTGAAGATACAGGGTAGCAGACAGAGAGGGGAAAATAGAGTTTACAACTCAGTTCTTTTTCTTCTTATCTCTACTGCGGCCCTTTTTCCTAATACATAGCCAAGCAGCTGGAATCTAGACGCAGCCAGCTCACGCACGCGCACCACACGTGACTTCACTTGGGCTCATCTTGGGCTCGTCTCGTTCCTGTCGGCCTGCTTCTATACTGGAGGATGTGGCCTGGTCCATATCCGTGACACTGCCTCCCCCTTTGGAACCTGCTTGACCCCAAGCGGTCGCATTGGGATAATCTTGCAACAGACGCTCCTTGTTCTCCCAGGTATGCTAAGCAGCAGGCAAGGAAGACCATTGCACGAGTACAAGCGATGTAGAAGATGCTCCAGTCTGAATTTGTTTGGTATCCAGAATGTGAAGAGGGAATATACCTGCCTCCATTGATGTACAAGCAGCTGGGAGATCCACCTCAGGAGTAACTTGAGCTGGAATAGCCTTTTTCAAGAGTGAAACATGGACCACAGGATGAATAAGACTACCTTGTGGTAACTGCAATTTGTAGGCAACAATACCCACTTTTTGAATGATTTTGTAAGGCCCAAAGAATTTGTAACTCAACTTCTGGTTTGAGCGTCGTGCAATAGAAGTTTGAACATATGGTTGTAATTTTAAATAAACATCTTCCCCCACTTGGAAAGAATGCTCAACACGCTTTTTATCTGCCTGGCTCTTCATTCGTTGTTGAGCTCGAAGAAGTTGTTGCTGAATTAAAGCATTCATATCGAGTGCGGCGTTTCGGTGCCCAGGTGCATCTGCACCCGTTCAATAAAAAATTCATAAAAAATTCATAAAAATTCAAAAAATTCCGAAAAAAATTGAGGTGGTGGACAATTTGATGCGTGAGGTGCGCCCCAATTTTCAAAACATTTGGACTTATGTGCAGCTCTCAGCAAAAAAGACAAATCAGACCAAAACAGTATATGAACAGTACACATTTTTACAGACCTCCGATTTGTCTTTTTTGCTGAGAGCTGCACATAAGTCCAAATGTTTTGAAAATTGGGGCGCACCTCACGCACCAAATTTTCCACCACCCCAATTTTTTTTGGAATTTTTTGAATTTTTTTAGTATTTATTTTGATTTTTTTGGTGAGCGCAGGTGCAGATGAGCTCGGGCTCAGATTTGGATTTTCGATTCATATCCGCTTTGTCTTTGAGCCACTGCTCTAAATCAGGAGGGGAAACAGCAGAACTATCTTTACTGAAGTGTTTTGGCTTATACCCATAGAGTACTTCGAATGGAGATTTTCCAAGTGCTGAATGCCATGTGGTATTATACCAGTACTCCGCTAAAGATATCCAACGAGACCATTTGGTGGGGCATGCTTGAGTCATACATCGCAAATATGTTTCAAGACACTGGTTCAAACGCTCGGTTTGACCATCATTTTGAGGGTGATAGCTTGAACTCATATTCAAGGTTGTATCTGTGAGTTTGAACAACTGTTGCCAAAATGTGCTTGTAAATATCTTATCCCTATCTGATATGATAACCTTAGGGAGACCATGCAACTTGTAAATATTGTCAACAAATAACTGGGCAATAGAGGCAGCTGTATAGGGATGGGACAGAGGTAGGAAATGTCCATACTTTGTGAATTTATCAATAATGACCAGAATGGTGTCGTACCTTGCTGATTTTGGTAAACCCTCAATAAAGTCCAGACTAATAATATCCCAGGCCTTCTCCGGTATAGGCAAAGGTTGTAATAACCCAGGGGTCCTAATGTGCTCTGACTTTGCTTGTTGGCAAACTGTGCACCTGGATATATAGTTAATGACATCATTTTTCAGTTGCGGCCAAGCAAACAGACTTTTAACCTTGTTATAGGTTGCTGTGATTCCAATATGACCACCAATGCCACTAGTATGAAGTGCCAACATGATAGCTTGCTTTGCTTCTTGATGGTTTCCTAACCAAATGCGGTCATTGTACTTGATAACACCATCATGCAAAGAGTAACCTTGAGCATCAGGGCTAGATATACTCAATTGGGTCAATAATTGTTTAGCCTGAGGGTCCTGCAAGTAGCTCTCAATGACAACCTCCAACCACTTAGGCTTACTGACCGAAATTGCTATTAATTCTTGGGAGCCTTGACAACGAGATAATGCATCGGCAACCGAATTGTTGGAGCCTTCCTTATAGTTGACTTTGTACTGCAATCCCAAAAGTGCCTTATGCTGAATCGAATTGGTCAATTGTTGAGTCTCGAGGTGAACCAATGTTTTATGATTGGTGTAGATAGTAAATTCACGATGCTGTAAATAAGGTTTCCATTTCTCCACTGCCATAATAAGCGCGAGACACTCTTTCTCATAGGTGGATAAAGCTTGTGTGCTAGGGCACAAGGATCTACTTAGGTAAGAAATCGGATGGCCTTTCTGAGAAAGAACTGCACCAATTCCCGTCCCTGAAGCATCGATATGAATATCAAAGGACACCTTAAAATCTGGCAAAGCCAAGACAGGGGCTTGCATGAGGGCTAATTTCAAGGCTTGAAAAGCTGCACCCCTTGTGCTAGTCCATGTGAATTGCACATTCTTCTTTAGTAACTCAGTGAGAGGACGACTTATTGTACCATAGTGAGTAATGAATTTTCTATAGTATCCAGCAAGGCCAAGAAATCCTCGTAATTGCTTCACATTGGAGGGTGTTGACCAATCCTTAATAGCTTGAATTTTAGCTGGGTCGGTGGCTACTCCATCTGCACTAATGATATGCCCAAGATATTCCAAAGATGGTTGTGCGAAGGAACACTTAGAGGCCTTGAGGTATAATTTGTTCTGCTGTAGGATCTGAAACACTTGCTTTAACAACATATTATGAGCGTCCAAGGTAGGTGCATATATCAAGATATCATCCATAAAGATAAGAACTCCTTTGCGTAGAAGATGTGCAAATAAGACATTCATAGCCTTCTGAAAGGTAGCCGGGGCATTTGTAAGGCCAAAGGGCATAACCCTGAATTCCCAATGCCCATGATGTGTCTTGAAAGCGGTTTTATATTCTTCCCCATCAACTAGCCGGATTTGATGATAACCACTGCGAAGGTCAAGTTTGGTGAAGTATTGCGCACCACAAAGCTCATCCAATAGCTCATCAACAATAGGTATTGGGTATTTATTTTTCACTGTCAATTCATTGAGGTAGCGATAATCTACACATAAATGCCACCCTCCATATTTTTCTTCACCAAGATTACTAGAGAAGCATACGGGCTAGAACTGTGTGTAATGACACCACGATCAAGCATCTCTTTGATTTGTCTTTCCAATTCATCCTTCTGTGATGGAGCATACCTATATGGTTTCTTCTGCACTGGAATAGCACCCGGAATCAGTGGAATGGAGTGATCGAAAGAACGTGCTAGTGGCAAGTCAGTGGGCTCTGTAAATGTTTCAGCATGCTCATCAAGTAAGGCCTGTGTAGATGGAGGTACAACAAAAGCTCCCTTGACATAAGTGGCAGGAGACAACTGAATAAGCTGGGCCACAGCACCTTGGTTCACCATTTGATATAATTGTTTGGTGGAAACTGCAGGGCAATAGGTAGTGTTATCATTAATGCCACGCAATGTAATGCGCTTGCCTTCATGATTAAATCTCAGCTTCTTGCGCCCCCAGTTAACCCACATTTCACCATTGCCAATGTCCACTAACCAGTCATACCTAAAATGATGTCATATCCTTTCAACGCCAACACGCGCATATCAGCTGTGAACTTATGTTGTTGGATGCCCCATGTTATCCCTGAAATGCTAGTGTTGCTTAGCATAGTGGAGCCGTCAGCAATAGCCACTCGAACAGGAGATAATTGTTGTACAGGAATTTGAAGAGCTTCAACCACATTTGAATTAATAAAATTTCCAGAACTTCCCGAGTCGACCAAAATTAGTACTTGGCACTTGCCAATGTAGCCTTGCAGACGAAGTGTTTTCTTTCCAGTAGTACCTTGTGTCACTGCAGCTGACAAACTGAAAACTTCCTCACTAGTATCACTATCTGACTCTATGGGCTTTGCATCACTTTCAGACTCAGCTTCCACTTGCAAAGCTTGACATAATTCTTCAACAACTGATAAAGACACTTGTTGAGGGCATTTATGACCTAGTGCATATTTCCCTCCACACTTGAAGCACTCACCACGGGCACATCGCTGAGCTTTCAGTTCGGCAAGCTGTACAGTAACAGCTTTAGCTTCTGTCCGTTTTGCAGCCCCTTCACTAACATGTGCTTCAGCAGGATGAGGTCCCAATTTTCCTGGTCCAGCCTGGTTATCCCATTTCTTAGGTTCATAATGAGGACGGCGGTAATCATTTAACTGAGCTTCCTGCAATAAGGCCAGAGAAATAGCCGCATCAACTGTCCTTGGTTTATGCAAAACCAGAGCGGAACTAATTTCTTTTTTTAATCCTTTAAGAAACTTTGTTACAAAGAAGGTATCATCAAGAGCAGAGTTGTGTGTAAGCAACTGATGCATGAGTAACTCAAATTCCCTATGGTAACTCTCGACATCACCTGTTTGTCTAATTTCTAGTGTTTTAGTCATATTGGTGTAGTACAAATCCTTACCAAATTTCTGACACACAGCAACACACAATTGAGGCCAATTATTGATGTCATGATTGGCTTCGTAGGTCTGAAGCCACATAGCTGCTGTATTAATGAAATGTAGTGTTGCATAGTCCACTTTATAGTCTTCAGGGACATGAAACATATGGAAATACTTCTCAGCCTTATCTTTCCATATCTTTGGGTATGTACCATCAAACTTAGGGAATGAAGTTTTGGGCATATGAAAATCACGAGACTGATCTCTAGTATTCCTATCATGCCTAAAACCCAAATTATCCTCATGTAGTGCAGTACGGAGATGAGATGGACCAGATTCATGCTGGTTTTGAGGGAGGCGAAACGCACCATTGCCCGGGACATGCCCTTGAGCAGTGTCCTGGTTCGCAAATTCTTCACGGCGCCCACCTGGGCCAGGAGTTCGTGTAGCAGTAGCTAGAGTGCCTTCCAATGAGGTAAGACGCACACTGAACCCCTCGACTTGAGTCTCCAAGCCGGCCACCTTGTTGGAGACATTTTCATTAGCCTTGAGAAGCCGCTCGGTGGTGATTTGCAGCGCTTGACAACTCGTCGCCGTTTGGGTTACCGTATCAGCTGTCTTGTTAAGCGTTTCTGAGGTCTTGTTGAGGCCAATAATGAGATCACCAAGGGTGGACTGCATCTGCTCCATCGTCATTGTCGCCGTAGCGACCTGGCCTTCGATGATAGTCACCCGCTGCGTCAGCGTCGGGGGACGAGGTCCACGCGCCGTGGTGTCGAAGCTCCAGACGCCAAGTTCTACCGCCGCCTAGACCAACGAGTACTCAGGTTGTGTCCCTTTTCCTCTACCAATTGGTCTGATTACGTCGCCTGAACCACGCAAATCCGGCAGATCGACAGGAATTTTACAACCTGTGCAAAGGGACGCACAGGGAACCTTCAATCATCGTCGAATTCGTAGCCGAGTGTATCGCCGCCGCCACGAACGCCGCCACCGGTGCCGCTCGAAAATCACCGTAGCCACCACACTGCCGCCGCGAGAGATGAGCGAGGTTGGGGATTCTATGGGAGATCCCAACCCAACCACGTCAAACCCTCGATTCGCCGCCACAGCCGCCGAATTTGGGACGAAATCAGGAGGCTGTGCACAGAAAAAAATTCTGGCTATTTTTGTGGATTTTCTCTAAAATTGGGGATAACTGATCCGAAGATTGAAGGCTCTGATACCATTTGTTACGATCAAACTACAAATAGCAGCACACCAAGTAGAGTTTAGATCAATTCGTCTC
Organism: Aegilops speltoides; assembly: GCA_021437245.1. NCBI lineage: Eukaryota > Viridiplantae > Streptophyta > Magnoliopsida > Poales > Poaceae > Aegilops > Aegilops speltoides. The sequence continues at coordinate 497,236,519 of CM038144.1, read as the reverse complement.
AGAATAAGAAGGATTGAAGATACACGGTAGCAGCCAGAGAGGGGAAAATAGAGTTTACAACTCAGTTCTTTTTCTTCTTATCTCTACTGCGGCCCTTTTTCCTAATACATAGCCAAGCAGCTGGAATCTGGACGCAGCCAGCTCACGCACGCACACCACACGTGACTTCACTTGGGCTCATCTTGTGCTCGTCTCGTTCCTATCGGCCTGCTTCTATACTGGACGATGTGGGCTGGTCCATATCCGTGACATTTTGTCAATTGATTGGTCCATCGACGTGCACAGAATGTTGGGAACAGTCATTCTGTTGCAATCTTGAGCCCAGAAGCAGCAAGCGAGGACACCACCGCCTGCCGCCATGGCCCCGCGGGCCCGCGCCGCCTGCCTGGGGAAGGAGAACGATGATCTCGCACTGCCTGCTCCGCCCTCCTCCCTCACCTCCTCGCTCGACGCAGGCGGGCGAGATTCACTCCCCACCATCCAAACTCTAGCGTCGCCGCCTGCCGGGAGGGACGACGTCGAGGCCCTCCACAACCAGCAAATAGGGATATGGATTTTCATTTTTTGGTATCCAAACATTTTTTTAAATATAAACCAAATTTGAAATTTTTGATCATTTTCAAAAATTATGAACATTCTTTGGAAACATGAATATTTTTTGAATTCGGAACATTTTTTAAAATCTGAACCAAATTTGAAAACTATGAACATTTATGAAAAAACGTGAGAAAAGTGTGATTTAAAAAAAAGGAAACGAAAAGAAATAACAAAAAGGAAATCAGAAGAACAGTAGAGGAAAGAAAACTGAAAAGTGTGGTATAGGAAAACCAAAATAAATTATAGGGCACCCCTCTCAAAAGTCACACCGAACTTCTATGGTATGGACAAGTGTCGCATTGCATGTGCGCTACTTGTTGCAACCTGGAGGTTTTTCTTTTTTCATAGATTCATTTTTTCAAAATGGTTTATCTCTTGACCGTGTGTTCAAATCATGAACTAATTTCATGTTGAATTTGTCACATCAAGATATTCGAAACTAGTTTCATGATAATAGATTTTGATAAAAAAAATTGCATTAAAAAACAAAAAAATGCCAAGAAATCAGGAATTAAAAGAACAAGAAACCAAAAAAAACAAAATTAGGGAAAAAAAAGACAAAACTGGGAGCCTGGGTTCACGCCTGATATGTTGGCCCCGACGCTAGGTGAACTTTTTGAAGACGCGGACCTAGAGGGCATTAAGATGAAGCGACTAGGAGGAGAAACAATGACATCCCATGGCCCAATAGAGTGGTAGGTCAAAGCTGGGCTGCATGCCGCGAGCATTTCATGTAAAGGGGGTTAGGATCTTAGATGTGAGGCATCAAGAAATAATAAGTAAAAAAACTATTCGAAGCGAGAAACTGCTCTTCTCCTTCATCGGCACCCCTTTTCCCATTCCTTCCTCCTTCCTCTAAGATTTGGAGTGGGGTGCCACCAGGGCGTGTGAGCCCCTGGTGGGTCCCCCTGGCCCATTCTTACTCCATAAATCTTCATATATTCTGAAATAATTCTTTAAAAATCCACGTTGCATTTTGAGCTATGTAGAATTGTTTTTCTTCTGTTGCTTTTTCTTATGTTGCGAAATGAGAGAGAGAGACCTTTTTCAGGGTCCTTTTTTTTAGAGAGACATGACCTAGTCGTCTCCTATCCGGTCCCACCTATCAACATTTGAAGGGTCCAACATGTCAGTAACCAAGCCAAGCAACAATCAATGACATTACGCCGACGGGAACTTTCGTTTGGGCATTTTAGAGGCTGAGCTTATAGAGGAGGGAAAAAGTGAGGAATATTAGCTGGGCGAGCAAAATTGAGCACAACTAAGCAACCAAGGGCATGAAAACAGGAAAACATTAATTAAGTGTTCCCAAATTTTTAAAAAATGCTCATCAATTTGAAAATATCTTCCATATTTCTTAAAAAAAATCATAGCTAATTTCAATTATCACGAATTTGTAAAACAAGTTCTGAAGTTCAAAAATTATTCATGAATTTGGAAATTATACCCATATTTCAGAAACTGTTCTGAATTTCGTGAATTTGAAAAAATGTTCCCATATTTTAGAAAAGGTTCATGAATTCAAATTTTGGTTTGTATTTCAAGAAAATGTTTTTAATATGAAAATTGTTTCTAGTTTTTAGAAAACATTCTTATATTTCAGAAAATGTTCAACAATTTAAGAAATGTTCTCAAAATTAAGAATGTGTTCTTACTGTGTCTTAAATGTTCATGAAATGAAAAAAGAAGGAAAATATAGAAGAAAAGAAACAAAAAAACATAAAAGCAAAAGAAAAACCAGAAAAAGCAATAACAGTTTCAGGGAAGGTCCTAGAACCTTGTCGAAACTGGTAATTTGGAGGAAACACGAATAGGCTAGACCATATACTAGGCGTTTTGTTAGCGGAAGGGTGCGTTTGATCGTTATTCCCCGACCCATGTGGGGAATATGCTCTGGACCATAAAATGTAGCAAACATTTTAGAAAAAATGAGAACATTTTTTGAAACTTTTTGGAACATTGTTGGAAGAGCGAACAAATTTTAATAAATGTGATTAATTTTTCTGATCATTTTCTCTAAGAAATGAACATTTTTGGAATCCAATTTTTTTAAATGTAAACAAAATTTGATATTTTTATCATTTTTGAAACTCTGAATATTCTTTGGAAAACATGAATATATTTTTAAATTTGGGAAAATTTGTTAAATGTGAACCAAATTCAAAGTACCAACATTTTTGAAAAAACAGATCATTATATTTGAAAGCGCAAATACTTTTTTCAAATTTGCAACTTTTTTTGTTTTTTAAAAAAGTGTGATTTTGTGGAAAACAGGAAAGAAAAGGAAATAACAAAAAGGGAACCAAAAGAACAAGAGAGAAAATAAAACCGGAAAATCTGGTATAAGAACACCGAAATGTCTTGTATGTTTTGCAAGCTGAAATGGGCCGGCCGAATTAACTCTTCTGCTGCCCCCTCCTTTGCGTTTTTGGCGGTAATTTGACGGAAATTATGAGTTAATGGGTAACCCTTTCTAAAGTCACCCCCTACCTTCTTTGATGGACAGATGTCGCACTGCATGTGGGCCACTTGAAGTAAACTACTAGTTTCTTTTTTTAGATTTTTTTTTCCTGAAATGTGTTATCTTTTGAACCTTGTGTTGAAATCACGAATCATTTCCTTGTTGGATCTATCACATTGAGATATTCGAAATTAGATTCGCGTTAATAGGTTTTGATGAATTTTGTTGGCATGGAAAACCAAAAAAGACCCAAAATCCGGAATTAAAAGAGCCCCCAAAACCAAAATCATAGAAAAAAAAAAGGAAACCAAAAATCCAAAAATGGGAGGCCTCTGTGACGCTTGACATGCTGTCCCGACGCTAGGCGAACCTATTGAAGACACGGACCCATATGTAGGGAAGCGGGTAGAAGGAGGAGCAATAGTGGTGACTAGGGCTGAATGGAGCAGCAGGTGAAATCTAGCCCGAGTGCCGCGAGCATTTCGCGTAGAAAGGGTGACGAGAGCGTAGATGTGAGGCATCGAGGATTAATAATAAGTAGAAAAGAAAACTATTCGAAGCGAGAAGCTGCTCTTCTCCTTTGTCCCATTTTCCACCTTCCTCTCCTCTCTACGAGATTCGATGCGTTGAATCGAATAGGGAATTTCCATACGAGCATCACAACTATAGTTTTTTTAATATATTTTTGTTTGAGTGTAAACACAAGTTGAATTATGGATGAATGTGAAAAACATGGGAATTCGATGGAAAGGATTAAATAAAGAGGCAGAAATGGCGAGAGTCCTAAATGGCGGCCCAAGCCTAAGTAACGGAAAAAAGCCTCGGCCCAGTCTGTGGCGTGTTCCAGAGCCTTCCACGACGCTCCACCCTCTCTCTCTCTAGAGCGGCAACGCTCCCGCCCTCTCTAGACTCTCCATCCACTCCACCCTAGAGAGAGAGAGAGAGCCTCCCCTGCGCACAAAAGCAGAGAGAGTGAGGGAGCTCCCGAACCCCAAATCCCCAAAACCCTAGAGAGAGAGAGAGAGAGAGAGAGAGAGAGAGAGAGAGAGAGCATGGCGGCCTCGTTGCTCCTCCGCGCCGCGCGCCGCCGAGACCTTGCCTCGCCGCTCGCCACCGTAAGCTCCGCCCTCCTCCCCTGGTGTACCGTCGCCTCTGTTTTTTTCCTCCTCTTGTCGTGATGAGATGAGATGAGACGACGATGATCGCCTCCTGGCCCTGGGTGTGCGGCGGAATTCGGTGTCGTCCGGTGTGTGCCGGTGCGGTCCGCGTCCCATCAGTTGCTTGTAACAATTTATCATGCCCATGGGTCATGAGTGGGGTGGGGTAAAACAGAGGACACACAATCCTGTATGCTTACCCGTTGTTGTATTATGCACTTACAGGGATTGGTACTGGCTACTGAATGATATGTGTGTTTTCTTCAGTTTGAAAAATGTCCCCTATTTTGTGCATACGTCTGCCCACTAAGCCACTAAAATGTTTTTGGCCTTAATATTGTCAATCATGTGACTTTCTGAATATTGATTGTTTACCTTACACAAGCTTAATGTTGACTATTGTCAATGATGTGATTAACCCTCTGAAAAAAGCATGTCCTTTACTGCTACTGCCCTGCAGTGACTGTCTCTGTATTGCTGTAGAGGTGACTCTGAATATGTTCTATATCATTCAGTAGCAAGTATGGACTGTTGTTTGTTAGTACTGAGATCATATGCCATGTTCTAGATTAACCCAAAATGGTCAGTGACTGGGAACGGTTTCTGTATTACCATGTTTCCATCTCGATCTCTCATCTCCTTGTAGTATGCCTTATTACCTCTCTGAAAAAAAAACATGTCCTTAACCGCTAGTGTTCAGGATTACTATGTGTTTTGTATTGCTGTAGAGGTGACTCTGAATTTGTTCTATACATGCAAGTATGGACTTCTAGGAATGATTGTTTTTCATTAGCGACCGGTCATTCACTTGGAACAATTTTTCATGCAAATGAGTGGGGTAAACAGAGGACGCAATAGTAAGCGGACGATGCCCATTGGTGTATTATGTGCTAATAACAACAGGGTTTAGTGCTGTATTTTCACTAATATGCATCTTTCTTCTGTCTGGAACGTGTTCCCTTTTGTTGTTTGTGCATAGAACAGCTCTGCCCACTAGACCACCAAAATGTTTTAGGGAATAATTAATATTGTCAATGATGCGACTTTCTGATTATTGATTGTTGACATTTCAGCTGACCGCCAACGTCCAATCAACATATGCTGCTGCAAATTTGTGCTCCAGATGGGGTACTTTTGCAAGAGCTTTCAGGTAACAACCTTCTTGTTTTGGTTTATACAGTATAAAACTTGGCGCAGATCCTCGCGGCGTGCATATCTAACTAACTCTTTTATGTGCTTTTATTCCTCAGTGCAAAGCCAATTGGAAATGAGGTTATTGGAATTGATTTGGGAACGACCAACTCATGTGTCGCGGTTATGGAGGGAAAGGTGTGTCGTGTGGCCCCAGCATACTATACTCTCTCTGCATGTACATGTTCTGTTCTCTGCTAGTTTCCTCCTGTCTTAAAATTGCCTGAGCAATTAAACCTCCCTCTAAATGCAGAATGCAAAGGTGATTGAGAATTCAGAAGGCGCCAGGACTACACCGTCAGTTGTTGCCTTTTCTCAGAAAGGAGAGCTACTTGTGGGAACTCCAGCCAAGCGTCAAGCAGTGACCAACCCACAGAACACCTTCTTTGGCACAAAGCGTATGATTGGGCGTCGCTTCGATGACCCGCAGACACAGAAGGAGATGAACATGGTACCATATAAGATCGTGAAGGCTCCCAATGGAGACGCTTGGGTTGAGACCACAGATGGCAAGCAGTACTCGCCGAGTCAGATTGGTGGGTTTGTGCTGACCAAGATGAAGGAGACAGCTGAAGCTTACCTTGGCAAGTCTATTTCCAAGGCTGTGATCACTGTTCCAGCTTACTTCAATGATGCTCAGAGGCAGGCCACCAAGGATGCTGGCCGTATTGCTGGACTTGATGTCCAAAGGATCATCAATGAACCAACTGCTGCCGCTCTGTCCTACGGAACAAACAACAAGGAGGGCCTGATTGCTGTATTTGACCTTGGAGGAGGAACCTTTGATGTCTCCATTCTAGAGATCTCCAATGGAGTGTTTGAGGTCAGTGTTTCAGTGTTTGTAACTTGCATCTTGCTAGTAGTACTTTGCTTTAGTAAGGAAATTAATCAAGTTGTTATATCATGCTTCGTTCCCATCCCTGATATGTTGTTGATTATGTTCTTGATTGACAGGTCAAAGCAACAAACGGCGACACTTTCCTGGGTGGAGAAGACTTTGACAATACTCTGTTGGAGTTCTTAGTGAGGGAGTACAAAAACACTGAAAATATTGATCTGTCAAAGGATAGATTGGCCCTGCAGAGACTGCGTGAAGCAGCTGAGAAGGCGAAAATCGAACTCTCCTCGACTACCCAGACTGAAATCAATCTTCCCTTCATCACTGCTGATGCCGGTGGAGCAAAACATCTGAACATCACACTGACAAGATCAAAGTTCGAGTCTCTGGTGAATGGTCTGATTGAGAGGACCAGAGAGCCATGCAAGAGCTGCTTGAAGGATGCCGGCATAACCACCAAGGATGTTGATGAGGTCCTTCTCGTCGGTGGAATGACAAGGGTTCCAAAAGTGCAGGAGATAGTCTCTGAGATCTTTGGCAAGGCCCCCAGCAAAGGAGTCAACCCAGATGAAGCTGTGGCCATGGGTGCTGCTATTCAGGGCGGCATTCTCCGTGGAGATGTGAAGGAGCTTCTTCTCCTTGACGTTACCCCGCTGTCACTTGGTATCGAGACTCTTGGCGGTATCTTCACCAGACTGATTTCCAGGAACACTACCATCCCCACCAAGAAAAGCCAGGTTGGTAATCATGTTCCCGTTCCTCCTGAACTAGTACAGTTGCGTTTTGTTTCACTTCTTGGCTGATCCTAGTCTGTTTGCTAGCATTGTTTTGTGTCAAGAGTCATTCATAGATGGTGCTGACTACTCTGTACTAGTCATGATTGTTATTGTGCATATCAGCCTTCGACTATTTGTAGTCATGTCCTCTGATAGGTGTTTCTTCTCTTTCAATCTCTGTAATAATGTTAGCTTGCTTGCATGCATTTACCTCTTGGTTGTACCATCTATAATTGTCTTAATTGAAAATTTTATGTTTTGTTCATCTGAGGTGTATTCAGCAGCTTGCTTGCCATCTGGTTTCCATGCCAGTTATATAGTTCCCATAGCAGAGTACTCTGATTCATCATCCTTTCATAGTACGTAGAACATTAAATTATTGCCTTCCTATGATAGAAATTTTCATGTTCTGTTCATCCGATCTTTATTCAGCAGCTTGCTTACCATGTGCATGATATTGTTTTGGCAGCTCAGCATACTAAGAAGCAACAATGTCTGCGCTCTTACTTTGTGCAGGTGTTCTCAACCGCTGCTGATGACAACCAGACGCAAGGGCATCAAGGTGCTGCAAGGCGAGCGCGAGATGGCAACAGACAACAAGCTCCTGGGCGAGTTCGACCTGGTCGGCATCCCGCCGGCGCCGAGGGGCACGCCGCAGGTGGAGGTGACGTTCGACATCGACGCGAACGGCATCGTGACGGTGTCAGCCAAGGACAAGGCGACGGGCAAGGAGCAGCAGATCACGATCCGGTCGTCGGGCGGGCTGTCGGAGGCGGAGATCCAGAAGATGGTGCAGGAGGCGGAGGTGCACTCGCAGAAGGACCAGGAGCGCAAGGCCCTGATCGACGTGCGCAACACCGCGGACACCACCGTCTACAGCGTGGAGAAGAGCCTGGGCGAGTACCGGGACAAGGTGCCCGCAGAGGTGGTGTCGGAGATCGAGTCGGCCGTCGCGGACCTCCGCGCCGAGATGGCCTCGGACGACGCCGAGAAGATCAAGGCCAAGATCGACGCGGCCAACCGGGCTGTGTCCAAGATCGGGCAGCACATGTCTGGCGGTGGCGGCGGGGCTGCTGGTGGTGAGCCGGGGTCGCAGCAGGGTGGTGGTGGTGGCGACGAGGCCCCGGAGGCGGAGTACGAGGAGGTGAAGAAGTGAGGTGTAATGTGTGACAGTCTCGACCGCGTCTTACTCCCTGTTACTCATGAGAGGTGAAGAAGGTGCTGAGGTGCGTTAGGTAGTTTTGTGGTGCTGTGCTGAAGGTGGTAGTGGTAGTGTAGTAGGATTACGTGTGCTGTAATATAAGTTTCATGTGTGTGTTTTGAATGTGTCCGAAGGAACATGGTAATTAAGCTGGTAGACCGGCGAGGACGCAATGTTACCGGTGAGCATGAGAGAGATGAGATGAGATGACTGATGCCTGGAGGAGAAGGTAAAATCTTCATCTTGTGGTTGATGGATGCTTTGTTGAATGTGAAGCAGCAGCAGCAGCAGCAGCTGTGTTTTGCTCTGTCAGTCCCGTTGGTTGTCTTTTTTTTAGAGATTGACGCGGGGGCAAATCATTTCAGCTTGTCAAAGACCTCAAAAGTAGGCAAGCCAATATCTTATCTCTCCAGTTTGCTAGAGCAAATATGTCATCTACACGACGCCACCCCACTAGACGATATGTGCCATGTTGGAACATGCTTCGGGCAAACGGATGTATCTAGCATTGGATCTGTATTACTTGTCGCTCAAACAGATGATCTAGCATTGGATCCGTATTACTTGTGGTTCAAACTGTGGTTCAAACAGATGTAGGCTCCGTATTACTTGTCATTTAAATGGATGTATCTAGCATTATATTGAGCTTAGCTATCATTTCCTGGACTGACCGTACTGGTGATCGCATGCCGGATTCCTCTAGAACAAAGTTGTTAATACAAATCATCAATGATAATGCTACTGTAGCAAATTATCTATCAGCTGGGTTGGGTTGATGGATGATGACATGATGACTGTCTTATCCAACTAGATGACGACATTATGATGTTCATACCCATTAATAACAACTAAACTAAAGCACAAGGCAGCAGAGATATGAGATCTCTCCTTGTGATATTATTTTTATGCCATTCTTATTCCTCTACTTTACGAGGGGATCTCATATGTCACTCACTCACTCCTCAGGAGGCTTTCATCTCAGCATATCATTTCTTTCACCTGGCCAGATCCAGATGACATCTCATCTCCAGGTGAAAAGAAGAAAAGTTGCAAGTATTTACACTTCCAGGCCAAATGAGTAGGAGGTTGACCACTCAACAACAACATTGTAATAGTAGTATATTTGTGCAGATTAACTGACTGCCAATGGCTTAACGACACCACCACAAGTAGTACAATGCCAGCCAGACGGCTAACCGTTAAATAAGCTAGGCGACGGAGCCACCACCTCTTACTTTGCTCCTAACAATACAAACCCCACTTGCTTTCCTAAACAAAATACACCACTTGCTGCTGTGCTCTGCTCTCAAGTGCTTCACATACACTGATGGAGGGTTCTCGACGCAGCTGTTTATTATTGAAATGCCATCCAGAAGTTGACCCCCCATCATTTCATTTGCTCCAAGAAATGGCACCAAATGACCTCCAATTTCTCTGTCTCTCTCTCTCTGTGTGTGTATGTGTCTATATAACTAGAGGATGGAGTAATGGAGCCAGATGTCAAGCCAAGGTAGTAGCTGAGCTCTCAAGAAAGGGGGAGAGATCGATGGAGAGGGGCAAGTCTGAGCTGAGGATGCCCATGGAGGACCTCTGCTTGCTCACCTCGGGAGGCGGTGAAGATCGACAACAGAAAATGAGGTCGTCCACCATGGATCTCCTCTGCGTCTCCAAGCAGCTTCTCCATGTCCTTGGTTGGTTACTTACATTCACATGAAACCCAGCTTGGCTTGCTCTTCTTTCACTATAGATATATCTGCAAATTCAAGTTTTTTTTTAAAAAAATTCGAGGTTAAACTAACAAATGCTTTGTTTTCGCCGGCAAAGATGGGATCGGGCCAACGCTGCTAGTCCTCAGGCAAGACATTCATCAAAATGTTCAGGTGGTTGCTCTTTATATGAAATCGTCTTACCACAATGTTGGCCTGCATTCTGCATTGCATTTCTTCACATAACTATGCGACCGACCGAGCATACCGACTCTGCGTTTTAGTTGAGTGAAGCGATGACAGTTATCTATCTTTCCTTATGCAGAGATTACATGAACTCCATGCAAGAGACTATTTGAAATACGCGAGCTTGACGGCGATCGTGATGGAAGAAGTGGAGGAAGGGACCTCAAAGAAGACCAACAGTTGTACCAGGGCAATTATCTGGCTGGCTAGGTAACTTAACTGTACACGGACCGTCTGCTCATCTAACATATGTTCTTGTATGTCATACATGTCAATTCTGTTTCAACACCTTCGTTCTCAAGTGTCGCGAAATGCGTTGGGTTTAGGTCAGCGAATTTCTCGATACGTTTGCTGGAGAGATTAGTGAAGAACCGAGAGTCAAGCCTGCAAGAGATGGTGGAAGAAGCATACGAGAGCACACTGAAGCCATTCCATGGATGGATCTCATCAGCTGCTTACAGGGTATGACCACTTTGATCCAGTTGTTCATCATCACGACTTCTGCATATTTTACGCGACTGTATAAGCTAGCAATTTTCTGAAGATTGTTCTCGTACGCGATAAATCTAGTTCACTTTTGTTCCCGATAAAGGGTAATATTATAATATCAAGCTGATATTGCAGCCGTTTGAGTTTTGTCGACTGAACTAATGTGTCGGGCATAGTTGCAAAATGGCAGATAGCATTGCGCCTCATTCCAGAAAGAGATATCTTCATCCAGTTGCTGATGGGGAACTGCCAGGATCCCGAGCATTTCGGGGAAGATGTCATCATCTTGCTCTCAGTTGTACAGCCTCTGCTAGAGGAGATGAATGCCATTTCGGTCAGTGTTCCCCATTATCAACCCCTACAACTTCTTAATTAATGATCATTTTGGGGAAGGCGTGTGTTTGCTGATGCAGCTCATGGTGGTTAATTTACAGGTTAAGCACCGGCTGGACAGGCTGAAATCCAGCTGAAACACAAGCTAGGATGACCAGTCACCTGATGGCTCTACTTATATCTACTAGTGTACCGCATATAATAAGCTAATTAACCTACATTGCCTTGTAAAAATGAAAGTTAACGATTTTATTTTTGGCGGTGGGTTCTAGATAACTTTTTGTTTGTTTAAGCTTTCACACATGTCTGCGCTGTATTTGGTGGCGGGTTGGATGTATCGTCAGAGAACTTAAATAACTGAAACACAGTGTGTGTTGTTTTTCCTGTTGATTTCTTCCTCCCTCCCTCACATTATTTTTGTTCATTAGTGGCAACACCGTTCATGCTTCCGCAAAAGCGATCATCGAGAATCTTCTTCTTCGTCTCTTGTCGCTAACTGCATGATACAAAAACCAATCAAATCATGGTTCTTCACCTAATCTCTTAGATGAGGCCGAGGATGACAATGGCGCTGATCGTCGATCTAAAGCCACTTGCAATCTCATGGCAATAAAACCAAAGATGTTTGCATTGTTGTGTCACCGATCAGCACAAAGCTAGCTGCGCGCACGCCTAGGACCGATTGCCCATCGCTCGATTCATCGCAACCAGTTAGCGTTCATTCGCGGCCGCAACATTCTGGAGGGCCCGCTTGCCCTCCAGGAGATTGTTCACGAACTCAAACGCACGAAGGAACCGGCCATCCTACTGAAGCTAGACTTCAAGAAGGTTTACGACCAGGTAAATTGGGATTTCCTGCGTCAGGTGCTTATTAGCCGTGGTTTCTTAGCTGTTTGGGTGCACCGCGTAATGCAGTTGGTCTCGTGAGGCCAAACTGCAGTCTCGGTGAACGGAGAAGTAGGGCACTTCTTCCGGAACAAACGAGGACTCAGGCAGGGTGACCCGGTGTCCCTGCTTTTGTTCAACTTTGTTGTCGACGCGCTGTCCGCTATGCTTCGGAAGGCGGCCGCGGCTGGTCATATCAAGGGGTTGGTAGGCCATCTCATTCCAGGGGGAGTAACTCATTTGCAGTATGCGGATGACACATTACTGCTGTTTCGTCCGGACCAACATACCATAGCTACGGTCAAGGCGATTCTTCTTAGTTTTGAGCTCATGTCAGGCCTCAATATCAACTTCCATAAGTGTGAGGTGCTCTCTATGGGGGTAGAGCCGGAGGAGGAAAGACGCATAGCCGATTTGCTCAACTGCAAAGTGGGCAAATTTCCGTTTACGTACCTCAGCCTTCCGGTGGACACCAAACGTCCCACGATAGAGGATTGGGAACCTCTATGTGCCAAGGTGAGGGGAAGGGTATGCCCGTGGAGGGGTAAATTCCTTTCGAAAGCGGCAAGGCTTGTCCTCACGAACTCGAGCCTCTCCTCCTTGCCCATGTTTGCTATGGGCCTGTTTCTGCTCGCAGAAGGGGTTCATGCAAAGTTGGACACACCCCGCGCCAAGTTCTTTTGGGAAGGAACGGGCCCGAACCGTAAATACCATATGGTTAAGTGGGCCTGGGTGTGTCGACCCAAGGCCTTGGGGGGCCTTGGGATCACTAACACAAGGATCCTAAATATTGCGTTGATGTGCAAATGGATCTGGAAATTGCCCAGGGGGCAACCGGGCTGTGGGGCGATCTCCTTAGGGCCAAATATTTTCCTAACGGGAATTTTTCTTCGAAGGGAGGACAAGGGGTTCCCCCTTCTGGAATGACTTGCAGGCGATCAAACCGGCATTCGCCATGGGGGCAAAATTCTCGATTGGGAATGGCCGCTCGGCTCGCTTTTGGACAGATCACTGGATTGGTGCCCAACCCTTGTGGGCCGAATTTCGGGATCTGTATGCTATTGCTGTTGACCCAGCAATGGCGGTGGCGGAAGCGCTCTCGATAACACCACCGGAGATTCACTTTAAACGGGAACTAAGCGGGCAAGAGCAAACTAGCCTTGGGTCCTTGCTGCAGTTGATTGGCCCAATAGGCCTATCAGGCCAGCCTGACACGGTGAGTTGGGCGCTCACCAGCTCGGGCAAGTTCATGGTTAAATCGTTATATCACAAGTGTGTCGAGGGCCAGCGCAACTGGTGATCAAAGGGCTGTGGAAAGCGCGGATGCCTCTGAAGTTCAAACTCTTTCTTTGGCAAATGTTCTGTGATAAACTTCCCACCTCCGTAAACGTGGCCAAACGTAATGAACCGGCCACCGGCCCTTGTGCACTGTGCGGGGCACCCGATGATGCCAATCACGTGTTCTTTCGTTGCCCTCTAGCTGTTGGGTAACGTAGTAATTTCAAAAAATTTCCTACACACACGCAAGATCATGGTGATGCATGGCAACGAGAGGGGAGAGCATTGTCCATGTACCCTCGTAGACCGAAAGTGGAAGCGTTAGAACAACGCGGTTGATGTAGTCGTACGTCTTCACGGCCCGACCGATCAAGCACCGAAACTACGGCACCTCCGAGTTCTAGCACACGTTCAGCTCGATGACGATCCCCGTACTCCGATCCAGCAGAATGTCGGGGAAGAGTTCCATCAGCACGACGGCGTGGTGACAATCTTGATGTTCTACCGTCACAGGGCTTCGCCTAAGCACCGCTACAATATTATCGAGGAGGACTATGGTGGAGGGGGGCACCGCACACGGCTAAGAGATCAAGAGATCAATTGTTGTGTCTAGAGGTGCCCCCTTGCCCCCATATATAAAGGAGCCAGGGGGAGGGGGCGGCCGGCTTAGGAGGGGGCGCGCCAAGGGGAGTCCTACTCCCACCGGGAGTAGGACTCCCTCCTTCCTTGTTGGAGTAGGAGAAGGGGAAAGAGGAGGAGAGAGAGAAGGAAGGGGGCGCGCCTCTCCTTGTCCTATTCGGACTAGGGGGGAGGGACGCGCAGCCCAGCCCTTGCCTCCTCTCCTCTTCTCCACTAAGGCCCATGTAGGCCCATTAAGCCCCCGGGGGGTTCCGGTAACCTCCCGGTACTCTGGTAAAATCCCGATTTCACCCGGAACACTTCCGATATCCAAATATAGGCTTCCAATATATCAATCTTCATTTCTCGACCATTTCGAGACTCCTCGTCATGTCCGTAATCTCATCCGGGACTCCGAACAAACTTCGGTACATCAAAACTCATAAACTCATAATACATCTGTCATCGAAACCTTAAGCGTGCGGACCCTACGGGTTCGAGAACTATGTAGACATGACCGAGAATCATTTCCGGTCAATAACCAATAGCGGAACCTGGATGCTCATATTGGCTCCTATATATTCTACGAAGATCTTTATCGGTCAAACCGCATAACAACATACGTTGTTCCCTTTGTCATCGGTATGTTACTTGCCCGAGATTTGATCGTCGGTATCTCAATACCTAGTTCAATCTCGTTACCGGCAAGTCTCTTTACTCGTTACGTAATGCGTCATTCTGTAACTAACTCATTAGCTACATTGCTTGCAATGCTTATAGTGATGTGCATTACCGAGAGGGCCCAGAGATACCTCTCCGACAATCGGAGTGACAAAACCTAATCTCGAAATACGCCAACTCAACATGTACCTTTGGAGACACCTGTAGAGCTCCTTTATAATCACCCAGGTGCGTTGTGACGTTTGGTAGCACACAAAGTGTTCCTCCGATAAATGGGAGTTGCATAATCTCATAGTTGTAGGAACTTGTATAAGTCATGAAGAAAGCAATAGCAACATACTAAACGATCAAGTGCTAAGCTTACAGAATGGGTCAAGTCAATCACATCATTCTCCTAATGATGTGATCCCGTTAATCAAATGACAACACATGTCTATGGTTAGGAAACATAACCATCTTTGATTAATGAGCAAGTCAAGTAGAGGCATACTAGTGACATTAAGTTTGTCTATGTATTCACACATGTATCATGTTTCCGGTTAATACAATTCTAGCATGAATAATAAACATTTATCATGATATGAGGAAATAAATAATAACTTTATTATTGCCTCTAGGGCATATTTCCTTCAGTCTCCCACTTGCACTAGAGTCAATAATCTAGATTATACAGTAATGATTCTAACACCCATGGAGTCTTGGTGCTGATCATGTTTTGCTCGTGGAAGAGGCTTAGTCAACGGGTCTGCAACATTCAGATCCATATTTATCTTGCAAATCTCTATGTCTCCCACCTGGACTTGGTCCCGTATGGAATTGAAGTGTCTCTTGATGTGCTTGGTCCTCTTGTGAAATCTGGATTCCTTTGCCAAGGCAATTGCACCAGTATTGTCACAGAATATCTTCATTGGTCCCGATGCACTAGGTATGACACCTAGATTGGAAATGAACTCCTTCATCCAGACTCCTTCATTTGCTGCTTCCGAAGCAGCTATGTACTCTGCTTCGCATGTAGATCCTGCCACAACGCTTTGTTTAGAACTGCACCAACTGACAGCCCCACCGTTCAATATAAACACGTATCCGGTTTGCGATTTAGAATCATCCGGATTAGTGTCAAAGCTTGCATCGACGTAACCATTTACGACTAGCTCTTTGTCACCTCCATGAACGAGAAACATATCCTTAGTCCTTTTCAGGTATTTCAGGATATTCTTGACTGCTGTGTAGTGATCCACTCCTGGATTACTTTGGTACCTCCCTGCTAAACTTATTGCTAAGCATACAACAGGTCTGGTACGCAGCATTGCATACATGATAGAGCCTATGGCTGAAGCATAGGGAACATCTTTCATTTTCTCTCTATCTTCTGCTGTGGTCGGGCATTGAGTCTGACTCAACTTCACACCTTGTAATACAGGCAAGAACCCTTTCTTTGCCTGATCCATTTTGAACTTTTTCAAAACTTTATCAAGGTGTGTGCTTTGTGAAAGTCCAATTAAGCGTCTTGATCTATCTCTATAGATCTTGATGCCCAATATGTAAGCAGCTTCACTGAGGTCTTTCATCGAAAAACTTTTATTCAAGTATCCCTTTATGCTATCCAGAAATTCTGTGTCATTTCCAATCAACAATAAGTCGTCCACATATAATATCAGAAATGCTACAGAGCTCCCACTCACTTTCTTGTAAATACAGGCTTCTCCAAAAGTCTGTATAAAACCATATGCTTTGATCACACTATTAAAGCGTTTATTCCAACTCCGAGAGGCTTGCACCAGTCCATAAATGGATCGCTGGAGCTTGCACACTTTGTTAGCACCTTTTGGATCGACAAAACCTTCCGGTTGCATCATATACAACTCTTCTTCCAGAAATCCATTCAGGAATGCAGTTTTGACATCCATTTGCCAAATTTCATACTCATAAAATGCGGCAATTACTAACATGATTCGGACAGACTTAAGCATCGCTACGGGTGAGAAAGTCTCATCGTAGTCAACCCCTTGAACTTTGTCGAAAACCTCTCGCAACAAGTCGAGCTTTGTAGACAGTTACATTACCATCAGCGTCAGTCTTCTTCTTGAAGATCCATTTATTCTCAATGGCTTGCCGATCATCAGGCAAGTCAACCAAAGTCCATGCTTTGTTCTCATACATGGATCCCATCTCAGATTTCATGGCCTCAAGCCATTTTGCAGAATTTGGGCTCATCATCGCTTCCTCATAGTTCATAGGTTCGCCATGGTCAAGTAACATGACTTCCAGAATAGGATTACTGTACCACTCTGGTGCGGATCTTACTCTGGTTGACCTACGAGGTTCAGTAGTAACTTGATCTGAAGTTTCATGATCAATATCATTAGCTTCCTCACTGATTGGTGTAGTTTTCACAGGAACCGGTTCTTGTGATGAACTACTTTCCAATAAGGGAGCAGTACCGGTTACCTCATCAAGTTCTACTTTCCTCCCACTCACTTCTTTCGAGAGAAACTCTTTCTCTAGAAAGGATCCGAATTTAGCAACAAAAATCTTGCCCTCAGATCTGTGATAGAAGGTGTACCCAATAGTCTCTTTTGGGTATCCTATGAAGACACATTTCTCCGATTTGGGTTCGAGCTTATCTGGTTGAAGTTTCTTCACATAAGCATCGCAACCCCAAACTTTAAGAAACGATAACTTTGGTTTCTTGCCAAACCACAGTTCATAAGGCGTCGTCTCAACGGATTTTGATGATGCCCTATTTAACGTGAATGCGGCCATCTCTAAAGCATAACCCCAAAACGATAGCGGTAAATCAGTAAGAGACATCATAGATCGCACCATATCTAGTAAAGTACGATTACGACGTTCGGACACACCATTTCGTTGTGGTGTTCCGGGTGGCGTGAGTTGCGAAACTATTCCGCATTGTTTCAAATGTAAACCAAACTCGTAACTCAAATATTCTCCTCCACGATCAGGTCGTAGAAATTTTATTTTCTTGTTACGATGATTTTCCACTTCACTCTGAAATTCTTTGAACTTTTCAAATGTTTCAGACTTGTGTTTCATCAAGTAGATATACCCATATCTACTCAAATCATTTGTGAAGGTGAGAAAATAACGATACCTGCCGCGAGCCTCAATATTCATTGGACCACACACACCAGTATGTATGATTTCCAACAAATCAGTTGCTCGCTCCATAGTTCCGGAGAACGGCGTTTTAGTCATCTTGCCCATGAGTCACGGTTCGCAAGTAACAAGTGATTCATAATCAAGTGATTCTAGAAGTCCATCAGTACGGAGTTTCTTCATGCGCTTTACATCAATATGACCTAAACGGCAGTGCCACAAATAAGTTGCACTATCATTATCAACTCTGCATCTTTTGGCTTCAACATTAGAATATGTGTATCACTACTATCGAGATTTAATAAAAATAGACCACTCTTCAAGGGTGCATGACCATAAAAGATATTACTCATATAAATAGAACAACCATTATTCTCTGATTTAAATGAATAATCGTCTCGCATCAAACAAGATCCAGATATAATGTTCATGCTCAACGCTGGCACCAAATAACAATTATTCAGGTCTAAAACTTATCCCGATGGTAGATGTAGAGGTAGCGCACCGACCGCGATCACACCGATTTTGAACCATTTCCCGCGCGCATCGTCACCTCGTCCTTAGCCAATCTTCGCTTAATCCGTAATCCCTGTTTCGAGTTGCAAATATTAGCAACAGATCCAGTATCAAATACCTAGGTGCTACTGCGAGCATTAGTAAGGTACACATCAATAATATGTATATCACATATACCTTTGTTCACCTTGCCATCCTTCTTATCCGCCAAATACTTGGGGCAGTTCCGCTTCCAGTGTCCAGTCTGCTTGCAGTAGAAGCACTCAGTCTCAGGCTTAGAAGCACTCAGTCTCAGGCTTAGGTCCAGATTTGGGTTTCTTCTCTTGAGAAGCAACTTGCTTGCTGTTCTTCTTTAAGTTCCCCTTCTTCTTCCCTTTACCCTTTTTCTTGAAACTGGTGGTCTTATTGACCATCAACACTTGATGCTCCTCCTTGATTTCTACCTCCGCAGCCTTTAGCATTGCGAAGAGCTCGGGAATAGTCTTGTCCATCCCTTGCATATTATAGTTCATCACGAAGCTCTTGTAGCTTGGTGGCGTGATTGAAGAATTTCATCAATGACACTATCATTAGGAAGATTAACTCCCGCTTGAATCAAGTGATTATTATACCCGGACATTTTGAGTATATGTTCACCGACGTAACTATTCTCCTCCATCTTGCAGCTATAGAACTTATTGGAGACTTCATATCTCTCAATCCGGCATTTGCTTGAAATATTAACTTCAACTCTTGGAACATCTCATATGCTCCATGACGCTCAAAACGTTGTTGAAGATCCGGTTCTAAGCCGTAAAGCATGGCACACCGAACTATCAAGTAGTCATCGCTTTGCTCTACCGACGTTCTTAACGTTGTCGATTGCATCTGCAGCAGGCACGGCATCCAGCGGTGCTTCCAGGACGTAATTCTTCTATGCAGCAATGAGGATAATCCTCAGGTTACGGACCCAGTCCGTGTAATTGCTACCATCATCTTTCAACTTAGCTTTCTCAAGGAACGCATTAAAATTCAACGGAACAACAACACGAGCCATCTATCTACAACAAACATAGACAAGCAAAATACTATCAGGTACTAAGTTCATGATAAATTTAAGTTCAATGAATCATATTACTAAAGAACTCCCACTTAGACAGACATCTCTCTAGTCATCTAAGTGATCACGTGATCCAAATCAACTAAACCATGTCCGATCATCACGTGAGATGGAGTAGTCTTCAATGGTGAACATCACTATGTTGATCATATCTACTATATGATTCACGTTTGACCTTTCGGTCTCTGTGTTCCGAGGCCATATCTGTATATGCTAGGATCGTCAAGTTTAACCTGAGTATTCCGCGTGTGCAACTGTTTTGCACCCGTTGTATTTGAACGTAGAGCCTATCACACCCGATCATTACGTGGTGTCTCAGCACGAAGAACTTTCGCGACGGTGCATACTCAGGGAGAACACTTCTTGATAATTAGTGAGAGATCATCTTAAAATGCTACCGTCAATCAAAGCAAGATAAGACGCATAAAGGATAAACATCACATGCAATCAATATAAGTGATATGATATGGCCATCATCATCTTGTGCTTGTGATCTCCATCTCCAAAGCACCGTCGTGATCATCATCGTCACCGGCGCGACACCTTGATTTCCATCGTAGCATCATTGTCGTTACGCCATCTATTGCTTCTACGACTATCGCTACCGCTTAGTGATAAAGTAAAGCAATGACAGGGCGTTTGCATTTCATACAATAAAGCGACAACCATATGGCTCCTGCCAGTTGCCGATAACTCGGTTACAAAACATGATTATCTCATACAATAAAATATAGCATCACGTCTTGACCATATCACATCACAACATGCCCTGCAAAAACAAGTTAGACGTCCTCTACTTTGTTGTTGCAAATTTTACGTGGCTGCTTTAGGCTGAGCAAGAACCGTTCTTACCTACGCATCAAAACCACAATGATAGTTCGTCAAGTTAGTGCTGTTTTAACCTTCGCAAGGACCGGGCGTAGCCACACTCGGTTCAACTAAAGTTGGAGAAATAGACGCCCGCCAGCCACCTGTGTGCAAAGCACATTGGTAGAACCAATCTCGCATAAGCGTACGCGTAATGTCAGTCCTAGCCGCTTCATCCAACAACACCGCCGAACCAAAGTATGACATGCTGGTAAGCAGTATGATTTGTATCGCCCACAACTCACTTGTGTTCTACTTGTTCATATAACATCTACGCATAAAACCAGGCTCGGATGCCACTGTTGGGTAACGTAGTAATTTCAAAAAAATTTCCTACACACACGCAAGATCATGGTGATGCATAGCAACGTGAGGGGAGAGTGTTGTCCACGTACCCTCGTAGACCGAAAGCGGAAGCGTTAGCACAACACGGTTGATATAGTCGTACGTCTTCACGGTCCGACCGATCAAGCACCGAAACTACGGGACCTCCGAGTTCTAGCACACGTTTAGCTCGATGACGATCCCGTACTCCGATCCAGTGGAATGTCGGGGAAGAGTTCCGTCAACACGACGGCGTGGTGAAGATCTTGATGTTCTACCGTCGCAAGGCTTCGCCTAAGCACCGCTACAATATTATTGAGGAGGACTATGGTGGAGGGGGGCACCACACACGGCTAAGAGATCAAGAGATCAATTGTTGTGTCTAGAGGTGCCCCCTGCCCCCGTATATAAAGGAGCCAGGGGGGAGGGGCGGCCGGCCTAGGAGGGGGTGTGCCAAGGGGAGTCCTACTCCCACCGGGAGTAGGACTCCCTCCTTCCTTGTTGGAGTAGAAGAAGGGGGGAAAGAGGAGGGAGAGAGAAAGAGGAAGGAAAGGGGGGGGCCCTCTCCTTGTCCTATTCGGACTAGGGGGGAGGGGCGCGCGGCCCAGCCCTTGCCTCCTCTCCTCTTCTCCACTAAGGCCCATGTAGGCCCATTAAGCCCCCGGGGGGTTCCAGTAACCTCCCGGTACTCCGGTAAAATCCCGATTTCACCCGGAACACTTCCGATATCCAAATATAGGCTTCCAATCAATCTTCATGTCTTGACCATTTCGAGACTGCTCGTCATGTCCGTAATCTCCTTCGGGACTCCGAACAAACTTCGGTACATCAAAACTCATAAACTCATAATATAACTGTCATCAGAACCTTAAGCATGCGGACCCTACGGGTTCGAGAACTATGTAGACATGCCCGAGAACCATTTCCGGTCAATAACCAATAGCTGAACCTGGATGCTCATATTGTGTCACGCCCAATATGCGACCCTATCCAAAAGGAACTCGAAGGTCCCACCAAGGATAGACCCGCATATTGGAACGCTTTTGCAAGGTGGATATCATTACATCAACATTACATAATAGATGGGGATACATACATAAGGCATACAATGCCACATGAATACAACATCATCATACAAGAGATCAACATCCGACTACGGATGGAACACAAACAGAAACTCAAACGACATCCACCCTGCTAACCCAGGCTGCCGACCTGGAACCTATCCCCTGATCGAAGAACAAGCAGAAGAAGAACTCCAAAACAAGCAAGCATCGCTCTCGCGTCATGATCATCGCATAAACCTGTACACTGCAATCGTTGTTGTAGTAATCAGTGAGCCACGAGGACTCAGCAATCCCATTACCATGGGTATCAAGACTAGCAAAGCTTAATGGGAAAGGAAGGGGTAAAGTGGTGAGGTTGCAACAGCGACTAAGCATGATATGGTGGCTAACATACGCAAATGAGAGCGAGAAGAGAAGCAAATGGAACGATCGTGAAGCTAGCAATGATCAAGAGGTGATCCTGAACTCCTACTTATGCCAAACATAACCCAAAGACCGTGTTCACTTCCCGGACTCCGCCGAGAAGAGACCATCACGGCTACACACGCGGTTGATGCGTTTTAATTCGGATCTAGTGTCAAGTTATCTACAACCGGACATTAACAAATTCCCATCTGCCACATAACCGCGGGCACGACTCTCGAAAGTTTAAACCCTGCAGGGGTGTCCCAACTTAGCCCATGACAAGCTCTCGCGATCAACGAAGGAATAGACCTTCTCCCAGGAAGACCCGATCAGACTCGGAATCCCGGTTTACAAGACATTTCGACAATGGTAAAACAAGACCAGCAAGACCGCCCGCTGTGCCGACAAATCCCGATAGGAGCTGCACATATCTCGTTCTCAGGGCACACCGGATGAGCAAGACGTCGGGTTGGCATAGACCCTGGTTGCCCAGGGGGCGCCGGACATCGCTCGGTTTGGACCAGCACTTAGAGAAGCACTGGCCCGGGGGGCTAAAATAAAGATGACCCTCGGGTTGGCCGACCCAAGGGAAGGGTATAGGTGGTGGTGAGACAAATGGTAAAACCAAGGTTGGGCCTTGCTGGTCAAGTTTTATTCAAAGCGAACTGTCAGGGGGGTCCCATAAATCACCCGACCGCGTAAGGAACGCAAAATCCGGGAACATAACACCGGTATGACGGAAACTAGGGCGGCAAGAGTGGAACAAAACACCAGGCATAAGGCCGAGCCTTCCACCCTTTACCAAATATATAGATGCATTAATAATATAAGAGATATTGTGATATCCCAACATAACCCTGTCCACCATGGAGCAATCTTCAACTTCACCTGCAACTAGCAATGCTATAAGAGGGGCTGAGCAAAGCGGTAACATAGCCAAGCAATGGTTTGCTAGGAATGGTGTCAAAGGTTAGAGGTTCATGGCAATTTGGGAGGCTTGAAGAGCAAAAGATAGGTAACGCATCATAGCGATAGAACGAAGCAACTAGCATAGCAATGATAGTAGTGAGATCCAGGGTAGCGGTCATCTTGCCTGAAATCCCGCAGGGAAGAAGAACGAGTCCATGAAGAAGATGAAGCCACGAAGATGAACCAAGCGTAGACGAACGCATCCTCACGATCGCAACAAAAACGGGAACTATCGAGAAGAAGCACACAACATGGTAAACACACCACACATGAACAAGACATGATGCACAACAAGCATGATGCATGACAAGGCTACATGAAGCTACTCATGGCAAGAGATGATGCAAACAAGAACAACACATCAAAGCAGGTTTAAATGAGGCCGGAAACAACATATAACAATTCCGGTAACAGCAAGTACACTACTTAACAAGCTTGAATCACTCACCACAAGTCATTGCATGACAATATAAACATAGCATCATCAACAAGGCATGTTTGTGAAATAAACCAAGGCAAGAACAAGTCCATAGCATGCAAGGATCAACTATAGCAACCTTGGCCAAATTGAATAACAAGTAAACAATCTGCCAGGAAACATTTTGAAGCAAAAGTAGAGCACCAAAATGACATGCTAGACTACTCCATAATTGCAAACTAGGGCATGAATGGATAGACAATAACCATATGTTCAAAACACCCTTACTGAATTATCTCAAAATAAGCATGGATCTCTCTGTAGCATCAAGTTTACATGGCATCAAAATAACAGCAGAACAGGGACTAAAATCAGCAATATCACGAAGCCTATTTTGCATGCTTGTGCTAGTCACCACATTGATCACAAAAATACATGGCATACACCCCTGGAAAGATGGCATGGCATAGATCAAAACACATGTAGACATCAACCCCATAGGATGCACACATCAATCATGACAAAAATGACAAATGAGCAAGTTATAACAGTTTCAGCAGGTTAACATCAGCATGCACTCTTCCAACAGCATTTCGGGCATCAAGATGAGCTCAAATGAACATGATGCAATGGGATGAAATGAAGTACTCGTCGAGACGAACAATTTGACATATTACATGCACAAAACGGAGCTACGGATGCAGAGATACAATGCAATGAACATGGCATGATAATGTTTGAAAACAGGGACTTAGAGGATTTCGGGGGTCAACCTTCAGATTGGATCTGGGCGGCGCGCGAACCGAGGTCTGCCGGCATCTTCGCCGGAGAGGAGGGAGGACGGAGGCCGGAGACGAGGGAGAGGCCGGGGAGGCGCGGGGAGGAGCTGGCCCGGCCGGATCCGGCGCGGCAGAGGCGTAGCGCGGCGGGCCGGGCGAAGCTCGGCCAGGCGGCCTGGCGGAGAAGTGGCAGCAGCCACCGGGGCGCGGCGTTACACGGAGGCGCCTCAGGCGGCGCCTGCCCTGGCGGAAGGCGCCGAGGGCGGCGAGGAGGCGGCGCCGCGGGCGGAGCGGACGCAGCCGCAGGCGGCGATCGGGCGGCGGGGCCGCGACGGAGGTCGGGCGCGCTGCTGGGCGCGGCGGCGGGCGGCGCGGGCAGGCGGGCTTCCAGGCTGGCGGGCCGGCGGCACGGGAGGCCGGAGTGCCACGTGGCGGGCTCCGAGTGGCTGAGGGAGGCGGCGGCGACGTGTCCGTGCGCGGGCGCGGACGCGTCCGGTGGGCGGAGGAAGAAGGGGCTAGGGTTTGGACCCGAAAATTCGGAGGGGGAGGTGTATTTATAGGTAGAGGGAGCTAGGAGAGTCCAAATGAGGAGCGGTTTTCGGCCACGCGATCGTGATCGAATGACCGAGAGTATGGAGGGGAGTTAGGTGGGTTTTGGGCCACTTTGGAAGGGGTGTTGGGCTACAAACAAAAGAGGCCTTTGCG
Source organism: Aegilops speltoides (assembly GCA_021437245.1). Classification (NCBI taxonomy): domain Eukaryota; kingdom Viridiplantae; phylum Streptophyta; class Magnoliopsida; order Poales; family Poaceae; genus Aegilops; species Aegilops speltoides. The sequence continues at coordinate 497,211,796 of CM038144.1, read as the reverse complement.
GTTACCCGGTTAACCGTTGGAGTATCAAATGACCTCCAAATGGCACGAAACTTGACAGGCGGTCTACCGGTGGTATACCAAGGCCGCTTGGCAAGCCTCGGTCCATTCCGAGAACGTTTAACACCCACTCACGAAAAGAGACAAGAGGGGAATGCCGGAGGACTTAGGAGCACAGGATTGCAAAATGGACAACGGGGAAAATGCTCGGATGCATGAGACGAACACGTATGCAAAATGAAATGCACATGATGACGTGATAAAATGCATATGATGACATGGCAAAGTGCAACACGCAAGCAAATGACATGGCAATGACGGCGAATAACTGGCGGACACCTGGCGCATCGAATCCGGGGCGTTACATATTGGCTCCAACATATTCTACGAAGATCTTTATCGGTCAAACCGCATAACAACATACGTTGTTCCCTTTGTCATCGGTATGTTACTTGCCCGAGATTTGATCGTCGGTATCTCAATACCTAGTTTAATCTCGTTATCGGCAAGTCTCTTTACTCATTACGTAATGCATCATTCCATCACTAACTCATTAGCTACATTGCTTGCAAGGCTTATAGTGATGTGCATTACCGAGAGGGCCCAGAGATACCTCTCCGACAATCGGAGTGACAAAACCTAATCTCGAAATACGCCAACTCAACATGTACCTTTGGAGACACCTATAGAGCTCCTTTATAATCACTCGATTACGCCAGACGCTTTGGTAGCACACAAAGTGTTCCTCCGGTAAACGGGAGTTGCATAATCTCATAGTTGTAGGAACTTGTATAAGTCATGAAGAAAGCAATAACAACATACTAAACGATCAAGTGCTAAGCTAACGGAATGGGTCAAGTCAATCACATCATTCTCCTAATGATGTGATCCCATTAATCAAATGACAACACATGTCTATGGTTAGGAAACATAACCATCTTTGATTAATGAGCAAGTCAAGTAGAGGCATACTAGTGACATTAAGTTTGTCTATGTATTCACACATGTATCATGTTTCCGGTTAATACAATTCTAGCATGAATAATAAACATTTATCATGATATGAGGAAATAAATAATAAGTTTATTATTGCCTCTAGGGCATATTTCCTTCACTAGCGAGGTTTGCGTGGAGCGCGATCCGGACCGTGGCGGGTGTCCAATGGGACCCTAGATCGGTTGCAGATCTTATCCAATTATTAGACGCGATTCAGGGACCTGGGAAGCGGGTTATGTGGAATTGTGTAGGGGCACTACTCTGGGCTTTGTGGCTAACTAGAAACAAGCTTACTATCTAGGGATGTTTTCCAACACATCCGGCTAATATCTCTTCTTGCAGCAGTGGAGTCCGTTGGGGAGGCGCAAGGATGCTGAGATGCTCAAGACTGCCCAAGATCATCTGATGCAAGTGTATGTGCTGGCTAGGGAGCCTTTGACCACGGTCTAGGACGTGGTACCTTTTGCGGCTTGACGAGCCTGCGCGCTCTGTATGGGCGTTTTCCTTGTAATCAGCTAGTGGCTTGTTCAGCTATCGCCTAAACTTCAGTGGTTTCATCCTTGCGAGGGCCGGTGTGGCTTTTGGTGTTGTACTAAGACTTTCTGTCATGTTACGCTGCCTGTTGGGGGCTTTATTAAGTTAAAGCCGGACGCATCTGACGTCTTCGTTCTACAAAAGAAAGCTAGCTGCACGCAAAGATATCTTTCTAGTTATCGTATACTCAAACTAATGATAAGAGTGATGATAATATATAGGTTAGCACGTTATAATCTCTACTTGATCCATTGTGCAACTTGATAGTTTGTTACCGAAAGAGAACAAATTAGAAAAGCAACGACTTAGATTAAACTAAAAGAAGAAGAAAAACAACCATTGCGAAAAACAGAAACCAAAGAAAACATGATTTTCACCTAATCTCTTGACATGAGGATGACAATGACAATGACGCCGACCTAAGGGTATCTCTAGCCGATCCCTCACAATTTAAGTCCTTATATGCCTCCAGCCTCCTTATACTCAACTTCTTATAATTTGAGAAGTTAAAAAGTTGGCCGGACCTAACCAAACCCTCAAATTTAACTCCCTATAGCTTATATTTGGTTCACACATTTCGCCAAGCACCTACAATGCAGCACTTAGAGGCCACCGGCATCGCCCGGATGGCGCTGGCGGCGGCGGACGTCCCTTCCCCGCTCGCTAGGAGGTGGAGTCGGGGCTCCCTCCTCCCGGCAGCTGTGCTGCTCGGCAGGCGGTGATGTGGCTCGGCGGTGGGGTCCGCGGGCCTCGAGCGCCCTTGACGCGACGGCGTGGCCGTTGGCTGCGGGGCGTGCTGCTGGCCAGCGGCGCCCGCTCGGCCCATATCTGGGCCCGAAACATCTGGGCTGGGGCGGGCCGGCGGTTCGAGGCTTGACGACGCGGCTCCCTGGTGGTGGCGGCGAGATGCCTGTAGCTGCAGGTGGCGATGGCTCCGGCGGCCGGCGTGCTGCAGCATGGCTGCAGGGATTGTCCAGATCCATTGGGGTTCGGCCGGGCCTATGGAGGCCTGGTAAGTACCTGTCGCACGTCTGGTCGGCTCCGCGGCGCGGTGGAGGCTGTCCCCTCCTGTCGGCTGCATTGCGGTTGCCCCCGAGCCCGGTGTGCCCTCGTCCTCCCTCTAAGCCTCGTGTTGGTGGCCTCAGTGAGACAGCAAAATTGGTGCGGTATCCGTGGTGGCACAGGCTGGTGGACAGCATGTTGGGCGGTGCACTCTCGCTTGTCTGTGTTGGTGTTGGTTTCGGGGCAGGAGAAATCCCTGGCGGCTCGTCCGCCACTAGCTTGGCTGCATCTGTGGGCGTTGCCGGACCTTCTTGAGGGGCATCGGTGATACCCCTTCCCATCTACCAGCCGCGTGGGGAAATCCTAGGACTGATCCAGGCAGCAACGTTGTCGTCGTCGCATTCGGTTGCTTGGTACGTGAGACTTCGGAGTGCTAGGCATGCAGTGGTACTTCTCGGAGGGTGCGGCGGATATCGGCCATCTTCGTTTAGTTGAGCTGCCGGCGTCGGCATTTGTTTCTCTTTCTTTCTTTCGTTTTTTTGGGCTTGTTTGTGCTGCGGCCCCAGCGAATTGGTTGTATCGGTTGGTTGTTGCTTTATAATATAAAAAGCGGGGGAAATCTTTTTTCGTAATGCAGCACTTAACGCGCGCACAACCTACAAGTAAGCCGGCCGCACACAACGCACATACACGCTCGTGAACTGAATGGATTGGGAAACCACTCGCCGCGTGAACTGCAGGCCGTGGAGCTGCACGCGTGCGAACCATCTAATTTTTTTGCACGCAGATCAAACCGCTTGAGCAGAAAAACTATATTTCTACTTAATCTATTTTTAGATTAAATCCCAACAAAAACCATTGTTCGAGGTTGATATATCAGTGTAATTGTCAATATCTTTGTTAGCTAACTTGATTGCATGAAACATGATCATAGAAGAAGTCCATGGTGCTTGACGTGTTCATTAGGATTAATATATATTACTCCTCCCAACCAATAATTGTATGAACCTTACTAGTAGTAGTAGGGTACTAATGTAACGTACAAGTACAACTCATCTATGGCAACTTCATCCAAGAATTTGTGACGTTTGTGTCCCTCTCCTACGTCTTGCCAACGTTGGGGTTATTGTCTAGCTAGCTCTCCTCGGTGTTAAGATCAATGATTTTCGGTCGCTACTTCTAAAAGCACCATAGCATTAAAAAGATTGCTCTAGTAATATGTGATAGCGTGTCATAGGTAACTGTCATTGATAGGTTCTTTCCGTGACGGCTGACCTCAGCTCTCCAGGATGGCAGTAGAGTGAACTGCCGGACTTCTCTAGAACAATGTTAATAAGATGATCCAGCTATATAATAGTATATGGTTTGATACCAATCGTCAAATGGGTTTGGAAGGTGCACGAGTGAGTGTCATCAATGATTATTATAACGAATTATCGGTTGGGTTGATTGATCATGACATGATTATTTTCCTCTCCAACTAGATGAACACATGATGACGTATATACACATTCCTAGACGAGTGAATACCCGTTTGTTATCCGTATTCTGATACTTTTGAAGCTAATTACCCAATTAATAACTTTTCATATGGATTACCCTAGCGAAAGTTTTGTCATTTTTTACCCCCGTAAAGTACTTTAGGTCGAAGATAGCTCCTCCTTAAAGGATTGATGGAGTTATGCCTAGTATATGTTGCATCACCCGAAAGGAAATGCGCTGAAGAAGATTTAGGTGGAAGCAAAGAAAAAAGGTTGCATGGCATGACGAAGGAACTCATCAATGCGAAGCGGTGTGTACGCACACTAGATGACCGTGATAAAAGAAACCATGTACCGTTAAGCCATTTGACCTATTCAAGCGCGGGAGAAAAAGCTGGGAGGAAAATTCCAACATGATATGTCACCTGTAATTAACGATTAAGACCCACCTGGTAGATCATTAAATGGTGTAAAAAAAGCAAAACTTTTGCTAAACTGAAAAACTATTGAATGGAGTACTTTGCATAAAAAAATTCTAAGTAAAGAAAATAGGACTCAGGTAATTTCTCTGATAAGATACCAATCTTATTCATCTACTTAGCGAGGACATCATGTCACCCGTTATTGACATCAATTGTTGGCAAGGCATGATGTCCTCAAATGAAAAAGTGTCCAATACAAAAAAGTTCTATATCATCTTTGATGTTTGGGTCATCATCATCCGATCACATCTCGAGGACCAAAATTGTGCTCGAAGTACTAGGATTTTGTATTCCGAGTACTGTTCGGCTGATTACGCCTCCAATATGGCCTGATATGAAAAAGTGTTCTACAAGGATTGTCTTCGTCTCGTCGAGCCGATCGATTTTAATATGTGATTTATCTCAATCCGAGGTTGTACACAAAAGTTAGAGCCAACGCAGTGCTGTCCGAGTATGAGAAGTGGCCCGCGACACCAGACACCCATATGACTGATGTCTGATAGGTAGCGCGAATTGTTGCCTACTTTGTTCCTTGGTGGCCCACATGTCAAAACATCAAGGGGCAGCCCCAAACCTGTGGCAAATCTAGAGCAGCAGGGTCCTCACCTTAAAGGTAAATGAGTAGAGAAAATTGAAGAGCATTTTGAATTTGCACCTTTCCTCTTAGGTCTAAAAACTATTCAGCTCAGGGCAGTTGGTAATAAGGAAACTGTTTTATCCGAAGAAGGGCTAGTTATTTGGAGGGTGAACTTTACCCAAAAGACCGTGGAGGGTACCCCATTACTGTCAGTCAAGATTCTAGTAAGTTGGTTTAACTTTATTGTGCATCTCCTAATGACACCATACAAGTTTAATTGGACTATTCATATGCTCAAATCTCCCCTTTGGGAGTTACTTGCTGAAGTTGAGGGCACTGAGGACTCTATTCTTTTCCACATTCTTGATAAGTGTTCAATAACACATGCACCAATTTGCCAGCAGGCCCTAGTTGATCTAGAGCAACATGACACCAACAAAGAAAATGCTGATGATTCTTCAAACCAGCAGGACCTTGACTCTCTTGCCCTTCTTCAACCTTTTGGGACAAAAAACCTCTAAGAAGAGAAGGGGAGGAAAGACACCTCTAGTTGAAACTGAGGTAAGAAGGAGTGACAAAATTAAAAAAGATAATGCTGGTTTAAAAAGAGGATCATGTTCAAATACCAAATGTCTTCCTTGTAATGTTATTCCACCAATTGCTCAGAAATCTGTGGTTAAAAATATCACTACCTCCTTTTGCAAGGTGGCTAACCAAGAGCCAGAGGAAAAAATCTCTAAGAAGGGCAAGAGGAGGGTGGATGAAGATTTGGCTAGCGTGATCCCAGCCAAAGGGAACATGAAAGACTCAACCAATGTTTATATGGAAGTGCTCTATGAAATAACAGTAGAGAGGGAAGGAGCAAAGAACATGTTATGCTTCCTTTTGGTTACTTTTGGATGTATTAGCCAACTAAGTGTCATGTGGAGCTGTGATGTTAGTTCTTGTTGTGATGACTGTACTTCTTGCTAACTTCTAGCTTTTAAGAAGGCAGGTCCAATTGAATCCCTGTGGATGTTGCTGTGTTTTCTGAAGGGTGCTTGCTTTGCTGTTTTCTCTGAAATGGTTACTAATTTCTGGCCAAGTATATGGACTAATTTGAGGAATTTTGGGATCTATGAATTATGAATGGAACTGCAGGCAGATACTTAAAGAACATTAGTGTCGGGGCCGGCTCTCTCTGTGGCCTCGAGCACCTATGGGGCACTTGGGGGCCCCTTCTGGTTCGGCAAGGGAGCGGGGGTCGTGCGCAGAGCAGATCGAGGTCGAGCGCGCGGGGGAGACGGGCAATTTTTACCCAGCTTCGGGGCTCTCCGGAGAGATAAAACCCCTACTGCTGCTTTGGTGGTTGTATTTGATCTTGCTCGAGCATGCGAGCGTATGGTGGTGCTGTGGGTGTCGAATGGCCCGAACCCCTTCTACGCGCATGGGCCTCCCTTTATAGTCTCAAGGGGCACCTACAGTGGCAGCGTGGGAAGAGGGGGTAGAAAGGTAAAACGCAGGTTGGTACAACAAGGCACAACAAAGGCCCCTACCTAACTCGACGGCAAGGGACAAGGGCATTAAATGCCCGTCTGGTCGCCCAACAAGGTAAAGAAACGATCGTTAGGTGAGCCACCGGTTGCCACGATGGCGCCTCTGTCACTCCGTTTGCCACCTCGCTCCGCATGGCTGCGTAGTGCCTCGCCACGTGCCCTTGGGATGGCCTTGTGATGACACGTTGCTGGGTGCGCTGGAGTTTGGGTGGCAGCCTTGCCGCGGCAAGTGCCTTGCCGCGGCCCTTCTTGTTGGGCCGGCAAGCTTGCCGGCCGTCGGGCCTTGCCGGGGCGCGCGGGGCGCCGCGGCAAGTCTTCTGGTGATGCCTTGGTTGGCCTTCCCGGCAAGCTCCTCTTGCCGGGGCCTTTGCTTTCTTGGTCAGTACTTTGTTCTTGAATGGCGGTAATAGGAAATGAGGGAGGGCCTTGGCGGGCGTCCGCAAGCCTTGCCGCTGGGTGCTGCGATCGCCGTGCACGAGTTCGGGGTACTAAGGTGCCCCCCTACTTTAGTACACCGACAGGAGCCCCCGGGCCTGGGCCATACACGGTGCCGAGCGTTGTTGGGCCAGGCCCAAAACAAAGGCACGGCACGCGCGGGCTGGTCCGCACAAAATTGGGCTCCGTGCCCACCGCGCCCTCCCGCAACGGCACGCGTCGATTGCGGCGTCGTGGGAGACGCGTGTGGCGGGTGCGATCTTCAAGGCGCCCACCCACGTGATCACGGGGCAGGGCGAGGTCACTTCATCCGTTGCCCCGTCTCCGCTTTTTCGCCACGCGGCTCCCATGCGCGGGGGGTCGTGGGCGGCGAAGGTGGGAGACCGGGCCGTCACGGGCGGAGATGGTGGGTCGGCCCCGCTCCTCTGCCCCCCTCGTGCCCTAATTGGCTGAGCGGGGCGGCCGAGCCCCCACCTCGCTCCTTTAAGAAGGGCGGAAGGGGAGCGCAAAAATCCCGCACTCCATCCTCTTCTTCTTCCTTCAACTCCCGTTACTCTTCCTCCCATCTGCCATGGAGGGAGGGAATTCCGGTCCTTCTTGGTGGCGGGGTCGCCACCAGGCAGCGACCTCTCCTATCTCTTTCTCGGCGGCGGAGCCGGACGTGAGGGGAAGAGGGAGGGGGCGAGGCCGAGGACGAGGTCGTGGACGTGGTCAGAGCGCTCGGGGGAGAGGCGGCCGGGGCGATGCGCCACCCCCGTCTCCGCCGGCAACTCCTCTCCTTGAGGCGGTCCACACCGGGACGCACCCACAGGAGTTCTTCATCAAGCTGCGCCGAGCACCTCGTCGCCGCCTCCGGCTGCCGGCCCGTGTCATGAAGCGATGGAACCGGATCCGCCGAGATGTTGGAGTTAGCGATGAGGGGCTGCGGATCAGCGGCACTCGAGTGAGCGTCGTATCCCCAGCCCCGGCGTGATGTACTTCGATCGAGGGTGGAAGACGTTCGCCAGCATCCACAGCTTGACGGCGGGTTTACCCTCCATTTTAAGTTAATGGAGGCGACCTTCGCCGTCAAGGTCTTGGGACTCGGCACCGGGCGAGATGTCTTTGTGTGGACAGCTCCTCCGATAGCGAACGCCCTCCTCGAGCGAGAGGACGAGGAGGGAGCGGCGATGGACGACGAGGATGGCGGGTCCGACTAGGCGTCGGTCGCTGCCTCAAGGCCACCGGCGACCCCATCATCCGGTCACCGCCTTCTAAACTCCCCGGCCGTCTCCTTGGGCGGCCGGGCGAGGGAGGCCGCGGAAGAGGAAGAGGGGTGGCGGCAAGGCCGTCAAGTTGAGTCGAGGCGAGGTGCCCTCGACAGCGTCCGACGTCCCGCCGCCTGTCTTCAAGCTCGCCTCCGGCGCCTCCGTCTCCGCCAAGCTCTGGCCGGCCCCTGTGAAGTTCTCTTGGTGTCTTCTGGCGCCGTAGCTCTCCTAGGCGCCTTACCCTCCCCGGCAAGCTTCTCTTGCCGGGCCTCCTGACCTATCTCCCGAGCAGAGAAACAGGAGAGGATTACGGCATCTTATCTTTCAATTTGTAAGCCTTCGGCCTTAGCTGTATTTAAAATCTGTAATCCTCTCTATCATGTTTTTCATCCTCTATGGACTTGTACTAAACTGGATGTTTTTAATGAAAAGAGGGAGCGCTTGCAGATTAAGTCCTTTACTTGATTTTGTGCCTTGTACATTCCCACCCCACGCTTCTAGGGACTTGCCGGCGAACACACTTGCTCGTCAAGGGACATCAGCAGCCCGCTAGCGGTGTTGCTTCCGCAAGCAACCTCGTCGGGCCATTCTTGGCGCGCTTGTATTGTTGAGCGGACTCGAAACAAACCAAGGCGCAACTTGGTCAGCTTCTGCTCCTCCGCGCCTGAGTTTCTTTTACAAGGCACACTCGCTCAAGGACGCGGCTCCGCCTCCCTCAGTCCACAAGAGGATGTATGACGAGGGATGAAAAACTTATCTGACTCCGCAGCCCCCCGGCGACCTTAGCTTGTCGGGAAGGAACCTTGGCCTTCGCAGCCCCCGGCAACTCTGGCTCCGCCAAGACCCAGGTGCCGGTGCGCCTTCTTTTGCCCTCGTCGCCGGCCTTGCCATGCCCTCCGGGGCCCCGCCCGTTCTGGCGAACTTTGGCACTTGCAGCCCCAATGAAGCTGGCTTGTTGGCCCAGCGCTAGCGCCTCTCGCTTCTCCTTGTCACTGTGATTATAGCCACGAAAATAACTGAGACATCGCTGTAACAAGTTTATTATATATATATATATTTTTGGTGCTACCCTGCAACGCGATGCCATGCTTTGCCCTTCGTATGTTTACACTCTACGCTTTTTAGGGAACTTGCCAGTGCTAACACACTTGCTGAGTGCGGAACATTAGCAGCCACCGGGCGGTGTTGTTTCCGCAAGAAACCTTCTCGGGTCGATTCAGGGGCACTTGAATTGTTGAGCGGACTCGGAAACAAATCAAGGACGCAACTCAACCGCGAGTTAGTTCCTCCGCGCACAAGTTTCTCATACGAAGGATGCCCCACGGCAAGGCTTGCTACGCTACGCCCTCTACTTCGTTATATCCTTTGTACGTTTTTACCCTACGCTTCTAGGGAACTTGCCGGCGCTAACACACTTGCTGAGTACGGACATCAAGCCCACCGGGCGGTGTTGTTTCCGGCAAGAAACCTTCTCGGGCCAGTTGCAGTGCACTTGTATCGTTGAGCGGACTCGGAAACAAAGCAAGGACGCAACTTAACCACGAGTTGGTTCCTCCGCGCACAGGTTTTTCGTACAAAGGACGAACGCACGAGGAACATAACATAAAAAAGCATAGGACTAAGGAGTGCTCTGTACAAAAGCTCGGGTGACTTAGCTTTTCCGTCTTCAGCAATCCGCCGAGGCCGTGCTTCTTCTCCGATCCCCCCTTGTATGTTTTCATCCTCACGCTTTCGGGGAACCCCCCCCGGCGCAAACACGCTCGCTGAGTGCAGGACATCTGCAGCCTGCTGGCGGTGTTGCCTCCGGTGGGAAGAACTCGTCGGGCCGGTTGCGGTACACTTGTATCGTCAAGTGGACTCGAAACGGATCAACGGCGCAACCTAACCACGATTCGACCCTTCTACGCAGGTTCTTCATACAAGGTATGGACTTTCGGAGAGCACAACTCAAAAGTTCGAAGCTTGGCAACTTTCTTTGCCTTACTGGCTGGCAGGGCTCGATGGCGCGTCCTCGACAGCAGCGCAGCACTCCGGAGAGGCGGGCTTGTCGGAGCAAACACCAGAGCCGTTCTTGCTGGCAGGGCTCGATGGCGTGTCCTCGACAGTAGCGCGGCACTCCGGAGAGGCGGGCTTGTCGGAGCAAACACCAGAGCCGTTCTTGCCGGGTTTAGTCTTTGGTTGGTCTGCCTTTGCCTTTTTGCACTTGCCGGTGGAGCTCGATGGTGCGTCCTCGACGGCGGCGCAGCACTCCGGGGGAGGTGCGCTTGCCGGAGTGAGCATCAGAGCTGTTCTTGCCGGACTTGGCTTTCTTCTTCCCCCGGGGAGCTTCAGCGGCAAGTGGTTTGCGCTCTGCCGCGGCTGCTGCTTCCCGGTAGATCTTGTCGGCGCAGATGAGTGCATCCCTCTTCTCGCCTTGGACAGAGATGACACTCATCGGACCAGGCATCTTGAGCACATTGTATGCGTGGTGAGAGGCCGTCATGAACTTGGCGAGTGCGGGTCGGCCGAGTATCCCGTTGTAGGGTAATGGGATATCAGCCACGTCAAACGTGACCCTCTCAGTCCTGAAGTTCAGTTCGCTGCCGAACGTCACCGGCAATGTGATCTTCCCCTTGGGCTGGCTCCTTCCCGGATTTATCCCTTGAAAGGTGCTGGTCTCTTCGAGCTCGCTGTCGGGGATCTGGAGCTTCTTGAGCACTGCGGAGGAAATCAGGTTCAGGCCGGCCCCGCCGTCAACCAGCATCTTCGTGACCTTGAGGTTGCGGATTGTTGGTGAAACCAACATCGGCAAGCACCCGACCGCAGTGACGCGATCAGGGTGGTCCTCAACGTCGAAGACGATGGGCGTGCTGGACCACTTCAGAGGCTTGCGCGCCTCGACGGACGGCTCCGCGGCATTCACTTCTCGCACCCACTGCTTGAGTTGGCTGTGCGAGGTGTGCAGAGAGGTGCCGTCGTCGATGCACAACACCTCTGTTGCCTTCTGAAACTCCTGGTCATCAGTCTCATCTTCCTCCATCTCATCATCCTCATCCTCATCTTCGTCCTTGTCGCGGCCGCGGGGAGGCCTGTCTCCTTGCCGCGTCTTGACCTTGCCGTGGTGTCCTCCCCGGGCGGGCGGGTTCTTGCCGGATCCTCCGCCACCTCCCTGGGCTCTCTCCTTATCGCGGCGCTCATACTCAGCTTTACAGAGTCCGCCATCTGCTCTACTTTTTGCAGGTTTGGAGGTCATGGCCCTTGGTGCGGTGGATCTTGCAATAACGCTGCCGGAGCTATCTCGCTTGTCGGCGGCTACTACAGCCTCGCCGAGTCGCCGGTCTTGGCCTTGTCGGAGCCGCCTCCGTTCTTGGAATGCTCAACAGCTAGTACATCCTTAGCCTTTCTTTTCCTATTGTTCCGCCTCGGCTCTTCTTTGCCGGGCGGCATCCTCACCGCCGATCCTTCGCTCCGGCAACCTCTCCGGGATTTTCCTCCCTCCTCAGCCCGTGCACACTTGTCGGCCGGGCGTAGAGCTCGCGACATCTCCGATTTTGCACATCGCCATCTCCTCCCTCATCCTGCGTTACGCACGTTCGATGAAACGCGCTAATAACCGCGGCAGGGTGGACGCGTCGATGTTGCGCCGCACTGGCTGAATCTTTGTATATACTTGCCAGGGGCTCCCCTCATACGACGAGCAAGTGGAGGTCACTCTCCGCCATGAGGCTTGTGGCCACCCGTGAAGGCGCCGACAAACTGATGACACAGGTCCGCCCATGAAGAGATGGAGCCGTCCGGCAAGTGCATGAGCCAAGATCGACGTTAGGCTTGAGCACCAGCCGAAGTAGTTGGCGAGATCTTCTCGTCGCGCCCGCAGCCTCGCACCGCGATGGTGTAGATGCCGAGGAACTCCGACGGTGTATCCTGCCATCATACTTCTCGGGCATGTCCGCTTGAAGTTCTTGGTTTTGGGCCATCGGACTTGCCGCAACTCACGGGTGAACGCAGGGCAACCTTCGCGACGCAAGTCGCTCTGCTCTCCGGTGCGTCTTGGCGTTGACAGCGGGCCCGGCTGCTGGTCGATTGACGTCGCGCTTTCTCCGGCGCTTCGATCGCGAAAAGCAGCGTCTTCGTGTTGCCGTTTTGGAGGACGGGCGTTGATCACGGCGAAGTTCAGGTCCGACGACGCGGTGGAGTCGGCGTCGGGGTTGGTCCGGCGAGCTGGTGATCTTGGCCTTGGGCTGGGAGTGCACGGAGGTGGCACCTCAGCGGTCTTGTCGGCGCCGGCTTGCGCTGGCGCTTTGCCGGGCCTCGATACGCTTCGGTCGCGGGGTTTGTCGCCGCTAAGCGGCCGGCGAGGTCAGATATGGTCATCCTCCGCCGCCGATCTTGTGCGGCGCCGAGGGTAGTCTAAGCAGCAGCTGGGCTCGCCGCGCTTCTCTGCTGTTTTGGGTGGCGGTGGTGATGAACGGCGCGAGGAACGGATGTGCTCGGACTCCCAACCGATTGGGAGGTGCAACACCCGTCCGGGCGATCAGATTCGCCAGCGCCAAAGATGCGGGCGTGCATGTTGACCTCGGCGCCCCGCGACCCTCCAGCTTGGCCTTGTTCCAGCGAGCACGGTGCTAGGAGCACCGGGCGTTATTGACCTTGCACCTCCCGGAAAGGTGCGGTGTCGCACGGTCGCCGACGCTTGCGGGGCCTTGTTTTTGGATCTGGTGACGACACGAGACCCACCGGCGGCGCCCGCTCCTCCGCCGGCGTCCACTCCACCGCCCGTTTGCTCCAGCGGTGGTGGCGGAATCGATGTAGACGGAGCGGCCACCTCCGAAGGCCTCTTCTTCGGTGGCATGTTGATGAAGGCGTTGACGCAGCGCGCGCGGAGACCGGATCAGATGCTCACGACCTCGACGCGCCCCTACCTGGCGCGCCAAAGATGTCGGGGCCTCCTCTCTCTGTGGCCTCGAGCACCTATGGGGCACTTGGGGGCCCCTTCTGGTTTGGCAAGGGAGCGGGGGTCGTGCGCAGAGCAGATTGAGGTCGAGCGCGCGGGGGAGATGGGCAATTTTTACCCAGCTTCGGGGCTCTCCGGAGAGACAAAACCCTACTGCTGCTTTGGTGGTTGTATTTGATCTTGCTCGAGCATGCGAGCGTATGGTGGTGCTGTGGGTGTCGAATGGCCCGAACCCCTTCTACGTGCGCATGGGCCTCCCTTTTATAGTCTGAAGGGGGCACCTACAGGTGGCAGCGTAGGAAGAGGGGGTAGAAAGGTAAAAATGCAGGTTGGTACAACAATTACAACAAAGGTGCCCTACCTAACTCGACGGCAGGGGACAAGGGCATTAAATGCCCGTCTGGTCGCCTAATACAAGGTAAAGAAACAACCGTTAGGTGAGCCACGGTTGCCACGATGGCGCCTGTCGGCTCCGCTTGCCACCTCGCCCGCATGGCTGCGTAGTGCCTCGCCACGTGCCCTTGGGATGGCCTTGTGATGACACGCTGCTGGTGCGCTGGAGTTTGGGTGGCAGCCTTGCTGCGGCAAGTGCCTTGTCATGTCCCTTTTGTTGGGCCGGCAAGCTTGCCGCCGTCCGGCCTTGCCGGGCGCGCTGGGCGCCAGGCAAGTCTTCTGGTGATGCCTTGGTTGGCCTTCCCGGCAAGCTCCTCTTGCCGGGGCCTTTGCTTTCTTGGTCAGTACTTTGTTCTTGAATGGCAGTAATAGGAAATGAGGGAGGGCCTTGGCGGGCGTCCGGCAAGCCTTGCCGCGGGGGTGCTGCGACTGCCCGTGCACGAGTTCGGGGTACTAAGGTGCCCCCCTACTTTAGTACACCGACAATTAGCTCATTTTGCAAAAAAAATAATCAAAAGATCTACTTGGAAAGATTAAAGGGGTCAAATTTGGTGATGAGAACACAAAATTCTTCCATACAAAGGCCTATATTAATTTCAGGCACAATCACATTGCAATGTTGAAAAATGAGGATCAGGTGGAGATTACTGACCATGCAGGGAAAGCAGCTCTACTTTGGAATGCATTCAAGAAAAGACTAGGCCACTCTAAGAAAACCACAATCCACTTTGATCTGAATTCATTATATGATCATCAGGATGAACCTCAGACTTTGATAACCTGGAACTTCCTTTCACTGAAGAAGAAATTAATGAGGTGGTCAAGCAATTGCCATCAGATAAGTCTCCTGGGTGATGGATTTAACAATGAGTTCTTCAAAACTTGCTGGGACATTATAGAACAAGATGTAATTAGATTGATTCATGAGTTCTATGAGGGACACATTTCTTTGGAGAGTATCAATTCTTCATTCATTACATTAGTCCCAAAGGGACCCACTCCAACAACTGCAAATGATTTCAGGCCTATCTCCTTGCTGAACTGTTGCCTCAAGCTCATCACTAAACTCCTGGCTAATAGATTGCAAAAGGTGATCCTCAAAATGGCCCACATTAACCAGTATGGTTTTATAAAGGAAAGAGCAATACATGATTTTCTTGGCTGGGCTTATGAGTTCTTTCACCAATGCCTCAAGTTAAAAGAGGAAGTGGTGGTGCTGAAGTTGGACTTTGAAAAGGCCTTTGACTTAATTGAGTATACTGCAATCATTGATATTCTCAAAGCAAAGGGGTTTGGGGATAGGTGGATTGGATGGATTAAAATGTTGTTCACTTCTGCATCATCTCAAGTGCTTCTCAATGGGATTCTTGGAAAGAAGTTTTATTGTCTTAGAGGAGTAAGACAAGGGGACCCCCTCTCCCCCCTTCTCTATGTGCTTGCTGCTGATCTTCTCCAGTCAATCATGAATAAAGCAACAAATTTGAGTCTTCTCACACCAACTCTGCAAGTAAATTCATGTCCTAACTTCCCTATAGTGCAATATTCCGATGGCACATTTATTCTCATGCAAGCTGATGCCACACAGCTCCATTGTCTCAAAGCTCTCCTCAATACTTTTGCTGAAGCTACTCGTTTAATGGTCAATTACAACAAATCAAATCTCGTTTCCATTAATGTGAATGATGAGAAGATGGAAATCTTGACCAACACTCTGAACTGCAAAAAGGGCTCATTTCCTTTCAACTACCTGGCATGCCACTGGGACTTTACAAGCCAACAGTGGAGCAATGTATGCCCCTGGTGAACAGAGTTGCTAAAAAATTGGTAGGCCTGTCTACATTCATGACTCTTGCTGGAAGGTTGCTCTTGGTTAAATCAGTGCTCAACTCACTTATTATTTACTTCATGGGTTGCCTTGATCTACCTGTGACTATCAAAACTCAGGTCATAAAATACCTCAGACATTGCTTCTTGAGAGGGCCAAACTTAGAAGATCATAAACCTGCTATGGCAGCTTGGTTCACTGTCTGTAGGCCCAAAAGTCAGGGTGGACTTGGAGTCATGAACATTTTTGTGCAAAATCAAGCCTTGCTTCTCAAGAACCTTCACAATTTTTATAATATGAAAAACATCCCCTGGGTCAGTCTCATTTGGGAAGCTTACTATCAAAATGACACACTCCCAGGGCAAAAATGGGAAGGATCTTTCTGGTGGAAGTGCAACCTGAGACTCATAGATAACTTTAAGTCCATGGCAAGATGTTCAATAGGAGATGGAAGAACTGCCCTTTTTTGGTCTGATCTTTGGCACACTGCTTGCATGCATCAATCCTTCCCACATCTATACTCATTTGTAAAAGACCAACATCTATCAGTACAAAGGGTTTTGCAGCATGAATATTTGGAAGACCTATTTCATCTGCCACTTACTGAGCAAGCTTTTATGGAATTTGAATTGATGGAAGAAATTTGTGATAACCTAAGAAGGTATGAATATAGTGACCACTTGGATTCCTGGAGCTACATGTGGGGAAATGCTACTTTCTCTGTGGCCAAGGCTTATAAAATTATGATAGGAGTTAAAGTGGTGCCAGAGAAATTCCAGTGAATTTGGAAGAGCTCTTGCCAGCCAAAGCACAAGGTGTTTTTCTAGAGACTGCTTCATGATAGGCCGAATACAAGGAATCTTCTCAGGAGGAAAACTTTTCATTTGGATAACCACAAGTGTGCTACTCTTAACTGCCCATAGGAATAAACACTTCAACACCTATTCTGGACAGGTCCGTTTGCTACAGAATGTTGGGACATCATTTGTCCTGCTAGAAAAAGAAATTTACCCATCATGGAAGCTCTTGCAGACCTAAGGGATAATTTGCAGCAAGCTTTCTCCATGGAGATCATAATCTTAGCATCATGGGCCATCTGGATAGTCAAGAATGATAAAATCTTCCAAAACATCCTTCCAAGCATCAACAGATGGAAAACCGTCTTCCATTCAGAGCTACAACTACTCAAATTCAGAATTAAGGACAAATATGCTGCCTCTTTCAACACTTGGCTGGACAATCTTCTTTTGTAGCTTCATAGTGGCTCTGTAGATTAGATTAGTGTAGATCTTTGATGTTTTTGGGCTTATCTCAAGCCATGTAATCTTCTGTACTCATTGTTTTATTAATAATATAAAAATTGTAGTGGGGTTTTGGGCCAGAATTGCCCAAAATAATAGTCCATGAAACGGCTCAGAATCGGCCAAAACTGCGCGTGTTAATGACCGACACATAAACGCACCCCGGTCTTCGTCAATCATGGAAATCACTCCGGGACCCCAAAATTGAGTAATAGTCCAAGAAACGGGCCAGAATTGCCCAAAACTGCGATTGTTGTTGACCTACACGTAAGTGCACCTTGGGATTCAACAACTATGGAAATCGCTTTGGGACCCCAAAACAGTGAGTAATAGTACATGAAACGGGCAAGAATCTGCCGAAACTGCGAGTGTTGATGACCGACACGTAAATGCACCCCGGGGTACGTCAATCGTGGAAATCACTTCGGGACCCCTAAACTGAGTAATAGTCCAAGAAACGAGCCAGAATCGACCCAAACTGCGAGCCTTGACGACGATCACGTCAGAACACCTTGGGTTGTGATAACCATGGAAATCACTTTGGGACCCCAAAACGGTCAGTAATAGTCCATGAAAGAGCCCAGAATCAGATAAACGTAGGATTACTGAGAACGATACATAAACGCACCCCGGGGTTCGTCAATCATGGAAATCGCCCAGGGACCCCAAATCAGCGAGTAATAGTCCACGAAACGGGTCAGAATCGAGAAAAACTGCGAGTGTTGATGACCGACACGTAAACGCACCCCGGGGTTCGTCAATCATGGAATCACTCCGGGACCCCAAAACAGTGAGTAATAGTCCAAGAAACGGGCCAGAATAGGCCAAAACTGCAAGTGTTGATGACCGACACATAAGCGCACCTTGGGGTTCAACAACTATGGAAGTCACTTCGGGACCCCAAAACGGTTAGTAATAGTCCATGAAACAGGTCAGAATTGGCCAAAATGTGAGTGTTTGTCACAGCCCTAGATTATTGCTTGTATTAGTTGCATCATAGAGCACTCATGCATCATGTCTAAATTTCTGAAAACTTGGAATTGAGGAAAGTGGAAGCCTCAAAAACTTAAATAAAAGAAGGGCAAAGAAACCTTGAAATCACATTCTATGTTTCCAAGATGTCCTTTTGCAATGTTTGAGAATTTTGGCTAGAGCTATATATCAAACCAAAATTTAGGAACATTTTTAAGGAATTATTTTTGGGACTATGAATTTAAATCAATAGCTATTTGAATTTGAGTTGTATTCATATAACTAGAATATAATTTCAAGTATCTTGAAACATTTTATGTGCATTTGGAAATGTCCATTCTGCAACATAAAATTATTCAAAGGGTTTTGCCACTCTTTTGAAATTGTTTTGAGTTTTGAACAGTGGCAGAATATTAAACAAAAGAAAACATATCAAAAAAATAAATAAAACAGAGCAACCTTACCTGGAGCATACCTGGCAGCCCAGCTGGCCCATCAATGTAGCTGAGGCCCAGCCCACCAGGGCGAAGCGGTCGTCTTCAACCTCTGCCAGTAGGCAGAGGCGTGTCGACGCCAGCGCGCCCGAGGCCTCCACCTCCTCCCTACCTGCCTGGCCTCCCTACATCGCACTCTCGCGCCTAGGAGATGGCCAACACCCCCTCGCCCACTCCCCTCGCTCTCTGCTCTCTCCCCTGGCCTCGCCCCCTCTCCTGAGCAGACCCGAACGCGCTCGTCGCCACCGACGCTGTTCACCGTAGCCACCGCCTCCCTCTGAACCTCTCTCCACCTCCAGAAGATCCCCCACGACCACCTCTTCCTCCTAGACGAGTCATGTGAGCTCGGCCGCCCTGCATTGCCGTCTGCATCGCCTTCTTCTCCCTCCAGCCGCCGAGATCGCCAGCAATGCCACGACGCCATCCGTGCCTCCCCGAGCCCAATGAGACCGTCGACGACCTCGCTGTGAGCTCCACTCCGTTCCCCCTCCCTTGTTTTGCTCGTTACCGTGCCATAGCACCCTCGCCCACATGCCCGAGCACCGCCGTCCGCCATAGCTGCATAGCCCCCTCGACCCGAGCCCCTCCGCTCGAACCCATGGCACCAGCATGCTTTTGGTGGCCCGCGGATGCCACCTAGCCCATCAGCTCCTCCCCTGGCGCACGTAGCCAGATCCCCGCGCGAGACCGAACTCCGACCACCGCCTCGCTCGCCACCACCAACGCCCCAGCTCAACCCAGCTCGTCTCACCTCCTCCTCTGGATGCGCGCAAACTCAAGGAACCCATAGAAACAAACGGCGAGGCGAATGGTTGCCTGTAGTTCGATTCCGATGAACATCCGTCGTCGGATGTGCTCGCCGGCGTCCAACTCCGGTGAGGTGACGTGGCGTCATTAGCCTGAGGCTAATTACCGCGTTAACCTCACCCTGTGTCACAGACAGACCGGCCCCACCACTCCAATTAACCATGGGGTAATCCCTGTTTAGTTTTAACCTAACCCCAGTGGGCCCACGCGTCAGCTTTGACCAAGCTGACGTGGCTGTTGACTGGCTCCACATGTGTGTGACCCAAACATCACTGTGTCACTAACTAGTGGACCCCACTGGTCAGGTTTGACCTGAACCGGGTCAGTTGACCTGCTGACATCACCCTGACGCAATGCTGACGCAGTATTTGATTTTTGGATTTAAAATAATTCAGAAATTCCAGAAAATAGTATAAACTTCTAAAATTCATATAAATTCAACCGTAACTCAGAATGAAATAATTTATATATGAAAAATGATCATAAAAATCCAATCTATCCATCTGTACCATTTTCGTGCATGTTCGAGCAAGTTAACTTCACTGTTTAGGATGAAACATGAATATGACAACTTTGATAATGGTTCTGGAGTTGGAATTTGATGTAGTTTTGGATTCCACTTCAATCAAAATGACTTGCTGTTGCATTAGCCCAAATCATAGCTTATTGCCATGTCATGATCATGGATCATATTGTTGCATTGCATTGATTGTGTTTCTTTGTTGTTTGTCCGTGTTTGTCCCCTCTCAGTAGACGTGTTTCGACGATGAGTTTGATGACACTAATGAAGAGCTATTACTATCTTCAGAAGTGCCAGGCAAGCAAAAACCCCTTGTTCATTCCGATACAATCCCACTCTCTCGCTCCTGCTCTCTTTTACTGCATTAGGACAACAACATTTCAACTGTTACATGCTGCGGTAGCTGAACCCCTTTCCTCTGCATGACCTGTCATTTCCAGAGTAAATAGATGAAACCCACTAGCATGAGTAGGAGTTGTTTGAGCCCTGATGTGCCTACTCATTCATGCTTGTTTGTCATGCCTGCTATTGCTTAGAGTTGCGTCAGGTCTGATTGATCGGGGATGAATTGGAGGTGTGTGAACATGTCCTACTGTTGAGAGCTAAGTGTGTGAACACGATTTGGTAAAGGTAGCGGCGAGAGGCCATGTAGGAGTACATGGTGGGTTGTCTCATTGAAGCCGTCCTTAGGAACTGAGTTCTGTGTTTGTGATCCATGAACAGTTGCTACCACACATTGGGTTCCGATAACTCGACCCCTCTCGACTTATTAATCAGCCTGATCTCTGTCCAGGAGTTGCAACTAGTTTCCGGTGTTTGTAGGTAGTGCTAGTAGTCTACCAAGTGGCACCTGGTACAGGTGGGTTTGGGACAGACTAGGTGCAGTGGCACGGTGTACCAAGTGGCACCCGGATGGTGGGCTTGGGAACCCTGCTCACATCGTTTGGGGCCGTGAGCGACACCCCGGCCGGATCTCCTTGCGGATGGAACCCGAATAGGCGATAAACCTGGACTAGTGACTTGCGTGGTTAGTCAGGTCGTGGACGACACCCTCGCCAGGCTTCCGCTTGAAGGTTGCCGAGATACATGACGTGTACATGGCGGTAAGTGGCGAGAGCGTGTGTGAAGAAGTACACCCCTGCAGGGTTAATATGATCTATTCGAATAGCCACGTCCATGGTAAAGGACCTCTAGGTTGCCTATACAGTTCATAGACAAGTGAAAGTGGATACTATAAAATGCGCAAGATAAGCGTGAGTGCTATGGATGGCGTTCTCGTAGGGAGACGGGAGCGGATCCATAGTGGTGTGTTGATATGGTGAATATGTGGACTCGTGTGCGCCACCTCAAAAGAGTTACTTGCAGTTGTACTTCATGCTAGCCACCGAGTCAAAGCTGGCTTGCTGCAGTTAAACTCCACCACCCCCTTTATTGATAATGATGCATATGTAGTTAGTTTTGATGCAAGTCTTGCTGGGTACATTTGTACTCACATTTGCCTATTTTATGTTTTGCAGAGAGACTTCAGTCTCGCTAGTAGTTCCGCGTGGACTTCGACGTTTAGCTTGTTACCTCAGCTACGATCTTGTTCCTCGGCAGGATCTGGTAGATAGTCAGGCTTCTCAGCCTTTTTCATTTGTAGATGTCTGTACTCAGACCTGTTTAGCTTCCGTTTGAGCTTTGACTTGTATGCTCTGAATGTTGGGTCATGGGACCCATGTTTGTAATATCTTGCTCCTCGGAGCCTATTGAATAAATACTTTGAGTCATAGAGTTATGTTGTGATGCCATGTTGTATTTGCACATATCGAGCATATTGTGTGTATGAATTGAAATGCTTGGTATGTGTGGGATCCGACAACCTAGTTGTTTATTCTTGGTAACCTTTCTTATGGGGAAATGTCTCCTAGTGCTTCCATTGAGCCATGGTAGCTTGCTACTGCTCCGGAACACTTAGGCTGGCCGGCATGAGTCCTTCTTCGTTCCTGTGTCTGTCCCTATGGGGAAATGTCACACGGTGCCTACCGGAGCCCTGCTAGCCGGCTACAGCCCAGATTCTCCGGAGTCCTGTTAGCCCAGCTGCTACAGCCCAGATTCACTCGCTGATGACCGACACGTTCGTTGCTGGGTCATGTATGCTTGTCCCTGTAAGTTAGTGCCACTTTGGGTTTTATGACTAGTCATGTCGGCCCGGGTTCTTTGTCATATGGATGCTAGCGACACTATCATATACGTGAGCCAAAAGGCGCAAACGGTCCCGGGCCAGGTAAGGTGGCACCCGTGGGAATACTGTGCGTGAGTCCGCCAAGTGATATGATGTGTTACATGCTAGATCGGTGTGACTTAGGATCGGGGTCCTGACAGCTTTGGTATTAGAGCCCGACTGCCTGCGGGACTACCAAGCCAAGCTGGTCGAAGTTGAGTCTAGAAATGCTTTAGTTATATAAGGGAATTGATTGTGGGATGGAATGTAAGGCTCTTTTTACTCCTTTACCTTATGCCCTTCTGATCCGAGTCATCTTATCCTTCCTACGGGGTTAAGGAACTAGGCTTCCTCTTCTTTTTATCAGGATCATGTGTTACCAATCTGTAGACTTATAGGATTGATGGTTCTAAGCTTCAGTTCGGTTCCTACTACTCCCGTGTATTCATAGCTGGCCTCAGAATCTTGATATTGTGATGATCGAGTGGTTATGCCACCATTTTGTAGGATGTACAAATCATTTTGAGCATTTACAACCGTTATGCTGTCCTAGTCATCCCAGGTTTCTAAACAGTCTGATGCATTTGCAAATCCCTTCTTACTGTTCCGATGTTTGTTTGGCTAGATTAACCACACTAACTAGGTTGGAGCTAGTATTATGACCCTAGGTGTGTTAGAGTACCACCTAGTAAGCTAGCCATGATTTGTGTACCCAGTGTGATGATTCTGGCCGTCATCCTCGAAAGCATCCTGTGATGCAATTTAGTTAGTATGTATTCTACTCATGGGTTTTGAACCCAAGAATTACCCTACCTACTTCAAGTTGATAGTGTTTGTTAGTTTCTTTAGGTTATTAGCAACCTTTGTGATAGTCCTCGAGGTCCGTGGTATTTCCTTCTTCCAATACCATGAACTTCTTATGGCAGAAGATTCATTGAACCAAAAGATCACAACCAGAGTGCTCTTGACGAGTTCTTGATTCTATGCTGTAATTATGCCAGTTCTACCTTTCTGCATGGGTTATCCGGAAGAAATACGTTGAACTTGGATCGACATACTAATCTATGCATCCACAACTCAGACAGTTATATGTTCCTTGAGTTGTCCCTCTTTAGTTGTATTCTGGCCCCGTCTATTAATTGATAGTCAGGAGTAGTTATGCACTCGTGTTCATCGATGCCTACTATTCTTGTGATATGTCAAGCCATTCTATTTTGGAATCACTAGGAGAAACAAACCCCAGTACCTTATCCATTTCTAGGATTTGGTCAAAGTAGTTGTTCTTCGCAGATCAAAATGCCAATCCAGCTTTTGTTCTGTTCTACCTTGGAGTATTACCATCTTTATATCAAGAATGTCATGCGAATTGCACACCATCCTATGAACTCTTGATACAATGATACTTCTCGCCCTCATTATTCATTTCTCGGTTCCCGTGTTGTTGCAACCGGAATGCCGACAGGTGAACTATGATGTGTGAAATCAATATTCCTAGCAACTCAGTTGATTGGTATTTAAATGGACAATCTCATTCTTAGTGTGTTGATTATTGAATTATCACTCTAAGATTGATCGTGCTACCTAGTCCTTATTTCCGGTGCACTCTCCGATTAATGAGTTAGGATTGTGCCAATCCCTTGCTCTTCCGATCATATTGTCTTGCCCTGGAAAGCAGGATTGTTCTCGAGCTTAATAACATATTGGTGGTTCGTGATTTTCCGAATATCTTCTCAGAAGTATCACCAGGTTGTCCCCTGACTGTTATGTTGAGCTCGTGATCAAGTTGGTTTCTTGTAACCACCCATTCTCCAAGAATCCGTGCTGGATACCCCTGAGCTAGTTGGTCAAGCCAAACAACAACTTGGAGAGTTGGATGATAAAGCTTGCCTAGCTTAGTTCGTTTTAAGGGATATCTTGTATGTGTATTGAAGAAAGATGGTGTGTTCATCTATTGACCCCTGTGATTAATTTATGGACCTATCATCTTACCCAATCTTCGATTTGAGTATGGGCTATCATGAAATCAAATCAGAACCAACGATGTTCTTAATGTTGTCTTACTCGTGGTTGATCCCTCGAGCATACACCATTATATCCATTGGTCTGACCAGTGCTATCACTTGTTCTCATAATTATGGAATTCCATCTTCATGGAAAACCAGGATGAATTGTTGTTGAGCCCATCGACAACATCCTTATCTCCTCCATGATTTTGTTGAACATTAAGCTAGTGTTGGAAACTTTATAAGCAATGTCTTCATGTTCCGTTCATGAAGCATATGTTCGGATGAAAGAAGTGACCTCCTCTAATTCATGTGCATTTGATGCAAGTGGCCGCCGTGAAATCGAGAAAGTCAATGTTGCCTCCTCTGGAACCATCTCAAGTTAGTCATGAATGTGCGAAGTATGCTATGGTTTGATAGGCTCGCTACCTCCATTCAATATGTGTTCCTAGCACACCAAGCCACTGATTGACTTGTTCAAGGAGAAGAAGTTCCTTCTTAAGAGTATACCTTATGTAAGTCTTCGATATCCTCGATGATGGATTCCCCACCTGAACTCGGTAGTGTTTTATTATAAGACTACTACGTGGTCATGCTTGTCTGAGACAGCGTGTTCACATGCTTGTAGCAGAACCAGCTCATGTTTTGGAGCTTACTACCGTAGTTCCTTCCCCGAGAATCTCGCAACGTCATCTCATCGATTTGTGTTGCAAACTTTAACTTTTCTTTCTAGACTCGATGAGTCTGGATTATTCTGACACCAACCAGATCTGAATGTCAGGCAGATGTGATGGTTGGGACGTTTCCCAAGAACTATAATACTGGTCTCACCGTAACCGGTAAAGTGGATGTCGTGGCCAACACACCCAACAGAAGACCTATTATTGTAGTATCTTGTTTGAGGAAGTTGGCCACCCCCCCATAAGGATTTCGTAGGATTTACTCCCTAGTTGTTCCTTATGGATTTTTGTGTTCCCGAAGTCCGACCTTTTACTTGATGTTCTAGATATCAAACCATATTTATGTATGGATTACGCTAGCACATCAAGGAGAACATTAGAAGCGGAGTGCTAAATGTCTCTCAGTCAATCATCCAGATTTGATTCCTTGTCCCCGCTAAGGTAAAATCTGAGAAGGTGTTATCTTCCTTTGCATCTGCATCATCCATCGCTATTCATCATGGTAGTATGTTGTGTTACCAGGATCCCTTGACACAGATGTTGGTAAAACTTTGATGAAGATGGAAATGCTCAAGTTCTTGAGAGCACGCGCAAGCACTAGGTTTTATCGTTGGTAGTAACCGGGACTCGCTCTTAATTTTCTTTGATTATGCCATAACTTTTCAAATAGTGGATTCACTCCCTACTGTTGGATTTCTCCCTAGTTACCAGAATCATTCCCAGCATTTGCATTTTGTTCCTAGCTTGCACCGCCATTGTGCCGTCCCACCATGGGTTCCATCCATTCCTGATGATAATCAAAAATCATCCGTTGCGTTGTCTTCAACAAGGTAGTCCACATCATCCATTCTGGCCCGAGAATGTCATTCTTTCGGACTCCTTCAAATGATCAATTGTGATTTGCCTTAGGCTGGTATAAAGAGTTTCAATGATCTCTGAATCAAAGATAATTCTTTTTGCCACTTAAGGGGAATATATCTATGAGTCGCCTTCTCTAAGATGTTTCGTTATGGTATCATGGCAACTCAACTCCTCACTACGTTGACAACCTTTCACCACCTTCTTAAGCGTGAAATTGTTGTCTACCTAGTGAACCTCCGTCATCTGTTTCACTCCCTCCCTCTAGATGTATGCTTCGTGTCTTAGCTCAAGAGATGTTCCAATGACTCACCCCGTGAGTTGGTCCTAAGTTGTTCGATTTTCGAGGAGAACGATCCTTCTAGAGTTTTTCCTTTCTTCTTGTTGCCATGTTGGACGAAGTTCTCAAAGCAAGATGTCAAGATCAAGATGATGCAGTGAATCAACATCTCTGAGAAGAGCTTTTGGTTCTTGAAGATTGTGCTAACTTTGTGTCCCTTCTCTCTTCTTACCTCACGTCTTGAATCTTGGGACGAGATTCTTGTTTAGTGGGGGTGAGTTGTCACAGCCCTAGATTATTGTTTGTATTAGTTGCATCACAGAGCACTCATGCATCATGTCTAAATTTCTGAAAACTTGGAATTGAGGAAAGTGGAAGCCTCAAAAACTTAAATAAAAGAAGGGCAAAGAAACCTTGAAATCTCATTCTTTGTTTCCAAGATGTCCTTTTGCAATGTTTGAGAATTTTGGCTAGAGCTATATATCAAACCAAAATTTAGGAACATTTTTAAGGAATTATTTTTGGGACTTTGAATTTAAATCAATAGCTATTTGAATTTGAGTTATATTCATATAACTAGAATATAATTTCAAATATCATGAAACATTGTATGTGCATTTGGAAATGTCCATTCTGCAACATGAAATTATTCAAAGGGTTTTGTCACTGTTTTGAAATTGTTTTGAATTTTGAACAGTGCCAGAATATTAAACAAAAGAAAACATAAGAAAGAAAATAAAACACAACAACCTTACCTGGAGCATACCTGGCAGCCCAGCCTCGCTCGCCACTGCCGACGCCCCAGCTCACCCCAGCTCCTCTCACCTGCACCTCTAGATGCGTGCGAACTCAAGGAACCCGTAGAAACAAACGGCGAGGCAAATGGTTGCCCGTAGTTCGATTCCGATGAACATCCGTCGTCGGATGTGCTCGCCGGCGTCCAACTCCGGTGAGGTGACGTGGCGTCATTAGCCTGAGGCTAATTACCGTGTTAACCTCGCCCTGTTTCACAGACAGACCGGCCCCACCACTCAAATTAAGCATGGGATAACCCTGTTTAGTTTTAACCTAACCCTGGTGGGCCCACGCGTCAGCTTTGACCAAGCTAACGTGGCTGTTGACTGGGTCCACATGTCTGTGACCCAAACAGCACTGTGTCACTAACTAGTGGACCCCACTGGTCAGGTTTGACCTGGACCGGGTCAGTTGACCTGCGTACATCACCCTGACGCAATGGTGACGCAGTATTTGATTTCTGGATTTAAAAGAATTCAGAAATTCCAGAAAATAGTATAAACTTCTAAAATTAATATAAATTCAACCGTAACTCAGAATGAAATAATTTATATATGAAAAATGATCAGAAAAATCCAATCTATCCATCTGTACCATTTTCATGCATGTTTGAGCAAGTTAACTTCACTGTTTAGGATGAAACATGAATAGGACAATTTTGATAATGGTTCTGGAGTTGGAATTTGATGTAGTTTTGAATTCCACTTCAATCAAAATGACTTGCTATTGCATTAGCCCAAATCATAGCATATTGCCATGTCATGATCATGCATCATATTGTTGCATTGCATTTATTGTGTTTCTTCATTGTTTGTCGGTGTTTGTCCCCTCTCAGTAGACGTGTTTTGACGATGAGTTTGATGACACCGATGAAGAGCTATTACTATCTTCAGAAGTGCCAGGCAAGCAAAACCCCCTTGTTCATTCCGAGACAATCCCACTCTCTCGCTCCCGCTCTCTTTTACTGCATTAGGACAACAACGTTTCAACTGTTACATGCTACGGTAGCTGAACCCCTTTCCTCTGCATGACCTGTCATTTCCAGAGTAAATAGATGAAAGCCACTAGCATGAGTAGGAGTTGTTTGAGCCCTGATGTGCCTACTCATTCATGCTTGTTTGTCATGCCTGCTATTGCTTAGAGTTGCATCAGGTCTGATTCATCAGGGATGAATTGGAGGTGTGTGAACATGTCCTACTGTTGAGAGCTAAGTGTGTGAACATGATTTGGTAAAGGTAGCGGTGAGAGGCCATGTAGGAGTAGATGGTGGGTTGTCTCATTGAAGCCGTCCTTAGGAACTGAGTTCTGTGTTTGTGATCCATGAACAGTTGCTACCACACATTGGGTTCCGGTAACTCGACCCCTCTCGACTTATTAATCAGCCTGATCTCTGTCCAGGAATTGCAACTAGTTTCCGGTGTTTGTAGGTAGTGCTAGTAGTCTACCAAGTGGCACCCGGTACAGGTGGTCTTGGGACAGACTAGGTGCAGTGGCACGGTGTACCAAGTGGCACCCGGATGGTGGGCTTGGGAACCCTGCTCACATCGTTTGGGGCCGTGAGCGACACCCCGGTCGGATCTCCTTGCGGATGGAACCTGTATAGGCGATAAACCTAGACTAGATACTTGCGTGGTTAGTCAGGTCGTGGCCGACACCCTCGCCAGGCTTCCGCTTGAAGGTTGCCGAGATACATGACATGTACATGGCGGTAAGTCGCGAGAGCATGTGTGAATAAGTACACCCCTGCAGGGTTAATATGATCTATTCACATAGCCGCGTCCGTGGTAAAGGACCTCTGGGTTGCCTATACAGTTCATAGACAAGTGAAAGTGGATACTATAAAATGCGCAAGATAAGCGTGAGTGCTATGGATGGCGTTCTCGTAGGGAGACGTGACCAGATCCATAGTGGTGTGTTGATATGGTGAATATGTGGACTTGTGTGCGTCACCTCAAAAGAGTTACTTGCAGTCGTAGTTCATGATAGCCATCAAGTCAAAGCTGGCTTGCTACAGTTAAACTCCACCACCCCCTTTGTTGATAATGATGCATATGTAGTTAGTTCTGACGTAAGTCTTGCTGGGTACATTTGTACTCACGTTTGCCTATTTTATGTTTTGTAGAGAGATTTCAGTCTCGCTAGTAGTTCCGCGTGGACTTTGATGTTTAGCTTGTTACCTCAGCTACGATCTTGTTCCTCGGCAGGATCTGGTAGATAGTCAGGCTTCTCATCCTTTTTCATTTGTAGATGTCTGTACTCAGACATGTTTAGCTTCCATTTGTGCTTTGACTTGTATGCTCTAAATGTTGGGTCATGAGACCCATGTTTGTAATATCTTGCTCCTCGGAGCCTATTGAATAAATACTTTGAGTCATAGAGTTATGTTGTGATGCCATGTTGTATTTACACATATCGAGCATATTGTGTGTATGAATTGAAATGCTTCGTATGTGTGGGATCCGACAACCTAGTTGTTTATTCTTGGTAGCCTCTCTTATGGGGAAATGTCTCCTAGTGCTTCCACTTAGCCATGGTAGCTTGCTACTGCTGTGGAACACTTAGGTTGGCCGGCATGTGTCCTTCTTCGTTCCTGTGTCTGTCCCTACGGGGAAATGTCACGCGGTGTCTACCGGAGTCCTGTAGCCTGCTATAGCCTGGATTCTCCGGAGTCCTGTTAGCCCAGCTGCTACAGACCGGATTCACTCGTTGATGACCGACACGTTCGTTCTTGGGTCATGTATGCCTGTCCCTGTAAGTTAGTGCCACTTTGGGTTTACGACTAGTCATGTCGGCCCGGGTTCTTTGTCATATGGATGCTAGCGACACTATCATATACGTGAGCCAAAAGGTGCAAATGGTCCCGGGCCGGGTAACATGGCACCCGTGGGAATATCGTGCGTGAGGCCGCAAAGTGATATGATGTCTTACATGCTAGATCGCTGTGACTTAGGATCGGGGTATTGATAGTGTTGACGACGTACACATAAATGCAACTCGGTGTTCGTCAATCACGGAAATCACTCAGGGACTCAAAAACACCGAGTAATAGTGCATGGAACGGACCAGAATAGGCCAAATTGTGAGTGTTGATGACCGACACGTAAACGCACCCCAGGGTTCGTCAATCGTGGAAATCACTTTGGGACCTGTTGTGGAGTTGTCACGGCAGATGTCCTCATGTGAGGACTTAGTCATGAGGCCAATGCATCTAACTGGTAGCTTGAGAGGGGTTGAACAGGACGAGAGATGCGAGGGTTTACCTAGGTTCGACCCCTCATGTTGGAGGTAAACGCCTACATCCTGTCTCATTGATATAGATGATGACGATGCTCACGATTACAAGGGTGCTCTTTTTCTACCTCTATCTCGAGAGCTATTGACTTGTTTGTCTTAGACTTGTCCCCCTCTAGGGATGCCCTGCCCCTCCTTATATAAGTTGAAGGGGCGGGTTACATGACTAGTCCTACTAGGATTAAGATTACTCTATTACAAGTGGAGTCCTAGTCTTCCTTCCTTTGTAAGGGAATATTCCTTATGCCTTTCCTCTTAAGTCGGCGTAACCTGAGCCGGCCTTCCACGAATCACCTTCTGGGCCAGAATTAGCCAAAACTGTAAGTGTTGGGGGGGGACACGTAAACGCAGCCTGGGAATCATCAATCGTGGAAATCGCTCTGAGACCCCAAAAAGCTGAGTAATAGTGCATGAAACAGACTAGAATCGGCCAAAATTGTGAGTGTTGATTACCGACACGTAAACACAACCTGGTGTTCGTCAATCGCGGAAATCACTCCGGGCCCAAAAACACTGAGTAATAGCGCACGGAGGGGACCAGAATCGGCGAAAATTGTGAGTGTTGATGACCGACAAGTAAACGCACCCCAGGGTTCGTCAATCATTGAAATCACTTTGGGACCTGTCATTGAGTTGTCATGGCAGATTTTCTCGTGTGAGGACTTAGTCATGAGGCCAACGCATCTAACTGGTAGCTTGAGAGGGGTTGAATGGAATGAGAGGCGCTAGGGTTTACCCAGGTTCGGCCCCTCATGGTGGAGGTAAACGCCTACGTCCTGCTTCATTGATGTTGATGATGACGATGGTCACGATTACAAGGGTGCTCTTTTGCTACCTCTATCTCGAGAGCTATTGACTTGTCTGTCTCAGACTTGTCCCCCTCTTGGGATGCCCTGCCCCTCCTTATATAAGTTGAAGGGGCGGGTTAAATGACTAGTCCTAGTAGGATTAGGATTACTCTATTACAAGTGGAGTCCTAGTCTTCCTTCCTTTGTAAGGGAATATTCCTTATGCCTTTCCTCTTAAGTCGGCGTAACATGAGCCGGCCTTCCACGAATCACCTTCTGGGCTAGAATTGGCCAAAACTGTAAGTGTTGACGGGGGACACGTAAACGCACCCTGGGAATCATCAATCGTGGAAACCGCTCTGAGACCCCAAAAAGCTGAGTAATTGTGCACGAAACGGACCAGAATCGGCCAAAATTGTGAGTGTTGATTACCGACACGTAAACGCACCATGGGGTTCGTCAATCGTGGAAATCACTTCGGGGCCCCAAAACCGAGTAATAGCCCAAGAAACGGGGCAGAATCAGCCCAACTGCGAGTCTTGATGACCAACACGTAAGTACACCTCAGGGTTCGACAACCATGGAAATCGCCTTGGGGCCACAAAACGGTGTATAATAGTCCACAAAATGGGCCAGAATCAACGAAAACCGACACGTAAACGCACCCCGGGGTTCGTCAATCGTGGAAATCACTTTGGGACCCCAAAACAGTGAGTAATAGTCCATGAAACAGGCCAGAATGGGCCAAAACCACGAGTGTTGATGACCGACACATAAACGCACCCCGGTGTTCATCAATCGTGGAAATCACTCCCGGACCCCAAAACTGAGTAATAGTCCAAGAAACGGGCCAGAATCGGCCAAAACTGTGATTGTTGATGACCGACACGCAAGCGAACTTTGGGTTCAATAACCATGGAAATCGCTTTGGGACCCCAAAACGGTGAGTAATAGTCCAAGAAACGGGTCAGAATCGACAAAAACTGCGAGTGTTGATGACCGACACGTAAACGCACCCCGGGGTTTGTCAATCATGGAAATCACTCCGGGACCCCAAAACAGCGAGTAATAGTCAAAGAAACGGGCCAGAATCGGCCAAAACTGCGAGTGTTGATGACCGACACGTAAACGCACCCCGGGGTTCGTAATCGTGGAAATCACTTCGGGACCCCAAAACGGTGAGTAATAGTCCATGAAACAGGCCAGAATCGGCCAAAACTGCGAGTGTTGATGACCGACACATAAATGCACCCCGGTGTTCGTCAATCGTGGAAATCACTCTGGGACCCCAAAACTGAGTAATATTCCATGAAATGGGTCAGAATCGGCCAAAACTGCGATTGTTGATGACCGACATGCAAGAGAACCTTTGGGTTCAACAACCATGGAAATCACTTTGGGACCCCAAAACGGTGAGTAATCGTCCACGAAACGGGTCAGAATTGACAAAAATTGTGAGTGTTGATGACCGACACCTAAACGCACCCCGGGGTTCGTCAATCATGGAAATCACTCCGGGACCCCAAATCAGTGAGTAATAGTCCTAGAAACGGGCCAGAATCGACCAAAACTGCGAGTGTTGATGACCGACACGTAAGCGCACCTTGGGGTTCACCAACTATGGAAATCACTTCGGGACCCCAAACGGTCAGTAATAGTCCATGAAATGGGTCAGAATTGGCCGAAACCTTGAGTGTTGAAGACGGACGCATAAACACAACCTGGTGTTCGTCAATCGCGGAAATCACTCCGGGATCCAAAAACACTGAGTAATAGTGCACGGAACGGACCAGAATCGGCGAAAATTGTGAGTGTTGATGACCGACACGTAAACGCATCCCAGGGTTCGTCAATCGTGGAAATCACTTAGGGACCTGTCGTGGAGTTGTCACGGCAGATTTCCTCGTGTGAGGACTTAGTCATGAGGCCAACGCATCTAACTGGTAGCTTGAGAGGGGTTGAATGGGACGAGAGACGCGAGGGTTTACCCAGGTTCGGCCCCACATGGTGGAGGTAAACGCCTACATCCTGCTTCATTGATATTGATGATGACGATGGTCATGATTACAAGGGTGCTCTTTTGCTACCGCTATCTCGAGAGCTATTGACTTGTCTGTCTCAGACTTTCCCCCTCTTGGGATGCCCTGACCCTCCTTATATAAGTTGAAGGGGCGGGTTAAATGACTAGTCCTACTAGGATTAGGATTACTCTATTACAAGTGGAGTCCTAGTCTTCCTTACTTTGTAAGGGAATATTCCTTATGCCTTTCCTCCTAAGTCGGCGTAACATGAGCCGGCCTTGCACGAATCACCTTCTGGGCCAGAATTGGCCAAAACTGTAAGTGTTGACAGGGGACACGTAAACGCACCCTGGGAATCATCAATCGTGGAAATCACTCTGGGACCCCAAAAAGGTGAGTAATAGTGCATGAAACGGACCAGAATCAGCCAAAATTGTGAGTGCTGATTACCGACACGTAAACGCACCGCGGGGTTTGTCAATCGTGGAAATCACTTTGGGACCCCAAAACTGAGTAATAGCCCAAGAAACGGGGCAGAATCAGCCCAAACTGCGAGTATTGATGACCAAGACGTAAGCACATCTTGGGGTTCGACAACCATGGAAATCGCCTTGGGGCCCCAAAATGGTGAATAATAGTCTACAAAACAGGCCAGAATCAACAAAAACCGCGAGTGTTGATGACCGGCACGTAAACGCACCCTTGGGTTCGTCAATCGTGGAAATCACTTTGGGACCCCAAAACAGTGAGTAATAGTCCATGAAACAGGCCAGAATCGGCCAAAACTGCGAGTGTTGATGGCCGACACATAAACGCACCCCTGTGTTCGTCAATCGTGGAAATCACTCCGGGACCCCAAAACTGAGTAATAGTCCAAGAAACAGGCAAGAATCGGCCAAAACTGCGATTGTTCATGACCGACACGCAAGCGAACCTTTGGGTTCAACAACCATGGAAATCGCTTTGGGACCCCGAAACGGTGAGTAATAGTCCACGAAACGGGTCAGAATCGACAAAAACTGCGAGTGTTGATGACCGACACGTAAACGCACCCCGGGGTTCGTCAATCATGGAAATCACGCTGGGACCTCAAAACAGTGAGTAATAGTCCAAGAAACGGGCCAGAATCGGCCAAAACTGCGAGTGTTAATGACCAACACGTAAGCACACCTTGGGGTTCACCAACTATGGAAATCACTTCGGGACCCCAAAACGGTGAGTAATATTCCATTAAATGGGTCAGAATTGGCCAAAACCGTGAGTGTTGAAGACGGACGCATAAACACAGCCTGGTGTTCGTCACTTGCGGAAATCACTCTGGGACCCAAAAACACTGATTAATAGTGCACGGAACGGACCAGAATCGGCGAAAATTGTGAGTGTTGATGACAGACACGTAAACGCATGCCAGGGTTCGTCAATCGTGGAAATCACTTGGGGACCTGTCGTGGAGTTGTCACGCAAATTTCCTCGTGTGCGGACTTAGTCATGAGGCGGACACATCTAACTGGTAGCTTGAGAGGGGTTGAATGGGACGAGAGACGCGAGGGTTTACCCAGGTTCGGCCCCTCATGGTGGAGGTAAACGCCAACATCCTGCTTCATTGATATTGATGATGACGATGGTCACGATTACAAGGGTGCTGTTTTGCTACCTCTATCTCGAGAGCTATTGACTTGTCTGTCTCAGGCTTGTCCCCCTCTTGGGATGCCCTGCCCCTCCTTATATAAGTTGAAGGGGCGGGTTAAATGACTAGTCCTAGTAGGACTAGGATTACTCTATTACAAGTGGAGTCCTAGTCTTCCTTATTTTGTAAGGGAATATTCCTTATGCCTTTCCTCTTAAGTCGGCGTAACATGAGCCGGCCTTCCACGAATCACCTTCTGGGCCAGAATTGGCCAAAATTGTAAGTGTTGACGGGGGACACATAAACGCACCCTGGGAATCATCAATCGTGGAAATCGCTCTGGGACCCCAAAAAGGTGAGTAATAGTGCACGAAACGGACCAGAATCGGCCAAAATTGTGAGTGTTGATTACCGACACGTAAACGCACCGTGGGGGTCATCAATCGTGGAAATCACTTCAGGACCCCAAAACTGAGTAATAGCCCAAGAAACGTGGCAGAATCAGCCCAAATTGCGATTCTTGATGACCAAGACGTAAGCACACCTTGGGGTTCGACAACCATGGAAATCGCCTTGGGGCCCCCAAACGGTGAATAATAGTCCACAAAATAGGCCAGAATCAACAAAAACTGCGAGTGTTGATGACCGACACGTAAACGCACCCCGGGGTTCGTCAATCGTGGAAATCACTCCGGGACCCCAAAACAGTGAGTAATAGTCCATGAAACAGGCCAGAATGGGCCAAAACCACGAGTGTTGATGACCGACATATAAACGCACCCCGGTGTTCATCAATCGTGGAAATCACTCCGGGACCCCAAAACTGAGTAATAGTCCAAGAAACGGGCAAGAATCAGCCAAAACTGCGATTGTTCATGACCGACACGCAAGCGAACCTTTGGGTTCAACAACCATGGAAATCGCTCCAAAACGGTGAGCAATAGTCCAAGAAACGGGTCAGAATCGACAAAAACTGCGAGTGTAGATGACCGACACGTAAACGCACCCCGGGGTTCGTCAATCATGGAAATCACTCCGGGACCTCAAAACAGTGAGTAATAGTCCAAGAAACGGGTCAGAATCGGCCGAAACTACGAGTATTGATGACCAACATGTAAGCACACCCCTAGGGGTTCACCAACTATGAAAATCACTTCGGGACCCCAAAACGGTGAGTAATAGTCCATGAAATGGGTCAGAATTGGCCAAAACTGTGAGTGTTGAAGATGGACGCATAAACACAACTTGGTGTTCGTCAATCGCGGAAATTACTCCGGGACCCAAAAACACTGAGTAATAGTGCACGGAACGGACCAAAATTGGCGAAAATTGTGAGTGTTGATGACCGACACGTAAACGCATCCCAGGGTTCGTCAATTGTGGAAATCACTTGGGGACTAGTCATGGAGTTGTCACGGTAGATTTTCTCGTGTGCGGACTTAGTCATGAGGCCGACGCATCTAACTGGTAGCTTGAGAGGGGTTGAATGGGACGAGAGACGCGAGTGTTTACCCAGGTTCGGCCCGTCATGGTGGAGGTAAACGCCTACATCCTGCTTCATTGATATTGATGATGACGATGGTCACGATTACAAGGGTGCTCTTTTGCTACGTCTATCTCGAGAGCTATTGACTTGTCTGTCTCAGGCTTGTCCCCCTCTTGGGATGCCCTGCCCCTCCTTATATAAGTTGAAGGGGCGGGTTAAATGACTAGTCCTAGTAGGATTAGGATTACTCTATTACAAGTGGAGTCCTAGTCTTCCTTCCTTTGTAAGGGAATATTCCTTATGCCTTTCCTCTTAAGTCGGCGTAACATGAGCCGGCCTTCCACGAATCACCTTCTGGGCCAGAATTGGCCAAAACTGTAAGTGTTGACGGGGGACACGTATACGCACCCTGGGAATCATCAATCGTGGAAATCGCTCTGGGACCCCAAAACGGTGAGTAATAGTGCATGAAACGGACCAGAAATGGCCAAAATTGTGAGTGTTGATTACCGACACGTAAAGGCACCGCGGGGTTCGTCAATCGTGGAAATCACTTCGGGACCCCAAAACTGAGTAATAGCCCAAGAAACGGGGCAGAATCAGCCCAAACTGCGAGTGTTGATGACCAAGACGTAAGCACACCTTGGGGTTCGACAACCATGGAAATTGCCTTGGTGCCCCCAAACGGTGAATAATAGTCCACAAAACAGGCCAGAATCAGCAAAAACCGCGAGTGCTGATGACCGACACGTAAACGCACCCGGGGTTCGTCAATCATGGAAATCACTTCGGGACCCCAAAACAGTGAGTAATAGTCCATGAAATAGGCCAGAATCGGCCAAAACCGCGAGTGTTGATGACTGACACATAAACGCACCCCGGTGTTCATCAATCGTGGAAATCACTCCGGGACCCCAAAACTGATTAATAGTCCAAGAAACGGGCAAGAATCAGCCAAAACTGCGATGGTTCATGACCGACACGCAAGCGAACCTTTGGGTTCAACAACCATGGAAATCGCTTTGGGACCCCAAAACGGTGAGTAATAGTCCACGAAACGGGTCAGAATCGACAAAAACTGCGAGGGTAGATGACCGACACGTAAACGCACCCCGGGGTTCGTCAATCATGGAAATCACTCCGGTACCTCAAAACAGCGAGTAATAGTCCAAGAAACGGGCCAGAATCGGCCGAAACTGCGAGTGTTGATGACCAACATGTAAGCACACCTTGGGGTTCACCAACTATGGAAATCACTCCGGGACCCCAAAACGGTGAGTAATAGTCCATGAAATGGGTCAGAATTGGCCAAAACTGTGAGTGTTGAAGACGGACGCATAAACGCAACCTGGTGTTCGTCAATCGCAGAAATTACTCCGGGACCCAAAAACACTGAGTAATAGTGCACGGAACGGACCAGAATCGGCGAAAATTGTGAGTGTTGATGACCGACACGTAAACGCATCCTAGGGTTTGTCAATCGTGGAAATCACTTGGGGACCTGTCGTGGAGTTGTCACGAGGCCGACGCATCTAACTGGTAGCTTGAGAGGGGTTGAATGGAATGAGAGACGCGAGTGTTTACCCAGGTTCGGCCCCTCATGGTGGAGGTAAACGCCTGCATCCTGCTTCATTGATATTGATGATGACGATGGTCACGATTACAAGGGTGCTCTTTTGCTACCTCTATCTCGGGAGCTATTGACTTGTGTGTCTCAGGCTTGTCCCCCTATTGGGATGCCTTGCCCCTCCTTATATAAGTTGAAGGGGCGGGTTAAATGACTAGTCCAGTAGGATTAGGATTACTCTATTACAAGTGGAGTCCTAGTCTTCCTTCCTTTGTAAGGGAATATTCCTTATGCCTTTCCTCTTAAGTCGGCGTAACATGAGCCGGCCTTCCATGAATCACCTTTTGGGCCAGAATTGGCCAAAACTATAAGTGTTGACGGGTGTCGGTGTCAAAACCGGCAGATCTCGGGTAGGGTGTCCCGAACTATGCGTCTAGGCGGATGGTAACAGGAGACAAGGGACACGATGTTTTTACCCAGGTTCGGGCCCACTCGATGGAGATAAAACCCTACTCCTGCTTGATTAATATTGATGATATAGGTAGTACAAGAGTGGATCTACCACGAGATCAAGGAGGCTAAACCCTAGAAGCTAGTCTATGGTATGATTGTTGTAATGGTTGTTCGTCCTATGGACTAAAACCCTCCGGTTTATATAGACACCGGAGAGGGCTAGGGTTACACAGAGTCGGTTATAATGGTAGGAGATCTACATATCCGTATTGCCAAGCTTGCCTTCCACGCCAAGGAAAGTCCCATCCGGACACGGGACAAAGTCTTCAATCTTGTATCTTCATAGTCTTGGAGTCCGCCGATGATGATAGTCCGCCATCCGGACACCCCTAGTCGAGACTCCTCAAGAGCCCCTAACCAGGCTTCAATGACGATGAGTCCGGCGCGCATATTGTCTTTGGCATTGCAAGGCGGGTTCTTCCTCCGAATAATTCATAGAAGATTGTGAACACCAGGATAGTGTCCGGCTCTACAAAATAAATTCCACATACCACCGTACAGAGAATAATATGTACACAGGCTCGATCTGCTGACGTATTTGGGGTGTGACATCACACCACTACCAAGCCTTTACTTGAATTATTATACCACCTCAGCGCGTTTAGCGAAGGGGTTTCCTTGGCACGTCTTGTCGAAGCAGAGATCGTGTTCCCCTTATTCCGGGATTCCCATCAATACGGACGTGGGTAACCCAACCGCGCCATTGATTGCGGCGCTTGGGAGATAAGAGAGTTTCACCAGGCCGGTGGGGACGCATAGTCTTCGTCCGCCCATATATAAGGGGATAAAGATCCGCCTTTTTTACCTACGCCTTCTTCCTCCTTTGCTTATCCATCTCCGCGCACTCGAGCTCCAGCGCCCAAGTC
This sequence comes from Aegilops speltoides, assembly GCA_021437245.1. NCBI lineage: Eukaryota > Viridiplantae > Streptophyta > Magnoliopsida > Poales > Poaceae > Aegilops > Aegilops speltoides. The sequence goes on along the minus strand of CM038144.1, from coordinate 497,173,287 downwards.
CGCACATCTTGCCTCAACCTTCTCCAGCCATGTCCGGAGCGGGAGGCAAGTGGATGGCCTCCTCCGTCACGGAGGGGCACATCGAGAAGCTGCGCGGCGCCGGATACCTATCCAGCGACATCACACACCGGCTGCCCGATGAGGGGCAGCTCATCCCCACCCCCAGGCCCCATGAGAGGGTCGTATTTCTTCCCCACTTCCTCCGCGGACTAGGCTTCCCACTTCATCCCTTCGTCCGGGGGCTCATGTACTACTACGGACTGGATTTCCATGATCTGGCGCCAAACTTCATCCTCAACATCTCGGCGTTTATCGTCGTGTGCGAGGCCTTTCTCTGCATCCAGCCTCACTTCGGCTTGTGGCTAAAGACCTTCAATGTCAAGCCGAAGGTGGTGAAGGGCGTCCAAGCGGAGTGCGGAGGCGCCATGGTGGGCAAAATGCCCAACGTCACCTGGCTCGAGGGCGCCTTCGTGGAGTCCGTCAAAGGGTGGCAATCGGGGTGGTTCTACATCACCGAGCCGCGTGACCCTAAATGGGAAGCGGCCCCCGTGTTCACATCTGGTACCCCCATGCAGCTCACCTCCTGGAAAGAGACGGGCTTGCTATGGGGTAGTTCGGAGGAGCTGACCGGACTCCAGTCCTGTCTCCAGACCCTGGTGAACAAGAAGCTTAAGCTTGTCAACGTGATCCAGGTCATGCTCGTCCGCCAGATTCTCCCCTGCCAACAACGGGCCTTCAATCTATGGGAGTTTGATCCGCACAGCACTGACCTGAGCGGGCTCTTGATCGACACACGGCTGCACGGAGGGTGCTGTTCAAGGCGGAGAAGCCCCCATCCGCAATCAAGATCGCAGATTCAGCACGCAGCGCCGACCGGCGAGGTAAGCTATGTCATCCTTTACGGACACTTATTTCTTTCATAGTTTGACTCTATGTGGGATCTAAAACTCCCAATGCCTTTAACAGGACTGGCAGAAGACATCCGGACAGGTGAACTGTCCGGCTCCCCTTCCAGAAGACCCGGCGGACACCCGTTTGACAGGGCTGCTGGTCCCGGCACTTTACGTGGTGCCGGAGAAGAAGGTCACGGAGACCCGAAGGAGTTCCCGGCGCCAAGTGGTATCGGACTCATCGTCCGATTACTCCGAGGCGGACTCCTCCCCCGAGGAGGAGGAGAAAGAGGCCTCTCCCCCAGCGGGGGGAGAGAAGAAGAGGAAGGCCTCCCCAACGGGGGCGGCCGAAGGGTCCAAGAAAGGACGGACCCTTCCTCCAGACTGCTCCGCCAGCGCCGACGACGGCGACGAGTGGCCCTCAAGGGCCAAGCCCCTGGCAAGAACGTAAGTGTCCGAATTCCTGGATGATTTATAATTTCTCTTTTTGCCACGTGGTGTCCTTCTAATGCCGCATACAACCTGTAGTCCGGCCAAGGGCGATCTTCCCGCTTCGTCGAGCGGGTCCTTGGCTATGTCGGATATGGATTCCCTTCCGACCGCCTCCACCCCTCGTGACGCTGATGACGCCGAGGTGGGATCCCGGGAGGGGACCCACCAGGAGGGGGAGGCTCCGGAGGCGCCACAGGGCAACCTCCCGGACTTTGTACCGGACACCGTACCGGAACCTGCAGCGGTTCTAGAGTCCGGCAGGCGGCCCCTTCGCAAGAAGGGCAAGACTATGACACCGGCGACGCCGTCAACCGAAGCGCGGATAACTTGTTGGAGCGCAACGGCGCTTCCATCGAGGAAGAACACCGCACTATCATGAGTGCGGTGGTTGAAGGTTCAGCTCGCCAAGAGCGGGCTGACTGAAGCTCGCAGCAGCCTTCTAACGAGCTTTGAGGTAAGAAATTTAAAATAGGTAATATAATACCGCATAGACAGTAGCCCCTGATGCTCGGTTCGGTGTTCGGAAAGAAAAGCCGGACTGAGGATCTAAAAAAGATATACGCAGGAGGTCTAAAAAGGATGTCAATATGGGATTGCAGGCTGCGCTGCTGACCTCTGCCACACTGACTGCGGAGGTCGATGCTTTGAAGCAGAACCTCGAGCGGTCGAGAGCGAGCTCGGCCGTGCCAAGAAGCAACTCGAGGACAAGGAAGGTGAGTAACACCGTATTAGATTTGTACCTTACAGAAAATGATTTTGGTTGCAAGAGAAATAACAAGGATAACATGGGTATGACAGGGGCCATGAATGAGGTGGCGACCCTGAGGAGGCGGTGTCTGCGGCCGAACGCAATGCGGCCGCAGAGCAAGCCGAGCGGGAGAAGCAGGAGGCGCGGGTGGCGGAGGTGCAGCAAGCTCCAGGCTCTCATGGAAAAACATGAGGGTTTGGAGCGCGACTCAAGGACTCGAGAGTCCGAGCTTGCATCGGTTCTTGAGAGCGCTAAAGCCGCTAAGGCCGAAGCCCACAAGGCCCTCCAGGAGGTCGAGGATTTGAAGAAAATAGCGGCGGGTAAGTCATTTTTCATGCAAAGCAAGCATGTGAATGTGAACTACATGTTAGTTACCCGAATTCGGAGCTCTACAGGAGCGTTTGCAGATCTGCCTTGCAGCGTGTCCGATCTCGCCGATTCTCTTGGGCGAGGAGGGAGCTCGACGGAGAAGTCTTCTAGTCTCGGTATCTTTGAGGCGGACATCCGGTGCCCTTAGCGACCAGTGAAGCAGCTGGTCGAGCTCAACAAGGTAGCCGAACAGGCCATGAAGGGCCTCATAGTTGGTTGTGGCCCAAGGAGGCCATGCACAGGAGCTACTTGCCTGATGCGGTGGCTGGTGGACGCGTGTCCTGGGTGGAGGTCGTCAAGCATTCCGCCAGCATTGAAGGTGCCTGTCGGGCCTTGCCCGTGCAAAGGTGCATTGGGCAGGATGGACGCCGAGAAGCTCTTGACGGATCTTGCCCGACGGGCAAGGAGTATCGTCGCCCAAATGTATTATAAGAGTGTCTGAAGGGTGCCCGCATGATTGCGGATGAGTGCTCCAAAGATCTAATATTTGAGTAGACTCGCCTTTTGTTATCCTGTGCGCTGAAAACCTTGTTCATATGCGCTAAGCAACGCGTTTTTATTTAAACTATTACCTTCTGTGCGGCCGTTTATCAAATCTGAGAGATGGCAAGTCGTCGGCTTCAGCCCCCATGCCACTAGTGCTGGGGTGTTCGGGATAAACTTGAGCACTCTTGTTCCCATATTTGGGTCCATCTAGGGAGGCGCTCAACACAACGAACGAGGCAACCGGACTTATAATGCTTGAACACTCTCACTTAGCCATAGAATTCTATAATTTTAAATTTCGTGAAGCCCCTAGTGTTCGAAGATCGAGTTCGGGCGCTATCCACGCTGGGCGGACAAAGCCGGTTCCTCGCTCTAAGCGGCATAAGTCTTTAGGGACTCGAAAAACCTCTCGAACAGCGACCAGCTCTCACCTTATCATGACGGTCAGTTTTAGCTTTCTCCACTAAGGCGCCGCCCAGCTCAACCGGGCGCAATCGCGATGGTTCTCCCAGTGCTACCTTAGCCGATAAAGCGGAACGTAAGGTACCAAAACATGGGGCCGGCAAACCCAACTATTGACCCAAGACATGATTCGGAGCCGATGCATATAATGCTATAAGTTCGGGGTGCCGCACTTGTGAAAGTGTTCGGACTTATCACACCATAATGCGGGGAACTTAAGCCCCTGGTGTATTCGGCCGTACCAAAGTGTACAGATGCAACATGTCATAAACGAACATATATAAGAAAGGAATGCTATTATAAGCAAAAAGTGATGCATTGTTTATTCAGAAATACTGCCATGAATGCAGAGCGATACAAATACTGCGGTAAGCAAGGGATTGGACTTATTTAAACATGTCCCCCTCCAGGGGTAGGCTGCGGAATGGTGTATTAAACAGATTTAATGCTCGTAATGGAGACCACCTGAGTGTTCGTTGTAGCCTTTCTCCTTCCCTGGCTGTTGCATCGTGAGTTCGGTAGGTCTACTGCCGGACAAGGCCTCTGGTTAATGAAGTCCTGTGGGTATGAAAAAAAAGAAAAAGACCGACATACTTGGGGGCCCCTGGTGTGGTTAAGCCGCACTCTAGGCCTGTTGTGGTCGTGCCCCTCCCCCTATGCCCATGGTATTTCCAGAGCGTAATGATGTACGCGAAGGACTGGTCTTGCAATTATGCAAGGGCTGGGGTTGGGGCCACATTGCTACGCGTGCTCGGAACGTGCCAGGTGGTCTTGTTATATGTTACTCCGGGCGCGTTTGGCGTGTCCGGCCGCTGACGGCCGGACTCAAAATTGCCTTAAGAGGCTGCTCAGTACTCCGCCGAGAGCCGCTGTGTGTTCTCCGTTCGGAGGGAGCGTTCAGTGTTTCCGTTGACCGTGATGACCCCTCGAGGGCCTGGCATCTTGAGCTTGAGGTATGCGTAATGCGGCACCGCGTTGAACTTTGCGAACGCGGTCCGTCCAAGCAGAGCGTGATAGCCACTGCGGAACGGGACTATGTCGAAGATTAACTCCTCGCCGGAAGTTATCCGGGATCCAAGACCACTTCGGTGTGACTAAGCCTGTACAATTGGCCTCTACACCTGGTATGACGCCTTTGAAGGTCGTCTTTGTAGGTTTAATCCTTGAGGGTCTATGCCCATCTTGCGACCGTATCCTAATAAAGCAGGTTCAGGCCGCCGCCGTCCATCGGGACTCGTGAGGTGAAATCCATCGACGATTGGGTCTAAAACCAATGCGCGAATCCGCCATGGCGGATCTCGTGGGTGGTCCTTCGATCAAAGGTGATTGGGCAAGAGGACCATGGATTGAACTTTGGGGCGACTGGCTCCATCACATATACGTCCCTAAGTGCACGCTTCCGCTCCCTCTTGGGTATGTGGGTTGCGTATATCATGTTTACCGTCCGCACTTTTGGGGGGAAACCCTTCTGTCCTCTATTGTTCGGCGGCCGGGTCTCTTCCTCGTCATCGCTATGCAGCCCCTTGTCATTGTTTTTGGCAATTAACTTGCCTGCCTGCTTGAATACCCAACAATCCCTGTTGGTGTGATTAGCTGGCCTTTCGGGGGTGCCATGTATCTGGCAAGAGCGGTCGAGTATTCGGTCCAAATTGGACGGACCCGGAGTAGTTCTTTTGAATGGATTTTTCCATTGACCGGGTTTAGAGCCTCTGAATCCGGCGTTGACTGCCGTATCCTCAGTGTTATTGTCGTTAACGCGGCATTTGTTTTTGGTCCGACGCGACCTGCCACTGCGGTCCTTGGTATCCGGACTGCCAGAATTTTTGCTAAGGTTGTTACTGCGGGCTAGCCAGCTATCCTCTCCCACACAGAAGCGGGTCATGAGTGATGTGAGGGCTGCCATGGATTTCGGCTTTTCCTGTCCTAGGTGCCGGGCCAGCCACTCGTCGCGGATGTTATGTTTGAAGGCTGCGAGGGCCTCTGCATCCGGACAGTCAACGATTTGATTTTTCTTTGTTAAGAACCGTGTCCGTAACTGCTCGGCCGATTCGTCTGGCTGCTGAATTATGTGGCTTAGGTCATCGGCATCTGGTGGTCGCACATATGTGCCCTGGAAGTTGTCAAGGAATGCGGCTTCCAGGTCCTCCCAACACTCAATTGACTCTGCTGGCAAGCTATTAAGCCAATGCCGAGCTGGTCCTTTAAGCTTGAGTGGGAGATATTTGATGGCGTGAAGATCGTCACCGCGGGCCATATGGATATGAAGGAGATAGTCTTCGATCCAAATCGCGGGGTCTGTTGTGCCATCGTAGGATTCAATGTTCACGGGTTTAAACCCTTCAGGGATTTCATGATCCATTACTTCATCTGTGAAGCATAGTAGGTGTGCGGCGCCTCTATATTGGGCAATATCACGACGTAGCTCAAGCAAGCTTTGTCTACCGTGTTCGGCCCGGCCGGAGTTGCTGTATCCGGTGCGACGGCAGTCGTCGTGCATCGTGGGGCACCCACGTGATCCTTAGATCGATCTTGATTGTCTTGCCTTGTCCTCCAATATGTCTCGCAAGTCCGGTGCATTCCCCCGTGGCTTCGCACTTTTCGAGCGGTGCTGGGGTACGGTTCTGGTGGAGGGCCTAGATGCCTCTCTGTCGCGGCCACGAGGTGGTCGGTCTGCCGTATTGTGCGCTGGTGATGAGGGTTTATATGCCTCCTCCTTTAATCGGGGGAGCAGCTTGCGTTTGGGGTAGCTTTTGGAGGGGCCTTTGAGTTCATACTCTTCGGCTGCAAGGACTTCAGTCCATCTGTCAGCTAGCAGGTCTTGATCAGCTCGAAGCTGTTGCTGCTTTTTATTTAGGCTATTCGCCATGGCCATTAGCCTGCGCTTAAAGTGCTCTTGTTCGACGGGATCCTCGGGCACGACGAATTCGTCGTCGTTGAGGCTTGCCTCGTCTCCGGAGGGAGGTATGTAATTATCATCCTCTACCTCTTCGTCTGCCGCTCTCTCATGAGGGCTGGCTTCTGCGTCCTATTGTGCTGAATCTTGCTGGAGGGGGTTATCTTCGGCACTCTCTGGGGTGTTATTATCTCCGGTGCCGGAATCTCCATTCTTGCTGTGGCGGGATTTAGAGCGGCGCCGCTGACGCCGGTGCTTGGGCTGTTTCTTAGAGGAATCTGCCTCCACTGCTTCTTCGCCGTTCCCATCCTTTGGGATGTCCACCATGTATATGTCGATGATGAGGTGATCTTCCAGCGCCCGTGGCGCTGGTTCTTAATCGCTCCGCATCGCCGTCCATACCGCCGATGTCTTCGGAGTCGTAATCTAGCATGTCGGTTAGATCGTCGACAGTGGCTACAAAGTGGGTGGTGGGTGGGCTTTGAATTTCTTCGTCGTCCGCATCCCAACCGTCCTGTCCGCAGTTCGGCCAGGGCTCTCCTAATAACGAGAGAGACTTTAGCGAATTCAGGATGTCGCCAAAGGGTGAGTGCTAAAAGATGTCCGCGGCGGTGAACTCCATGATCGGCGACCAATCGGATTCGGTTGGTAGGGGCGCAGGAGGTTCAGAGTCCGGCGAGGAGTCCGGCACCTTGGAGTCACGAGCTTTGCAAGGGACAAGGTCAGTATTCGGCTCCATCGCCGTAGAAGTTGCAGCCCCAGAGGCGGTGTCTAGCCACCCGTCCTCGATCTGCGCGGTCGGCTCCGAACTAAGGGTCGGAGGGACTCATGTCGGACCTCTGTGGCACCGTCCGCAGCAGAGCTAAATCATGCCCATCGCGACAAGGTCGGGCGCGCTGTATGGCTCGAATCCGTCGAAGATCAAGTCTCCCCGGATGTCAGCCGTGAAGTTTAGGCTTCCAAATCTGACCTGATGGCCAGGGGCGTAGCTTTCGATCTGCTCCAGATGGCCAAGCGAATTGGCCTACAGTGCAAAGCCGCCAAACACGAAGATCTTTCCGGGGAGAAAAGTCTCACCCTGGACTGCGTCGTTGTTGATGATCGAAGGAGCCATCAAGCCTATCGGTGATGACACAGAGGAACTCTCAATGAAAGCACCAATGTCGGTGTCAAAACCGGCGGATCTCGGGTAGGGGGTCCCGAACTGTGCGTCTAGGCGGATGGTAACAGGAGACAAGGGACACGATGTTTTTACCCTGGTTCGGGACCTCTCGATGGAGGTAAAACCCTACTCCTACTTGATTAATATTGATGATATGGGTAGTACAAGAGTGGATCTAACAGGAGATCAAGGAGGCTAAACTCTAGAAGCTAGCCTATGGTATGATTGTTATAATGGTTGTTCGTCCTACGGACTAAAACCCTCCCGTTTATATAGACACCGGAGAGGGCTAGGATTACACAGAGTCGGTTACAATGGTAGGAGATCTACATATCCGTATTGCCAAGCTTGCCTTCCACGCCAAGGAAAGTCCCATCCGGACACGGGACCAAGTCTTCAATTTTGTATCTTCATAGTCTTGGAGTCCGGCCGATGATGATAGTCCAGCCATCCGGACACGCCCTAGTCCAGGACTCCCTCAACGGGGGACACGTATACGCACCCTGGGAATCATCAATCATGGAAATCGCTCTGGGACCCCAAAAAGGTGAGTAATAGTGCACGAAACGGACCAGAATTGGCCAAAATTGTGAGTGTTGATTACCGACACGTAAATGCACCGCGGGGTTCGTCAATCATGGAAATCACTTCGGGACCCCAAAACTGATTAATAGCCCAAGAAACGGGGCAGAATCAGCCCAAACTGTGAGTCTTGATGACCAAGACGTAAGCACACCTTGGGGTTCGACAACCATGGAAATCGCCTTGGGGCCCCAACACGGTGAATAATAGTCCACAAAACGGGCCAGAATCAACAAAAACCGCGAGTGTTGATGACCGACACGTAAACGCACCCCGGGGTTCGTCAATCGTGGAAATCACTTCGGGACCCCAAAACAGTGAGTAATAGTCCATGAAACAGGCCAGAATCGGCCAAAACTGCGAGTGTTGATGGCCGACACATAAACGCACCCCGGTGTTCATTAATCGTGGAAATCAGTCCGGTAGCCCAAAACTGAGTAAGAAACGGGCAAGAATCGGCCAAAACTAAGATTGTTCATGACCGACACGCAAGCGAACCTTTGGGTTCAACAACCATGGAAATCGCTTTGGGACCCCAAAACGGTGAGTAATAGTCCACGAAACGGGTCAGAATCGACAAAAACTGCGAGTGTTGATGACCGACACGTAAACGCACCCCGGGGTTCGTCAATCATGGAAATCACTCCGGGACCTCAAAATAGTGAGTAATAGTCCAAGAAACGGGCCAGAATCGGCCAAAACTACGAGTGTTAATGACCAACACGTAAGCACACATTGGGGTTCACCAACTATGGAAATCACTTCGGGACCCCAAAACGGTGAGTAATAGTCCATGAAATGGGTCAGAATTGGCCAAAACTGTGAGTGTTGAAGACGGATGCATAAACACAACCTGGTGTTCGTCAACCGCGGAAATCACTCCGGGACCCAAAAACACTTATTAATAGTGCACGGAACGGACCAGAATCGGCGAAAATCGTGAGTGTTGATGACCGACACGTAAACGCATCCCAGGGTTCGCCAATCGTGGAAATCACTTGGGGACCTGTCGACTTAGTCATGAGGCCGACACATCTAACTGGTAGCTTGAGAGGGGTTGAATGGGACGAGAGACACGAGGGTTTACCCAGGTTCGGCCCCTCATGGTGGAGGTAAACGCCTACATCCTGCTTCATTGATATTGATGATGACGATGGTCACGATTACAAGGGTGCTCTTTTGCTACCTCTATCTCGAGAGCTATTGACTTGTCTGTCTCAGGCTTGTCCCCCTCTTGGGATGCCCTGCCCCTCCTTATGTAAGTTGAAGGGGCGGGTTAAATGACTAGTCCTAGTAGGATTAGGATTACTCTATTACAAGTGGAGACCTAGTCTTCCTTCCTTTGTAAGGGAATATTCCTTATGCCTTTCCTCTTAAGTCGGCGTAACATGAGCCGGCCTTCCACGAATCTCCTTCTGGGCCAGAATTGGCCAAAATTGTAAGTGTTGACGGGGGGCACGTAAACGCACCCTGGGAATCATCAATCGTGGAAATCGCTCTGGGACCCCAAAAAGGTAAGTAATAGTGCACGAAACGGACCAAAATCGGCCAAAAATGTGAGTGTTGATTACCGACACGTAAACGCACCGCGGGGTTCGTCAATCGTGGAAATCACTTTAGGACCCCAAAACTGAGTAATAGCCCAAGAAACGGGGCAGAATCAGCCCAAACTGCGAGTCTTGATGACCAAGACGTAAGCACACCTTGGGATTCGATAACCATGGAAATCACCTTGGGGCCCCCAAACGGTGAATAATAGTCCACAAAACAGGCCAGAATCAACAAAAACCGCGAGTGTTGATGATCGACACGTAAGCGCATCCCGGGGTACGTCAATCATGGAAATCACTTCGGGACCCCAAAACAGTGAGTAATAGTCCATGAAACAGGCCAGAATCGGCCAAAACCGCGAGTGTTGATGACCGACACATAAATGCACCCCGGTGTTCATCAGTCGTGGAAATCACTCCGGGACCCCAAAACTGAGTAATAGTCCAAGAAACGGGCAAGAATCAGCCAAAATTGCGATTGTTCATGACCGACACGCAAGCGAACCTTTGGGTTCAACAACCATGGAAATCGCTCCAAAATGGTGAGTAATAGTCCACGAAACGGGTCATAATCAACAAAAACTGCGAGTGTAGATGACCGAGACATAAACGCACCCCGGGGTTCGTCAATCATGGAAATCACTCCGGGACCTCAAAACAGCGAGTAATAGTCCAAGAAATGGGCCAGAATCGGCCAAAACTGCGAGTGTTGATGACCAACACGTAAGCACACCTTGGGGTTCACCAACTATGGAAATCACTTCGGGACCCCAAAACGGTGAGTAATAGTCCATGAAATGGGTCAGAATTGGCCAAAACTGTGAGTGTTGAAGACGGACGCATAAACACAACCTGGTGTTCGTCAATCGCGGAAATTACTCTGGTACCCAAAAACACTGAGTAATAGTGCACGGAACAGACCAGAATCGGCGAAAATTGTGAGTGTTGATGACCGACAAGTAAACGCATCCCAGGGTTCGTCAATCGTGGAAATCACTTGGGGACCTGTCGTGGAGTTGTCATGGCAGATTTCCTCGTGTGCGGACTTATTCATGAGGCCGACGCATCTAACTGGTAGCTTGAGAGGGGTTGAATGGGACGAGAGACGCGAGGGTTTACCCAGGTTCGGCCCCTCATGGTGGAGGTAAAATCCTACATCCTGCTTCATTGATATTGATGATGACAATGGTCACGATTACAAGGGTGCTCTTTTGCTACGTCTATCTCGAGAGCTATTGACTTGTCTGTGTCAGGCTTGTCCCCCTCTTGGGATGCCATGCCCCTCCTTATATAACGTGAGGGGGCGGGTTTAATGACTAGTCCTAGTAGGATTAGGATTACTCTATTACAAGTGGAGTCCTAGTCTCCCATCCTTTGTAAGGGAATATTCCTTATGCCTTTCCTCTTAAGTCGGCGTAACATGAGCGGGCCTTCCACGAATCACCTTCTGGGCCAGAATTGGCCAAAACTATAAGTGTTGACGGGGGACACGTATACGCACCCTGGGAATCATCAATCGTGGAAATCGCTCTGGGACCCCAAAAAGGTGAGTAATAGTGCACGAAACGGACCAGAATCGGCCAAAATTGTGAGTGTTGATTACCGACACGTAAACGCACCGCGGGGTTCGTCAATCGTGGAAATCACTTCGGGACCCCAAAACTAAGTAATAGCCCAAGAAACGGGGCAGAATCAGCCCAAACTGCGAGTCTTGATGACCAAGACGTAAGCAAACCTTGGGGTTCGACAACCATGGAAATTGCATTGGGGCCCCAAAACGGTGAATAATAGTCCACAAAACAGGCCAGAATTAACAAAAACCGCGAGTGTTGATGACCGACACGTAAACGCACCCCGGGGTTCGTCAATCGTGGAAATCACTTCGGGACCCCAAAACAGTGAGTAATAGTCCATGAAACAGGCCAGAATCGGCCAAAACTGTGAGTGTTGATGGCAGACACATAAAGGCACCCCGTTGTTCATCAAACGTGGAAATCACTCCGGTATCCCAAAACTGAGTAATAGTCCAAGAAACGGGCAAGAATCGGCCAAAATTGCGATTGTTCATGACCAACACGCAAGCGAACCTTTGGGTTCAACAACCATGGAAATCGCTTTGGGACCCCAAAACGGTGAGTAATAGTCCACGAAACGGGTCAGAATCGACAAAAACTGCGAGTGTTGATGACCGACATGTAAACGCACCTCGGGGTTCGTCAATCATGGAAATCACTCCGGGACCTCAAAACAGTGAGTAATAGTCCAAGAAACGGGCCAGAATCAGCCAAAACTGCGAGTGTTAATGACCAACACGTAAGCACACCTTGGGATTCACCAACTATGGAAATCACTTCGGGACCCCAAAACGGTGAGTAATAGTCCATGAAATGGGTCAGAATTTGCCAAAACTGTGAGTGTTGAAGACAGATGCATAAACATAACATGGTGTTCGTCAATCGCGGAAATCACTCCGGGACCCAAAAACATTGATTAATAGTGCACGGAACGGACCAGAATCGGCGAAAATTGTGAGTGTTGATGACCGACAAGTAAACGCATCCCAGGGTTCGTCAATCGTGGAAATCACTTGGGGACCTGTCGTGGAGTTGTCACGAGGCCGACGCATCTAACTGGTAGCTTGAGAGGGGTTGAATGGAATGAGAGACGCGAGTGTTTACCCAGGTTCGGCCCCTCGTGGTGGAGGTAAACGCCTGCATCCTGCTTCATTGATATTGATGATGACGATGGTCACGATTACAAGGGTGCTCTTTTGCTACCTCTATCTCGAGAGCTATTGACTTGTATGTCTCAGGCTTGTCCCCCTCTTGGGATGCCCTGCCCCTCCTTATATAAGTTGAAGGGGCGGGTTAAATGACTAGTCCTAGTAGGATTAGGATTACTCTATTACAAGTGGAGACCTAGTCTTCCTTCCTTTGTAAGGGAATATTCCTTATGCCTTTCCTCTTAAGTCGGCGTAACATGAGCCGGCCTTCCACGAATCACCTTCTGGGCCAGAATTGGCCAAAATTGTAAGTGTTGACGGGGGGCACGTAAACGCACCCTGGGAATCATCAATCGTGGAAATTGCTCTGGGACCCCAAAAAGGTGAGTAATAGTGCACGAAACGGACCAGAATCGGCCAAAATTGTGAGTGTTGATTACCGACACGTAAACGCACCGCGGGGTTCGTCAATCGCGGAAATCACTTTAGGACCCCAAAACTGAGTAATAGCCCAAGAAACGGGGCAGAATCAGCCCAAACTGCGAGTCTTGATGACCAAGACGTAAGCACACCTTGGGATTCGACAACCATGGAAATCGCCTTGGGGCCCCCAAACGGTGAATAATAGTCCACAAAACAGGCCAGAATCAACAAAAACCGCGAGTGTTGATGACCGATACATAAACACACCCTGGGGTTTGTCAATCGTGGAAATCACTTCGGGACCCCAAAACAGTGAGTAATAGTCCATGAAATAGGCCAGAATCGGCCAAAACTGCGAGTGTTGATGGCCGACACATAAACGCACCCCGTTGTTCATCAATCGTGGAAATCACTCCGAGACCCCAAACTGAGTAATAGTCCAAGAAACGGGCAAGAATCGGCCAAAACTGTGATTGTTCATGACCGACACGCAAGCGAACCTTTGGGTTCAACATCCATGGAAATCGCTTTGGGACCCCAAAGCGGTGAGTAATAGTCCACGAAACGGGTCAGAATCGACAAAAACTGCGAGTGTTGATGACCGACACGTAAACGCACCCCGGGGTTCGTCAATCATGGAAATCACTCCGGGACCTAAAAACAGCGAGTAATAGTCCAAGAAACGGGCCAGAATCGGCCAAAACAGCGAGTGTTGATGACCAACACGTAAGCACACCTTGGGGTTCACCAACTATGGAAATCAATTCGGGACCCCAAAACGGTGAGTAATAGTCCATGAAATGGGTCAGAATTGGCCAAAACTGTGAATGTTGAAGACGGACGCATAAACACAACCTGGTGTTCGTCAATCGCGGAAATTACTCCGGGACCCAAAAACACTGAGTAATAGTGCACGGAACGGACCAGAATCGGCGAAAATTGTGAGTGTTGATGACCGACAAGTAAACGCATCCCAGGGTTCGTCAATCGTGGAAATCACTTGGGGACCTGTCGTGGAGTAGTCACGGCAGATTTCCTCGTGTGCAGACTTAGTCATGAGGCCGACGCATCTAACTGGTAGCTTGAGAGGGGTTGAATGGGACGAGAGACGCGAGGGTATACCCAAGTTCGGCCCCTCATGGTGGAGGTAAAATCCTACATCCTGCTTCATTGTTATTGATGATGACAATGCTCACAATTACAAGGGTGCTCTTTTGCTACGTCTATCTCGAGACCTATTGACTTGTCTGTGTCAGGCTTGTCCCCCTCTTGGGATGCCCTGCCCCTCCTTATATAACTTGAGGGGGCGGGTTAAATGACTAGTCCTAGTAGGATTAGGATTACTCTATTACAAGTGGAGTCCTAGTATTCCTTCCTTTGTAAGGGAATATTCCTTATGCCTTTCCTCTTAAGTCGGCGTAACATGAGCGGGCCTTCCACGAATCACCTTCTGGGCCAGAATTGGCCAAAACTGTAAGTGTTGACGGGGACACGATACGCACCACAGAATCATCAATCGTGGAAATCGCTCTGGGACCCCAAAAAGGTGAGTAATAGTGCACGAAATGGACCAGAATCGGCCAAAATTGTGAGTGTTGATTACCGACACGTAAACGCACCGCCGGGTTCGTCAATCGTGGAAATCACTTTAGGACCCCAAAACTGAGTAATAGCCCAAGAAACGGGGCAGAATCAGCCCAAATTGCGAGTCTTGATGACCAAGACGTAAGCAAACCTTGGGGTTCGACAACCATGGAAATCGCCTTGGGGCCCCAAAACGGTGAATAATAGTCCACAAAACAGGCCAGAATCAACAAAAACCGCGAGTGTTGATGACCGACACGTAAACGCATCCCGGGGTTCGTCAATCGTGGAAATCACTTCGGGACCCCAAAACAGTGAGTAATAGTCCATGAAACAGGCCAGAATCGGCCAAAACTACGAGTCTTGATGGCCGACACATAAATGCACCCCGTTGTTCATCAAACGTGGAAATCACTCCGGTACCCCAAAACTGAGTAATAGTCCAAGAAACGGGCAAGAATCGGCCAAAACTGCGATTGTTCATGACCAACACGCAAGCGAACCTTTGGGTTCAACAACCATGGAAATCGCTTTGGGACCCCAAAACGGTGAGTAATAGTCCACGAAACGGGTCAGAATCGACAAAAACTGCGAGTGTTGATGACCGACACGTAAACGCACCTCGGGGTTCATCAATCATGGAAATCACTCCGGGACCTCAAAACAGTGAGTAATAGTCCAAGAAACGGGCCAGAATCAGCCAAAACTGCGAGTGTTAATGACCAACACGTAAGCACACCTTGGGATTCACCAACTATGGAAATCACTTCGGGACCCCAAAACGGTGAGTAATAGTCCATGAAATGGGTCAGAATTTGCCAAAACTGTGAGTGTTGAAGACAGATGCATAAACACAACATGGTGTTCGTCAATCGCGGAAATCACTCCGGGACCAAAAAACACTGATTAATAATGCACGGAACGGACCAGAATCAGCGAAAATTGTGAGTGTTGATGACCGACACGTAAACGCATCCCAGGGTTCGTCAATCGTGGAAATCACTTGGGGACCTGTCGTGGAGTTGTCACGGCAGATTTCCTCGTGTGCGGACTTAGTCATGAGGCCGACGCATCTAACTGGTAGCTTGAGAGGGGTTGAATGGGACGAGAGACGCGAGGGTTTACCCAGGTTCGGCCCGTCATGGTGGAGGTAAACTCCTACATCCTGCTTCATTGATATTGATGATGACGATGGTCACAATTACAAGGGTGCTCTTTTGCTACCTCTATCTCGAGAGCTATTGACTTGTCTGTCTCAGGCTTGTCCCCCTCTTGGGATGCCCTGCCCCTCCTTATATAAGTTGAAGAGGCGGGTTAAATGACTAGTCCTAGTAGGATTAGGATTACTCTATTACAAGTGGAGTCCTAGTCTTCCTTCCTTTGTAAGGGAATATTCCTTATGCCTTTCCTCTTAAGTCGGCGTAACATGAACCGGCCTTCCACGAATCACCTTCTGGGCCAGAATTGGCCAAAATTGTAAGTGTTGACGGGGGACACATAAACGCACCCTGGGAATCATCAATCGTGGAAATCGCTCTGGGACCCCAAAAAGGTGAGTAATAGTGCACGAAACGGACCAGAATCGGCCAAAATTGTGAGTGTTGATTACCGACATGTAAACGCACCGCGGGGTTCGTCAATCGTGGAAATCACATCAGGACGCCAAAACTGAGTAATAGCCCAAGAAACGGGGCAGAATCAGCCCAAACTGCGAGTCTTGATGACCAAGACGTAAGCACACCTTGGGGTTCGACAACCATGGAAATCGCCTTGGGGCCCCCAAACGGTGAATAATAGTCCACAAAACAGGCCAGAATCAACAAAAACCGCGAGTGTTGATGACCGATACATAAACGCACCCTGGGGTTCGTCAATCGTGGAAATCACTTCGGGACCCCAAAACAGTGAGTAATAGTCCATGAAATAGGCCAGAATCGGCCAAAACTACGAGTGTTGATGGAAGACACATAAACGCACCCCGTTGTTCATCAATCGTGGAAATCACTCTGAGACCCCAAACTGAGTAATAGTCCAGGAAATGGGCAAGAATCGGCCAAAACTGTGATTGTTCATGACCGACACGCAAGCGAACCTTTGGGTTCAACATCCATGGAAATCGCTTTGGGACCCCAAAACGGTGAGTAATAGTCCACGAAACGGGTCAGAATCGACAAAAACTGCGAGTGTTGATGACCGACACGTAAACGCACCCCGGGGTTCGTCAATCATGGAAATCACTCCGGGACCTAAAAACAGTGAGTAATAGTCCAAGAAACGGGCCAGAATCGGCCAAAACAGCGAGTGTTGATGACCAACACGTAAGCACACCTTGGGGTTCACCAACTATGGAAATCAATTCGGGACCCCAAAACGGTGAGTAATAGTGCATGAAATGGGTCAGAATTGGCCAAAACTGTGAATGTTGAAGACGGACGCATAAACACAACCTGGTGTTCGTCAATTGCGGAAATTACTCCGGGACCCAAAAACACTGAGTAATAGTGCACGGAACGGACCAGAATCGGCGAAAATTGTGAGTGTTGATGACCGACAAGTAAACGCATCCCAGGGTTCGTCAATCGTGGAAATCACTTGGGGACCTGTCGTGGAGTAGTCACGGCAGATTTCCTCGTGTGCGGACTTAGTCATGAGGCCGACGCATCTAACTGGTAGCTTGAGAGGGGTTGAATGGGACGAGAGACGCGAGGGTATACCCAGGTTCGGCCCCTCATGGTGGAGGTAAAATCCTACATCCCGCTTCATTGTTATTGATGATGACAATGCTCACAATTACAAGGGTGCTCTTTTGCTACGTCTATCTCGAGACCTATTGACTTGTCTGTGTCAGGCTTGTCCCCCTCTTGGGATGCCCTGCCCCTCCTTATATAACTTGAGGGGGCGGGTTAAATGACTAGTCCTAGTAGGATTAGGATTACTCTATTACAAGTGGAGTCCTAGTATTCCTTCCTTTGTAAGGGAATATTCCTTATGCCTTTCCTCTTAAGTCGGCGTAACATGAGCGGGCCTTCCACGAATCACCTTCTGGGCCAGAATTGGCCAAAACTGTAAGTGTTGACGGGGGACACGTATACGCACCCTGGGAATCATCAATCGTGGAAATCGCTCTGGGACCCCAAAAAGGTGAGTAATAGTGCACGAAATGGACCAGAATCGGCCAAAATTGTGAGTGTTGATTACCGACACGTAAACGCACCGCCGGGTTCGTCAATCGTGGAAATCACTTCGGGACCCCAAAACTGAGTAATAGCCCAAGAAACGGGGCAGAATCAGCCCAAATTGCGAGTCTTGATGACCAAGACGTAAGCAAACCTTGGGGTTCGACAACCATGGAAATCGCCTTGGGGCCCCAAAACGGTGAATAATAGTCCACAAAACATGCCAGAATCAACAAAACCGCGATTGTTGATGACCGACACGTAAACGCATCCGGGTTCGCTAATCGTGGAAATCACCGGGACCCCAAAGCAGTGAGTAATAGTCCATGAAACAGGCGTAATCGTCCAAAACTGCGAGTGTTGATGGAAGACACATAAATGCACCCGTTGTTCATCAATCGTGGAAATCACTCCGAGACCCCAAAACTGAGTAATAGTCCAAGAAACGGGCAAGAATCGCCAAAAGCTGCGATTGTTCATGACCAACACGCATAGCGAACCTTTGGGTTCAACAACCATGGAAATCGCTTTGGGACCCCAAAGCGGTGAGTAATAGTCCACGAAACGGGTCAATCGACAAAAACTGCGAGTGTTGATGATCGACACGTAAACGCACCTCGGGTTCGCAATCATGGAAATCACTCCGGGACCTCAAAACAGTGAGTAATAGTCCAAGAAACGGGCCAGAATCAGCCAAAACTGCGAGTGTTAATGACCAACACGTAAGCACACCTTGGGATTCACCAACTATGGAAATCACTTCGGGACCCCAAAACGGTGAGTAATAGTCCATATAATGGGTCAGAATTTGCCAAAACTGTGAGTGTTGAAGACAGATGCATAAACACAACATGGTGTTCGTCAATCGCGGAAATCACTCTGGGACCCAAAAACACTGATTAATAGTGCATGGAACGGACCAGAATCGGCGAAAATTGTGAGTGTTGATGACCGACAAGTAAACGCATCCTGTGGTTCGTCAATCGTGGAAATCACTTGGGGACCTGTCGTGGAGTTGTCACGCAGATTTCCTCGTGTCGGACTTAGTCATGAGGCCGACGATCTAACTGGTAGCTTGAGAGGGGTTGAATGGGACGAGAGGCGAGGGTTTACCTGTGTTCGCCCGTCATGGTGGAGGTAAACTCCTACATCCTGCTTCATTGATATTGATGATGACGATGGTCATGATTACAAGGGTGCTCTTTTGCTACCTCTATCTCGAGAGCTATTGACTTGTCTGTCTCAGGCTTGTCCCCCTCTTGGGATGCCCTGCCCCTCCTTATATAAGTTGAAGGGGCGGGTTAAATGATTAGTCCTAGTAGGATTAGGATTACTCTATTACAAGTGGAGTCCTAGTCTTCCTTCCTTTGTAAGGGAATATTCCTTATGCCTTTCCTCTTAAGTCGGCGTAACATGAGCGGGCCTTCCACGAATCACCTTCTGGGCCAGAATTGGCCAAAATTGTAAGTGTTGACGGGGGACACGTATACGCACCCTGGGAATCATCAATCGTGGAAATCGCTCTGGGACCCCAAAAAGGTGAGTAATAGTGCACGAAATGGACCAGAATCGGCCAAAATTGTGAGTGTTGATTACCGACACGTAAACGCACCGCCGGGTTCGTCAATCGTGGAAATCACTTCGGGACCCCAAAACTGAGTAATAGCCCAAGAAACGGGGCAGAATCAGCCCAAATTGCGAGTCTTGATGACCAAGACGTAAGCAAACCTTGGGGTTCGACAACCATGGAAATCGCCTTGGGGCCCCAAAACGGTGAATAATAGTCCACAAAACATGCCAGAATCAACAAAAACCGCGACTGTTGATGACCGACACGTAAACGCATCCCGGGGTTCGTCAATCGTGGAAATCACTTCGGGACCCCAAAACAGTGAGTAATAGTCCATGAAACAGGCCAGAATCGTCCAAAACTGCGAGTGTTGATGGCCGACACATAAATGCACCCCGTTGTTCATCAAACGTGGAAATCACTCCGGTACCCCAAAACTGAGTAATAGTCCAAGAAACGGGCAAGAATCGGCCAAAACTGCGATTGTTCATGACCAACACGCAAGCGAACCTTTGGGTTCAACAACCATGGAAATCGCTTTGGGACCCCAAAACGGTGAGTAATAGTCCACGAAACGGGTCAGAATCGACAAAAACTGCGAGTGTTGATGACTGATACGTAAACGCACCTCGGGGTTCGTCAATCATGGAAATCACTCCGGGACCTCAAAACAGTGAGTAATAGTCCAAGAAACGGGCCAGAATCAGCCAAAACTGCGAGTGTTAATGACCAACACGTAAGCACACCTTGGGATTCACCAACTATGGAAATCACTTCGGGACCCCAAAACGGTGAGTAATAGTCCATATAATGGGTCAGAATTTGCCAAAACTGTGAGTGTTGAAGACAGATGCATAAACACAACATGGTGTTCGTCAATCGCGGAAATCACTCTGGGACCCAAAAACACTGATTAATAGTGCATGGAACGGACCAGAATCGGCGAAAATTGTGAGTGTTGATGACCGACACGTAAACGCATCCCAGGGTTCGTCAATCGTGGAAATCACTTGGGGACCTGTCGTGGAGTTGTCACGGCAGATTTCCTCGTGTGCGGACTTAGTCATGAGGCCGACGCATCTAACTGGTAGCTTGAGAGGGGTTGAATGGGACGAGAGACGCGAGGGTTTACCCAGGTTCGGCCCGTCATGGTGGAGGTAAACTCCTACATCCTGCTTCATTGATATTGATGATGACGATGGTCATGATTACAAGGGTGCTCTTTTGCTACCTCTATCTCGAGAGCTATTGACTTGTCTGTCTCAGGCTTGTCCCCCTCTTGGGATGCCCTGCCCCTCCTTATATAAGTTGAAGGGGCGGGTTAAATGATTAGTCCTAGTAGGATTAGGATTACTCTATTACAAGTGGAGTCCTAGTCTTCCTTCCTTTGTAAGGGAATATTCCTTATGCCTTTCCTCTTAAGTCGGCGTAACATGAGCCGGCCTTCCACGAGTCACCTTCCGGGCCAGAATTGGCCAAAATTGTAAGTGTTGACGGCGGACACGTAAACGCACCCTGGGAATCATCAATCGTGGAAATCGCTCTGGGACCCCAAAAAGGTGAGTAATAGTGCACGAAACGGACCAGAATCGGCCAAAATTGTGAGTGTTGATTACCGACATGTAAACGCACCGCGGGGTTCGTCAATCGTGGAAATCACTTCAGGACCCCAAAACTGAGTAATAGCCCAAGAAACGGGGCAGAATCAGCCCAAACTGCGAGTCTTGATGACCAAGACGTAAGCACACCTTGGGGTTCGACAACCATGGAAATCGCCTTGGGGCCCCCAAACGGTGAATAATAGTCCACAAAACAGGCCAGAATAAACAAAAACCGCGAGTGTTGATGACCGATACATAAACGCACCCTGGGCTTCGTCAATCGTGGAAATCACTTCGGGACCCCAAAACAGTGAGTAATAGTCCATGAATAGGCGAAATCGCCAAAACTGCGAAAAGTTGATGGCCGACACATAAACGCACCCGTTGTTCATCAATCGTGGAAATCACTCCGAGACCCCAAACTGAGTAATAGTCCAAGAAACGGGCAAGAATCGGCCAAAACTATGATTGTTCATGACCGACACGCAAGCGAACCTTTGGGTTCAACATCCATGGAAATCGCTTTGGGACCCCAAAACGGTGAGTAATAGTCCACGAAACGGGTCAGAATCGACAAAAACTGCAAGTGTTGATGACCGACACATAAACGCACCCCGGGGTTCGTCAATCATGGAAATCACTCCGGGACCTCAAAACAACAAGTAATAGTCCAAGAAACGGGCCAGAATCGGCAAAACTGCGAGTGTTGATGACCAACACGTAAAGACACCTTGGGGTTCACCAACTATGGAAATCACTTCGGGACCCCAAAACGGTGAGTAATAGTCCATGAAATGGGTCAGAATTGGCCAAAACTGTGAGTGTTGAAGACGGACGCATAAACACAACATGGTGTTCATCAATCGCGGAAATCACTCCGGGACCCAAAAACACTGAATAATAGTGCACGGAACGGACCAGAATCGGCGAAAATTGTGAGTGTTGATCACCGACATGTAAATGCACCCCAGGGTTCGTCAATCCTGAAAATCACTTGAGGACCTGTCGTGGAGTTGTCACGGCAGATTTCCTCATGTGCGGACTTAGTCATGAGGCCCACGCATCTAACTGGTAGCTTGAGAGGGGTTGAATGGGATGAGAGACGCAAGGGTTTACCCAGGTTCGGCCCCTCATGGTGGAGGTAAGCGCCTACATCCTGCTTCATTGATATTGATTATGACGATGGTCACGATTACAAGGGTGCTCTTTTGCTACCTCTATCTCGAGAGCTATTGACTTGTCTGTCTCAGACTTGTCCCCCTATTGGGGATGCCCTGCCCCTCCTTATATATGTTGAAGGGGCGGGTTAAATGACTAGTCCTAGTAGGATTAGGATTACTCTATTACAAGTGGAGTCCTAGTCTTCCTTCCTTTGTAAGGGAATATTCCTTATGCCTTTCCTCTTAAGTCGGCGTAACATGAGCCGGCCTTCCACGAATCACCTTCTGGGCCAGAATTAGCCAAAATTGTATGTGTTGACGGGGGACACATAAACACACCGTAGGAATCGTCAATCGTGGAAATCGCTCTGGGACCCCAAAAAGCAGAGTAATAGTGCACGAAACGGACCGGAATCGACCAAAATTGTGAGTGTTGATTACCGACACGTAAATGCACCCCGGGGTTCGTCAATTGTGGAAATCACATCGGGACCCCAAAACTGAGTAATAGTCCAAGAAACGGGGCAAAATCAGCCCAAACTGCGAGTCTTGATGACCAAGATGTAAGCACACCTTGGGGTTCGACAACCATGGAAATTTCCTTGGGGCCTCAAAACGGTGAATAATAGTCCACAAAACGGGCCAGAATTGACAAAAACCGCGAGTGTTGATGACCGACACGTAAACGCACCCCGGGGTTCGTCAATCGTGGAAATGACTTCGTGACCCCAAAACAGTGAGTAATAGTCCAAGAAACGGGCCAGAATCGGCCAAAATTGCGAGTGCCGATGACTGACATGTAAGCGCACCTTGGGGTTCAGCAACTATAGAAATTGCTTCGAGACCCCAAAATGGTGAGTAATAGTCCACAAAACGGGCCAGAATTGACAAAAACCGCGAGTGTTGATGACCGACACGTAAATGCACGCTAGGGTTCGTCAATCGTGGAAATCACTCCGGGACGCCAAAACAGTTAGTAATAGTCCAAGAAACGGGCCAGAATCGGCCAAAACTGTGAGTGTTGATGACCGACATGTAAGCGCACCTTGGCTTTCGACAACTATGGAAATCGCTTCGGGACCCCAAAACGGTGAGTAATAGTCCACGAAACGGGTCAGAATTGGCCAAAACCGTGAGTGTTGATGACGGACAGGTAAGTGCACCCGGGCATCGTCAATCGTGGAAATCACTCCGGGACCCCAAAACGCTGAGTAATAGTGCATGAAACGGACTAGAATCGGCCAAAGTTGTGAGTGTTGATGACCGACATGTGAACGCACCCCAGGGTTCATCAATGGTGGAAATCACTTCGAGACCTATCATGGAGTTAGTTGTGAGGCCAACACATCTAATTGGTAGCTTGAGAGGGGTTGAACGGGACGAGAGACGTGAGGGTTTACCCAGGTTCGGCCCCTCATGGTGGAGGTAAAAGCCTACATACTGTTTCATTAATATTGATGATGACGATATTCAAGATTTGCTCTTTTGCTACCTCTATCTCGAGAGCTATTGACTTGTCTGTCTCAGACTTGTCCCCCTCTTGGGATGCCCTACCGCTCCTTATATAAGTTTAAGGGGCGGGTTACACGACTAGTCGTAGTAGTATTAGGATTACTCTATTACAAGTGGAGTCCTAGTCTTCCTTCCTTTTTAAGGGAATATTCCTTATGGGTTTCCTCTTAAGCCGACGTAACATGAGCCGGCCTTCCACGAACCACCTTCTGGGCCAGAATAGGCCAAAACTATAAGTGTTGACAGGGGACACGTAAATGCACCCTGGGGATCGTCAATCGTGGAAATCGCTCTGGGACCCCAACAAGCTGAGTAATAGTGCACGAAACGGGTTACTAATTTCTGGCCAAGTGATGGTGCTTGGTATATGGACTCACAACCAAAATCCTTTTCATGAATAATCAAACCAGAAACTGGGAATTGGAACAGTAGAGGTATCAATTCACTAGACAAATAGCTGGCTCTAGGCCAAAAAGTTGAGGAAAGTGCATGTGCTATTCTATGCTTACAAGAAACCAAGAGGGAGGATTTTGATGCTGCTTACATCAGGAATTTTTTCCCAAACAGGCTCAACAAATTTGCTTTCCTTCCTTCAATTGGAGCCTTTGGATGTCTTTTAATTACCTGGATTGGTTCCCTCTTTGAGGGGGAAGTCATTTTTCAAAATAGATTCTCATTAGCAATCAGGCTCACAAGTCTTCTGTCAAACCAATCATGGATTCTCACCAACATTTATGGTCCTTGTGAGCGAGCAGACAAAATTGAGTTCATCAACTGGTTTTCCAACATTCATATGACCCTAGACACTAATTGGATTCTAGTTGGGGATTTCAACTTCATTAGAGCTCCCTCTGACAGGAACAGGCCTGGTGGAGATGTTAATGAGATGCTTCTTTTTAATGAAGCTATCACTAACCTTGGATTGATTGAACTACCACTTCATGGTAGAAAATTCAGCTGGAGTAATATGCATGAGAGCCCTTTGCTGGTAAAATTGGATTGGTTTTTTACTTCTGCTTGTTGGATGACCAGTTTTCCTGATACAGTTGCTATGCCTCTTTCAAGACCCATTTCAGACCACCTTCCTTGTGTCATCAAAATTGGTACTTCTATTCCAAAGGCAAATGATTTAAATTTGAAAACTATTGGCTCAAACACTTTGATTTGAAAGATGTAGTCACTGCAGCTTGGAATATTCCTGTGGGTAATCTTGATGCAGCCAAAATTATTAATGCTAAGTTGAGAAGGGGAAGGGCTCTAAAGCAATGGGCTAGAAATCTTTCTTTCCTTAAAGCAAAAATTGCTGCAATCAATGAGGTGGTTTTCCTGCTTGACTTATTTGAGGAATTTAGGGATCTAGGAATTATGAATGGAACTGCAGGCAGATACTTAAAGAACATTTGCTCATTTTGCAAAAAAAAATATCAAAAGATCTACTGGAAGTAGAGAGGAAAGATTAAAGGGGTCAAATTTGGTGATGAGAACACAAAATTCTTCCATACAAAGGCCTCTATTAATTTCAGGCACAATCACATTGCAATGTTCAAAAATGAGGATCAATTGGAGATTACTGACCATGTAGGGAAAGCAGCTCTACTTTGGAATGCATTTAAGAAAAGACTAGGCCACTCTGAGAAAACCACAACGCACTTTGATCTGAATTCATTATATGATCATCAGGATGAACCTTCAGAATTTGATAACCTGGAATTTCCTTTCACCGAAGAAGAAATTAATGAGGTGGTCAAGCAATTGCCATCAGATAAGTCCTGGGTGATGGATTTAACAACGAGTTCTTAAAAAATTGCTGGGACATTATAAAACAAGATGTAATTAGATTGATTCATGAGTTCTATGAGGGACACATTTCTCTGGAGAGTATCAATTCTTCCTTCATTACATTAGTCCCAAAGGGACCCAGTCCAACAACTGCAAATGATTTCAAGCCTATATCCTTGCTGAACTGTTGCCTCAAGCTCATCACTAAACTCCCGGCTAATAGATTGCAAAAGATGATCCTCAAAATGGTCCACATTAACCAGTATGGTTTTCAAAAGGAAAGAGCAACACATGATTTTCTTGGCTGGGCTTATGAGTTCTTTCACCAATGCCATAAGTTAAAAGAGGAAGTGGTGGTGCTGAAGTTGGACTTTGAAAAGGCCTTTGACTTAATTGAGCATATTGCAATCATTGATATTCTCAAAGCAAAGGGGTTTGGAGATAGGTGGATTGTATGGATTAAAATGTTGTTCACTTCTGCATTATCCCAAGTTCTTCTCAATGGGATTCCTGGAAAGAAGTTTTATTGTCTTAGATGAGTAAGACAAGGGTACCTCCTCTCCCCCCTTCTCTTTGTGCTTGCTGCTGATCTTCTCCAGTCAATCATGAATAAACCAATGAGTTTGGGTCTTCTCACACCAGCTCTGCAAGTAAATTCATGTCCTGACTTCCCTATAGTGCAATATCCTAATGACACATTTATTATCATCCAAGATGATGCCACGCAGCTCCATTGTCTCAAAGCTCTCCTCAATACTTTTGCTGAAGCTACTCGTTTAAAGGTCAATTACAAAAAATCAAATCTCATTTCCATTAATGTGAATGATGAGAAGATGGAAATCTTGACCAACACTCTGAACAGGAAAAAGGGATCATTTCCTTTCAACTACCTGGCATACCAGTGGGCCTTTACAAGCCAACAGTGGAGAAATGTATGCCCCTGGTGAAAAGAGTTGCGAAATAATTGGTAGGCCTGTCTGCGTTCATGACTCTTGCTCGAAGGTTGCTCTTGGTTAAATCAGTGCTCAACTCACTTATTATTTAATTCATGGGTTGCCTTGATGTACATGTGACTATCAAAACTCAGTTCATAAAATACCTCAGACATTGCATCTTGAGAGGGCCAAACTTAGAAGATCATAGACCTGCTATGGCATCTTGGTTCATTGTCTGTAGGCCCAAAAGTCAAGGTGGACTTGGAGTCATGAACATTTTATTGCAAAATCAAGCCTTGCTTCTCAAGAACCTTCACAAATTTTATAATATGGAAAACATCCCCTGGGTCAATCTCATTTGGGAAGCTTACTATCAAAATGACACACTCCCTGGGCAAAAATGGGAAGGATCTTTCTGGTGGAAGTGCAACTTGAGACTCATAGATAACTTTAAATCCATGGCAAGATGTTCAAAAGGAGATGGAAGAACTGCCCTTTTTTGGTCTGATCTTTGGCACACTGCTTGCATGCATCAATCCTTCCCACACCTATACTCGTTTGTAAAAGACCAACATCTATCAGTACAAAGGGTTTTGCAGCATGAATATTTGGAAGACCTATTTCATCTACCACTTACTGAGCAAGCTTTTATGGAATTTGAATTGATGGAAGAAATTTGTGATAACCTAAGAAGGTCTGAATACAGTGACCACTTGGATTCCTGGAGCTACATGTGGGGAAATGCTACTTTCTCTTTGGCCAAGGCTTATAAAATTATGATAGGAGTTAATGTGCTGCCAGAGCAATTCCAGTGAATTTGGAAGAGCTCTTGCCAGCCAAAGCACAAGGTGTTTTTCTAGAGACTGCTTCATGATAGGCCGAATACAAAGAATCTTATCAGGAGGAAATCTTTTCATCTGGATAACCACAATTGTGCTACTCTTAACTGCCCATAGGAAGAAACACTTCAACACCTATTTTGGACAGGACCATTCGCTACATAATGTTGGGACACAATTTGTCCAGCTAGATAAAGAAATTTACCCATCATGGAAGCTCTTGTGAACCTAAGGGATAATTTGCAGCAAGCTTTCTCCATGGAGATCATAATGTTTGCATCATGGGCCATATGGATAGTCAAGAATGATAAAATCTTCCAAAACATCCTTCCAAGCATCAACAGATGGAAAACCATCTTCGATTCAGAGCTACAACTACTCAAATTCAGAATTAAGGACAAATATGCTGCCTCTTTCAACACTTGGTTGGGCAATCTTCTTTTGTAGCTTAATAGTGGCTCTGTAGATTAGATTAGTGTAGATCTTTGATTTTTTTGGGGCTTATCTCAAGCCTTGTAATCTTCTGTACTCATTGTTTTATGAATAATATAAAAATTGTAATGGGGTTTTGCCCTAATATGTACAGTCAAAACAATAGTCCATGAAACGGGTCAGAATCGGCCAAAACCGCGAGTGTTAATGACCGACACCTAAACGCACCCTGGTCTTCGTCGATCGTGGAAATCACTTCGGGACCCCAAAACTGAGTAATAGTCCAAGAAACGGGCCAGAATTGCCCAAAACTACGATTGTTGATGACCTACAAGTAAGCGCACATTGGGGTTCAAGAACCATGGAAATCGCTTTGGGACCCCAAGACGATAAGTAATAGTCCATGAAACGGGCCAGAATCGGCCGAAGCTGCGAGTGTTGATGACCGACACGTAAATGCACCCCGGGGTTCGTCAATCGTGGAAATCACTTCGGGACCCCAAAACTGAGTACTATTCCAAGAAACGAGCCAGAATAGACCCAAACTGCGAGCCTTGACGACCAACACGTAAGAACGCCTTGGGTTGTGACAACCATGGAAATCTCTTTGGAACCCAAACACGGTGAGTAATAGTCCATGAAAGAGCCCAGAATCAGACAAACCTAGGATTACTGATGAACGATACATAAACGCACCCCGGGGTTCGTCATTCAAGGAAATTACTCAGGGACCCCAAATCAGCGAGTAATAGTCCCCGAAGCAGGCTAGAATCAGCCAAAACTACGAGTGTTGATGACCGACACATAAATGCACCCGGTGTTCGTAAATCATGGAAATCACTCCGGGATCCCAAAACTGAGTAATAGTCCAAGAAACGAGCCAGAATTGACAAAAACTGTAATTGTTGATGACCGACACGTAAGCGCACCTTGGGGTTCAACAACCATGGAAATCACTTCGGGACCCCAAAACGGTGAGTAATAGTCCATGAAACGGGCCAGAATCGGCCAAAACTGCGAGTGTTGATGATCGACACATAAACGCAACCCGATGTTCGTCAAACACGGAAATCACTCCGGGACCCCAAAACTAAGTAATAGTCCAAAAAAACGGGCCAGAATCGCCCAAAACTATGATTGTTGATGACCTACGCGTTAGTGCACCTTGGGGTTCAACAACCATGGAAATCGCTTTGGGACCCCAAAACGATGAGTAATAGTCCATGAAACGGGCCAGAATCGGCCAATACTGGGAGTGTTGATCACGGACACGTAAATGCACCCCGGGGTTCGACAATCGTGAAAATCACTTCGGGACCCCAAAACTGAGTAATAGTCCAAGAAACGGGCCAGAATCGACCCAAACAGCGAGCCTTAATGACCAACACTTAAGCACACATTGGAGCGTGACAACCATGGAAATCACTTTGGAACCCCAACACGGTGAAGAATAGTCCATGAAAAGCCCAGAATCAGACAAACCTAGGATTATTGATGAATGATATAAACGCACCCCGGGGTTCGTCAATCATGGAAATCGCTGAGGAACCCCAAATCAGTGAGTAATAGTCCATGAAATGGGCCAGAATCGGCCATAACTACGAGTGTTGATGACCAACACATAAACGCACCCCGGTGTTCGTCAATCGCGGAAATCACTCCGGGACCCCAAAACTGAGAAATAGTCCAAGAAACAGGCTAGAATCGGCCAAAACTGCAATTATTTATAACCGACACGTAATCGCACCTTGAGGTTCAACAACCATGGAAATCACTTTGGGACCCCAAAAAGGGCGAGTAATAGCCCACGAAATGGGTCAGAATCGACATAAAATGCGAGTGTTGATGATCGACATGCAAACGCACCCCGGGGTTCTCAATCGTGGAAATCACTCCGGGACCCCAAAACAGTGAGTAATAGTCCAAGAAACGGGTCAGAATCGGGCAAAACTGCGAGTGTTGATGACCGACACGTAAGCGCACCTTGGGGTTCAAATACTATGGAAATCGCTTTGGGACCCCAAAACGGTGAGTAATAGTCTATGAAACTAGTCAGAATTGGCAAAAACTATGGGTGTTGACGGGGGACATGTAAACGCACCCCGAGGATCATCAATCGTGAAAATCGCACTGCGACCCCAAAACTCGGAGTAATAGTGCACGAAACACATCAGAATCGGCCAAAACTGTGAGTGTTGATGACCGATACGTAAACGCACCCCAGGGTTCATCAGTCAAGAAAATCACTTCGTGACCCCAAAACGAGGAATAGTCCAAGAAACAGGCCAAAATCAGCCCAAACTGCGAGTCTTAACGACCAACACGTATGCACACCTTGGGGTTTGACAACCATGGAAATCCCTTCGGGACCCCAACACGGTGAGTAACAGTCCATGAAAGAGCCCAGAATTGGACAAACCGAGGATTATTGATGACCGATACATAAACGTACCCGTGGTTCGTTAATCATGGAAATCGCTCAGGGACCCCAAATCAGTGAGTAATAGTCCATGAAACGGGCTAGAATTGGGCAAAACTGCGAGATGACTGACACATAAACGCACCGCGGTGTTCATCAATCATGAAAATCACTCCGGGAGCCCAAAACAGAGCAATAGTCCAAGAATCGGGCCAGAATCGGCCAAAACCGTGATTGTTGATGAACGACACGTAAGCGCACCTTGGGGTTCAACAACCATGAAAATCGCTTTGGGACCCCAAAACGGTGAGCAATAGTCCACAAAACGGGCCAGAATCGATAAAACCGCGTGTGTTGATGACCGACACGTAAACGCACCCTGGGTTCGTCAATCGTGGAAATCACTCCTGGACCCCAAAACAGTGAGTAATAGTCCAAGAAACGGGCCATAATCAGCCAAAACTCCGAGTGTTGATGACCGACACAGAAGCGCACTTTGGGGTTCAACAACTACGGAAATCGCTTCGGGACCCCAAAATGGTGAGAAATAGTGCACGAAACGGGTCAGAATTGGCAAAAACTGTGAGTGTTGACGACGGACACGTAAATGTACCTCGGGGATCGTCAATCATGGAAATCGCTCTGGGACCCTGAAACGCTGAGTAATGGTGCATGAAACGGACCAGAATCGGCCAAAGTTGTGAGTGTTGATGACCGACATCTAAACGCACCCCAGGGTTCGTCAATCGTGGAAATCACTTCGGGACCTGTCGTGGAGTTGTCACGGTAGATGTCGTCGTGTGAGGACTTAGTTGTGAGGCAAACGCATCTAATTGGTAGCTTGAGAGGGGTTGAACGGGACGAGAGACGCGAGGGTTTACCCAGGTTCGGCCCCTCATGGTGGAGGTAAAAGCCTACATCCTGTTTCATTAATATTGATGATGACGATGCTCACAATTACAAGGGTGCTCTTTTGCTACCTCTATGTCGAGAGCTATTGACTTGTCCGTCTCATACTTGTCCCCCTCTTGGGGTGCCCTGCCCCTCCTTATATAAGTCGAGTTACACGACTAGTCCTAGTAGGATTAGGATTGCTCTATTACAAGTGGAGTCCTAGTCTTCCTTCCTTTGTAAGGGAATATTCCTCATGCCTTTCCTCTTAAGCCAACGTAACATGAGCCGGCCTTCCATGAATCGCCTTATGGGCCAGAATTGGCCAAAACTATAAGTGTTGACGGGGGACACGTAAACGCACCCTGGGGATCGTCTATCGTGGAAATCCCTCTAGGACCCCAAAAGGCTGAGTAATAGTGCACGAAATGGACCAGAATCAGCCACGTAAATGCACACCAGGGTTCGTCAAACGTGAAAATCATTTTGGGACCCCAAAACTGAGTAGTAGTCCAAGAAATGGGCCAGAGTCAGCCCAAACTGCGGGTCTTGATGACCAAGACGTAAGCATGCCTTGGAGTTCGACAACCATGGAAATCGCTTTGGGACCCCAAAACGGTGAATGTCCATGAAAGAGCCCAAAATCGGACAAACTTAGGATTATTAATGAACGATACATAAACGCACCACGGGGTTCATCAATCATGGAAATCGCTCAGGGACCCCAAAATCAGTGAGTAATAGTCCTTGAAACGGACTAGAATCGACCAAAACTGAGAGTGTTGATGATTGACACATAAACGCACCCTGGTGTTCGTTAATCGTGGAAATCACTCCGGGACCCCAAAACTGAGTAGTAGTCCAAGAAACGGGCCAGAATCGGCCAAAACTGCGATTGTTGATGACCGGCACGCGAGCGCTCTTAGGGTTCAACAACCATGGAAATCACTTTGGGACCCCAAAACGGTGAGTAATAGTCCACAAAACGGCTAGAATCGACAAAAACAACGAGTGTTGATGACCGACACGTAAACGCACCCCGGGGTTCGTATGATGGAAATCACTCCGGGACCCCAAAACAGTGAGTAATAGTCCAAGAAACGGGCCAGAATCAGCAAAAACTGCAAGTGTTGATGATCGACACATAAGCACACTTTGGGGTTCAATAACTATGGAAATCACTTCAGGACCCTAAAATGGTGAGTAATAGTCCATGAAACGGGTCAGAATTGCCAAAACTGTGAGTGTTGACGACGGACACGTAAACGCACCCCAAGGATCTTCAATCGTGGAAATCGCTCTAGGACCCAAAAACGCTGAGTAATAGTGCATGAAACGGAACAGAATCGGCCAAAATTGTGAGTGTTGATGACTGACACGTAAACGCACCCCAGGGTTGGTCAATCTTGGAAATCACTTTGGGACCTCTCGTGGAGTTGTCATGACAGATGTCCTTGTGTGATGACTTAGTCGTGAGGCCAACGCATCTAACTGGTAGCTTGAGAGGGGTTGAACGGGATGAGAGACGCGAGGGTTTACCCAGGTTCGTCAAGGCGACCACGCATCTCGTATTCTTACTCCCTGTTACTCATGAGATGAGACGTGCGTTAGGTAGTTTTGTGGTGCTCTGCTGAAGGTGGTAGGTTAAGAGGATTACGTACGTGTGCTGTAATATAAGTTTCCTGTGTGTTTTGTCTGTCTCATGAAGAAACGTGGTAATTAAGCTGGTAGGCCGGCAATGTTGCCTGTTACCCATGACCATGAGAGATGAGATGAAATGATTGATGCCTGGAGGAAGAGGAGGTGGTAGGTTGTGGTTGATGGATGCTTGTTGAATGTGAAGCAGCAGCAGCTGTGTGTTTTGCTCTGTCTCGTTGGTTGTCTTGTGAGTCACGTTGATTGGGTGGTGATCACAAGGAACCCTTTAGGTGTGCTACTCATGGACTACAAATTTCAACATTGTGAAACAAGCCAATGTCTTACCTTTCCAGCCTGCTAGATCAAATATGTCGTCTACACAATGCCACCTCACTAGACAAAATGTGCCATGGTGTCGCTCAAGTGGATGGATCTAACATTGAAATACATCTGAATACGTTTGCTTGTTTGGGTGACAAGTAATATGGATCGGAGGGAGTACCAAAACAGACAAGTAATATGCATCAGAGGGAGTACTAGACTGACCTCACCTAACCTGGATTCCTTGGAACAAATTTGTTAACACGAATTATCAATGGTAATACTAGCATATTATCCATCAACTGGTCTGGTCTGGTCTGGGCTGGGTTGATGGATGATGACATGATGATTTCCTTCTCCAACTAGATGATGACATTATGATGTCCATAACCCTTAACTAAAGCACAAAGCCGCAGAGATATGAGATCTCTCCTCCTGATATTATTTTTATGCCATTCTTATTCCTCTAGTTTGCGAGGGCATCTCATTATGTCGCTCACTCTTTCATCTCCGCCAGATGACATCTCACTCGTCTCCAGGTGAGAACAACACACAAGGGCCAAACAAGTGGGAAGGTTGACCACTCTTGAACAACATTGTACTGTAGTATATTTGTGCACATTAACTGCCTGCCAATGGCTCAACATTGTATTGTACTCCCTCCGTTTCCAAATAATTGTCTTTCTAGCCATCTCAAATGGACTACAACATACGGATGTATGTAGACATGTTTTAGAGTGTAAATTCACTCATTTTGCTCCGTATGTAGTCGCTTGTTGAAATCTCTAGAAAGACAATTATTTAGGAACGGAGAGAGTAGTATATTTGTGCACATTAACTACCTACCAGCTGAATCAAATCATCCACTTACTTTACTCCTAACAATACAAACACCACTTGCTTTCTTCCTAAGGGAAAATACTGTACACCACTTGCTGCTCTGCTCTGCTCTGCTCTGACTTCACATGCACTGATGGAGGGTTCTGGAGCGGACAGCAACAGCTCCTAGGCGCAGCTGTTTATTATTGCATTGCATTACTGGAATGGCATCCAGAAGTTGACCCCCCATCATTTCATTTGCTCCAAGAAATGGCACCAAATGAGCTCCAATTTGTCTCTCTCTTTGTGTGTCTGTATAACTAGAGGATGGATTCATGGAGGCAGATGTCAAGCCAAAGTAGTAGTAGCTGAGGTCTCAAGAAAGGGGGAAGGAAGATGGAGAGGGGCAAGTCTGAGCTGAGGATGGCCATGGAGGACCTCTGCTTGCTCACCTCGGGAGACGGTGAAGATCAGGAGCAACAGCGGAAAATGAGGTCATCCACCATGGATCTCCTCTGCGTCTCCAACCAGCTTCTCCATGTCCTTGGTCAGTTACTTACATTCACATGAAACCCAGCTTGTTTTCTTCTCTCTTTTTAAACCTTGGTTTGCTCTTTTTACCGGTCGTGGATATGATTTTTTTTTCTTTTTTCCTTGCTCACGTATATATTTGGTCTTGTATGACTCAGTGGCGCAGCTACGTAAGATTCTTTGGGCGGGCCAAACAGGCAGATTAAAGCTAACCTCACAATTTTTTCTTTAATGGCCTCCTCAATCCTTCACTGTTTGTTGCTACGCTGGGCGGGCCATAGCCTGGTTTTCCCCGAACGTAGCTCCACCCCTGGTATGACTCTGCTATTCGCTGGTGTGTTTTGTGTGCATGTGTTTGTGTTGGCTGTGTGCATCCTAGCTATGTTGAGGCCGGGTGTGTGCTCATTATGTTTGTATGCCCTTGATGCTCCGTTTTGAGTCAATAAAATCCACGCTTTATCCAAAAAAACCTTGGCTTGCTCTTCTTTCACTACAAATATATCTGTAAATTCTAGGTTGAACTAACAAGTTCTTTGCTTTGTTTTCGCCGCCCAAGACGCGATAGGGCCAACCCTACTAGTCCTCAGCCAAGACATTCAGCAAAATGTTCAGGTGATTGCTCCTTGTACGAAACTAATCTTACTCCCATGTTGCCCTGCATTCTGCATTGCGTTTGTTTACATAACTAACTAAGCACCCAAGCATGCAAACTCCGTGTGTTAATTGCAGTCAAGTGATATACAGTTATCTACCTTCCCTTTGCAGAGATTACAAGATCTCCATGCAAGGGACAAGGCAAAATACACGAGCTTGATGGCGATCGTGATGGAAGAAGTTGAGGAAGGGACCTCAAAGAAGGCCAACAGTTGTACGAGAGCAATTATCTGGCTGGCTAGGTAACTTCGCTCTACTTTTACTGTCTGCCCATCTAACATATGTTCTTGTATGCCATACATGTCAATTCTGTTTCAACACCTTCGTTCTCAAGTGTCGCGAAATGCCCTGGGTTTAGGTCGGTGAATTTCTCGATACATTTGCTGGAGAGATTAGTGAAGAACCGAGAGTCAAGCCTGCAAGAGATGGTGGAAGAAGCATACAAGAGCACCCTCAAGCCGTTCCATGGGTGGATCTCATCTCATCAGCTGCTTATAGGGTATGATCACTTTGATCCAGTTGACATACTTTTGTTCATTTTATCAAAAAGGTACTGTTGTTCATAATACACATTTAATTTACGTGACAATATAAGCCACTCCCTCCGTTCCAAACTAAAACCATGACACTTATGTTGGAACAGAGGGAGTAGCAATTTTCCGGAAATTGTTGACACGATATACCGAGTTCTTGTTTTTGGTAAAAGGGCAATATATTAATATTGAGTTGTGCCCGCTGAACTAATGTGCTGAGCATAGTTGCAAACTGTCAGGTAGCACTGCACCTCATTCCAGAAAGAGACATCTTCATTCAGTTGCTGATGGGGAACTGCCAGGATCACGAGGATTTTGGGGAAGATGTTATGGTCTTGGCCTCCATTGTACAGCCTTTGCTAGAGGAGATCAATGTCATTTTGGTCCGTGTTCAACATTGTCCACGCGTACACCTTCTTAATGATTCAGCCACTGCATTGCATTGCATTGCATTGAAGACATGTGTTTGTTACTGCGGTTTTTCATGGTTGTTACTTTACAGGTAATGGACAGGCTGAGATCCACGACGATGCCTTAAAGAAGGGAACGACATAGACAGCGCCGCCACCGCCGGCCTTTGCAGTAGTCAAAAGCAAGTTTTCACTCAGATCTGTTCAAAGAAACTTCATCTCTCGTGCACGGGCCGCCGCGTCCTGCGACGTCCCCGGGAGCGGGATCCCAAGATCCGCCGCCACCGGCGCCGCCACAAGGACCCACCACCCGACCGTCATCCCTGAAGGGGACGACGCCACCACCGTGCTCGGATCCGGCATCACGCCAACGCCTTCGGCCGCCCCCAATCAGATCGGTGAAGGAGGACGGCGCCTGAGCCCGACCACCCGAAGGAGACGATCTGGGGCGGGAAACCCCAGATCCGCAGCCGCCAGGCCCCGCAGCGTTGCCGGGATCCCATCAGGCCGCCGCCCGAGTGCGCCAACTCCGCCTCCATGCTGTATGCCCAGGGACGCCGATGCATCTTAGCCAGAGGATCTCCTCGTGAAGAAAGGAGGAGGGCCCGCCGTCCGCCGTCCGCCCGCTCACCGGCCTCCTTCAGCGGTGGCGGGGAAGAAGGGGAGGAGGGAGGTCAAGGGCGGCGGCGGTTGGGGCGCCCGAGTCGCCCCCCCTGGAGGCAACACGAGAGATGGGTACTTTTGTTGAATAACAAGGAATTCCTGTTTTGATCCGCACCAACCAAATGACGCGAAGAAGAGAAAATATTAAAATGAAGTTATCTAATGTAATTTTTCTGCAGTTATCAACTGTTTAGAGAAGTTCACAGATATTTAAGCTCTGTATTATCCCCAGTTTGATTTATATACTTGCTTGCACGCATCTTTTCTATTTTCCGCGTGTACTGAAAGAAATGTACCAACGCATGCATGTTTTTTTAGAGAAAAGGTGTCGGCCGAGCCCGAGAAAACGCTCGAACCTAACTTGGCTTTGAATTAACAAAGCCATCAACCAGCCAGGATTACACGGAGTAGTTACAAAGTAAAGAAACAAGAAACGGCAAAGATACAGAGAGCTGTAACAACTTACAACCAAGTAGTGATACTTGCAAACACAAGATAGTAAAAGGAGCATAGTCAGGATCACCAAGGTCACACACCAAGAGTAGCAGCCACACCAACAGCAGAGTGAGGGGTAGCACGAACCAGCATCGACAACCACCATCTCCTCGCCTACTCCCGTAGAACATGCCAATATCGACAAGCCAAACGCTTCTACCTCCGAAGAAGACCACTATCTTCTCGCCCTGGCTCGAAGGGCGCCGCACCGTCGGAAGGCAGAGTGCTCGCCATAGAGCCGAATGGACACAACCAGGTGGCAGCTCAGGCATGAGGGAGCAGAGCACCACCTCCGCTGGGTTGCCACAACCTCACCACCACCTGATGATAACCACACGTCCAGACGCAAGCTCTAGAATGCCGGCACAAGACGAAGACCGCGCGGAGAAGATGAAGAACAAAGAGCAGATCGCCGCCACCTGGTCCTCAGCAAGCAGAGAAGCACCATCCACACCCCCGCGAACCCCAGATGACGCCTCCAGGGAGGTAACGCCATCGACATGCCGCCACCGCCCACAAGGGGAACCAGGGCTTTCACCCAAGCAGGAGTGAGGAAGAAGGAGGCGGAAGGGGATCTCGATGAGGCCTCCAAGAAGGGGACCGACTCCAAGAATTGGAGCCGGCCTCGCCGTGGCCGCCAAAGGCCAAGGGTTTCCCCCGGTCCCACACTCCACACCCAACCACCCGGACCCGAGAGCACGAGCCATTGCGGCGAAGTTGCCATGGCCGGATCAGACCGGTGGGTGCATCCACGAGCAGAGGACCTCGATCTTCACCGGAGCCTGCACACGTGCCACAACCTTGTCGCCCGCACAACCAAAGTTGCAGTACAACACTCGCGGCCGCCGCTCGCCGCAGAGTCGGCACCGCCCAGGCACCCGAGGCCGCCGCCCCGGTATCCACCCACCACGAGCATCTCCACCAACACCGCGAACAACCCCTACACCACCCTAGAACGACGGACCAGCACCACCATGAGAACCACCAGGGAAGGGGCCTGCAGCGGTCGAACACGCCAGATCCAGATCCAACTGGGAGTGAACCCCAAATCCCCAATCGACGCGGCAGCACGGGGGCAGGGGCAGCACACCCAGGCCGAGCAGAGGAGCCACATCCCCTTGCCAGCCTCCCGCCGGCCAAGCAAGGGCCACCGGCCGCCACCAGCACAGATCTGGGAGGCAGGCCACCATGGCGGCCAGGCAGGGGCTAGATCCCAGGCTGCCCCCAAAGCACAGCAAGGACAACGACCTCCATGGCCGGCGCCGCAGCAGCCAGATCCGGGGGTGAGCGCCGCGCCGGGATGGGTTGACGGGGAGGAGTGGTCGCCAGCGAGGATGGGATGGAGGGGGCGCGCGTCCGGTCGGGGGAGCACGCAGGGACGCCCCGCCGCCGCCAACCACTGCACGGGCGAGACCATGCATGTTTTCCGGTAAGATTTGTGAACTTGTGTGAAGAAAAGCGAAAAGGTGACAACACGGTTCATGCTTTGTCAAAGTAGTGGCTGCACCCAACTTCGGTGCACCCACATAGTGAACAGTAAATTCAATAAAATAAAAATTCAAAAAATTCTTTATCTCTTATACTGTAATTGATATACTATGGTGTAACATTTTTGATTCTGTTACACGTCTCTCCCTCTCTCTCTCTCTGCGCACGCGCGGTTAGCCGTCGCTCTCCCCGTCTATCTCTCTCTGCGCGTGCGGTTAGCCGTCGCTCTCTCTGTCTATCTCTCTCTCTCACCTTGATGGAATTTGATTCTGCCGTTAGCTGTTGCAATCTTGAGCCCAGAAGCAGCAAGCAAGGACGCCTCTGCACCTGCATGCGTGGCATCGACGACGCATGTGCACCTCATACAGGTACAGCCAGGAATTAATGGGTGGTACCCGACTTGAGTTTGCATTTGCAATTCACCCGTCTCGTCTAGTAAAAACTGACTCCCAACAAATTAAATGGTAGGCTTCAGAATTTGGTAGGGTGAAAATCCCAACAGCATGTGATCGATGGTACCGTCCTTGCTGCTTTCTGTTGTTCAGTTGGCGAGGACGAATAATGTACTAGTGATGGCAACAGCTAACAACATAGCTAGGGAGGTACGGTGCATGATTCTTGTGTTTCTTCTAATTATATGGCGCGGACAAACCCATATATATGGCATGCACCTGAACTGAACTGAACTTCCATCTCCATCTCTCTCTCTCTCTCTCGCCTTGATGGAATTTGATTCTGCCGTTAGCTGTTGCAATCTTGGGCCCGGAAGCAAGCGATCATGCAGCTGCATGCGTGGGATGCATGCATGTGCAGCTCATACATACAGGAATGGATGGTACTTTGTTGTACCGCTTTGTATGCGTACTATACTATACATTTGCAATTCAATCGACTTGTCTAATAAAAGAACCGACTCGTAAGATAGCAACCAATTTCTCCACACTTCCTATTCAATTTGCACTAGCCTTTTAACTACAGTTTATGAATATGTCATAGAAATATGTAGAGTAAATTCCATTCTTCACCCCTAAGTTGAAGGGTCGACGAAGGACATGCTGCCCCCTGCTCCTCTTGCCACCCCCATCATCATTGCCACACAAGTCACAGCCACCGAATGGGCAGGGACAATGATCCTACGCATGAAGTCGAAGCTATAACGTTGCGGGGCGATGCGGCGGCAATGATGACACGTGGTGGACATGTCATGCTATGTTGATGCAAGGCGTGTTTTTTTTTCTCATGCGAGACTTAGAAATATATCCCTCTCTTCCTCTCTCGTCGTCTTACTCCATCTTCCTCTCGATCTTAGATCCACCAGGTAGCTAGGTACATCACACATTGTCGGCGGCTCCCCGTGGCATGGGCGGGCGACCAAGTCCGACGGCGAGGGTGTCCGTCGGAAGACAAGGATTACAATAATTTGTCGCACCGATGACCCTGGATTGGAGTGCGTTTGTGTTTCCCTTTCTTCAGGAAAACATACATTACTTGTGTAAGAAAAGGAACATCTATCCCTCAGTTGCCTATTTTTTTATCAATCAATATATTTCTTTCCAAATGTTAAAAAAGGTCTTACGTAGGCTACTATTTTTTTTTGAGGGGACGTAGGCTACTATTTATCTTCTTCCTTCATGCATATCTATTGTTTACCATCTCTCCCATCCAACCGACTCGCCTTGCAGCCCTATGGGCAAAGTTGGAACAAAAAAAGTCATTGACTTTAGCTACGTTGGGTGCGGTGTATTCTTTCACCAAACTTTAGTGAGGATTCGATGAATTTTGTTAGTGTTGAAATACATTGCTCATCTCTCTCTCTCTCTCTCTCTCTCTCTCTCTCTCTCTCTCAACCAACTTGATGGAATTTGATTCTGCCGTTAGCTGTTACAATCTTGAGCCCGAAAACAGCAAAGCGAGGACGCCCCTGCACCTGCATGCGTGGGATGCACGTGCAGTCTATACAGACAGGAAAGCATGGGTGGTACTGCTTGTACCCAACTTGAGTTTGCATGCGTACCAGCTAAACATTTGCAATTCAACCGACTGCCCGGTCTAGTAAAAACTGACTCCCAACAGAATGATGGGAGGATTTAGAATTTGCTAGGCTGAAAATCCCAACAGAATGTGATCCTAGCGTCCTTGCTTTCTGTTGTTTTGTTGGTGAGAAGGACTGTACTAGTGATGGCAACAACTAACAACATAGGCGCAGGTACGGTACGGTTAATGATTCTTGTGTTTCTTCTAATTATTTGTACTTCGTTATTCTTCAGTTATGTGCATCGATTCCAATGCGATGTGTTCTTCTAGGAAGTAGAGTATGGGATCAGAGGACAAGCAGGATTGTAATAATGGGGTGATTCTGTTGCTAGCGTCCAGAGTGAGTAGTAACTTCATTTTGAGTTGTTGTTCGTTGTTCTCAGCTTCTATATATGGTTTTGGTAGGCTGTAGCCCTTCATCAGCTTTGCGCATGTCTTGGATGTTCATTTTGGGAGCTATGCACAACACTCGCGGCATAGGCGGCCGTGGAGAGCAGAGAGATTTGTCAGCACGGGAGACACGACAATGTGGACTGATTGTTTGGCTCTTTGATCGGTGACACAGACGAATATATATATAGCACCTCAAGTTGGATGATGCTTTTCTATCTCTCACCCTCATGAAATTTGATGCTATTAGAAGTCGCTTTCTCTCTCGCACCTTGATGAAATCCGATATTGTTAGTCATCGCTTTCTCCCTCTCCGGGTTGTTAGCTGTTGCCATCCTCGGCACGGCAGGAGGATTTGCCGAGGATTGCAACAGCTAACTGCCCGGAGAGGGAGAAAGCTACAGCTAACAGCATCGGATGTCATCAAGGTTTGGGAGTCAAAGAGACGGCTAACAACATCACATTTCATGAGGGTGAGAGAGAGAAAACAATATCCATTTCTTCAGCATCTGGGACTGAGAGATGGCGCTTGGTGTAGTAATAACTAATATCCGGGAGAGGAGAGGAGAGGAGCAAGAGAAAGAGCAGCAGCATATATAGGAGGAGACATGGCGCTGTACGTAGGTGGGTGTCTCTGATTGATGGCGCGTAGAGAAAGAGCAGCAGCATATATATAGCATGCATGCACATGAACTTCCATGGAATTTGATTCTGTTATACGATTGCTAGCTAGCTGCATCTCTCTGCCTGTGTGTGCGCCGTTAGCCGTCCCTCTCCATCTCTCTCTCTCTCTCTCGCCTTGATGGAATTTGATTCTCGTTAGCTGTTGCAATCTTGGGCCCGGAAGCAGCAAACAAGGACGCCCATGCACCTGCATGCATACGTGGCATGCATGTGCAGTTAATGAATGTGTGATACTTTGTTGTACCCCACCAATTGAGCTTTGTATGCGTAGTGTATATTTCCAATTCAATCGATTCGTCTAATAAAAAACCGACTGGTAAGATAGCAACCAATTTCTCCACACTTTCTATTCAATTTGCACTAGCCTTTGAACTATAGTTTAAGAATATGCCATAGAAATATTTAGAGTAAATTCCATTCTTTACCCCTAAGTTTTGAAGGGTCGACCACAAAGGACATGCTGCCCCCTTCTCCTCTTGCCACCCCCATCATTGCCACATGAGTTACACTGCCACCAGTGACGGAGCATGAACCAAATGTAAGGAGGGGCCAAAACGAGTGTATGACATAGAAAAGGTGTCCGGGTCTACGGGCTTCGGGCCTCGCCCTTTAAAGGCCGGCCGGGCGTTGTCCGGGTCGGGCACGGCCCGTTAGGTCGGTGCAAAATTTTTTAAATCCTGACGCGAAAAAACAAATAAAAGAAATACTAAAAGGAGTCGAATAATCCTGAAATAATTTTTCACGGTCCTCTAGTAATATTGCGGACAAAGTGAATATTTATTTGGGCCTCTAATGCAATTTTGAAAAACGCATATTTTCCCAATTCAAATAAAATAGCAATAAAATCCAAATAAATTATTTATTTGATTTTAATATTTTCCTCCAATATTTCTTTTATTTTGGAGAGGTCATTTTATCTCCTCTATTTTATTTTTAACATTGGAAATATTTTGGAGAGAAAAATAATTTAAAACCAAAATGATCCTCTTTTCAAATTTGAGAAAAATTCAAATATGAAAATAGACGAAATTCCCAACTCTCTCCGTGGGTCATTGAGTTGCTTAGAATTTTCGAGGATCGCAAAGCAACAATGCAGTAAAATATGATATGCATGAATGACCTATGTATAACATTTCAAATTGAAATTTTGGGATGTTACATAGTCCTCGGGCCCGACGACTCCGTGGCGGCCGAGCGGAGCGGGCACCTCAGGCTCCTCCTTCACCGGGATGAAGGCGAACGGCGCCGGCTCCTCCGGCTCGTCCTCATCGTCCGACCACTCCCTCTTGACGGGGAGAAAGCCCGCGCCGGAGGACGAGGAGGATCCGGCGTAGGAAGACCTCGCGGAGGAGAAGGACGCACGCCGGCGGTCGTATTCCTCCGTCTCGCGGCGGTTGAAGCTCGCCGGCGGCGACATCCCGTTGTTGGTCCACCTCCAGGCGTCGCGCTTCCTCATGCCGTACGATCGGACGCGCCGCTCGCGCCCCGGGTCCCTCTCACGGCCGGATCTGCTGCCGGAGCCGCGTCCGGAGCTCCACATTCGGCCCTACATGGTGACTGGAGGCGGGGCGGGTGGTCGCCGGCGGCGAGAAATGTGGAGAGGGGAAGGGAAATCGGGTGGCTCGCGGCGGCGGGGGGATAGGGTTTGGACCCGCAAAAGGGTCGCGGAACCGCAGTTATAGTGCTCGGGGCATGCGGTTTGCGGGCTGTGACAAAAAATTTTGCGGGCTGGGCGAGTATGCGGGCTCTGTTCTGGACGGAAAAATGGGCCGAACCCGCATACTCGCCGGAATTTTTGCGGGCCGGGCGTTTTGCGGGGTCTCCTAGAGTTGCTCTTACTCACTCGACTCCAGGGAGCCTTTACTTACTGGGTGCAACCAGTGGGAGATGGTAGCACGGGCTATATTCAACCGATTTGGACGGCGGTTGCATAACAACATAGGAGTCTAGGGAGCTTATCCTTCATATTGCCGTACCGGTTGTGATTGTCAGCATGTACTTCTCTTTTATTCATTTGTTTCGCTCCGCTTGCGAGCTGTAATACTTCTATGACTTTGTGCTACTTCATGGATTTTTAATAAGATGGCTGCATGCATCATTATGATGCAGAGGCCGGGGGTATGCCTCCATTTCGAAAAAAAAAATCGTCCTGAAAAATTTACGCACTTATGCATTATGCATTTGTCTATCTCTGTATTCTTTTTGTCAGATTTTTTTGAGAAGTAGAAATATGAATTTTGATGAATTTTAAATTTCAAATTTAAAGGTCTCCATGGAGCTCGTCCTCCAAATGCAATTTCCGAACACTGAAGTATATATATCCTTATTTATTTGTTTAGTTTTATCAAGAACACTTGACGCTTACTGTTTTTTTTCTCATTCTTTATTAGTCTAGCCAGTAGGTGGGACTTGCAGCATAGTGAGTCAATAATAAAGCGCTTGCTTCAGCTACCCAACAAGAAAAAGAGGGAGATGGTTGGATGTGCAACCGCTTTCCCCCGTTATCTGCTCAATGCCGTGACAGCAAAAACACACACCATCTTTTTCCCTTCCCGTTTCCTCGTATCGCCGTTTCACACGCAGATCGCGTGGCGGAGAGCCTTGCCCAGCATCCGATCCTAGCATCTCTTATTTAAGCATACCATCAGCCTTAGCTCCCTCCAAGAGAAGAGCTCGGTTCATCATCCACTACCCTCAACCCAACCATCACCCTCATCCACTAGCAACAAGAAATG
The DNA here is from genome assembly GCA_021437245.1 of Aegilops speltoides. NCBI lineage: Eukaryota > Viridiplantae > Streptophyta > Magnoliopsida > Poales > Poaceae > Aegilops > Aegilops speltoides. The sequence goes on along the minus strand of CM038144.1, from coordinate 497,129,215 downwards.
GCGCATTTCTCGAGTGTCGCGGCGGCCGAGCTCACCGGCAGCCACCTCGACGAGGTCAAGCGCATGGTGGCGTGATTCCGTGAGCCCGTCGTCAGGATCCTGGGGGCCGGCCTCAGCGTCGCCCAGGTGGCTGCCATTGCACACGCCAAGGACGCGGCCAGCGTCACCGTCGAGCTCGCCGTCCCCGACGAGGCGCGCGTCCGCGTCCAGGCCTGCAGCGACTGGATCGTCGACTCGGTGGCAAACGGCGGTGACATCTACGGCGTCACCATGGGCTTCGGTGGCACCTCCCACCGTCGCACAAAAGATGGGCACGGCCTCCAGGTCGAGCTTGTCAGGTGAGTATACAATTTTGCATCTCAACACCATGCGCATATTTTAGTACTCCTGCAATTTTGGCAGTAGTCCCATATCTCAGTCACTATTTTCCCGGACAACCTTTTTCCCGTAGTTATTACGTGCAATATCTCTCCTCTCTGTCACAAATTAAAATAGAGACGAGTAGTACTACACTCACTCAGTTTTTTTTTTTCATATATATGATTCTAAAATTTATATTTGTTTTATCTTTTGAACCATAAGTTTGATTTACAATACATTTGCGTATTTATGTTCCTTGTGAAAAGAACATTGAAATAAGATCGCTCTTGAATATATTTTCAAAAATTATAAAATTCAGATATGAAACGTGGAGAGGCCTTACGAAACTGTAAAAAACTGATGTATGTGCCAAGTTTCATCGAGTTTTTCATAGGCCAATTTTCTATAGGTCTTTTTAAAAATATCTCTTCGGTATAAACACATTTGTCCAAATAGAATATAACAAAAACTTTTATTTCAGAAGATATCAAGCAACTAAATTGTTAAATAGAAAGTGAAAATATATTTCCGGGATAGAGTTGCAACGAATGGGAGGCATTCAAACGGAAGGACGCTGTTTAAAAAAGGCTGACACACACAAACTGACTTACTGACCACGTGACAGAAAGGTGGAGAAAAGTGAAATGTATAGCAGGTTAGATTGTGATTAGGACCCTGAAATAATTAAGCGGCAGATCAATGCACTGTATATACCGTGCATGGTAGAAAATGCACTCTCTAGTGGGTTCCTGATGTTTCTTAGCTTGAGCTCAAACGAGCTTGGGAATCTATTTTTTTTTACAAAGTATCTAAATAATTTTAGTATTTTTATGATACATAGACAAATGTTTTGAGTGCTTATAAGCTTACATCATGAAATAATATTTGTGGAGCTCGTGGCTAAAGAAAACCGATGATCCAAAAGAAGCTATTCTCGAAAGCATTTTAGGGTGCTCATCTTTTTCGCCATGAGTCCTACAAATGTCGTTTCATAATGAAACTTTGGAAGCAACTAAAACATTTGCCAGAGTCTGTCATGATACAAAATTCAGAGTTATTTATTCATTATTGTCTGCATTTTCCTTCGTAGATGTCACCGAAGCCCGTGGTGACGCCGTAGATGTCACCGCCGTTTGCCACCGAGTCGACGATCCAGTCGCTGCAGGCCTGGACGCGGACGCGCGCCTCGTCCGCGAGCTCGACGGTGACGCTGGCGGCGTCCTTGGCGTGTGCAACGGCAGCCACCTGGCCGACGCTGAGGCCGGCCCCCAGGATCCTGACGACAGGCTCACGGAATCGCGCCACCATGCGCTTGACCTCGTCGAGGTGGCTGCCGGTGAGCTCGGCCGCCGCGACACTCGAGAAATGCGCCATTTCTTGTTGCTAGTGGATGAGGGTGATGGTTCGGTTGAGGGTAGTGGATGATGAAGTGAACCGAGCTCTTCTCTTGTTGGGTAGCTGAATCAAGCATATGGATCTGGTAACTCTTGCGTTGCATTCCATGACCGGCCGGCTACGTGACAACATTGGCATGCACACGCCTCATGCCCGTGCTTCACCATAAAAAGGTTTCTGAGAATAATTAATAAAATGGCTGCATGCATCACTCAGATGCAGAGGCCGGGGGAATCCTCCCTTTTTTTAAAAAAATATGCCAAACTTTAACATGCTGATAAACATTACCGAGCGGGACCGTGGTAGAGAGGAGGTGATGCGACGACGCATCTGTGATCTGACCCGTTCCCTTCTCTCCCTTGATCTTGAAAGGTTGCCACAAGTCGGGTACACCAAAGTAGCACCCATGCATTCCTGTATGGATGAGCTTCACATGCATCCCACGTACGCATGCAGCTGCATGCGTTGTTTGCTTCCGGGCTGAAGATTGCAACAGCTAACGGCAGAATCAAATTCTATCAAGGCGAGAGAGAGAGGGAGAGGGACGGGTAAAGGCCTAGAGAGGCAGCTAGCCACGTATATATCATATGTATAAATTGTCTTTCTTTTCAAACCGAGCAACTCTTTTCCCCCAATTTTCAATGAAGAAAACTGACAACTAAAACAACACGGTTAACACGACATTCACACACGCGCATACCTCAGCCCAAATGAACATCCGAGACGAAGGGCTACGTACAGCCTACCAAAACCAGTAAGCCATAGAAGCTGAGAACAACGAACAAGAGCACAAAATGAAGTTACCACTCACTCTGGACGCCAGCAACAGAATCACCCCATCATTCCTTTTTTTTTGCGGGGGAATCACCCCATCATTCCAATCCTGCTTGTCCTTTGCGAAGAAGTCATCGCATTGGAATCGATGCACACAACCAAAGAATAGCAAAGTAGAAATAATAAGAAGAAACACAACAATCATGCACCCTCCCGTACCTTCATGTGTTGTTAGCTGTTGCCATCACTAGCACAGTCATCCTCACCACAAACAGAAAGCAAGGACGATACGCTCACATTCTGTTGGGATTCAGCCTACCAAATTCTTCCAAATCATATCGTTCTGTTGGGAGTCAGTTTTCACTAGACGGCCATTCGGTTGAATTGCAAATGTTTATTATGCATGCAAACTCAAGTCGGGTACGTACAAGTACTTACGTACCACCCATTCATGTTTGTATGAGCTGCACATGTATCCCACGTACGCATGCAAGATTGCAACAGCTAACTGTAATCACTTCACTGCAATTAAATCGTGGAGTTGATATGCTTAGTCGCTTAGAGCATCTACAACCGGACCATGCAAATCGGTCCGTCAAACGCCCGCGGACGCGCCCTGACGCGTCTGCGGACATTGACCGGTCACGCCTTAAATAATGGATTCTACATCCGGATACCTCAAATTAGGAACCTTAAATCCATATTATTACGTGCAACGTAAACCTAATACTAAGCGGAGGTCATCCGGCTCTGCCGTGCCCATGTCCGGCGGCTGGCTGCACCCCTCATAGTGTCGGTCCGGCTGCCGGCGAGGAAGAGTGGGACATGGGACACTAGCCGGCTCATGGGACTCGATCTACCGCCGTCTCTCATGCCCTACTCTTCCTCGTCGGAGCCCGTAACACGGCCGGTGCCGGTGGACGTGAGGTCAATGACGGGTCCTTCCCGGGAAGGACGCTGTTGTGGCGCCCGCACTGGTGCACCCTACGGGGCACCGGAGAGTGTGACTCTGCCTCTCCAACGTCCACCGCCGCAAGGGCCTCCACCGCCTCATGTGCATGGTGCCTCGCACGGCGAGCATGCCGCGCCATGACATCGTCCGAGGAGGGCCATGCTTCGTGCTCGGCACGCCAACGGAGGGGTTGCGCTTCCGACACGGTGTTCAGACACCAAACGAACAGCACCGCCTCTGGTGAGGCAGCGACGCCGGATCCAAGAACTGGTTGTGCGGAAGCAACGGATTCCCGGCGTTGCGAGTCTAAGCGCTGTCGTCGTGCATCCGCCTCCCGGGAGTGGCGGAGTGGAACCCGGACGGCCATCTCCTCCTCGGGGCCGCGTGGGATGAGCTCATGGTCGATGGATCTGGAGGTGAAGGACTCAGATCCGCTGCCCGCCATGTCGGAGAAGGCCGGAGATCGCCGGAGGTGATCTTCGGTGGCAGATGGGAGTGGAGGGGAGTGGAGTGAAGTGGCTCTAGGGTTTGGTCCGACGAGCGGATGGGGACGAATATATGTGCGGTAGATGCGGGTCAGTGCGGGCTAGGTGGTCGTGCCCGGGTGCACCCGAGCTCCCCCATATCCGCCCCATATTTGGGCTGGAAATGAGGGGTGCTAGTCAGCCGGGGCGTTTGAGGTCGGTTTGAGGGGCCCATCTAGATTGTTTTTTCGTGACCGATCAGTGACCGAGTGTCCTGCCCAGATGTTTGAGGCGGGTTTGAAGGGTCCGACTATACATGCTCTTAGTTAACATTTTCGCTTTGGTACAACCATCCTAAACACATGCTAGTCAAGGATGCGAACACAGGACGTCCTACTACAAGGAACGAGCTGATAGCCACTAAGACTAACAACCACTTCTGATTAATTAGCAGCGCCAAACCTTGAAAATAAAACTGAAACATTTTTTTTTTCTGAAAAAGTGAATATTTTCAAAACATGAATATTTTGCAGAAGTTGTGAAAAATAATTAAATTCAAACATTTTTGGAAATCTCAAACTTTTTTCAAATTATCAGCATTTTTTGAACGTGGACGTTGTTCGAAACACAAACAGATTTTAAGAATAGGAGGTAACGTAGTAAACATTTATATAAAACACAAAATAATTTTGAAGTTTTTTAACATTTATCAAAAACGCAAACTTTTTTTAAACATGAGCATTTCTTGAAAACTAGCAGGTACTGTAGCAAACCTTTATCTAAGACGACATTTTTATTTATCAGTTTTGGAAAAGTTGAACAATTTTGAAGTTCTTAAAAAAAAATAAAACACGAACATTTTCAAGAATTTGGGAACATTGTTTGAGTTTTGAACAAATTTTGGAAAAGGAAGATAATTTAAAGCTCTAAGCTTTTTCTTACAATACTTGAACAAACTTTTCGAATCCTGGACATTTTTTGAAGAATTAAGTCTACAGAGGTGATGAGTACAAACCTTCTTCTGGCTTGATCTGATGACCACGTCCATATTCTTTTACCGAAAAAGGCTTTCGCCCCGCTTTATATTATAAAGCAACCGCCCAAATCAAGCATCCCACAAGGTTCCACACATGTCCAAACACACACACACACACACACACACACACACACACACACACACACACACACACACACACACACACACACACACACACACGGAGGTTCACAGGCAAACAAATAAGACACGAGGGTCAGAGCTGAGGGCACATCACAACAAGCCCAAAACACACACAAAACGGCGCAGAGCGCAAAGCGCAAGGCGCAAAGCAGTCCGACAACCTAGTCGGGCTCAGGCGGAGGGGGCGGAAGCAGGGGAGCCACACGGAGCGCCATCGAGTTGGTGATGACGTCCCGATCCTGGGGGCGGCTAAGCGGCCGCCAAAGCTGCAAGTAGCCACACATTTTAAAAATAGCGTCAGTCGCACGTCGAAGAGGAACCTTCTGAATGACAAGCTTGTTGCGAATGTTCCAAAACGTCCAGGCGAGGATCCCAACGCACATACATTTAATATGGCGGTAGCGAGGAGGGGAGGCATTCAGTTCTGCAAGTAAGTCGGGGAAATTGGTATTGCACCACTGGCCATCGACCGTTTCGCGGAAACAGGCCCATATGAACTGGGCAATAGAGCACGAGAAGAAGATGTGGTTAGCATCCTCGATTGTGCCACAGATGGGACAAATCCCATCGCCCGGGCCGTTACGCTTGAGGACTTCGATCCCAGAGGGGAGGCGTCCGCAGATCCATTGCCACAGAAAGATCCTGATCTTCAGAGGGAGGCGGATGTCCCATATCAGGCTAAACGGCTCCGGGGCCGTCGAGGGCGCGATGGCCGCATACAAGGACTTCGTGGAGAAGCGGCCAGACGGCTCCAGGTGCCAGGAAATGGCATCCTGGTCCTCCTCAACGTTCATCGGCATAAGGGCCACGTCTTGGAGGAGGGAGTCCCAAGCAGCCACCTCGAGTGAGCCCAAGGGGCGACGGAAAGCGAGACACCCTAAGTCAATAAGGGCCGTCTCGACAGAGACTCGAGGGTCAGCCGCAATGGCAAATAGTTCTGGGAAACGCACAACCAAGGGGGAGTCCCCAAGCCAGCGGCCGAACCAGAACAGGGTCGAGGCCCCGGATCCAACAGAGTTGGACATACCGAGGCGGAGGACGGGCAGAAGCTGGACCACGGACTGCCAGAACTGGGAGCCACCTGTACGTCCATATTCTTTTCCATTCCCTGGTTGTGAAAATACTGCTCTGCAAAGGGAAGATATAGGTAACAATGAGATACAATTCATTTGCCTTATATTAACTCCACAGGAACACACTCTAGTGGTATTTTTATATAAAGGTATTTATGTTCCAAGGTTTAGCTTGCTACTTTGTATTTTGTTTTGCAGTACTTCTAAACACAACTTGTGTGATGCCTTCAACAAGCACCATCTTTTTCTTAAGATTTCTAACAAAAATTATGTATAAATATGAGAAGAAATCTCCAAGCCTAACACTGGCATGATAAGTGACAAATGCATCATATCTATCTATTCTGTATTTTTCCTCTCTCTTTTCTCTTTGGGGTATCAAGACAAGTGGAATCAAGGCGGCGGCCACATCGTCAGATGTTCGCAGGGAGAGGACCAAGGTGCTGCCTCTGGATCTTGTGTGAGCATCACCAACAGACACAACAGCGGTGCCGATTCTGGCGTCCGAGTCTCCAGAGTCCGAAGAGGACTTACCTGGAGATATGCATTCCGGCCGATCATCTAGATGTTAAGAGTTATATTTACTAGGAAATATGCCCGTGTGTTGCTACGGGAGTGAAGGGGCAGTGGTTGGAGATAGAGAGGGGTGCCCCAACGACTTCCACTGAGTGCATTTTTCTCGACTTTAAAGCACATTTTTCAAGAGTTCAATTACTAATTCAAATATTTTTGAAGTAAGAGCGCATATGATGTTTTTCACCCAATTTCAAGATGACATTATGGATTAGACTGTAAATATATAGTGACACCGCATATCTAAAAAATCCATACACGCAACACTTATGTTGAGTTACTGATATCACACAATAAAAATGTTGTACACTTCGCACAACGCCCAACCATGGTGTGTGTGCGCTAACTACGAAGTCCTTCTCGTATAGATGTACTAACTTCGTGTTCTGTCCCGATATAAGCAGGATTCTTCATGGCAATTGAATCTTTGTTATTGTGTTGCGCTTCAATTCACGACTAGCTGTAATTTGCTTTATTCTAACTTTTTTCCTTCCTTGCATATTTGCGTATTTCTCCCTTTTTCATGCACACTTTTTTATCTTTTGTGTTGGCTCCATGTTTGCACATTTCTTCCTTGTTCCTTGGCATCCATGAGATTGCCATCCAAATTGCTTGCATGCATGAGAGTTTTATATATTATATGAATACGTTGTTGATTAAAAAGTTGATATAAATTTGCATCATAAATAGGTCATATTATGTAGCTAATTATAAATAAATTTAATGCGCTGGAGATAAGCATCAGAATATATGTGTTGTTTTCATGTTGAGTATCATGTTTTTCTTTCAAGCAATTTAGAAAGCAGAAAAATGATAACACAAAGAGATGCAAATCCAACTTATACAAGAAAAAAAGTTGAACCAAACCCGGCAACTGTTTGCATGTAAATTCGCATAAGCAAACAAATGCATGCATGGCGAGAAAAGCTCGGTAGGGACGCGTGCATGCATATCAGCTGTAGACGACAACGATTTCATCAACTGTATCACGCCCGTGACGCGTATCGTTTGGCCGCACCCACCGCTGTCTATACCTCCAACCTTATCTTCTTACCCCCGTCCCTAATCATCCCTGTCTCTCCCCAATGCCCTCTTCTCACTCCCTCTCTGTCCAGCAAGGGACCATGCGCAGCACTCCCATTCCTCAATGGTCGCCGTCGCTTCAACGCCTCTCCCCGCAGCCCAAATCTCCTGAGCCTCCCGAGCGCCTCCTCCTTCCACCTCTGCAAACCTCTATTCTTCAGGATCCCCCGATCCAAGCAGCTCCAGAGCGCCTCCACACAAGCTGCAGCGCCGAGAGCCCGAGAGCGCCAGAGACCAGCAGCTCTGACGCCGCTCCGCCCTGCTCCGTCCATCTCCCTCTTTCTCGCTTACTCTCTTCCTCAAGAGATGGTATTTTCGATCCCCAATCCCCGCCGGCCTTCCACGTCCACCGCGTCAACTCCCTCAAGTCGCCACATGCTCCCCCTGTCGAGCCACATCGCCGCCTCCAGCGGTACCCCTGGCCCGAGCGGCGCTGCCCCCGGCCTCCTTCCTCCTCGACTGCCGCCGCCTGCTCGCCTTTGTGCCGCCTCGCCGGACCTTCTCCTCCAACCTCCTATAGTCCTGCTATGCCCGAGCTCCGCCCCTTCCCGATCCCGCAGTGGCCCTAGAGCTTGCTCTGTCGCCCTCCTCTCGCACGGGTCGCGCACTGCTGCGCTCGTTCTCTGGTGCACCACCACCGGCCACCATGGCCACGAGTAGTTATGTCCCTTTGCTGCGCCCGTCCTCTGCTCGCCGGATGGCCATAGCGCCACGGTTGCTGCCTACTTCAGCCTCCCTTCATCCGTCTGCCGTCGGGCCCCTTGCTGCCTCCTCCAACAGCTGCTGCTGTGACGCCTTCACCTCGTGCGCCCGGTCGCTGCGGCCTATGGCCGCCTCTGCGTCCGTACGCGACCGGCGAGCTCCCCTCCTTCACGACCTCGACCGTCCCCAACCTCGTCTACTCCTCACATCGCCAGATTTGACGCGCCGACGCCGGATCCGTCTCCATCGGGCCGGATCTGGCTGCCCTCGACCGTCCCCGGCCTCGTCCACTCCTCCCTGTCGCCGGATTTGACGCGCCGCTGCCGGATCTGCCTCCATTGGACCGGAGTCTGTTCGGACCTGGCTGCCCTCGGCCCGTCCCCGGCCTCGTCTGCTCCTCCTGTCGATCTGCAATACGAAACATTTTTTTCACATATATATTGGACTGCGGGTTAATTACTTAAAACCACAGGGGTCTTTTTGCAAAATCGCGCGCGACGACGTACGGGCAGAAACCCAATTCTCTTTATTATTAGGTAAAGATAAGATAAAGATATAGCCATGTAGCCTTTTGTCTTTACCCCATTGTATAAGGGGTTTTCTGCATATTACCTGCACCTGTATGGCCCCATGGAAATACAAGTTGCATATTTCCTAACATGGTATTAGAGCCCTAGGTTTTTTTCTCGCACGCGCAACTCGTGCTCTTCGATCCAATTTCCGGCGTCGATTGCCGCTGCTTCTCTCTTCGGCCGATTGCTGCTGCTCATCTGTGTACGCACAACCACAACTCTCCTGATTGCCGTCGTGTTCGTCCGCACCCGATTCTCTGTTGGTCGTTGCTGCCCCGATCCATCTGCCTGTCCGGATCGGGTCGCCTTGATCCACTCCCCGCCTGCTGGGTCACCCACCGCAGCCAAGACGTGCAATCTAAGGTGTTCGTCCGCTGCTGCCGTTCCTGGCCTCCAGCACCAGCTCTTTTTTTTCGTCAAAAACAAAGGAGCGTACTGCTCCTACCTGGTGCTGCTATGTGCTACTTGCTGCTACGTGTTGTCTCCTCAGTTCCTCTCGATCTGGTGGTGTACGTGCTCCTACGCAGTGCTACTACTGCTCCTTGGTGCTGCGTCGTGCCTCAGCCGCCGATTGTCAGAGTAAAAAGAAAAAAAAAAGAAAAAAAAAGAAACTCCTCGAGTACGCATCTCTCTAGTTGCCAGATGACTGTTGACGGTGTTCCCTACATTGATCCCGTCTCGTACATGTGCCGTCTCTCGGTGCTTGGTGCTCCTCCATTGTTTCCTCGGAGTTCTTCCGCTGATGCTGATGGTTGCTTTATGTCGACTTCTACAGCCGATGATGATGGTTGCTTTATGTCGACTTCTACATACGGTCACTATTCAGCGACTCCTCTTGCAACCTCCGCACATGGTGTTTGTCGCTCTACACCGGCTTCTCTCGCGACTTTCACCGGCTGTGCTGGTGCATATGACTCCATTGACACGCGCCTTCCCTTGGTGCTTGGGGCTTGTCTACATGCACCCTCGTCTTCTTCATCGGCCTCTACAGACGAGGATGTTTATGCTACACCGCCTCCTCTAGCGGCTTCCACGGCATCTCCGTCCACCTCTTCAGTTGAGCTCCTGATTGAGTAGGAGATTATGCGACTTCGATACCTGCTAGCCGCTTCCTCTGGTTCTTCACCGACGGGTTCTGTTGGTTCTGCTACCGACTCTTCTGGCAATGTGAGACCACCTTCAACACAGTCAGGTACATCTCCATGGATTCTTGATACTGTAGCATCTTTTCATATGACTCATGATTCATCCACTTTGTCTTCTATTCGAGCTCTCGATTCTCATGTTCATGTTCTTACTGTTGATGGTACCTCCCTCCCGGTTAATGGTCGAGGCATTCTTAGACCTTCGTCTTTTCATGTTCCTGATGTTTCTCATGTTCCTCGACTTACCATGCAGCTTATTTCCGGTGGTCAGATTGTTGACTCTGGTTGTCGGGTCATTCTTGACTTTGACTCATGTTCTGTTCTAGACCGTTCCATTGGTGCTCTCCTTGGTGCTGGCCCACGGCGCCGTGACTCCCAGGGTCTCTGGGAGCTTGACTGGCTTCACCTTCCCTCCGCTGCCACCGCTGCCAGTCTTTCCCCCTCTGTTGCCTTGTCTACCAGCTCTTTTCAGCAGTGGCATCATCGCCTTGGTCACTTGTGTGGTTCTCATCTCTCATCCTTAGTTCGACGTGGTCTTCTTGGATCCGTCTCCGGCGGTGTGTCTTTAGACTGTCAGGGCTGTCGGCTTGGTAAACAGGTCCAGTTACCTTATCCTCATAGCGACACTATGTCTCAGCGTCCTTTTGATCTTGTTCACTCCGATGTCTGGGGTCCAGCTCCATTTGCCTCGAAAGGAGGTCTTCGCTACTATATTATCTTTATAGATGATTTCTCTCGATACACCTGGATATATTTTATGTCTTCTCGTAGTGAGGTGTTATCTATCTATAAGCGTTTTGCTGCCATGGTTCACACTCAGTTCTCTACTCCTATTCATGTTTTCCGTGCTGACTCTGCTAGAGAGTATATCTCCAAGATGTTGCATGGAGTCCTTGCTGAGCAGGGTACTCTTGCCCAGTTCTCTTGTCCTGGTGTTCATGCTCAGAATGGCGTGTCTGAGCGTAAGCATCGTCACCTTCTTGAGACGGCTCGTGCAATGATGATCGCCGCCTCTCTTCTGCCTCATTTTTGGGCCGAGGCTATCTCCACTTCCGCCTATCTCATCAACCTTCAGCCGTCCGCTGCTTTGCAGGGTGGCATTCCTTTCGAGCGTCTCTTTGATCGTTCTCCCGATTACTCAGCACTTCGTTTGTTTGGTTGTGTTTGCTATGTTCTTCTTGCCCCTCGTGAACGCACCAAACTCACCGCTCAGTCTGTTGAGTGTGTCTTCTTAGGCTATAGTGACGAGCATAAGGGCTATCGTTGTTGGGATCCTATCGGTCGTCGGATGCGTATTTCTCGGGATATAACTTTTGATGAGTCTCGTCCTTTCTACCCGTGTCCATCTTCCTCGACCTTTTCAGTGGAGGATATCTCTTTCCTCACTTTTCCTGACACGCCTCCCTTTGTGCCCAATATTCCTATTCCTCGTCCTGCTATTGCAGATCCGATGCCATCCACTCCTACGGATTCTTCCCCTCCCTCATCGCATGACTCTCCACCTTCATCACCGACACATTTCCCATCTCCACCTTCATCACCGATACCTTCCCCTTCTCCATGTTTATCATCGCTACATTCCCCGTCTCCACCTCCAGTGATTCCACCTCTTCCCTCCTTCCCTTTTCATTATACTCGTCGTCCAAGTGTTGTGGATAACTCCCCTGACGTGCCATCTACTTCTGGTGCGTCGTCCTCCTCATCCCAGCCGATTTATGGTCTTCGGGCTCGGCCTCGACCTCCCCCTGACCGCTATTCTCCTAGTCGATATGCTCTTTCGGATGTACTTGGGCCTACGTCTTATCGCGATGCTGTTGTTCATCTTGAATGGCAGTTTGCGATGGCAGAGGAGCTTGCTGCTCTTGAGCGCACTGGCACATGGGATCTTGTTTCTCTTCCTCCCGGTGTTCGTTCCATCACTTGTAAGTGGGTCTACAAGGTTAAGACTCGCTCTGATGGTTCTCCTGAGCGTTACAAAGCTCGTCTTGTGGCTCGTGGTTTTCAGCAGGAGCATGGTCGTGATTACGATGAGACATTTGCTCCTGTGGCCCATATGACCACTATCCGCACACTTCTCGCTGTGGCCTCTATTCGCCATTGGTCTGTTTCTCAGCTTGATGTTAAGAATGTCTTTCTTAATGGTGAGCTGCGTGAGGAGGTATACATGCAGCCCCCACCTGGGTATTCTGTTCCTGATGGCATGGTCTGTCGTCTTCGTTGCTCTCTCTATGGCCTTAAGCAAGCCCCTCGCGCCTGGTTTGAGCGTTTTGCCTCTATGGTGACTGCCGCTGGTTTTTCAGCGAGTGATCCTGATCCAGCGTTATTTGTCCACATTTCCGCTCGTGGTCGGACTCTTCTTCTTCTCTATGTTGATGACATGATCATCACTGGCGACGACCCTGAGTATATTGCCTTTGTGAAGGCCCGTCTTAGTGAGCAGTTTCTGAAGTCTGATCTTGGCCCTCTTTGCTACTTTCTTGGGATCGAAGTCTCTTTTACCTCTGATGGTTTTTTTATTTCCCAGGAAAAGTATATCCAGGATCTTCTTGCTCGTGCTGCTCTCACTGATGAGTGCACTGTTGAGACTCCCATGGACCTCAATGTCCACCTCCGTGATACTGATGGTGACCCCTTGTCTGATCCGACACGTTATCGTCATCTTGTTGGGAGTCTTGTCTATCTAGCTGTCAGTCGACCGGATATATCTTATCCGGTCCATATTCTGAGTCAGTTTGTCTCTGCTCCCACTTCGGTTCATTACAGTCACCTCCTTCGTGTTCTCCGATATCTTCGAGGCACGATCTCTCACCGTCTGTTCTTTCCTCGCTCTGGTTCATTACAGCTTCAGGCCTATTCGGATGCTACGTGGGCTAGTGATCCCTCGGATCGCCGTTCACTTTCTGCTTATTGTGTTTTTCTTGGTGGTTCCTTCATTGCCTGGAAGACGAAGAAACAGACTGCAGTTTCCCGTTCGAGTGCAGAGGCTGAGTTGCGAGCTATGGCTCTTTTGACGGCAGAGGTGACTTGGTTACGGTGGTTGCTTCAGGATTTTGGTGTTTCTGTCACTACACCTACTCTTCTACTGTCTGACAGTACAGGTGCTATTAGCATTGCGCGCGACCCTGTGAAGCATGAGCTCACCAAGCATATTGGTGTTGATGCTTTTTATGTGCGCGCTGGTGTGCAGGATCGGGTTATTGCTCTTCAGTATGTGCCTTCCGAGTTACAGTTGGCGGATTTCTTTACGAAGGCCCAAACTAGAGCACAACATGGATTCTATCTCTCCAAACTCAGTGTTGTTTATCCACCGTGAGTTTGAGGGGGATGTTAGAGTTATATTTATATAGCCATATAGCCTTTTGTCTTTACCCCATTGTATAAGGGGTTTTCTACATATTACCTGCGCCTGTACATGTATATATACTGGCCTATGGCCCCATGGGAATACAAGTTGCATATTTCCTAACACTAGATATGCATTACTTACAAGGAGTGAGTGTGATAAATGTTGACACCTGATGTTTAAGTTACAACTTCGTTCAAGCTCAAAAAGATTAATGTGCAGTAAAAAGAAAGGGAAAATTTCAGAACTTTAGAGTCTCTATCCTTGGGATAATAGGTAGCTGGAGTGCGAGGTGATCACCACTGTCCAACTGGCTTGGTGACTGAATTCCTGATGAAACAAAGAGTTACAACAATAATGCATGAATTAACCATACCTAGAAATGCGATTTGCAAATGTTTGTCATTCAAAGTTGCTTTGGTGCCATTCGCATATGGCCCTTCCATCGTTTTAATTGCCCAATGGGGAAAGTCATTTAAGATACATTATGTCCTAATCAAACCCAATATACCTGCAGTTTTAGTCTTTTAGAGAAGAATGAAGCAGCCAAATATAAATGACCAAAAATCTCAAATTATCCATATGTCTGTTCTTGAAACACATAACCTGAACGAGAAATTTAAGTCCACCTCAAGCGGAGTAACATGCAGTGGAGTAACCATTATATATTCAGATGTATTGGACAACAACGAGCAAACTATTTTAAAATTAGTCGAAAAGGTATTATCGGTAGATACATATACAATCTCACCAAGCATCATTTTTCCACATTAATCTCACCAAGCATCATTTTTTCACATTAATCTCACCAAGCAAAAGAGCAAATTGAAATCATGAGTGGGGAGGCAAGGTAATAGAGAGAGACGAAGAGAGTAATACCTGTACAGGTAGCAGCACCATCATCACCAACATGTACGTTGTAGAGGGGGGCATGGCCTTAAACTGATTTTAGAAGAAAAAATCCCGCCTTGATGACATTCTCCCTGCTTGCTTGCATGGTACCTCCTGCGCCTGCCATATGTATGAAGATAATTGAACTATAAACCTGTCAAAACCCGATGTGGTTAGATATATGTAGATAAAACTGTTGGGTTGAAGTAAGAGTTGGCTACATAGCAAACTGGCCTGGTTAATTTGGTGAGGGATTCTCACTTATTATTATGAAATATAAAAAATATCAGGAAATTAAGATCAACCTTCTGTACAGGAAGTCGCAATGTCGGCTGTTGGCTTAGGAGGTGGTGGTAAATATGGTACAATATAATTCATAGAAGCTGTAGGCACATATTTCTTGTAGAAACTTTGACGACAAAGAAAAATTCTGAACATAAAACCTACAACCACTACCCTAAATGCAAACTATCTGAAAGACGTTAAATCCCTATTTTTGTCGCTCTGAAATTCCAGCTCCTTTGTGTTGGCTAGCCGATAGCTTTTGTTACATAAATTTCCAAAGGAATAAGCTAAGATTTCTTGCTGTTTTCTCCTCCATAGGTCACAATATACAATGTTCAGTTTATACCCATGCATTAATGAAATATTTAAGGAAATGGTACATACTTCATCCCAGAATTTTCCTTGAGTAATATAGATGAAGTATATATACCTTTCATTACTATGTTGACTCCTATGCGAATCAGATACAACCACATTATTTCCTAATCTCTGTTGTACATGTCGCTTTCTTCCTGATATTGGCACTTCATCATCATTGCCTATATCAGGAATAGTTTGCCTTTTGACAACCTGCAATCCAAGAAAATAAAGTTGAATAACTGGTGCAGCATTCTAAAGCCTTAAAAGAAATTAAAAAAAACAAGCAATCAAGATATTAGTATCCATGCCAACATTGATAGCACAGAATGACCTGAAAAAAGGGGTCTGTTACCAACTTCAAAATAGGTACTGCTTCTAAAAAACTCCCAAAAACATAACCAGCCATGGAATGGTAAGCCAAAAATTGTAAAAGTGCAAACATGCATGGACGAGATGGAATTAACATGCATTCTTCTATCACCTTCAAATTAACATAATACAAGCTCTGAACTTAGGACTTGCAATAATGATAATAGTCAATACAGCCAGCAGAGATCAACCAACCATAATTGGACAACAGGGCATTGCCTTGAAGGCCTGGATGATAATTACAAGAAAACATCTCCAATAGAGTGGTTTCCCCAATACACTTCAACTTCCAATAATGAACGACATCCAAAGACTCCTCTTGGTACACCCATGAGGATCAAAAATAGCCCATTACTTAAACATATTCAAGATGATTCAATGCCGAGAAAGAAACATATATACAACTTAATTAGCTAATCAAGGGAGACCAAGCTTCTGGATAATCCGTGCATACTGCGCTAACAAATCAACATAAAAAATGTTATATTGCAATTCAGCGACGCTGGAAATAGGATCAACGGACATTTTCTATGTCAGCAATTTTCGAGTGTTCTTCACTCTTTGCTCCAGGGCATACCATCTTTCCTGAAGCAAATAGCTGTCGTCTTGGGGTCCCTTATCCTCATGATAACCGCAACAAAACGCTGTAAAAGAAAACAGATGATGGAGTCAAAGTTCATAATTTCTTTTTTTAGAGAAAAGCCGATAGCCCGACTTTATAAATAAAGCCACCAGGCAGAGTCACAACCAAACCAAGGGACCATAAGAGTTTAACGGAACCGAATAAGAAGTACGGTTACAAGGCAACCAGCCTATCATGGCGCGCAGGCCAGCCAAACCAACAGCCAAACCACTAAGAAAGCGTCCTTCTAGAGTGCCGCAGCAGGGAAGAAGCCGTAGATATCATTTTGGATAGCATATCGTCGAAAGCCTCTAGATCCCCATCCTTAGTCAATGATCTCCACTGCTGCAAAAAGACATTGGTTTTAAATAAGCAACTGACTGGGTTAGTTGGGAAAATGTGTTCAATAGTGAACTTGTTCCTAGTATTCCAGAGCGCCCAACAAATCGCAGCCCAGCCCACCATGAAAACCCTCTTAGAACGACCAGCTAGGGAGTTGATACACTGCCGCAAATCCTCGAAGGAGGAAGGGTACCAATTAACCCGAAGCCAAGGTCTAATGTAACTCCAAATGAATTTAGCCAAAGAGCACTGGAAAAAGATATGCTCAGTATTCTCCGGGGAGCCACAGAGCTGGCAATTGTCCGAGCCCGGACCATTCCTCTTCTTAATCTGGTCAGCCGCTGGAAGTTTGCGACGGTGAGCTTGCCAGAGGAAGATCTTGATCTTGGGAGGGATGCTGGCAGACCAAATGTACTTAAACTTGTCTGTGCGGGTACCAACGATAAGTTTCGAATACGCCGACTTTACCGAAAAACGCCCCGACGAGGAATGGGGCCAAGCAACGGAGTCTCCTCCTCCGAGAGCAGGGGGAAGCAGGCAGTAAGGCGATGCCAATCTTCCAACTCTACAGGGGAAAGAGAGCGCCGGAAATCTAAAACCCAACCCTGAGCCGAGAGCTCAAAGATTGAGATCTGGGGATCAGCACAAAACGAAAACAGAGTCGGGTGGGCCACCGCCAGCGTGGTGTCCCCAACCCACCAGTCTAACCAAAAACACGTGGATTTACCGTTACGTACAACGAACTTCACAAGGGACTGGAAAGCCGGCCTAATACTAACCAGCTGACGCCAAAATTGAGAGCCACCAGAAGAGGGAGCGAACATAGGGCTCGAGGAGGGGAAGTATTTCGCTTTGAGAAGATTAAGCCAAGCGGGGCGGTCGTCGAGGGTCATAATCTTCCACCACCATTTTAGAAAAAGGCATTTATTCATGACTCTGGTGTTTAAGATACCAAGACCCCCCATGTTCTTGGGTCTACAAATGAGATCCCACTTAACCATCCTATACTTGCGTTTATTATCGGAAGAATTCGTAAGAAGGCACCCTGTGTTTATCGAAGCCGAAAAGGCCCTTCGGACAACATATAGAAGCCCATTAGAAACATTGAGAGCGAGGAGAGGCAGGAGTTGGTGAGGGCAACCTTGCCCGCCTGGGAGTTGTACCGCCCTCGCCACGGCAGAACTCTATTGCCAACTTTAGTAACAGCCGGGGCAAAGTCTTTAGCCAACAGTTTAAGAGGGGAAATGGGTAAGTCCAAATATTTAAGAGGGAAAGATCCGAGAGAGCAGTTCAGAAGGTGGGCCACCCGCTGCGCCTCCACGGCAGGTACCCCAGTCACAATAGCCTCGCTCTTAGAGAAGTTGATTCTAAGGCCCGATAAAGCTTCAAAGCAAAGAAGAAGAAATTTCAGATTCGTGATGGAAGAATCATTAAGTTCAACCATAATGATGGTGTCGTCCGCATATTGTAAGTGAGAGATGCCATTAGGAATGAGATGAGAGCTAACAGGCGAAATTTGTCCAGCAGCCGCAGCACGAGACAGAATGTGGGAAAGAGCATCGGCCACAAAGTTAAAAAGCAAGGGAGACGCCGGATCACCTTGTCTCAAACCCCTACCATTCGCAAAGAAATTACTGGTCTGACCATTGACAGCCACCGCCGTATGACCCCAGTGACAAGTTGCATCAGGCGGTGGACCACCGAACCATCAAAGCCCTTGGCCAGCAAAACTTGGCGAAGAAAATTCCAGCTCACCGAATCGTAGGCCTTTTCAAAATCGAGCTTAAGAACCGGAGCCTTGATGTTCTTGCTACGGAGGTCATGGATTATTTCGTGTAGGCAAAGCACCCCGTCCAAGATGAATCTCCCCTTAATGAACGCAGATTGGAAGGGGCTAATGACCCGATGAGTGATCGGAGAAACCTTAGCAGCCATACCCTTGGCAGGGATTTTAGCAAAGTTGTTAATCAGAGCAATAGGCCTAAATAGGGAGATTACGTCAGCGCCTTTGACTTTAGGGATGAGGGTAAGAACTGCGTAGTTAAGCCTCGAGATATCTACAGTCCCCAACCAAAGACCTTGTGTAATCGCCAAGATTAGGCCTTTTAGTTGAGGCCAAAAATGCCGGAAAAAAGGAATGGAGAAGCCGTCAGGGCCTGAAGCCGCATTATACTTGGCAGAATAAATCATCTCAAAAATTTCCTCATCCGTAGGGGGGATCAACAGGCTTTCATTATCAGCGCTCGAAAGTTGATCACACGGGGGCCAGAAGGACGCAGCCAACTTAAAGCCAAGCTTAGGTTTAGCCGCAAGAAGGTTAGAGAAGAAAGAAACCACATGACGCATAATCGCCGGGGGGGTCAGAAGTCCTGACACCATCAATAATAAAGCTATCAATAAAGAATCTCCGCCGTCTACCATTAGCAATAGCAAAGAAATAAGCCGTGGGCAAATCCCCCTTAAGGGTCCAGTTGATAGTGCCGCGTTGTTTCCAGTACACTTCCTCCTGCCTATGAATGCCCAACAACGCCTCTTCTAAACCATACCGAGATTGCCATTCATCCGAGGACAGCCCAGCTAAATCCGCGCGATCGTCCAGAACGCCAATTTGAGCCACCAGCCTTGCTTTGTCACGCCTTGACTCAGCAAAGTGGTTTTTGGCCCAACCTCTAAGGAATCTACGAAGTAAATAGGAGCATTGATGCCAGTCGTCCATCGGGCCAAAAGAACGACGAGTAGAAGAAAGGAAAGTCAAAAAAATTTGAGCCACCAAGTCATTGAAGCCCTCGACTTGAAGCCAGGACGCATCAAACTGAAACCTCGGGACACCCATAGAGCGCGTTCCATCATCTAGAATCAGGGGGGTGTGATCGGACGCAACACAAGCAAGGGCCTTAAGACTAGCACGGGGGAATAAAGGGTCCCATCTAGGGCAGACAAAAACTCTATCAAGGACAGAGCGGATGGGGGGGGGGTTTGATGATTAGACCAAGTGTACCAGGCTCCGACCCTAGGAATCTCACGAATAGCCATGTCCCTAATGAAAGCATTGAAAGCATCAGCCAAGGGCCACGAGAAGTTAGGCGAACTCTTGTCGGAAGGAAGCAAATTAAAATCACCCCCGATCAACAGGGGGAGCTGGCAAGATTCAATCTTAATACTAAGCTCATCCAAAAAAGCATAAGACATCGCATGGTCAGCCGGACCATAAACCACCAAGATTTCCAACAGGGAGTTGAGAGATCGAATAGACACCACCACGCTAGCCCAGAAGATGCCATGGTCAAAAGCCACAAAATCAAAAGTATCTTTTTTGGAGCCAAGCAAAAAACCACCCGAATGACCAGCCGAGGCCACAAAATTCCAATGAAATCTATCTATCCCAGCAATTGCCGATAGTTCGCTAGCGGAAAAGGAAGGTTTGAAGGTCTCGACAAGGCCAATAAAATCTACATTCTCAGATCGAACTAAGTCCTTAAGTTGGTCTCTGCGCCCCCTAGCACAGAAGCCTCTAATGTTCCAGAATAAGGCCTTCATTTATACGATAAGTTTTTGATACGGAGACTCAACCTGCTCGGAGCCATGCAGGATTTTGAGCGCTTCCCTACCCCGCGTTTAGGAACCACCGAGGGAGCATGACTCCTGTCATCTCCCCCCTCGTCCCCACCGGCCACTACCAGTGGGGCACCCGAGCCCACCCCAGCCTCCTTGGCTTTCGCAATATCCGCCTGGGCGATTTCATTCGCCCTAATAATACCAAGAATAGATGAAGGAGATCCCAAACTAGAGTCTAAACAGATACCCACGTCATTTAAAATATTTAGCAAGTGATCATCAGATTGAGAAGGGAGAACTAAACGAATAGGAGAGGTAATCATGGGGGGGGGGAGGGGAAGGTGGGAGGGGACGAACCTGAAGGGGGCAGATCCCGAGCCGCAGCACGCCGAGCAGCCCGATCGACCACCCGCTCAGCACTGTTGGAGACACGGCCACTCTTGCGAGCCGTGGACGCAGGCGAACGCACAGGAACAGGGCGAGCACGACTGGGGGAAGCCGCGGCAGAGGACGGGCCCGAGGCCATACCCATATCAGCCTCATGCCTGCCTCCGGGGCGAGCGAGGCCTGAAGCTTCGCGCGAAGAGCCGCCTCGTACTCTAGATCCGCGTCCACATCACCAGATCCGCCACGACCCCGCTTCTGCCCGGAAACCGCCTCACTGGAGGACGCACTGGAGCGGTTCATCGCTGCCACCACCGCAAAGGAGAGGGAGAGGGGAGGGGGAGGAGCAGATCTAACGAAGCACCGGATGGGGAGACGGTGATGGAACAGATCTGAGGAGGAGGCAGGAAACCCTAGAAATGGGGGAACTGCACCCCTCCGCACCCATAAGTACCCCGAACGAGCCAGGCCCGGATCGGTACACGCCCTAACAGGAGGGGTGGGCTGGACCTGGGCCGCCCTCAGCCCAGGATCCAAAGAAGGAAGGGGGGAATCAGAAAAGGATGCCAGAGCCAAACCCGAGGCCAGCCCACTAGGCCCAGCAGCACCCACCGGGGCCCACGCCACAGGAGGGGGCACCAGTGCCACCCCCGATCCCAGATCTAGGGTTGGCACCGGCGCCAGCGCCGCCAGAGCAGCGGAGGCTGCACCCGAGGGTGCGCCAGCACGAGAACCCACCGAAGAGCACGAAGCCAATGCCGGCGCAGACCGCAGTGGGGCCGCAGATGGGGACCAGCACGAAGCACGCCGACGCCCACGCGAGATGCGGCGCCACCCATCTGCCTCCACGGAAGGCTAGACAGGCCACCCCCGCCCTCCGGGCGCAAACATGCACCGGCGGCCAGCCGCCGCAGCCCCGGGGGGAGCATGCCGAGACCGGGCGGGGCGGGGGAGAGGGAGCCTCAGAATCCGAGCCGGAGCCATCCGAGTCGAGCGCCCAAAACTTATTAGCCCGGAGAGGGTCTATGAGGACAGAGCGAAGAAGAGAGGCCAGAGAGTAGGGGGGCTGCGCGCGACGCCGGAGCGGTGCCCGGGGGAGTACGCGGAGGGGAGGGGGAGGAGGAGGACGCATGAGGCAGGGGCGCCGCCGGGACTGCGCCAGACTCCGGAGACGCCGCGAGGGGAAGAGGGGAGAGGGGGGAGGGGGGGGGAAGGAGAGCCATGGTGCCGTGCCTATGAGTTCATAATTTCAATCCAAGATTTAGCTTCGAAGCAGAAGGAGATAAGCATCAGCAGTTGTATGACACCTTTGGGTTGTACTCTGCATTACAGGCATGTAAGACAACCTGCGGTCCAAACATGATCAGACCTCAATGCTGCTGAGGTAAGGAAAACATCAGGAAGTCCAGACATGAAGACTGGGTAACATTGTCAACTTATCATAGCAGCTACCAACCATATTTTGTCTACATTTAGATGATATCTGGAATCTTTTTACTACATTGCCGATGCCAGGAGGTAACCTAGATAATCACCATTTAGTTATAGCAATAACAGGATATTGCCATAATAAAAAATAAAGTCGGTTAGGTTTGTTTCTAAGTATGCTAGCAACTCGACATGGCACAACACAACTGTTTCATAGTAATAATCAATGTCGAGCTGATTTAGCATCTAGACTAAACTTGCACGATAACACTACCTAGCATGTGGCAACACTGGATGCAGCCAGCGCCCGACAGCGTAGAGGAGCTCGTCAAACTGCTTCATCAAATGCTATTTATCTTTGTCACACATGAAGCGCTCCTGTAAATCCGATCATGATAATTAGCATGGTCTTCCCCTGCAGAACTGCATGCTCCCTTGTTCAGATCGTTTATTAGGAGTAGTAAGCAAAGCAGTATAAATTTTGACTGGATTTGAATTTGAAAAAAGATTTATGGAGGTGCAAGATAGATCTCAATTTTCTTCCATCACATGGATATCCTTTGCTATCGAGTATAGTGCAAAAAATCAATATTTAAAATGTCGTTTGCTTACAATTGCTTTGATGTAGGACACCCATACAGTAGTACTACAGACTATATATCAGAAACATGATTTGATCCACTACTCGGCATAGGTACTGGGGACATTTATCGGCTGCCACTATGCTATCTGCGCAAACGAAAGCGCAGAGCAGAATCGAAGCAGAGGAGGAGGCAACGGTATAGAGGAGATGCATCGACGTCGGCGACTCCGGTGATAAGCCAAATGTAGTTCACCGATGAACTTATGTTATGGCTCAATGTTCGGATGGGTGAAAATATTAACAATTAGAATAGACTACTAAATGCAAGCGGTGGCCTACCTGAGTACATCCGAGCTCGCACCACCGCGCCACCCCAGCGCCTGCAGCACGTCCATGGCCACCCTCCACCAGAAAAGCGACATCGCCTTCTACAGGCCCCGCCGGCGGGCGGTACGTCGACATGTTTTTTCATTGGTTTCCTTTGGTAGCACTCTCGTATAGAACATGTTCCTTGTTTTCTCTTTTTACTTGCGTGCGAGACCAGGACTAATGGTGACTAATCCTGAGAATATGTAGAGATGTTTTCTATCATTTTTTCACGTAAGAGACCGACAGAGAGAGATTAGTCATACCAGATGTATTTTCGTTTTGATCAGGTCATCAAATTGGTTGCAACCGATGTTCTTCTCGTGCCGCCGCCGCCGCCGCATCCGCCGCTCCCACGCCTCGATCCAACCGACCCCGCATCGGCCTTTCCCCCGCCTCGAGCCAGCGCCACCGTCGCTGGGAAGCTTGCCTCTGCACCTGGGGCGGACGAGATGCGGGGGAGGGAGGAGGGAGGCGGCTGAGGTGGGAGGAGGAGGACGAGGTGGCGGCCAGGGTTCCTGAAGTGGGAGGAGGGGGAGGGGGGAGGGGGGACGCGGGCTCGTTCAGTCGCTCGCTGTTTCGCTGGCTATTTCCCGTCGCTATTTTTCTATCTGGGAGGTGTTACCTGGGCTGGTATTTTTCTATCGGGGAGGTGTCGAGAGCCACTGTAGAGCACGCTCGAGAGAACGCCCTTGTAGCGACTGTTAATGGGTTTTATATCAGTTCAAGATCATAGCACCATACCTCTCGAACATACCGCTTCAGTTGTACTCCTGCAGCAACTTGCCAATCTCGTCCTTCATCTTGTTCAGCTGCAAGTAGGCCTTGCTGGTGCAGTTGTCACCATGATGGAGAGCGATGGTCCACCATAGGGTGCTCGGGACACCATGTTAATATAAACATCATTGGGATGACTTTGTTTTTCTATCATACATAGTATCTCATTTTAACTTCTGTCAAGAGTAGGACACAAGCACACTCCAAACACTAAAAGTAATGGTGACTGGAATCGGCAAATAGTGAGAATATTCAAAACAGTTAGTAATCTTAGACCGAACACAATAATTTAACCTATTCAACAAGCTAGCATCGACTATACTGAAGTTAAAAATAAAGAAATGATGATCGTGTTCTACTAGGAAACAAACTGAGGTTTATGGATATATGACATTCTTCATTGCAATTAATGTTGCATGTACAAAGGAATGCCAAAAGACCAGAATGCTGAAGGCCAAAAGGCCATCATCAATATAACTCTAACACCCCGCCCTCATTGATTTTAGTACTGAAATACAACACCAAGACGACCCGACTCTGTTCTATATCACTCATTTTGGTACTAAAATTCAGTATTGCGATTATCCACCTTAATACTTCAATACTGATTTTAGTACTGAAAAACAAAACGAGATCACCCGACTCACTTCTATATCACTAATTTCGGCATAAAATTTACTATTGCGATTATCCATGTTAGCATTTCAGTATTAATTTGAGTACTCAAAAATAGCATGACTAACACATGACTCGGTTCTATATCACTAATTTCAGTACTAAAACTCATTACTGTGATTATCCATGTTAATATTTATTACTGAAAAACAGCACCACGTTGACCCGACTGAGTTGTATATACTAATTTCGCTACTAAAATTCAGTATTGTGATTATCCACCTTAATATTTCAATACTGGTTTCAGTACTGAAATACAGCACCAAGATGACCCGACTCTGTTCTATATCACTAATTTCGGTACTAAAATTCGATATTGCGATTATCCACCTTAATACTTCAATACTGATTGTAGTAATGAAAAATAAAACAATAATCACCCGACTCACTTCTAGAACACTACTTTCGGTATAAAATTTAGTATTGCGATTATCCGTGTTAGTATTTCAGTATTAATTTGAGTAGTCAAATATAACACGATTAACACCTGACTCAGTTCTATATCACTAATTTCGATACTAAAACTCAGTATTGCGATTATCCACCTTAATATTTCAATACTGAAAAACAAAACGACGATCACCCGACTCAGTTCTATGTCACTAATTTCGGTATAAAATTCAGTATTGGGATTATTCACGTTAATATTTCAATACTGATTTTAGTATAAAAAACAGCACCAGGATGACCCGACTCAGTTGTATATCACTAATTTTGGTACTAAAATTCAGTATTGCCATTATCCACTTAATATTTCAATACTGATTTCAAGACTTAAAAACAGAACGATGATCACGAGACTTAGTTGTATATCACAAATTTGTTACTAATATTCGGTACTGCGATTATCCATGTTAATATTGCAGTATTGATTTTAGTCCTGAAAAACAGCTCGACGAACACATGACTCAATGCCAAGCTATTTAAAAAAAAGTTAAAAGATGGCATGACAAAAGGATACAAAAGCGTGAGTTTAACATAGGTGATTATGTGTTGCTATTCAACTCTCGTTTAAGATTTTTTGTAGGAAAACTTCTCTCTAAATGGGAAGGTCCTTACGTTATCGAGGAGGTCTATTGTTCCGGTGCCAAAAAAATCAACAACTTCGAAGGCACAAGTCCGATGGTGGTGAACGGTCAAAGAATCAAACATTATATCTCAGGTAATCCTATAAATGTTGAAACTAATATTATTGAAACCGTAACCCCGAAGGAATACAACTTTCCAGAACGTTTCAGACTCCGCAAAGGAATAAGTATGTGGTACGGTAATTAAACCGACTCCAAAACAATTCTAATAGCAATTTTCCTCCGTTTTGGAATATTTAAGAAAACAGGAAAATAAGAAGTAGTCCGGGAAGGACACAAGGCCTCCACGAGGGTGGAGGGCGCGCTCACCCCTATTGGGCATGCCCCCCTGCCTCGTGGGCACCTGGTGTGCTCTCCGGACTCCGTTTTCTTGCACGATACTTCTTTTGGTCGGTAAAGAATTAATTATATAATCTCCCGAAGGTTTTGACCACCGTATCATGCAAATATCTTCTGTCCTTGTTTTGAGCCATTTTTCTGACAGATCTAGAGCACCCTGACTTCTCCAAGCGCTCCCAAGGACAAGTTTTTTGAGAGGGTCATCAGCCCCTACCTCGCGGAGGTGCTGCATCACCCTCAAGCCATTGAGATGCGTGAGGGGGTGCTGCACATCCGCGATGTGGAGGGACCAAGGAGTACCGTAAGCGTGGAGACAAAGCTCGAAGCGATGGAGCAGCAAGTTTTCAAGTGCCAAGGGATGGTGGAGCACGGACTTAACGCCAACCAGATGATGATTGCGGAGTTCACCAACAACCACAAGCTGGATGCCAAGAACATCGGGGAGACCATCTTCAAGCTTCATGAGAAAATCGAGCACCTCCAAGCCCAGATCTATGGCCTGCAAAACCAAAACTGTGAGTATGAATATAGATTCAAGAGGATGAGTTTGGCTGCAGATTTGAGGATCCCGGAGACTTGATCATCCTTCTATGATGGCGAGTCTATGCCTTGGAAGACGGACGACAAGCCTACATCATCAAGAACTCCTTCTTCACTACCTCCGAGGACATAATCACATGGGTATGGGCACTCCCCTTGGCAACTGCCAAGCTTGGGGGAGTTGCCTCGGTATCGTATCACCATCACACTCCTATCTTTACCGTTTTTCTTAGTTCGATCCTTTTGGTAATATCTAGATCTAGTAGAATAAAGTTTTGGTATGAATTAGTTTTGAGTTTTGCTTTGTGATACCTCTATGTAATCGAGTCCGTGAGCTATATATAATAAAGATTAGTGTTGAGTCAAGGGCTTTGCTATCTTGCCACGATCTTAAGTGCATAAAAGAATAAAAAGAATAAAAGAGTTCATATTGATCTTATGGATAGTAATGACTTCACACATAGAGAGTATGAGGCATAAAAGTTGTTGAGAGTTGACAAACATAATTTTGGTCATCATTGCAATTAATAGGAAATAATAAAGAAAGAGAGGTTTTCACATATAAATATACTATGTTGGACATCTTTTATGACTGTGAGCACTCATTAAGTATGACCTGTCTAAAGAGGTGATGTTGGACAAGGAAGACAACGTAATGGGTTATGTTTTCTCACATCTTAGTTAAAGTATATTGTCATGGATCGTCCAAGTTGTTGAGCTTGCCGTTCCCTCTCATGCTAGCCAAATTCCTTGCACCAAGTAGAGATACTACTTGTGCTTCCAAATATCCTTAAACCCAGTTTTGCCATGAGAGTCCACCATACCTACCTATGGATTGAGTAAGATCCTTAAAGTAAGTTGTCATGTTGCAAGCAATAAAAATTGCTCTCTAAATATGTATGACTTATTAGTGCGGAGAAAATAAGCTTTATACGATCGTGTGATATGGAAGTAATAAAAGCGACAGACTACATAATAAAGGTCCATATCACAAGTGGCAATATAAAGTGACGTTCTTTTGCATTAAGATTTTGTGCATCCACCCTAAAAGCACATGACAACCTCTGCTTCCCTTGCGAAGGGCCTATCTTTTACTTATGTCTTTTACATTACGCAAGAGTCAAGGTGATCATCACCTTTCCCTTTTTCATTTTATCCTTTGGCAAGCACCTCATGTTGGAAAGATCCTGATATATATATCCAATTGGATGTAAGTTAGCATGAACTATTATTGTTGACATTACCCTTGAGGTAAAATGTTGGGAGGCAACACTATAAGCCCCTATCTTTCTCTGTGTCTGATTATAAGTATTGCGTGAGTGTCAGCAATTGTAGAAGACTAAATGATAGTTGAGTATGTGGACTTGCTGGAAATCTCTATTCTTGACTCTTTCCGATGTTATGATAAATTGCAATTGTTTCAATGACTGAGATTATAGTTTGTTAGTTCCCAATGAAGTTTATGAATCATACTTGATATTGTGAATAGATTGTTACTTGAGCATAAGAAATCATATGACAAATTCTATATATGTTGATGTTATAAGAATGATCATGATGCCCTCATGTCCGTATTTTATTTTTATCAACACCTCTATCTCTAAACATGTCGACATATTTTTCAATATCGGCTTGCGCTTGAGGACAAGCGAGGTCTAAGCTTGGGGGAGTTGATACGTCCATTTTACATCATGCTTTTATATCGATATTTATTGCATTATGGGCTATTATTACACGTTATGTCACAATACTTATGGCTATTCTCTCTTATTTTACAAGGTTTATCATGAAGAGGGAGAATGCCGGCAGCTGGGATCCTGGGCTGGAAAAGGAGCAAATATTGGAAATCTATTCTGCACATCTCCAAAAGTCCTGAAACTCCACGAAAGTCATTTTTGGAATTAATAAGAATTATTGAGCGAAAGAAGTACCAGAGGGGGCCCACACCCTGGCCATGAGGGTGGGGCGCGCCCACCCCTACTGGGCGTGCCCCTGCCTCGTGGGCCCCCTGGTGGCCCGCCGGTGCCCATCTTATGCTATATGAAGTCTTTTACCCTGGAAAAAAATCATAAGCAAGCTCACGAGATGAAACTCCACCGCCATGGGGCGGAACCTTGGCGGAAGCAATCTAGGGCTCCGGCGGAGCTGTTCTGCTGGGGAAACTTCCCTCCGGGAGGGGGAAATCGTCACCATCGTCATCACCAACAATTCTCTCATTGGGAGGGGGTCAATCTCCATCAACATCTTCACCAGAACCATCTCCTCTCAAACCCTAGTTCATCTCTTGTATAAAATCTTTGTACCAAAACCTCAGATTGGTACCTGTGGGTTGCTAGTAGTGTTGATTACTCCTTGTAGTTGATGCTAGTTAGTTTATTTGGCGGAAGTTCATATGTTCAGATCCTTTATGCGTTTGTCCCTGAGGACATGGGTGAAGTCTTTCTATTAGTAGTCATGTGAATTTGGTATTCGTTCGATATTTTGATGAGATGTATGATGTCTCTCCTCTAGTGGTGTTATGTGAATGTCGACTACATGACACTTCACCATTGTTTGGGCCTAGAGGAAGGCATTGGGAAGTAATAAGTAGATGATGGGTTGCTAGAGTGACAGAAGCTTAAACCCTAGTTTATGCGTTGCTTCGTAAGGGGCTGATTTGGATCCACTTGTTTCATGCTATGGTTTGGTTTGCCTTAATACTTGTTTTGTAGTTGCGGATGCTTGCTGAGGGAGTCCTGGACTAGGGGGTGTCCGGATAGCCGAACTATCATCATTGGCCGGACTCCAAGACTATGAAGATACAAGATTGAAGACTTCGTCCCGTGTCCGGATGGGACTTTCCTTGGCGTGGAAGGCAAGCTTGGCGATACGGATATGTAGATCTCCTACCATTGTAACCGACTCTGTGTAACCCTATCCCTCTTCGGTGTCTATATAAACCGGAGGATTTTAGTCCGTAGGACATAACAATCATACCATAGGCTAGCTTCTAGGGTTTAGCCTCCTTGATCTCGTGGTAGATCTACTCTTGTACTACCCATATCATCAATATCAATCAAGCAGGAGTTGGGTTTTACCTCTATCGAGAGGGCCCAAACCTGGGTAAAAACATTGTGTCCC
The DNA here is from genome assembly GCA_021437245.1 of Aegilops speltoides. Taxonomy (NCBI): domain Eukaryota; kingdom Viridiplantae; phylum Streptophyta; class Magnoliopsida; order Poales; family Poaceae; genus Aegilops; species Aegilops speltoides. Next base: position 497,099,878 of record CM038144.1, on the reverse strand, counting down.
TTGTCTCCTGTTACCATCCACCTAGACGCACAGTTCGGGACCCCCTACCCGAGATCCGCCAATTTTGACACCGACATTGGTGCTTTCATTGAGAGTTCCTCTGTGTCGTCGCCCATAGGCTCGATGGCTCCTTCGATCATCAACAACGACGCGGTCCAGGGTGAGACTTTTCTCCCCGGACAGATCTTCGCATTCGGCGGCTTTGCACTGCGGGCCAATTCGTTTGGCCATCTGGAGCAGATCGAAAGCTACGCCCCTGGCCATCATATCAGATTTGGAAGTTTGAACTATACGGCCGACATCCGCGGAGACTTGATCTTCGACGGATTCGAGCCACAGCCAAGCGCGCCACACTGTCACGATGGACATGATTTAGCTCTGCTGCCGGACAGTGCCCTGGAGGCCGCACAAGAGTCCGCTTCGACCCCTGACTCGGAGCCGACTGCGCCGATCGAGGATGGGTGGGTAGACACCGCCTCGGGGGCTGCTACCTCTACGGTGATAGAGCCGAATACCGACCCCGTCCCATGTGAAGCTCACGACTCCGAGGCGCCGGACTCCTCGCCGGACTCCGAACCTTCCGCGCCCCTGCCAGTCGAATCCGATTGGGCGCCGATCATGGAGTTCACCGCTACGGACATCTTTTAGCACTCGCCTTTCGGCGACATCCTGAATTCGCTAAAATGTCTCTCTTTATTAGGAGAGCCTTGGCCGGATTATGGTCAGGACGGTTGGGATGCTGATGATGACGAAATTCAAAGCCCACCCACCACCCACTTCGTAGCCACTGTCGATGACTTAACAGACATGCTAGACTTCGACTCCAAAGACATCGACGGTATGGACGACGATGCCGGAGACGACCAAGAACCAGCGCCAACTGGGCACTGGAAAGCCACCTCGCCATACGACATATACATGGTGGACATCCCAAAGGATGGGAATGGCGATGGAACGGCGGAGGATGACCCCTCCAAAAAACAGCCTAAGCGCCGGCGTCAGCAGTGCCGCTCCAAATCCCGCCACAGCAAGAATGGAGATTCCGGCACCGGAGATAATAACACCCCGGATAGTGCCTAAGACAACCGGCCCCCTCCAGCAAGATTCAGCACTGGAGGACGGAGAAGCCATCCCTCATGAGAGAGCGGCTGACGAAGAGGTAGAGGAGGATAATTACATGCCTCCCTCCGGAGACGAGGCAAGCCTCGACGACGACGAATTTGTTGTGCCTAAGGATCCCGTTGAACAAGAGCGTTTCAAATGCAGGCTTATGGCCACGGCAAGCAGCCTCAAGAAAAAGCAGCAACAGCTTAGAGCTGCCCAAGACTTGCTAGCCGACAGATGGACTGAAGTCCTCGCATCCGAAGAGTACGAACGCGAACGCCCCTACAAGCTTCCCCAAACGCAAGCTGCTGCCCCGGTTAGAGGAGGAAGCATATAAACCTACATCACCAACGCACAATACGGCCGATCGGCCACCTCGTGGCCGCGACAGAGAGGCCTCTAGGCCCTCCACTAAAGCCGCACCCCGGCATCGCTCGAAAAGTACAAAGCCACGGGGGAATGCGCCGGACTTGCGAGAAATATTGGAGGATAAGGCAAAACAATCAAGATCGATCTACGGATCGCGTGGGCGCCCCACGATACGCGATGACAACTGTTGCGCCAGATACATCAATTCCGGCCGGGCCGCACACAGTAGACAAAGCTCGCTTGAGCTACGTCGTGATATAGCCCAATACAGAGGCGCCACACACCCACTATGCTTCACAGATGAAGTAATGGATCATCAAATCCCCGAAGGGTTCAAACCCGTGAACATTGAATCCTACGATGGCACAACAGACCCCGCGGTTTGGATCGAAGACTATCTACTTCATATCCACATGGCCCGCGGTGATAATCTTCACGCCATCAAATACCTCCCACTCAAGCTTAAAGGACCAGCTCGGCATTGGCTCAACAGATTGCCAGCAGAATCAATTGGGTGTTGGGAGGACCTGGAAGCCGCATTCCTTGATAACTTCCAGGGCACATATGTGCGACCACCAGACGCTGACGACCTAAGCCACATAATTCAGCAGCTGACGAATCGGCGGACAATTCGGACTCGGTTCTTAACCAAGAAAAATCAAATCGCCCATTTGTCCGGATGTAGAGGCCCTTGCAGCCTTCAAACACAACATCCGTGATTTAATGGCTGTCCCGGCACCTAGGACAGGAAAAGCCGAAATCAATGGTAGCCCTCACATCACTCATGACCCGCTTTTGTGCGGGAGAAGACAGCTGGCTACCCCGCAGTAACAAACTAACCAAAAACTCTGGTAGTTTGGATACCAAACACAGCAATGGAAGGTCGCGTCGCAATAAGCACAAATGCCGCATTAACGGCGATAATACTGAAGATACAGCAGTCAACGCCGGATTCAGAGGCTCTAAACCCAGTCAGCGGAAAAATCCATTCAAAAGAACTACTCCAGGCCCGTCCAATTTGGACCGGATACTCGATCGCTCGTGCGAGATACATGGCACTTCGAAAGTTAGCTAATCACACCAACAGAGATTGTTGGGTGTTCAAGCAGGCAGGCAAGTTAATCGCCGAAGGCAATGACAAGGGGTTGCATAGCAACGACGAGGAGGAGACACGGCCACCGAACAATAGAGGATAGAAGGGATTCCCCCCACAGGTGCGGACGGTGAACATGATATACGCAACCCACATACCCAAAAGGGAGCGGAAGCGTGCGCTCAGGAACGTATACGTGATGGAGCCAGTCGCTCGAAAGTTCAATCCGTGGTCCTCCTGCCCGATCACTTTTGATCGAAGGGACCACCCCACCAGTATCCGCCACGGCGGATTCACCGCATTGGTTTTAGACCCAATCGTCGACGAATTTCACCTCACTAGAGTCCTGATGGACGGTGGCAGCAGCCTGAACCTGCTTTATCAGGATACAGTGCGCAAGATGGGCATAGACCCCTCAAGGATTAAACCCACAAAAACGACCTTCAAAGGCGTCATACCAGGTGTAGAGGCCAATTGTACCGGCTCAGTCACACTTGAAGTGGTCTTCAGACATAGTCCCGTTCCGCAGCGGCTATCTTGCACTGCTCGGACAAACCACATTTGCAAAGTTCAATGTGGTGCCGCACTACGCATGCCTCAAGCTCAAGATGCCAGGCCCTCGAGGAGTCATCACGGTCAACGGAAACACTGAACGCTCTCTCCGCACGAAGGAGCATACAGCGGCTCTCGCGGCGAAAGTGCAGAGCAGCCTCTTAAGGCAATTTTCGAGTCCGGCCTTTAGCGACCGGACACCGTCAAGCGCGCCCGGAGTAACCTACAACAAGACCACCGGCGCGCTCCGAGCATCGCCAGAGTAATGCAGCCCCAACCCCAGCCCTCGCGACATCGCGAGATCAGTGCCACGCGTACATCATTACGCTCTGGAGATACCATGGCATAGGGGGAGGGGCACGACCACGGCAGGCCCAGAGTGCGGATCAACCACACCAGGGGCTCACGAATTGGTCATTCTTTTTTTTTCTTATTCTCAGGACTCCGTTTTTCAGAAGCCCTGTCCGGCAGTGGATCAGCCGAACTAACGATGCAATAGCCAGGGAAGCAGAAAAGCTACGACGAGTATCCAGGTGGTCTCCATTACAAGCATTATACCTGTTTTACATACCATTCCACAGCCTACCCCTGGAGGGAGACATGTTAAATAGTCCCACCCCTTGCTTATCGCACTATTTGTATCGTTCTGCATTCATCGCATTATCTTTTTAGAATGCATCGCTTTTTGCCTATAATTGCATTCCTTTTTATATGTTCGCTTATGACATGTTGCATCCGTACGCTTTGGTACGGCTAAGTACACCAGGGGCTTAAGTTCTCCAAACTATGGTGTGGTAAGCCCGAACACTTTCACAAGTGCGGCACCCCGAACTTATAGCATTATATGCATCGGCTCAGAATCATGTCTTGGGTCAATAGTTGGGTTTGCCCGGCTCCCATGTTTTGGTACCTTACGTTCCGTTATATCGGCTAAGGTAGCACTGGAAGAACCACTGCGATTGTGCCCCAGTTGAGCTGGGTTGAGCACCTCAGTGGAGAAAGCTAAAACTGACCGTCATGATAAGGCGAGAGCTGGTCGTTGTTCGAAAGGTCTCTTCGAGTCCCTAAAGACTTATGCCGCTTAGAGCGAGGAGCCGGTTGTGTCCGGTCCAAGGCGTGGATAGCGCCCCGAATTCGGCCTTATACTAGGGGCTTCGCCGAAATTTAAAATTATAGAATTCTATGGCTAAGTGAGAGTGTTCAAGCATTATAAGTCCGGTTGCCTCGTTCGTTGTGTTGAGCGCCTCCCTAGAAGGACCCAAAAATGGGAACAAGAGCGCTCAAGTTTATCCCGAACACCCCAAAGACTGTGTGCACGGGGCTGAAGCCAACGACTTGCCATCTCTCGATTTAATAAACGGCCGCACAGAAGGTAATATTTTAAATTAACAAGCGTTGCTTAGCGCATATGAACAAAGTTTTCAGCGCACAGGATAACAAAACGCGAGTCTAATCAAAGATTACATCTTTAGAGCACTCACCCGCAATAATGCGGGAACCCTTCAGGACACCCTTGTAATACATCTCGGGTGTGCGATACTCCTTGCCCGGCGGTGGCGCGTCCGTCACCAGCTTCTCGGCGTCCATCTTGCCCCAGTGCACCTTAGCGCGGGCAAGGGCCCGATGGGCACCTTCAATACAGGCGGAGTGCTTGATGACGTCAACCCATGGACAGCATCCACCACCGCCGCACTGCATCAAGTAGCTCCTGTGCATGGCTTCCTTGGGCCATAGCCGAACTATGAGGCCCTTCATGGCCTGTTCGGCCACCTTGTGGAGCTCGACCAGCTGCTTCAGCTGGTCGCTCAGGGGCGCCGGATGTCCGGTCTCAGCATACGGAGACCAGAACACCTTCTCCATCGAGCTCCCCTCCTCGGATCTGTAGAATGTGGCAGGATCGGACACGCTGCAGGGCAGATCTGCGAACGCTCCTGGAGAGCTCCGAATTTGGGTAAGTAACAGGTAATTCACTTTTACATGCTTGCTTTGCATGAAGAATGCCTTACCCACCGCTATCTTCTTCACTGCCTCGAGTTCCTGGAGGGCCTTTTGGGCTTCGGCCTTAGCGGATTTGGCACTCTCAAGAGCGGACGCAAGCTCGGACTCTCGAGTCTTCGAGTCACGCTCCAAATTCTCGTGTTTTTCCACGAGAGCCTGGAGCTCTTGCCGCACCTCCGCCACTCGCGCCTCCTGCTTCTCTCGCTCTGTGCGTTCTGCGGCCGCATTGCGCTCGGCCGCGGACACCGCCTCCTTCAGGGTCGCCACCTCGTTTGTGTCCCCTGCAATACTCACGTTATCCCTGTCATTTTTTGCAACCAAATCCTTTTTTTATAAGGTACAACTTTAAGAAGGTGCTACTTACCTTCCTTGTCCTCAAGCTGCTTCTTGGCACGGCCGAGCTCGCTCTCGGACCGCTCGAGACTTTCCTTCAGAGCACCGACCTCCATGATCGGTCAAGGCAGAGGTCAGCAGTGCAGCCTGCATCCCCATATTGACATATTTGTGTTAGACTCCTGCGTATATCTTTTTAGATCCTCGCCGGCTTTTCTTTCCAACACCGAACCGAGCATCGTGGGCTACGCCTATGCGGTACTATTTCACATATCTTAAAATTTTACCTCAAAGCTCGTTAGAAGGCTGGTGCAAGCTTCGTCACCGCTCTTGGCGAAGTGAACCTTCAATCACCGCACTCATGACAGTGCGGTATTCCTCGCCGATGGAAGCGCCGTCGAGCGCCTCCAGCAAATTATCCAGCGCCTCCGGTTGGATGGAGGCCGCCGGCGTCACTGTCTTGCCCTTCTCACGAAGGGGCCGCCCGCTGGACTCCCGAACCACTGAAGGTTCCGGTGCGGAGTCCGGTCCGAAGTCCGGGAGGCTGCCCTGCGGCACCTCCGGGACCTCCTCCTCCTGGTGGGCCCCTTCTGGGACCCTACCTCAGCGTCGTCTGTGTCACGGGGGGAGGAGGCGGTCGGAAGTGAAGCGCTGTTCACATCCGACGAACCCAAGGACCCGCTCGACGAAGCGGGGAGATCATCCTTGGGCGGACTACAGAGTTGTATGCGGCGTTAGAAGACACTATGCGACAAAAAGAAAAATTATGAGTTATTCAGGAGTCCGGACACTTACGATCTCGCCAGGGGCTTGGCCCTTGAAGGCCACTCCTCGTCGCCGTCGTCGGCGTTGGTGGATCAGTTCGGGGGAAGGGTCCTTCCTTTCTTGGACCCTTCGGCCTCCCCCGTTGGGGAAGCCTTCCTCTTCCTCTCTCCCCTCGCTGGGGGAGAGGCCTCTTTCTTCTCCTCCCCATCTTCGTGGGAGGAGTCCACCTCGGAGTCGTCGGACGATGAGTCTGATAACACCTAGCGTCGGGAACTCCTCCAAGTTCCCGTGGCCTTCTTCTTGGCCTTCTTCTCCAGCACCACATAAGGCGCCGAGACCAGCAGCCCTGTCAAACGGGCATCCGTTGGGTCTTCTGGAAGGGGAGCGGGACAGTTAACCTATCCGGACGTCTTCTGCCAGGCCTGTTAAAGGTATTGGGAGTTTAAATCCCGCATAGTGTCAAACTATGGAAAGCAAGTGTCCCGTAAAGGATAATATAGCTTACCTCGCCACCGGACGCTGCGAGCTGAACCCGCGATCTTGATGGCGGATGCGGGCGCCTCGGCGCCTTGAACAAGACCCTCCGTGCCTCTTCGTATGTAGTGTCAAGAGCCTACTCAAGGTCCGTGTCAGTGGATCGAACTCCCACAGGTTGAAATCCCGCTGTTGGCACGGGAGAATCTGGCGGATGAGCATGACCTGGACCACATTGACAAGCTTGAGCTTCTTGTTCACCAGGGTTTGGAGACAGGAATGGAGTCCGGTTAGCTCCTCCGAATCGCCCCACAACAGGCCCTTCTCTTTCCAGGAGGTGAGCCACGTGGGGATGCTAGATCTGAATTCGGGGGCCGCTGCCCATTCAGGGTCATGCGGCTCGGTGATGTAGAACCATCCCGATTGCCACCCTTTGATGGTTTCCACGAAGGCGCCCTCGAGCCAGGTGACGTTGGGCATCTTGCCCACCATGGCGCCTCCGCACTCCGCTTGACTGTCGCCTACTACCTTCGGCTTGACATTGAAGGTCTTTAGCCATAAGCCGAAGTAGGGCTGGATGCAGAGGAAGGCCTCGCACACGAAAATAAACGCCGAGATGTTGAGGATAAAATTCGGGGCCAGATCATGAAAATCCAGGCCGTAGTAGAACATGAGCCTCCGGACAAAGGGGTGTAGTGGGAAGCCCAGTCCACGGAGGAAATGGGGAAGGAATACCACCCTCTCATGGGGCCCGGGGGTGGGGACGAGCTGCCCCTCGTCGGGGAGTCGGTGCGCGATATCGCCGGACAAATATCCGGCCTTGCGCAGCTTCTTGATGTGCCCCTCCGTGACGGAGGAGGCCATCCACTTGCCTCCCGCTCCGGACATGGTTGGAGAAGGTTGAGGTGAGATGCGCGGAATTGGGCGCTGGAGCTCAAGTGCGCGGAGATGGATAAGCAAAGGAGGAAGAAGGCGTAGATGAAAATGTGGATCCTTATCCCCTATATATGAGTGGATGAAACTATGCGTCCCCACCGGCCTAGTAAAACTCGCTTATCTCCCAAGCGCCGCAATCAATGGCGCGGTTGGGTTACCCACGTCCGTATTGATGAGAATCCCGGAATAAGGGGACACGATCTCTGCTTTGACAAGACGTGCCAAGGAAACCGCTTCGCTAAATGCGCCGAGGTGGAAGAATAAAAGCGATTCGAATAAAGGCTTGGCCATGGCATGACGTCATGCCATGAAATACGTCAGCAGATTGAACCTGTGTAAATATTATTCTCTCTACGGTGGTATTTGGAATTTATTTTGCAGAGCCGGACACTATCCTGGTGTTCGAAATCTTCTATGAATTATTCGGAGGAGGAACCCGCCTTGCAATGCCGAAGACAATATGCGCGCCGGACTCGTCGTCATTGAAGCCTGGTTCAGGCTACCGAGGAGTCTGGACTAGGGGTGCCCGGATAGCGAACTATCATCATTGGACGGACTCCAAGACTATGAAGATACAAGATTGAAGACTTCGTCCCGTGTCCGGATGGGACTTTCCTTGGCGTGGAAGGCAAGCTTGGCGATACGGATATGTAGATCTCCTACCATTGTAACCGACTCTGTGTAACCCTAGCCCTCTCCCGTGTCTATATAAACCGGAGGGTTTTAGTCCGTAGGACATAACAATCATACCATAGGCTAGCTTCTAGGGTTTAGCCTCCTTGATGTCGTGGTAGATCTACTGTTGTACTACCCATATCATCAATATCAATCAAGCAGGAGTAGGGTTTTACCTCCATCGAGAGGTCCCGAACCTGGGTAAAAACATCGTGTCCCTTGTCTCCTGTTACCATCCACTACAAGAAATATGTCAACTTATGACCTTCTGTCAGTGACCCTCGAAGAATTGGTCATAAATCTATGACCATTTTAGACCAATTGGTCAAAAGCTGTTCAGGGGCTCCAAACCACGAACCATTGCACCATTTTGGTCGAAGGTCGTAATTTCCTTACACGAAATGGTCACAAAGCAAACAAGTGCTAGTCCGCTGCCTTATTTCTAGCTGATCATGACCAATATAGATGGTCATAGCCTTGTAGATTGTGGTGGGTTGTGATGACTAGGCGCCATCTCATCGCTTTTGCCTATGTGTCATGTCCATGTGGCGTTTTTGCCCTAGGTTGTGAAGCAACCTATATTTCTATCATTCCCAAAATTTCCAAAAAAATCTCATAAATTCTTTGGGTCATATCTTCATCAAATATGTAAAAATCCCTCCTTGCCTAGTTCAAAACTAATTCAAAAATATTCATTTTCCTATTATGTTCACAACAACACTTTATGAAGGAAGTGCTATTTATATATTCTTGATTTCCCTAGGAATTTTTGGGCACTCTTTCCTATCCAAATCATTACCGCATGACAAAATTCAGCTCCATTTGCCTAGCAAATCTTCCTCGGCAAATTTCTAAAGTTTTTGTCCACCTAGAAGCATTGTGAAGGAAGTACCTTTTTTATATCTCTAAATGACATGAAATTTATACAGTTCCTTCATATGCCCAAATTATCACCCTCCTCCAAATTGTAGCTCAGTCAAATCATCTATGTGAGCCCAGGTTCAATTTATATTTTATGGCCAAATTGGCACATTGCAAAGAAAGTGTTATATAGACCCCTCCTATTACCCTCAAACTTTTCGGGCACTCTTACATACCCAAATCATTGCCACATGATAATATTCAGCTCAATTTTCCTAGTAAATCTTTCTCGGGAAATTTCCAAAGTTTCTACCTCGAGAGAAGCTTTCTGAAGTAAGTACTAGATAGGCTTACCCAAATGATCTGAAAATTTGCCAGCGCATGACCATACCTAAGTAACTTACCTACACCAATTTTGAGCTCATTTCATTCATCCAATCTCTCTCACTAGTTTTCCCAAGTTTCAGTCCATAGAAGAGCATTGTGAAGGAAGTACTACTTTGGCATGTTCAAATGGTATCAATTTTCTACAATGCTTTCATATGCCCAAATTACCATCCTCCACAAAATTTCAGCTCAATCCATTCATTATTTTGAGCCCAACTTCAACATTCATATTTTTGTCCAGCGTGGTACTTTGCAAAGCAAGTACCACCTAGGATCCTCCTTTTGAGCTAAAAATTTGTGAAGACATTCTCCTTAGTAGATGATCATCCTCAGCCAAAACTCACGCCCATTGGCCATGTGAATTTCCCGTACCGCTAATCAAACACTTGGCTGCTAATTCATGTTTGAGCATCGATCGGTCTTCTCGTGAGTATCTTATGTTGTAATTTTCTTCCTAGCACCAACCTGGGGAGTGCCCAACCCACTAGACATGCCTAAGCCGCCCAAAACACAAGGCAACATTACGGTCACGCGGTGACCACGCGACGGGCATGCGAGTTTACGCGCTCTAGAGTTGAGGCCCTCGGCCACCGCCCAAACCTCGACGTATCGCCACCAAACCATGTATTTATGATTAAATAGGTCCTTATGTAACTAGAAATGATTTTTGGAAAAAATAAATAGCAAACTATGAGGCAGCTGCAGTTCAAATTTGACCCGCTTCCAACTGAATCGACGGAAATTTGTCTTTTTCACGAGAGGTGGATCAAAAAATTTTACACCCAACCATTTTGTCAATTGTGCATTAAATATGGCCTAGTATTTTATAAAAATGATTCGGTCCAATTTTGCAACAATTATTTGGTAGTTCCTTCACAAAAAAACCTCCTTTCGGGCACTCGGAAAATGGAAAATGGTTTTTTCGTCCAACGAAAATGAAAACTTCCTTAGGCAACATTGTTTGCCATTCCAATATGCACCCTTGTGCACAATATGAGATCATTTGAACAAACTATGCCATGAATGTGGCCATAAGATTGATCATTTGGCTTGAAAGCCATCGATCTCCACACGTGATAGCTCGTTTCTGAGAACACTTTTTTAAAATAATTGTCGTATTACAAGTTTGTTATTTTTCCTAGGAACTTGGCCACATATAATGACACAATGCGAAGGTTTCCCAATTTTTGATTTTTTGAATTTTTATGCCCGTTTCAAAATGCGGTCAAACGGCGGAATGACCGTTCCTAGCTAGTTGTTGAATCTTGGAATTTTTTGGTGTTTCTCTGATTAAATAGGTACTTATGTACCTAGAAATGATTTTGGAAAAATAAATAGCAAACTATGAGGCAGCTGCAGTTCAAATTTGACCCGCTCAAATTTAATCGGTGGAAATTTGTCTTTTCACGAGAGGTGGATCAAAACTTTTACACCCAACCATTTGGTCAATTGTGCATTAAATATGTCCTAGTATTTCAGAAAAATGATTTGGTCCAATTTTGCAACAATTATTTGGTAGTTCCTTCACAAAAAACCTTCTTTCGCACTCGGAAAATGAAAATGGTTTTTCGTCCAAAGAAAATGAAAACTTCCTTAGGCAACATTGTTTGCCATTCTAATATGCACCCTTGTGCACAATATGAGATCATTTGAACAAACTATGCCATGAATGTGGCCATAAGATTGATCATTTGGCTTGAAAGCCATTGATCTCCACACGTGATAGCTCGTTTCTGAGAACACTTTTTTAAAATAATTGTCGTATTACAAGTTTGTTATTTTTCCTGGGAACTTGGCCACATAAAATGACACAATGCGAAGGTTTCCCAATTTTTTGATTTTTTTTGAATTTTTTATGCCCGTTTCAAAATGCGGTCAAAACGGCGGGAATGACCGTTCCTAGCTAGTTGTTGAATCTTGGAATTTTTTTGGTGTTTCTCTGATTAAATAGGTACTTATGTACCTAGAAATGATTTTTGGAAAAAATAAATAGCAAACTATGAGGCAGCTGCAGTTCAAATTTGACCCGCTTCCAGCTAAATCGGCAGAAATTTGTCTTTTTCACGAGAGGTGGATCAAAACTTTTTACACCCAACCATTTGTTCAATTGTGCATTAAATATGTCCTAGTATTTTAGAAAAATGATTTGGTCCAATTTTGCAACAATTATTTGGTAGTTCCTTCACAAAAAAACCTCCTTTCGGCACTCGGAAAATGAAAAATGGTTTTTTCGTCCAAAGAAAATGCAAACTTCCTTAGGCAACATTGTTTGCCATTCTAATATGCACCCTTGTGCACAATATGAGATCATTTGAAACAAAAGATTTGGTAGGTTCTTCAAAAGAAAACCATTTCGGGCACTCGAAAAATAGAAAATGGCTTTTTTGCAGTGAAAATGAAAACTCCCCAGATCAACACCATTTGTCATCCCAAGATACACACATGTGCACAATATTCATTCATTTTAACAAACTATTAGTGGTTAATATGTTGAATGTTTGCCCTAAGTAAGAGGGTAAATAACTATAAGAGAAACAAAAGGGAAAACAAAATTACATAAGCTTAACTCTGATTGGTGGAATCCATTGTGGCATGGATCGATGACATGGCAAACATCCGTCCGTCCATCCTTCCATCCATCTGTCCATCCAACCCACCCAGCAAAACCCACTCTCTCTCTCGCGCACGAACCCCTCGTGCCCTCCTCTCTCTCTCTCTCTCTCTCGGGAACCCTAGCGCTCCACTCCTCCCTTGCCGCCGCCACCTCCGGCTGGAATCGAAGACCATGTCCGGCGAGATCCGGCGCGCGCAGCGAGATCCATCTCTCTCTCACGCACGAGAAGGAAAATCCCCCGCCCCATTCCCACGACTCATCTGCCTCTTCCTCGATCCCCTTCCTTCCCGAGGACGCACGTGCCGCCGCCTCCCCGATCCCCTTCTCCCCTCGCCCCCCACCCACATCGCGCCTCCATCCACCTCGTCGCCTCCCAGATTCATCCTCCTCCTCCTCCTATTCCCCTCGTCAGATCCATCCATCCATTCATTTTTCCATCCGATCCACCTGACGCCATCGCATCCCCTTCTCGCTTGCAGGGTTGCAGGCGATTCGATCCGGTCCGGGTCCATGGCTTCGACGGCTGTGGCGGCGCTCGCGGTGACGGACGAGCTGGCCCTGCCGCTCCGCGCGGTGGGGGACGGTGGCGGGGAAGCACGCAGCTGCGCAGCGACCGCGGGAGGTTTCAGTGAGCGGCCGCATTGCTGCGGCAGGAACACCAGCGCGGGCTTCCGGCGACGAGGCTCCGTCGTGCGGACCAAGACGCGGACTCGACAGGATGGCTCTGCGGGACTCCAGCGTCAGAAGCAGCGGCTTGGGCCACGCGGTGACCGCGGGATGCCGCTGCACGATTCCGGCGAAAAGGCAACCTCGCGTGAATCACGGCGGCCTTGACCAAGAAGGAGGGGTCAAATTTCACGGCGGCCCATGATTTGACCTTGGAGCCGCGCGAAGAGAAGGGGATCCACTCCAAACCCAGCACAGGTAAATTTCGATTCAGTAGTGGAACCAGTAAATTCAGTATTGTGTTGCATAGCTGAATATATCTTCAGAGTTTAGACTGTGAACACTTATCTTCAGAATTCAGAGTTCAGAGTTAAAGCTAAATGGCCACAGTGGTATAGATTGTTCTAGTCAAGCATTTCTTTTTTAAGTTTGATACTAGTGTTATTGTTGGAGATATATAGTGGAAAACAACATCCACAACATCCACTGTGTTTATGTTGAATTATTTTTTTGTAATCTATCTTGCTATACTGGTTCCAAGTGCTTGAGTAGCACCTTTGAGATAACTCACTTGTGGTTAATTAGTGGCTGTCATTTGTGTCTTGCCCTAACAGCGTAGACTGGCGCTGGTTTTGTTTAATCCGGACAGTGTTGTGTTTAAGACTGTTAGTCCAGGGTTTGTGTAGTTGTAGAATGGAGCTATTTGATGTCAGAACATTTCATTTACAAGGTCAAATTTATACTCTCTGTATGCTGATCAGATTGTTACTTAATGTTCGTACAGTATCGGCGACAACAAGAAGGCCTGGCAGACCGAACACTTCAGGTATGTGCAGTCGCTGCCAAGCTTTCTGATATTATTAGCCTACCAGATAATTTCTGATATTGCCTTTTGGTGATTACAGGGCACTGAAGATAAAGCTTACAGAAAGAAATAAAGATGGCCATATTCTCACATACTCCTGGATTTCATTTACATCAACTTCTCGAGAGAGGAGTACTCCTTTTTAGTAGTCTCAGTTTAAAGTAAATTAAATGAAAGGAGTACTCCTTTTCAGTTGTCGCAGTTTAAAGTGAATGAAAGGAGTACTTGCTCCCTGTACTAGTTACTTCTACTACTTATTTTTAGCTGTTTAGTACTATTCTGTAGATCTGTGATACTAGTCTAGTCGCTTGTATAATTTTGTTTATTAGTGTAACCTGAACCATGGAGTAGTACCCTGTTTGCATATGTGTGATTATGTGTGTTCTGTAGTCTCTAGCTCCAGTACATGTGAACTATATGTTGTGGTGTAAATCATTTTCATTCTATCTTATAAACGTGTTTCTTCAATAGCTATTTCTGTTCAAGTCTTGTTGTCACTGATGTTTGCATTTAGTTTGTCTCAGGTAAAAAAAAATACTGAAAATACAGTGTACAAATCAGCCCAAATATGTGAGCCTCGGTTCTGAAAACTAAAGAGTTCATATATTGGTAGATAGACTGTGATTTAGCATATGCTAAACAGAAAGCTTTATAAGATGGAACTCTCAATATCATGACTTCACTTTGTCCTTTAATTTAATATGGTTAGAACTACCATGGTTTTTTAAGTAGTTGGGGCATTAAGAAACAGTATGCTAGGATGATTGGCCTTGCATCCATCCTTCCATGAATTCATGCTTGTGCATTGCTAGTTATTGCTTTTTTTGCAGGTCTTCTTCTTCCTCGATCTGGTGCAGCAGCAACAATTCAAGGTCATGGTCATGGAGCAGCAGCCATATATTTTCTTCTTCTTATTCTTCCCTGAGATGACATGAGATGAGGTTTGTTTTCCTCAAGGTCAAGGTGCAGCAGCTCGATTTGATTTGATGTGATTGGATTCAGTTTCCTCATGCCTCTCTGTTTGCACTGCAGGCTCTATTGGTCGGTCTTCAATTCTTCATGCTGCTGCTGCTACTGCTACATGAGGACCCTCTTCAACTCTGCATCCGTTGCGGCCGCCGCAGCTTCCACCTCCAGAAGAGCACCCGCCTCGTCACGGTTACCCGCCGCCCGCATCCGCAAGTGTAAGCTCCCCCTCCTCTCATCCTAGATCTCTAGGTCTATTGCTGTCATGCGCCATGTTCTTGATGTTGCGCGACCTCATGTGGATGCCATGAACGGCGCTGCTCCTGCGTGCAGATTTGATTCGCCGCATTAGTATGCGGTTGTTGTCTCGCCGTGGTTGTTCAAACTGAGATGTACCCAGTTGATTTGTCATCTCGGGTCATAAATTTTTCTGCATTCCCTGTTGCTGTAGCTTGTTGGATGCATAGTTTGATCTCCCAATGGGAATTATTAGTGAATAGTGATGTCTGTGGTCACGAGAATGGTGATGTAGTAGCTGGTATGCTTGATGCGTGTATGTCCATCTCTTTACTGTTTTGCTAGAACCATAAATCCTGATGCGCATGATGATCATGGTCTGGTTTGTTAGATCTATTCTGCTGGTGCTTAAAATTTGACATGCCTGGATTCTAAAACTTGTTCTTACAGTTTTCATTTCTACGATCAATTTAGAGAGTTGGACATGTCAGTATATTATATACCAAAAAAATTCCTAGCTAGTGAGAACATTTTAGTCACTCCATGAACGCATACTGGTTAGTGTTAGTCATATTATTTATGTACATGGCATTTGCTGTCAATTCTTGATTATAAGTTATTGGATCCCTCATTGGCTACTGTTTGATGTTTTGTACCTGTTCTTATTCTTATATGTTCATTCTTATTTTTTGCACAGGTGAAGCGTGAATCCATGTCCGAAGATATGAAGCATATCAGCAAAGAGTAGCATATTATGTGTTGTAGTTGTAGCCAGTAGTAGGCATATCTGGGTTGTAATGTATTAATGTAACGATTGTAATAGATTAATGCAATATTGTTTTGGACCAGTTTCATTTGCTCTCTGGTCTGTTTGAAACAATGATTGTGTATGTGCTTTGAATACCCGTGAAATGGAAACCTGACAAGTTATAATGGTTGTTTGACAGATTTTGAAATTTTTGATGTGTGGGATCAATTTTGTGATAAGCATGACAAGTGGGACCAATCTGATTGGTGGGACCAATGGCAAAAAAAGGACGAAAATAAAAAACCTGTAGATTGTAAAAGGCTGCATCTTAGAAAAAAAGGCTGAATTACTGGGCCAGGCCCATGTAGCTAGTGAAAATTAACAGAAATAAATATATATTGAAAAGGCCGAATTGTTGGGCTCGGCCCATGAAGAAAATCGAATTGGACCGGGCTGAATCTTGTGCCACATCAGCTTGCCACGCTGGATGCCTACGTGGCCTGGGGAGGTTGCTAGTGACCAAAACGCCACAGTAGGAATATTTTGGTCGTAAACGTCTTCGACCATTCCAGAAGAAAGGTCGCTATAGTCAGTTTATGACGGCCAGCTTTTGACCTTCTGCTTTTGGTCACAAAAAGGTCGCAAATGGAAATTTGTGACCTTTCAGTGACCAATAGTGGTGGTCACAAGTTGACATATTTTTTGTAGTGATCCACCTAGACGCACAGTTCGGGACCCCCTATCCGAGATCCGCCGGTTTTCACACCGACACTTGCAATAGGGGTTAATCATAAGTGGGATGCTTGTCCAAGAAAGGGCAGTACCCAAGCACCGGTCCACCCACATATCAAATTATCAAAGTAACGAATGCGAATCATATGAGCGTGATAAAACTAGCTTGACGATAATTCCCATGTGTCCACGGGAGCGCTTTTCTCATTATAAGAACTTGTCCATGCTTGTCCTTTGCTACAAAAAGGATTGGGCCACCTTGCTGCACTTTATTTACTTTCATTGCTTGTTACCCGTTACAAATTATCTTATCACAAAACTATCTGTTACCTACAATTTCAGTGCTTGCAGAGAATACCTTACTGAAAACCGCTTGTCATTTCCTTCTGCTCCTCGTTGAGTTCGACACTCTTACTTATCGAAAGGACTATGATAGATCCCCTACACTTGTGGGTCATCAGATGGTAATCCTTTTATGTATCTTATTTTGCTTAGGACGACGGTAGAATTATAAGGTGATCCCTCACTAAAATTTCAAGATAAAATTGTGTTCTCCCCAAGTGTGCACCGCTGCGAAAGTTCGTCATTCCGAAGCACCACGTGATGATCGGGTGTATAGACTCTACGTTCACATACAACGGGTGCAAGCCAGTTTTGCACATGCGGAACACTTGGGTTAAACTTGACGAGCCTAGCATGTACAGATATGACCTCGGAACACAAGAGACCGAAAGGTCGAGCGTGAGTCATATAGTAGATATGATCAACATGGAGATGCTCACCATCGGAACCACCTCATCTCACGTGATGATCGGACTTGAGTTGGTGAATTTGGATCATGTTACACTCAGACGACCGGAGGGATGTCGATTTGGGTGGGAGTTCTTTGGTAATATGATTAATTGAACTCATTATCATGAACAATAGTCTAAACAATCATTGGAAATTATGTTGTAGATCAATGGCTCGCGCAGTAGCTCCCCTGAATTTCAATGCATTCCTAGAGAAAGCTAAGATGAAAGATGACGGAAGCAACTTTCTGGACTGGCTCCATAATCTGAGGATTATCCTCATGGCTGCCCAAAAGGTTTATGTCCTTGATGCACCGCTTGGTCTACCACCCCCTCCCGCGTCTGTGGACGTTATGAACGTCTGGCAGTCACGTGTTGATGACTACTCCATAGTTCAATGTGCCATGTTGTATGGCTTAGAACCAGGACTTCAAAGGCGTTTTGGATGTCATGGAGCATATAAGATGTTCTAGGAGTTGAAGTTTATTTTTGTGAAAAATGCCTGGATTGAGAGGTATGAGACCTCCGATAAGTTCTATAACACAACAAGATGGAGGAGAATAGTGCTATTAGTGAGCACATACTCAGAATGTCTGGGTATTACAACCGTCTGGCTGAGTTGGGAGTTGATGACAGAGTTCTTCAATCATACCACCTAGCTACAAGAGCTTTGTGTTGAACTATAACATGCAAGGGATGACTAGGTCAGTCTGCGAGCTATTCACAATGCTGAAAGTTGCGGAAGTAGACATCCAGAAGGAGTATCTAGTGTTGATGGTCAATAAAACCACTAGTTTCAAGAAGAGCAAGGAAAAGAAGGGAACCTTCAATAAGAGTGGCAAAGAAGTTGCCTTTCCCGTGGAGAAACTGAAGGAAATATACCACCTTGTATTGGTCAACTGTGTACTTTCGATTTGTGCTTTATCTATAAAGCAGGACGAGAGCATGTTTGTGGTAATTCTTGGTTGGTGAATCCAAAATACACATTGAGTGTGGGCAGTGGCCGCTCTAGGATTGGGCCAGGTCGAGGGCAAACCCCATGCCAAACACAATTTGAAATGCTAAACAATGCAAAACTTGCTACAAAGCAACCCATCCTCACGACCCAGGCCACCACCTGGGAAGCCTTGGGCCTGGCTCCATCACTAAGTGTGGGCCAACCATAGTACCAAGAGGGCCACAAGCAAAGACACTTTGGGATGCCTTAACTGACTGCTCCTTGTGTTCCATGCGATGCTCCTACGATATAAGCTACTGTTAGGATGCTCAACCAAATCCCTTTGTCAAGTTAGTTATGGTCTTGGTACTAACACACAAGCGATCATATATAGTTACGGTCGGGTTAGTTATGGTCTTGGACAAATGTTTTCTACCATCTAGGGATAGTTACCCTTATGTGAGTTTTATATGTTGTATGTAGTATATGTCAAAACCAACATCATGTACATGCAGTATGTAGTATATAAAAATATTCTGGTAGTATATATCCTACTTTTTAGGTAGTATGTGCTATTTTTTTGTATATTATTTTATACATACCAATATGAAGGTATTTTCAAAAATATACAAAAAATATGGACTCACATACAATTTTTTCGTATAACTTGCTTTGAAATATCTTAGATGTAATATATGAACATACTTAGAATGATAAAGTAGTATACATACTACGACATGGTAGTATATGAGACATGAGGGTAACTACCCCGGGTGATAGGATGTATTTTCCTTACCACAAACATGGTAGTATATATATACTATTAAGCGCATAGATATCCATTTGCAAAAACAAAAAAAGTGCATAGATGCCCACTTAATTTCTAATTAGCTATAATGGCCAAGAACACTAGCTTATAGATCCTTAATCCAAACACTATAAATTAAACCGAGGGGAATAAATAGTACCCACCACCGTTCCATAATGTAGTGCTTATAAATTGGAGAAAAAAATAAACTTTACTAACTCTAACCAAGTTTATAGAGAAAACTATTTATATCAACAATACTAAATATATAATATATGAAACTACATCCTATGATGAATCTAATGATGTATGTTTTCTCAAGTTTCTAGCTTCCCACCAGGCCGCCTGCCTCTCACATCATCAGATCATCCTATGGCTGTGAGAAGATGGTACGCTAAGGGCAAATTTACAGAGAACCTTCCATGATTTTGTTAATTACAAGCTAATAAATATTCCTTTTTTTGCAAAATAGCTAATAAATAATATTCCTTGAAGTATTAAGTTAATAAGAAACTGATACAAACAATTTGCAAGCTACATTGCCCCAGCCCTTGAAAAACAAATTGAAGAGTATGCTAAAATACTTAACTTAATATTAATGTCTTTTCACATATTTTAGGTACCTATTAGACTTGAAGATTAGAGATCTGGGGGTAAAGCAGAAGTCAGAGTTAGAGTTTATATAATTTTTTTGTTGTGTTATATATATTTCTCCCAGCTCAAATTAATTCAAGCAGGCATACTACTTGGCTAGTTAATTTTGTTGATTGTATTCCTTGATTGCATCGTAGTTTCGATTTTTCGTTTCCTTTATAAGACCGCCCCGAATAACATCAAATCCTGGATCCGCCACTGGTAAGCAGCAGCAGCAGTGAGGAAACCGTAGCCACAGGGGGTGGTCCATATTAGCCCCAGCACCTCTTGTTTCCATCGTAAACTCTTCTCCTATCTCTAAGTACACACACAGGTGAGGCCATGCTGCATAAGCCCGCGTCTGTTTAGATCGCACTACTACTACTGCTGATTTCAGCACAGCAGTGAGCATGGGCATGCGACGAGACACACACGCTGGCTGCATAAGACCAAATTGCGAGGCCAGCGAAAGCAAGGTCGACAACGAGGGATGTTGTTGCCACTCTTTTTCTCTCACTCGCACAAACGAATGTGAAAGATGAAGCACACACTTTTTCCAGCCCACAAACGCCTTCGCCGCACGAACGGCACCTCGGCCGCACGAACAGCCTCACTTTACTAGGCACATACCCGGCGCGGCAACACACCGCAGCCTACCCAGAGGAGCTCTCTCACAGCCGACCGGGCGCATACCACGGTCCCGGCGGAGACTATCGCATCTCTGACTCCTAGGCTCGGCTCATACCGGCGCAAGACAACAGTACAGGGGAGAGAGTTTTATACCCAGACGCACACACACGACCCGGCCACCACACCGGCCACTAACTCCACGACACACACACCCACGGCCTGCTAACAACCTCCGCTACTAACCGCATGTACTGGCTACTCCTACATGCACGTAAAAGCTGGTCAAGCTAACAAATTCTTGACTTGATCTTCTCCTAGACCCACTCCAGGATCCAACCGACTCACCAGACATGCCGCTAGCTAACTTGGCCGACTCGCTCGTCACGGCGATCGACGCAGCCATGCACCGGGGCCTTGCTCGATGCGCAGACACATGCGCGGCTTAGGTCTTTGCACCGATGGCAGATTTTTTGCAAGGGTGACAGATGCGCGCCTTTGGTGACTCATCAGGGAAAATGGGTGATGGGAATTGGGAACTAAAGACAAATGGGTAGCGCCGGGGACCTTTCGAAATCACAGCCCCTTCCTCCATCAGAAATAGTATGACGATTTGCTCTCGACAAAAACGGAATGCCTTGCTGGCTTTTTACGACGGCATCAGGTGGAGAATCCCATGCACAGACAACCAACTGACAATGCGGCCGGGTAACAGTAACACTCGCTTTCTAACGGTGATGCTAAGTATATTTGGGAGCCATGCTTCATTTTCCTTGATCCATGAGAGGCACGGACAAAAAACCAATCTGTGGGGCAGGCGTTGGTGCTGGAGGACGGATGGGCCTTGTCATCACCGTGACCACATGGTCATGGTGAGATCAGGGGCTTATATATGCATGGCTGGTTAAACATGGCCCTTATCTTGGATGCACATCCTCCAAAACTTTGACAGCCACAAGAAACAAGGCGGCTAGACACTGGTGAGGTCCACGATGTCACTACCGTGGCCCCTCCCACTCTCCCCCTCTCCAACGACAAGCCAGATAGATAGAGAGAGATTTTGCTCAATGAAACGTTGGGTCTATTACTACAGTAGATTATTGGTTGGTGAAGAACTGCATGTGTGGTACCTTGGCTTTATTATGCGGCCAAAGTACCATTAAAACGAATCCACCCACATACTCCTTCCGCCCTCGATGCTCGAAAATAAGACGAAAAAGTTTCCTCTGAAGTAGAAATGCGCAAAGTTTGACCAAATTTATAGGGTAACTATCAATAACAACAATACTACTCCCTCCGTTCCTAAATATAAGTTTTTGTAGAGATTCCACTCGGTGGACTACACACAGAGCAAAATGAATGAATCTAAACTTAAAATGCATCTATATACATCCGTATGCGGTTTATAGTGAAATTTCTACAAAGACTTACATTTAGGAACGGAGGGAGTAGATACAAATGCTTTTCTACTCATAAAGTGTACAGTAGAAATGTTTGTCCAAAGAAGTAATGTATACTCGCTCAAGCACAGTAGAAATATTTTTCTACTGTGTGCGCGCAGACCAGTTAACAATTTGCCTCGGGAGAGGAAGTTGGAGCAGCTATGTATATGCAAATATAGTGGCCAAGAATCCAAGGCATCTGTTGTATAGATTGATCTTGGAGTGCTCCGGGCAAATGACAGGGACACAGACTGACAGACAGCGAAACACTCCTGCTTGCTTGCTGGTTACACCAACGGCAAGCAAAATATATACTCGTACCTACTTTGAAGGCATTTTATCAGAAACACGAACGAAAACACCATTTTTAGTAAGCCCCGGCAGTGCCAGTAAGAAAACCGTAGCCAGGCCACATCTCCATCGTAAAACTCTTATCCTTTGGCTACACACACGTGAGGCCAGGCTCCATAAGTCGTGGAATTGTTTAGATTATCTTACTGATCTGAGCGCAGCGTTCATGTGAGGACTGAGGACACACTGCATAAAATTCCAATGAAAAACGACGGATCTGTAGCTATAGTAAGCAGTAATATGCATGCCTCGATAATAATTGGGGAGATCGACTCGTAGCGCATCAGGGTCCGTCTGCTAGCGATTTCTTTGCTCTCACCAGATATTATGGGATATGATTTGCTCTCGATATAAACGGAAAGCCCTGCTATCATGTCAACAACAGGAATGGCTTTTTACGACGGCACGATCGAGGTGAGACTCCACAAAGTGATAGCGTTGGTAACAGTAACAATCCTTTTCCGACGGTGATGCAGACATTTCATGGGCCACAACAAGACTTGTCTTTTACTACAAAATATTGTTTATGTTTTCTTTCTTGTCTTCTCTTTGAACGTACGTACCTTGCAGGAAGACAAATAAAACAATGAGTTGGACATTCGGTGGTGCTGGAGTACATGCAGACTCATGGTGAGATGAGGGGCTTATCGCTGGTTGAATATGGTCCTTACTTTGGATAATGGTCCTCCGAATCTTTAACACCCTCGAGATCCGCCCTCGAGATCTCCAACCTGAAATTCCTCCTTCTGTGCTTCCAGCAAATGTCGGGCCTAACCATCAACTTTGACAAGAGCGAAGTGATGGTGCTCGGCTACCCCGTTGAGGAGGCTCAGTCCATTGCCGACCAGCTTAACTGCCGGCTGGGTTCTTTCCCCACAACGTACCTGGGGATCCCCATTAGCGACTCGCGCCTCACCGTGGCGGACCTCCGCCCCACGGTGACCCGTATGCAACACCGTGTTGAGCCCTGGAAAGGGCGTTGGCTGTCGAAGGCGGCACGTGTGATCCTTATCAACTCGTCGCTTGCCAGCCTTCTGTGGTTCCTCATGAGCTTTTACAGCCTTCATGAAACCCTTCACACGGAGATCGCCAAGTACCAGGCCAGATTTTTCTGGGCTGGCGAGGCTGGCAGGCAGAAATACCACATGGTCAGTTGGCCAGACATCTGCAAACCCAAAGACCAGGGTGGTCTTGGAATTTTATCCTCGCGGCGCATGAACATTGCCCTCCTCACCCGCTGGCTCTGGCGCATTACCAACGGGGAGGAGGCCTTTGGTGACTATCATCCGAACAAGTACTGCGTGGACAGCCTCGGCGTTCGCCAACGTCGGGCGGTTCCCGTTTTGGCGGTGTCGTCCGGTACTTCATGTCCCGAGGATAGGCACCTCCATCTCGGTGGGCTCCGGCGCCTCGACCTTGTTTTGGCTTGATAGGTGGCTTGGGGACTCCCCACCGCCGCCCGGTTTCCCATCCTCTTGACATTGTAGTTGACCCTCGGGTCTCGGTCGAGGCGGCCTTATTGACTTAGGGCGCCTCGCGTTTCGTCGTCCTTTTGGCCTCGCTGAGGTGGCCGCTGGGATGTCCTCCTCCGTGACATCGCCTTCACTCTCGAATTGGCGGTTGCCATCCGCCATGGCGATGGCAAAGGCATGGTCGGCGGATGGCAAAGGCTTTGCCATCCGCCGCCAGATGGCAAACCGCCGTCCAAACCCTCGCCGTAAAGGCTTCTTTGCCGTCTGCGGCTGATGGCAAAGAGCACGTGGCTTTGCCATCTGCGGCTGATGGCAAGAGTTTATGGCTTTGCCATCTGCCGGCAGATGGCAAACCCTCTTAACGGGTTAGCCCGTTAGAAGGTTAACGGCATACTTTGCCATCTCGCCACAGATGGCAAGGTTACATGCTTTGCCGTCTGCCAACAGATGGCAAGAGATTTGCCATCTCTCGGCGATGGCAAAGAGCCCAAATAGGCCAGCCCAAACATGACACGTGGCCTCTTTGCCATCTCGCCACCGATGGCAAAGCTCTTTGCCATCTGCCAGCAGATGGCAAAGTGACTATATTGCCCCATTTGATTTTAACAGAAATCAAACACAAATATATTTATATGACCAATACAGCATATTCAACACATATTACCAATAGTCATGAACACATATTGGTAAAGAGGCCACATGAACACATATTGGTCATCAATAGTCATGAACACATATTGGTAACATGTTACCAATAGTAGCAAGTTTTCATCCGTACATATACATAGTTTCATCAATATTACACAGTTTCATCCATAGGTAGCAAGTTTCACATGTTACCAATAGTCATGAACACATATGTATCCACCTAAAGAACGAACTCCTCCCGGCTTAACGCCGATCAAAGCCAGCTCCTTTTACACCACGTCAATTTCTTCCAACGCCTCGATGTGTTTGCTGAAAAACTGGAGAAAAATAAAAGATGATTATAAAACTAAAATAGTTTATAAGGAGTACAACAGGTCCCTGTTCCGCTGCCGGATCAAGGATGGAGTAAACTAAAACACTTTGTTGTTAAAACTACCCCTCCCTGTTCCGTGAATCGACTGACAAATTCCATTATCAGTTTCTTCTTTTTGTAATGCATACATACGCATAGAGGGGAGTATGTAGTATAGAAGTTGTTGTTGCTCAAGCAGTGTATGTGTACGCACATGCATCTTATTAAGTAAGAAAGGCATCGTCTAAGCTTAACACATGACATGACAATGTTTCAGTTTTCTATTTTTTTTCTTCAACGAATCGTCTTAAATTTGGCTTCAAAATTTATTAAGTAATCCGATCAGTAAATATAAGTACACATAATCTATACAGTATTGAAACTGGTAGAGGACTCACCCACTGTTCAAAGTAATTTTACATGTACTCGCTCACTCATTCTGCTGTTGTGTATCTAATAAACTTGATAATCCTAACTGAAAGTAATTTCAGTTGTGCTCTCTAACTCCTAAGGTACAGGTTCATCTTAGAAGGTATTGTTCTGTAGCATTCTACATGTACCTGATGGCTTCCACAGCTGCAGAATCTTCCGTCACTTTGGATCTTGTAAACTGGTATAATCCCTTTCAACCATAGAAAGCTTAGCTTTATCAAGAGGCTTTAATTCAAGAAAATCTGCACGACCAAGCTCTCTTGAAATGCAGCCTATTGACCTTCGTGTTTCCTCAAGCTTCTCCATAAGCTCATATCAAGCAACTACTGTGCAAGTTGTGTCATTCGTCCGATTGTACTTACTGTGCAAGTTGTAGTTGCAGACCAAAGCCAACAAACTTTGCAAATAGCAGGCCTTTGATGAAAATGCCCTTCTCCAAGAGAAACAATAGAAAGTACATGTAGTTTTCAAACACATTCAGATTCACACCAGATCAAATTGGTGGAATTGATTCATCATGGTATTATGCAAATATGTTGTATAGAAAGCAACACATGTATCTTCTAACTATACGATCGTTTATTTATAAAATGCACTTTCAATAAAATGATTAATGTATCATCACATGAACTGGTTGTTAGCATGGTCAGTCATATCCGAATGTGAAGAAAGAGTAAAAAAATCAGAACCATGATCACCTAAGAAATCCATATGTTTCTTAGAACCATGAAGAAATCCAAGTGTCTGTTCAAGAATCAAATACTATTTTTCAAGATTGTTCACCTAAGATTTAGGAGAAGTGCACTCTAATTCAGGGCATCTTCAGGTGCCTAATTCAATGAATACGTTCCTATGACCAATGAAGTAGAAATAATATAACTATTATGATATGCATACTATCATCTTTTTAGTCATCCTTATCCTGGACAACATAGAAAATATGCTAAATAATTAGCTGCTATATACCATGAAGCGTTCCTTTAGTCAGTTCTTCGGTCATGTGCGGTGGTCAGTGAGTCCATCTTTGCTCTTCTCCTGTAATTGGAGAAAATTTCTTAAAGTAAAATATTTTCCAATCACTAACCAGTAGTAAAGCTAGCAAGAACAAGTATATCAACATAGCAAATTGGCGGGGGCGTCACAATCGTGGCCTCATCTACATGGAACTAAGAAGTGTCATTTCTATCCAGCTAATTATCATGGCATTGGCATATCACAAGACACAAGTGGTTTCAGGCCACTTCCATTCTGCAAAATAAAAGGGAATCGAGCTTGACATTTTAGAGAGAGAGAGAGAGAGAGAGAGAGAGAGAGAGAGAGAGAGAGAGAGATGGACCTATAGGTCATCAGTGGTAAGTACGATGACATTCTCAAAGGCACAGTCTGGTAAGTGGTGGTGGCGGCCTGCGCTCTTCCTAGGCAGCACCTCGGCAGAAGGTAAGCCATGACTTTGTCCGCTCCAGAGGCGACCTGCAAATCAAGACAATGTAAAGAGGAGCAGTCAAGAGAGAGGCTTTCTAATGAAATTGGTGGATAAGAAGTTCCATTTCCTAGTCCAACAAAATAATCATCAAGAACTAAGCTTAAATTAATCTGATTGAACAATAATATTT
Source organism: Aegilops speltoides (assembly GCA_021437245.1). Classification (NCBI taxonomy): domain Eukaryota; kingdom Viridiplantae; phylum Streptophyta; class Magnoliopsida; order Poales; family Poaceae; genus Aegilops; species Aegilops speltoides. Next base: position 497,073,397 of record CM038144.1, on the reverse strand, counting down.
TCAGGCGAAAGATTTGAGCATTAAGCATAATATAAATACAAAACTATATAAATCAAACTCAAGATTCTATTGCACAATCAGTCACAACATTAATGTGATTTTGACAACATAAATCTGACCAAAAGTACATTCAGCGAAATGCACCACACACATATCGAAGAATGCAGCCCGAAAGCAAGCTATTAATGTAGCAATCCATCATATACTCTTTCACCCAAACAACTACTAAAAGAAAACTTGACCATAAGTAAATCTTCTGCTACATACAGACAGGGCAAAGCCGGCGAGGCTGCTGGTGCCACCCGACAACCTCTAGCCTACATGTTTGTTGCATATATGCTCTCGACAGTAGTGTCTGATGGCCCTGGGCTAATGATAGCCAGACCTACACACATGGGATCCTCCGACCAATGTAATGTGAAGTATGCCAAGTTGCCAACCAACCAAACAATAAGCATATATATTAATCCACAGTTTGCATATGTATTACAAGAACAATAGAATTCAAGGAAGATCTGTAACGTATATACATGCACCTTTTCTCTCATTCAGCTGTCCAAAAAATGTCTCCACGCAAAATACATGAAGCTTCAACGGAACGCATTGGAGAAGAACACATTGGTGGCCACGGAGCAATCAAAGGCTACATTAGCACAGCAAGCTGAATTCAGCAACATCAAAGAGCTAATGCTTATGGTGATGGTCCAGATGGAACAAAGCCGAGAGGAGAATGAGGCATACCGGTTTCTTCTTGAAGCCATGTAGCTTGCTTATGCAGGCGGCAACACCACAACGCGACGCCGACGGCTCAGCCACCCTCTAGAAGCCACGGCGAAGCGCCCAAATGCTATGCCTCCCTGGGCACCCATGGCAGATCACCTTGGGTTATCCTCTTCCAAGCGCCTATGGCTGGCGCTCCATGACCGTGCACATCGTTTGGCCTCCGACTTGGCCGAGCCCCTTAAGCATGTCGGAGTCGCTCAAGGCACCCACGGTGGCAACGCCGCGCACCGCCTATCATGAATCCCTCTAAAGACTATCAAATGCAATTCCATATACCCTATCATGAATCCCTCTAATGATTTTTCGTTGACAAATTAATTTGTATATATCATAACCAGTTTTAGATGGAGATAGCAGAATCACCAGCAGAAGAAAAATTATACAAAATCATTCGAGCTTGCATTTGCAACATTATACTAAGAATTTCAGAACCAATCTATACAGATCCAATAAACAGGAAAGCTTATCTTGCCGCCAACAAAATGATGCTACCTATTTTTCAGCAGGATAAAAGGGATGTCACATGTGGAAAAATAATTAAAGAAGAAATAATTAAATTGTTAGCAACCTTATACATTAAATTTTCTAGCTATCTCAAAACGAGATCAGAACCCAGAGTCGGAGAGGTTTGCTCAACATGATCCATAGAAATTCTGAGATTTGGAAATTCTGAATGAAATCTGGATAGGAAGGAAAGGGGATGCCGCGCTCACCGAGCCGCAGCGGCTTCTTCGCGTGTCCTGGTCGGCGTTGGCCCACGTGTCGAGGCTCCGGCGCCGAGATCCGGTCGGCCTCGAGCTCGAGCTCGGAGGAGGGAGGCTCGCCCACTGCCTCCACGAGGCGCTGAGGGCGCTGTCGTCGCGCGACGACGGCGAGATGGTCGGGAAGCAGGCCGCGACGCCAGGTCGGCGAGGACGTCGCGGCCTTGCGGAGGACCTCGCCGGAGTCGTCGGCGTCGAGCCCGGCAGGCGGCGCCGAGGGCGCTGAGCGCGACAGCCTTGCGCAGCGCGGGAGGTGTCTTGGGAGACGGGCGGGAGGGGCGAGCAGGCCGGCGAAGAGGGAGGGGGGACGCGGCGGTTGCCGGCGGACGAACTCGAGCACGCGAAGGCGTCGGCGGCGCGACCGGGTCGTGGGCGGGTGCGATGGGGTCGTGGGCGGGCTGGGTGCGGTAAATCTGGGGCAGTTTTTTTACACAAGTGGTGGGTGGGTGAGGTGGGGAGAGAGAGAGGGGTGGGGCCGGGCTGGAAGAGAGAGAGAGGGGAGGGGCCGGGCTGGGAGAGATGGGCCCTCTCTTTGCCATCTGCTGGCTGATGGCAAAGATATGGGCCTTTGCCATCCGCTGGCAGATGGCAAAGAGGTGGGGCTACTGGGCCGTTACAGCGCCGTTATCCATTGGACCCACCCACTTCTTTGCCATCCGCCAACAGATGGAAAAGATTCTTTGCCATCTGCTGGCAGATGGCAAAGAGGTGGGTTGACAGGCCGTTACACTACTCGACCCTGCCCACCTCTTTGCCATCTGCTGGCAGATGGCAAAGACGTTCTTTGCCATCAGCTGGCAGATGGCAAAGAGCTGGCTGATGGCAAATTCCCAGTTTCCAGTAGTGCTTGTTGCCTATGGACGTGAATGATTCTCCGGATGCCATATCATGGCGTCTGGATCCCTCGGGCCGCTTCTCCACCAAATCCCTCTACGCGGCTATTGCCCCATCTGCTGCTCCGGAGCCTTTTGGCCTTATCTGGGACATCCGCCTCCCACTTAAGATCCGGATCTTCTTGTGGCAATGGATCCGCGGCCGCCTCCCGTCCGGCGTGGAGGTCCTTAAGCGCCATGGGCCTGGGGATGGGATGTGCCCCCTTTGTGACACGGCAGAGGATGCCAATCACATCTTCTTCTCCTGTTGCACGGCACAGTTCCTATGGGCGTGTTTTCGTGAAACTGTTGGGGGTCAATGGTGTAATAACAATTTCCCCGACTTGCTTGCGGAAATCCAGGCCTCCCCTCCGCGTTACAGACATATTAGATGGCTGTGCGTTGGGGTGTTGGCTTGGACGTTGTGGACGGTTCGCAATAAGCTTGTCATTCAGAAGGTCCCTCTGCGTCGTGCGACTGACTCCATCTTCAAAATGTGTGGTTACTTGCAGCTCTGGTGGCCGCTTAGCCGCCCGGACGGGGCGCCATCGGCAGACTCCTCTCCGACCTTCGTGCGTTGGCCTTCCGATTGGCGCCGCCGCTGCCGTCGCCGCCACCGGAGCCCGACTAGTGGCGTCCTCTCCCCCGGCGTTTGTGCCGCTTTTTGTGTGTGTGTTGGGCTTGTTGAGCTGTGCCCTCAGCACTAACCCTTGATGCTTATTTGTGCCTGGATTCTGTGTATGTGTGTGTGCACTTGTTGTTGTGAACCTTGTGGATGTTGGCTTTGGCATTGGCTTTATCTATAAAGCGGGGCGTGAGCCTTTTTCGGTAATCTTTAACACCCAAATATTGGACACACATTGAGGATCAGCTTTAGATTTTTCATTACATGATAAGTATATTCTTTTGTCTTCAGTGTGTGTGTGTGTGTGTGTGTGTGTGTGTGTGTGTGTGTGTGTGAGAGAGAGAGAGAGAGAGATCTATTCAATGGCACCACCTTTTTAGGCGCAATCTTAACCCATAATTTTCTGACAAACCTGACAGTTAGGGACAATCCAATTAGGATTGTCAAAAAATATGGGTTCAAATTCTCGGAGAATGAGAGGAAGGTCTGATTCTCAAGATTCTGGGAGAAATGGCCAAAAGAATTGGTTTGTATTCCCTAATTACCGTGTTGCATCGAGTTGTCTCCTTGTTAAAATGCGTTTGCCGCCAGTAGTTGGCCCTGATAGAATTATGTTGGTGAAGGAGATTTTTGAAAGATGCAGAAGGGTCTAGTTCCCCTAAAAAAAAGGTCCCGAACCCCTCAATTTTTCCAAAACTAAAATAACAGATTCACAATTTATCACAATTGCAAGAGAGATCTACCTTTTTTCCAAGTTTTTTTGACAGATTCACAATTTATCACAATTGCAAGAGAGATCTACCTTTTTCCAAGTTTTTTTTTTGACATATTCACAATTTATCACAATTGCAAGAGAGATCTATCTTTTTTCCAAGTTTTTTTTGCGGCTGTCCTAATTATTTTTAGCCAGAGAGAAAGCTGGCACATGTCACCCAAATGGTCGTGAGGGAGGCCAATACTCTGCCAATTGCGGGGAAGTATCAGTTGACTCTACATGAAATATTGCTCACTGGATGTACCGTTGCTATGCATGTTGTCATCGTGTACAAATGAAGAACATAACCATCAGTGTATGAACACTATACCATGCTCTACTGGCGTCTGGTCATGCTTTTGATATTAATTTTGCCAGTGGTTGCCTATAGCTTTCTGAAGCGCTTCAGTGATCATCCCAGGTGCCACAGTAGCAGAACCAGCCGCAACCTGCAAAAATCCAACAACGTTGGTACATGAGACTATAATGTGAAGCCTTAATAAATGTTATATATTCTATATTGTCGGACCGACCTTAGAAGCTGGTGCGATTGAGACCTGGTGAGTGGCTCGTATCTTGAGATCAAGAAGGCCACCCGGTGTGGATGTGTGCACGGAGACGATCTCCAAACGGAGGCTCTTGATGGCGTCGAACACTCGTTTCATCAACAGCTTCTTCCATCGGCATTGCACCTCCAAGATCACCTCCTTGTCCATCATGGTCACATTGACAACATTGCTTGGGCCATCGTCATCCTCCCTCTTTGACTCTGGCGCCTTCCTCTTGCATCCAGTTGACAGTTTGATCCTCTTCCTTCCGGCAACATCATGGAGCCCCCATCCCGTTGCTTCTTTTGGGTGCCATGATGGTGCCCTGCTAGATTCTAGCTCTTCTACCCTTTGCTCTAGCTCTTTGAGATAGGTTATCGTCTCTGCGAGGATGGATGCTTTGTCCATCTGCAACCCAGGAAAAAAGCTATGGAAAACATTTTGTGCAATTTGCTAAGAAGCAATGGATGTTAAATAATACTACCTTGTTAATGGACGGTACCAATGACTTGAGAACTAGGAACATCTCGTTGAGCTTCTCCCGGTGTCTTCTTTCCGACAAGACATGTGTCTTTATGTTACTTTCTTGAGCTCTCATTGTCCATCCACCGCCCGCCACAACTTTCTTCAGCAACTTTTGTGACTCCCTGGGATCCCGCACATCCATTTCTTCCCAGTCTGATGACCTCTTCCATATGGTAAAGCAGGATGGACGAGAGCCATTAACAGAGCTACTTAAAGTGATGGTGTTATCATCGATTCTTGGTGCGTCCATGTCTGGCGCCATTTCCAAGGAAGACATGAACTCAAAGGACCTTTCCATGACCCAGTTGTCCTCAAGAGCACACATGTCCAACTCCTCAATGAGGCCATAGAATTCATTCACTTCGTCGGTGGCGCAATTGATGTTGGCATCGGGCATGCTCTCGACCTCGCCTAGCTCAGAGATGAACCCCGTGGCAACATTGTGATTAAGGTCTTCGAACACGACGATTTCTACCTCCCCGTTCCTAGTTTCGTTTGTTGATGGACTGGAGCTTGGCGCCTCCGACTCCAAGCATGCCTGGAAGGGTAGCTCCCAGAAAGATGTGCCGATCCCGTTCACCATGTCTGGATCCTCCAACACCTGGCAAATTTATTGATAGATCTTTGTTAGTAGCACTTCATTAACGTGGACTTATTAAGGGGCGGGGGGACATGTCCTACAATTGACGTGGTAGCTTGTATTAATCTTGTGCATAGAACATATAAATATTTCCTACATCAGTCATACCGCAAAAGAATGAACTTGTTAACAATAGTTTAGAAGTAAAGTATCATTGCAGGATCATTGCTGACCATTGTCTGATATGTCAGAATGACATGTATCTCATATGGGCGGGGAAAACATGTATGCATTTATCCAACGAGTACCAATATAAAAATAGCGAGTTGCGGAGACCCAACACATTTCATCCGTTCAACCGCATTTATCCAACGGTCTACACAGCTATGTTGTTCAGCGTTGAACATGTTTAGCACCCTCCACTAATTAATATCATGCCTAGTATGAATGTTGCCATTAAGCAATCAATTATATCTTATGGTCTTACCTAATATTAACATGTGATTTATATCTTGCCTAATATTAATACACAATACAATTAATACCTTGTCTAATATAAACGTGCATTGCACGTAGGCAGTTACTAGTCATTGTGGTTGTATAGAAAACCCATCTATGGAAGTAAGATGTACTGCATATGGGCTTTCAAACATCATCCTCTTGGTGTATCATCGTTGACGGGTGAACTGATTCACCCACCTGTGATGACCCTATCGCTCCTATAAAGGTAAGCATAATCCTCCATTGTTGCCTGGCGTGCCGTCATATTCTAGTCTCACACCGCCACCCCCATTGATGGAATCATCCATGCTTAGATTATGCCATTATATATAATATTGTAAAACATATTTTTATATAATATTATTTGATATTACTAATGTTAATGTTTTTCTCTATAAACTTGATTCAACCATAAAAAATATGCTTCTAAAAAAGTTGTATACACGATAATTTGTGACGGAGGGAGTACCGGTAATTGAAGCCGTCAAAATTTAAAAGTTTGCGTGCACCCGTTAACAGAAGTACAAAACAAAAGGAAATAATATATTGAGAGATACTCAAAAATTAAAGTGAAAATCCTTCGCACATAAAAGTTATAGCGAAAATCATATGCCCTCACCAAATCCGACGTTCCAAGCTCCAGCACGCCACCCATGTAGGGAATGCAAACGACTGTCTGAAAAATATGATCCAGCTTGAGATCAGAGATCTAGAGGGTAAACATGTGATAGATGCATATAAGGAGATCTCGAAGCATGCATGAAGTAATAAACAAGTAATGTGCTGACCTGAATAGGCGCGGTCTGATTTAACCGTCCGGTAGCGTGGGCAAGCATCATGGTGTTAGTTAACGACCGAAAGATGTATACATAGTTTGAGATAATATGTAAAAGATACCTTTGCTAAGAGAGCGCGCTGGAAAGTTTTGGTGTCTGCGTATTGAGCATTGTACAACCAAACATGTTCATTGCTCGCAAAGCTCTTGCCTAGCAACCTGAAAGTAACTAGGTAAGTAGGAGTATATTAATTCGCAGGTGCTATTCATTAGACAGTGCCCGAGCTCGCCAACGAGGGCTTGCCAGGACCTTGTCGGAGGCGGGCACTACAAAGTGGCGTCGCCACCGGAAGAGAGGTAGACCTTCGACTGGTTTGGGTTGGGAGGGGGGAGGGAAGCTGAACCAGAGTCATTGGATTTCAAACGAATGGCTCAAAACCCGACTTGAAAGCAGAATAAATTGAAATCCACGATACTAATTTGTTTGGATCATAATTCCATGATTTAACCAGCTGCTTCAAGAACGTAAACTTTATTCCAAAATAAAAGGCAACTAATAAAATGTGGCACCATATTAACTTACACTTCAAGAACAAAGACTTCAGTAAGAACGCTTTGACTCTACAGTCAAAGTAAGTACAACAGACTAGCTTGACTTGTTTTACTGTATTATGTAATGTTTTGCCGGTTTTTCTTCTTGCTTTAGGTGCGTCGAAGTTTTACACCGTGTAAGAATAAGAATCCTATCACCGTGTTTTCATGTAGTGTTGTCATGTTTCTCTTTTAGACTGAAGAGTGTACCGTACGTAGTGTTTCACTATATATCTATAAAAATAAATGCAGGAATCTGCAATACATCAAACCATATACGCTAGCTTGGGCGTAGGTTTTTCTACACTCGGGTGCATTCCACGCATGATGAACAGTAGAATAAAAACCGAATAGCAAACAAAACCTAAAAATTCTGAAACTTCGTGGCCTTGATTATGATAAAATGTTTTAGGTTCCTTGTAAAATTTGGTCGCCAAATGACATCCGAGGAGCTCCTTTCAATAACCAAATAAATTTGTGCTCAAACGAGAATTTTCGTTTTGTTTGCCACAAGCGCCTAAAAATTTTGGTCATAATTGAAGCCACAAATTTTCAAAATTAGATTCTGTTTGCTACTTTTTCTGATTTTACGGTTCATTGTGTGTGAATGCGTATAGTAGTTGCATACGTACCCTTGACCAGGCCGGAATGAGTAAGTCATGCTCAGCGTGTAGTACCACTCGGCTTCCCCGAGATCCTCCGGCGACAGCGAGGCGGCAAGACGCCTCGCCCGGTGGTCCGCCTTGCCGGACAGGAGAGACTCGTAGAGCTCCCTTAGCTGCTCGCTCCTCTGCAGGATGAAGTTGTTTGCGGTAACCTCCGTGGTAGTCGAGGTTATGATCTTCCTCGTCTTTACCTCGCCGTTGTAGAAGCCGTCCTTCCACGTCAGAACTCTACAAAATCAAACCGATAGGTTCTGGATATGAAATGTACAAACTTTTCGAATTTGCTTTAAGAAAGTACCAACTTTATGAATGTACTCCGTACGGATGTATGATTGGTTAATTACCCAGGTGGGCGCAGGCCGGTGGAGATGGACCAGAAAATGGCATAAGTCCAGTTGATGCTCCTGACAGCAGCGGCGAGCTGGTAGCTGAGCTGCTTACCCGGCGGCAGTGCCTGGCCGGCAGGAGCAGCTGATAACGCCATTGATTATCACACTAGCTAGCTGTTTCCTACATATGCATCGGATTGCATGCAGAGTTACTCACAAGGTGAAGCTAGATGATCAAGCAAACAAATCTAGTTAGACCTTAGTTACTTGAGCTGTGTGCAAACTGCAGACCAACAGAAGAGCTAGCAGCCGCTACGTTTCTGCTCCTGTTAGAGAGGAAGATATGGATCTGCTATATACGAAAGCAGGCCAAGAATCCAAGGCAAGCTATATAGTAGAATCTTGGAGGTCGGAGCAGCGGGGCAATGACAGAGACACGGACAGCAGAGCACTCCTGGTTACTCCATTTAAGGTATATTATCAAAAACACAAAAACACCATTTTTAGTAAGCCGCGGCAGTGAGAAAACCGTAGCCACAACGGGTGGTCCATATTAGCCCCAGCTAGCACCTCTTGTTTGCATTGTAAACTTTTCACCTTTGTCTCTAAGCGCATATATATATAGCAACACATGTGATTGTGAGGAGACACACTGCAAAAGTCTTGGATCATGCATGTGATTGTTAGATTATAGCACTGATTTCAGCACAGCATGGAGCATGCATAAGCAGCCAAACGTGCCCAAATTGGGAGGCCGTAGAAGCTAGCAATGGAAATCAACGATGAAAACTACGGATTTGTCGGTATCAGCAACACATTTGCATCGATGATAAATGCTGGTATGGTGAGTCATAGAAGTTAGTGGGTGGTGGGAGTAAAAGACAAAGGGAGCATTCTAGCGCCGGGGACCTCTCCGCGTCACGGCTGTCAGCTAGCGCCTTTGCTCTCATCCGAAATAGTTTGATTTGCTCTCGACAGAAACGGAATGCCTTGCTGTCAACAACAGGAATGGCTTTTTACGACGCCACCAGGTGAGAATCGCCATGCACAGGAGCTGGAGGACGGACGGGGCCTTATCATCGCCAAAGAAGCAAGTGGCGCTGCATCGACTTGTGACCGCACGCTGCGATCAGGCCCTTGTTTTAGATACTGATACCTCAAAACTTTGACAGCCACAGGAAACAACGTGGCTAAATATTTGACAGACACAGAGTAACATCTCTAGATTTTCACAAAAAAAGTATATTACTTTGTCTCTTGACTATGCGAGCATGACATCGCTGGCTTGATCCCTGCCTTTCCCTCTCCCTCAATGTGTGTGTTTGTGTGACAGAGAGAGATGAGTGTAGTGGGAGCAAAAGAGAAACTACTATCCTCTAGCATGGGTGGCCTTCCCAAATCAACTAGCGCCTTGCTCTCACCAGAGATGGTATGATTTCCCAAGGCAAACAAGCTTGGCGTTTATTGGAAATTCCTTAGTCCTTATGGGCCAGATTATTGAAGCAAAGTACTATCCTCAGGGTCACCTTCTTGATACTGCTTTCCCGAAGTTCGTCTCCGCATCTTGGCAAGGTATGATGCATAGTCTTGAGTTGTTCAAATGTGGAGTTATCTGGAGGGTCTATGATGGTAACGTTAATATCCGGAGGGATAACTGGCTTGCCAGGAGTTTTGTCCTTAAGTTGCTACTAAGAAGAACAGATCCAGGCTAAAATAGGTTTTTGATTTATTCTCAGGGAGAAGGAGATGAGACATGAATTTAATTTGGGATTTGTTTTTCCCATGATGTTGATGTTGAGATACTCATGATCGCATGTACATTAGGCAGCTAGGATCTTCTATTATTGTTTCCTAGTCTACGAATATCTCCCGATCCTTTCCATGTATAACGGATACGGTTGAGATATTCTTGCCCTTGTACTCTACATATGCTACGGCATACGATCAATGCACATATCGATAATCTACATGGTATCAGATACCGCATATCTTTCCTAACGCTTCCGTTGCCGCCGCCGCACCTGCGCCGCCGCTGCCTCCTTCCGATGCTCTCCCCAGTTCATTAATGGCGTGCAGAGTTTTTTGCATGCGGCTGAGGCAAACAAGCGGGATGGTTTTATGTGTTGTCCATGTGGTGTATGTAAGAATGATAAGACTTACTCTAGCTCAAAACAGATTCACGTCCACCTGTTTACGTCCGGTTTCATGTCCGGCTATAATTGTTGGACCAAGCACGGAGAAAGAGGGATTCTGATGGAAGAGAATAAAGAAGAAGAGGATGACGATAACTATCCTGGGTGTCCTGAATATGATGGCACTACAATGGGGGAAGAGAATGAAGAAGAAGAAGTTGAGGCATCATATGAGCCCGCTGATGATCTTGGTCGGGCCATTGCTAATGCACAGAGAAACTGCGAAAGTGAAAAGAAGAAGTTGAAGTTGTAGCGCATGTTAGAGGATCACAAAAAAGGGTTGTACGCAAATTGCGAAGATGACAACACAAAGCTCGGTACCACACTGGAATTGCTGCAATGGAAGGCAAAGAATGGTGTACCTGACAAGGAATTTAAAAAGTTACTGAAAATAATGAAGAATAAGCTTTCAAAGGACAACGAATTGCCCGACAGTACATGCGAAGCAAAGAAGGTTGTCTGCCCTCTAGGATTGGGGATGCAGAAGATACATGCATGCCCTAATGACTGCATCCTCTATCACGATGAGTACGAAAATTTGAATGCATTTCCTGTATGCAATGCATTGCGATATAAGATCGGTCGCGATGACCCTGGTGATGATGTTCAGGGCGAGCGCCCAAGGAAGAGGATTCCTGCCAAGGTGATGTGGTATGCTTCTGTAATACCACGGTTGAAACGTTTGTTCCAAAACAAAGATAGGGGCGTCCTTGCTAGAGATGCTCGTAGTTGCCTAGGGGGTGGGAGCAGAGGAGCAATGAGGGTCACAAACAGCAAGCCACTATCAAAGCAGCAACAATATATATATACTCCCACTGTTAAAACATCGTTTTCGCATGGTTTTCACCAAATGTTGGTTTTCATTTCATATTTTTTTAGGAAGAATATCAGACGGAAACCAACATTCAAAGAAAACTTTGTGGAAACCTTGTTTGAAAACACCACCTTGGTGAGCCGCAGCAGTGAGAAAAGAAAAGTATAGCACACAAGGGGTGGTCCATATTAGCCCCAGCACCTCTTGTTTCCATCGTAAACTCTTCTCTTATCTCGAAGTACACACACTGACGCACACACACGTGAGGCCATACTGTGTAAGTCTTGGATCTGTTTAGATTACACTGGCTAGTACTGAATTCAGCACAGCAGTGAGCATGGGCACGAGACGACACACTCTGGCTGCATAAGCAGCAGCCAAATTAAACGTGCCCAAACAGAATATGAATAGACAAACGGCTAGCGCCGGGGACCGACCTTTCAAAATCAACCTTGCTCCACTAGAAATAGTATGATTTGCTCTCCACACAAACGGAATGCCTTGCTGTCAACAACAGGAATGGCTTTTTACGACGCCACCAGGTGAGAGAGTCGCCATGCACAGGACAACCAAGTGACAGTGTGGGTAACAGTAATACTCGCTTTCTGACGGTGATGCTAGTATAATTGACAGCCATGTTTCCTTCTCTCGTTTTTTTTTCTTTTCTTTTTTGCTTCTTCATCCAGCATGTTGCCAAAAAGCGTGAATGATCCATCTGACTATCAGAGGCAGGGACAAAAAACCAATGAGCGGGGCAGGCGGTGGTGCCACAGGACGGATGGGGCCTTCTCATCGACTGTCACCACATGGTCCTTATTTTGGATGCAAATCCTCCAAAACTTTGATAGCCACAAGAAACAAGGCGGCCACACTCGTGAGGTCCACGATGTCACCAGCGTGGCCTCTCTCTCTCTCTCTCTCTCTCTCTCTCTCTCTATCGACCGGCCAGAGAGAGAGAGATTTTGCTTAATGAAACGTTGGGTCTAGCACTAGATTATTGGATTTCATGAAGAACTGCATGTGTGGTACCTTGGCTTAACAGTTTATCTAATTCACATCTAGATGTTTTTTTAAGGATGCCACATCTAAGCTCCTACAAATATATAATGCAGCAACAACAAATAAAAAAACTAGGAAAAAAAACCCACAAACAGAGTAGACATCAGCTTAGATGTGATATAACTATGTCACATTTAGATGTGTTCTAGACAGACCCTTGGCTTAATTATGGGGCCAAAGTAAAAAAAAATCCACCAGGCACAAAATCGGTTTTGACAATGGTTAACTACTTTCAAGAATGGAACTCACACAATATTGAAAGTTAAGGATGACAAGTGTATACTACAAAATAAACAGGTACCGAAAAATACACTATGGCCTTTGACGACGAATGGAAAAAAATAACTAATCTCTTTTCTTAACAGCTTACAGAAAAATAATAATAGCCGAAGATTTATAATATAGACACACAAACCATTAGGTCTATGTACAAACTACGGTTTTGCGAATTATCAGTCGCTTGAGAATTTCTTAGTTCTACGTTGAGGCTGGGCATGAGACTGAAACTGCTGATCAAATCTTGAGGTCTATGCAAGATGTTATATCTTTTTACGCTCTGCGAACGGGTACTCTTTTTTTAGTGCACTAGATGAACAAATTATTAGTGCACGATGATGAATATTTTTTCTAAATTAGTATGCCTTTTCTTTTTGTAAAATTGAGGAGAATATAAGTCGATTGAGATAATACTATTTTTGTTGCACTATTTAACACATTATTATAGCATGTCTAGAATTATTTTAATATCCGTACGAGAGCATCTTGTTCGATTACATAATCTATCCATAACTAATTCTTAGTTTATTTTACAAATTTCATATCAAAAAACGTGTTCCCCATGTTGTAATAATTTGCTCATATATATAGCATAATTTTTATTGTATTCATTTATAAGACTATCATATAGACCTAAAGTTTTTTACCCTGTTGTAATAATTTATCCATCTACTGCAGATAATATAGAAATTTTCTCACAAAAATAGAGGCTACATTTATCGAGCAAACAAATTAAGGGAGGCAAGAATGGGGGAAATAATAAGCTGGGATCCAGCTAAAACATAGTTAATGGTTACTACTTGAGCTGTTTGTACGCAGACGGCAGACCAATTGACAACTTGCCTTTGGAGAAGAAGATAGAGCAGCTATATACGGGCCAAGAATCCAAGGCATGTGTTATATAGATCTTGGAGTAGCCGGGCAAATGACAGGGACACCGACAGCAAAACACTCCTGCTTGCTTGCTGGTTACACCAACAACAACATATATACTCCCACTTTTAAGGCATTTTGTCAGAAACACATAAACACTATTTTTAGTATAAGCCGTAGCAGTGAGAAAACCTCTTGTTTCCATCGTAATATTATATCTACATCACCTCTTGTTTCCGTCGTAAACTTCTTGTCTCTAAGTACACACGTGAGGGTGAGGCCACACCGGCCAAGTCCTCATCTGTTTTGATTACACTGATTTCACCAGCAGTGATCATGCATGTGATGACACACTGCATAAAATGACATTGAAAACGACAGATCTGCAAGCTATAGTAAGCGATAATATGGATGGATAATAATGTACGGTGTATGGTGGTGAGTCATGAAAGAAACGAGTGTGGTGGGAGGCAAAGGACAAAGGAAGCCTTGTAGCACGGGAGACCTCTCCACATCAGGGTCTTTGTTTGCTCTCACCATATATGAGATATGATTTGCTCTCGACAGAAACGGAATGCCCTCCTGTCATGTCAACAACGGGAATGGCTTTTTACGAAACCACAAAGTGACAGGGTAGGTAACAGTAACACTCGTTTTCCGACCGTGATGCTAGTATTTCATGGACCACAACAAGACTTGTCTTTTATACTACCAAAAATATATGTTTATTCTTGTTTCTTTTTTTTCTTGTATTTTCTTTGAACGTACGTTGTAGGTAGCAGAGACACGGAGAAAGCGAGGTTAGAGGGACTGTGGTATCCCCAGCCCACCAGGGTTCGAATCCTGGTATTTGCATTTATTCTTGGATTTATTTCAGGATTTCCGGCGATGCGCATTCAGTGGGAGGAGACGTTCCCGTCGACGACGAGGTGCCTACGATGACTTCATAAATTTCAAGATGATATGCCGGCTCAGTCTTTTGGAGGTGCTCATACGGAGAAAAAAAAGTGGGACATGCGGTGGTGCTCGAGGATGGATGGGGCCTCGTCATCACCGGAGCAACAACAAGCGGCCTCACGGCGATATCAGGGGCTTATCGCTGGTTGAATACGGCCCTTGTTTTGGGTACTGGTCCTCCAAAATGTTGATAGCCAGATATTGGATAGACACTGCATATGAGAGAGAGAGAGAGAGAGAGAGAGAGAGAGAGAGAGAGACGTTGGGTCTATGTAAGATATTTGGTGAAAAACTTCATGTATGGTATTGGTACCACCAAGGATAAATTACGTGGCCAAAGTACCATTTTGACAGCGCCACCTTAGAACAAAATTGGTTTTGACCCTGGTTGACCACTGGAATCAAAATTACACAATATTGAAAGTTAGAGAGGAAGCGTACACCAAAGGTAAAGGGAATACATAATCTACATTTATCTCAGTTTGCTTAATTCAAATGCTCTGTCTTTTTACTTAATACTTAGAGACGTGTGATGGATGCGGTCAGATATAGATATAGTTGGATAAGAGTCTATGGATACAACAACGTAATGCCTATATGCAATCATGCCATATATAATAAATTATAAAAACTTAAATTTTCATTGATACACAACTGTAATTTGTTCACCACACATATGCTATGTTTTCTAGAGAGATGACACTAGTGAAGTTATGGATCCTGGTCCTTTGTTCCTTGTAATCACATCCGCGATCAAACTCTTTTTCTATTCTTTACAATCTGAACCATTTCGTTTATTTTCTTTCAATCATCAATAACAACCACACTATTCATTAATCCTTGTAACTGGCAAGGCTTGTGAGACTCACAATATCACTTCCCAAGTTTTGGACCAAGAAGTTATCTAATTGTGTGCAAGTGATGTTCGTTGACTCTAGTCAAGTGCTCCGTCAGATTGATAAAATTAGTTCTTCACTGAGGGAAATACTTGTACTGCAAACCCTTGCCCTTCAGGGACCAACAACTTTGTCCACAAGGCATAAAGATTAGCTAGGAATATCAGTACCAATGTTCTACCAATGTCAGGTCATGTTGTTGATATTAATTCTTTCAGCGGTTGCATATAGCTTTCTGAAGTGCTTCAGTGATCATCCCAGGTGCAATGGCAGCATAACCGACTGCAAACTGTAATAAGCCAACAATGATTGGTAAATGAAAGGATAATCATGGAGCTTTAATTAATGCTACATTATATATATTATCAGATCAACCTTAGAAGTTGGTGCGATCGAGGCCTGCTGAGTAGCTCGTATCTTGAGATCAAGATGACCTTTTGGTGTGGATGCGTGCACAGAGACGATGTCCAGGCGGAGGCTCTTGATAGCGTCAAACACCCGTGTCATCAACAACTCCTTCCATCGGCACTGAACCTCCAAGAGCACCTCCTTCTCCATCACGGTCACATTAACGACATTATTTGGGCAATCATCATCCTCCCTCTCCTTCTCTAGCGCCTTCCTCTTGGATCTAGTTGATAGCTTGATCTTCTTCCTGCCGACAACCTCATGGAGCACTTGCCCTGGTGCTTCGTTCGGGCGCGATGATGGTGTCCTGCTAGATTGTAGCTCTTCTACCCTTTGTTCTAGCTCTCTGAGATAAGTTATAGTTTCTGCCAGGATGGATGCTTTGTCCATCTGCAAACCAAAAAAAACTATGAAAAACAATGTTCGCAATTTATTAACAAGCAATGGATTTTAGATATTACTACCTTGTTAATGGACGGGACCATTGACTTGAGAACTAGGAACATATCATTGAGCTTCTCCCGACGCCTTCTTTCCGACAGGACATGTGTCTTGATGTTACTTTCCTGAGGTCTCGCTATCCATGCACCACCGGCTACAACTTTCTTCAACAACTTTTGTGACTCCCCGGTGACCCGCGCAACCACGTCTTCCCAGTCAGATGACCTCTTCCACAACGTAAAACATGATGGATGAGAGCCTTTAACAAAGCTACTTAAAGTGATGACGGCATCGTCAATGCTTGGTGCATCCATGTCTGGTGCCATTTCCAAGGAAGACATGTACTCAAATGACCTTTCCATGACCCAGTTGTCCTCAAGAGGACGCACATCCAAATCCTTGATGAAGCCATAGAACTCGTCCACCTCCTCAGTGACATGATCGAGGTTGATGTCGGACATGCACTCGACCTCCCCAAGCTCAGAGATCATCCCCTCGACGACATTGTGATCGAGGTCTTCTAACATGACGATGTCTACCTCCCCGTTCTCTGTTTCGTTTGTCGATGGACTAGAGCTTGGCACCTCAGACTCCGAGCATGCCAAGAAGGGTAGCTCCCAGAAAGATGTGCCGATCTGGTTCACCATGTTCGGGTCCTCCAATACCTAGCAAATCCATTGATATATCCTTGTCAGTAGCAATTCGTTAATCTGGATGAAGGGGGGAAATAGTGTTCTACAGTTGATGAGGTAGCTTGTCTTAACCTTGTGCACAGAACACATAAACATTTTCTACACCAATCATGACTGGAAAAAAATGAACCTTAATAATAGTCTACAAAGTAAAGTATATGTGAAGGATCATTGCTGACAAGTGTCCGAATCTTTCAAAATGACATGTATCTCACATGGGTGGGAACAAAAACATGTATTAGAGTAGTGATCTAAACGGTCTTATATTTGTTTACAGAGGAAGTAGTATGTTATAGGTGGGTGTTTCTTTGTGTTTGCTGACGGGTTAACACATCATTGTTGTTGTACATAAGACCCATATATGGTAGTGAGATATATTGCATACGAGCTTTCAAACATCATCCACTTGAGGTATCGTCATTGACAGGTGAAGCGATTCACCTGCCTATGATGACCCTATTGCTCATACAAAGCTAAAGATAACCCTTCATTCTAGCCTGGCGTCCCATCATATTCTAGTCTCAAACTGCCGCCCACATTGATGGAATCATCCACATTTAGACCGTGTAATTTTCCATCCCTCAACTAATCGTGTCATTTGTAAAACATATTTTTATATAGAGTAATGCTACACTTACAAAGGAGTCTACATAAGTCTTACGTGATTATGCAGATGGCAAATTGTGATTGGGATGGGGAAAGAAGGAATCCACCCCACCCGAAATTCAGAGGGGTAGTTAGTTCATTAGGAATTTTAACGTTCGTAGCTGTTAGTAGATGTAGGATTTTCGTTTTATATAATACTATTTGATATTAACAATGCATTCACTTGATTATTAAACAAATAAATTTTTGAAAAAAAGCTAATTTGGAACGGTGGGAGTACCAGAGTTTGAAGCCGTCACTACTAAAAAAGTTTGCGTGCACCCATCGGCAAAACTAAAAGAAATAATATGTTGATAGTTACTCAAAAATTAACGTGAAAATCATTCACACACAAAACATAAAGCAAAAATGAAATGCCCTCACCAAATCCGATGTCCCGAGCTCAAGCACACCACCCATGAAGGGAATGCAAACAACTGTCTGAAAAATGTGATCCAGCTAGAGATCAGAGATCTAGAAGGCACACACGTACTTAAAAAAACATACTTCCTCTGTTCCAAAATAGATGACTCAACTTTGTACTAAAGTTAGTACAAAGTTGAGTCATCTATTTTGGAACGGAGGGAGTATATGATAGATGCATATATGGTGATCGAAGCATGTGAAGTAATAAAGGCATGTGCTCACCTGAATAGGCGCGGTCTGATTTAACCGTCCGGTAGCATGGGCAAGCATCATGGTGTTAGTTAACGACCGAAAGATGAATACATAGCTTGATAAATATTTTCTCCGTTCCTAAATATAAGTCTTTGTAGAGATTCCATTATGAAACACATGCGGATGTATATAGATGCATTTTAAGTATAGATTCATTCATTTTGTTCCGTATGTAGTCCACCTAGTGAAATATCTACAAAGACTTATATTTAGGAACGGAGGGAGCATGTAAGATACCTTTGCTAAGAGAGCACGCTGGAAAGTTTTGGTGTCTGCGTACTGAGCGTTGTACAACCAAACATGTTCATTGCTCGCAAAGCTCTTGCCTGGCAACCTGAAAATAACAAAGTAAAGTAAGTATATCAATTAGCAGTTGCGATTCATCAGGCAACTGAATTTTTTTTATTTTTTTCCCAAGGGTACAGTAAGAAGGTTTCCATATCAAAAATAACAAAAACAAGCGCAAACATGCTCATGAGAATTTTTCCCTTCATTGAACATATACCCATTTTGTATTCCTTAGAATTCTTTTTTTCTGTTTTGCATGAAAGAGGGCAGCGCAACAATGAGCTCGAGACGAGGACGCCATGGCTGGCCATGGCGTCGCGGGCTTGGGCTTGTCAGAACTTTGCCCGAGGTGGGAAACGTGCATCGCTGCAGCGTCGCCATAGGTGAGGACGAGGGTCCGTAGACAGTGCCCGAGCACGCTGACTAGGGATTGCTAGGACCTCGTCTGAGACGGTGAAGAGCCTTGACTGGTTTAGGTTGGGAGGGAGGGAGTGAACATGAACCGGAGTCATCGGATTTCATACTAATGGCTCAAAAAACGACTTGAAAAATAAATAAAAGGCAACTGATAGACTGTGTGGCTCCATACTAACTTATACTTGAAGAACAAACACTTCAGTAAGAACATTTTCACTCTACAGTCAAAAACAGTTTCTTTTCCCCTTTTTTCCAAGCCATGCCCACCTCTCTCACTTTGGTTCTATATTGTTTCTTTTATAATCTTAACCGATGCCACATAAAATAAAACCAACGTAAATAGAGTA
The DNA here is from genome assembly GCA_021437245.1 of Aegilops speltoides. NCBI lineage: Eukaryota > Viridiplantae > Streptophyta > Magnoliopsida > Poales > Poaceae > Aegilops > Aegilops speltoides. The sequence continues at coordinate 497,054,105 of CM038144.1, read as the reverse complement.
ACTTGGAATAATCTAAACCAAATTGGTATTTTCCAAAATCACATCATCTTGTGTTACCTCAATCCGATCAAATTAAATCTTATCAAAATCTCAACTAAATCAAAAAATTTCTTACATTTCCCTATTGTCCATACCCAAATGAAATCAAATCTTACCTAAACCTCAACTAAATCAAAATTTTCCTTGTCTTTCCCTACCCATACTGAAATATATATATAAGTTAAATCTTACCAAAATCTAGAATATGGTGGGTGTAAGGTATATGTCAGAAAAGATTAATGTCGAGCCACTAGAATAGGTATGCCCCCGATTGCAACGCACGAACAATTAGCTGGTCGGAATAGTTGTGTACGTACCCTTGACCAGGCCGGAAGGCGTAAGTCATGCTTAGCGTGTAGAACCACTCGGCTTCCCCAAGATCCTCCGGCGACAGTGAGGCGGCGGGACGCTTCGCACGGTGGTCCGCTTTGCCGGACAAGAGCGACTCATAGAGCTCCCTCAGTTGCTCGCTTCTCTGCAGGACGAGCTCGTAGGCGGTAAGCTCCGTCGTGGTCGAGCTAATGATCTTCCTTGTCTTTACCTCGCCGTTATAGAACCCGTTCTTCCATGTCAGAACTCTACAAAAACAAACCGACAGATTCCGGACATGAAAAGTACGAATTTTTCGAATTTGCTTCAAGAAAGTACAAACTTGTGACCAGCTATGTATAGGTATGTAATTGGTTAATTACCCAGGTGGGCGCAGGCCGGTGGACATGGACCAGAAAATGGCATAAGTCCAGTTGATGCTCCTCACAGCGGCGGCGAGCTGGTGGCTGAACTGCTTCCCTGACGGCGGTTCCTGCTGGCCGGGAGGAGCCGCCGATAGCGCCATTGATTACCACACTAGCTAGCTGCTTCCTACCTATGCATTGCATGCGCAGGTGAGCAAACAAATTAAGGTAGCCAAGAAGTGGGAAATCGAATATTAATCTGCCTTCCAACTGAAACAGAATTACTAAGGACAACTACTAATGCTTACTTGAGCTCTTGGTGTGTTTGCAGAGCAAGAAGAGCCGCACGTTTCTGCTCCCGTTAGAGAGGAAGATATGGATCTGCAGTATACGAAAACGAGCCAAGAATCCAAGGCAAGTTATATAGAATCTCAGAGGTCGGAGGCTCAGAGCGGCGGGGCAATGACAGGGACACGGACAGCAGAGACACGGATACTCTCCATTTAAGGCAATTTTATCAAAAACACAAAAACACCATTTTTAGTAAGCCGCGGCAGTGAGAAAACCGTAGCCACAACGGGTGGTCCATATTAGCCCCAGCTAGCACCTCTTGTTTGCATTGTAAACTTTTCCCCAATTTGTCTCTAAGCGCGTAGCAACACATGTGATTGTGTGCAGAGACACAATGCAAAAGTCCTCAATCATGCATGTGAATATGTGATTGTTAGATTATAGCACTGATTTGAGCACAGCATGGAGCATGCATAAGCAGCCAAACGTGCCCAAATTGGGAGGCCGTAGAAGCTAGCAACGGAAATCAAAGATGAAAACTACGGATTTGTCGGTATGAGCAACACATTTGCATCGATGATAAATGCTGGTATGGTGAGTCATAGAAATGAGTGGGTGGTGGGAGCAAAGGACAAAGGGAGCCTTCTAGCGCCGGGGACCTCTCCGCGTCACGGCCGTCGACTAGCGCCTTTGCTCTCACCAGATATGAGATATGATTTGCTTTCGACAGAAACGGAATGCCTTGCTGTCAACAACAGGAATGGCTTTTTACAAGGCCACCAGGTGAGAATCGCTATGCACAGACAACAAAGTACATGGGGTAACACTCGTTTGCTGGCGATGAAGCTCTTTATTACTCCCTTTGTCCCAAAATATAAGAACGTTTTTGACACTAGCGTAGTGTCAAAAACGTTCTTATATTATGGAACGGAGGGAGTAGGTACGAGTACAGGAAATTTACCGTGAATGATCCATCGGGGACACAGACAAAAAACTATGAGTTGGGGGCACGCGCAGGTGGTGTATGACGGATGGGGCCTTGTCATCGCCAAAGAAGCAAGTGCCGGCCGGCGCCGCATCGACTTGCGACCGCACGCTGAGATCAGGCCCTTGTTTTAGATACTGATCCCTCAAAACTTTGACAACCACAGGAAACAACGTGGCTAAATATTTGACAGACACTGAGTACCATCTCTAGATTTTAACAAAAAAAAAGTATATTGCTTTCTTTCTCTCTTGACTATGCGAGCACGACATCGCTGGCTTGGTCCCTGCCTCTCCCTCTCCCTCACTGTGTGTGTGTGTGTGTGTGTGTGTGTGAGAGAGAGAGAGAGAGAGAGAGAGAGAGAGAGAGAGAGTGTGGTGGGAGCAAAAGACAAAGAGAGCCTTCTAGCGTGGGCGGCCTTTCCAAACCAACTATTGTCTTGCTCTCTCCAACAAGAAATGGTATGATTTCCGGAAGGCGTTGATTGGAAAATCCTGAGCCCTTATGGGCCAGATTATTGAAGGCAAAGTACTTTCCTCAGGCTCACCTTCTTGATACTGATTTCCCAAAGTACGTCACCGCATTTTGGCAATGCATAGTCTTGAGTTGCTCAAATGTGGAGGTATATGGATGGTTTATGATGGTAATGTTAATATCTGGAGGGAAATTGGCTTGCCGGGAGTTTCTGCCGTAGAGTTACCACTAAGAAGAACATATCCACGCTAAAATGGGTTTATGATTTATTCTTAACAGGGGCGAGGAGATGAGACATGAATTTAATTAGGCATTTGTTTTTTCCCCATGACGCTGAGGAGATCCATAAGCTTAGTGTCCCTTCTTCTCAGGAGGGAGATTTTGTGGCTTGGCACTATGAGAAGAGTGTGATTCTTTCTGTTAAAACTTAAAAGTGCCTACAACCTTGCTTTAGACCTCAAGGAGCAGAAGGAGGATTTTCGACAATCTAGTTGTGGATTGAATGGAGATAGAAGATTACGGAATGTCAGTTGGAATACTACTGTACCTCGGAGGATTACAGGTTAATAGAGTCACTCACCACCAAACTTCTTCAGTTGTGTGCTCGACAGGTGAAGAATTTTTGTCCATTCCGGCCTAGACTGGTTGTTAATTCTGCTTGATATTATGAGTAGGTCATTGCATTGGCAGTTTTTAATTCTCATTTAGAGAGCATGGCATTTGAAAAATGACGTGCTTTTTGGAGAAGGGAGGAAGACCATCCTCAATTCGGTTAATCTTTTGAAAAGCTATTCGTCTTCTCAAGGTTGGAATAGTGTAGGCATAAGCGAGGCGGTTGACCTTCACCTAGTGCCTAGGTGATGCTTAAGCGCCCTAGGCGCAATTTAGGTGGACATACAATTTTGACTATCATGTAATACTTGCAATATTCTATGTGTATTGATATGTAGAATAGAAGTGAGTAATCAACCAACTATTGCAATTGGAAGATAGCCAATTTGGTCTGTCGGTGCAATATAACAGGACTACTCACTTGGGTGGGGACAATTTCTTGCTTTTCATGACTAGAGTTCTGCTTATGCACCAAGCAATGCGCTTGCTCATTGCCTAGCGCCTCCTAGGAGTTGCTTTTTCCAACAGATCAGGGTCTACTTACTCGGGTTGCCATGGGGTGTCAGACGGTAGATACCAGTGGCAAGAGGTTATGTCTGTTCTTGGGATTTTATTTCCATTTGTTCCAGTGTGGAAGAAGGGCGGCTTCATGCTTACCGGGTGGGTCTCTATGTTGATATCACTATCCACCAGCTATTATTTTGGAAACTGATTCCTCCTTCGTATATTCTTTTCTTGCAAATGAATGCTTACGCAGGTCGTCGTTCATTGATCTGAAGAAACAAGTGCTGGATTGACAAAGTTTTCTAAAATTTTGGAGTTGATGTAGTTCAAACGGCCATTGAATGTGGTGGCGCATGCATGAGATTGCTAAATTTAGTTTTGATAGTAGCTCTAATGGTATTCTAGATGGTAGTGCTCCACCCTGTGGGGTGAGTGCTGTAATGAACTATTGTAAGAATACTTTAATTAATTAATATATGAGAGTTTTTTAAAATAATGGGTTTTGACCAGGGCTGACTACTTTCTGGAATCAGTGCTACACAATATTGACAGTCAGAGATGAAGTGTACACAAAAGATAAACAGGGACAAAAGTAACACTATGTCAATAGTTGAGGAAGAACCAAAAATACACTTAGAGCTTTTTTAGTAGACGGGCAAAACCTTAGGTATATGTACAAACTATGGTTTTGTGAATTTTTCCTAGTCCCTTGAGAATTTTGTCCTTTTTATTTTTTTGCAGGCACCCTTGAGAATAACTCAACTCTGAGTTGAGGCCGAGCACTGTGGATTTGATGTTGATACCGTGTAGATCTCATATTTCTTTAAACTTTAAAACGAACAATCATTTTTTAGTTGAACACTTCTAGGTTGGTACGGACAAATTAGTAAAATCTAATGAGAAATAAAGAATTTTTCAGTGAGTGAGATAATACTACATTTTTCTTGCACTTTCGCTATTTCACAGTCCCTTGGGGGTCTTTTTACCACTCAGTCGACGCCAAGAACAGTTCATTTAAAATTTACCATGCAAGATTCTGCATTTCTACAATAAATTATTGCAACACGATTATTTTTTGGTGCAAGAAAAATGTAGTATTATGCATATGCATATATAGGAATTACACGGACACATGCTGATGAAAGGCTACTGCATATTTTTTTTAGAACGAAGGCTCAAGCAGAGCCTAGCTTTGAATTAACAAAGCCATCAACCGGCCAGGAATTACAATCGCCCTTACAACGAGAAAGAAAAACAAAGAAACTGAAAGCGGCAGATACAAGGTGCTACCAAAACAGCCTACAAGCACCACAACAGAAAGCACAAGAAGATACTACAGTAAAACTAGCTTAATGCTCAAGGAGCCCTTCGACGCGAATGAAACACCGAAGCATGACAGCGAGAGAACTTCAAGAGGAAAACCCGCCTAGTGGAGATGAACACGCCCTCATCCACTCCAAAAGGAGACCACCGTCATTGAACCTTCCCTCTCCAATTCCGAAGGGGAACCCTGCCCCTCACCCTGGATCGACGGGCGCCGGACCGCCGGAAATTGGAGTAACTCACCCTAGAGCAAAGGAACGGTATATATTCTGGAGCACCTTGGGAGATTCTCAGCATGACCAACCCACTGAGCAAAGATCGCCAGGAGAAGAGCCCAACCGCAGCTCACTGAGTCATACACGAAGAAACGAAGCTGCTGAAGGACGAGGACGCCGATGGAACAAATAGCAGAGTTGATAAGCGACCGTAGCTGAGGTAAGATCAATGCTCAATGAATTAATGTCCAAACCGCCCACACCGTGTTGCTGCTTACTGGGAGAGGAACCCTATCCCCTCCTCTACCATGGCAATGGCGCCGACTCACCGGCAAGCACACACACACACACACGGCCGGTCTACAAGACAAATACAAGGAGCTAATCTTGTGAAAATTGGCTTCCCGGCGCTACCTCCAACTGCCATGTCGCTGCTCGCCGGAAAACCACATCGAAACGCCAGTGCACACCCCAACTCGCCCAAGACGGCACCTTCAGCAAGGTGACGGCGCGGATGCCGCGCCGCTGCCGCCAAGCCCAGAGCTGGCTAAGGTTTTCACCCAGGTATGAGAAGGGAGGGGGCGGGGATCGAACCTCGACGGCGCCTTCGAGAAGGGGAACGGTGCCAGCAGGCGTCGCCGCCGTCGTGACCAGAAAGTCGGCCAAAGATTTCTCTCGGACCGATCTCGCACCTCCGGCGTCCCCACCTTCCATGGATCCGGCGACTATCGACCGCCACAAACCACATCCAGTGGGGAAAGGCGAAGGAAGGGGGAGGAAGGACCTCCAGATCTGACTCGCAGCCAGGGGCACCAGGCCACCCGCCGCGACCTGCGCCCGACGCCTCCACCGCTCGCTGCTCGCACAGCAAGGGGGAGGAGGAGCACCAGCGAGCCCACTGCACCGCCGAGGCCGCCGCCTCGGCCAAAGCCCTCCGCGAGAAGACGGCAAAGGCCTCGCCGCCTTCCTTGGCGATCGACAGCCTTGCAAACCCCCCTGGGCGGCGAGGAGTAGGAGGGAGGTGGAGGGGGTTCGGCGGCTAGGGTTGGGTCGCCGCCCGCGTCGCCCCGAGCGGAGCAAAGCGGGGGCAGGGAAAAAAAATAAAATCTCCGGCCCAAAGGCTACTGCATATGGCGTACACAATATGTATAGCCGTCCTTGCAAGGAGAACATCATTTTGGCTCGCAGGCTTAATGGGGAGCTAGAATTTTAAAAATTCACAGAGAATGTTTATGGGCTTCAAACCAATTCAAATGGTTTCTACGTATTTTACAATTTAATAATAGTACATTGATTTGTAGGTTCCAACAAAAAAGACAATTTTCTGATCCCATGACAACAAAAGTAAGCTAATTTTGATCATGTGTGTGTGTGTGTGTGTGTGTGTGTGTGTGTGTGTGTGTGTGTGTGTGTGTGTGTGACGTATGAAAGCATATATTGATAAGAAAATATGTGCATATATTAGACATCTGCATGTACAGTCTTTTTGAGGGGTCATTGGCTTCCAAAACCAGTGCTTTCGATTGGCTACCTGTAGCTGTAGGCTGAGCTCCAAATAGTTCTTTGGTCCTTAGATGCCCTTTATCTAGCTCCGCTGCTCGTTGGCTGGCCACGTACGCGCCTTATCCGACTCGTCGGACGATGGCTGGCCACGTAATACGTGTACGGATAGCCCGGATATGAGCAAGTGGCTCGTATGCATGCCAAACGTGTGAGTGTTGAAAATGATCTTATATTTTGAGACGAAGGGAGTACATTTGTATGAAGTTCTTTTAAATGATGAACTTTCATGAAGAAGTGATAGGAGCTTTCGCCTTTCATACGGTGAGCAGTTGGAGTAATCTCTGTTTGAGTGAGGAGAGGGCATCTGCCTAATATCTTTTTCTCGAGGATTCCTCCTCCTTGTATGTGTTGCCAGTTTCGTCGACTGCTACAAACAAGAGATCTCCATGGCACCACACTTATACCGGCAAAATGCCTGGCAAACACACAGGCTCTTACATTCCTAGTTCGCGCAGCTCGAGCTTTCTTTACAAAGTCATCTTCAACATCGTTCGTGTGTTTTTTTATTTTGGTTTACTGAGCGACCTTCATCAGGGTTCGTGCATTCTTCCAGTCCATTTTTCACCTGAATATTTTTTTTTGAATTTCTGATGATTTTCTAAAATTTTACGATTTTAAATTCATCAATACCTAAAATCACTTTTTTTTTCAAAACTTCTATTTTTCTTAACATTCACTGAAAATTCATAAATATTTCTTATGGTAAAGTTTAAAATTTCTGAACATTTTATAAAATCCGAAAAAAATAAGAAATTAGATTTTTTTAAAAAATCAATACAGTTGTTTCAATTCTTGAATGTTCTTAAAATTCATTATAATTTCTCAAATTAATGACTTTTTAGATGTGAACATTTTTCTGTATTCATGAACATTTGCAAAATTTACAAAGCAATTTACTATTTTTACGTACAGTTCCTATATTTCATGAACATTGTTCCAATTTATTTATGTTTGTAAATTCACAAACATGGTCATGGGAATTTTTAAATGTGCGAAGATTTTTAAGTTTGTGATTTCTATAAACTCATAAAGATTTTTATAATTTTTGAATATATTATTAATCATGCACATTTTTATCTCCATGGAAATAATAAAATAACATAATGTATTTTTACTAACCAAAATGTAAAAATTAAATAAAAAGCAAAGAAAGTAAAAAAATCCAAAAACCCAAAAATATGAAAATGAAAGATAATAATAATAGTAATAAATTAAAAATATGAGAAAACAGAAAATGAATATCAAAGGGCAAAACGGTAGGGCAAGACACAAAATACAAAATGGAACAAAAGCAAAACCCAGCAAACCAATGCACTGCGCGTACATAATTGAGAGGAAGCTGAGTGTAAATGGTCCAACTCGGACGCCCTTTGCATTTGGCGGAGAATTCTATTTGATGCATAGGTCGCTAGTTAGGGGACCGGCGGCAGGGAATCCTTTTTTTTTTTTTTGCATAGGTTGTTAGTTAGCGAGCGAGCGCGTACCCCCGCTGCCGCTACATACAATTTTGACCGGCCCATTAGCTCTTTCCGGTTTTGGTGTTTTTTGTTGTTTTTCTTTCTTTTTTCTGCTTTTTATATTTTCATTCTTTTTTTCATTTTTCATTATTTCCGTTTTCATTTTATTTTTTATTTTTTCCTTTCTTTTTCTTTCTGAACATAGTACAATCTCAGATGCTCACATACACGCACATACAGTCATCGGAACGCAGGCACACACATATTATCCTTATGAGCACCTTCCACGTACTGAGCTGACACAACGTCCTGAGACTGACGACGTTATGACAAACGTCTTGTAGTCGACGGATACGTCTTCTCCCGCTAAAAGAACATCGCCGGAAAGCCTGAAATAAATTTAGAAAAATACGAACACTAGTGCTAGGTCTAGGGCTTAGACCCTGATGGGTTGGTTCCACCATAAGGAAATACTCATTTCGATGGAAGCATAACAAAAGTTATTTGCTCGTATTGCTACCACAAAAGAAATATATTTCCACAAGAACAAACAATAGAAAATTCATGGTAATGTACATAGAGGACCATAACAAAAATATAAATTACAACCAAGTCCTTCAAATTTACATTCAGGACCCATACGAAGAAACAAAAAAGTAATTGAGTCCTAAATCTTCCAGCGGCCTCGCCGGAGATGCATTGGCCACCATCTCTGTCCACATCCTTGGCAATGCAGGGCAAAGGAAGAAGGATACTCCCTCCATTTTTGTATACAAGGCCATAAATCCATATTACAGGTACCAAGATAGAAATTAATGGCTACTTAAACCAATATTGCAAACTAGTCTTTTCTTCTTGCTTGACATGTTAATTAATATGCATTTATCTCTCCAATGCACAACAAGACAACTCTCTCACTCCTTGTTGGTTGATTAATACGGTGCATTCAAATCAATCTTCTCACTTCCGCATGCATGCATGAGGTATTAATGTCTTTGGTTGCTAGTACGAGGCAAACCTCATCAATTTTACATCGACTTGCGTTAGTGGCCTTGTATAGCTGCAAATTGTAATTTTGATAGTGGCCTTGTATAAAAAAATGGAGGGAGTATTACTTCTAGAAGCCGAAGACAAGGACATCAGGTATGGAGCATGTCCATTTGAAGTCGTGGTTGCATCTTAGGCACCCTAAAACGCTCACCGAAGACAGTCCCTTGTTTGATCTATAGCTTGCCAAGGTCAATCCAGAGGAAGATGAAGCAAACAAGGGAGCAACAAGGCCAACCGAACTTCTCCGGACTCATCGAATCTCAAGGGGTAGAGTCAGATTTTCCATCCTCACCTTTTCCTCCATCGTGGCTGAAAAGAGCAATTCCAAAGACCCCGTGTCCATGGCCTTCACGAGTTTATTGTTGAAGTCGTTTCCAAATCCACATCCATTAGCTTCAATCTACAAACACACATGAGGTGGTGGGGTTCCACCATAGGCCGCTTGGGAGCAACATGTGGTGCTTCTCCACAACATTAATTATTCACCAATTGTCATGTAGGAATATCAAACTCTATACCACAACCTAGATCTACTATATACAATGGTGGCATGTCCTCCTCTTCCATCCCCACTGTTCATAGACGAACACGTCACCGTGTACCTCCAACGCCGAGGGTGTCGCACCGCAGCTCACGCCAAAGGAGACCCGTCCGGAAGCGCGGTACGCAGGCAATTCAGCGGGTGCTTTTGAAGACCCGAAATCCCACACGCCCGGGAGGGACCCCGACAGGGCGCGCGGCGGCTATGGGCTGCCCTAGGTCGGCCTGACCACCCCTAGGGCCTCGAGGTTCGCCGCCGTGCAACAAGAAGAACGAACAAAAAACGAGGAAGAAGAAGAACTAGGGTTAAGGAGAAAAGATAAAAGATAAAAAGTGGTAGATGAATTGATCGATTATGTGTTGTTTCATCGGTCGTCACCCCTTAGGTATATAAGAGGCGGCTAGACTTCCCGTGCAAGGAAAAGACTTGGATTCGCGTCCAAAACCCTAGTCAAATTCAGATTGGTTTTGTCCGAACTTTCCAAAACCATTGGGTTTAAACTGGCTGCACCTTGCGGGTCTTTTTTGTGGTGGTAAACGACCACGGATGAAAAGGAGTCCAAAAACAATCTTGACTGTTTCGACGAGGCGAACAACTTTCATGTTGAACATTTTTTGATCAGGGTCATCTTGAGGGTCAAATTGCTCGCGCAAAACAGGCACTCGCGCTACCTCGCGCAAATCGGGCTATTACTCGCGCTACCCATCAGACATGTGTCTGGTTGGGCGCGCCACTTTCAGCCTCCTGACAGAGCTGCATTCCGATGGCTCCAACTTTTGCATACATACTTGGATTGGAACGATTCTTATATCAAAATCGACCGTTTCGACGAGACGAAGACAATCCGTGTAGATCATTTTTCCATACGAGGCAGTCTTGGGGGCGTGATGTGCCGAATAGTGTTCTGAATACAAAATCTCAGTATTTCGAACACAACTTCGGCCTTCGAGATGAGATTGGATGGCGATGGCCCAAACTTCAAAGGTGTTCGTATCGACAATACGAAACTTTTTTATGTAGATCACTTCTCCATTTGAGGCCATATTAATTAAGTTCTTGACCATGCCAAAATCTGGTGTCAACACATGCCCCCCTGTTTTTCGGCAAAACTTGGATGCCGAAAAATAATTTGCTCAGAGTTTTTGCTAAGGACGATGTCAACACTCCATCGGCCATTTTGCATGTTCTTAGGACGATAAGTATATATATCGGCCATTGCTTGTTTGAACCTCTTGATGCAAACTTGGGTGAAAACTTCTCAGTTTCTATAACAATATGGTGATAAGGTTCCTGTTCGCACACGAACACGTCACAGTGTACCTCCAACGCCGAGGGTGGTACACCGCAGCTCATGTCGAAGGAGACCCGTACGGAAGAGCGGTACGAAGGCAATCCGGCGGGTACTTTTGAAGACCCGAAACCCCACACGCCCGGGAGGGACCCCGTCAGGGCGCGCGGCGGCTATGGGCTGCCCTAGGTCGACATGATCACCCTAGGGCCTCGAGGTTCACCGCCCCGCAACAAGAAGAACAGACGAAGAACGAGGAGAAGAAGAACTAGGGTTAAGGAGAAAAGATAAAAGATAAAAAGTGGTAGATGATTTGTTCGATTGTGTGTTGTTCAATCGGCCGTCACCCCTTAGGTATATAAGAGGCGGCTGGACTTCCCGTCCAAGGAAAAGCCTTGGATTCACGTCCAAAACCCTAGTCAAATTCGGATTGGTCTTGTCCGAACTTTCCAAAACTGTTCGGTTTAAACTGGCTGCACCTTGCGGGTCTTTTTTGTGGTGGTAAACGACCTCGGATGGAAATGAGTACAAAAGGCAATATTGACCGTTTCGATGATACGAACAACTTTCATGTTGAACGTTTTTTGATCAAAGGTCATCTTGAGGGCCAAATAGCTCACACAAAAGATCTGTTTACTCGCGCTACCAATCAGACATGGCGTCTGATGGGGCGCGCCATATTTCGCCTCGTGACAGGGCTGCACTACAATTGCTCTAACTTTGGCATACGAACTCGGATTTGGACGATTTTTATATTAGAATCGATCGTTTCGACGAGACGAAGACAATCTGTGTAGATCATTTTTCCATTTGAGGTCTTCTTGGGGGCTTAATCGGCCAAACTGTACTCTGAATATAAGATCTTAGTACTTTGAGCATAATTTCGGCCTTCGAGATGAAATCATACGGCGATGACCCAAACTTCAAAGATGTTCATATCAACAATACGAAACTCTTTCATGAAGATCACTTCTCCATTTGAGGCCATCTTAAATAAGTTATTGACCGTGCCAAAATCTGGTGTCAACACATGCCCCCCTGTTTTTCGGCAAAGCTTGTGTGCCAAAAAATAACTTGCATATAGCTTGCTCTAAGGACGATGTCAACACTTCATCAGCCATTTTGCATATGCTTAGGATGATAATTTTATATCGGCCATTGCTTGTGTGAATATTTCGATGCAAGTTTGGGTGAAACTTTCCCAACTTCAATAACAATCCAGTGATAAGGTTCCATAGATCAAAACCATCCTCCGAACCATATTGTTCACCCTTTCTCTAGGACTTTGCAGATAATCAATAATGAACTTCCTCCAATCCTTACTTCGCCTGCATAAAAGTTTCATTAGTGGCCGAAGCGGTGGGCTTCGGTTCGGCCTTACCTATGTTGACAAAACCTAGCATCGGCTATTGATAGAAATACAATACACCATAGTTAACATAGTAACCATATGCTTGTTGTGCCAACTCTTTCAAATTGTCATGTCTAGATATATGAACAATTTTAAAGCAATCCAAGGTAAATCTTGCATCTAGTCATATCAAAAGATAAACTATAAGTGATTCGTCAAAACATTGATAACCCTTGGACATTTGTTGCACTACTAATAACGAATCACCGGAAGCCTCAATATGTATAGCACCTATAGCAAGGCAAAGCTCCAATCCGAATAACAATGCATATTCGGCTTTGATCATTGTGCAAAAAAAATCTTAAGCGGCATGAGGCTTCACAAACTAGCTCCATATAGAGATAAATAAACAACACCAACACTTTGGCCATTGCTACAAATTGAACCATCAAAATATAATCTCCATAGTACTAGAGAGACAAAGTTAATATCACTTAACATGTACCTTGTCTCGGTTCCAATTGAACTAAGGACGGTGTTAGAATTCCACACCGGCCATGATCAGATAGTTTCTTAGGACGATAGTTAAGTATCGGCCATTACCATGAGGTTCATGTAGAATTCATCCATTAAAACATGTATAGCAAAAATAAACAAATAAAATAGCAATAAAATATTTCGGCTCCTTTGTCTTAGCAACAAAAATGTAACTAACCAAATGTATAGTGATTTGGTAATACTCTGTCATCATATAGAAAATTATGTTGCATCCATGGATCAAAATAAGTCCATGGAGGGTAACGATCATACCGTGGATGAATTCCATGGCAAAGGCATCAATGGCATTGTTGAAGAAAATGGATGATGTGCTAACCGAAGATTTTGATGTTGTGATGCACACCTTCGGCTTAATTGTTTGTTGCTTCCATCATTCTCCTTCTTCATTTTTATTGTACTTGTTGCAATTGAAGCATGCGCATCGTTTTTGTTTTGATTGATCCTCTTGGGAACCCATGCCATGTTCTTCTTTCTAAGCTCTTGTGCACTAAGATTTTGTAATTCCTTCTTTTGCCAATACGATAATGTTGGAAATATGCCCTAGAGGCAATATATTTCCTTGTTCATGATAATTGTCTTTATTCATGCTATAATTGTATTATCAGGAAATCGTAATACACGTGTGAATACATAGACCATAATATGTCCCTAGTAAGCCTCTAGTTGACTAGCTCGTTGATCGACAGATAGCCATGGTTTCCTGACTATGGACATTAGATGTCGTTGATAACGGGATCACATCATTAGGAGAATGATGTGATGGACAAGACCCAATCCTAAGCATAGCACAAGATCGTGTAGTTCGTTTTGCTAGAGCTTTTACAATGTCAAGTATCTTTTCCTTAGACCATGAGATCGTGTAACTCCCGGATACCGTAAGAGTGCTTTGGGTGTACCAAACGTCACAACATAACTGGGTGACTATAAAGGTGCACTACAGGTATCTCCGAAAGTGTCTGTTGGGTTGACATGGATCGAGATTGGGATTTGTCACTCCGTATGACGGAGAGGTATCTCTGGGCCCACTCGGTAATGCATCATCATAATGAGCTCAAAGTGACCAAGTGTTTGGTCACGGGATCATGCATTACGGTACAAGTAAAGTGACTTGCGATGCGAGACCGAACGAGGTATTGGGATACCGACGATCGAGTCTCGCAAGTAACGCATCGATCGACAAAGGAATTGCATACGGGGTTGATTGAATCCTCGACATCGTGGTTCATCCGATGAAATCATCGTGGAACATGTGGGAGCCAACATGGGTATCCAGATCCCGCTGTTGGTTATTGGCCGGAGAGCTGTCTCGATCATGTCTGCGTGATTCCCGAACCCGTAGGGTCTACACACTTAAGGTTCGGTGACGCTAGGGTTATTAGGAAGACTTGTATGTGATTACCGAATGTTGTTCGGAGTCCCGGATGAGATCCCGGACGTCACGAGGAGTTTCGGAATAGTCCGGAGGTGAAGATTTATATATAGGAAGTGCTCTTTCGGCCATCGGGAAAGTTTCAGGGTCACCCGGTATTGTACCGGGACCACTGGAAGGGTCCCAGGGGTCCACCGGGTGGGGCCACCTATCCCGGAGGGACCCGTGGGCTGAAGTGGGGAGGGGACCAGCCCCTGGTGGGCTGGTGCGCCCCCACCCCTGGGCCCCCCTCTGCGCCTAGGGTTGGGAACCCTAGGGGGCGCCCACCACTGCCTTGGGGGCACTCCACCCCCCTTGGCCGCCGCCCCCCCTAGAGATCCCATCTCTAGGGCCGGCGCCCCCACCCCCTGGGGCCTATATAAAGGAGGGGGGAGGGAGGGCAGCCGCACCCTAAGTCTTGGCGCCTCCCTCCCCCTGCTACACCTCTTCCTCCTCCCGGTTGCTTGGCGAAGCCTGCCGAGTATCTTGCATCTCCACCACCACCACGCCGTCGTGCTGCTGCTGGAGCCTTCTTCCTCAACCTCTCCTTCCCCCTTGCTGGATCAAGAAGGAGGAGACGTCATCCGCTCCGTACGTGTGTTGAACGCGGAGGTGCTGTCCGTTCAGCACTTGGTCATCGGTGATTTGGATCACGGCGAGTACGACTCCATCATCCCCGTTCACTTGAAGGCTTCCGCTCGCGATCTACAAGGGTATGTAGATGCACTCCTATCACTCATTGCTTAGATGAACTCATAGATGGATCTTGGTGAAATCGTAGGAAAAATTTTAATTTTCTGCAACGTTCCCCAACAGTGGTATCAGAGCCAGGTTTATGCGTAGTTCTCTATTGCATAAGTAGAACACAAATTTGTTGTGGGCGTAGATGTTGTCAACTTTCTTGCCGCTACTAGTCTTATCTTGCTTCAGCGGTATTGTGGGATGAAGCGGCCCGGACCGACCTTACACGTACGCTTCCGTGAGACAGGTTCACCGACTGACATGCACTAGTTGCATAAGGTGGCTAGCGAGTGTCTGTCGCTCCCACTTTAGTTGGAGCGGATTCGATGAAAAGGGTCCTTATGGAGGGTAAATAGAAGTTGACAAATCACGTTGTGGCTTTAACGTAGGTAAGAAAACGTTCTTGCTAGATCACCTATAGAAGCCACGTAAAAACTTGCAACAACAATTAGAGGACGTCTAACTTGTTTTTGCAGCAAGTGTCTTGTGATGTGATATGGCCAAAGTTGTGATGAATGATGAATGATATATATGTGATGTATGAGATCATGTTCTTGTAATAGGAATCACGACTTGCATGTCGATGAGTATGACAACCGGCAGGAGCCATAGGAGTTGTCTTTATTTTTTGTATGACCTGCGTGTCATTGAAGAACGCCATGTAAATTACTTTACTTTATTGCTAAACGCGTTAGCCATAGAAGTAGAAGTAGTCGTTGGCGTGACAACTTCATGAAGACACAATGATGGAGATCATGGTGTCATGCCGGTGACGAAGATGATCATGGAGCCCCGAAATGGAGATCAAAGGAGCTATATGATATTGGCCATATCATGTCACTACTATATAATTGCATGTGATGTTTAGTATGCTTATGCATCTTGTTTACTTAGAACGACGGTAGTAAATAAGATGATCCCTTATAACAATTTCAAGAAAGTGTTCTCCCCTAACTGTGCTCCGTTGCTAAAGTTCGTCGTTTCGAAGCACCACATGATGATCGGGTGGGATAGATTCTTACGTTCATATACAACGGGTATAAGATAGTTTTACACATGCAAAAACACTTAGGGTTAACTTGACGAGCCTAGCATGTACAGACATGGCCTCGGAACACAGAGACTGGAAGGTCGAACATGAGTCGTATGGAAGATACGATCAACATGGAGATGTTCACTGACGATGACTAGTCCGTCTCACGTGATGATCGGACACGGCCTAGTCGACTCGGATCGTGTAACACTTAGATGACTAGAGGGATGTCTAATCTGAGTGGGAGTTCATTAAATAATTTGATTAGATGAACTTAATTATCATGAACTTTAGTCTAAAACCTTTGCAAAATATGTCTTGTAGATCAAATGGCCAACGCTCATGTCAACATGAACTTCAACGCTTCCTAGAGAAACCAAGCTGAAAGATGATGGCAGCAACTATACGGATCGGGTCCGAACCCGAGGATCATCCTCATAGCTGCCAAGAAAGCATATGTCCTAGATGGACCACTAGGTGAAGCACCCATCCCGAGAACCAAGGCGTTATGAACGCTTGGCGATCCGCGTCTTGATGATTACTCCCTCGTTCGGTGCGGCATGCTTTACAGCCTAGAACCGGGGCTCCAAAAGCGTTTTGAGCAACACGGAGCATATGAGATGTTCGAGGAGCTGAAAATGGTTTTCCAAGCTCATGCCCGGGTCGAGATATATGAAGTATCCGACAAGTTCTATAGTTTTAAGATGGAGGAAAATAGTTCTGTCAGTGAGCACATACTCAAAATGTCTGGTTGCACAACCGCTTTGTCCCAGTGGACATTAACCTCCGGACAAGGCGGTCATTGACAGAATCCTTGATCGCTCCCACCAAGCTACAAGAGCTTTGTGATGAACTACAATATGCAGGGGATGGTGAAAACTATTCCTGAAGTATTTTCAATGCTGAAGTCGGCAGAGGTAGAAATCAAGAAAGAACATCAATTGTTGATGGTCAATAAAACCACCAAGTTCAAGAAGGGCAAGGGTAAGAAGAACTTCAAGAAGGACGGCAAGGATGTTCCGCGCCCGGTAAGCCAGTTGCCGAGAAGAAGTCAAAGAATGGACCCAAGCCTGAGACTGAGTGCTTTTATTGCAAGGGGAAGGGTCACTGGAAGCGGAACTGCCCCAAATACTTAGCGGACAAGAAGGCTGGCAACACTAAAGGTATATTTGATATACATGTAATTGATGTGTACCTTACCAGTACTCGTAATAACTCCTGTGTATTTGATACCGGTGCCGTTGCTCATATTTGTAACTCACAGCAGGAGCTGCGGAATAAGAGGAGACTGGCGAAGGACGAGGTGACGATGCGCGTCGGGAATGGTTCCAAGGTCGATGTGATCGCCGTCGGCACGCTAGCTCTACATTTACCTACGGGATTAGTTTTAAACCTTAATAATTGTTATTTAGTGCCAAGTTTGAGCATGAACATTGTATCTGGATCTCGTTTGATACGAGATGGCTACTCATTTAAATCCGATAATAATGGTTGTTCTATTTATATGAGAGATATGTTTTATGGTCATGCCCCGATGGTCAATGGTTTATTCTTAATGAATCTCAAACGTAATATTACACATATTCATAGTGTGAATACCAAAAGATGTAAAGTTATAACGATAGTCCCACGTACTTGTGGCACTGCCGCCTTGGTCACATTGGTGTAAAGCGCATGAAGAAGCTCCATGTTGATGGACTTTTAGAGTCTCTCGATTATGAATCATTTGACACATGCGAACCATGCCTCATGGGCAAAATGACCAAGACTCCGTTCTCCGGAACAATGGAGCGAGCAACCAACTTATCGGAAATCAAACATACCGATGTGTGCGGTCCAATGAGCGTTGAGGCTCCCGGAGGATATCATTATGTTCTCACTCTCACTGATGACTTGAGTAGATATGGGTATGTCTACTTAATGAAACACAAGTCTGAGACCTTTGAAAAGTTCAAGGAATTTCAGAATGAGGTAGAGACTCAACGTGACCGAAAGATAAAGTTTCTACGATCAGATCGTGGAGGAGAATATTTAAGTCACGAATTTGGTACGCACTTAAGGAAATGTGGAATCGTTTCACAACTCACGTCGCCTAGAACACCTCAGTGTAATGGCGTGTCTGAACGTCGTAATCGCACTCTATTGGATATGGTGCGGTCCATGATGTCTCTTACCGATTTACCACTATCATTTTGGGGATACGCTCTAGAGACAGCTACATTCACTTTAAATAGGGCGCCGTCTAAATCCGTTGAGACGACACCGTATGAATTATGATTTGGGAAGAAACCTAAGCTGTCGTTTCTAAAAGTTTGGGGATGCGATGCTTATGTCAAGAAACTTCAACCTGAAAAGCTCGAACCCAAGTCAGAAAATGCGTCTTCATAGGATACCCTAAGGAAACCATTGGGTATACCTTCTACTTAAGATCCGAGAGCAAGATCTTTGTTGCCAAGAACGGATCCTTTCTGGAAAAAGAGTTTCTCTCGAAAGAAGTAAGTGGGAGGAAAGTAGAACTCGATGAAGTACTACCTCTTGAACAGGAAAGTAGTGCAGCTCAGGAAAATGTTCCTGTGATGCCTACACCAACTGGAGAGGAAAATAATGATGATGATCAAGGTACTTCGGATCAAGTTACTACTGAACTTCGTAGGTCCACAAGGACACGTTCGGCACCAGAGTGGTACGGCAGCCCTGTCTTGGAAGTCATGTTGTTAGACAACGGTGAACCTTCGAACTATGAAGAAGCGATGGCGGGCCCAGATTCCAACAAATGGCTTGAAGCCATGAAATCCGAGATAGAATCCATGTATGAAAACAAAGTATGCACTTTGACAGACTTGCCCGATGATCGGCGAGCGATAGAAAACAAATGGATCTTTAAGAAGAAGACAGACGCGGATGGTAATGTTACCATCTATAAAGCTCGACTTGTCGCTAAGGGTTATCGGCAAGTTCAAGGGGTTTACTACGATGAGACATTCTCTCCCGTAGCGAAGCTGAAGTCCGTCCGAATCATGTTAGCAATTGCCGCATACTATGATTATGAGATATGGCAGATGGACATCAAAACGACATTCCTTACGGACATCTTAAGGAAGAACTGTATATGATGCAGCCGGAAGGTTTTGTCGATCCTAAGAATGCTAACAAAGTATGCAAGCTCCAGCGATCCATTTATGGGCTGGTGCAAGCATCTCGGAGCTGGAACATTCGCTTTGATGAGATGATCAAAGCGTTTGGGTTTATGCAGACTTATGGAGAAGCCTGCGTTTACAAGAAAGTGAGTGGGAGCTCTGTAGCATTTCCCATATTATATATAGATGACATACTCTTGATGGGAAATGATATAGAACTTTTGGACAGCATTAAGGCCTACTTGAATAAGTGTTTTTCAATGAAGGACCTTGGAGAAGCTGCTTACATATTAGGCATCAAGATCTATAGGGATATATCAAGATGCCTCATAGGTCTTTCACAAAGCACATACCTTGATAAGATTTTGAAGAAGTTCAAAATGGATCAGTCCAAGAAAGGGTTCTTGCCTGTATTGCAAGGTGTGAGATTGAGCTCGGCTCAATGCCCGACCACGGCAAAAGATAAAGAAAAGATGAGTGTCATCCCCTATGCTTCAGCCATAGGATCTATTATGTATGCCATGTTGTGTACCAGACCTGATGTAAACCTTGTCGTAAGTTTGGTATGAAGGTACCAAAGTAATCCCGGCAAGGAACACTGGACAGCGGTCAAGAATATCCTGAAGTACCTGAAAAGGACAAAGGACATGTTTCTCGTTTATGGAGGTGACGAAGAGCTCGTCAGAAGTGTTACGCCGACGCTTAGCTTCGACACGATCTGATGACTCTAAGTCACAAACCGGATACGTGTATATGTTGAATGGTGGAGCGATGCTGGTGCGATTGCAAGCGAGAGCGTCGTGGCGGGTCTACATGTGAAGCGGAGTACATGGCAGCCTCGGAGGCAGACATGAAGCAATTTGGGTGAAGGAGTTCATCACCGACCTAGGAGTCATACCCAATGCATGGGGCCGATCAAACTCTTCTGTGACAACATCGAGCTATTGCCCTTGCCAAGGAGCCTGGTTTCACAAGAAGACCAGCACATCAAGGGTCGTTTCAACTCCATCCGTGAAAATGTTCAAGATGGAGACATAGATATTTGCAAAGTACATACTGATCTGAATGTCGCAGATCCGTTGACTAAACCTCTTTCGCGAGCAAAACATGATCAGCACTAGAACTCTATGGGTGTTCGATTCATCACAATGTAACTAGATTATTGACTCTAGTGCAAGTGGGAGACTGTTGAAAATATGCCCTAGAGGCAATAATAAAAGGATTATTATTATATTTCCTTGTTCATGATAATTGTCTTTATTCATGCTATAATTGTATTATCAGGAAATCGTAATACACGTGTGAATACATAGACCATAATATGTCCCTAGTAAGCCTCTAGTTGACTAGCTCGTTGATCGACAGATAGCCATGGTTTCCTGACTATGGACATTAGATGTCGTTGATAACGGGATCACATCATTAGGAGAATGATGTGATGGACAAGACCCAATCCTAAGCATAGCACAAGATCGTGTAGTTCGTTTTGCTAGAGCTTTTCCAATGTCAAGTATATTTTCCTTAGACCATGAGATCATGTAACTCCCAGATACCATAAGAGTGCTTTGGGTGTACCAAATGTCACAACGTAACTGGGTGACTATAAAGGTGCACTACAGGTATGTCCGAAAGTGTCTGTTGGGTTGACATGGATCGAGACTGGGATTTGTCACTCCATATGACGGAGAGGTATCTCTGGGCCCACTCGGTAATGCATTATCATAATGAGCTCAAAGTGACCAAGTGTTTGGTCACGGGATCATGCATTAAGGTACGAGTAAAGTGACTTGCCGGTAACGAGACTGAACGAGGTATTGGGATACCGACGATCGAGTCTCGGGCAAGTAACGTACCGACTGACAAAGGGAATTGTAAACGGGGTTGATTGAATCCTCGACATCGTGGTTCATCCGATGAAATCATCGTGGAACATGTGGGAGCCAACATGGGTATCCAGATCCCGCTGTTGGTTATTGGCCGGAGAGCTGTCTCGGTCATGTCTGCATGATTCCCGAACCCGTAGGGTCTACACACTTAAGGTTCGGTGATGCTAGGGTTATTAGGAAGACTTGTATGTGATTACCGAATGTTGCTCAGAGTCCCGGATGAGATCCCGGACATCACGAGGAGTTTCGGAATAGTCCGGAGGTGAAGATTTATATATAGGAAGTGCTGTTTCGGCAATCGGGAAAGTTTCGGGGTCACCCGGTATTGTACCGGGACCACCGAAAGGGTCCCGGGGGTCCACCGGGTGGGGCCACCTATCCTGGAGGGACCCGTGAGCTGAATTGGGGAGGGGACCAGCCCCTGGTGGGCTGGTACGCCCCCCCCTGGGCCCTCCTCTGCGCCTAGGGTTGGGAACCCTAGGGGAGGGGGCGCCTCCACTTGCCTTGGGGGGCACTCCACCCCCCTTGGCCGCCGCCCCCCCTAGAGATCCCATCTCTAGGGCCGGCGCCCCCCTGGGGGCCTATATAAAGTAGGGGGGAGGGAGGGCAGCCGAACCCTGAGTCTTGGCGCCTCCCTCCCCCTGCTACACCTCTTCCTCCTCCCGCGGTTGCTTGGCGAAGCCCTGCCGGAGTACTGCATCTCCACCACCACCACGCCGTCGTGCTGCTGCTGGAGCCTTCTTCCTCAACCTCTCCTTCCCCCTTGCTAGATCAAGAAGGAGGAGACGTCATTCGCTCCATACGTGTGTTGAACGCGGAGGTGCTGTCCGTTCAGCACTTGGTCAACGGTGATTTGGATCACGACGAGTACGACTCCATCGTCCCCATTCACTTGAATGCTTCCGCTCGCGATCTACAAGGGTATGTAGATGCACTCCTATCACTCGTTGCTTAGATGAACTCATAGATGGATCTTGGTGAAACCGTAGGAAATTTTTTAATTTTCTGCAATGTTCCCCAACAGATAAGCCGAGTGAGCACCTCGATTGTGATTTTGTTTCAACCAATGGCAACTCTTTCTGGGCCTTGTGCACCCTCAACTTATTTTCTTCAGATTTGGCACTCTGATTTTTATCAATTGATTGCTTCACTTCTTTGCCTTTTGTAGCCAATGTCAACACTTT
Source organism: Aegilops speltoides (assembly GCA_021437245.1). NCBI lineage: Eukaryota > Viridiplantae > Streptophyta > Magnoliopsida > Poales > Poaceae > Aegilops > Aegilops speltoides. The sequence goes on along the minus strand of CM038144.1, from coordinate 497,031,791 downwards.
AATTGGCTCTTTGTTTTTTGAGATCAAATCTGAAGTAGCACACTTACGACCATCTCTTTTCACGCGGTAAACTTGCTTTACCATCTCTTTCTTCTTACTTGAGCTCTGGGCCGATTCCTTATGATTGAAACGGTCTTTGATACGTGATTGTTCAAATGTTGATCTTCTTGGACCTGCATAGTATTGGTGAGATGGTCTAGAATAAGATGGAGAATGTGCCCTTGTACCATACCTGTCCCATGATGTATCTATATGAGCATAGGGAGGCATCCACGGCATTGGCATTGGCGGCCCAAAATAAGGATATGAATATGTTGCATTTAAATTATCACTTTGCCAATACCAATCCTCATATTTGCGCCTTGGGGTGATCTTTGTTTCTTTGCATGATTTGGCCGATAAGCATTCTTCTCTTCACTCATCTTTTGATATTTATCCAATAGTTCAGCAAAGGTGATTTTTGATCTCTTACACTTGCGCTCATTTTGGCCTTTGTTTTCTTTTGGTTTGCTTTCATCGATCATTGGATTTGCTTGCTGCCCCCAGTCCTTGGCGTCTCCATTGTAGCTTCGATGGAAGTTTCGCCCTCAAGATTATGTTCATTATGCTCTTCAACAACTTCTTTACTTGAAACCTTGACCCCATCACCTGCAGTCTTTACATTCTCTTTAAATGGATCGGCTTGAAGCAGCCGATGCAAAAACCTTTTGCCATCGGGACCAATCGGAATAGACTGGTCATCTCTTGGTGTTTCAACAAACTTCAATCGTCCTTTTTCAATGGCCGATTTAACTATTTGCCGAAACATGTTGCAATCCTCAAAATTATGTTTGGACGAATCATGCAACTTACAATACATTTGTCCTTGGATTGATGGCTTAACATGGTGATCGAGAATTGTAATGTAATTATTTTTCAGCAACAAATCAAATATTTGATCACACATGCTTGAATTGAAGGTATACTTCTTGTTTTCTAGCCGATCTTGCTGCTTGAACGGCTTTGGAGATAAGCAAATGAATGGTTCAGATTTGGAATCTCCCCATTTGGCTATGCATTGTGTTTTCCACTCTATCTCCGATGTCTTTGGATAAGATATTGTATTAGCATCGGTTTTCTCAATAGAATTTAACCTTGGCTTCAAATTTCTAAAACGAAGATATTTAGAACATACATGTCTCAGTTGAGACCAAGTGCAAGCCAAGTACGAAATAAGCAAAGCTACCCAACTAGATATGAACTTTAGATAAAGCAACGGGGAAAGCTTTGGCTGTAACAATAAGTCAGTATCGGTCTTTATAAATGGCGCAATGGTTTGACCGATATGTTCCATAACAATTTTATTGCTAACAAGTAAATTACCCTTCTTCATTGGTCTTCAAAATTACTTATGAGAATATTTCTTATAGATGCATCAATAATGAAGTTGCGACCAAATCTTAAAATAGGTAAATTACTCGCTATGCATACCTCCTCAAATATGTTGGGAGAACATGATGGTGGTGCCATTTGAAGAACATCTTGCTCCGTCTTTGGATGGCTCCCCAACACCTTGTCATCATCTTTTTCTTGAATCCGTGCATCATTGCTTTGAAGATTTTTGTCGGCCGAACTTTGTTCGGCTACTTGTTCTTGTCCTTGAAGCTTGTCAATTTCTATGGCACGGAACTCATAGGGCAGGAAGTAGGTTCCATTAACTTCAGAAAAAGCAAGCACTGTTGTTTTCCTATGCTTGTCATGCCCTTTCTCAATAATGCTTGCCTCGTTGGATTTGATGGATTCAGAATATATACTACTTGATTCGGATTTTTCAACCGAAGCACTTTCATGTTCCGAATCATCCTTCTTTTCATTGATACTACCAATTGGCAATGCTTCTTTTAGCTGAGCCAATTCTTTTTCTATTTGTTTCTAACGGCGAGCGGCAAAATTAGCTTTAAACTTTTTCTCAATTTCAGCCCACTCCGGATATGATTGCCCCCCAATGCTTTTAGATTCTTTCGGCAATGACACACGGGTGTTGCCGAAATTTTGCAATTATGTAGGGGGTGTATAATATGATATAGTACTAGGTGAAGGCATATGCATTGTTGTAAGACCATCCTTTTGCTCGCCAATTTTATCAATTGGCAAAGATTCATCTTCTTGCAAAACTCTAGCTTTTATTGCGGCATAATCAGGAAATAGCCCCTTTTCATGCTGGTCAAGGCAAAGAGCACTTATTCTCTTATTTTGGGCTAAATTCTTCAATGCAGCCACAACTACCTCATCTTCTACAATGTTGGGCACAACCGCTCCTGTAAAATTTACATTCATTCGGCTATAACCAGGAAGGTGTGAAGCCGAATTATGAGCATCTACAGTTGTGTATGGTACCGAAGAATTAGTAACATGAGGTGTAGCATATGACAGTTGAGAGTAACTGGCCGAATAGCCACTAGTAGCATGGCCAATTCTCTCATTCATCGGCATGGTTGGATTACTATATTGCACATTAGCTGCCGATGAATAAAAGGGTGAAACACTTTCTTGTATGGCATTGGAAATTCTAACTTGGGGTGTTTCAAATTGATTAATCAAACTCATCATGTTGCTCATCGGCATATGAATTTGTGGGGTTACCGATGCATGGGAGTTGGGATACATATGTTGCATGTTGCTAAATTTATAAGAATTTGAAACATGAAGATTGTTTTGCATCGGCCCTTGCACATAATTAGATGCATGATTGATAAAACTAGGGCTAGCCGATACATTATGCTCAATAGGTGATCCAGCAACAACATATGGATTATTTGCATCTACAAAGGGGAATTGGGTATTCATATTACCTTTGTAGATTGCAGCAACTTGATGACGATCTTTTTGTAGCAACAACGGGCCGGAGACCGTTCGAAGCTTCGTCCCCAGCGGAGTCGCCAAAAAGTGTGTTCGCACACGAACACGTCACAGTGTACCTCCAACGCCGAGGGTGATACACCGCAGCTCACGTCGAAGGAGACCCGTCCGGAAGCGCGGTACGCAGGCAATCCGGTGGGTGCTTTTGAAGGCCCGAAACCCCACACGCCCGGGAGGGACCCCGTCAGGGCGCGCGGCGGCTATGGGCTGCCCTAGGTCGACCTGATCGCCCCTAGGCCCTCGAGGTTCGCCGCCCCACAACAAGAAGAACAGACGAAGAACGAGGAGAAGAAGAACTAGGGTTAAGGAGAAAAGATAAAAGATAAAAAGTGGTAGATGATTTGTTCGATTGTGTGTTGTTCAATCGGCCGTCACCCCTTATAGGTATATAAGAGGCGGCTGGACTTCCCGTGCAAGGAAAAGGCTTGGATTCACGTCCAAAACCCTAGTCAAATTCGGATTGGTCTTGTCCGAACTTTCCAAAACTGTTCGGTTTAAACTGGCTGCACCTTGCGGGTCTTTTTTGTGGTGGTAAACGACCTCGGATGGAAATGAGTACAAAAGAAATCTTGACCATTTTGATGATACGAACAACTTTCATGTTGAACGTTTTTTGATCAGAGGTCATCTTGAGGGTCAAATAGCTCACGCAAAAGATCTGTTTACTCGCGCTACCAATCAGACATGGCGTCTGATGGGGCGCGCCATATTTCGCCTCGTGACAGGGCTGCACTCCGATTGCTCTAACTTTTGCATACGAACTCGGATTTGGACGTTTTGTATATCAGAATCGATCGTTTCGACGAGACGAAGACAATCCGTGTAGATCAATTTTCCATTTGAGGTCGCCTTGGGGGCTTAATCGGCCAAACTGTACTCTGAATATAAGATCTTAGTACTTTGAGCATAATTTCGGCCTTCGAGATGAAATCGGACGGTGATGACCCAAACTTCAAAGATGTTCATATCGACAATACGGAACTCTTTCATGAAGACCACTTCTCCATTTGAGGCCATCTTAAATAAGTTATTGACCATGCCAAAATCTGGTGTCAACAGTTCCATGGATCAAAACCATCCTCCAAACCATATTGTTCACCCTTTCGCTAGGATTTTGCAGATAATCAAGAATTAACTTCCTCCAATCCTTACTTCGCCTGCATGAAAGTTTCATTACTGGCCGAAGCGGTGGGCTTCGGTTCGGCCTTACCTATGTTGACAAGACCTAGCACCGGCTATTGACAGAAATAATACAATACACCATGGTTTTAGTAGCCGGATGATTGGTGTGCCAACTCTTTCGAATTGTCATGTCTAGATATATGAAAAAATTTAAAGCAACCCAAGGTAAATCTTGCATCTAGTCATACCAAAAGATAAATTATAAGTGATTGGTCAAAACATTGGAACCCTTGGATATTTGTTGCACTACTAATAACGAATCACTGGAAGCCTCAATATGTATAGCACCTATAGCAAGGCAAAGCTCAATCCGAACAACAATGCATATTCGGCTTTGATTAACCGTGCATAAAAATATTCTAAGCAGCATAAGGCTTCAAAAATAGTACCATAAGGAGATATATAAACAACACCAACACTTTGGCCATTGCTACGAATTGAACCATCAAAATATAATCTTCATGATACTAGAGAGACAAGGCTAATATCACTTAACATGTACCTTGTCTCGGTCTCCAATTGGACTAAGGACGATGTTAGAATTCCACACCAGCCATGATCAGATAGTTTCTTAGGACGATAGTTAACTATCGGCCATTACCATGAGGTCCATGTAGAATTCATCCACTAAAGCATGTATAGCCGAAATAAACAAATAAAATAGCAATAAAATATTTGGGCCCCTTTTTATTAGCAACAAAAATGAAACTAACCAAATGTATAGTGATTTGGTAATACCCTCTCATGATATAGAAAATTATGTTGCATCCATGGACCAAAATGAATCCATGGAGGGTAATTGATCATGCCTAGGGATGAATTCCATGGCAAACGCATCAATGACATGGTTGAAGAAAATGGATGATGTGCTAACCGAAGATTTTGATGTTGTGATGCGCACCTTCAGCTTAATTATTTGTTGCTTTCGTTCTTTTCCTTCTTCACTTTTATTGTACTTGTTGCAAAAGAAGCATGCACATCATTTTTTTTTGATTGATCTTCTTGGGAACCCATGCCATGTTCTTCTTTCCCAGCTCTTGTTCACTAAGATTTTATAATTCATTCTTTTGCCAATATGATAAGCCGAGTGAGCACCTCGACTGTGATTTTGTTTCAACCAATGGCAACTCTTTTTGGACCTTGTGCACCCTCAACTTCTTTTCTTCAGATTTGGTGCTCTGATTTTTACCAATTGATTGTTTCACTTCTTTGCCTTTTGTAGCCAATCTCAACACTTTAATTGGCTCTTTGTTATTTGAGATCAAATCTGAAGTAGCACACTCACGACCATCTCTTTTCACGCGGTAAACTTGCTTTACCACCTCTTTCTTCTTCCTTGAGCTCTGGACCGATTTCTTATGATTGAAACGGTCTTTGATGCGTGATTGTTCAAATGTTGATTTTCCTGGAGCTGCATAATATTGGTGAGATGGTCTAAAATAAGATGGAGAATGTGCCCTTGTATCATACCTGTCCATGATGGATATGGATCTATATGAGCATAGGGAGGCATCCACGGTATTGGCATTGGCGGCCCAAAATAAGGATATGAATATGTTGCATTAAAATTCTCACTTTGCCAATACCGATCCTCATATTTGCGCCTTGGGGTGATCTTGGTTTCTTTGCATGATTTGGCCGATAAGCATTCTTCTATTCACTCTTCTTTTGATATTTATTCAATAGTTCAGCGAAGGTGATTTTTGATCTCTTACACTTGTACTTATTTCGGCCTTTGTTTTCTTTTGGTTTGCTTTCATTGATCATTGGATTTGCTTGCTGCCCCCCAGTCCTTGGCGTCTCCATTGTAGCTTCGATGGAATTCTCGCCCTCAAGATTATGTTCGTTATGCCCTTCAACAACTTTTTTACTTGAAAGCTTGATCCCATCACCTGCAACTTTTACATTCTCTTTAAATGGATCGGCTTGAAGCAGCCGATGCAAAAACTTTTTGCCATCGGGACCAATCGGAATAGACTGGTCAGTTCTTGGTGTTTAAACAAACTTTAATCGTCCTTTATCAATGGTCGATTTAACTATTTGATGAAACATATTGCAATCCTCAAAATTATGTTTGAACTAATGATGCAACCTACAATACATTCGTCCTTGAATTGATGGCTTGACATGGTGATCAAGAATTCTTATGTAATTATTTTTCAGCAACAAATCAAATATTTGATCGCACATGCTTGAATTGAAGGAAAACTTTTTATTTTCTGGCCGATCTTGCTGTGAGAACGGCTTTGGAGTTAAGCAAACGAATGATTCAGATTTTGTATCACCCCATTCGGCTATGAATTTTATTTTGCATTCTCTTACCGATCTCATTGGATAAGAAACTATACTTGCATCGGTTTGCTCAGAAGATTTTAACCTTGGCTTTAAATTTCTGAAACGAAAATAGTTAGAACATACATGTCTCAATTGAGACCAAGTGTAAGCCAAGTAAGAAATAAGCAAAGCTACCCAATTGGATATGAACTTTAGACAAAGCAATGGTGAAAGTCTTGGCTGCAATAATTTTTCGCTATCGGTCTTTCTGAATGGTGTAATGTGTTGACCGATATGCTTTGTGACAATCTGATTGCTAACAAATAAATTACCCTTCTTCATTGGTCTTTCAATATTTCTTATGAATTTTTTTTCTAATATATGCATCAACAACTAAGTCATGACCAAATCTGAAAACGGGTAAATTAATTGCTAGACATACCTCTTCAAATATGTTGGGAGAGCCTGATGGTGGTGTGATTTAAAGAATATCTTGCTCCGCCTTCGGATAGCTCCCAACGCCTTGTCATCATCTTTTTCTTGATTTTGTGCATCATTAGTTTGAAGATATTTGTCCACCAAACTTTCTTCGGCTACTTGTTCTTGTTCTTGAAGCTCGTCAATTTCTATGGCACGAAACTCATAGGGCAGGAAGTAGGTTCCATTAACTTCAGAAAAATCAAGTATGGCTGTTTTGCTATACTTTCCATGCCCTTTCTCAACAATGTTTGCCTCTTTGGATTTGATGGATTCGGAATATATACTACTTGATTCGTCTTTTTCAACCGAAGCACTTTTAGTTTCCGAATCATCATTCTTTTCACCGGTTATATCAATTGGCAAGGCTTCTTTTCTTTGAGCTAATTCCCTATCAATTCTCTATTGGCGAAGTACTTGCACCCTATCGTGCAAAGCTTTAACTCCCCTCTCAATTTCAGCCCGCTCTAGATTAGTTTGCCCCCCCCAATGCTTTTAGGATCTTTCGGCAATGAAGTGTTAGTGTTACCGACATTTTGCAATTGTGTAGGGGGTGTATAATATGCTGCGGTACTAGGTGGAGGTGTATCCACTTATGTATAACCATATGCTCTCTCACCAATACTAACAATTGATGAAGTTTCATCTTCCTGCAAAACTCTAGCCTTTATTGCAGCATAATCCGGAAACAACCCCTTTTCATATTGTTCAAGGCAAAGAGCATTAATTCTCTTGTTTTGTGCCAAGCTCCTTTTTAATGCAGCCACAATCGCTTCTGGAAGGGATTGCTCCGCAATACTTTCAGATTCTTTCGGAATGATTCATGAGTGTTGCGGAAATTCTTGAACTGCGTAGAGTATGCATTATGTGCTACAGTATTTTATGATGGCACATGTGTTCCTGTAAATTTTTCACATATTCGGCTATGACCATGAAGATGCGGGGCCGAATTATGAACATCTACAGTTGCATACGGTGTTGAAAATTTACTAACATGAGGTGTAGCATATGATGGTTGAGAGTAACTGGCCGGATAGCTAGTAGTAGCATGGCCAATTCTCCCATCCATCGGCAAGGTTGGATTCACATATTGTAAATTAGTTGCCGATGAATAAAAAGGTGAAACACTTTCTTGTATGCTATTGGAAATTTTAACATGAGGTGTTTCAAATTGATTGACCAAACCCATCATGTTGTTCATCGGCATATGGATTTGTGGGGTTGCCGATGCATGAGAGTTTGGATACATATGTTGTACGTTGCTAAAATCATAAGAATTTGAAGCAAGAAGATTGTTTTGCATCGGCCCTTGCGCATAATTAGATGCATACTTGATAAAACTAGGGCTAGCCGATACATTATGCTCATTAGGTGATCCAACAACAACATATGGATTATTTGCATCTACAAAGGGGAATTGGGTATTCATATTATCTTTGTAGATTGCAACAACTTGATGACGATCTCTTCGTAGCAAGAACGGGCTGGAGACCGTTCAAAGCTTTGTCCCCAGCGGAGACGCCAAAAAGTGTGTTCGCACACGAACACGTCACAGTGTACCTCCAACACCGAGGGTGATGCACCGCAGCTCACTTCGAAGGAGACCCGTCCGGAAGCGCGGTACGCAGGCAATCCGGCGGGTGCTTTTGAAGACCCGAAACCCCACACGCCCGGAAGGGACCCCGACAGGGCGCGCGGCGGCTATGGCCTACCCTAGGTCGGCCTGACCGCCCCCAGGGGCCCCGAGGTTCGCCGCCGTGCAACAAGAAGAACGAACGAAAAACGAGGAAGAAGAAGAACTAGGGTTAAGGAGAAAAGATAAAAGATGAAAAGTGGTAGATGAATTGATTGATTGTGTGTTGTTTCATCGGCCGTCACCCCTTAGGTATATAAGAGGTAGCTGGACTCCCCGTGCAGGGAAAATACTTGGCTTCGCCTCCAAAACCCTAGTCAAATTCGGATTGGTTTTGTCCGAACTTTCCAAAACCGTTCGGTTTAAACTGGCTGCACCTTGCGGGTCTTTTTGGTGGTGATAAACGACCTCGGATGAAAACGAGTCCAAAAGCAATCTTGACCGCTTCGACGAGGCGAACAACTTTCATGTTGAACGTTTTTTGATCAGAGGTCATCTTGAGGGTCAAATCACTCGCGCAAAACAGGATATTATTCGCGCTGCCTCGCGCAAATCGGGCTATTACTCGCGCTACCCATCAGACATGTGTCTGGTGGGGCGCGCCACTTTCAGCCTCATGACAGAGCTGCATTCCGATAGCTTTAACTTTTGCATACAAACTCGGATTGGAACGATTCTTATATCAAGATCGATCTTTTCGACGAGACAAAGACAATCCGTGTAGATCATTTTTCCATACGAGGCAGTCTTGTGGGCGTAATGTGCCGAATAGTGTTCTGAATACAAAATCTCAGTATTTCGAACACAACTTCGGCCTTCGAGATGAGATTGGATGGCGATGGCCCAAACTTCAAAGATGTTTATATCGACAATACGAAACTTTTTTATGTAGATCACTTCTTCATTTAAGGTCATATTAATTGAGTTCTTGACCATGCGAAAATCTGGTGTCAACACCCACTACGGCCGATGAAGCAAGTTTAGTTAGGTTGCTAATCACTCTTCGGTGAACGCCTTCCAAGTTGGTTTATCTTTGCTAGACCATGGCATTTCAGTACCGAACTCTCTAATCAGTTCTTCATCCCATATCCTCGTGTCTGGGATCATCAATTCATTTATTATTCTCAATGGTGAATTGCCTCTTCTTGTGAACATCATCTTTGTGGGGCTCGAGGGAATCCAATGACCATCTCATATACCGATTTTCTCACCGGATCCAGCCCTCAAGACATGTCCTCTTTTAAACGTTTGCAGTCCCACCCAAATGCTTTGCCATGTGTAAGAAGAACCTCTCTTCGGTCCTGCCTTGTGTATATTCCCGTTCGGAAAATATTTTGCTCTCAACACTTGGGCTCATAAAGTCTCAAGATGAGAAATCATCCTCCAACCCTGTTTAGCCAGTATTGCTAAGTTAAAAGCATAGAGATCCCTGAACCTCATGCCCCCTTTGGATTTTGGTAGGCACATCCTCCACCAGGCTACCCAATGCATTTTCTTCTCCTCTTATGTGTCTCCCTACCGGAAAGTTGCCATAGCATCTGTAATTTTCTTACATATACCTTCTTTGGTATCTTAAACATAGCCATAGCAAATACAGGAATTGATTGGATGACAGCTTTCAACAAGATCACCTTCCCACCGAGGGATAACAATTTCTCCTTCCACCCTTTTAACCGGTTCACCACCCTTTCCACAAGGTGTGTAAAAATTTCACCTCAACATCAACATTGGGGCTAAAGAAGATACTACTTTCCCCTTCACTCAGCGTTTGACCAGAACTGGTGCAATAGTCATTCAAAACCTGTCTCAACAAGGTTGCATTATTCATATCTGCTTTCATAAGGATCAGGGAATCATCAACAAATAATAAATGTGTGCATTCCTATACACCTTGATACCTCCAATGCCACGAACCTCCTCTGCATGAGCCAGAGCACTAGAAAGACCCTCTGCACACATAAAAAAGGGAAAAGTTGGTGTTCAACCGATCGATCTTTTCTCTTACATCCGTCGTGTCCTTAGCCGTAAGATCAATCCCGATCGAGCACTCACGCTGGGCGCAAGTGAGTGCCACAACCAGTTTTCTTTCCATGGTAAGGGTCTTGTTTAAGTGGATTTCTGCAACACAAGACTAGTTTCAGAAAAAGAAAAACCGATTCAGTGGTGAAGGTTTTTTGTCCTACAATAGGGGTCTTGTTTCAAAAGGGTTCTGCAACAGATGTCATGTTTCACAAAATTAAAAATGGTTCGATGATGAAGTTTTTTTTTTCGCGAGAGGGTCTTGTTTTAGAAACATAGTCTGAGCTGCAGAAAGCGCCGGAGGAGGGTCTGACGTTAGAGAGTGAGTGATCAGACTTTGCAACATGAGGCCTATTTCAGAAACATAGCTCCAATTGCAGAAAACGCCAACGTTACAAAGTGAGTGGTCAGACTTTGCGACATGAGGCATGTTTCAGAAACATAGCTCCAGAAAATGTCGAACGAGCGCCCGACATGAGAGCGCCGCCATGGTGCTGGAGTGGAGCTGGTAGCTGCTCACGCGGATGGCGACGCCTAGGCACGTGGCATACTGTCTTGGCGGACCTTTGCAACAAGGTCCTTATTGCAAACCCCCTAAGCGCAACAAGGTAGTTGTTGTAAAGGTCCTCGACTAGCTCGGACTGTAGATCGGACGGCTATTGCTATAATTGTTTCTGCAACACCGCTCTTGTTGCAAGAAAGGTCTCGCACGTGGATGGCCATCCTAGCATCCATCCAACGGCCAGTTAGGCGGCGGATGTTTTCTACTTATCCGCAGGCTGACGCGTAGCGTGGCCCATAAAAAAAAAATATGGTGATAAAAGGGTCCCCTTACGAGGCCCCTTGCAGCTCACGTTGGATGGGCTGGGCAAGGAATTAGGGCATGTACAGCGACATCCACTCAGCTGTCTGTAAGATCCGCCATGTTGGATATTTTTCTACGTGGAGGAGAAAGTGGGAGGAGAGAGAAGGAGGCTGTCTGCAATTCGGCAGACGGTCGCCTTGTTTTTTTATGGTCAATATTTCCTTTTTTTTGGTGCTACAGATAGGCAAAGAGACGGCCTATTGTACAGGCTGTTTTTAAGGCTATCTGCAACTGACGTGTGGGATCTCTACTCCTAATGTCTCAGTTGGTAGGTCGCGTTCCGGGTTTTATTTTCGTCCCACCTTACCCGGTCTTTTTTGGTACTTTTTTGGTACTTCCTCCCACCTCCCTCTCAGCCGCGAAAAACCAAGGAAAAACCCGCGATCGAGTCCCGCACACGCCCAACCTCCCGTCTCACGCTAAGCCGCATAGAACCAAAAACCTCAAGCCGAGTCCCCGCCTCCCCCACGCACTCCAGGCCCTAACATCCCGTCGCACCAAGACAGACGAACCAAAAAAATCTACGAATAGTCCGCCGGTTATTTTTCGCTGGTTTTTATTTCGCCTCACCACTTTCGTTGGTTTTATTTCGCTGGTTTTATTTCGTCTCCCTCCCACCTGTCTTTTCGCTTCACCACCCACATAAACCCATCAGATTAGTTACCATAAAAAAATCGCAATCAATCAAGTATTGATGATCAGATTAGTTACCATATAAAAAATAAATCGCAATCAATCAAGTATTGATGGGATATTTCCTTATATTGATGTGATTTCCCCTTTTTTATCATCAATCGTCTCTACTGCCTAAAAAATGCGTAGCTTTCCTTTTCGCTTCACCTAAACCCATCAGATTAGTTACCATATAAAAAATAAATCGCAATCAATCAAGTATTGATGATCAGATTAGTTACCATATAAAAAATAAATCGCAATCAATCAAGTATTGATGGGATATTTTCTTATATTGATGTCATTTTGCGTAGCTTTCCTTTTCCTGCCAACCGACCACGTCCCGTCTTCCTACATCCGCCCTCGTTGCTCTGCCTCCCGCACGAAAAAACCCTCTCGTTTGACCCCCAAACCCCGCATGATGAAAAAACCCAGCCGCTGCTTCCTCCTCTCGACCGCTCCATACGTCCGGATCGCGCCCCATCCCCATCCTCCTCTCACGTCACGGTGGCGATGGACTGCCGCCACCACCTCCTACTCTCTCGCCACCGCCCTCCCTTCGCTTCGCCGCCGCCGTCGCCACCAATCCCGGCGAAGGCGCCGTTCTTCTATGTCGCCTCCTTTCCCCATCCAAGCTCGACCATGGCAACGGCGCCTCTCATGTGTCTGCGGTGAGGTTTGGGGAGGTGCGACCACAATCGATAGGGATCTCACCGCGACCCGTCCGGCTGGGATGGGTGTTGCCTCCGTTGCGAATCGCGATCGAAGGAGGGACTACTTGCTCGTCAAGGGCGGCGCAGGCAGCGCCGATTGGGAGCCCGTTGTGAACATGGGAGTTCGTCCCCATGGAGGCGGCCATGGAGATTGGATGTGAAGCAACCCCACTTGCCGGTGGTGGAGGCTTGCCGTCCATGTGATCCTTTCTTCTCCCGGTATCCCCATTCCTTGTCTCCCATTATAAAAGCGAGCATAAATGAGAGCAGGGGCTGATTCTCATCACTTCATTTCTCATATTTTTAGTTGCTTTTTTGAGATTATACAAGATGCTCCCGATCTGTTTTGTCAAATTACTTGGATCGTCTTATGGAATTGACAGCCATCGCATTTTTCACCTCATGTTATTTCTTAATCCTTGTCCCACTAGGCATCCACTACATGTTTGGTAATGACGTGATGTTGAGGCGGCTAGGAGAAGCTCAGCAGCCAGATCAAGGGCTATCGAGATGGATTTGGGAGCCAAGCAGTAGTTCTTCTATTAAATTTTGGTTATTATCTTTTCTATTGTTATGATTGTGGGATGGTTGATTTTGACTCGGTGTAACATTTGCATTTTTTCCCCCAGCTTGTTGGCGTAGATGCGTGGCACTGCGGCAACTAATCAAGAGCGAGGGCAAGGCACATCGAGCTACGCTGAATGTAGCGAGCCAACCACTTAATTGGGTATGTTCACACGAGGGATGGGAGAGGAGAGGAACATTAACATTTTTCATGATTTGGAAGAAAATTTCAGTTCATAGTTTCTCCGTACGTGGCAACACACTAACGGTACTCATGGGCTTAGGATGAAAGTAGCGCCAGCAGAATCAGTAGGTTGGATGGGAAAGCGGTTGTTGCCTTTGTCCCTTGGTGCCAACCTACCGTGGTGGCCTCACTAACTTGCTCATTGCGAATACGAGTTCGTGGGGTCGCGAGTTGCTGCAGATTTGTTTTTATCACTTTTTACAATATTTATTGATGTATCCCTAACTCATCGAGTCATTTTTAGCTTTGATTTCCTATATAAGCCAGCCTAAATATCCCATGGTCAGAATATTTGCATGGTTAGTGGACATTGTCCCTTTCTTTCTAATGTTTAATATTTTATATTGCCGATAGAAATAATTTTATCCGCTTGATTTAGGAAGTGCACATAGGTAGGTCAACATATTTTGTAGCTCTTTCGGATGTAAAAGCATATGTTGCATAAGAAATTATTATCTTCCAAGCATACTCACATTTCACTAACAAATAGGGGGAGGTTCAGACTTCAGAGCAATGATAAAAAGGTTTATTCCTCACTCTTTTGTTGGAATTTTAGTTCCAAGTTAACATGATTTCTTATCCGCTTCATAAGTCATGCATCTGCTTAATTAGGTGATAAGTAGGGCTATTGTGGGGTTTGTTTAAACTCCAGCATAAGGAATTCTGGTTTAAGAAAAAAGACTTTTGGCTTCTTTAATTACAAATTGATTGCAACATCGTGTTAGTATGTGATTTCTCACATCTGGTTGTAATATTTGTGAAGACGTGCATTGCACGTGCACTTGAAGCGGGCCCGTGTACGCACGGACGGCGCCGACGATGACCGGGCCACCTCCTCCGCGTATTCTTGGAGTTGTGGCTGGCCGATTTACATGAAATTAATTCCCTTAGTTCTGGTGGCAAATATAATACACATAATCCATATTGTTATGCACTAGCGTGTGTGTGTGAAAAAGATGGATTATGGTCCCGTACCCGATAAGATGGATATGTGTGTGTGTTAGAGAGAGGGAGAGGGGGGGAGAGAGTGAGGAAGAGGGAGGGAGTGTGTGTGTGAGGATTTGATGGTAAAAAAGGTCGCCAATGTCGTAATATTGAACTCTTTAAGTTAACGTGGCCCCGTTGCAACGCACGGGCGTTCTTCTATTGCTATAGACGAAGGATATCTAAACTGATGTAGGAGCCTGTAGGCGTTGTTTGGATAGGCAGAATATAGAGAACGCGATCTCTACAAACCAGGAAAACGGTTTAACAGAATAAAACCTTGTTTGTTTGTTCCAACAAATTTGTTGATATAGCAAACCAGGTTCCCTAAAACCTAGGATTTCAGGTTTATAGAAAAACAAGTATTAGTCGTTTTTCCAAAAACACGATTAGCATATACTTATCGTAACTGTTTCTCCCCGAATCCTGTGCACGATTGCTTTGTACGAAGCATGCACGACCAGGGTCGCTCGGCGACGGCCAACTCTAGCAGTTGTGATTCGGTGCCGATGAAGAGAGGTAGGCGTGGCGACCTCGGCGTCGAGGGAAGCAGCCGCTGGCGTCCACATGTGCTCTGTCATGACAGCCTGAGTGGAGGCAAGCAGTGTTGTATATGAGCTGAGGAGCTTGCTAGAAGGGCACAGAGCTACTGGTGACATGGGCGTACAGGGCATGCATCCGCCGGCGGCCAACCACCGAAGGAGTCGCCACGGCTGTCGCGTCACCGTGGGTGGCGTCAAGCCTATGCATGCCGCGAGCGGCGATGATGGATCAGAGAATGGCTAATTGCTATCCAAAGAAGGCAATGGGCCAACTAGAATTGCCATTTTCTAGTCCAAACAAAATTTCCCACAAGCTGATTATTAACCGAAAAATTAGTAAAGCCAGTTTTTGCTAAACATCAGCTAGAAACTCTTTTATATAGGGCACCAATAGGCGCCGGTGCGCCGGCCGAATCGTTCGGCCGGTCTGCCCCTAGCCGCACGATGCGCGCGTCTACACCGCACGATTTCTCCCCTCGCCCCCTCGTGCGCTCGTCTTCTTCCTCTCGACAGCTCCCCCAGGTCTCCTGCTTCCTCCCCTCGACCAGCCACGACTCCGCGCTTGCCCCTGCGCCGCCCGCGCTCGCGGCGCCGTGCTCGTCCTCGTCGGCCACCCGCACCACCACGCTCCCGTCGCCGTCGAGTGGTTGCAGCTTTTTCGCCGGGCGTTTCCAGCGTCCTTGATGGGAAGTTCCTGCACTGCCGGTGGTGACCACCGCAACTTCGGGGAGTAGTGTCGCCGGCGCTCCGTCGGACTGGTTCCAGCACCGATCTCGCTCCGCCGGTCCACGGGTGCATCACCCCAAAAATCAAGAGGTCGCCCCCCTCCCCTTGCAGCTCCACTGCACCGCGGTTCCAGCTCGCCGGACAACGGTTGCAACATCCCAGCCGCAGGGGGTCGCCTTGCAGCTCCGCTAGGCTACGGTTCCAGCTCTTGTGGCCATGGTTTACAGCTCCCCTTGCCTGGTGCGGCACGCCATGCCGGCGGCCATGTTGTCTCGCTGTCACCGGTGCAGCAAAATTGGTCGCCCGTAGTAGCAAAACAAAACCACGGTTGCAGCTCCCGTGCATCGCCATTGTAGCTCTAGAATACTGCTGTATCTTTTTCCTGTGGCTGCCGGTCGCAGCTCGCCTTCACGCCCCCATCCGTCACGGATGTAGCAAATTTTATCGCTGGTTCCAGCAAATCTAGATGCCCGTTCCAGCAAAAATAACTGCCACCGTCGTTGCTCACACCGGTTGTAGCAAAAAAGACATCCTGTTCCAGCATCTGGTGTGGTCGGTTGTAGCAACAAAGTTGCTTGGTTGTAGCTCAACCCTGGCGGCTCCAAAGATCTGGTGTGGTCGGTTGTAGCTTTTTGGTGGATGGTTGTAGCTTTTTGGTAGACGGTTGTAGTTTTACATCCACGGTTTCAGCTTCGGCGTGCTTCCTCCTCTGTCCCGTCCTCCGTGTTGCCCTCGCCGGGAAGCGCGCCCTCGCCGGAGGCGGGACGAGGAGAGAGGCGAGGTCCGCGGAGATAGAGACGGGAGAGAAATTGCAGCTCACGCGTAGCGGATGTAGCTTTTTCGTCCACGGTTTCAGCTCCCGGCGTGCTTCCTCCTCTGTCCCCGCCGTGCCGTGTTGTCCTCATCGGAGCTTGCCGGCGACGCCGGGAGGCAGGACAAGGAGAGAGACAGAGAAGTCCGTGGAGATGGAGAAGAGAAATCCAGAGACGAAGCGTGCGCGGATGAGATGTGTGTGGAGGAGAGGATAGGGAAAAGATGAATGCGTGCGGGCCCTTGTGCTGCGTGGCGTCCGCGTGGGCGAGTGACCGGCCGAATCGTTCGGCCGGCGCGCCGTTCTGAAACGTTTTCTTTTTATATATGCCCGTGGCTAATATCTGCTAGCCAAACAACGCCGTAGGGCAGTTGTCCCGTGCCACGAGCCACGTCAGAGGAGCTGCTGGCTGGCTGCAGTTACAAGAAGCCAGCGGACGCCGCCGCCGCCGCAGCCGGCTCAGACCTGCGACCGCCTCTTCCTCTGGCTCCGGAGGTCCGACGGGATTCCTTCCGCCGAGCGGCCACGTCTTGGTCTCAACGGCGCACTCGTCGCCACTAGAATCGGATCGGGGGATTTCGGCCGAGAGAGGGTAGGCGGCGGTGGATTGGTCCGCTGGCGGAGGGCATTGTTCCTTCCCACCCGGCCTGGCTCGTCACCAGATCCGTCGTCCCCTCGCCCTCCCTCCACTGCCTATACGGTACCAACGCCTCTCCCCTTGCGTATCTCGCTCCACAAAGTTCCATCCTTTCAGAAACCAAGAAAGAATCATGCATGCATGTTGATTCAGAAACCTCGGAGATCCACATTCAGATGCAGATTCTAAAACTATTTCAGATTCAGTAAGGCTTGGTGGGACTAGGGAAACAAGACTGCACTAATAAGTACTACTTATGATGCGTCTGAAATTACAGTTTGTTTACCATGCAAAAAAAAAAAAAAAATTACAGTTTGTTCCTAGCTGATCTGATGATACCTTCCTTCCTTCAAGGTCCACTTCATAGCAAGTAGAGTAGTAACATGTCTTCTCCGTATGTAAACTGATCAAATAGTAATAACTCTCTTTTCTTGACTAAACCAAATTAAATATCAGGTCAAGTTTGAGCATCTGATGACAATAGGAGGCTAACAGAGTAACAAACATGCTCTGTTTTCATGTCTGCATCTATAACTTGTCTCACACACATAATAGGCTAATATAGTATGTAGTAACATGTGCTTTCCTTTTGGAAACTTAAGTAAACAATTAACTCTCTTTTCTACACTTAATTAATTAATGTTAATAACCACCAAAGTAGGAGTGCTAGTCTCAGGTAAGGCTTTGACCTTTTGATTGATGTCTGACTCTGTTTTCATATTTGTGTGTGTGTGACTTCCCTTTCAGGGAGAGCAGAGGCTAAGATAGTTTTTTAATGGCAAACATATATATTGGTTCAAATGAAGATCTGCATCAGACTATGATGATGAGAAGACCAAAGAGAAGAAAGGGGCTTCAACTCACCGACCTGCCAAAGGTATGCAATATATATGTATATTCGAATGCACTCATGCCAAGTTATTACTAGAATCTAATCTATGTAAGTATATCAACTTGCTGTCCTCCTCCTACTTTTACTTCACAATGCACAACAAGTTTGCTTATTATTGTTCAACAATCTAAATGCCATTCTGTCTTTCACTCTAGGACATTCTCTGCAGCATCCTGTCACGATTGCCTCTAAAGGAAGCCGTGCGGACGAGCATACTGTCGGCACGGTGGAAACATATTTGGCGCTGCCACTCAAATCTAGAATTCAGTCTTAGATCAGGGTTGCCAGGTCCTCGAACCAATGGACCCAACGATGGTAGGCCATGGAAAGACGTGTTTACTCAGAGAGTTGATGCAGTCCTGCAGCAACACAGTGGTGTAGGGGTTGACAACATTCAGTTCCAGGCTCCATTTGATGATGAGCATGGGGATCGGATAGAGGGATGGGTCAGATTTGCTACTGCTTCCAAGGCGAAGCAACTTATTCTCGATTTCTCAGCTACATACCATATACAACATCCATATAAAATCGATTTACGGCTGCTCGATGACAGTAAAAGCTCACACCTGCAATCCATAAAACTCTGTTCCGTTTCTCTAAAGGTGCCTGCGGATTTCAAGGGTTTTCGGAACCTTAAACGGGTTTTCCTAGCAGACACGAATATTACCGATGGTGATCTTCAACATTTGGTGTCCAACTGCAGCAGTATTTTGGAGTTCCTTGGAATCTCTGGTTGTGGGATGCTCACAAGGTTACGGATATCTCATCTTTCAAACAAGCTTAAGCATTTGCAAGTATATGACTGCCGCTTGCTTCAAGCGATGGAGTTAAACTTTGGTCTGGTAAAGCTCGAGTACAAAGGCCCTTCTATAATACTGTTATCGCCTCCTGGAACTTTACTTCTAGCAGATGTATGCATCAAGCTGGAGGGCATCTCTACTAATTCTCTAGAGTACATGTTCACCAAGCTTTGTCATAATGCGCCCCGTCTCGAGACTCTGACTCTAAGATGCCATGAGGGGAAGGTTCTTGATTTCCACCTTTTGTATTAGGCCAATTCTCATTGCCGATTTTATTGTTTGTTTTCTTACTTGTGTTATGTGTTTGTGTGATTCAGATGGCTGCATTGCCAGGAAAGCTGCACGAGTTTGTTCATTTGAAGCACCTGACACTGGACTTGACTTTTGGGTTTGGGACAAGGACAAGTGATATTCTTCAATTTGCCTGCCTTCTGGTTGCTGCTCCTTTCTTGGAAAAGCTGGAATTTCATGTCAGTTTGGCCTTTCAACTTTCATTCTACTCTAGTAACCATTAGAAAATCGATTATTGTGCTTTTGGAATAAATATGACATTTATTATCTAGTAATCTGAAGGCTGTTTAAAATAGTTTGACTTTTATCTATTACAGACCTAGCTACTTCAGATTGCTAAGCACAAATACTCAGATCCTTAATCTTATCCGCAGATGTGGCTGCGCTGCCAGCATGAACGATACAGTGTCGGTAAAGGGTGTCTCCGGAGCCTTCCCTCCCAACCACACTCCCATCTCAGGGCGGTCGACATCACGGGGTTCTACGGCGAGAAGGACCAACTGGAGCTGGCGCTCCACATCCTCAGAGACGCCGTCGTGCTGGAGTCGATGAAGATAGACCCAGAACCTGCGGCCGCCCCCGCTGGTCTTACCCGACTGGCGCGCACAGAGGCTCCTCATTTTGTGGACGGCTATGAAGTCGCCCGGGAGTTCCTTCGCAGCAGAGACCGCGGCGATGTTGTCCACGTCGTAAAGCCTCTCGCCTGTCTGAGGCCACTCATGTTTGGTACCCGCACGCGTATCGATGCAGCCCAACGCGCGTCTTTCTTCGCAGAGCTGCGTAGAAGAGAGGCGAGGAATGCGGGGTAATGGTCGCGGCCGGGCTTTCTGAAGCTATGCATACACCGGTGACATTTGGTAGCATTCATTCAGAGTCAAAACTCTTTGTGTTGAACTCCATACATTTGGTAGCATTCATTCAGATTCAAAACTCTTTGTGTTGAACTCCATACATTTGGTAGCATTCATTCAGAGTGAAAACTCTTTCTGCTGAACTCCATTCACATTTGGTAGAATTCATTCAGAGTGAAAATTCGATCATGGAAAACAAAAGACATGTGTTCAGAGCTTTGGCTTGCTAGCATGTATGCACTCCTCCCTTGGCCAGTTTACTTTGTGCTCATTTGGGGGCAAAGGGTTTGTTCAACGATTCGAAAAGGATTTGTGTAAGTAATTTGAGTGGGCTCTCTTCCTCCTTGTCTTTGGGTTGATCTCCCCCTGATTTGATTTGCTCCGGTCCATTGCTTCTCTCGGTTAGTTTTGTTTCGTTTCGTGTTGGTTTGCTGTTTAATGTCAAAGAATTCTGGTGTGTGATTGAGCAACAGAGAAGTAGAAGGTGATCGATGTGATTCAGTGATTGCGCATGTTCAGTTGATTGGTCAAGCTCTCCATCTCCATGAATGCTTTTCAAAATTCATGCACTTTTTTCAAAAAAAAAATAAATGGAATATTTAAATATTATCTCTACTTTTCTTTTATCCAGTTTTTCTTCCTCTTTGTTTTATTCCTTCTCTTCTCATGCCGGCCTTCATTGCTGTTGCTGATCTGAAGCCCTACTTTCTTGATTTGCATATATATAGGCAGCAGCACACTGCAACTTTCTTGTGTTTTGTATGTGACAGTCTAATCATTAGACGTCTGACTTAGTTTCTTGACAAAAAATTAGACGTCTGATTTTCATTTCAGTTCAGGTCGCATTATTTATTGTCCAATGTCTGGTTGACACGTGTGTATCTTTTTTTCCTTTTTGTTAAATTCTGTGTCCCAGCAAACATTCATCTAATTTTATTCGGGACTGTGGTAGTATTCTCTCCTGGACTCTGTTTCCAATGTCCCACTGCCGGGTTTTTGAACCCATTCCGACCCGGCGCCTTGAGCTAGAACTTCATTAAGCTCAACTCAATTTAAACTGAATTCTGGTACTGCACCACCTGTGCATTCTTGCACAATTTCTTCAGTTTTTGGGATGAGGAAAAACTATACAACTGTCCTTTTCACACTGTGTGCTTCACGCGAGATTTTTTTAAAATGTTTTTTAATAAAACCTAGAAAAAAAGCCAATCAAAACCCGAAAACTCCCCCAAAATTATGAAAACAACCCAAGAACGCTTGTAGAAACAAAAAATTTGTGTGCCCACGTGCAACACGTGACGGCTGCTGGACGCACCACGTGGCGACTGGAGCACTCGTCGTGCACCTCGTGATTGTCCGCTGGGAAGCCCCATCCAGGGGGTACCTGTGGAGTAGTTAATCCCGCTATGTCTTCCTTCGCGGGAACTCCTATTTAATGCAGGGCGCGGTGGGAAACCAGACAACGCGCACACCCCGCACGCCCTTGCCAGCCCATGTGCGGGGCGGGACGGCCCCTATTTTCTTTTTTTTGCTTTTTGTATTCTATTTCCTCCTTTTTCTTATTTAAAATAATTCATGATTTTAAATAATACCAATTTTATAAAAATGTTTGAGAAATCTTAAAATGTTTGTAAATTCAAGAAATATTCATCATTTAAACAACATTTCACCAAATTTAAAAAAGTTTGCAAATATTGATAATTGTTCCCAAAAATATAAAATGATATTGAATAAAAAATGTTATATGATTCAATACGTTTTTGTAAATATGAAAAATGTGCATGCATATCACAGTAATATTCGTCAAGACAAAAAAATGTTCATGCATTTAAAAACTGTTCCCAACGTTTTTTAAATATCTGTTGATTCAAAAAGATGTTGACAATTTCAAAAACATTTGCAAATATGGAAAATGTTCATGATTTAAAAACATGCGCGTATTTAATAAATCTTCACAATTTACAAAAAGTTCATGATTTCAAAAATTCTTCGCGAATTTGAAAAATGATTATCATTTTCAAAATGATTGTGAAAGCAAAAAATGTTCACAAAATTTGAAATATGTGTGCAAAATGAAAAAGACAAAGAAAAAAGAAATAAAAATGAGCAATGAAAAGAAACACAAACATGAAAAGAAGGGAAAATAAATATCAAAACAGAAAAGGGAAACGGAAAATAAAAAGCAAACACAAAATAATAATACAAAAGCCGGTCTAGGAAGGTTTTAGAAATGGATCTAGTTCGGCCAGCCCAAGTGTATGCTTCAGGGGATCGGAGGGTACATGCTAGGTCGCTATACGCGCCAACTAGGATCTGCCATCTTTTCTGCGCGAAGGAAACCCCCGTTGCATGAAGCCTATACTTAATGGGCCGGTCCATCGAAGGAGGAGCGTTGGTTTTTCTTCTTCTTCATTTTTTTTCCTTTAGTTAAGTTTTTGAAATGGAAAAATATTTAAATTTTCAAAAACTGCTCACTGCACAGTAGAAAAAATATAGAACCAGTGTTGTTGACTCAACTTTTAAATAAGTGTTTATCTCCACTACTTCAAAAATAAGTAGTGTTTTTTTCTGCCCAGCAGAACTCTTCATCAATCTTTTCGCCTCTCCCACAACGTTCCTCCATCGTTTTCTTTCATCTAGCCGTCTTTCTCCACCACGCCATAAAAAGGAAAATACAAAGAAGAAGAAAAAGCCCCGCTGAAAACTGACACATAAAGCCGCTGAAAACTGATGTAGAAAAAAAAGAAACCTCAAAAATGGAGAAATGAAACACAGAAAACCAAAAAACTGCATGAAAAATTCTAAAAACGTTCCAAACCGATCTATAGAACATTCTCAAAACAGTTTTAATAGGTTGGCCCACTAAAAGGAAAAGGCCCGGGCACAAGACACGAGGCAAAATACGCCTCAGTGTATGCGAGATGTAGCTCTTGCTCTAATATAAGGAATTCCATGTTAAAAAAAAGGAATTCCATGTTCTTTGCTCCTTTTGCCAAGGATAGTCTCTGTAAATCCCATGGCTGAGCGATATGGGCCCGCCCATGCTCAGCGGCCCCTGGTCTTGGGAGATTTTTATAATTTTCCTCTTTCTTGTGCTGGTTTGATGGTTTCTCTCTTTCTTTCTTTTTTGTTTTTTAAATTCATGAACAACTTTTAAAGTTACTAACATATTAAAAAAAATTGTAGACATTGAAAATTAAGCATATTAAAAACTATGCAGGGAAGCAATTGCTTTTTGTAAGGTGAACCCCTATGCCATTCATTCAGTAATAGGAGTACAAAACCAAATTTCACCACGATCTAGAGACAACCAGAAGGACAATTGGCACACCATTTTTGCTAAAATAACCCTATAAACACATGGAAGTCATCGGGGGTCCCAAAAGCAAAACAACCAAAAGCCGCTGACGTAAATGAGACCTTGCGAGACATATAGGAGATACACCACCATATCACGTAGGAGCAAAGAAGCACCATAGCAAGCAATGTTGCACCATGAATCGATGAAGTAGGTCGTCGCGCAGCCTAAGACTTTGTAGCTTGTCTGTCGGGGATCTTCCTCACGCTCCCAGGCCCGTGACTTCTCTACCGTCATTCGATACGGTCAGAGGGTAGACCTGAAGCCACCTTCCTGCAACCGCCAAACACATGCCAAGCCGACAATCTTCCAGATCAGGTCACTACCATTTTGCTTGAAGAAGACAACACCAACAACCTTGTTGCATCCGGAACAAGGCCACCTATCCATACCATAGCCCCAGAGAAAACACCTTGGAACGGCGGGATCGGAGCACAATGGGGCTTCACAAAGTGTTCGCCGCAGCCACGTCAACCATGCTTGACCAACAACCTACCAGATCGGCCACAGAGGCACTTCATTTACCGCCATCGTCACCGCCACTAAAGAAGAAGCCATGGTCAGGCGAAACCTAAGCAAGGTAGTCCTAAAACTACCGCTAATACACCCCTCGCGCGCGGGGTTCGTTGAACCGGAAGGAGAGCCGGAGACAATGCCGACAAACGGAGGCGCCAAGGGTGGGCGGTTTCGCTTCTTTCCATCGGCACGGGACGAGCGAGGTGTTTCGAGAAGGAACAATGCAATGTAGTGTATGTATGAATTGTGCGAACACAAAATGTTTTTTTTTTGCGGGGGAATATGAAATGGGTGTTGATGCCACCAGCTGTGTCTTTTCTGCTGTAGTGCCACGTGTCTCACCTTTTAGTAACTTCCTCAAGAACTTATAGAGAACCCAAGGAAGGATTGACGTCAATGGCAATAATAGGCTGCTAATTACTCCTCGCCATAATAGGTTATTTTTGGAAGGAATTGATTCGCCAAGTTCATTCCATCTATCATACACCCGTATTCAGATCAACATGAAAGGTCTCCCCGGCCCATCTCATCCCCTTTGTTCTGCTCAACTTGGATTTGCAAGCCAGCTAGTAATCTCGATTGGTTGGTGTGAGATCACCGCAGCGTCCCTATAAAACATAGTCGAGCACCAGCCAAGCTGCACCGACCGCTCTCCAAACCAAGCAATGGCGTGCGGGTACAAGGCGGCGGCGCGCGACGTCCCCGCCGGCGTGCTCCTCCTCTTGGTCCTCCTCGTGGCGTCCCTCGCCACGGTCACCAGTAAGTAAAACCTCACGCGACCCCGCCGTGTTTTTCTTCTCACGGAGCTGTGTATAGAGGATGATATGATGCATGGGCTGCCGTTTCGTAGGGTGTGCGTGGGTGGGTGACTACGCGTCGGACCACGGGTGTGGCAAGACGTTCGTGGAGGCGCTGTGCGACCCGGCGGACGCGGCCCAGAACCGCGCCTGCAGCGACGCCTGCCACTACAACGGCTGCGGCGGCGGCCGCTGCGTCTACGTCGGCGCGGCCCGGGGCTGCTACTGCAAGCCCTAGCCCTAGCCCTAGCAATCGGTCGATCTCGATCGGGCGGCAGACCCTCTCCTGCTCCGCTTTAGCTATAGTCGATCATGTGTTCCCTCGTTGAATTGAATCCAATAAAGAGGCATAGATGCATGTCAGATATACTCATCATACAGCACCAATCCATCTCTGAACCTGAAGAAATTGCTCTTGGGAACGCACAGCGTGAGGTTTTTTCTTTCAGCATGAAGATGATTTAGCTGATGGGGGTCGAGGGAGAAGGGGAATGCATATGCATGCAAGCACCAAATCTTTTTCCCTAATAACTGCAGATCGATCGATATTCAGTGCCTGCCATATATGGGAAGCACATTTTTTTTCCTTCTTTTTTTAAGGAAGGAACGTTGTATGTTTGACAGGAAATCAATTATATCCATTTGTTGTGGGATGCACGAGGAATGCATGCATTACTTTGGCGTTCATTAACTTCAATTTTTTTTCTTTTGGAAAAAAAAGAGAACATGGGCTGGGACCAGGCCTTATTTTATTTTATTAAAAAAAGAATATATTAATATCGCGAAGATACCAATTACAACCAATCATTGCACCTACAATATGTCGCAATGACATCCAGGATGCACACAGCGATCGACTCCTCTCAACAGCCGCACACAAACCACCACCAAATACAACTCACGTAAAATATAAAAGGTCTCCAATTAAAAGCAACGCCTCCAAGTAGAAAACAGTGCACAAGCGTCGTGGTTGCCCGATCCAAGATCTTAGGTTTTCACCCTGGACAAGTACGAGCTCCCGAAACAATTTGTTCAGCAAGGCAATTGACAAGTATAACTAATGAAAGCCAGACCTTAGGTTTTCACCATGAAAGTCACGGCTTGGCACCCGAGGATCACCACAACAATGAATTCCTCCCGTGTTGCCGCCCCCCTTGACACTGCTACTCTTTTTATATACATATTTCTATTTGTTACACTATTTCCGTTATCTAAGCCCACTTAGCTCAGAGGTTAGAGCATCGCATTTGTAATGCGAGGGTCATCGGTTCAAATTCGATAGTCGGCTTTTTTTCTCTATCGATGTTCTACGAACAAAATAATCTCTTTTTTCCCAAATTAAATGGAGATTCTTGTTCAAGCCAATAAATAAAGTTGGGGTTATAGTTAAAGCAGCCAGTAGAAAACGAGACTTATCAAACACCTGGCTGACTCTATCGCTTCGAAGGCCCCGTCCGTCTAACTGATAATCCGATCTCAGCCACCATGACCTTCTCCAGTTGTCTACACCCTAAAAATCGAGAAGCCGACATGTCCCATGATGTCAACAAACAATAGAGCTTCGTGGCACGCCCTCATAGAACCTCGTAGGCTGAAATGGACGTGCACAAACGAATTTTATCCAATCCGGATATCTTCGGCAAGATCTCCGACAGCAGTTTCGGAACACGTCAATGACCAGATCAAGGAAAACCGATCATGTAGGATGTTGCCGTGATGCGAGAAGAGCACGAGGACCATCACCTTTATTCACGGCAGCAAGCACCCACGCCGCCACGATCCAACCAGCCGCCGCCCGACCACAGCAATGGGTCGAACTCCACCAACCCACCTAGATCCAGATCCAGATAGGGGATCGGCAGCCCCAGCCACTGGGCAGAGCGTGCCCCATCACGCCCGTACGTTTTTCTAATTTTTTATACTTTTGTTGTTCATTCTATATTTTTTGTATATCTCTACAACATTTTTCTAATAAACGTTTAACATGTTTCCAATATAAATTTAACATTTCCTTAAAACATGGTCAACTTTTTTCTAATACACACATTTTTATTGCAATTTATGTTGGTAGCTTACCAAGCATTTTTTTTTTCTAATACACACTTTGCCATTTTATAAACGCTTGATTAACATTTTTCAAATATAAGACTAATAATTCTTGAATACTTGGTTTAAATTTTTGCTATACACACTTTTAAACTTTTTTCAAATGCTCGGTTAACAGTTAAAAAAAGGATGAATACATGTCAACATTTTTTCTATACACATTTGACATTTTTCAAATGCTTGATTAGCATTATTGAAACACTTTTTCAACATTTTTCAAATGCTTGATTAATATTTTTGTATGAATGATCAATTTTTTCATCACTTTTAATAAATTCTCAACGTTTTTTCTATACACAATTTATCATTTCCTAAATGCTTTTCTAATGTATTTCAAATACTTCTTCAAAAGTTTTGTTTTCAAATTAATATTTTTAATATACGTGATAAAATAAGTTCATATTTTTAGATACATGTAGAAAAAAATTATATACACGTTCAGCATTTTCCGAATGCTTTATAACATTTTTCAAATACTTGTTCCACATTTTCTAAAATCTTCATTAACATTTTTCCAAATACTTTAAAATAATCAAATACTTGTTTAACATTTTAAAATACATGTTCAATATTTTCAAATATCTGTTCAACATATTCAAATGCTTGACTAGATTTTTTCAAATATTATTCAACTATTTTCAAATAATTGTTCGACATTATCCAAATGATTGATTAACATTTTGAAATACTTCATGACATTTTTCAAATATTTTTGTAGAGTGTTTTTTGAAGTATACATATTGAGAACATTTAAAGTATAAACAAAAGTACTAAAATAAAGAAGAAAATGAAATCAGGAAACGAAAAAAAACAGAAAAAGGCTGTAGAATCCCACATGGATGGGCCGGTCCAGATGTAAGGCGAGATATAGGGGCGCCGGTCATCTTGTTAGGCTCATGTGCAGGACCTCCTATACGACGCGTTATGCGTCATACAGAAGCTCGACATACAGGGTCGACACATGACTGGGCCGGCCTTGTTGTTTCATGTGACACAACACAAAAAATAGCTAAAAAACAAACAAGTACGACATGATTAGAACCCGCGACCACGTAGACAGCAAAGTCCTCACCGCGAGACCTTAGCCACTACACCAGACCGTGGATGTTGTACATAAAGGCACAAAACTCTTTAAGAATAGACAGCAAGGTTGAGATTTGGAAAAACATTCCTTCAAAGTTGCGAACAGCTCTGAAATACCGCAATTATTTTTGATATTACGAATTCTTTTGGAAAAAGTTAATTTTTCTATAATTCCTATTTTTCTGGAAATTCATTAATATTTCTGAGATTACAAATTAAACTTTGAACAAAAATTCAAACAGGAATATTTTTTAAATTCAGAACAAAAAAGTTAAAGAATGAATATTATTTTAAAATGCATTCTTTTAGATTAGTATGTTTATTGGAAGTGAGAACAAAAAACATGGGGATATTTTTTGAAATTGCGAACAACATGTTGAAACCGAGAATATTTTTTGAAACATTAATAGTTTTATCAAATTGTGAATTTTTCCTAAGACGAGATTTGTTTTTTGTAATTCCTGAAGATTTTATGAGTAGTAACATAATCTAGGGAAGTGTGTAAGTTACTAGCTTATGTTCTTGCCCATTGTGACCAGCCTTAGTTTCCGACATGTAGTAACAATGATTCCACAACGGAGAATCTTGCTAGCTACTTGCTTGAGCTCACGACATTAAATTGGCCCGTTGATCTTTGCAGCATTTTCTACTGCAAAGAATTATGGCGCGTCCTAGCGTCAAGTTTCAAAATTCAGCCGAGCCGCCCATACAGATCGAACAGTGCCATAATCCAATTACATCAAATCTAGTCAGATGCATGAATTTGTTGGAAAAGTTGAAGGGACAAACCTTTTAATCAAAATAAGGACAATTTTTAAATATTAGGCGATCATTTTATAAGAAAGAGTGAACATATTACAAAAGTGCGTAAACATATTTTTAGAAGACATAATATGTTCTAAAAGTTGAAGAACACTTTCAGAATAATAAAATTCTATTTTTTGCAACAATACGAAACGTAAGAGATTACCAAAAAACATTGAAGTACAAAAATAGAAAATTATGAAAACCAAGTGGTGTCCGTTTTTTTTGGAGAAGGGGGCTATAATTAAGTTGAGGGGGAGAAAGCTGGGCTGATAAGGTTTCGACACAGAGTAGTATGCATGTAGGCGAAAGTACCTGTCTACACCCTAGGCTCAAATGCAGCATACTTTAAGAGATGTTTATTGTCACGCAAAATTTCATCACGAAATGACATTGGTGAAAGTCGTGGCAAAAAAAAGCCAGAGCTCCAAAATGCATTTGAAAGTAACATTTTCAGAGCATCGATTTTGTTTTTTTACCACGCCTTTCACCAATGTGATTTTGTGATAAATTTGTACATGCACTCCAAACATTTCTTAAATTTGCCAAAAAAAATAATCAGAATTTTGTGAATTTATTTTCTTTTTTGTTTGAATTTACTGTTCTCCCAGGAGCATTTGAGCCCCGGTGTAGAAAATCCACGTCCGCAATTAGGACCTATCACTTTTATGCATTGCAAACCTAATAGTATTCCCATAGGATATGAACCTTTAAAAAAATTGTTGCAACAAAAAATGTTTTATTTATCTTTGGCTAGAGTCATGCTACAGGAAAAATATATATTTTATTCTTGGAAAATGTTTTATTATTTCAAAAAAACTCGCTTAGTTTTTTTGACGGATAAAGACACACACTTAGTGGTGGAAGAATGTGCGCCATCCCGGTACGCTTTAGGATCCACCACTGCCCCCCTGCTTCAGGCCCAGCAGCCCAGACCGAGAGCTTTGCTTAGCTGTGTTGCTTTTTTATAGTTGGTAAACCAAAAGTGCTGTTTTTTGTAAACAAAAAAACGAGAAAACTGAGCGCCTACGTGCTTGCCTTTCGTCCACTATATAGAATGGAAGCTTGCTGATCCTAAAAAGAAAAACATGAAGCTCACTGGCGGTCTTTTGTTGTTGTTGTTGTACAATTTTTTTTTATAAAGAAAAACACTGCTACTCCCTCCGTAGTATAAAGTTGAGTCATCTATTTTGGAACGGAGAGAGTAGCTTCGAGCCGTGTTGAAGAGAATGCAGTACAAGACATTCATTGATTACGGCACGTACGCCGCACATGCATGCGTTGAGCGCCATCATCATTTAGGAGTGTTGATGAGTTTCCACTTCCCACAAAACAAGGGCAACTATATATGCGCAGTACTCCGTACGTAGCTCACTCAGTTGCTAACACTACCTTAACCAGTCTCACAATCGAATTCCTTTTCGCTATCAGAAAGAAAGAAATAATCTACTACTCCCTCCGTTCCCAAATACTACTTGTCTTTCTAGGCATGCACATGCACATGCACGCCCAGTACAGTAGAGCACAGCTCGATGGATTAATTAGCCGCCATGGCAGGGCTGCGTAATGGCGATCACTGTCGCCGCCAAATGAAAGCAATCGCGCGCGAGCGCCCGGCCACCGTACGTAGTAGTACTAGCTTGGTACGCGCGTCCAAGCAAGCAAGGCTAGCTCCAGGCAGAGGCAGAGGCAGATGCAGAGGCAGGGCATGCATGCGCCGCGCGTAAATGGCCGCCTACCCGTGCATCGCGATTCATTTGCAGGTGGCAGGCAGGTTCACAACGCTCGCTGATATTGCGGGAGATGCGGTACGATCGATCATACCGCTGGGGCCATGCAGGATTGGGTCGTTGGTTTGGACCCAAGGATTCATTTCATTTCATTGGGCGTGGCTATACGTCAGTCAGTCAGCTCGGTCAATCGATTTTTTAACCGTCGGATGCGAAATCAACGGCCGCACCTTCCTTCGACG
The DNA here is from genome assembly GCA_021437245.1 of Aegilops speltoides. NCBI lineage: Eukaryota > Viridiplantae > Streptophyta > Magnoliopsida > Poales > Poaceae > Aegilops > Aegilops speltoides. The sequence continues at coordinate 497,001,080 of CM038144.1, read as the reverse complement.
TCCAACCTTTCTTCCCTTTGCCGCCCGTTACCACCGCCCCCGCCGCCTGCGGCCGGCATGACCACCTCGCTGCCAGTCGTGCCACCGCGCCCGGCGATCCCTCTAGCCCCGGCGCGGCGATCCCTCTAGCCCCGCACGCATCCAATTCTTTTCCTCCGGCTAAACCCCACCACCGCCCTCATCCTAAATCCTAAGATAGATAATGGGGTTGTCCTCAGGCGAGCCCCTCCTTTCTTCTTCCTTCTCTCCGGCGAACTCTCAAAATCGACTGACATTTAGTTAATGTGCATTTCATTTCCCTTTTCCTCTCCATCTGAATGTACTCGTCTCTTAGAGCATCTCCAACAATTACCAATGTGCGGCGTGCTAAAAATTCATGCAGCGCGCCTATCGCCTGTTTTGGCGTGACGTGGGCTACCGGATCCAATGACATCAGAACTTTAGCGCTGCAGCGTAGCTCCAAAGAAGCGCTAAAATGCATACATGAAGCAGCAAGCGCTGCCATATGTTGCATTTTGGACACGAAACGAATTTCAAACATCAAAACAAAGACATGGCATAATTTAAATCACACAAACAAGTTCACGATGACAGAAAAAGTTCATGCCCACAAGTTCAAATTCATGCCCTTCTTCGGCCGCGCCGCATTTTGGAGCTTCGAGAGGGGGGCACGTGGCTTCACGGCGGGCGCCGGCATGCCGCCACCCGCCGCCAAGGTCATCCGTGGCGGCATGAAAAGGCCGCACGCAATACCGGTGCTTGGAGGAGCACCGGCGGAGGCGAAACCAAAGCTCCCCGAGCTAGGGTTTGCAGCGGCGGCGGCGGTGGCTCGGCGGAGGGGTCGCAGGTGTAGGACGGTGTGAGAGGGGTGCCGGCGCGGCGTCCATCGGGTCAATTCGCCGGCGGCGGCGCGGGCGGGGCAAAGGTGGCGTGGCGGAGAGAGTGCGGCGCGAGCGCTCGAGTGTGCGACGCGTGAAAGCGCGCGCATCAAATACAGAGCGCGCGATGGCTTTTCGGACCGTTAGAGATGCGCATCCGTTTATCGCGCATCCGCTGGAGTCCAAATATCAATTTGCGTGCGTACTGAAAAGGATAAATTTATGGCGCGGGCTGTTTTAGCGCGGCCATTAGAGATGCTCTTACTTACATGCTCTGCGGTGGCCCGGCCGGCGGCCAACCTCGTCGCTCGTCGGCCTCGATCGCTGCCAGTGCTAGCAGGCGCCTGACCTGCTCCATCCATGATCCATCCATGGATCCTCATCCTCCCTAGCCCCTCTGCGCGTCACCTTGTGTAACTCCCGCCAGCTCTTACCGAGTGCGTGCGTGCATGCGATGCGTGTTGACGTAACCTACGTGCCGATCCACCCACGTCGAGGCTTGTCCTTACGTGCATGCATGCATGGGACGCGGCTCCCGAGGGATGGCCCCACGTATGCAGGCCATGCACGCAGCGGTGCCGTGTACGCTCGTGCATGCAACGCCTTCCTTTTTCCTCTCCTCTCCACACGTAGGACGCAACTGCATTTTTACTAGTACTAGCAAGTACCACCTGAGTGCCGTATGCCCACGGCAATGTTAGTTTCGCCGTCTCCAACGATCGACAAGAGACACGTACGTACACACCGCCTTGTCGGGCGTCTGTCTTCGCATCCATCCATCCATCCATGACGTGCCTAACCCCACATATTTATTTATTTATTTATTTTCACAAGTGCTTATGTACTACGTATATACGTGCATAGGCTCGGTAGTTACGTCTACGTATTGGTGGCATTTTACAGAATACAGAGTGCGTCCGTACGTGCAGACCGTCAATCATATTTTGTAGCAGAGAGATCGGGTAAGATTTGCATCATCTTTGAAGCAAAACAGCTACGCGCGTACCACTGATAATTTAAAAGCCATGCATGCTTCGGCGAGCAAGTACTTTGCATATTACTACCTGCTGTACTCGTAAGGGCATCTCCTCTCCTAGCTACTAGTCATAGCTGGCCGACCCGACCCGACGTGCACGTACGTATCAGTATTGGCGGCACTTTCTGCGGGAAAATTAATACCAAGTGAAGATGAGAAGATCATCTAGCGGTTGGAACCAACTTACTTAATTATACCACACCCGGCGGCAACTTGCGGTGAATGCATGGACGACAACGAGAAAGCTTCTTCATTTCTTTCACCTCACCTGTAATGTTGTTTTCCCGGCCGGGCAGGCAAAAGGCAGGCAGCCAGCTCAACATCATTAGGCATTCAATCCTAGCCGTATATATCCGGCCGGCAGGCCCCAATCAGCAATCGAGAGCCAGACTCTTCTTTCAATATACGCACATATATATATGTACGATACCCTAGCTAGACCAGAACATGCATGCATGATCGGTCCTGAAAAAGATGGCTGCATGCATATGCAATTTGTAGGGCTGGTTGGTTCGTCATTTCTTGCACGCAAACGCAATTTGCGTCCCCGTAACTAATGAACCTACTGTAGTGTAGATGTAGTATGAGCGACAACCAAATAGCTAGCGAGGTAGTGAACCGCTTTCTTTTACCAGTAATCGTGAAACATCAACTCCGATCGATGGCCACGTCGCTTGCTTTTACGTGCTCTACGTCGCGAGGCCATGCAATGCAATGCAATGCATGGGACGCGGTTCCCGAGGCCACACGCACGCACGCGGCGGTGCCGTGTACGCACACGCCCCTGCTGCATGGATGCATGCAGTTTCTTCACCTTTTTCTTCTCCACACGACGACGCAACTGCATTTTACCGGCCAGAGCGCGTTCTGCGTTCACCCAACCACCAAATGCGGACGCCAAAGTTTCTTCCCGGAGACGTAGCTAGCCGGCCCGTTCGAATCTTCAGTCCCGCCCTAGATTGTTTTTTTCTCCCAAGACTACACTTCTGTACACCTATGAAATTCGGCAACTTGTTTTTTTAGTTTGATCGCATATATATGCATTCCTAAAAGCTGGAACTGGCTATTCGTAAGTTGCCTGAAAAAACATCATAAGTAATTCCAGTTTTTAAAGCCATCCGATCAAAATCGGACGGCTGAGCTTCTTTCCTCAACCTTGTGTATTCTCCTTCTACCGTTCGCTGGAACCAGCGCACCTGCTATTTTGCCGTGCATCAAACCCCCCATAAAATGTTCGGACAACACAGTTCTGACACTTTTTGCCATCAAATGTTGTGCATCAAATATCCGTGGACCGGTCCGCACACCCGTATTCCCCAATCCTGAAACAAACTTGTGGGAGGTTTGAGGGAGTCCGGACACCTGCCACGTCTGACTCCGAGACACTGGGCCCACCAAACCCCCTTGCTCTATGTCCCACGACCAACACCGCTATCGCTTCCACACCGCTCCGGTCGCCGGCCAGTTCTTGTTTGTCCTCTCTTGCTTCGCACACGCACCTTGTACTTCACAACCATCGCACCCCGGATACTTCCAACCCAGGTATCGTCGGCCCCCTGTCGACGCATCCATGGCAGACACCATCCCGACAAGTTTTTGGCCAAATGCCAATGTTAGTTTTTGACATTCTCCTTGTTTAACATGAATCAAACACGATGATGGCGTATTCGGTGTGTGTGTGGGGGGGGGGGTGCATTGTTGGTTGGCCACAGGTGCATGGTTTATAGGCATGAAGCAAAATGGCATGATATTTTGACAACATGTGCATTCTTGGTTTCACACGCCCTACAATTTGGATGTAGTCTATGATCGTGACGCAAAGTCGCTACTCGATTGGGGGTACACAGTTTCAAACGCATATGAAGTATTGTGGTGCGATTGCACACGTAGTAAAAGATGGCCAAGTCTTGAGTCAATCATGGACATCGTACGGTTTACTTCTGCTTGCTCTACATTTTTGTCAATTCATTGATTCACTTAATGTTGCAACTTTTATTTGCATATGGTTGAATTTTGGACCGATGAGTTGAGATTTTATTATGATTCAAAATAAGGTTGTATGATGGACATTTGGTTTAGTTTAATTCTAACATTTGGTACACCGGGTTGGATGGACACTCCCCTATCTACTGTCCGGCCGAGCCCGAGAAGAGCTCGAACCTAGCCCAACTTTGAATTAACAAAGCCATCAACTGGTCAGGATACAAGGGCACCACATTACAAAGGGGGTGAATGCAAAGCAAAGCGGAAAGAAGATACAAGGTGCTAGGCAGAACAACACAATGGCAACAACTGGAGCCAAGCACACAGCCCAGTTGCCAACGACCAGCACTACGCCTACACCAACTAGCCAACTGGGAGCATGAGAGGAGGGACACCCCGTGCAAGCATTGAGCGCCGACTGCATCCACGGCCAAACTTGGGCAACACTTGAGATGTCTCCACCGTCGCAAAGGGCCACTACCCTTTCACCCAGGCTCGATAGGTGCTGCACCGGCGACCGACAGAGTGGCTACCACATAACCCATCTCAAGGTGACCGAGCCGCAATAGGAGAAGCAGACATCGCTAACAGCAACAGAAGCCCATCCACACGAGAACCAAAGCCGGCAGAGGCAACACGAAGCACAAGACGCGAGTTGTCGGACAAATACGCACCACCATGAAGAAGACCGAAGAAGGTTCACCACGCAAGGGCGAGCCCGAGCAGGATGAAGCAGGAATATCAGGCCGCAGTGCTTCGGAAACGGTACACCGGCCACTCCACCTCCAAGAGCCAATCCCGGCCGTCGCCTTCAAGAAGGAGCAATCCACCGAGGTGTCGTCGACGCCCTGACCAGGGGAGAGCCGGCTTTCGCCCTAGCTCAAGGGGTAGGTGGGAGGGGGAGGGTCCACCCCAAAGCCTCCAAGGAGGGGATCGGTGCCAAAGATGTCGACTTTTTGGGGGGGGGGGGAGGGCGCCGCGTCGGCCAGGGGTTTCCCCCAGAACCACACCCAAATGCCAGATCCGGCCGCTAGGCAGCACAAGACGACGGACTCCGCCGCCAGGGACCACCACCGGCGCAGATCGGAGCAAATCGGGCCGGGACCGAAGCTTCTTCAAGGGACCCCGCGGACTGCGAGGAGCCGCCGCTGCATCGTTGACCGCGACCTCCATGCTGCCCGCACAACCATGGGAGGCCACCCACCAGAACCTGTCGGCGCCGCGCGCCACCGGCTGGAGCCGCCGCTCCGGGAGCCACAACCCTTCACCCGAGGAGAAGGCGCTAGATCTCCACCGCCACCATCATCGAGCGCCCCTCTGGTACCGGCGGAGAGGAGGAAGAGGGAGGAGGAGAAGGGAGCTTGGTGGCGGCGCTAGGGTTGCCCCCGAGTCGCCTCAGAGGAGACAACCGGGCACTACTAGGGAAAAGCTTATAGGCAGACGCTTACTAGTAGCGCAGGTTCATACCCCTCGCTACTGCTACTTACTAGTAGCGCGAGTTTTTACCCCTCGTTACTACTAAGTTGATAGTAGTAGCGCGGGTTTTTAACCCTCGCTACTACTAAGCGGTCTCTACGGTGCCTCCGGAGACATGCCATAGTAGTAGCGAGGGGTATAAACACGCGCTACTACTAAGTACGAGGTAGGTGAAGTCCCCATATCCTCGGCCGAATCCCCATCTCCTTCCCCACATCCCTCCTCTCTTCCGCCACTTTCTCCTTTCACTTTTCATACGCTCTCACATGGACCTCTTGCCCATGCGCCCCTCCTCCTCCATGGCGCCGAAAGAGGCCGCCGCCTCGCGCCACCGGCGTCTAGGAGCTCGCCGGTCTTGCACCGACGTCTAGGAGGCCACCGCCCCGCGCCACCACACCGGAGCACCTCACCACCGGTGACTAGCTCCGCTGCTCCCTCCATCACCTTCCTCTCTCCCTCGGTTTTCCTTTTCTCTCCCTCCCTCTGGTTTGACTCACCCTCCCATGTCCATGCCCGTGCAGGTCGTCGCCGTGGACGACTAGGAGCTGTCTGGCATGGTCGGGAAGAGGAGCCACATGCCGCTACCTAGCTCTTCCATAGAATCGGGCCCTCTCCAACAGCCATCGCCAGATCTGGTTTGCCGCTGTCCGTTCATGCCTCCGGCGACCCCAACAGTCTCTAGATCAAACCACTGCCGCCATTGACAACACGTATGGGATCGAGATTTTGTTTTTGCTATTGAAAGTAATAGCAGTAGCGCGAGGTCTAAGACGCGCTACAGATAATTAGTAGTAGCGTTGTCTGCAACACACGTTACAGCTAACCATGTATAGCAGTAGTGCGTGTCAACACGCGCTACTGCTACAAGTTATCTGTGGTGCCGTATCAGTAGCGTGGGCATCCGCTCTACTGCTAGGCTTTTCCCTAGTGGGGGGAGGGGGGCGCTTCGCTGTCCGTAAATACGGACGGACATGTCCGTCAACATTTTGTGTGTCCGTTTTGATGCACGACCGTTGAAGATGCACTTATACATATTATACCTGTTGTACCCGTAGATACCTAAGGTACTAGGTCAGTAGTCCTGGCTGGCCGACGTGCAGATGTTAACAGTACGTATCAGTATCAGCGGCACTTCCAGCGAGCACATTAATAACAAGTGAGGATAATCTGGCGGTTGGAACTAACTTTCTTTCTTATAGTAAGATGGACGCATGCATGCATGTGTGGGCGACAGCGAGAAAGTTTCTTCTTTTCTTTCACCTGTAATGTGTTGGTAACCCCGGGCGGCAAAAGCCAACCAGCCAGCTAACTCTACATCATTAGGCATTCAATCCTAGCCGTATATATATCCGGCAGGCCCCAATCAGCTAGAGCCAGACTGTTCCTTCTATATACGCATATATCTACGTGCCCCACACTCGAATATATATGCATTATTGATTGGTCCTGAAAAATAGTACTCATAACTACTACATGTACATGCCTATCATACATGCGGATTTCCCTGCAATTTAACTATCTGGTACTCCATCCGTTTCGAATTATAAGATGTTTTTTTTATGAATTAGATGTATATAGACGCGTTTTAATTAGGGTATCTGTTCACTCATCTCAGTCCGTACGCAGACAATATTATAAGATATAGAAAACGTCCTATAATTCAAAACAGAGATGGTAATATCCATGATTACATGATTGCATGTATACGCAATATGTAAGGGTGGATACATTTCTTGCACGCAAACGCAATCGCGTCCCCTGTAACTAAACAACTGCAGTTGCTTTGCGAGCTACCGGTAGCAATCCAGCACCGGCAGTTTGATGCTTGAGCAAATTAAGAATTAAAGCCCCTACTATAGAACTAGTTTAATTATCAGTGCTTCCGGGATCTTCTTCGATTAGTTTAATCACATGGATCGGTCTCACTGGGTTAGCAGCTAGGAACCATATGCATCCATGCAGGCACCAATCATTACCGTACACCGCACAGCATCATACCCGATCACGCTGACGAAATTATTCCTCGATCCAACCATGTCGGCGGCACGTCAATGCCTTTCATCTCTACTATAATATATAGTCCAAGTGTACAGATTAGATTAGTTGTTGCCAAGCTAATCATACTGCCATACTATATCACCATTCATTGCAACTGTAATCTTGATCGATCGGTGCTATATATGAAATTACTATTTGTATACACAGCATATATCATCTGGATATCAGCTTGTAAGAATAGTCGTCACTGAGTGTGCCTGATGAACCGTCGCCGAAATGGATGATGGACCATTTTCGTGGTGTAATATTTCATGGACCATGCACGCATCTTTGTGTTGTGCGCCATCGATCGGTCCATGAAAATGCGTGTGCGCCTTCATTTTCCCTCCTTTTCACCTTTGTTTTATTCCTTTGGGAAAAGCGTGCGCATGCGGCTCCACTGCTGCGTTTAGAATAAAGGGAAAAAGCCCAATCAATCAGTAGAACGAACATGCATGTTGTTGTCCTCCTAGTAAAAGCTACTCCTACATGGTTTTCGTTGCTGGACAGTGCTAGCTACTCCCGACCTCCTCCCTGTACCAGTGGACAAGCGCATGTGCATTTTATTAATTCCACTGCCGTGACCTTTACTGTTTTCTCAACATGACACGATGATTCATGGTTCCAAAGCATCTTTGGGTTGGAGTACTCAGCAGTGACCACTATTCGTATGCTCCTATTTAATTTGGAAATTCAATATGCATCTTTTTTCTCTCATAAAGGCTGGATTTTATTGTCCCAAAATGGAGCATCAAGAGCATACAAACATAATGAGAACACACCCGGTCTTTACGTAGTTAGAATGGACACAATGAACATCAACTCACGTACACAAAAATACGCCGGCAAATAGCAAAGTTAATGAAGACCAAAGCTATGTATAGGCGGCAAACTACAACAATCATCAATCCGCACCGATCATCTCATGACACCAAAAGAGCAACGAGGTTGTACAATGTCAACGCCTTTAGGAAGGGAGCGACGATCGAGCGCTGTCGTCACCGGCTCCAACCACTCAAGGCTAGAATCTAGGCTTTTACACTAAAGATCCACTCTGAGCAGATGCAAGCAGTGCCTTCAACAAGGTAGCGACATAAAAAAATCACCACTACCAGGTATAACCAATACAGGTCAGACCTAGGTTTTCATCCCGAAACTTGGGACCAGGTGCTCAAGTAGCACCACCATCAACATTACTTATGTGTTGTCACCACCGCTTTTTCGTGATCCCAACAGCTACATGCTACGCCACCGCTGCACAACCGCCCCTGTGTGTCAAGCCATTGTTCATAGTTTGCATCTCCTCACCGAAGTCAACCACCGGGTCTAGCACTAGTAGAAAACATGGCTTTGATTGAGGCCTGGGTAAGGGCATTAATCGTGGTTCACTCACGAATCGGGACCAAAGGGGGCATCAGTCCCGGTTCATGAGGCTAAGGCGCGGCCGGGCCTCGGGGGCCATTGGTCCCGGTTTGTCTGACCCCTTTTGGTCCAGGTTCCAGACACAAACCGGGACCAATGGGCCTTGCTCTTGGCCCACCACCATTAGTCCCGGTTTGTGGCATGAACCGGGACCAAAGGTTGTCCTTTAGTTCCGGTTTTGGCCACAAACCGGGACTAAAGAGAGGCCTATATATACCCCCTGCCTCATGAAAGCAGAGCCACTGCTCTGTTTTTTTGGCCGGCCGTGGGAGAGCTTTGTGGTGCTCTAGCTCACCTCCTATGCACATGAGGTGTTCGATGAAATGCCCGAGCCACACTTAAGCTTTCTCCTCTCCAAGCTCCATTTGTCTAGGTTTGGCGGTCCGTCCTGTCCCGTCCCCGTCCTCACCGCCGTTGATCGCCCGCGCCGATCTCGTCACCGGCACCACCGTGGTGAGCCTCGTGTTGTTATCTTCTTTCTAAAAGAAAAAAATTCTTACTTGTATGATTTAGATAGATACTTGTACAATTTTCTTACTTTTATTATTGTTTGTTATTATATTGTGCCATGGTTTTGGTATCCGCCTCCGTCGGCCCTCGTACTGTCTATGATTCGGATGTGGTATATATTATCTTTTAAAACTATTTGTTTCATTTAGTGTTTATGACAATTATGCCGACCAATGTGGCATAGATGTTCTTTATCTAGGAGGTATGTGAACCGGAAATTCTAACCGACCCTATTGTCGAGAGGTTAAATTTAGTTGAAAAAGAAAACAATTACTTGAAGAAAAAGTTGAAAAGGATTAAGGAGGAGAAGATGAGATTGGAGTTGCATGTTGCGGATGTCGTCGATGATCACAAGATCAAGATGATGCAATGCGCTTGAAGATTAGAAAGATTAGGAAATATGCCATTCATACTGAGGCTTGGTATCATCCTGCCGTTGGATCAATTGTTAACTTAGTTGCGATTATGATCGCATTTGTTGTTGCATTGAAATGTTTTACATAGTTTCAATGTATGGTTTAATTAGATGCTCTAGAGAGCTATATGTTGTTCAATGAGAACTATGTATGAACTTTTGATCACTACAATACTTTGGTTTTAATGTGATGATGAACTTCTATTAATTTGGTCACTTCTCTATTCATGATGTTCTGTAATGGTTTTTGACACACTTAATTATATATAATGCATGCAGATGAACCGGCAATGGATGTACGATGACAGACACACCTCCGAGTACATTAAGGGCGTGCATAATTTTATTGAAGTGGCCGAGGCAAACAAGCAGAATGGTTTTATGTGTTGTCCATGCCCTATCTGTGAGGATATAAAGTCTTACTCTAACCAAAAAACCCTTCACATCCACCTGCTTTAGAGGGGTTTCATGCCACACTATAATGTTTGGACCAAGCACGGAGAAAGAGAGGTTATGATGGAAGACAACAAAGAAGAAGAGGATGATGACAACTATTCGCCCCCGAGTACGATGATGCTACAACGGGGGAAGCTGGATATCAAGAGGAACCAGACGATGTGCCCAATGATGATCTTCGCCGAGTCATTGTTGATGAAAAGAGACAATACCAAAGTGAAAAGGAGAAGTTGAAGTTCGATAGCATGTTAGAGGATCACAAAAAAGGGTTGTACCCAAATTGCGAAGATGGCAACACAAAGCTTGGTATCACACTGGAATCCTGCAATGGAAGGCAAACAATGGTGTATCTAACAACGGATTTGAGAAGCTACTAAAAATATTGAAGAAGAAGCTTCCAAAGGATAATGAATTGCCTGATAGTACGTACGGAGCAAAGAAGGTTCTATGCCCTCTAGGATTGGAGGTGCAGAAGATACATGCATGCCCTAATGGCTGCATCCTCTACCATGGTGCGTACGAGGATTTGAACGCATACCCAGTATGCGGTGTGATGACCCACAAGTATAGGGGATCTATCGTAGTCCTTTCGATAAGTAAGAGTGTCGAACCCAACGAGGAGCAGAAGGAAATGATAAGTAGTTTTCAGCAAGGTATTCTCTGCAAGTACTGAAATAAGTGGTAACAGATAGTTTTGTGATAAGATAAATTGTAACGAGCAACAAGTAACAAAAGTAAATAAGGTGCAGCAAGGTGGCCCAATCCTTTTTGTAGCAAAGGACAAGTCTGGACAAACTCTTATAATAGGAAAAGAGCTCCCGAGGACACATGGGAATATCGTCAAGCTAGTTTTCATCACGCTCATATGATTCGCGTTCGGTACTTTGATAATTTGATATGTGGGTGGACCGGTGCTTGGGTGCTGTTCTTACTTGAACAAGCATCCCACTTATGATTAACCTCTATTGCAAGCATCCGCAACTACAACAAAAGTATTAAGGTAAACCTAACCATAGCATGAAACATATGGATCCAAATCAGCCCCTTACGAAGCAACGCATAAACTAGGGTTCAAGCTTCTGTCACTCTAGCAACCCATCGTCTACTTATTACTTCCCAATGCCTTCCTCTAGGCCCAAATAATGGTGAAGTGTTATGTAGTCGACGTTCACATAACACCACTAGAGGTTAGACAACATACATCTTATCAAAATATCGAACGAATACCAAATTCACATGACTACTAATAGCAAGACTTCTCTCTTGTCCTCAGGAACAAACGTAACTACTCACAAAGCATATTCATGTTCATAATCAGAGGGGATATAATGTGCATAAAGGATATGAACATATGATCTTCCACCAAATAAACCAACTAGCATCAACTACAAGGAGTAATCAACACTACTAGCAACCTACTAGCACCAATCCCGGACTTGGAGGCAAGAATTGGATACAAGAGATGAACTAGGGTTTGGAAATGAGATGGTGCTGGTGAAGATGTTGATGGAGATTGCCCTCTCCCGATGAGAGGAGCGTTGGTGATGACGATGGTGATGATTTCCCTCTCCCGGAGGGAAGTGTCCCCGGCAGAACAGCTCTGCTGGAGCCCTAGATTGGTTCCGCCAAGGTTCCGCCTCGTGGCGGCGGATTCTCGTCCCGAAAGGTTGCTTATTAGTTTTTTTCTCATCGAAAGACTTCATATAGGAGAAGATGGGCATCGGAGAGCCACCAGGGGGCCCACGAGGTAGACGGCGCGCCCAGGGGGGAGGGGCGTGCCCCCCACCCTCGTGAGCAGGGTGTGGGCCCCCTGGCCTTCATCTTTGGCGACGATTTTTCTTTATTTATTTTAAGATATTCCGTGGAGTTTCAGGACTTTTGGAGTTGCGCAGAATAAGTCTCCAAAATTTGCTCCTTTTCCAGCCAGAATTCCAGCTGCCGGCATTCCCCCTCTTCATGGTAAACCTTGTAAAATAAGAGAGAATAGCCATAGGTATTGTGACATATCGTGAAATAACAGCCCATAATGCGATAAATATCGATATAAAAGCATGATGCAAAATGGACGTATCAACTCCCCCAAGCTTAGACCTTGCTTGTCCTCAAGTGAAAAGCCGATAACAATAAATATGTCCTCATGTTTAGAAGTAGAGGCGTCGATAAAAATAAAATACGGACATGAAGGCATGATTATTTTCATAACAGCAACATATATAGATTTGTCATATGATTACTTATGTTCAAGTGAGGATCTTTTCACAAAGTCAAAGTATGAATCATAAACCTTATTGAGCACCAACAAATTATACCCTCAGTCATTGAAGCAATTGCAATTTATCATAACATCGGAAAGAGTCTATGTCAGAGCTTAAAAGCAAGTCCACATACTCAACTATCACTTAGTCCTTCATAATTGCTAACACTCACGCAATACTTGTGGTTACGGAGTTTTAACCGGACACAGAGAAAGATAGGGGCTTGTAGTTTTGCCCCACAACCTTTTACCTCAAGGGTAATGTCAACAATAATAATTCATGCTCCCCACATCCAATTAGATATATATATCATGTCCTTTCCAACATGCTGAGCTTGCCAAAGGATAAAATGAAAAAGGAAAGGTGAAGATCATCTTGACTCTTGCTTAAAGTAGAGGATTATAATAAAAGATAGGCCCTTCGCAGAGGGAAGCAGAGGTTGCCATGCGCTTTTATGGTTGGAAGCACAAAATCTTAATGCAAAAGAACGTCACTTTATATTGCCCCTTGTATGCGAACCTTTATTATGCAGTCCGTCGCTTTATTGCGTCCACAACAAGTTCGTACAAAGCTTATTTCTCTGCACTAATAAGTCATGCATATTTAAAGAGCAATTTTTATTGCTTGCACCAATGACAACTTACTTGAAGGATCTTACTCAATCCATAGGTAGATATGGTGGACTCTCATGGCTAAACTGGTTTAAGGGTATTTGGAAGCACAAGTAGTATCTCTACTTGGGAGAATTTGGCTAGCATGAGGGGGAAAGGCAAGCTCCACATGTTAGAGGAACCATGACAACATACTTTATCTCAGATGTAAGAAAACATAACTCATTATGTTGTCTTCCTTGTCCAACATCAACTCTTTAGCATGTCATATTTTAATGAGTGCTCCCAATCATAAAAGATGTAAATGATAATATATCTATATGTGAAACCTCTCTCTCCTTATTACTTCCTATTAATTGCAACGATGACCAAAGCTATATTTGCCAACTCCCAACAGCTTTTAATCATCATACTCTTTTTATGTGAAGTCATTACTCTCAATAAGATCAATATGAACTCTTTGTTTCTTTTTATTCTTTTCTTTATTCACCCAATATCATGGCAAAGTAATCAAGCCCTTGAAACAACACTAATCTTTATTATATATAGCTCACGGACTCGATTGCATAGAGGGATCATAAAGCAAAATTCAAAACTAGATCATGCCATGACTTTATTCTACTAAATCAAGATACTACTAATAGGATCAAACTAAGAAAAACGGTAAAGACAGGAGTTGTGATGGTGATACGATACCGGGGCACCTCCCCCAAGCTTGGCAGTTGCCAAGGGGAGTGCCCATACCCATGTGATTATATCTCCTTCTTTGTTGTTGGCGGTGGAGGTGTTGTTGATGATGGAAGCTTGTCGTCCACCTTCCATGGCATAGGCTCACCCTCATAGAAGGATGATCGAGTCCCCGGAATCCTCAAATCTGCAACGGAAACAATTCGAAACGAAAACAGAGGATATTTGCGTGATACGGTCGTCAAAACCTTTGGGAGAATATATAATGAATTTTTACCGACCAAAATACGTATCGTGCAAGAAAACGGAGTCCAGAGGGCACACGAGGTGCTCACAAGGTAGGGGGGCGCGCCCAGAGGGGTAGGGCGCGCCCTCCACCCTCGTGGAGGCCTCGTGTCCTCCCTGGACTGATACTTATTTTTCTATTTTTCTAAATATTCCAAAACGGAGAAATATTGCTTTAAAAATTGTTTTGGGGTCGGTTTACTTACCGTACCACATACCTATTCCTTTTCGAGTCCTGAACGCTCGGAAAGTGTCCCTTATGTATTCCTCTGGGGTTACGGTTTCAATAATATTGGTTTCAACATTAATGGGATTACCTGAGATACAATGTTTGATTCTTTGACCGTTTACCACCTTCGGATTTGTGCTTGCGAAGTTGTTGATTTTTATGGCACCGGAACGATAGACCTCCTCGATAACGTAAGGACCTTCCCATTTGGAGAGAAGTTTTCCTGCAAAAAATCTTAAACGAGAGTTGTATTGTAATACCTAATCACCTACATTAAACTCACGCTTTTGTATCCTTTTGTCATGCCATCTTTTAACTTTTTCTTTAAATAACTTGGCATTTTCATAGGCTTGAGTTCTCCATTCATCAAGTGAGCTAGTATCAAATAACCTCTTCTCACTGGCAAGTTTGAAATCATAGTTGAGCTCTTTAATAGCCCAACTAATTCGAGAGGTAAGTGACATGCTTTTCCATAAACTATTTTATACGGAGACATACCCATAGGATTCTTATATGCAGTTCTATAGGCCCATAACACATCATCAAGTTTCTTGGACCAATTCTTTCTAGACCTATTAACAGTCTTTTGCAAAATTAATTTGAGCTCTTTATTACTCAATTCTACTTGACCACTAGACTGCGGGTGATATGGAGATGCAATTCTATGATTAACGTCATATTTAGCAAGCATTTTACGGAAAGCACCATGAATAAAGTGTGAACCACCATCAGTCATTAAATATCTAGGGACTCCAAACCTCGGAAAATAACTTCCTTAAGCATTTTAATAGAAGTGTTATGATCAGCACTACTAGTTGGAATAGCTTCTACCCACTTAGTAATGTAATCAACAGCAACTAAAATATGTGTATATCCATTGGAGCCAGGAAAAGGTCCCATATAATCAAAGCCCCAAACATCAAATGGTTCAATAACAAGTGAATAATTCATAGGCATTTCTTGACGTCTACTAATATTACCAATTCTTTGACATTCATCACAAGACAAAACAAACTTACGGGCATCCTTGAAGAGAGTGGGCCAATAAAAACCAGATTGCAATACCTTATGTGCAGTTCTATCTCCAGCGTGGTGTCCTCCATAAGCTTTGGAGTGACACTTGCGTAGGATCTATTCCTGTTCATGCTCAGGTACACAACGTCTAATAACACCATCTACTCCTTCTTTATAAAGATGTGGATCACCCCAAAAGTAATGTCTCAAATCATAAAAGAACTTTTTCTTTTGTTGGTATGTGAAGCTAGGTGGTATAAATTTAGCAACAATATAATTAGCATAATCAGCATACCATGGAGTGCTACGAGAAGTGTTTATGACATTTAATTGTTCATCAGGAAAGCTATCATCAATAGGTAGTGGGTCATGAAGAACATTCTCTAACCTAGATAAGTTGTCTGCAACTGGGTTCTCAGCTCCTTTTCTATCAACAATATGCAAATCAAATTCTTGCAGCAAGAGAACCCATCTAATAAGTCTAGGTTTAGCATCTTTCTTTTCCATAAGATATTTAATAGCAGCATGATCGGTGTGAATAGTTACTTTAGAATCAACAATATAGGGTCTGAAATTATCACGAGCAAACACAAGCGCTAAGAGTTCCTTTTAGTAGTAGCATAATTTCTTTGAGCATTGTCTAGAGTCTTACTAGCATAATGGATAACATTTAATTTCTTATCAACTCTTTGCCCTAGAACAGCACCTACAGCATAATCACTAGCATCACACATAATTTCAAAGGGTAAATTCCAATCAGGTGGCTGAACAATAGGTGCAGAGACTAATGCTTTCTTAAGTATTTCAAATGCTTCTACACAATCATCATCAAAGACAAATGGTACATCTTTTTGTAATAAATTAGTCAGAGGACGAGAGATTTTTGAGAAGTCCTTAATGAACCTCCTATAAAATCCAGCGTGACCAAGGAAACTTCTTATTCCTTTGATGTCCTTGGGACATGGCATCTTTTCAATAGCATCAACCTTGGCTTTATCAACTTCAATACCTCTTTCAGAAACTTTGTGCCCCAAGACAATACCTTCATTAACCATAAAGTGGCACTTTTCCCAATTCAAGACAAGATTAGTTTCTTCACATCTCTGCAAAACTCGATCAAGATTGCTCAAGCAATCATCAAAAGAGGAACCATAGACGGAAAAGTCGTCCATGAAAACCTCACAAATCTTTTTACAAAAATCCGAGAATATAGCCATCATGCATCTTTGAAAGGTAGCTGGTGCATTACATAAACCAAAAGGCATACGTCTATAAGCAAAAGTACCAAAAGAGCATGTAAAAGTAGTCTTAGATTGATCTTTAGCCGACACAGGTATTTGAGAGAAACCAGAATAACCATCTAGAAAGCAATAATGTGTATGTTTGCATAATCTTTCTAGCATTTGATCAATAAAAGGTAGGGGGTAATGATCTTTCTTAGTAGCTTTATTTAATTTGCGGAAATAAATTACCATCCTATAACCTATGATAATTCTTTGCGGGATCAATTCATCTTTATCATTAGGGACAACAGTAATACCTCCCTTCTTAGGGACACAATGGACAGGACTTACCCACTGACTATCAGCAACGGGATAAATTATACCTGCCTCCAGAAGCTTGAGTATTTCTTTTCTTACCACTTCTTTCATTTTAGGATTCAAACGTCGTTGAGGATCACGAACTGGTTTGGCGTCCGCTTCCAAATTTATTTTATGCTGACATAGAGTGGGACTAATGCCCTTAAGATCATCAAGAGTATATCCAATAGCGGCACGGTGCTTCTTCAGAGTTTTCAATAATCTTTCTTCTTCATGCTCTGAAAGGTTAGCACTAATAATAACAGGATATATTTTACTTTCATCAAGATAAGCATATTTAAGATTATCAGGCAACGGTTTGAGCTCAAACACGGGATCACCCTTGGGTGGAGGATCCCCTAGGATTTCAACAGGCAAATTGTGTTGCAGAATAGGTTCCTGTTTAAAGAATACTTCATCTATTTCCCTTCTTTCATTCATGAACATCTCATTTTGATGGTCTAGCAAATAGTGTTCTAAAGGATCACTAGGAGGTACGGCAATAGAAGCAAGACCAATAATTTCATCCTTACTAGGCAATTCTTCCTCACGATGTTGTTTACTAAATTTAGAGAAATTAAACTCATGAACCATATCATCCAAGCCAACAAGAATAACATTGTTTTTGCAGTCTATCGTAGCATTAATAAAGATTCAAGAAGGGTCTACCAAAAATAATGGGACAAAAGCTATCTTGTGGAGAACTAAGAACAAGGAAATCAGCGGGATATTTAGTTTTTCCACACAAGACTTCAACATCTCTAACAATTCCCATTGCAGATATAGTATCTCTATTGGCAAGTTTAATTGTAACATCAATATCTTCTAACTCAGCAGGTGCGATATCATGCATAATTTCTTTATATAAGTCAATGGGTATAACACTAGCACTAGAACCCATATCACATAAGCCATGATAACAATGATCTCCTATTTTAACAAAAATAACAGGCACGCCTACCACGGGTCTATGTTTATCTCTTTCACAGTGTTTAGCAATTCTAGCAGTTTCACCAGAGAATTCAATGACATGCCCATCAATATTATCAGACAAGATATCTTTAACAATAGTAATATTAGGTTCTACTTGAAGGAAATATGCCCTAGAGGCAATAATAAAGTTATTATTTATTTCCTTATTTCATGATAAATGTTTATCATTCATGCTAGAATTGTATTAACCGGAAACATGATACATGTGTGAATGCATAGACAAACAATATGTCACTAGTATGCCTCTACTAGACTAGCTTGTTAATCAAAGATGGTTATGTTTCCTAACCATGAACAAAGAGTTGTTATTTGATTAATAAGGTCACATCATTAGTAGAATGATCTGATTGACATGACCCATTCCATGAGCTTAGCACACGATCGCTTAGTATGTTGCTACCGCTTTTATCCATGACATATACATGTTCCCGTAACTATGAGATTATGCAACTCCGCTTACGGAGGAACACTTTGGTGCTACCAAACGTCCACAACGAATCGGGTGATTATAAAGGAGTACTACAGGTGTCTCCAAAGGCGATGTTGGGTTGGCGTATTTGAGATTAGGTTTTGTCACTCCGATTGTCGGAGAGGTATCTCTGGGCCCTCTCGGTAATGCACATCACTTAAGCCTTGCAAGCATTACAACTAATGAGTTAGTTGCGAGATGATGTATTACGGAACGAGTAAAGAGACTTGCCAATAATGAGATTGAACTAGGTATTGGATACCGACGATCGAATCTCGGGCAAGTAACATACCGATGACAAAGGGAACAACGTATGTTGTTATGCGGTCTGACCGATAAAGATCTTCGTAGAATATGTAGGAACCAATATGGGCATCCAGGTCCCGCTATTGGTTATTGACCGGAGACGTGTCTCGGTCATGTCTACATTGTTCTCGAACCGTAGGGTCCGCACGCTTAAGGTTTCGATGACATTTATATTATGAGTTTATGAGTTTTGATGTACCGAAGGAGTTCGGAGTCCCGGATGAGATCGGGGACATGACGAGGAGTCTCGAAATGGTCGAGACATAAAGATTGATATATTGGAAGCCTGTGTTTGGAGTTCGGAATGGTTCCGAGCGAAAACGGGAATTTACCGGAGTACCGGGAGGTTACCGGAACCCCCCGGGAGGTAAATGGGCCTCGATGGGCCTTAGTGGAAAGGAGAAGGGGCCGGCCCCCCTCTCTCTCTTTCCCCCCTCCGGGAATCCTAGTCCAACTAGGATTGGGGAATCCTACTCCCAGAGGGAGTAGGACTCCTGGCGCGCCTCCCTTGGCCGCCGGCCCCCCCCTGCTCCTTTATATACGGGCGGGGGGCACCTTGGGACAGAGAAGTTGATCTTGAGATCGTTCCTTAGCCGTGTCGGTGCCCCTCCACCATATTCCACCTCGGTTATACCGTCGCGAAGCTTAGGCGAAGCCTGCGCGCCGAAAACATCAAGATCGCCACCACGCCGTCTTGTGACGAACTCTCCTCGACACTCGGCTGGATCGAGTACGAGGGACGCCATCGAGCTGTACGTGTGTCAAGAACTCGGGGCGCCGGAGTAACGGCGCCGGATCGGTCGGATCGCGAGGAGAACGTCGACTACTTCCTCTACGCTGTGATCGCTTCGCCGGGTCTACAAGGGTATGTGGACAACACTCTCCCGTCTCGTTGCTATACATCACCATGATCTTGCGTGTGCGTAGGAAAATTTTTTAAATTACTACGTTCCCCATCAGTGGTATCCGAGCCTAGGTTTTTTTATATGGTTTGATGTTTTGCACGAGTAGAACACAAGTGAGTTGTGGGCGATACAAGTCATACTACCTACCAGCATGTCATACTTTGGTTCAGCGGTATTGTGAGATGAAGCGCCCCGCACCGACATTACGCCAGACGCTTACGCGAGACTGGTTTCACCGCCATGCGAGCACTCGTTGCTTAAAGGTGACTGGTGGGTGCCTGTCTCTCTCACTTTAGTTGAACTGAGTGTGGCTACGCCCGGTCCTTGAGAAGGTTAAACGGAGTCTATTTGACGAAGTATCGTTGTGGTTTTGATGCGTAGGTGAGACTGGTTCTTGCTTAAGCCCGTAGCAGCCACGTAAAATTTGCAACAACAAAGTAGAGGACGCCTAACTTGTTTTTGCAGGGCATGTTGTGTTGTGATATGGTCAAGACGTGATGCTATATTTTATTGTATGAGATGATCATGTTTTGTAACCGGTTATCGGCAATCGGCAGGAGCCATATGGTTGTCGCTTATTGTATGCAATGCAATCGCCAGTAATGCTTTACTTTATCACTAAGCGGTAGCGATAGTCGTAGTAGCATAAGTTTTGGCGAGACGACAACGATGCTACGATGGAGATCAAGGTGTCGCGCGGTGACGATGGTGATCATGGTGGTGCAGCAAGATGGAGATCATGAAGCACAAGATGATGATGACCATATCATATCACTTATATTGATTTACATGTGATGTTTATCCTTTTATGCATCTTATCTTGCTTTGATTGACGGTAGCATTATAAGATGATCTCTCACTAAATTATCAAGAAGTGTTCTCCCGAGTATGCACCGCTGCCAAAGTTCGTCGTGCCCGCACACCACGTGATGATCGGGTGTGATAAGCTCTCGTCCATCTACAACGGGTGCAAGCCAGTTTTGCACACGCAGAATACTCGGGTTATACTTGACGAGCCTAGCATATGCAGATATGGCCTCGGAACACGGAGACCGAAGGTCGAGCGTGAATCATATAGTAGATATGATCAACATAAGATGTTCACCATTGAAAACTACTCCATCTCACGTGATGATCGGTTATGGTTTAGTTGAATTTGGATCACGTGATCACTTAGAGGATTAGAGGGATGTCTATCTAAGTGGGAGTTCTTAAGTAATATGATTAATTGAACTTAAATTTATCATGAACTTAGTCCTGGTAGTATTTTGCAAATTATGTTGTAGATCAATAGCTCGCGTTGTTGCTTTCATATGTTTATTTTCATATGTTCCTAGAGAAAATTGTGTTGAAAAATGTTAGTAGCAATGATGCGGATTGGATCCGCGATCTGAGGTTTATCCTCAATGCTGCATGTAAGAATTATGTCCTTAATGCACCGCTAGGTGATGACCTATTGCAGGAGCGATGCGACGTTATGAACGTTTGGCTAGCTCAATATGATGACTACTTGATAGTTTTGTGCACCATGCTTTATGGCTTAGAATCGGGACTTCAAAGATGTTTTGAACATCATGGACCATATGAGATGTTCCAGGAGTTGAAGTTAATATTTCAAGCAAATACCCGAGTTGAGAGATATGAAGTTTCCAACAAGTTCTATAGCTAAAAGATGGAGGAGAATCGCTCAACTAGTGAGCATATGCTCAGATTGTCTGGGTACTACAATCGCTTGAATCAAGTGGGAGTTAATCTTCCGATAAGATAGTGATTGATGAATTCTCTAGTCACCATCACCAAGTTAGTAGAACTTCGTGATGAACTATAGTATGCAAGGGATGATGAAAATGATTCCCGAGTTTTTCATAATGATGAAATCGTTGAAGGTAGAAATCAAGAAAGAACATCAAGTGTTGATGGTTAACAAGACCACTAGTTTCAAGAAAAGGGCAAAGGGATGGAAGGGAACTTCAAGAAGAACGGCAAGCAAGTTGCTGCTCAAGTGAAGAAGCCCAAGTCTGGACCTAAGCCTGAGACTAAGTGCTTCTACTGCAAAGGAACTGGTTACTGGAAGCAGAACTACCCCAAGTATTTGGCGGATAAGAAGGATGGCAAAGTAAACAAAGGTATATTTGATATACATGTTATGAATGTGTACTTTACTAGTGTTTATAGCAACCCCTCGGTATTTGGTACTGGTTCAGTTGCTAAGAGTAGTAACTCGAAACGGGAGTTGCGGAATAAACAGAAACTAGTTAAGAGTGAAGTGATGATGTGTGTTGAAAGTAGTTTCAAGATTGATATAATCATCATCGCACACTCCCTATACTTTCGGGATTAGTGTTGAACCTAAATAAATGTTATTTGGTGTTTGCGTTGAGCATGAATATGATTTGATCATGTTTATTGCAATACGGTTATTCATTTAAGTAAGAGAATAAACTGTTATTCTGTTTACATGAATAAAACCTTATATGGTTACACACCCAATGAAAATGGTTCATGGGATCTCGATCGTAGTGATACACATATTCATAATATTGAAACCAAAAGATGCAAAGTTAATAATGATAGTGCAACTTATTTGTGGCAATCGCCGCTTAAGTCATATTGGTGTAAAGCGATAAAGAAACTCCATGCTGATGGGATTTTGGAATCACTTGATTATGAATCATTTGATGCTTGCGAACCGTGCCTTTTGGGCAAGATGACTAAAACTCCGTTCTCGGAACAATGGAACAAGCTACTGACTTATTGGAAATAATACATACCGATGTATGCAATCCAATGAGTGTTGATGCTCGTGGCAAGTATCGTTATTTTCTGACCTTCACAAGATGATTTGAGCAGATATGGGTATATCTACTTAATGAAACATAAGTCTGAAACATTTGAAAAGTTCAAAGAATTTCAGAGTGAAGTTGAAAATCATCGTAACAAGAAAATTAAGTTTCTACGATCTGATCGTGGAGGTGAATATTTGAGTTACGAGTTTGGTATACATTTGAAACAATGCGGAATAGTTTCGCAATTCATGCCACCTGGAACACCACATCATAATGGTGTGTCCGAACGTCATAACCGTACTTTATTGGATATAGTACAATCTATGATGTTTCTTACCGATTTACCAATATCATTTTGGGATCATGCATTAGAGACAGCTGCATTCACGTTAAATAGGGCACCATCTAAATCCGTTGGAGACACACTATACCGAACTGTGGTTTAGCAAGAAACCAAAGTTGTCGTTTCTTAAAGTTTGGGGCTGCGATGCTTATGTGAAAAAGTTTCATCCTGATAAGCTCAAACCCAAATCAGAGAAGTGCGTCTTCATAAAATACCCAAAGGAAACTGTTGGGTACACCTTCTATCACAGATCCTAAAGCAAGATTTTCGTTGTTGAAAATGGATCCTTTCTAGAGAAGGAGTTTCTCTCGGAAGAAGTGAGTGGGAGGAAAATAGAACTTGATGAGGTAATTGTACCTTCTCCTTATTGAAAGTAGTTCATCACGAAATTTGTTCTGTGACTACTACACCAATTAGTGAGGAAGCTAATGATGATGATCATGTAACTTCGGATCAAGTTACTACCGAATCTCGTAGGTAAACCAGAGTGAGATCCGCACTGAGTGGTACGGTAATCCTGTTCTGGAAGTCATGTAACTAGACCATGATGAACCTACGAACTATGAGGAAGCGATGATGAGCCCAGATTCCGCGAAATGGCTTGAGGCCATGAAATCTGAGATGAGATCCATGTATGAGAACAAAGTGTGGACTTTGGTGGAGTTGCTCGATGATCGGCAAGCCATAGAAAATAAATGGATCTTCAAGAGGAAGACGGACGCTGATAGTAGTGTTACTATCTACAAAGCTAGACTTGTCGAAAAAGGTTTTTGACAAAGTTCAAGATGTTGAATACAATGAGATTTTCTCACTCGTATCGATGCTTAAAAGTCTGTCCGAATCATGTTAGCAATTGCCGCATTTTATGAAATCTGGCAAATGGATAAACAAAACTGCATTCCTTAATGGAGTTATTAAAGAAGAGTTGTATGTGATGCAACCAAGAGGTTTTGTCGATCCTAAAGCTGTTAACAAAATGTGCATCTATGGACTGGTGCAAGCATCTCGAGTTGGAATATACGCTTTGATAAGTTGATCAAAGCATATAGTTTATACTGACTTGCAAAGAAGCCTGTATTTACTAGAAAGTGAGTGGGAGCACTACAAAGATTTCGATAAGTATATGTGAATGACATATTATAGATCAGAAATAATGTAGAATTATTCTGCAAAGCATAAAGGAGTGTTTGAAAGAAGTTTTTCAAAGAAAGACCTCGGTGAAGCTGCTTACATATTGAGCATCAAGATCTATAGAGATAGATCAAGACGCTTGATAAGTTTTTTCAATGAAGTACATACCTTGACAAGATTTTGAAGTAGTTCAAAATGGAACAGTCAAAGAAAGAGTTCTTGCCTGTGTTACAAGGTGTGAAATTGAGTAAGACTCAAAACCCGATCTCGGCATAAGATAGAAAGAGAATGAAAGTCATTCCCTATGCCTTGGCCATAGGTTCTATAAAGTATGCCATGCTGTATACCAGATCTATTGTATACCCCTGCACCGATTTTGGCAAGGAGTACAATAGTGATCTAGGAGTAGATCATCGACAGCGGTCAAAATTATCCTTAGTAGAATAAGGATATGTTTCTCGATTATGGAAGTGACAAAAGGTTCGCAGTAAGGGTTACGCCGATGCAAGTTTTGACACCGATCCGATGACTCTAAGTCTCGAACTAGATACATATTGAAAGTGGGAGCAATTAGCTAGAGTAGCTTCGCAGCGAGCATTGTAGACATAGAAAATTGCAAAATACATAACGGATCTGAATGTGAAAGACCCGTTGACTAAACTTCTCTCACGAGCAAAACATGATCATACCTTTGAACTCTTTGGGTGTTAGTCACATAGCGATGTGAACTAGATTATTGACTCTAGTAAACCCTTTGGGTGTTGGTCACATGACGATGTGAACTATGGGTGTTAATCATATCTGAGATATGATTATTGGTGTTCAATCACATGGCGATGTGAACTAGATTATTGACTCTAGTGCAAGTGGGAGACTGAAGGAAATATGCCCTAGAGGCAATAATAAAGTTATTATTTATTTCCTTATTTCATGATAAATGTTTATCATTCATGCTAGAATTGTATTAACCGGAAACATGATACATGTGTGAATGCATAGACAAACAATATGTCACTAGTATGCCTCTACTAGACTAGCTTGTTAATCAAAGATGGTTATGTTTCCTAACCATGAACAAAGAGTTGTTATTTGATTAATAAGGTCACATCATTAGTAGAATGATCTGATTGACATGACCCATTCCATGAGCTTAGCACACGATCGCTTAGTATGTTGCTACTGCTTTTATCCATGACATATACATGTTCCTGTAACTATGAGATTATGCAACCCCGCTTACGGAGGAACACTTTGGTGCTACCAAACGTCACAACGAATCGGGTGATTATAAAGGAGTACTACAGTGTCTCCAAAGGCGATGTTGGGTTGGCGATTTCGAGATTAGGTTTTGTCACTCCGATTGTCGGAGAGGTATCTCTGGCCCTCTCGGTAATGCACATCACTTAAGCCTTGCAAGCATTACAACTAATGAGTTAGTTGCGAGATGATGTATTACGGAACGAGTAAAGAGACTTGCCAATAACGAGATTGAACTAGGTATTGGATACCGACGATCGAATCTCGGGCAAGTAACATACCGATGACAAAGGGAACAACGTATGTTGTTATGCGGTCTGACCGATAAAGATCTTCGTAGAATATGTAGGAACCAATATGGGCATCCAGGTCCCGCTATTGGTTATTGACCGGAGACGTGTCTCGGTCATGTCTACATTGTTCTCGAACCGTAGGGTCCGCACGCTTAAGGTTCCGATGACATTTATATTATGAGTTTATGAGTTTTGATGTACCGAAGGAGTTCGGAGTCCCGGATGAGATCGGGGACATGACGAGGAGTCTCGAAATGGTCGAGACATAAAGATTGATATATTGGAAGCCTGTGTTTGGAGTTCGGAATGGTTCCGAGCGAAAACGGGAATTTACCGGAGTACCGGGAGGTTACCGGAACCCCCCGGGAGGTAAATGGGCCTCGATGGGCCTTAGTGGAAAGGAGAAGGGGCCGGCCCCCCTCTCTCTCTTTCCCCCCCTCCGGGAATCCTAGTCCAACTAGGATTGGGGGGGGGGAATCCTACTCCCAGAGGGAGTAGGACTCCCTGGCGCGCCTCCCCTTGGCCGCCGGCCCCCTCCCCCCTTGCTCCTTTATATACGGGGGCAGGGGGGCACCTTGGGACAGAGAAGTTGATCTTGAGATCGTTCCTTAGCCGTGTGCGGTGCCCCCCTCCACCATATTCCACCTCGGTTATACCGTCGCGAAGCTTAGGCGAAGCCCTGCGCCGGTGAAACATCAAGATCGCCACCACGCCGTCGTCTCGACGAAACTCTCCTCGACACTCGGCTGGATCGAGTACGAGGGACGCCATCGAGCTGTACGTGTGTCAAGAACTCGGGGCGCCGGAGTAACGGCGCCGGATCGGTCGGATCGCGAGGAGAACGTCGACTACTTCCTCTACGTTGTGATCGCTTCCGCTTCGGGTCTACAAGGGTATGTGGACAACACTCTCCCGTCTCGTTGCTATACATCACCATGATCTTGCGTGTGCGTAGGAAATTTTTTGAAATTACTACGTTCCCCATCACTACTTTGACTTGCTCAGGAGGTGTATAAGTTATAGTATTGCTTTTACGAACAACAGTTGAAGCTTTAGCATGATCCTTTACTCTAACAGGAAAAGGTGGTTTCTCAACATAAGAGGTGGGAACAATAGGATCATTATAAGTGACAGTCTCTTCTTCAACTTTAATAGGTGCAACTACTTTTACTTCTATGGGAGGATGATATTTAAACCACTTCTCCTTGGGGAGATCAACATAAGTAGAAAAAGATTCACAGAAAGAAGCTACTAAGTCAAGTCCATATTTAGTGCTAAACTTACGGAAAATATCGGTATCCATAAAAGATTTAACACAATCAAACTTAGGTGTCATACCTGACTCCTTACCTTCGTCGAGGTCCCAATCTTCGGAGTTGCGTTTAATTCTATCCAATAAATTCCATCTGAATTCAATAGTCTTCATCATAAAGGAGCCAGCACAAGAAGTATCGAGCATGGTTTGATTATTATGAGAAAGCCGAGCATAAAAACTTTGCATAATTATTTCTCTTGGAAGCTCATGATTGGGGCATGAATATAACATTGATTTAAGCCTCCCCCAAGCTTGAGCGATGCTTTCTCCTTCGCGAGGCCAAAAATTATATATATAATTGCGATCACGATGAACAGGATGCATAGGGTAATACTTTTGATGAAATTCCAATATCACTCTTTTATCGTTCCATGATCTCGTATCATCACATAGCCTATACCATGTCAATGCGTCTCCCTCCAAAGATAAAGGGAAAGCCTTCTTCTTAACAACATCATCGGGTATACCTGCAAGCTTAAATAATCCACAAATATCATCCACATAGCGTAGATGCTCGTCGGGATGCTTTGTTCCATCTCCGTAAAAGTATTAGCCAGCAGTTTTCCATAATACCAAGGAAATTCAAAAGGAGTTTCATTTTCAATAGGTTCAGTAGGTTGAGGAGCAACTCTTTGTTTCATCGGACGGGTGAAGATACCCGAAAAAGCCCCTCGAGATTCACTTTCCATAGTAACAAGTGATGAAAATTTCAGCACACTATATAAATTTTTCCTTACCAAATTCCACTTACCAAAGGCGCTACACTCCCCGGCAACGGTGCCAGAAAAGAGTCTTGATGACCCACAAGTATAGGGGATCTATCATAGTCCTTTCGATAAGTAAGAGTGTCGAACCCAACGAGGAGCAGAAGGAAATGATAAGCAGTCTTCAGCAAGGTATTCTCTGCAAGTACTGAAATAAGTGGTAACAGATAGTTTTGTGATAAGATAAATTGTAACGAGCAACAAGTAACAAAAGTAAATAAGGTGCAGCAAGGTTGGCCAATCCTTTTTGTAGCAAAGGACAAGCCTGGACAAACTCTTATAATAGGAAAAGCGCTCCCGAGGACACATGGGAATATCGTCAAGCTAGTTTTCATCACGCTCATATGATTCGCGTTCGGTACTTTGATAATTTGATATGTGGGTGGACCGGTGCTTGGGTGCTGTTCTTACTTGAACAAGCATCGCACTTATGATTAACCTCTATTGCAAGCATCCGCAACTACAACAAATGTATTAAGGTAAACCTAACCATAGCATGAAACATATGGATCCAAATCAGCCCCTTACGAAGCAACGCATAAACTAGGGTTCAAGCTTCTGTCACTCTAGCAACCCATCATCTACTTATTACTTCCCAATGCCTTCCTCTAGGCCCAAATAATGGTGAAGTGTTATGTAGTCGACGTTCACATAACACCAACAGAGGTTAGACAACATACATCTTATCAAAATATCAAACGAATACCAAATTCACATGACTACTAATAGCAAGACTTCTCCCTTGTCCTCAGGAACAAACGTAACTACTCACAAAGCACATTCATGTTCATAATCAGAGGGGATATAATGTGCATAAAGGATATGAACATATGATCTTCCACCAAATAAACCAACTAGCATCAACTACAAGGAGTAATCAACACTACTAGCAACCTACTAGCACCAATCCCGGACTTGGAGACAAGAATTGGATACAAGAGATGAACTAGGGTTTGGAGATGAGATGGTGCTGGTGAAGATGTTGATGGAGATTGCCCTCTCCCGATGAGAGGAGCGTTGGTGATGACGATGGTGATGATTTCCCCCTCCCGGAGGGAAGTGTCCCCGGCAGAACAGCTCTGCCGGAGCCCTAGATTGGTTCCGCCAAGGTTCCGCCTCGTGGCGACGGAGTCTCGTCCCGAAAGGTTGCTTATTAATTTTTTCTCATCGAAAGACTTCATATAGGAGAAGATGGGCGTCAGAGAGCCACCAGGGGGCCCACGAGGTAGGGGGCAGGGGCGCGCCCCCACCCTCGTGAGCAGGGTGTGGGCCACCTGGCCTTCATCTTTGGCGACGATTTTTCTTTATTTATTTTAAGATATTCCGTGGAGTTTCAGGACTTTTGAAGTTGCACAGAATAAGTCTCCAATATTTGCTCCTTTTCCCGGCATTCCCCCTCTTCATGGTAAACCTTGTAAAATAAGAGAGAATGTCCATAAGTATTGTGACATATCGTGAAATAACAACCCATAATGCGATAAATATCGATATAAAAGCATGATGCAAAATGGACGTATCACGGTGCATTGCGGTATAATATTAGACGAGATGACCCTGGTGATACTATCATAGCCAAATCAATGAGAGATTGATTGAGTGTTGGGAGACTATCTTTTTAAGCACAAGAGCAAGGAGTTCATCATCGACTACACATCTATTACCTTTTCGAGAGTGGTGTCTCCTAGATTGGTTAGGTGTCACTTGGGACCCTCCAATATCTTGTGCAGTTGAATCAAGGAGTTTGTAAGGGCAAGGAGATCGCCTAGTTCGTGAAGATCTATCACGAGTGAGGCTAGTACTTCAAGGACGTAAGCCATGATGGAATAGACAAGGCTACTTCTTCGTGGACCCTTCGTGGGTGGAGCCCTCTGTGGACTCGCACAACCATTACCCTCCATGGGTTAAAGTCTCCATCAAGGTGGACGTACGATAGCACCACCTATCGGACCCATGCCAAAAATCGCCATGTCTTCATTGCGTTTGATTTCTCCGATCCCTTCTTTACGTTCATATGCAAAGTCCTTACTTTCCGTTGCTCAACTCTTAGACTTGCATGTGTAGGGTGTTCTTGACTTGCTATAATTACTAAAACTTTCCTACAACTAAAATTGGGAAAAGGATAAGTTTTTATTTGGTCAAGTAGTCTAATCACCCTACCCTCTCTAGACACACTAATAGAAAAAAGGGCTATCGTTCGGGCCTGGCCAGCCCACTAGTCCCGGTTCTTCACGACCGGGACCCATGGGGGGTATTAGACCTGGTTCCTTTTTGTGATTAAGCTTACTAGATAAAATTGCTATGTTCCTTTTTGCTACCGTTTGATAAATGAAGTTGCTAATGTTTTATATGTTATTTACTATTTTGTAAATCTTTAAATAACAAAAATTGTGGTTTGCTAATTTATTTGTTTATCTATCCCCCACCCCACCCCGACCACCCAGAGAAAATGTTAGAGGAGGAAAAAATCTAGCGCATGTTGAACCAATATCATGTAAATTAAGAATCACTAGGTGCTTTGTGGGGCATGTTGGACCCATATCCCTTTGTGCCCCCTACCCCTTTGCTGCTGTGACTTACTCTTCATGTAAAACTTACCCATGTTGTTGCATGTGTTTTTAATACAAAAGGAATATATATTTCACTCTTTAAGAAAATGAGTGTCCAACTGATAGACTAGTACATTCCTCTTCCTTAAAAATATGACGTTTGATAAGTTATGTTTAGTGTTGAATAAATAACAATGAAAATTGACATGTTTACATACTAATTTTATGATGAATGTATCATGTATCTCTAACATTATGTCTCTAAAACATCTTGGGTGCCGGCGATAAGGCACCGTCGCCGAAGTACACATCTGACTCAGGCGTGATGCAGAAAGCGCCTCTGATAGCATCTTTTCAAGATGGGTTTGCTAAAGAGTCTCCACCACGAATATAAACCAAATCCACGACAAGCCCCTGGCCCATAGGTAGTAACTATTAAGCGCGACAGATAGCTTCTTGTGTAATTGCGCGGGCAGTGGCCCCGGGTATTTGGTTCGCTATACCTCAGGGCAGACACAAGCATATAATGGAAGGCGATATGGTCCACGGGACGATCTTAAAGATACAGAGTGTGTCAATTGTCTTGCCTCCGGTTAAGCACTTATAGAAAAATACATGCTATAGAAATATCAATAAAAATAACAACAATAGTATACATATTATCCAGATGTGATTGGCTTTTTTTATGTCCATATTTAATTGTCAAAGTAATTTGTCAGATATTTTCTCTAGCCTCGCTGACTTTTCAAAGTCTTTGTAGTTATACGAACAAACAATCATCAACATCAGTTCACCTCACCTCACAGCTATAGGTCCGCATAAAACCTTCAAAATTAAACTCGAGTAACATCTTACTAAAATTGTACACACACACCACAATTAAGTGTCGACAATGTGCAATTTTTTGTGACTAAAACTCACGGAAACGCTATATCTATATCGTCTTTTAGTACCATGGATATCTTTATCTACATAGTGAATTAAATGTGTGTACTCTTCACGTACGTACAACTGCATCCAACGGTGCAGGTGTATAATCACTCACTCTTGTACTAGCTGTCCAACACTAGCTAGTGTATGGAGATGAAAATGGCCTTGTACGTACCACGCCACGGTGGGGCTGTGATGGTTATGGTGGGGGTGAAGGACCATCCGTTGCATGTTACCCCAAACACCAAAGGAGGGTTGTGTGACCTGTAATATTGGAGGGTTGGCTTGGGTTGGGACCGGGGGCTTGCAACACGTTGCACGCTATTTCCTCGGTACCCTGTCAAAGAAATTTGCTAATTAAACTTAATAAGTAAACTTGTTATGGATAAACTTGCTACTTCCTTCGTGTCTGTGCATAGGACATGCACGTAGTTCTAGGCCGTTAAGTTAACTAGCTAAATATACATTATATGTAATAAAAATATATATTTATTCCTAAGCATGCGTGACGCGGAACGTGCCCCGGAATGCATCTATCCAAGAAATGTTTGCTACCGAGTCCCACCGCCTATTGGCACATATAATTTGAGATGTATCATGTTGCCTGAACATTATGTTTGTAAAACATCTTGAGTGCCGGTGAAGAGACCTCGTGCAAAAGTGCATTATTCTTGAGTCATGCATGATGCGGAAAAGCGCCTCGGAATGCATCTATCCAAGATATGTTTGGCAAGTCTCTAGCCCACAGGCAATAACATTTAAGTGCGGAAGATAGCCTCTCGTGTCATTGTGATACAAGCGTTTAATATGGAAGGGGCTATAAGCCACGATACATGGTTAAAGATCCAGAAGAAAAAAATGCCCCCCCCCCACGCACACACACACCACCAAAAAACAACGCACATGCTATAGCCTCACTTACGTTTCAAAGTCTCCGTAGCTATGCCATCAACCAATCATCGACATCAATTCACCTCACCCCACAGGTCCGCATAATATGTACAACCTAGCTTCAAACTCCAAACCGGCCGAGGAACATTTTATTAGTACTATATGCACTGCAATTGTATAGTGTCGGCAATATGCATTTTTTTTTCTGGTGACGAAATTTCACCAGAATTCCAAAAAAGGCAATATGTATTTTTTGGTGACTATTCTTTCTGGAAAATTAGCTATATATTTATAGCTAATTTGGTGGTTTGAGGAGGTGGTACCGTGTGCGTGCAGGTGTACAATTAATCACTCGTTCCTGTACCGTACTAGCTGTCCAACACTCGCCAGTGTATGGAGATGAGATGAAAACGGTGTGGTACGTACCACGCCACGGTGGGCCTCTAGTGGCTGTGATGGACCATGCGATTTATATTTTTGGCGGATGTGGTTGGCTATTTCTATGTCCATATTTGATTGTCTAAATAATTTGTAAGATATTTTCTCTAGCCCCGCTTACCCTCTTCAAAGTCTTCGTAGTTATACCAACAACCAATCATCAACATCAGTGCACCTTACCCCATAGCTCGAGCAATATCTTCAAACTTAAACTCGAGCAATATCTTACTGAAATTGTATGTACACACCGCAATTCTAGTGTCGGCAATGTGCTTTTTGTGTGTGACTAAAACCTCTAGAAACATTATATCTATAGGGTATTTTAGTACTACGGATAACTATATTTAAATAGTTAATTAAATGTGTGTACTCCCCCACATACGTACAACTACATGCATCTGTATAATCACTCACTCTTGTATTAGTTTCCCAACAGTAGCAAGTAGTATATGGAGATGAAGATGGTGTTGTAGGTACCAGGCCACGGTGGGGCTATGATGGTTATGGTGATGGTGAAGGACCATGCGTTGCATGTTACCCCAAACTCCAAAGAAGGGTTGTGTGACCTGTGATATTGGGGGTTGTGTTGGATTGGGTTGGGACCAGGGGCATGCAGCACATTGCGCAACACCTCCTCGCTACCTCGCCAATTTACTAAGTTAACTTGTTATGGATAAACTTGCTAAGCTTTTTGTTGCTATTTGGTCAGATTAATCTTGCCAAATAAGTTTAATGATTAAACTTGCCAAATAAACATTTCTGTTAGACCCAATGAATTAAGTTGTTGTGTTGCTATTTGCTTATCTTTAATCAGTAAAGTCAATATTATTTTAGTTGCTACTTCTACGTTTGATGAGTTATGTCCATTGTTGAACAACAACAACAACAACAATAACAAAGTCTTTAGTTCCAAACAAGTTGGAGTAGGCTAGAGGTGAAACTCATAAGATCTCGCGACCAACTCATGGTTCGGGCACATGGATAGCAAGCTTTCACACAACCCTGTCCATAGCTAGTTCTTTGGTGATACTCCAATCCTTCAGACCTCTCTTTACAGACTCCTTCCATGTCAAATTCGGTCTACCCCGTCCTCTCTTGACATTCTTCGCACGCTTTAGCTGTCCGCTATGCACCGGAGCTTCTGGAGGGCCTCGCTGAATATGCCCAAACCATTTCAGACGATGTTGAACAAGCTTTTCTTCAATTGGAGCTACCCCAACTTGATCTCGCATATCATCATTCGGGACTTGATCCTTCCTCGTGTGGCCACACATCCATCTCAAAATACGCATGATGAGTTATGTCCAGTGTTGAATGAATACAAATTAAATTGGCATGTTTACCTACTAATTCTTATGATATACATATCATGTCGTTTAGCATTGTGTTTGTAAAACATCTTATTTGCAAGTGAGGAGACTCTGTCGCAGAAGTTCACAATTCCGAGTCTAGCGTGATACAGAAAGCGCCTCGGAAGGCATCTATCCAAGATGGTTTTGCTAAAGTGGCTCGCTACGAATAGACATCAAATCCGAGACAAGCCTTGGCCCATGGGTAGTAACTTCTAAGCGCGAGAAAAATCCTCTAGAGTAATTGCGGAGGCCATGACCTTAAATGATTTGGCTTGCTATATCTTATGCCCTATACAAATGTATAATTGAAGGGGCTATAGGCTATGGGACATGGGACATGCTTAAAGATACCGAGCGTGTCGATTGTCATGCCACCGAAAATGTGTGACCGTGGGAAATTGAATTATATAAAAAAAAGTACTTGCTCGAGAAATTTCAACAAATAATTAACGCTTATGCTACATCTAGATGGAGCAATGAGATACCTACGAAGGAGTTTACGTAATTTTTACATGATTATCCGGATGGCAAGTTATGATTGGGGTCAGGTAGAAGGACGGCCCACCCTAGTTAAATTCCGCGGGGTGTTAGTGTGAGAAGGTTACGTAGAACTTGCGCAAGTCTTTGTAAGAGCATGGTTAATAGTATAGCACCGCTTTGGCTATAAGCATCATCTTATGTCATCTACAAACCCATCTTATAAGCCAACATGTATAATAGTGGATCAAAAGTGTACTACTTTTTTATTATGTCTTCCACCTTTCATTCTCACAAAGTCTTGCAGAAAGACGTCTTTGAGATTTCTTTTCTTCACGAAGAGCCATTACCTTCTCTCTCTCTTCTCTTTCCTCCAACTAAGCACAAATATACTAGTTTATTCCTTATAGCCCGCTGAGTCAGCTCTATTGTACTTGCTCTAACCGCGGGATTATTATTGATCCAGATATAATTGTCTTATATTTCTAAATAAATACTGAATTGTCACACGTTTTCTCTTGGATCGCTTACTTTTGAAAGTCGTCCTTGCGGCTAGTTATGGAAGCAACCAATCATGGATGTCAGTTCAGCTCACGTCACCCGGCCCATAGGTCCACACACAACCCTATTTATTTATAATCTAATAAAACCAAACACCATTTCACTAACTAAATTGTGCGTGCGTGCATGCTGCAATTCTAGCTAGCTAGTGTCGGTGATGTAGATTTTATTTTTTCGGTGACCTACTAAATCCCCGGAAACCTTATGTCTATATCTAGTTTAAGAGGTTAACTAAATGTGTGTGTGTGTGTGTGTGTGTGTGTGTGTGTGTGTGTATATGCTCTCTACATGCATTGGTAGCATTTGGTGGTTGGAGGATGTGGTACGGTGTGCGTGCGTGCAGGCGTACACTAGAATGAGTCACTCGCTCGCTCTTGTACTGTACTAGCTGTCCAACACTAGCTAGTGGCTAGCTAGTGTATGTATGGAGATGAGATGAAAACGGCGTTGGTTGTACGTACGTACCACGCCACACCACGGTGGGGCTGGATGTAGTGGCTGTGATGGAAGGACCATGCGAGATGCGATGCGTTGCGTTGCGTTGCGTTGCATGTTACCCCGTAGCTCCAAAGAGGGTTGTGTGACCTGTGAATCACCTTCATCTTGCAATTGGGGTTGGGGGTTGGGGTTGGGACCGGCCGGGGCGAGCAGCACGTTCTCTCTACCTCGCCGGCTGTCCGTCAGGACCCACCGCACAGCTGTTCTAGTGTGGCCTTGTCCCTCCCCTCTCTCCCATCTCCCACGATCCAATCCACATCCGATCCAGCAAAAAAAAGCTCTTTTCCTAGCCTCCACTCTTTTTTTATGCCCCATCGGATCCCAGCAACGGACGGCGTAGATCGCTCCTACGTTTCGTAGATCGTCGTCGTCTCCCTCCCGGCGTCAAAACCAGTGAGCAGTAGAGTTACTGTGGGTGTCGTCGAGTAGAAGACGACGACGACGATGGGTGAAAGAAAAGAAGAAGGCCATGGATGGTAGGGTAGGGTAACCTTCCCTTCCTGACAGCGCGGCGCCCATCTGTCCCTCTCCTCGTCTCCCCCACATCATCTTCTCCGGACGGACGGACGCCATTTCTACCTCCCCAACCCCCCATCCATCCATCCATCCCCACGGCACACTTCACAATTCACACCCTCCACCGCCATTTTTATACTACTATTTAGTGCAGACCTCCCTCCCAGCTGCTACAGTCCTACTCCTACTATTCATCCATCCGTCTCGCTAGCTAGTACCTTCTCCTTCTTCTTCTTCTCTCTCTCTCTCCAGCCTAGCCTAGCTGGTACTTATCTCACTCCCACTCCTCGCAATATCTTCTTCTTCTTCCTCCTCCTCCTCAATTTCCCCTTCTCTCCCCCCTTTTCCTCACCTCTTTCCAGGTCTGCCGGCCGGCGCGCGCGTTTCCACTAGCGGAGCCTCTTCATGCATGCACTGCTCATGGCTCCGCGCCCTCACCCGTCCGCCTCACTCCCACAGTAGCCGCCGCCTAACCACAACTCACCAGTGAGGAGCTACCCCAAGAATAATTCCGGCTCAATTCCCCTCCGCGGCGAGCGAGGGCCGGAGCCATGCAGCAGCCGGCCGACATGCCGCCCTTCTCCCCGCCCGGCTGGCGCGGGCCCGCCGGGGCGCCCTCCCCCATCAGCAGCCGCCCGCCCGCGCCGGCCCCGGTGCCAGGACAGCAACACCAGCACCAGCAGCAACAGCAACAGATGGACGAGCAGCACGGTGGGGCCGCGGTGAGCGGGTCGGGCTCCGGGAGCGTGGACGGCGGCGAGGAGGGCGAGCGCGGGGGGTCGTCGTCGGCGGCGGGCGGCAACCGGTGGCCGCGGCAGGAGACGCTGGCGCTGCTCAAGATCCGTTCCGAGATGGACGCCGCCTTCCGGGAGGCCGCCCTCAAGGGCCCGCTCTGGGAGCAAGTCTCCAGGTAACTCGCAGAATTCAACCTCCAATTTAGCAATTCCACTTCTTCACGCTTCATCTTCAACCAAGCTAGATCGACGTCCCGATCCATCATACATGTCTCAATTGTTTGTTGCATGAGGAAAATTTCACTGTCCAATTGGGATGGATGGATGGATGTGATGTGTGATGTGATAATTGATCGAGATGCGGTTCATGTGGCTCACATGCTCTCGCCAAGAACTGTCTGCCTGCCCACGACCACCAGCACACATGATTCAAGATGGATGGATCGATTTTTTCCCAATTTAAAACCATACGCACATCGCTCTCCTCCTCCACTTTTCCCTTTCTTTTTCCTCGGATTTGCGCCCGTCAGATCCAGTTCAGGAGGCATCAATCCTAATCCCAATTCCCCAATTGTTTATCCTTCCATCTGCGTCCTGAATTTGGGGCTTTTCCTCGCACCTAATCGGGCTAAAAAACTGCGCCTTTTCCGCGAGAGCAACATGCGCGCGCGCTCGCACGTATGCAATTGTGAATTGTGATCGATCGACGGTGATGGTTATGATAGGATGAATCATCATGCAAAAGTGAAGTGAGCCCGTGTGAGTGATGATGGAGGTTAATTAACTGTTGTTTGTGTTCATCAATGGTGCGTACGTGCAGGCGGCTGGCGGAGATGGGGCACACGAGGAGCGCCAAGAAGTGCCGCGAGAAGTTCGAGAACGTCGACAAGTACTACCGCCGCACCAAGGACGGCCGCACCGGCCGCGGCGACGGCAAGGCCTACCGCTTCTTCACCGAGCTCGAGGCGCTCCACGGCGCCTCCGCATCGCACCACCCGCCGCCGGCTCATACGGCCGTGGCGCCACCGTCCGCCCCAGCCGCGAGCACAATTGGCGCGTACTCCGGCGTGCCCTCGGCGCCGCGCGTCCTGCAGGCCGAGCCGTCTCCGCCGCCCCTTCTCCTAGCGCATCAGCCGGCTCATCCGGTGCCTACGGAGGCGGCTGCATTCCTGACGACAACGACGGCCGTGGGCGACGCGGCGAGCTTCTCTGATGGCTCGGACGGGGAGGACACGGACGAGACGGCCGACGGCGGCAAGCGCAAGCGGCGGGGCGGGAGCGGGAGCTGGGGCCATGGCGGCAAGGCCATGCGGTTCTTCGAGGGGCTGATGCGGCAGGTGATGGAGCGGCAGGAGGCCATGCAGAGCCGCCTCCTGGAGGCCATCGAGCGGCGCGACCAGGACCGCATGATCCGCGAGGAGGCCTGGCGCCGGCAGGAGGTGGCGCGCCTCGCCCGCGAGCAGGACGCGCTCGCGCAGGAGCGCGCCGTGGCCGCTTCCCGCGACGCCGCCGTCGTCTCCTTCATCCAGAGGATCACCGGGCAGATCGTCCCCGTGCACGCGCCGCCATCATCCTTCCCCGCAAAGCCGGCCGCCACAGTCACCTCGGTCAAGCCGCCGCCGCTGCAGCCGACACCGGTCGCCTCCGCTGCGCCGGCACCTCCGACGCCACGGCCGCCGGTTCAGGCGCAGCCGAACGTGACTACGCCAATGAGAACACAACCGCAGACGCCGCCTGGGCCACAACAGCACGCAACGCCGACGGCGACAGAGCCACAGCCACAGACGCCGCAGCCGCAGCACCAACAGAGCAAGGAGGTGGTCGTCGTCCACGCGCCGGAGCAGCCGCCGGTGGACATGGCCGGCGGCGCGTCGCCGTCTCGGTGGCCGAAGGCGGAGGTGCACGCGCTGATCCAGCTGCGGACGGAGATGGAGACGCGGTACCAGGACACGGCGCCCAAGGGCCCGCTGTGGGAGGACATCTCGGTGGGGATGCGGCGGCTGGGCTACAACCGGAGCTCCAAGAGGTGCAAGGAGAAGTGGGAGAACATCAACAAGTACTTCAAGAAGGTCAAGGAGAGCAGCCGGAAGCGCCCCGAGGACTCCAAGACCTGCCCCTACTTCCACCAGCTCGACGCGCTCTACCGCACCAAGGCGCTCGCCTCCTCCTCTTCCCCCGTCGTCCATGCGCCGGCGCTGGCACCGGCTCGCGCGGAGGCCGCGCCGGTCACCGTGCTCTCGCCGGTGCCGCTGTCTTCCCAGACGCCGTCACCTGCGGCGCAGCACGTCGAGCATGGGGCCAAGAACATGATCACCAACGGCAACGGCAACGGGAACGGCGCGGCCATGCATGTGAAGGCGAGCAACGGCGCCGGTGCTGCGGTGATGTTCCCATCCCCCGTCCAAGCCGCCGGCAACGGTGGCAACAACGGCACGGCGTCGAACAAACTGGTACGTAATTCTCGGCCATGCACATACAAATTCTCGTTACGATCCGTTCTGATCGATGCTATGGATAAAATGTATCTTGAAGGAGCTGAAGCAAGAAGGCATAGCGAAGGAAACGGCGGTGGTGCCGCCGGCCGTAGCCATGAACCACAGCTACGGGCGCAACGACAGGAGGGACGTCTACGACCTGGACAGCGACAGCATCGACGAGGACGAGGAGGACGACTTCGACGACGACGACGATGACGAGGAAGACGACGACGGCCGCAACATCAACATGCCGCCGGCGCAGTACGACGCCCACTTCCTCCAAAGGCAGCATCAGCAGCAACAACATCAGAACCACAACCACAACCACAACATCGTCCGGCCCAACGCGGCGAACGGCAGCGGCAACCCGCCGGCGGGCACCGCGGCGCCTACATCTGCCCCGGCGACAAGCGGGACGCCATTCCTGGCCATGGTCCAGTGACGGTCGAGCAAGACGACGACGACGACGACGCTAGCGCTACAAACCAAGAAAGCCCAGGTGGTACCGATCTCGATCCCTCATGTGCCCATACGGATCTACATCTCCACATGCATGCCCACTTGGTGTCTTGATCGATACCCCCTGCCTGCCGGCGCTAGCTAGGTAAAAAACCTTCCTAAACCAACACAGATCGAGTTTTTACTTCTGCTCCTTCCAATCCAATCCAATCCAACAACCCTAAATTATTTCCATTATTATTGTTATTATTATTCCTGGTGCACATATATATATGGGCGGCGTATACATGATGTACATGTCACACATCTTCACCACACTGTACGTAGAGGCATGGTAAATTAAAAAGGCGTGGGAATTTCTTCTTTTTTATTTACTTTGAGGATACATTTGGAGTTACCATTTTTGTCTAAAAGAAGTTACTGTCCAGCATGTAAGAATTTTGTGCTCTTGTTAAATGTTAATGACTGTCAAGAACTTTACACTTGGTAAATGTGAGACTTGTTCTACTTATATATTTGTCCCAATTCATGCAT
The DNA here is from genome assembly GCA_021437245.1 of Aegilops speltoides. Classification (NCBI taxonomy): domain Eukaryota; kingdom Viridiplantae; phylum Streptophyta; class Magnoliopsida; order Poales; family Poaceae; genus Aegilops; species Aegilops speltoides. The sequence continues at coordinate 496,961,231 of CM038144.1, read as the reverse complement.
GCATCAACGTATCAGGGGCTGCTTCTTCATCTGTGGAATGTGTCTGGCACTGGCAGTCGATCGGTTTTTAAAATGCTTGGGGGTACCTGGCACTTGGGTGTCAGGTGGTACTTAAAATGTGTGAGATGCTGGATAGTTGCAGTAGAATATGTGGCTTGAACTGTGTTTATTCTCTAGGATCCAAAGTTTACACACTAGTTTATTTGTGAGGATCCTCTTTTGGTTGAGCAAGTTGGGCTCATTAGCCATCACTATTGGTAGTACTATTAGATTATTATAACCTACCCTAACCATTGGATTGATGGTACATATACATGACCTGACGGCATGCATGGATGCTTGTTCGACAACTGAACATGGAAGCAAGGAGTAGTTGCATTAAAGATACGGCGAGATGGATCAAAATTAAGTATTCGTCCCATCATGCTTTTCGGTGCGCCTGAACGGTTAGTTAGGTGGGCTGCTTGAATTAATTCAACAAGTGTCTATTGGTTAGTGGACTTTTCTTTTCAAGAGTATGTAAATTCCATATGATGTGTTTATGAAAGACAGAAATGCGTTACTGAACAAGAATAGCAGGAAACTAGTCAGACTAAATATGTTTCCATCACATAGCGCTTTCCAATACAAAATGAGTCTACAAGACAATAAATGAACATGTGTATGTTACTACACATATAACACTTCCCACTATAAGGGTAGTAACATAGAGTAGTAACGTATGCATGTTACTACTCTAAGTTACTCCCCACTATCACCAGCCTAAGAGCATTTCCAACAGAAGTTGTAAAATAAGGCAGAACCACTTTTTACATCACAAGGAGGCAAAAACACTGCTCCAATAGGTGCCTACTTGCAACAAAAAAAAAATTGCTCCAAATTTACAACACCTACACCAATGCTTGAAAGAAAGCATAAGGAAGCATCAAATCAGTATGGTGCATTGGCAAAGCCAGTAAGAAGGGAATCCAATGTAGATAGGGACTCCCACTGTAGATTTGGTTTTATACCTGAAAGTGTTTCAAATTTGCAACGCTTGGCCGGCTGGAGCAAATTTTGCAACATCACTCTGATGCTTTAACAGGTGCCCTAAAATTGGGCACCCACAGGAAGACAACGTACCTCGATAAGTTGGTATTCTATGGGTGCAGTTTTCTTTGGAAATACTTGATTTTTTTTTTTCAAACGGTTCAGAAATAGACATTACCTTCAATTTTATTAGAAAATGGTCCGAAGATAAATTCAGATTCCATGATAAAAAACATTTGTCCAATCCAGTGGCCAGTTGGATCTGTAGAAAAGTCAATTCCGGCGGGAGGGTGGTGGGTGCGCTTGCATGCATGCACGTAGCCCTGGATGGAAGGAAGATGCCTCGACGTCTGAGCCAGATTTGGCTGCAACGCCCACGCAGGATTTCAGTTTAGCTGCTGTCAGTGCCGTATGCGTCAGGCTTTGTCGTGGTGGGAGCACAGTACAGTAGGTTCTATCCCTTGCCACGTAATGTAATGTACGTACGCTCACGAGTCACGAGAGCTTGGCTGCACGTAGACAAATACGCCGGCCTACGTATGTAGGCCGCCGCTTGGACGTACGTACGTGTCCGAATCTGACGCCGCTACTATTACTTTTTACTGGTACCCTTTTTGTTGAGGAAAAAAGATATACTGTGTAGTATGTGTCATGTAATAACCTTTTGCTCTTTGTAAACTGCTGTTAAATGGTAATGCAAAAATGTTAGACGTACGGCCTTTTACAGGCTCTTACAGGCTCCTTCCAATGATCTAAACATGCCCCCCCCCCCCTCTGATTTTCAGGGGGTGGGCCGATTCCCCCAACTGACGTCCAATTATAAAACACCACATTGGATCACCGTACGTGTAGCTTTACTCATGCTAATGACTGTTCAGAACTGTACACAATTGGTAACTTGGTTAATGTGAAACTTGTCTTTTTTCTGAAACTACAATGTGAAACTTGTTCTATATATTACAATTGATAGATGCGTCTTCATCTGTTATGTGGAATGTACCTGGCTGGCAGGCACTTATTAAACAGCTTGGTGTACCTACCACTTGGCTGTCTGCTAGCAGTAGAGTACTCCCTCCTTTTCAGTTTATAAGGCTTATTTCAACTTTTTTGTTTTTCCAATTTATAGGGCTCATCTCCATCTCATTTTTAGTTTCCAATGCACATTAAATCTTTGCATGCAAGAATTAAAGAGGAACACACAAATGCATGTAATGTTCCTACTCATCTAGTGGCCAAGCATGCATGTACTGCAATTAATTCAAATTAATGCATGAGTTTAACCGGGGTAGTTTTGTAAAGTACGAGATACATTCCTCCACTCACAAAATGCCTTGGTTGATGAGATTTGAGCCTTATAAACCGGAAATGAGGAAGTAGTTAATATGTATGAGATGTTGGGTACTCCCTCTCTCTCAGTTTACAACGCCTATATAAACTTCAGATGTTCTATTTTCAAAAGATATAATTTTTGTATTATATAGTTTATATTAAGGTGATCAAATTGGCAACCTAGGTATACGCATAGGACTTGTAAACTGAGATGGAGGAAGTGGTTGCACTAGAATATACGCCTTGAACTGTGTTTATTATCTAGGTTCATAGACTAGTTTATACTAGTGACGTTCTTCTTTGGGTTAGACTTAGAGCAAGTAGGTCACATGAGCCATCACTCTTCATACTTTCTTTAAGAGGTAAATACACCCGTGGTGCTTCAACTTGCCATGGATGTTCAGTTTAGTGCCTGAACTTAAAAAATACGTTGAACTGGTTCTAAAACTTGACACGAACGTGCAAATACGGTGCTAATCACATCCTGGCAGTGTGCCAGTCAGTACCTTAGACAAAAATAATATGAAAAATGTGTTTGACAGGAATTGAACCAATAGCCAGACACTGGCGGGCTGCCCGTGCTAGCCACCACACAGAAGAAGCTTTAACATCTTGGTGGCCCCTAAATCTTCTTGTAGATAAGCTAGAACTCATGTGTATAAATGGGCTGTAGCCAGTGGACCATTTTGCACACGTTATTTTTTGAAAATATGTAAAATGTGCGTAAATAATAATCATAATAATAAAAGTAGGATTCAATATTCATGTGCGAATATCCATGTGCACACAAAGTAATTAAGTATGGTATACCGTATGTAATAAAATAACTTACTAAAAACTATCGGGCAATATTTAGAAATATTAAGTTATTATTTAGAAAATAATATTTTCAGAAAATAATTATTATTTATAACATATATTTCATATGTTACTATTTACAAACATTTTAAAGCACTCATGGGTTATATTTAAAACAGTATTTTTATAATAATATGTTAATATTTCTAAATTACAGACAAATTTTAAGTAAGTTATTTTATTACATACCTCTCTATATTTATTTTGTGTGCACAAGAAATTAGTGTATCATGAAGTAATTATTAATAACACATGAATATTCAAATCTAACTTTTATTATTATGATTATTGTTAACATACGTTTTACATTAAAAAAATAACCTGTGGAAAATGGGCCACAGACTGCAACCCATTTATGTATACAATAGTTTTCAATTCAATTACATTGACTATGAGAGTCTGATGTTGACATAAAAACATGTTTGGTGGAATGGTGAGCGCATATATTTCCCAAGCGTCAGGTCGCATATTCGATGCTTGACCAGTATATTTTTATGTTAATTTTCTTACTAATTACTGACAGGCAGGCCCACTAGTCATAGAGTCATATATAGTACTCAAGTAATTCTGCTTCGTACCTACAAGTGGGCCCCACGCCATGTCAGTGCCACGTCGACGCACTTTAGGTCTATGAGTATGATTAGCACCGTATTTGCATGTTCGTGTCAACTTATAGAACCAGTTCAACGTATTTTTCAAGTTCAGGCACTAAAGTGAACATCGATGACAAGTTCAAGCACCATCGGTGTGCTTACCTCTTTCTTTAACCTCGCTCGCTATTGATGCTCACATGACGTGATGTGACGGAGTAGTAGCATTAACGAGGGTGAGGGGTAGCAAAATCAGTTACTCGTCTCATCATGGTCTTTGGAACGTAGCTTTTTCATATTCCTTCCTTCCATCCTTATTAGTTGGCACTCAAATGAATGAATGTATCTTGCATTTAAATATGTCTCTCACTTTTTTTTTTTGAAAAGGTGGAAATTAAAACCCTCGGCCTCTGCATTAAAATATGTCTACATACATCTGTTTAAGCGACTAGTATTATAAAATTAAAGTGGGGTAGTACGAGTTTAAAGTAGGAGTAGCATTTTCGGTGGTGGAATGGCTAGATGGGATATGCAGCTTCAGTTGATTATTTTTTTTTGAGACAAACTCGCAAAACCTTTATTATCCCATCACAATGTTTACAGGGACGAAAGAAAGATTTTCGGGTTGTCCTAGCCAAACATGACGGCCAACCTGGAGAGTAAGTACAGTTTCGGCGGATGGATGGATGCATTGGTTACCGTTGGCCAGCTTAGAAGTGTACTAGTACTAGAAAAGTCAATTTTTTTTTTGAGCATCAGTACAGACACAAGCACTCATATACACGCGCATACACTCATCCCTATGAACGCACACACGCACACCCTACCCCTATGAGCACCTCCGGAGACCGAGCCAGATATCATCTTGAGATTTACGAAGTCATCAGAGCGCCTCGTCGTCGACGGAACGTCTCCTCCCACTCGAAAGCGATCGCGAAATCTCGAAATAAATTCGGGAATAATGTGAAGCACTGGATTTGAACCCGGTGGGTTGGGATACCATCGTCTCACTCTAACCAACTCAACCACAGGTTGAGTGATGGATGCATCGGTTAGTGTGGGCCAGTTTAGATGTGTAGAAAAGTCAATTCTTGAGGAGACAAATGCATGCATGCACGTGGCTGGGCAATCATTTCATTTCAGATCAGAGATTCAGAGAAGTCGTCGACGTCCGACCCAGATTTGGCAGACATTCAAGATTTTGGGTTTAGCTGTAGCTGTAGGTGGCGTACGTCAGTGCCGGATGCATGCGTCAGGGTCCCAAGTGTCGCGCTTTGTTTGTTACCAGACTACTAGTCAGGCTCAGGCACAGGCAGGTCAGGTTTTGTCGTCAACAGGCTCCTTCAGCTGCATCCAGCAACGATTTCTGTTTCTGCATGCGGACTTGCAACGGTAGTAGAGTACTTACAATGTATTATTTTTTTCGATAAGGACTTAAAATGTATGAGATGGTGGATAGTTGAGTATTTAAAATGTATGAGATGGTGGATATATAGTTGCAGCAGAAGATGCGCTTTCAAGTTTGAACGACTGTGTTTATTCTCTAGGTTTATAGATAGACTAGTTTAGAGTACGTAGTGACATTCTTCTTTGGGTTAGAGCAAGTAGGTCTCCGATCCTATATCATACCGATCTAGCATGCAACACATCATATCATTTTGCGGGCTCACACACGGTATTTCCACGGGTGCCACCTTACCTGGCTCGGGACCGTTTACGTCTTTTTGGCTCACATATATGATAGTGTTGCTAGCATCCATATGACAGAGAACCCGGGCCGACATGACTAGTCATAAACGCAAGGTGGCGCTAACTTACAGGGAAGGCATACACGACCCAGCAACGAACGTGTTGATCATCAACATATGAACCCAAGTCGTAGCAAGCTACAAGGACTTAAAGGAACAACGCGTGACATTTCCTCGAAGGGACAGACACAGAAACGAAGGACACATGCCGGTCAGTTTAAATGTTCCGGAGCAGTAGCAAGCTACCATGGCTCAGTGGAAACACTAGTTGACATTTCTCATAAGAGAGGCTACCAAGAATAAATAACTAGATTGTCGGATCCCACACATACCAATCATTTTAAAATCATACACACAATATACCTGATATGTGCAAATACTCCCTCCGTTTTTATTTACTCTGCATATTAGAGTTGACTGAAGTCAAACTTCGTAAAGTTTGACCAAGTTTATAGAAAATAATATAGACATTTATCATAATAAATCTATACGATGTGAAAGTACATTCAACAATAAATCTAATGTTGTTGATTTGTTATTGTATATCATAATATTTTTGTCTATAAACTTGGTCAAAGTTTGTAAAACTTGACTTTGACCAAAGCTAATATGCGAACTAAATAAAAACGGAGGGAGTACAACATGGCATCACATCAAAACTCTACAACTCAAAGTATTTATTCAGAAGGCTCCGAAGAGTCATATATTACGAACATGGGTCTCATGGCCCAACATACATAGCATACAAGCAACGGAAGCATAACATATCTGAGTACAGACAACTCAAATGAAAAAGGCTGAGAAGCCTAACTATCTACAAGACCCTAAACAGTAGCCAAAAGCTGTTCTAACATTCATGAAAATGGTACAGATGGATAGATTAGATTTTTCTGATCATTTACCGTCCATACACTCTACCAAACACCCAAAATGGGTCGAGAAGAAAACTCTTGGGCTCATGCACCCTTCATATACCCTACCAAACACGCCCTTTGTGTTTCTGCATGCGGACCTGCAAATTAAGTCGGGAGTAGTTCCGAGTCGTCGATTCCTTGGTCGGTGCCGGTGCCGGAACTACGAGCGGCACATAATGTTAACTTGCATTTGCCTGTGCAATCTCGTTTCACCACCATGCATTATACTCCCTCCGTTTCTAAATATAAGTCTTTTTATACATTTTAAATAGACAGCAACATACGGATGTGTGTAGAATATTTTAAAGTGTAGCTTTATTCATTTTGATCCATATGTATTCACTTATTGACATCTCTAGAAAGACTTATATTTGGGAACGGAGGGAATATATGCAAGGAGGCCTTCTAGCTACTTGTCTTTTCAGTTGACATCATTGCCATGACATACCAGCTAACACACGACACAAGATTATTACTCCGAATGCAGTGGACCTCCATCTGCTTCGAAAACTACAGGGAACTATACTTCATTCCAATCCATTAGGACTTCATGATAAATGTAAGGACATGAACATGTAACCCCAAAAACTTTGACGTACGTCCAACAACAGTGACTCACAGTCACAAAAGGAACAAATAAGTTACTACCACGCGGCACGGGCCGGCGTGCGTTGGACTTGGACACATGCATGCATGGCCCAGGAAGCAAAGCAAAGCAAAGGCACCATCAACTTGCACACCTAACTACCTCAGCTGGTGAGGTGATTAACGGGGAGAAAGCGAAGTTGGTGATGCCAAAATGATGGGGTCTCACAAGGCAAAATGATGGGGCGGACAACGGCATCATCATAATGATCCATGGACGCTCCTAGCCTTCACCACGTTACTCTCTCCCTTGCCGCCGCCACCGAAGGAGGCGGCGGCGAGGACCTACGCCGCCTCAACTTGGCGTCTCCAACCCGTTCCTCAGATACAAGGTCCTGAGTCACCACCTGCTCTTCGACCGGCTTGTGCTGACCCTTTGAGCAGTGGCAGAGACAGGCCCCAGGCTGCCGGGCCACTGCCTGGGACATGAGATGTATTTCCTTTGAATATTGCAGCACTACTGTAGCTATAGTGCTACAGTGTCACAAAGGCTGCCTGGGGCGGTTAGTTTTCCTGCCACCGCTACTGCCTTTGAGGACATCTCGCACTCATCGCCACCACGGGTGTTACGGCTAGGCGGGCCGCGGTGCCGCTGACTGATCTGGCTTGCTCTAGATCCGATCATGTCGACCCCTTGGCCGATGGGTCTATCTCCGCCGAGATGGCAGTTGGCGACGACTGTTAAATGTTAATGATTGTCCAAAACTTTACACTTGGCAAATGTGAAATGTGCCTTCAGGGGCTGCTTCTTCATCTATGGAATGTGCCCGTCACTCACTTCCTTTAAAAGCTTGGGATACCTGCCACTTGTCTGTCAACTGCTATGCTATAGTACTTGAGAATATGCATGAGATGGTGGATAGTTGCAGTAGAATATGTGCCTTGAACTGTGTTTATTCTCTAGGTACGTGTTCAAAGTTTGTACGCTACTCCCTCCGTCCCACAATATAAGAACGCTTTTGACACTATACTAGTATAAAAAACACTCTTATATTGAGATGGAGGGAGTAGTTTATTGTGGCGATCCTCTTTTGGTTAGAGCAAGTAGGGCTCGTTAGCAGCCATCACCCTTGATGCTATTACAACCTAACAATTGGTGGGAGTACATGACCTGACGGCATGCATGCCTGTTGGACAGCTGATGAACATGGAGGTAATATCACCGGCAGTCATAGAACTTGCGCTTGATGTTCAGTTTGGTGCTAAAACTTTAAAAATACAGATTTGTGGTCATCTAACTTGACATCGCGTGCAAATACGGTCACGAAATACGCATGCGGACGTATCAGGGTGTATGACCCCACCCACCAGTGAGTGATGACGCATGGCTGGCCCATTTTTGCATAAAACACCCTCACATTTTTTTATTTCTCAAAAAGGTGAAATTAGTACAAAAAAATTGGGGAGAGCCTGGAATCGATCCTGCGACCAACGTGCACGACAGAAGCCACTCTAGCCAACCATATCGTGTATGGATAGCAAAGTTAGATGTACTATAAACGTGGAGCTTAAATGACATTTATTTTTTCAATCTATGAGTAGTGGGTGTACATCGGCAGCCCATTTAAGCTATTTTACCGATCTTTTTTTACCTGAAACACGTAGAGGCGCGCACTGCTACTGTGATTCCGTTAAGCAGGACGAGTAGTCATGTCCAGGTAGGTTGACACATTAAGATCAACATATAATGCCATCAACACGGTACTTACAAGTGTTGTTTTTTAGAAACACACAATACTTACACGTGGAGCAGTAAAACAATGTAGATATTAACTGCACATCAAGACGGTTTTACAGAGCGGTAAAGACAGAGTGACATTTCAAGAATCAAGCTCCTATGCATGGAAATTTGTTCTTGCTCCCTCTGTCACTCTGGCTGGCTCTCTGGCAGTGCACACAAGGTGCATGCCTTTCGGAAGGGGATCGTGGTTGCTGGCTTATTTCTGCAGATACTGCGGCCCATTTTGCATTTGCTATTTCTTCAAGATATTTGTAAAACATAATTAATAAAGTTAATTTCTAAGAATATTGTACATACAAACTATCTTTAGTACATAAAAAAATTTAAATATACACTTGTGTTTTGATAAAAAAAATCTAGTTAATACCGACATTGAAAAAAAATATACACTCACAGATTATATGTTTACGAAATATTTATGAATATTTATTTATGTATAATTTTTAATTGAAACTAATATAATTAAAATATTAGACACAATTGAATATTCCTATTAACAGTTTACATTTTAATTCTGAATATTTTAAATATAAACATTGAACTATAAAATGTGAGAATAGTCATTGAAATGTTTGTAGAATTAAAATAATGTTTTTAATTGTAATTTTTGAAAATTTTGTGTTATTTCAAATGACACAAAAATTATAATTCATAAATATTATTTAAATATATGAATATTTCTATAATAATACATGAAGAAATTTAAAAGTAGGTTATTACGTGTATGTACAATATATATAACGCGTGAATATTTAGATGTATTTTTATTACTGAAATTATAATTTACATACTATCTAGAATTTTTTAGTACATTATTAACACTAGTTATTCATCGTAGAAGTGTATACGTGCAGGTTGTAGCGACTAGAACGTCTTGTGTTGATCCAAAAAAGACGTGTATACGTGCAGGTTGTAGCGACTACAACGCCTTGTGTGCTGCCTATTGGTTGTTTGTTCGAGAGCAGGCGGCCACACTTTTTCCTGTTAATTTTCACAAGCGGGACGCACCGCTCATAGATATGCGAGAAAATTTAAGCTCGGTGTTCAATACGTCTACGTTTGCTATCCGTATCCTACATGTGAACGGGGAAGGGTTGGTTGGCTAGAGTGGATTGTGTGTTGAACATTCGCGTGTTTGACTCCAGGCTCCCTTTTTAAGTTTTTGTACCAATATGCAGTACAGTGTGGTTGGCTTTTCCCGCGAATAAAAAAATATGAGGGTGTTTTGTGTAAAAATAAGTCAGCCGAGCGCCACCACTCTCTGGCAGGTGGGGCCATACTCCTTGATACGTCAGCACATGTATTTTGTGACCGTATTTGCACGCGATGTCAAGTTAGATGACCACAAATCCATATTTTCAAAGTTGTAGCACCAAACTGAACGTCGAACGCAAGTTGTATGACTTACGACGATATTACCTCATGAACATGCTTGGAGTACTTGCATTAACGATGGTGAGATGGAACATAGTACTAGTATTTGGTTCCATCACCGTTGTCCGTGCGCCAGCATTGGTAGGTAGGCGATCAGCTTGAATTAATTTGGGAGTGGCTATTGATGACCCGGAGGCCGTGAAGACGCGGCGAGCAGAAACGAGTTTGTCATCTAAACTTACGTCAACCTGATTCCTTGCTTTCACCGACGACGTCGCCGCCTGTCACGGTGTCCTTGTCTCCGGCCAAGTCCTGGCTCAGCTTGGCCGGAGACGCCGTGACAAGCTGCGCTGCCCCGACGAGTCTGAGCCTTGGAGCTTCGCGCACGCGTACGTGAAACATAATGCGTAGAATTGCGTAAAATAAAACTTGTACTCCCTCTATAAAGAAATATAAAATACTGTGGAACTTGGGTGAAATTTTTTACGTTCTAGGAGTAGTTCGTAGTTCATCGTAGTGGCGGTCAGCTAAACTCAGAGGAGTAGTTGTCCATGGAGATACACTCGCAGGTAAATATTTGTAGACTTTTTTTGCTGGGTGTTGAAGGCAATGCAACTCTCGATGTATTGATCGGGTGCACGGTGCACGTATATATGGGTACAAGGGTAGCCCTCAGCCTCATCTATACAAGGAAACTAGAGGCGGGGCCGGTAGGAGATTATCCTAGCAGATACATGCACAAATATGTTCAACACCCCCCCCCACGATCGATGCGTCATCAATGACGCATAGACTGGACCGGAACTCCTCAAATATAGGCTTCAGTAACCCCTTTGTCATGACATCGGCAAACTCCTGAGCAGTGGGAACATGAACGCAGACGCGCCCAAGAGCCACCTGCTCTCGCACGAAGTGAATGTCGAGCTCAATGTGCTTCGTGCGACGATGATGAACGGGGTTGGCGGAGAGGTATACCGCAGAGACATTGTCACAGTAGACAATGGTGGCCTTCTGGACATCAAGGAGCAACTCCTGGAGAAGCTGGAGAAGCCACGAGCACTCGGCGACGGCATTGGCCACAACACGATACTCGGCCTCGGCACTAGAGCGGGATACCGTAGGTTGTCGTTTAGACGACCACGATATGAGCGAGGGCCCCAGGTAGACGCAGTAGCCTGAAGTCGAGCTTCGCGTGTCCGGGTAGCCAGCCCAATCGGCATCACTGTTGGCGACCAGGTCAGTCGAGGGCGAAGCCGTCAACGTAAGACCCAGAGCCGTGGTGCCGCGGATGTACCGAAGAATCCGCTTCACCAGGTTCCAATGAGTGTCGCGAGGGGCGTGCATACGGAGACACACCTGCTGAATGGCGTACTACAGGTCAGGCCGAGTGAGTGTCAAGTACTGGAGAGCGCCGACGATGGAGCGGTAGAACGCTGGATCTGGCGCGGGGGAGCCGTCGAGCGCAGAGACCTTGGCCTTCGTGTCGATAGGCGTGGGGACAGGCTTGCAGTTAAGCATGCCTGCCCGCTCAAGAAGGTCCTGTGCATACTGCTGCTGATGAAGGAAGAACCCATCGACGCGTCATACCACCTCAATGCCGTGGAAGTAGTGCAACGGGCCGAGGTCCTTAATGGCGAACTCAGCGCTGAGGCGAGCAGTATGCTGGCGAAGTAGCTCGGGCAAGGAAGCCGTTAGGATGTTGTCGTCGACGTAGAGGAGGAGGTAAGCGGTTGCCGGAGCCTGGTGGAAGACAAACAACGAGGTGTCAGAGCGAGTAGCCTGGAACCCAAGCTGCTGCAGAAAGCCAGTGATCCGCTGGTACCAAGCGCGAGGGGCCTGCTTCAAGCCGTACAAAGAGCGGGAGAGCAGGCACACATGGTCAGGCTGAGCCGCGTCGACGAAGTTGGTTGGCTGCTGACAGAACACCTGCTCCGAAAGATGGCCATGCAAGAATGCATTCAACACATCCATATGATGCACCGGCCAGGCACGAGAGACCGCGAGCTGAAGGACCGCGCGAATCGTGCCTGGTTTGACGACCGGGGCGAACATGTCGGTGAAGTCGACTCCAGCGCGTTGTCGAAACCCGCGGACCACCCACCGAGCCTTATAGCGCTCGAGAGACCCGTCAGGACGAGTCTTATGCCAGAATACCCACTTGCTAGAGATGACGTTGGCATGGGGTGGCCGCGGGACAAGCTGCCAAGTGCGGTTGCGCACCAGCGCATCGAACTCCTCCTGCATCACCCCGAGCCAATGCGGATCGTGAAGTGCGGCTCGAGCGGACGACGGGAGAGGTGACGGCGTAGACGTCGAGGCAGCGAGGAGGTACTCATCCGTAGGATAACGGTTGCTGGGCCGGTGAATACTGGCGCGAGCACGGGTGACCATGCGGGTGTGCGGGGCGGCCGGCGGGGCTGCGACAAGGCCGGCCAAGAGACCGTCGAGGAGCCGGCGCCAGGCGCTGGAGAAGCGCTCGTTGCCCGGGCTACGGACTCAACGGGAGTCGGGGGCACCATGGCCGCCGGCGAGGATGCGGCCGGGCCGGCGGAAGCCGTCGAGGAGCCCGGGTCAGGCGCAGGGGATGCGATCACTGACCGGGCTGCGGACTCAACGGGAGTCGGAGGCGCCGTGACCGCCGGCGAGAAGCCTGCGAGCCGGCGGGCGACAGGTTCGGGTCCGATGTCGCGGACCCACAGCGGGGCCCAGGCGCAGCCGAGGTGCCGAAGCCAGGAGGAGTCCCACACGCTGCAGGGGGGCCGAAGCCGGGAGGGGGCCCGAGCGCGAGTGAGCGGCCTCCCCGAGAGACGCCAGGAGGCGCGGGTAATGATGACGAGTCGGCCGGCGGCGGTACCTGGTGAAAAGGAAAACACCTCTCGTCAAAGTAAACATGCCGTGAAGTGAAGACTCGGTGGGAAACCGGATCATAGCAGCGATAGCCTTTGGTGTTTGGTGGGTATTCGAGAAAAATGCATGCCACAGAGCGAGGTGCAAGTTTGTGAGGAGTGGTGGAAGCGATGCTAGGATAACAAAGACACCCAAAAACACGAAGATCATCATATGAAGGTGGGCTACCGAAGAGGAGATGATGTGGTGCAAAGTTTCCACGAGCACGAGTTGGACGGACGTTGATGAGGAGAGAGGCGGTGGAGAGAGCATCCGGCCAAAACCGGGGCGGGGCATTGGCGTGGAAAAGAAGGGTGCACACACAATCATTGAGGGTGCGAAGGATCCGTTCGGCGCAACCATTTTGTTGCGATGTATACGGGCAAGTGAGACGAAAAATCATGCCGTGTGTGGCAAGGAGGGTGCGAACCCAGACGTTGTCGAACTCCTTCCCGTTGTCAGTCTGCAAGGCATGAATGGGACGCCCAAACTGTGTAGCGACATAGGAGTAAAAGGTGGTGAGAACGGAGAGTGCATTGGATTTTCTCCGCAACAGGAAGGTCCACACATAGTGCGAAAAATCATCAAGTATGACAAGATAGTATAAAAAACCCGTATTACTGGCAACAAGAGATGTCCACAAATCACTATGAATCAACTCAAATGGATACGACGCCACCGATGAGGACGCGCTAAACGGAAGATGAACATGCTTGCCAAGACGACAAGCATGACAAGTGTGATCATCGGTTTTATTACACGTGAATCAAAAAGTCCTAAGAATATGACGAAGGGTGGCCGGGTTCGAGCATGCCAAAGGTCCACCATGGCGGAAAGAGCGACCGAAGCGGATGTGGAAGTGGCGGTGGAGTTCACTGGATAGAGGCCATTCGGGCTGTCACATCGGTGGAGCACCATCCGGGTACGGGCGTCCTTAACAGAAAAACCCACTTCGTCAAATTCAACAGTTATAGCATTTTCACGTGTAAGAAAACGAACGGAAACAAGATTAGTGACTAACTCAGGTGAAACTAAGACATTGGACATGTGAATAGGTGTAGAGTTAGACGGAAAATAACCATGACCGACATGAGTAATGGGAAGGGAAGACCCGTCCACAACAGTAATACGACATGCGGTAGAAACAGAAAATACAGAGTTGAGGTTACCGGGGTTGGAAGTCATGTGGGTGGTAGCCTCGGAATCCATATACCAGTCGCCGCCTTCGGTGTACGTGTTGGGTGTAGGGCGGAGTGAAGCGCCGCAAGGAGGGCCGGATCCCAAGGGGCCGGCGGGAGTACGGCGGCCGCGGCCGGAGGGGCGGCGTAGCAAGTCATGGCCGCGGCGTAGCCACCCGGTGCGGCGTACGGAGGGGCCACGACAGAGTAGCTGCCCAGGGTGGCGAGGAGCGCCTGATGCGCGCCGGGGCGAGGGCCGAGGATCCCAGCCTGGACGGGGGCTCGCGGCACGGGCATCGTGTACGCATGGACCACCCCCGTCCAAGGGTTGGTCGCGGTGGCCCAGGGGGCCAGGGGCAGCTGCTGCTGCGGCGGCTGGCGCCCCCCTCCTCCCCGTGCCGTGCTGCTGCTGCTGCTTCTTGCCGCGACGCCCCTGTGGCGACGATCGGGGGCAGGGGCGGCTGCGGCGCTGTGGGAGGAGCGGCATGGGAGGTGCCCGCCGCGAGAGCCGTGTGCGTGGCCCGGGACTTCACCATCTTCATCCTCCTCTCCTCCAACCGAAGATAAGCCACGACCCGAGGAAAGGTCGGGTCTGGGAGGAACGTGAGGTTAGAGGCCGCGTTGCCGAACTCCTCGTTCAGGCCGACGGTGAGCGTGCTGAGAAGGAGGTCGTCGGAGACCCGCTCCCCAAGGTCACGGAGTTCATCAGCGAGTTTCTTGAGGCGCATGCAATACTCGTCAATGCACGAGTCAAGCTGATGGCAGCCAAAAAATTCCTGCTGAAGAAAGACGCGGCGCTGGAGGGCGTTGTCGAGGAAGAGCCCGTTCAGCTTCGCCCACACCATCTGCGCGTCATCAGTGTCGCAAACGATGGTGTGGAAGATGTCCTTGGAGATGGTTTGGTACAACCAGCGAGTGATGGTGGCGTCGATGGTTAGCCAGTTGTCGTCCATGTACATGAGACCGGAGTCGACGAAGCCATCGACGTGATCGATGAGGTGGTACTCGCCGAAGACGAGGAAGAAGTAGGTTTTCCAGGTGTAATAGGCGGAGGTGGCGTAGTCGAGAACGACGGGGATGCTGGCAAAGATGTCCAGATCACAGACGACCTCCACCGGAGGAGCGGCCGGACCCTCGAAGGGGTTGGAGCGGAGGGAGGCGGCGGAGTGGGGAGATGCCTTGGGTGCGGCGGCTACTGAGGGGAGGGGTGGGGGCACGGCTGGTGGAGACGTCGATTGGAAGGGAGCGGCTCGGGAGGGAGGCGGTTTGGGGGAGGGAGGCGGCTCGGGAGGGAGGGAGAGGGGGATCGGGTTGGGGAGGCGCGCACGGCTGCAGGGTGAGGTGCGGAGGCGGCGCGAGTGGATGGCGGCGGCGGCATCGAGAAGCTGCGGTTGCGGCGGCTAGGAGAGGAAGCTAGGGTTGGATCGAAAGGAAAACTGATACCATGTTGAAGGCAATGCAACTCTCGATGTATTGATCGGGTGCACGGTGCACGTATATATGAGTACAAGGGCAGCCCTCAGCCTCATCTATACAAGGAAACTAGTGGCGGGGCCGGTAGGAGATTATCCTAACAGATACATGCATAAATATGTTCAACATTGGGCAGGATTTGGAGATTCTTCTCCGAAAAAAAGAGATTTTGTAGATTCTTCATGTAACAATTGGATTATGGAAAAAATAATGAGGCTAGCTTGCAAACATACTGAGGCCAACTCCAGTGCGCGACCCATCCCGTCCTGCCCCGTCCGTTTGGGATAAAATAGACAAACGAGACGGCCCAGCACGCGGACGCAAACGGATTTAGTCCGTTTTGTGTCCGCTTTCGACCCATCCCCAGCACAAGTTTGGGCCGCTTTTGGGGTGAAATGGACAGCACACGGACGGGCGGGCCGTGTGCGTGTGTCCTCCCCTGGCCCGCCCGTCGGTGGCACAGGGACCCCTTTTTCTATCCGCCCCCTCCGCCCTCCAGCCGCACCCCCTTCACTCTTCTCCACTCCGCCCCATGCCGCCGCCACTGCCATTGCAGCTGTGCAGCTCGGACGCGCGCTCGCCCTGCCTCCTTCCCCTCGACACGCTGGAGCTACCCAACCACGGCCACCTGATTAGCGCACCCCACGGCCGGATTTGGAGCGGATCCGGTCGGTTTTGAGCTCGCCCGGCTGTGGGAGGCCGCGCCACGCCATGGACTGGCTGGGCACCGGGCTGGAAGGCCCCAACAAGGCCACAAGGCCGCATGCAGGTAGTTGCTCCTCCTCTAGCCACTCGGATCTACACTGTCGGTGGTCTGCCGCCAGATACACGAATGGCAGTCGCCGGGCTCGGTGCTAGCCCAAAAGCTCGTCGGCGCACCGTTGCCACTCATTAAGTGCGACGACTGCCCAAGGAAGGTCGTGCCCCGCGTGGCTACAACGCTGGAACATCCCAGATGGGTATTCATCAAGTGCTTAAACGGCGGTGTATGTGCTACTTTAGCTTCAGTTGTGCTTTCGGATTTGACTAGTTGTGCTAACTTAACTTTTCTTGTGTAGAATGGATGAAAATTTTGGTATTGGGAAGAAGAGTACATCGATATATTGATAGCACGCAATTTAGTAGATGTTCGTGCACTTTTAGCGAGCATAGAGGCTAGAGATGGGACTAGTGCACTTGTTGCTAGAATAGAGGCTAGACATGAGACTAGATGCGAGGAAGCAATGTCTACTTCTTTACACTCGAAGAAAGAAGCATGCAAGATCGAGTCTTCGCAGATCAACATTGAGTGCATCTAAAAGGCACTAATCCAACTTACAGGAGCAGTTATGTAAGTTGGATATTTTCTAAAATGAATTCTTGTGGTTCTTGTTTTCTTTGGTCTTACTTTTCTAGTCAAAATTTGGTAATGTATTCCCATGTATCAAAAATCAATGATGACAAAAGTTGCTTGCAAAGAAAATGTACGCAACAGGATGCGGTCGGAATGCGTCCGCGTGTTGGGCGCACGACCACCGCATTCGAGAAATGGCATGGACACGGTCCCATTGCCCTACCCAAACGGACAGAATCTGGGCAAAACGAACGTCCGTTTAGAGTCATGCGCTGGAGTTGGCCTGAGATGATGTGTAGAAAAGTCAATGCTAATGAGAAACAGATAGAAGGGGTGGCGCGTGCTTGCCTGGATGCACGTGGCCCCAAACGCATGGAGAAAAATTTAGCAGAAGAGAAGGAAAGATGCGTGGACGTCTGAGCCCAGATTTGAAGGACCAAGCTATAGTGCCGTAACAGACGGCTGGCCCACATGTCAGCCCCGAAGCAGCGTCCAGGTTTGAAACACTAGCAAATTTTCACTTTAGCTCGCGTCAGTAGTGCCAGACTAGTCAGGCGATGGAGGTCAGGTTTCGTCGTGACAGCACACGATACTAGGTGTAGGTTCTATCCCTTAGAGGATCTCCAATACATGATGCAGATGCCAAACTACCTAACTTTTCCATCTTCGAGGCTAAAATTGTCTCTTCAATCGATGATGTAGATGTACTTTTTTCTACATCTTCGTCTCCGGAAGATGTAAAATACAACACCTCAAGATGCAAATTTACATCTCCGGGTGCAGGACATGTAAAACGGCCGGTCGCGCGCCAAGTGCCAACCGCCGTTCATTTCATTTCACTTCTCCCGCCCGCCCCCACCACCAGCCGATTCCGGCTAACAGCATTGCCGCCGCCCGCCTGCCCCCTCCGACTCCGCCACGACTCCACCCGCCCGTTCCCCGTCGGAAAAGCGGCGGCTGGCCTCTGCGGCCGCCGATCGAAATCAACCGCCAGTTTGAATCCTAGTATCACCGGAGCTCGCTGCCCCCATGGTTTCGACGATGCGGTCGTGGGGGAGCTTCCCTTGTTCCTAGCCTCCAAGCATGCCGGAGCTAGGGAAGGTGCGGCTAGCCACGCACCTGAAGGCCGTCCGCCTCCACTATGATTCCGACGGTGCGAAGCCGCCCCGCCCGCACTTTCGAGCTCCGGGTGCCTTCTGCAGGGCCCTGGCTGTCTCCTGTGCCATCAGGGCCGGCCCTGAGGGGGGCAGGGGGCGGCCGCCCCAGTCCCCCCAAATCCAGGGGCCCCAAAAACCTGGTACGTAGGTAGGTAGCCCATGGGCCAGGGCATGTAGCGGCTGGAGTCTAGGCAGTAGCACATCGCATATAGCCCACGATTACACGACTTCTTCCTATTCTCCTTTCCGATCCCGATTAAGGTTAACCCTGGCCGACTGGCCGCGATCGGGAGTCGCAGGTGGAGTCCCGATGCGCCGACGCCGAGTCCCCAGTGAAGTCCGCAGCTCCGTTCTCCGATCATCTGGTCTCCAAGTCCTTGTAGTACTCGTGCAAGCACACTCAAGCATGTTTCGCTGCCTGCCTGCCAATGGACATCGCTTCAACGCCGAGCGCCTGATCAAGCTAATAGCAATGGATCCATAGAAGGTAAGAAGGGCAGGGATCCAGAGCTGCACGGGGGCACCACGCATGGCCGGCCGGCTGGTCTCACCCGCACGAATAATCATGTGCGGAGACGGTGTAAGGAAGAAAGGTTAGTTTACTCTTTGTTGTATCTATCTAATTCTGATTAGACCTTAGCTCTATTTTGACATTTGATTAATTTGTGCATATAAAATTATAGAAGTGGAATGAATTGTAGAAGTTCCAAACATCAACAATTAATTAGGAAATTTTCAATTATCCATTTGTACTTGGTAGACATGAATAAGAAAAGAGCCAATTGGTAAAATAAAAAAAATCAAGCCAATTGGTTAGGTCCTAGCCATGTGAACATCATGTTTATAGTCTAGCCCCCTCCATGCCCATTTTCTGGCTCCGTCTTGGACGTACTACTGTCCACCACCATCTGCGCTAGCTTGCTCAAGCCACCTTCTTCACTGCCGGTGCCGCCGTTCCGAACATCACACTATTATCCCTCTTTTTCCGCATGGCGCCTCCCCCATCACACGTCAACCTCCAACTCCCTGCTGCTTGCGATGACGTGGGCCTCGCCCAGGTGTTGTGGTCGGCCTCGTCACTACCATCCCTGCCTCACATTCTTCTTTAGAAAAATCGACCGACATCGTTGCCATTTTCAGGAAACCGTCGTTTGGCAGACACGCAATCTTATTGTCATGGTGTTTATAAGGGGTCCCGAGTTTGAGTTCCGCCCGGGCCCCCAAAATCTCAGGACCGGCCCTGTGTGCCATTGCCGTCGTCGGTTGGGCAAGCTGCCACCGAACGGCTACCCATTCCACTGCCGGCCGAATCCTTCCAGCTCTCCCGCAAGGTGTTTGACGAAATTCCCCAAAGGTAAAAACTGTGGAAACCTTGAGATTTTTTGGCGGCCGTGGTGATATAGTTTGACGGTGATCTTCATATTGTAGATGAGCTCGCATGTGCACGATTCCTCCTTTGATGATCTTCATACTCTACAACAGCCAACTGGCCGGTCACAAATTTACATCTCTATTTGCATCATATATTGGAGTTACCCGTTTACATCACCATTTTACATCATTTATTGGAGTTGGCCTTTTTTGGATATGTAAAAAGCATTTTTTAAAGATATAAATTTTACATCTCTTACTTTTATATCTTCAAATTTACATCTTCTGTTGAAGATGCTCTTACGCGTAGGTACCCCTCACGAGTGGCCAGAGCGCAGCGGCACGTATACACGGCCGTATGAACGTGCGTGCTGTCACTTGGACGTGTGCCACAGGTGTGGTTGGTTTCGAATCAACTGCCATTTTCAGTGTACCAGGAGTAGGTGGGGTTCAACGGTAGGGCCAGCTGCGGGGCCTACAAAACACGTTTAGTGTTCAGTGGTTTCTGTGGTACTAACTGGAATAAAAATCAAAATGATGTTTTCGAATATAGATTGTGCCATACTCCCTCACTTCCTAAATACGGAGCAACATTTCAAATATAAGATCTTTTAGATTCCAACATGGACTAAATACAAAGCAAAGTGAGTGAATATACACTTTAAAGTATATCTATATATATTCGTATGTAGTCAACATTTAAAATCTCTAAGATGGCATATAATTAAAAACGGAGGGAGTATTAGTGCAGGCCAATGCTGATTCGTATAGAAGTCAATTATAGAAGAAACAAGCATGAGGGTGGACATTAAGGGAGCGTTTGCTTTACTGGCTCACCTAGCTTAGCTAGTGTAATCAAAAGCAAGGCGTGTTTGGAAAGACGGAAAATCATAGCGTTAACTGTCAAAGGTGCCCACGATCTTGTTTTTGCCCGTGCGAATCGGCTCGCCTTGCGACTGTTTCGCCAGGTTTGTCGACGGCACCGACTACAAATTCGCTAAGGTGGAAACCTGCAATGATGTAAAGGCGCTCAAGGTTACGGGCTTGGCCTGCAAGAACCTTGTCGAAATCCACGACCACTACAGAGTCTGGGGCAGCACGAAGAAGGACTCCCTGGTTGAACTCGCCACGGTCATCATCGACCCCTACTACGAAAAGATGAAGCAGAATGCCAAGAGAACAAATCCCATATCCTGGCACGAGGCCCGGACGTGGCAACTGGATGAACCTTACCTCAGGATTTCAGTTTAGCTGGCGTCAGTGGGAGATAGAGAGATGCGTCCGGCTTTGTCGACTCGTGCCTCGTGGTAGCAGCACAGCACAGTACAGTATGTTCTATCCCTTGCCACGTAATGTACATACGCTCACGAGTCAGGCAAACACACCGACGTATGTAGGCCGCCGCTTGGACGTACGTACGTACCCAAATCTGAACCCACTGCCATTTTTTTTACTGGTACCCTTTTTGTTGAGAAAAAGGTTACTGCCCATTATGTGTCAGGTAAGAACTTTTTGCTCTTTGTAAATTGTTGTTACTCCCTCCGTTCGGAATTACTTGTCTCGGAAATGAATGTATCTAGAATTAAAATACATCTAGATACATCCATTTCGACGACAAGTAATTCCGAACGGAGGGAGTATGTGTTAATGACTGTCCAGAGCTTTACACCCTAGGTAAGTTAATTAATGTGAAACTTTGTAAACTATTACAGTTGATGCTTCTTCATCTGTTCTGTGGAATTCCTCCATCTTTCTCGTTTCTTCTCCTCCCTTCTGTCCTGTTCGAGAGAGGCGACAGAGGAGGCATCATGTGCCCGGCCCGATCCCGGATCTTGGCCGCCGGCGATGCCCGTCGGAGAGCAGATGGGGGAGGAGCTCGGAGCGCCGATGTACTCCCTCCGGTCTTTTTTACTCTGCATATTAGGTTTTTCTGAAGTCAATCTCATCCAACTTTGACCAAGTTTATATAAAAAATTATAGACATTCACATAACAACACCAATATCATTAGATTCATCTTGGAATATATTTTCATATTATATTTATTAAATATTATAGATGCTAATAATTTTTAATATAAATTTGGTCAAACTTGGCAAAGTTTGACTTTCGGCAAAACCAATGTGCAGAGTAAAAAGGACCGGAGGGAGTACCTCTTATTAAACAGCTTGGTCTACCTGGCACTTGGCTGTCTGCTAGCAGTAGAGTAGTTAAAATGTATGAGATGTTGGGTAGTTGCAGTAGAATATGCGCCTTGAACTGTGCTTATTCTCTAGGTTTATAGATAGACTAGTTTATTGTGATGTTCTTCTTTGGGTTAGAGCAAGTAGGTCACATGAGCCATCACTCTTGATACTTTAACCTAGCCATTGATGCTCACATGACCTGACCTGACGGCCTGGCAGCCGAACATGCATGCATGCAGGGAGTAGTTGCATTGACGAGGGTGAGACGTAGCAGAATCAGTTACGGGTACCATCATGGTTTTTGGAACGTAGACTTTTCATATTCCCTCCTATTCATATTACTTGTCATATTATAATGAATTCTCATCTATCTAACATTAAAATATATCCAGATCAGTGGCGGAGCTTGAAAGAAATCTCAGGAGGGGCAAAGCTGCAAAAAAAAGAATACATTTGTATTTTCGCTGAGCAAGAAACAATATAAACAATGGCTGTTCTCCAAGTTCTCCAAACATGATGAAAAATCCTTGAACCAGTCGAACTAAGTGTCGTTTGCGACCTTCTGGACCATAAGCTTTGTAATTTTTCAAATCGGGCTGCATAGCACCAAGCTTCAAATATAATCGCCTCATAGCTGCAAGAATTCAATCCCTTGGAATAATAGCTGCAAGAACCAGTCCAAAGTGGGGAGAGATCCAGCAAGGGTAGTCTGCTAACCGGCTAACTGCAGCACCGCGCGCGGCGCCGGTGTTGCCTGATGCTGTCCACGGCGGTGACGAGATAGCTCAGGAGGCAGGAGCGGAGGATCCAGCGTGAATGAGACCAATCCCCCAGCCTTCCGCCCACCAGCGGCCACCCGCACACCGGCAAGCCACAACGGCAGTCCGTCGGAGGCCGGTGCCTCCCCACCCCCATGATCAGGCAGTCATTCGTCGGCAGTTGCAAGTCAAAGGCTAAATGGAGTTCAGGTTGGGGCGCTTTGTTCTTCTCCAGGCAGAGGCAGCCCTAGGCATCAAGAAGTGAGGCCGTGAGAGCACGTAGATGATATATGGGCCGTCTTGGCTGTAATACATACGGGTAGTTAACAAAAATCATTTTTGCTGGGGGGCGACCGCCCAGGTTCGCCCCCACGAAGCTTCGCCGTTGATCCAGATACATCTGTTTAAGCGACAAGTATTATAAAATCAGAGTGGGGTACGAGTTTCAAGTAGGAGTAGCATTTTCGGTGCTGGAATGGCTAAGGTGGGGTTGATCAACTTACGTATTCCATTCCGGCGGATGGATGCATTGGTTACCGTGGGCCAGTTTGGAAGTGTACTAGAAAAGTCAATTTTTTGAGTGTAGAATGCATTGGTTAGCGTGGGCCAGTTTTGAGAATTATACCTGTAGAGACAGAGCCAAAGATGAAAGAAAACGGAGTACAAACAGATCCGCCGAAGACTAGCACGATCTTCCAAAGACACGTTACCACACGTCCTCCGACAACACTAAACGCATCACTGGGATATGGATGAGGCGTGGAAGACATTATTTCTATTAGGGAACACCATGGCCGCCGCACAACCCCAACCGAGATGATGAACAAACACGAATGAGAGCGGGGTCCCTTCCACCAGCGAGGGTCGGGGTCCACTACACTTCCACGTCCCCAAAGGCCGTTGGAGTGTGACCGGCGGCACCATCGACAACCGCTCAACCCTGTCTTACAGTTGTTTCTTTTTTATTTTCTAGAAAATATTTTAATTTGATTTTTTGAACGAATGTTAAGAATCACCAAAGAGTTCATGAATTAAAAAATATTCTGTGCATTTAATTTTATTAACATGTGAGAATTTTAATAAATATGCAAAGTTCTTTGAAAAATGTTCACAGATTTAAAATATTCGTAATTATATAATGTTCATGGATTAAAAAAAATTCTTCATGAATTTAGAAAAATATTCATGAATTTTAAAAAATATTACTGAGTTTCAAAATAAAAACAAAACATATTAACTAGAGAAGGAAAAGTTGAAAATAGAAAAACCCGAAAGAAAAAGGGTAGAGAAAAACACGGGAAAAGGACTATCGGATATAACCTTTCGAAAAACAAAAGGTTTGAACAGCTCTATGTGAACTAAACAAACATATATTATTGAAAATATTGATCTCTGTAGCGTGAATTTCTTTTCCTCAATCTACGACATGATCCTCGATACATATATCATGAATTTATTTACTCTCAGTATAGAGAAACCATTGGTATCTACCCATCGTATTAACATTTTGCTTTATCACATCACAGATGCCGTGGGGCGTTAATACAATTTCCAACCCAAGTCAGAGTTTCTTGGGAGGAGACTTCATGGTCTGCTCGCCCAAAGAACTTTGACGCATCCACTCTAACATGAATGTCTGTGAGCAATCATCACTTCCAGTGGGCAATAAACCTATGGACAATGATAGCCGAGTCCTTTTGAATACAAACCAATGTCTACAAACAATACTCATCATCTTAGACATAATTGCAAATGGTTAGTAATATCATCTTAAACATACATATCTGACATGAATATGCTACAAACAACGAAATAAAAAACCCCGCAATGGCTGGCGAGAGGTAAACAAGGAGTATGCAGGAACAATACAAGGGTGCAAGCGGGCAACCAATGAAACACATTTGTAAGCCTAACAAAGCCAACTTGGTGTAAATCCTTCGTTCATATAAATATAAAGATTGGCTTCTATAATATATTTACATGCGATCTCAGCTTAAGTGTCTTGTCGGTCGGAGGAGCATTTTTTGGGCGTAATTAGTACTAGGATTGAAGCTCGATCTGCTGAACAAGGCACCAGATTATTACTAGAAAACCTAAAGCTTGCCACTAGTGCATGTCCCATCAGATCGAATGAACTTCCAATTCCTAGACTTGTCGGGTCATTAGGCCCTTCCACCTCATTCACATTAAAAAAATAACAGATCCACTCGTAATTGTAGGTTTGCTAATGGCGTGGCTACATCTTGCTTGGTTTTGATACGATCGGGATCATGGAGGATGTCCCGTTTGCTTCAAAGTTTTCTTGGTACGTTGATGTGTCTTCCGCTAGGCTAGGAATCTATGGCGGGGCGTTTCATATTTTGCGCATAGGTCACTGGACAGCAACCTACCGCATACCTCCCCTCCCCCCGGCAAGCTCCTCTTCTCATGGGCCAACCCATTCTGATTTTTTGTCATCGGTTTTGGCAAGGTTCTACAACCTTCGCAGGACCCTTTTTTCTCTCCCTCTTTATTTTTTATTTTTATTTTTTCTTTTTTTCCAGCTTTAATTTCGTTGACCTTTTTAAATTTTGCGAACATCTTTTTGAACATTTTAAAACCGGCGAACATTTCTTGAATCCATGACCAGTTTTCAGAATTCATCAACATTGTTTTATATTACTAAATCATAGAAATTTCTTGAAATTCTTTAATATTTTCAATTAAAAATGTATTCTAAATTCCTGAACTTTTCAAACAGATTTTTTTAAATTGTAAATATTTTTTGAAGTCTCAAATATATTTTCAAAATTTTTAATATTTAGGAATTCATGATTTTTATAGAATTTGCAAAAAAATTAAATTAGCGGGCATTTTTTTGTATTAGCAAACATTTTCAAAATTCAAGAACATTTTTTAACCCGAGGACAGTTTCCAAAATCATGATCAATTTTCCAATTTGTGAACACTTTTCGAAATTGTATTTTTGTTGCAATCCCAAACATTTTTTAATAAAGCAGCATTTAAAATAAAGAAAAATCTAAAAAATATGAAAGACCAAAAGGGGCGCCGGCCCCTTGTATGGACTGGCCCAAAAAAAGTGCTCACGGATGAGCGGGGGGAGTGCGCGTTTGCTGGACTAGCATCTCATCACGGGAGCTCCCTCCCATTGGACGCTCTTTGCGTCAAACTGGCGTCACCACGCCGGCAGCCTGACTGGGCCGGCCCATCGCGCTGTATCGCTGTAAGGAGGGGAGAGCCAAAAAGGGAGGCAGGCGCGATGGCAGGAATCGACCCGGCGATCAACAGGTTATGCCTGCGTCCTACCAGCCACTCCAACTGACTAGCATTGGTTCCAGTAAAATAGTGCGCATCTAGAATAACTCAGTGCAACCGTACAACCGTACCCATCTACTGTATTGAACTGGAATTAGTTACTGTAGCGAACATCTTACCAAAAAAGTGTACATTTTTTCTGGAAGTGTATATTTTGAAAAAGTGCGGATATTTTTTTTGAATTTCTGAACAAATTTTCATAGACAGGAACATTTTTATTTCATATGCGAAAACACAATTTGAAACTGCAGAAAATGTTTTTGAAAAACGTTGACCATTCTTTGAAGTTGTGAAATAATTATGAAATTCCAAAAAAGAAATTAAACTGTTATTCTTTTTGAATTTTTGAACAAATATTTGAAAAATGGAACATTTTATGAAATTAAGATTTTTTTAAAACTGTGAACATTTTTTGAATTTTTGAACAAAAAGTTGACAATGTAACTTCATGAAATATCTAACAAAAGATTGAAACCATTAACGTTTTTCAAAATTCCTGAACACATTTTCAAATGTGAATATTTTATCAATTTCAGACCAAATTTTGCAACCCCGAAAACTTTTTCAATTCCAGAAGTATTTTTGAAATATGAAAATTTTCGAAATTTGTGAACAAATTCTGAAATACGTTAACATTTTTTGAAAGTCCTGTACATTTTTTGAATTTGTGACATATTTTAAACGGTGGAACATTTTTAAAATCTGAAAAAAATTGAAGTAGAAAAAAATCAACTTGAAAAATAAAAAAGGGAAGAAAAGAAAACATGTAAACAAAAATAGAAAATAAAAAGAAAAGAAAAAATAAAGTAGAAAAAAGAAAGAAGAAAGAAGAAATAAGAAAGAAGAAAGAAGAAAAATAAATAGAAAAACTAAAAAAGAAAAAACCAAAAGCCAAAAAGAAACAGAAAACCGGTGCAGAGAACCTGCTAGAAGGTTCCCAAAACCAGAAAAAACCAGTTCGGAAACTTTAGAAGGTTCCTAAAACCAAAAACGCTGCAACTCTTTAATGGGCCAGCCTAAGTTATCACTCAAACGCTAGATCTGTGCGAAAGGTCGACGCTTTGACGCAACGTGCGTCCAATAGGGAATTCCTCTCATCACGTGGTAATTGCTTTTTTGTTTGAGAATTGCCAACACTTTATTGATCAATGTCAATGTTTATGGGATAAAAAGACGGGCCATGAGGAGAAATAAGCCACATATGGTGATCCTTATCAAGCATAGCTAAGTGGTTGGCAAGTAAATAAGATCGGTAAATAGGAGGTCCCCTATGGCAGTGTACGAAGAATTTTAGCTATGGTACCGTAGCCAGCGGGCTAGGACTAGCTCGGAGGATTGCTGTCCGTGGGCCACCAAGCCCGCCATCTTGATCTGATAGAGTTAATTTTGCACGTGAAATTGCAGTTAGTGTTACTTTACTCAATATCGGAGAGCTGTGAAGTTTAATTTGCATGGTGGACGGACTGTAATATTTTTTTGAGTCCAACACTCATAGCTAGTACTCCCTCGGGTCCTTTTTTACTTGGTGTATTAGATTTGTGTCAAGTCAAACTTTGCCGATTCGGGTCCTTGAGCTAGAGAGCACAAACCACCACCAAATCGGGTCGCCTCTGGAGCACTTCTTTGCTACGGAACGACGCCGGACAGGAGGATGAAAGGGTGCTTGGGCGACTAACCTCGTTGAGGCATTGTTGTGAGCCGGATCAAAAACCTTGTGGTAGACGTGACTGGAAGGAGAGCGGCACGAGAAGGGAAGTTGCGTCGATGTTGGTGTAAAATAAGTTGGAAAGCGTTGAACCCTTTGTCTCGGGCCGCGTCTGTATATATATGGCATAAGCCTTGGCGTACAAGTTGAGGAGATCGATCATAACTATCGTTACAGAAGATATGGAGAGGAGAGCTACGGGAGAGAGAAGAAGAGATAGAAATGAAGTACAAGTTTAAACAACAAGTCCTATCCCTATGCAACTATTCTAACACCCCCCTCAATCTGAACCTCACTGAGCTTTGCCAAGGTTGAGATTGTATGTAAACTTTTCCAATCCTCTCAAAGTAAGCGGTTTTGCAAACCCATCTGCAAGCTGATCTCCTGTAGGGATGAACTTGATCTCAAGCAACTTCCGAGCCACTCTTTCTCTAAAAAAAATGAAAGTCTACCTCAATGTGTTTTATTCTTACATGAAAAACTGGATTGGCTGAGAGATAGGTTGCACCAATATTATCACACCATAGTCTCGCAGCCTGAGGTGCTTTAATGCCAATCTCATAAAGAAGTGTCTGAATCCACATTACTTCAGCTGTAGCATTAGCCAAGGCTTTATATTCAGCCT
The DNA here is from genome assembly GCA_021437245.1 of Aegilops speltoides. Taxonomy (NCBI): domain Eukaryota; kingdom Viridiplantae; phylum Streptophyta; class Magnoliopsida; order Poales; family Poaceae; genus Aegilops; species Aegilops speltoides. The sequence goes on along the minus strand of CM038144.1, from coordinate 496,933,017 downwards.
CTGTACTTGATCTTGAGACAGTGGCATGTTTTCTTGCGCTCCATGACACAAGATTTGTTCCCAGAAAAACAGCAAAACCACCTATAGATCTTCTATCATCAGCACATCCTGCCCAGTCTGCATCTGAATAAGCAGTTACAAGAAGAGAGGAGGACTTGGTAATTTGAAGTCCAAGACCTTCAGAGTACTTAAGATACCTTAGAATTCTCTTAACTGCAGTCCAATGAGTAGTTCTAGGTGCATGCAATTATTGACATACCTTGTTTACTGAGTAGGAAATATCAGGACGAGTAAGGGTTAAATATTGCAAAGCACCTACAACACTCCTATAATTTGTTGCATCAACTGGTGTAAGAGCTTCTCCACTTTCTGCTATAAGCATTTCTGAGGTAGAAATTGGTGTACTAACTGGCTTGCAATTTTCCAAACCCACTCTTCTGAGAATATCAGTGGTATATTTTTCCTGTGAGAGAAGTATGCCATCTTTAATTTTCTTCACTTCTATTCCAACAAAATAATGAAGATCACCCAAGTCTTTGAGGGCAAACTCCAATTTCAAATCCTTAAGCAAGCAAGTAGTAGCTTTTGCACTTGAACTAGCAACAATTATATCATCAACATAAACAAGCACAAAAATAGTAACATTGCCTTTCCTAAAGAACAATGAGGTATCTGCCTTGGATGGTATGAACCCAAGGTGTTGCAACTGCATGCTCAATCTGGAATACCAAGCTCTTGGTGCTTGTTTCAAGCCATATAATGCTTTATCCAACTTATAGACATACTGTGGTGTGTTGTGATCCTCATAGCCTGGTGGTTGACTCATGAACACTTCTTCCTTAAGAACACCATGGAGAAACACGTTCTAAACATCTAGATTTCTTAAGCTCCAATCTCTGGAAATAGCAATAGACAGAACAAGTCGAATAGTGGCAGACTTAACAACGGGGCTAAAGGTATCTTCACAATCAATTCCAAACCTTTGCTTAAAACCTTTGGCAACTAATTGAGCCCCCGCATAAGCATAGACTTAATAACATGGAGACAATGTTATTGATTGCAATTTCAGCACGAAGTAAAGCTCCCGAATTAGGATGAAGTTTGGCAAAAGGAAAAAGTGTCTCATCAAAAACAACATCACAAGAAATATAGATGCGTCCGGTAGAAACTTCAAGGCACTTATACCCTTTATGGAGATTGCTATAACCTAGGAAAACACACTGAGTGGATTAGAACTCAAGCTTATGTTGGTTGTATGAACACAAATTGGGATAGCAAGCACACCCAAAAATTCTAAGATAGTTGTAATTAGGTTTTTGATGGTACAAGCGCTCTAATGGAGTAGAGTTGCCAATGACTTTGCTAGGAAGCCTATTGATAAGATAAGTGGCGGCAATGAATGCTTCATCCCGATATTTGAGATGCATGGAAGCATGAGCTAGAAGGGAGAGGCCAACTTCGACTATGTGGCGATGTTTGAGCTCAGCAGAGCCATTCTGTTGATGTATGTGAGGACATGACACATGATGAGCAATGCCAATGCTCCGGAAGAAAGAGTTGAGTTTTTCATACTCCCCTCCCCAGTCACTTTGGACTGACAGAATTTTTCTATCAAATTGTCTTTCAACGAGTTTCTGGAATTTTTGAAAGATAGAAAAAACTTCAGATTTATACTTGAGTAAATAAATCCAAGTAAACTTGCTGTAGTCATCAATGAAACTCACATAATATTTTTTTCTTCCAAAAGAATCTCGGGAATGGCCCCATACATCACTAAAAATAAGCTCTAAAGGAGCATGAGAAACACTATAAGACTTGGGATACGGAAGCTGGTGACTTTTGGCACATTGACAAGCTTCACAAATTGACTCACTAATGAAACTTTGTGACAAAGGGAGTTTGTCTTTATTAACTACTTATTTCACTATAACTGAAGATGGATGTCCTAATCGTTGATGCCACTTTTCCAGAGAGGGTTTGATGACAGAGTAGACTTGACGACGCTGGTGACTAAGTGCTCCGGATGTGATGGGGTATAGACCCCCAATGCATCTACCGTGATGTAGAAGTTCACTCGTTTCCCGATCCTTGATGAAACAATAACGAGAGTGTGTTTCAAAGAAAACATTATTATCGGTGGCTAGACGAGACATGGATGCAAGATTTTTATCAGCTTGTGGGACATGAAGGACATCCTTAAGAATGAAATCACGTTTAAGGTTAGGGGAATTAATTGAAGCTTGACCAATGTGCCAAATGTCCATACCTCCTCCACTTGCAGTATGGATCTGATCAGCGCCATGGTACCTCTCGCGAAGAGCAAGTTGCTCTAGTTCATTGGTGACATGATCGGTGGCGCCAGAGTCAATGTACCAGACGCCTTATCCTGCTTGTTCGCGCATGGCAGCAGCAACATGGCGAGAGTCAGGGACAAAATTCTCATCGTAGCGGTTCCAGCAATCCATGACCTCATGGCTAGATTTCTTGCAGAGCTGGCATCGGGGGCGAGGACGTGGGGTGGCAGGACGACGACTATTGTTGGAGTTGAAGCCGCCGCCGCCGCCGCTGCTGTTGGAGTTGTTGTAGCCGCCCCCGTTGTTGTAGGCGTAGCCCCCACCAGAGCGAGCGTCGTCGCCCTGAGGAGCGCCGCGTCCGCGGCCGCCGCCACGGTTCTGCCCTTGGTGACCGCGCCCACGGCTGCGACCACGAGCAGCAGAGTTGGCCGAGGACTGCCGTAGGTCGCCGCCATGAAGAAGGGTGAGGTGCGTGTCGAAGCTCAGTAGCTGGCTGTACAGCTCCTGGACGGTGATGGGTTCCACACAAGCAGCAAGTGCGGAAACGACCGGATTGTACTCCATGTCCAAACCAGCGAGGATCTTGGAGATGATTTCCGGATCGGAGAGAGCCGCGGCAGTGCACGCGACTTCATCGGTGAGACTTTTGATCCTGTCAAGATATTCAGCCATGGTCATGTTACCTTTTTTTAGGTTAGTGAGCTCGATGCGGGTGTTGATGGCTTGGGCTTGGCTCTGGGCGGCAAACATGGCGTGGATGGCGCTCCAGACTTCGGCCGGCGTCTGCAACGTCGCGACCTGTGCGAGGATATCGCGGGAGAGAGATCCCATCAGATACTCTTGTAGCTGTTGCTGTTGTGCGTACCAGAGGGATTGGGCATAGTTGAAGATCTGTTCCTCCTTGCCGTCCTTGGTAACGGTGAGGGTGGCCGGCGGTGGCGGGCTCGTCCCGTCGAGGTGGTGTTCCATCTGAGCGCCTTTGATCTGAGGCAGCACAATGGCCGTCCATAAGAGGAAGTTTCCCCTCGTGAGCTTCTCCTGTGGTGGCGATCCGAGAGACCCCGCGGTGGTGCTGGATGAGGATGGTGCGAAGGCGGAGGACGAGGTGGTGGTGATCGCGCCCGAGGAGTCGGACAGCGATGCGGCGGCGGTGGTGGACATGATCTCGGTCGAGGGAGGAGGCTTGATGCACTTTTAGGGAGGTAGCTAGATGCAATCTTTGATCTATGAGGAAGAGGCTCTGACTACCATGTAAAATAGGTTGGAAAGCGTTGAACCCTTTGTCTCAGGCCGCGTCTGTATATATACGGCATAAGCCCTGGCGTACAAGTTGAGGGGATCGATCATAACGATCGTTGCGGAACATTGGGAGGGGATAAGTCGTCGCGAGCGGTGCATATGCCTTGAATATAAGGCGTGCATATGCGTGGACATGCATGAGACTTGATTGGCCGCCCGATTCAGTTCCTTTTCGTGTTACAAAGAGAGAAGCACATATTACAACCCTGAATTGTCAACAAAGTTTAAGAACAACCCCGAACTTCGAAACCATCTAGTTTACTAGGATGCCTATGTGGCGGGGTGACTTTCATATTTTGGGTGTGTGACGTGGCGGGTGACTAAGATGCTGACTCGGCATTTGACCGGTCAAAACCAGTAAAACAGGGATAAACCGGTTTTGACTTGAGAAAGGTTGATTTTTATTTGGTTTTGTATGTGAGGTTGTAAAGTAGACGGTTTTGGAGTTTAGAGTTGTTTTTTAGACTTTGGTGATAAATCAAGGTTGTAATATGAACCCCTCTCTATTACAATTGTCGGGCACATAAATAGTCGTGTGTTTATTTCATTTATTGGGGTCAAATTCTCTATGAATGCACACACTTAATCCATCATCAAGTCGTTGGTCGTCCTCTTGATGAGCTCCCATGCACTCCTCACGTGCCTCTCCTCTTGAAGCGACGACCCCACCGCAAACCGGAGCAAGATCCTGTCGCTGAGCACAGTGTGCGTAAAGTAGGCTTTGCCAGTCTCGTTCAGATTCTTCATCAGCACACGATTGACCTCATCTGCGGCCTCCTCTGTCATGGCTCCACGAGCCTTGATCCTGAAGCACACCATGGCAAAATTTCTAGGCACGACGACCTCGAACCGGTGGTCGGTGCGCACGAGACCTTCGAACAACTTGGCCATGTTGACATCGCTGCGAATGTGCTCCTGAAGCTTGGCGGTGCCGTAGGTGCGCATGACCATCCACAGCTTGAGCCCACGAAATCGTCGGCCCAAGCCGACCTGCATGTCCTTGAGATCAGTGACCTCGTGGGAGTCGGTAGCGTCGTTCTTTGTTGGCGCCGCCTCCTCGCAGCGCCGGTTCTTCTTCTACCTCGAGTTGCCTCGCACAACTTTCTATCTCTCTTTTGTCTCACACAAGAACACACACACACACACGCCAAGGAAGAAGCCAGCACCAGCTTTGCCGAGAGCTTTCCTCCTTGGTGACACAAATGTGCTACATTGTTTTTGCCCAGCCCTCACGGCCCTGTTTTCTCATTCACTCAAAGCAACATATATACACAGAGAAGGTTTGCCTCACGCACAACCCGGCAAGACCACTAAGTCACGTACGCACTAACCGGCCACTAGACCAGGCCACTAACTAATCCACTACATGCACTAACTAGCCTTATCCTACTCCTGGAATCGCTCCAACAGCCACGACTAGGCCCTACACATGCATGCTAACAACTACTAGTTGCATGTCCATGTCCAGTACTTGTGCAGCCTCCTCAACGGCCATGGACCCTGCCAACACACCATGCATGCACACCTTCTCAACAAACTATATGACTTGCCGGCTCACCCGACTCAACATGATGCAGTCCGTCACGCTTCGGTCTTCATGGTGTTTTGCCGCTTCTCACGACGTCGCCATTTCCCATGGCACCATTGGCATCTCACCGTGCTCCCCGCATCGCACGGCAGCCTGGCATCTCGCTTCCTTCGCACGCTGAGCTGAAGCTTCACGCTACAAACATCAACCTACACTAGACTACATGCTAGACGAAAATACAGTGAAGATACATAATCAAGATTAATCCTAACATTTCCCCCCCTAATCTTGATTCTCTAGCCATCACAATCTTCGACGCGGATCACCCACCGCCACTTGACGACATCATCACAATGCCGCAACCGGGCACTCGCCGCCACCGACGCCATCATAGCGCCGGTCAACATCTTGTCGGGGATGACGTCCTCGCGACGCTGATCACCACACCTTCTTCAGCTTGCGGCATCGCACCATTTGTTGGCCTCGCACCAACTCTCCATGATGATGATGGCATCGCACCATCGCTGTCGGCATCGCACCGACCTGAGTGACGGCATCGCACCGCCATACATCTTCTTAGCAGCATCGCGCCGCGTCTCCTTGTGACGGCATCGCACTGTCCTCGTGGCAACATCGCACTGCCGTCTCCTACTAGCGGCATCACACCGAAACTGCCTGTTCGCACGGCATCACACCAGCGAACACCTCCTTGTCGTGGACGACGCCGTCGCAGCGCCGGACACCACCGTGCACCATCTTGTCGTGGTCGACGCCGTCGCAGCGCCGGACACCACCATGCACCATCTTGTCGTGGTCGACGCCGTCACAGCGCCAAACACCACCATGCACCATCTTGTCGTGGTCGACGCCGTCGCAGCGCCCATCACCACATCGCCCCGCCGCACGCAACAGCCACCTCTTGACGTGGGCGGCGCCCGCAACGCCGATCACCACGCCATCATCACGTCGTGCGGCGTCCTCCACCTCACATGGAGTCCACCACATCGCCGCCGTCACAGCTGTTGCCTCCGCCACCGCCACGACGGCCACCATAGCCGCCGACACCACCGTCCGCCGCCACGGATCAACCTGGCTCGATGCCAATTGTTGGCGCCGCCTCCTCGCAGCGCCGGTTCTTCTTCTACCTCGAGTTGCCTCGCACAACTTTCTATCTCTCTTTTGTCTCACACAAGAACACACACACACACGCCAAGGAAGAAGCCAGCACCAGCTTTGCCGAGAGCTTTCCTCCTTGGTGACACAAATGTGCTACATTGTTTTTGCCCAGCCCTCACGGCCCTGTTTTCTCATTCACTCAAAGCAACATATATACACAGAGAAGGTTTGCCTCACGCACAACCCGGCAAGACCACTAAGTCACGTACGCACTAACCGGCCACTAGACCAGGCCACTAACTAATCCACTACATGCACTAACTAGCCTTATCCTACTCCTGGAATCGCTCCAACAGCCACGACTAGGCCCTACACATGCATGCTAACAACTACTAGTTGCATGTCCATGTCCAGTACTTGTGCAGCCTCCTCAACGGCCATGGACCCTGCCAACACACCATGCATGCACACCTTCTCAACAAACTATATGACTTGCCGGCTCACCCGACTCAACATGATGCAGTCCGTCACGCTTCGGTCTTCATGGTGTTTTGCCGCTTCTCACGACGTCGCCATTTCCCATGGCACCATTGGCATCTCACCGTGCTCCCCGCATCGCACGGCAGCCTGGCATCTCGCTTCCTTCGCACGCTGAGCTGAAGCTTCACGCTACAAACATCAACCTACACTAGACTACATGCTAGACGAAAATACAGTGAAGATACATAATCAAGATTAATCCTAACATTTCCCCCCCTAATCTTGATTCTCTAGCCATCACAATCTTCGACGCGGATCACCCACCGCCACTTGACGACATCATCACAATGCCGCAACCGGCACTCGCCGCCACCGACGCCATCATAGCGCCGGTCAACATCTTGTCGGGATGACGTCCTCGCGACGCTGATCACCACACCTTCTTCAGCTTGCGGCATCGCACCATTTGTTGGCCTCGCACCAACTCTCCATGATGATGATGGCATCGCACCATCGCTGTCGGCATCGCACCGACCGAGTGACGACATCGCACCGCCATACATCTTCTTAGCAGCATCGCGCGCGTCTCCTTGTGACGGCATCGCACTGTCCTCGTGGCAACATCGCACTGCCGTCTCCTACTAGCGGCATCACACCGAAACTGCCTGTTCGCACGGCATCACACCAGCGAACACCTCCTTGTCGTGGACGACGCCGTCGCAGCGCCGGACACCACCGTGCACCATCTTGTCGTGGTCGACGCCGTCGCAGCGCCGGACACCACCATGCACCATCTTGTCGTGGTCGACGCCGTCACAGCGCCAAACACCACCATGCACCATCTTGTCGTGGTCGACGCCGTCGCAGCGCCCATCACCACATCGTCCTGCCGCACGCAACAGCCACCTCTTGACGTGGACGGCGCCTTCGCAACGCCGATCACCACGCCATCATCACGTCGTGCCGGCGTCCTCCACCTCACATGGAGTCCACCACATCGCCGCCGTCACAGCTGTTGCCTCCGCCACCGCCACGACGGCCACCATAGCCGCCGACACCACCGTCGCCGCCACGGATCAACCTGGCTCTGATGCCAATTGTTGGCGCCGCCTCCTCGCAGCGCCGGTTCTTCTTCTACCTCGAGTTGCCTCGCACAACTTTCTATCTCTCTTTTGTCTCACACAAGAACACACACACACACACGCCAAGGAAGAAGCCAGCACCAGCTTTGCCGAGAGCTTTCCTCCTTGGTGACACAAATGTGCTACATTGTTTTTGCCCAGCCCTCACGGCCCTGTTTTCTCATTCACTCAAAGCAACATATATACACAGAGAAGGTTTGCCTCACGCACAACCCGGCAAGACCACTAAGTCACGTACGCACTAACCGGCCACTAGACCAGGCCACTAACTAATCCACTACATGCACTAACTAGCCTTATCCTACTCCTGGAATCGCTCCAACAGCCACGACTAGGCCCTACACATGCATGCTAACAACTACTAGTTGCATGTCCATGTCCAGTACTTGTGCAGCCTCCTCAACGGCCATGGACCCTGCCAACACACCATGCATGCACACCTTCTCAACAAACTATATGACTTGCCGGCTCACCCGACTCAACATGATGCAGTCCGTCACGCTTCGGTCTTCATGGTGTTTTGCCGCTTCTCACGACGTCGCCATTTCCCATGGCACCATTGGCATCTCACCGTGCTCCCCGCATCGCACGGCAGCCTGGCATCTCGCTTCCTTCGCACGCTGAGCTGAAGCTTCACGCTACAAACATCAACCTACACTAGACTACATGCTAGACGAAAATACAGTGAAGATACATAATCAAGATTAATCCTAACATTCTTGAGGTACTCCGGGTTTGTCTCCATGGAGTCCCTTAGGCGGTGGGCGTCGCGGACATAGAGGCAGGTGCAGTCGAGGCAGGTGAGAAGCCACTTGTGCGGACTGACGCTGATAGAGTCCACGAGCTCGACGCCGTTCAGGTGGTGGCGGAACTCCGGGCAGATGCAGGCGCTGCCGGCATAGGCGGCGTCGACGTGGACCCACGCGCCAAAGGATGCAGCAATGTCGGCGATGGCCCCCACCGGGTCGACAGCGTTGGAAGATGTGGTGCCCACCGTGGCGCAAACGTACGTTGGCACGAGGCCAACGTCAACGTCAGCCTGCATGGCCTCGAGCAGCTTCGCCGGGTCCAGTGCGTATTGGGTCTCTGGGCCGGCGAGGATCGAACGGATGTTGGCGGGGTCGAAGCCGGCGAGGCGGCATGCCTTGAAGAAGGTGGAGTGGGTCTGGTCCCCGGCGTAGACAACCAAACGCGGCATGCCAAACACTCTCACAGATCCGCTCCGACGCAGCGCGGCGTCACGCGCGGCGACGAGCGTTACCAGCATTGCCTCGCTGGTGGTGCCGAGGATGACGGCGCCACCGGTCCCACGGTCGCCGGTGGCCTTGTGGCTCATGAAGGTGGCGGGCAGGTGAAGGAGCTGCGCGAGCCAGTTAAGCGCGAGTACCTCCAGCTCAGTTGCCGCGGGGGCAGCCTGCCACGTGAAGCCGACAGTGTTCATGGCGGAGGCGATGAGGTCTCCAGCGATGGCGGCGGCGCTGTTGGTGGCGGGGAAGAAAGCGAAGAAGTTTGGGCTGGCCCAGTGCGTCATGCCAGGGATGATGGAGGCCTTGAGCTCCTTCATGGTGACGTGGAACGGTGCGGGATAGGTTGGCGGGGACGCCATGAACTCGTGCTGCAGGTACCCCGGCTTGACGTCGGGAAGAACTGGCATGGACTCCACGGTGGTGTAGTAGTCGCAGATGAAGTCGACAGCCTCGTGAAGGTAAGATCGGACGTCCTCGGGCTTAAGCGGCCGGAATGGTTCCTTCACGTCGTCGGCGGCCGCGATGCCAGAGAAAACCGTCGGGTTGGTGGTGTTGGAGCTGCCCATTTGTATCGCTCTTCTGTCCCGGCCGGCAGACGTGCTTGCTTGCTGGGTTAGGGGCCGCCGGGTATATGTAGGTAGTTCCAGCGAGTCTGGGGGAAGGGGAGCACATGGAGAAATTCCAGTCAGTGGGGGATGGGGACACTTTTGTATGAACTTCGATGAATTTGATTCATACCCTAAGTCCCCTGGATTTTAATTTTGGTTCAGTCAGTTTCTCGGCTGTTGATTCATACCCTCAGATGCGTGCTGTGTTTTTTTTTCTGGACTGTTCTGGGAGCTGGGTTTGGGCTGGCTTTTGACTCACCGCATGTTTTCAGCCAATCCTTCTTCCCTTCTGTTTTTCTTTTTTATGCGTTCTGCTTTTGTTATTCATTTTTCTTTATTAGTTGGTTTTATTTTTTTATTTTGTAGGCATTTTTGGGATTTTACGTGAGTGCAAATGTATATACACAAATACTATGTAATATGTGCGGAAATTACATTATTATATGGTTGTTATTTGCATACTACAAAAGTGCAATTGTAGTGCAAAGTTGTGTGCAACATTACCTTTATTCTTTAGAAAAATTTCACTATTTAACAGGAGTAGAATCATCTTTGTCACTTAGGGGGTTGGGCCATGGACGGATCCAGCCAAACAACCATGGATATTTTAACGCATGCATGTTAAATCTTAAATTTTGCTCTCCGATTCTAGCTGAGCTACAAACGTGAGCAAGAGAAAGAAGGAACTCATGGCTCTCTTCGTATGCATGAACTATGGATGTGTCGGTTTATGAATGTACTATGGATGTGTCGGTGCAAGATGTTCTTAAAAGTAAGGATTTTTATACTGCTGTAAAAAGAACATCAGGCTAGTGTGAGGCAGTCTCTCTCCAAAAAGGCTCATGCCTCCCTTTATATATAGAACATATATCAAAGTACATGGGTGAATGACACAAGGTGAATTTTGGGTAAATCGTGAAGCATTATGCCCATGGAGGATTGGAAAAGAATCAAGATCAAGAGGAAACGATTGGTCCCTGAGTTAATTTGGAGTTTGTGAAATTTATTGTTTGTGAATAGCTGCATTGAGAGAGAGAGAGAGAGAGAGAGAGAGAGAGAGAGAGAGAGAGAGAGAGAGAGAGAGAGAGAGAGAGAGCGGACCGGAGGGTGCCGGGAGTAATTGATGGATCGGATTGGAGGTTGCATGGCCCTTTGGCTATGATATTTTGACCATTTTTTAGTTATAATTAAATCTTTGTTTAACACAATAATTATCAGCAGTCGGGCGCCCTCTATTTTTTGGGGCCTTGTTCATCCGCTCCGGTTGCACCTGCTAACGTACGGCCTTGACTCAATCGTCTACACAAGACAATAACTAACATGTATCCGTATATGTTCATACAGAGACGCACACGTGAATTTGCAGATTCGATCACAGCATGAACCACATCGCTGGCAATAACAGGAGTAGAATCATCATTGTCACTTACGGGGTTTGGCGATGGACGGGTCCAGCCGAACAATCATGGATATATTAACGCATGCATGTTAACTCTCAAATTTCGCTCTTCGATTCTAGCTGAGCTACGAACGTGCGCAGGCGAAAGATGGAACTCATGGCACTCTTCGTCTCAATAAACTATGGATGTGTCGGTGCAAGCTGTTCTCAAAAGTAAGGATTTTTCATACTGTTGTAAAAAGTACATCAAGATGGTGTGAGACAGTCTCTCTCCAAACAGGTTCGTGCCTCGCTTTATATATAAAACATAGATCAAAGTACCTGGGCGAATGATACAAGGTGAATCTTGGGTAAATCGTGAAGCATTATGCCCAAGGAGGATTTGAAAAGAATTGAGATCAGGAGGAAACGATTGGTCGATGAGTTAATTTGGAGTTTGTGAAATTTATTTTTTTGAATAGGTACATTGATAGACAGAGAGAGAGAGAAGAGGGGACCGGAGGGTGCTGGGAGTAATTGATGGATCGAGATTGGAGGTTGCATGAGCCTTGGGTTGTGATATTTCTATCATTTTTAGGTCTAATTAATACTCTGTTTAACACAATAATTGCCTACAGTCGGGCGCCCTCCAAATTTTGGGGCCATATTCATCTGCTCTGGTTGTACCTGCTAACATACGGCCTTGACTAAATCGCCTGAACAAGACAATGTCTCACTTGTGTACGTATACATTCGCACAGGAACGCACGTTCGAATTTGCATATTCGATCGCTGGATAAATCATATCGCTAGCAATACCAGCATCAGAATCATTGTTGTCACTTAGGGTTTGGGCGATGATGGTTCGGTCCAGCCAACCTAATACACTATAGATCGAGTCAATCTGATACTAACAACCATGGATATTTATCGCATGCATCTTAACTATGAAATTTTGCTCTTCGAGTCTAAAGATGGAACGCATGGCTCTCTTCGTCTCAATGAACTATGGATGTGTCGGTGCAATCTGTTCTCAAACGTAAGGATTGTTCATACTGTTGTTAAAAGTACATCAGGCTGGTGTGAGGCTGTCTCTCTCCAAACAAGCTCGTGCCTCGCTTTATATATAAAACATAGAGTCAAAGTACATGGGAGAATGATACAAGGTGAATTTTGGGTAAAGCGTGAGGCATTATGCCCAAGGAGGATTGGAAAAGAATCAAGATCGGGAGGAAACGATTGGTGCATAATTTAATTTGGAGTTTGTGAATTATTTTGAACAGCCGCATTGAGAGAGAGAGAGAGAGAGAGAGATTGAAAGAAAAGGGGACCTGAGGGCGCTGGGAGTAACTGATGGACTAGGATTGGTGGTTGCATGGGCCTTGGGCTGTGATATTTCCATTAATTTTAGCTCTAATTAATGCACTATTTAACACAATAATTGCCTACAGTCGGGTGCCCTCCAATTTTTGCAGCCCTGCTCATCTGCTCCGGTTGTACCTGCTGATAAACGGCCATGACTTAATCGTCTGAACAATACAATATCTCACTTCTGTACGTGTATATTCGCACAACAATGCACATGCAAATTTGCCTATTCGATCTCTCGATGAATCATATCGCTAGCATACCAACATCAGAATCATCATTGTCACTTAGGGGGTTGGGCGATGGACGGGTCCAACCAACCTAATACACTGCAGATCGAGTTGACCCGATACAAACAACCATGGATATTTTAACACATGCAAGTTAACTGTGATATCTCCATCATTTTTAGCTCTAATTAATGCTTTGTTTAAAACAATAATTACCTAGAGTCGGGCGACCTCAAATTTTTGGGACCTTGTTCACCCGCTTCGGTTACACCTGCTAACATACGACCTTGACTCAATCGTCTGCAAAAGACAATATCTAACTTGTGTACGTATACATTCGTATAGGAACGCACGCGTGAATTTGCAGATTTGATCACTGCATGAATCATATCACTAGCAATAACAAGAGTAGAATCATCATTGTCACTTAGGGGGTTGGGCAATGGATGGGTCCAGCCGAACAACCATGGATATTTTAACACATGCATGTTAACTCTCAGATTTCGCTCTCCGAGTCTAGCTGAGCTACAGACGTGCGCAGGAGAAAGATGGAACTCATGGCTCACTTCCTCTCGGTGCAAACTGTTCTCAAAAGGATTTTTCATACTGTTGTAAAAAGTACATCAGGCAGGTGTGAGGCAGTCTCTCTCCAAAGAGGCTCATGCCTCGCTTTATATTAAAACGTATATCCAAGTACATGGGCAAATGATACAAGGTGAATTTGGGGTAAATCGTGAAGCATTATGCCCAAGGAGGATTGGAAAATAATCAAGATCGGGAGGAAATGATTGGTCCATGTGTTAATTTGGAGTTTGTGATTTTTTTTGTAGCTGCATTGAGAGAGAGAGAGAGAGAGAGAGAGAGAGAGAGAGAGAGAGTAGGGGACCGGAGGATGCTTGGAGTAATTGATGGATCGGTGTTGGACGTTGCATGGGCCTTGGGTTATGATATTTCCATCATTTTTAGCTCTAAATATTGCTACGTTTAACACAATAATTACATATAGTCTGGCGCCCACCTATTTAGGGGCTTGTTCATCCGCTCGGGTTGCACCTGTAGTATATGACCTTGACTCAATCGTCTGCATAAGACAATATCAGACCTGTGTACGTATACGTTCATACAGGAACACACACGCGAATTTGCAGATTCAATCGCCGCATGAATCATATCACTGGCAATAATAGGAGTAGAATCATAATTGTCACTTATGGGGTTGGGCGATGGACGGGTCCAGCCGAACAACCATGGATTTTTTAACGCATGCATGTTAACTCTCAAATTACGTTCTCCGATTCTAGCTGAGCTACAAACATGCACAGGATAAAGATGGAACTCAAGGCTCTCTCTGTCAGTGCAAGATCTTCTCAAAAGTAAGGATGTTTCATACTGTTGTAAAAAGTACATCAGGATGGTGTGAGGCATTCTCTCTCCAAACAGGTTCGTGCCTCGCTTTATATATAAAACATAGATCAAAGTACCTGGGCGAATGATACAAGGTGAATCGTGGGTAAATCGTGAAGCATTATGCCCAAGGAGGATTTGAAAAGAATTGAGATTGGGAGGAAACGATTGGTCGATGAGTTAATTTGGAGTTTGTGAAATTTATTTTTTTGAATAGGTACATTGATAGACAGAGAGAGAGAGAAGAGGGGACCGGAGGGTGCTGGGAGTAATTGATGGATCGAGATTGGAGGTTGCATGAGCCTTGGGTTGTGATATTTCTATCATTTTTAGGTCTAATTAATACTCTGTTTAACACAATAATTGCCTACAGTCGGGCGCCCTCCAAATTTTGGGGCCATATTCATCTGCTCTGGTTGTACCTGCTAACATACGGCCTTGACTAAATCGCCTGAACAAGACAATGTCTCACTTGTGTACGTATACATTCGCACAGGAACGCACGTTCAATTTGCATATTCGATCGCTGGATAAATCATATCGCTAGCAATACCAGCATCAGAATCATTGTTGTCACTTAGGGTTTGGGCGATGATGGTTCGGTCCAGCCAACCTAATACACTATAGATCGAGTCAATCTGATACTAACAACCATGGATATTTATCGCATGCATCTTAACTATGAAATTTTGCTCTTGAGTCTAAAGATGGAACGCATGGCTCTCTTCGTCTCAATGAACTATGGATGTGTCGGTGCAATCTGTTCTCAAACGTAAGGATTGTTCATACTGTTGTTAAAAGTACATCAGGCTGGTGTGAGGCTGTCTCTCTCCAAACAAGCTCGTGCCTCGCTTTATATATAAAACATAGAGTCAAAGTACATGGGAGAATGATACAAGGTGAATTTTGGGTAAAGCGTGAGGCATTATGCCCAAGGAGGATTGGAAAAGAATCAAGATCGGGAGGAAACGATTGGTGCATAATTTAATTTGGAGTTTGTGAATTATTTTTGAACAGCCGCATTGAGAGAGAGAGAGAGAGAGAGAGAGATTGAAAGAAAAGGGGACCTGAGGGCGCTGGGAGTAACTGATGGACTAGGATTGGTGGTTGCATGGGCCTTGGGCTGTGATATTTCCATTAATTTTAGCTCTAATTAATGCACTATTTAACACAATAATTGCCTACAGTCGGGTGCCCTCCAATTTTTGCAGCCCTGCTCATCTGCTCCGGTTGTACCTGCTGATAAACGGCCATGACTTAATCGTCTGAACAATACAATATCTCACTTCTGTACGTGTATATTCGCACAACAATGCACATGCAAATTTGCCTATTCGATCTCTCGATGAATCATATCGCTAGCATACCAACATCAGAATCATCATTGTCACTTAGGGGGTTGGGCGATGGACGGGTCCAACCAACCTAATACACTGCAGATCGAGTTGACCCGATACAAACAACCATGGATATTTTAACACATGCAAGTTAACTGTGATATCTCCATCATTTTTAGCTCTAATTAATGCTTTGTTTAAAACAATAATTACCTAGAGTCGGGCGACCTCAAATTTTTGGGACCTTGTTCACCCGCTTCGGTTACACCTGCTAACATACGACCTTGACTCAATCGTCTGCAAAAGACAATATCTAACTTGTGTACGTATACATTCGTATAGGAACGCACGCGTGAATTTGCAGATTTGATCACTGCATGAATCATATCACTAGCAATAACAAGAGTAGAATCATCATTGTCACTTAGGGGGTTGGGCAATGGATGGGTCCAGCCGAACAACCATGGATATTTTAACACATGCATGTTAACTCTCAGATTTCGCTCTCCGAGTCTAGCTGAGCTACAGACGTGCGCAGGAGAAAGATGGAACTCATGGCTCACTTCCTCTCGGTGCAAACTGTTCTCAAAAGGATTTTTCATACTGTTGTAAAAAGTACATCAGGCAGGTGTGAGGCAGTCTCTCTCCAAAGAGGCTCATGCCTCGCTTTATATTAAAACGTATATCCAAGTACATGGGCAAATGATACAAGGTGAATTTGGGGTAAATCGTGAAGCATTATGCCCAAGGAGGATTGGAAAATAATCAAGATCGGGAGGAAATGATTGGTCCATGTGTTAATTTGGAGTTTGTGATTTTTTTTGTAGCTGCATTGAGAGAGAGAGAGAGAGAGAGAGAGAGAGAGAGTAGGGGACCGGAGGATGCTTGGAGTAATTGATGGATCGGTGTTGGACGTTGCATGGGCCTTGGGTTATGATATTTCCATCATTTTTAGCTCTAAATATTGCTACGTTTAACACAATAATTACATATAGTCTGGCGCCCACCTATTTAGGGGCTTGTTCATCCGCTCGGGTTGCACCTGTAGTATATGACCTTGACTCAATCGTCTGCATAAGACAATATCAGACCTGTGTACGTATACGTTCATACAGGAACACACACGCGAATTTGCAGATTCAATCGCCGCATGAATCATATCACTGGCAATAATAGGAGTAGAATCATAATTGTCACTTATGGGGTTGGGCGATGGACGGGTCCAGCCGAACAACCATGGATTTTTTAACGCATGCATGTTAACTCTCAAATTACGTTCTCCGATTCTAGCTGAGCTACAAACATGCACAGGATAAAGATGGAACTCAAGGCTCTCTCTGTCAGTGCAAGATCTTCTCAAAAGTAAGGATGTTTCATACTGTTGTAAAAAGTACATCAGGATGGTGTGAGGCATTCTCTCTCCAAACAGGTTCGTGCCTCGCTTTATATATAAAACATAGATCAAAGTACCTGGGCGAATGATACAAGGTGAATCGTGGGTAAATCGTGAAGCATTATGCCCAAGGAGGATTTGAAAAGAATTGAGATTGGGAGGAAACGATTGGTCGATGAGTTAATTTGGAGTTTGTGAAATTTATTTTTGAATGGCTATATATATATATATATATATATATATATATATATATATATATATATATATATATATATATATAGAGAGAGAGAGAGAGAGAGAGAGAGAGAGAGAGAGAGAGAGGGACCGGAGGGCGCTGGGAGTAATTGATGGATCGGGATTGGAGGTTGCATGGGCCTTCGGTTGTGATATTTCCATCATTTTTAGCTCTAATTAATACTCTGTTTAACACAATAATTGCCTATAGTCGGGCGCCCTCCAATGTTTGGGGCCATGTTCATCTGCTCTGGTTGTACCTGCTAACATACGGCCTTGACTAAATCGTCTGAACAAGACAATGTCTCACTTGTGTACGTATACATTCGCACAGGAATGCACGTGCGGATTTGCATATTCGATTGCTGGATGAATCATATCGCTAGCAATACAAACATCAGAATCATTGTTGTCACTTAGGGTTTGGGCGATGGATGGGTCCAGCTGACCTAATACACTACAGATCGAGTCGATCTGATACTAACAACCATGGATATTTATCGCATGCAACTTAACTATGAAATTTCGCTCTTTGAGTCTAGCTGACCTACAAGCATGTGTAGGAGAAAGATGGAACGCATGGCTCTCTTCGTCTCAATGAACTATGGATGTGTCAGTGCAAGCTGTTCTCAAACGCAAAGGGTTGTTCATACTGTTGTTAAAAGTACATCAGGCTGGTGTGAGGTTGTCTCTCTCCAAACAAGCTCGTGCCTCGCTTTATATATAAAACATAGATCAAAGTACATGAGAGAATGATACAAGGTGAATTTTGGGTAAAGCGTGAAGCATTATGCCCAATAAGGATTGGAAAAGAATCAAGATCGGGAGGAAACGATTGGTGCGTAAGTTAATTTGGAGATTGTGAAATTTATTTTTTGTGAACTGCTGCATTGAGAGAGAGAGAGAGAGAGAGAAAGAAGAGGGGACCAGAGGGCGCCGGAAGTAATTGATGGGTCGGGATTGGTGGTTGCATGGGCCTTGGGCTGTGATATTTCCATCATTGTTAGCCAACTAATGCTCTCTTTGACATAATTTAAAAACATTATAACCGAGCACTTTTCGAGCCATCTCAGGGTATCAGATTCTCAGCCATCCATTCTTGCGATCCAATCGTTCTAGGTCGTCCGATTCACGCGGAAATCACTCTAGCGCGCGCCGTGGACCGCGATGGCCTGATTCGTGAAGGGTCGCTGCTCCGGTAACATTTTTGGAGGCCCATGGTTCATCCGGGCCCTGTACGTCGCTACATCGAGCAGGCCTTCTCCCCCGATGAATGGAGCAGGCCCTTCTCCATTCCCACCCGGCTCGCTCGACCCCAACCCTAGCCGCCAGTGCGTCATGGAGGTCGCGCCGGCGGCCGTCTGGACGAAGCACGCGGCCACACCGCCCTTTCCCAGATGCCCCGGTAGCGCCGCCTTCCTCCCCCCTGATGCCCCTCACGAGCGTTGTTGCGACGAGGGCCTGCGCCATCTCCCTCTACTGCCCCGTTTGAGCGCCGCCGCAATCTCGACATGCTCCAGCGACGCCGCCCCGATCGAGCTCCTCTGCAACCAGCAAGGCCTCCGCCTTCATCTCCCTCTGCCGCCTCCAGCAGTACGTGTTCCTTCTTCCCTCTTCCGTCGCGGTCGACCGCCGCTCAGCAGGACGTGCTCCAGCGACGCCGCCCCGACCTAGCTCATTCACCTGCACGCCCTCCACTCGGCCCAATAGAACTCCATGACAGAGTTGAAAATTAGTCTTTCTGGGCTATGATATTGCAACCTGGATGTTACTGATTACTCATGGCAGCGATTTTAGTGCCATTTTAGGCAAACACGAGTATCAAAGTGGCCACCATCTGATCAGTAGTTTTTGGTTAAGGTTGAAAAGCGCAATGAAGGATTTTCTTTCTCCTAGAGTCATTCATTCATATGAAAGGGGAACTGCTGACAGATAAATCATATGTCAATACGCCATGTACTTTCCTCCTTTATCTTTCAGGGAAATCATTTTTGTTCAGATTGAAGATATGCACTTCACCTTCATAATGTGTATTCTTATATTCCATCAACTCGAGTGTGTCATTACAGGTTGCAGACTTGCATTATGTATCTTCAACTATTATTTTTCTCGAATACACCTAGGCCTAGCGGACCAGTGATTTTGTAGTTCTCTGCTACCAGATCCATCTTTTGACTGGCTTTTTGATATTTCCTGCAAGTGATTGTTTAATTTTTTTATTACTGTATATAAGAATGGAAGTATAACAAGTTCATTTGTTCTGCTGAGCAATAGTTATTTAATTTGCATATTCATGCGACGATTATGTAACATCTTTTTTTTTCATTCTATGTACATCTGTGAAGATATTATTTAACTCGCCAAGAAGATATGAGAGCATTGATTATGTACCCTCAAATAATGTTTCTATTGAAATAGATATTACTAATTTCTTTGGATAGTGATTTTGCAAAATTTGATGTATTGACTTGGCCAACTCATACAGAGAATTTATGATGAACCATGAAAAAAAATACACATCTGTGGAATGGAACTGAAAATCTTGTTGGATTGGAAATAGCAATTGATGAACTAAAGAAAATACAACTTATCAACTCAGTTAGGTTCTACTGTATGGAGTTTCTTTTTTCATTTTTCCTGCTGTTAAACTGATGTCGAATGTTGAATGGCTTTTGCTAGGTCAATTTTTTATTTGTCTGGGAAGGATGAACTAGCTATCTAGAGATAAGGTTGTGGAGCAACTTCTACCTTGCCAGCCATGTTACAGATACTTGGAGATTTTTCTTCGTTGAAATTTAACCCTTTAAAAAAATTAAAAAAAATCTGAATTGGTTGTACAGCTGAGTTCACAACTTTTTTTTGCTTATCTGAATGCACTCCATAATTAATGTATGTAATTTTTAGAGAGACAACGGATCTTTTTTTGCATATGGCACTTCCTGTGAAGTTTCCTCCAATCATCACATATGTTCTGGTTGATGCTCTCATATATTGCGGAAAACTGAAAATGTATGCATATATTACAACATTTGAAGTTCTTTCCATTCCCAACAAGTGTCGGAGCTATGCCGCATGAATTCTCAATTTGTTAAAGAGGTCATGACAATTATGCCATCTATGTGATATTCCACTGTCATGTCCATGATGTATGAGCTGAGAATTTGCTGACAGTAGTGTCAACTTATCAACTTTAGGGTGACGGTAACCGTCAATAAAATCTGTCCACAGGTGCAGATCAGATGGTTGCTTTTTCTTTGAGGGTAGATCAGATGGTTGCTCTGCATTACCAATCGACCAGATAGTTAAGAGTTGTGAGTTTAGTTTCTCCTATTTCGATAGGAGTTCATACATATGAGTAATGAAGTATATGTTCGAATCTTGACTTTAAAACGTGTTTTTAAGTCATTTATTATTTATTCATTAATAAGAAACATACAGTTTCTTGAATAAATTAACTGCTAAGCTTTGTAACCAGTGGAGGATTTAGTACAAATTGTTGGCTTTGTCCCTTTTTGTCGGATAGTTCCTCTACTACATGCTTTTTCTTCTTCACAACCTATTGCCGAACTATTGCACTCCTTCATTGTGAACTCCCTCTTCTATCACTATCATTTTATTGAAAAAATAGAAGGGTGCAGCAACGCGCGCCATCAATGATCTAGTAAATACTTACAGTCTGGCGCCCTCCAATTTTTGGGGCCCTGTTCATCTGCTCTGGTCGCACCTGCTAACATATTGCCTTAACTCAATTGTCTGAAGAACAAAAGTATTTAACTTATGTACGTATATATTCACACAGGAATGCACGTTTGAATTTGCATATTCAATCGCTCGATGAATCATATCGCTAGAAATAACAGCACCAGAATCATCGTCATCATTTAGGGGGTTGGGCGACGGACAGGTCCAGCCGAACAACCATGGGTATTTTAATGCGTGCACGTTAACTCTCAAATTTTGCTTGGATGTGTCGGTGGAAGGTGTTCTCAAAAGAAAGGATTTTTCATACTGTTGTAAAAAGTACACCAGGCTGGTGTGAGGCAGTCTCTCTCCAAAGAGGCTCGTGCCTCGCTTTATGTATAAAGAATAGATCAAAGTACATGGGTGAATGATACAGGGTGGATTTTGGGTAAATTGTGAAGCATTATGCCCAAGGAGGATTGGAAAAGAATCACAATAGGGAAGAAATGATTGGTCGATGAGTTAATTTGGAGTTTTGAAATTTATTTTTTTGAATAGCTTCATTGAGAGAGATAGAGAGATAGAGAGAAGGGGACCGGAGGGCACTGGAAGTAATTAAAGGATTGGGATTCGAGGTTGCATCGGTCTTGGGTTGTGATATTTCCACCATTTTTAGCTCAAATTAATGCTCTGTTTAACACAATAATTACCTATAGTCGGGCACCCTCCAATTTTGGGGCCTTGTTAATCTGCTCCGGTGGCACCTGCTAATGTACGACCTTGACTCAATCGTCTGCACAAGAGAATATCTGACCTGTGTATGTATAAGTTCATATAGGAACGCACGCGCGAATTTGTAGATTCTGTCGCTGCATGAATCATATGCTGGCAATAACAGAAGTAGAATCAGAACGTGACGCCTAATCGGCTGGAGGATTCACAGTCCTCAAGTGTAATAAGACTTCAGATCACGCGTACAGAAAGACTTCAGTGATGCCCAACACTCTTTGGCTCTGGGTGTTTTGGGCTTTGTCCTCGCAAGGATTCGCTCTCAAAGGCTTTAGAGGTGGGTTGCTCTCAAACGACAAAAGCCGTGCACAAACTCTGAGCAGCCACCAATTTATGGTGTAGGGGGTGGGCTATGGCTACGTCTTGAGCTTGCGTTGGTTTTCCTTGAAGAGAAAAGGGTGATACAGCAATAGTAGCGTAAGTATTTCCCTCAGTTTTTGAGAACCAAGGTATCAATCCAGTAGGAGGCTCCTCAAAAGTCCCATGCACCTACACAAACAAAAAAGAACTCGCAACCAACGCAATAAAGGGGTTGTCAATCCCTTCACGGCCACTTGCAAAAGTGAGATCTGATAGAGATAGTATGATAAGATAAATATATTTTTGGTATTTTATAATATAGATTGGAAAAATAAAGATGCAAATAAAAGTAGATTGAAAGCTTATATGATAAAAGATAGACCCGGGGGTCATAGGTTTCACTAGTGGCTTCTCTCAAGATAGCATAAGTATTACGGTGGGTGAACAAATTACTGTCGAGCAATTGATAGAAAAGCGAATAATTATGAGATTATCTAGGCATGATCATGTATATAGGCATCATGTCCGCAACAAGTAGACCGACTCCTGCCTGCATCTACTACCATTACTCCACACATCGACCGCTATCCAGCATGCATCTAAAGTATTAAGTTCATAAGAACAAAGTAACGCATTAAGAAAGATGACATGATGTAGAGGGATAAACTCATGCAATATGATATAAACCCCATCTTTTCATCCTTGATGGAAACAATACAATACGTGCCTTGATGCCCCTGCTGTCACTGGGAAAGGACACTGCAAGATTGAACCCATAGCTAAGCACTTCTCCCATTGCAAGAAAGATCAATCTAGTAGGCCAAACCAAACTGATAATTCGAAGAGACTTGCAAAGATAACTTAATCACACATAAAAGAATTCAGAGGAGATTCAAATATTTCTCATAGATAAACTTGATCATAAACCCACAATTCATCGGATCTCGACAAACACACCGCAAAAAGAGTTACATCAAATAGATCTCCAAGAAGATCGAGGAGAACATGGTATTGAGATCCAAAAAGAGAGAAGAAGCCATCTAGATAATAACTATGGACCCGAAGGTCTGTGGTAAACTACTCACAACTCATCGGAGGGGCTATGGTGTTGATGTAGAAGCCATCCGTGGTCGATTCCCCTTTCGGCGGAGCTTCGACGAAGGCTCCAAGATGGGATCTCGCGGATACAAAAGGTTACGGTGGTGGAAATAGTTTTTCGTTGGCTCCCTAGATATTCTCGGGGTACGTGGGTATATATAGAAGGAAGAAGTAGGTCGATGGCCGCCTGAGGGGCCCACGAGATAGGGGGCGCACCCTATAGGGGTGGGCGCGCCCTCCACCCTCGTGGCCGCCTCGACTGCTTCTTGACTTGCACTCCAAGTCCTTTGGATCAGGTTCGTTCCAAAAATTACGCTCCAAAGGTTTCATTACGTTTGGACTCCATTTGATATTCCTTTTCTTCGAAGTACTGAAATAGGCAAAAAACAGCAATACGGGCTAGGCCTCCGGTTAGTAGGTTAGTCCCAAAAATGATATAAATGTGTAAAGTAAAGCCCATAAACATCCAAAACGGGTAATGTAATAGCATGGAACAATCAAAAATTATAGATACGTTGGAGGCGTATCAAGTATCCCCAAGCTTAATTCTTGCTCGTCCTCGAGAGTAGGTAAATGATAAAAATAGAATTTTTGATGTGGAATGCTACCTAGCATAATTCTCAATGTAATTTTCTTTATTGTGGCATGAATGTTCAGATCCAAATGATTCAAAATAAAAGTTCATATTGACATAAGAAATAGTAATACTTCAAGCATACTAATCAAAGCAATCATGTCTTCTCAAAATAACATGGCTAAAGAAAGTTCATCCCTACAAAAATCATATAGTTAGGCTATGCTTCATTTTTGTCACGCAAAAATGCTCCCAAATTATACACCCCCGATGACAAGCCAAGCAATTGTTTTGTACTTAAATAATCTCAAACTTTTTCAACTTTCACGCAATACATGAGCGTGAGCCATGGATATAGCACTATGGGTGGAATAGAATATGACGATGGGGATTGTGTGGAGAAGACAAAAAAGGAGAAAGTCTCACATTGACGAGGATAATCAACGGGCTATGGAGATGCCCATCAATTGATGTCAACATGAGGAGTAGGGATTGCAATGCAACGGGTGCACTAGAGCTATAAATGAATGAAATCTCAACAAAAGAAAACTAGTGGGTGTGCATCCAACTTGCTTGCTCACGAAGACCTAGGGCATTTTGAGGAAGCCCATCGTAGGAATATACAAGCCAAGTTCTATAATGATAAATTCCCACTAGTATATGAAAGTGACAACATATGAGACTCTCTATATGAAGAACATGGTGCTACTTTGAAGCACAAGTGTGGAAAAGAGATAGTAACATTGCCCCCTTTTATTTATTTTTTTCCTTTTTTTGGGCTTTTTTTCTTTTGGCCTTTCCCCTTTTTTTCTTTGGCCTTTTTTGTCCTTTCTTTTTTTTCTTTTTGGGGACAATGCTCTAATAATGATGATCATCACACTTCTATTGATTTACAACTCATGAACTACAACTCAAAACTAGAACAAGATATGACTCTATATGAATGCCTCCAGCGGTGTACCGGGATGGGTAATGAATCAGGAGTGACATGTATGAAAAATTATGCAAAGTGGCCTTGCCACAAATACGATGTCAACTACATGATCATGCAATGGCAATATGACAATAGTAATGCATGTCATGATGATAAACGGAACGGTGGAAAGTTGCATGGCAATATATCTCGGAATGGCTACGGAAATGCCATAATAGGTAGGTATGGTGGCTGTTTTGAGGAAGATATAAGGAGGTTTACGTGTGATAGAGCATATCATATCACGGGGTTTGGATGCACCGGTGAATTTTGCACCAACTCTCAAGGTGAGAAAGGGCAATGCATGGTACCGAAGAGGCTAGCAATGATGGAAAGGTAAAAGTGCGTATAATCCATGGACTCAACATTAGTCAAAAGAACTCATATACTTATTGCAAAAATCTATAAGTCATCAAAAACCAAGCACTATGTGCATGCTCCTAGAGGGATAGATTGGTAGGAAAAGACCATCGCTCGTCCCCGACCGCCACTCATAAGGATCCACAATCTAAGAACACCCCATGTTTCAAATTTGTTACACAACTTTAACCATACGTGCATGCTATGGGACTTGCTAACTTCAACACAAGCATTCTTTAAATTCATAATCACCCAACAAGCATGACTTTAATATCACTACCTCCATATCTCAAAACAATTATCAAGTATCAAATTGATCATAGAATCCAATTCACTTCCTATGATAGTTTTTATTATACCCAACTTGTATGCCCACCATTCTAAGACCAATTTTATAACCATAGCAAATACCATGTTGTTCTGTGAGACTCTCAAAATAATATAAGTGAAGCATGAGAGACTAGTAATTTCTACAAAATTAAGCCACCGCCGTGCTCTAAAAGTTATAAGTGAAGCACTAGAGCAAAAACTATCTAACTCAAAAGATATAAGTGAAGCACATAGAGTATTCTAATAAATTCCAATCAAGTGGGCTTCTCCCAAAAGGTGTGTACAACAAGGATGATTGTGGAAAACTAAATAGCAAATACTAATATCATACTAGACGCTCCAAGCAAAACACATATCATGTGGCGAATAAAAATATAGCTCCAAGTAAAGTTACCGATAAACGAAGACGAAAGAGGGGATGCCTTTCGGGGGCATTCCCAAGATTAGGCTTTTGGCTATTCTTAAATATCTTGGGGTGCCATGGGCATCCCCAAGCTTAGGCTCTTGCCACTCCTTATTCCATAGTCCATCAAATCTTTACCCAAAACTTGAAAACTTCGCAACACAAAACTCAACAGGAAATCTCATAAGCTCTGTTAGATAAAGAAAGCAAAACCACCACATAAGGTACTGTAATGAACTCATTCTTTATTTATATTGGTGTTAAACGTACTGTATTTCAAGTTCTCTATGGTTCATACCACTTAATACTAGCCATAGATGCATCAAAATAAGCAAACAACACACAAAAAACAGAATCTGTCAAAAACAGAACAGTCTGTAGTAATCTGTAACCCTCGAATACTTATGGAACTCTAAAAATCCAACCAAAATAGGATGTCCTGGTAAATTGTCTATTGATCTACAGCAAAAAGAATCAACACAAAAGCACGTTTCTGTGAATTAATAAAACTATTTTCGTGCATGAAAAGTTTATGTTTTTCAGCAGAATCAAATTAACTATCACCATAGGTTATCCTATAGGTTCTACTTGGCCCAAACACTAATTAAAACATAAAAAAACATCTAAACAGAAGGTAGATGCAAAATTTATTACTAAACAGAAACAAAAACAAAAAACACAAATAAATTTGGGTTGCCTCCCAACTAGCGCTATCGTTTAGCGCCCCTAGCTAGGCATAAAAGCTAGGATAGATCTAAGTAGTGCCATCTTCGATTTTCAGCTTTTTAGTGGAGTCATGCTCGAATCCGGGAGGTTCTTTATGTTTCCATTCATACTCGGAAATTTTTAGATCTAAAGAATCCAACCGCTTATTGCAAAGAGTAATCAACATATTCATGCGGTGAAGATTTCCGCTAACACTTTTAAGAGGCTCAAGAAACTTTTGTAATATTTTTGTTACTTCGCAAATCTTTCCAAACACTTGTGTTTCTTCTTGGGTAGGATGTGGTCCTCCTTTTTGAGGTAGTGTTCCCACTATTCCCTGTATAATTTCGTGCGCAATACTAGGATCAATCTCAATAAAATTTTCCTTGTCAATGCAATCCAAGGGTTGTCTATGCGACATATTTAGCCCAACATAAACATTGCGAACTAGAATTCTAAAATTCACCTCTAGGGTGCAATTGCGATAAGATTCTATCATCCTATACCAAGCATCTTTTAAGTTTTCTCCTTGCCTTTGCTTGAAGTGAAGAACTTCAAACTCGGGAGACATAGGAGCGGATGAGGAAATAGACATGACAACGAGCAAACAAAAGACAAGCGAAAGAAAGAGGAGGAGATTGGGAAAGAGAGGGCGAATAAAACGGCAAGGGTGAAGTGGGGGAGAGGAAAACGAGAGGCAAATGGCAAATAATGTAAATGCGAGGGAGATGAGTTTGTGATGGGTACTTGGTATGTCTTGACTTGAGCGAAGACCTCCCCGGCAACGGCACCAGAAATCCTTCTTGCTACGTCTTGAGCTTGCGTTGGTTTTCCTTGAAGAGGAAAGGGTGATGCAACAATAGTAGTGTAAGTATTTCTCTCAGCTTTTGAGAACCAAGGTATCAATCCAGTAGGAGGCTCCTCAAAAGTCCCACGCACCTACACAAGCAAACAAACAACTCGCAACCAATGCAATAAAGGGGTTGTCAATCCCTTCATGGCCACTTGCGAAAGTGAGATCTGATAGAAATAGTATGATAAGATAAATATATTTTTTGTATTTTATAATATAGATTGGAAAAGTAAAGATGCAAATAAAAGTAGATTGAAAGCTTATATGATAAAAGATAGACCCGGGGGCCATAGGTTTCACTAGTGGCTTCTCTCAAGATAGCATAAGTATTACGGTGGGTGAACAAATTACTGTCGAGCAATTGATAGAAAAGCGAATAATTACGAGATTATCTACGAATGATCATGTATATAGGCATCACGTCCGCGACAAGTAGACCGACTCCTGCCTGCATCTACTACTATTACTCCACACATCGACCGCTATCCAGCATGCATCTAGAGTATTAAGTTCATAAGAACAGGGTAAAGCATTAAGAAAGATGACATGATGTAGATGGATAAACTCATGCAATATGATATAAACCCCATCTTTTTATCCTCGATGGCAAAAATACAATATGTGCCTTGCTGCCCCTGCTGTCACTGGGAAAGGACACCACAAGATTGAACCCAGAGCTAAGCACTTCTCCTATTGCAAGAAAGATCAATCTAGTAGGCCAAACCAAACTGATAATTTGAAGAGACTTGCAAAGATAACTTAATCACACATAAAAGAATTCAGAGGAGATTCAAATATTTCTCATAGATAAACTTGATCATAAACCCACAATTCATCGGATCTCGACAAACACATCGCAAAAAGAGTTACATCGAATAGATCTCCAAGAAGATCGAGGAGAACATGGTATTGAGATCCAAAAAGAGAGAAAAAGCCATCTAGCTAATAACTATGGAGCCGAAGGTCTGTGCTAAACTACTCACAACTCATCGGAGGGGCTATGGTGTTGATGTAGAAGCCCTCCGTGGTCGATTCCCCCTCCGGCGGAGCGCCGACGAAGGCTCCAAGATGGGATCTCACGGATACAAAAGGTTACGGTGATGGAAATAGTTTTTTGTTGGCTCCCTTGATGTTCTCGGGGTACGTGGGTATATATATATAGGAGGAAGAAGTAGGTCGGTGGCCGCCCAAGGGGCCCACGAGATAGGGGGGGCGTGCCCTGTAGGGGTGGGCACGCCCTCCACCCTCGTGGCCGCCTCGACTGTTTCTTGACTTGCACTCCAAGTCCTCTGGATCACGTTCGTTCCAAAAATCACGCTCCCGAAGGTTTGACTCCGTTTGGACTCCGTTTGATATTCCTTTTCTTCGAAATACTGAAATAGGCAAAAAAAAACAGAAATACGGGCTGGGCCTCTAATTAGTAGGTTAGTCCCAAAAATGATATAAATGTGTAAAGTAAAGCCCATAAACATCCAAAACGGGTAATATAATAGCATGGAACAATCAAAAATTATAGATACGTTGGACACATATCAGCTATTTATAGCCAGGAGGCAACCTAACCTGATTTGTCCAAAATGACCCTGTGTCACTAAGGAACTGACACGTGTCCAACGGTCAGATTTCAAACACACGCGACAGCTTAGCTTGGGCTACAAGCCAAGCTGACTCATCCAACTCTGGATAAGATTTGCTCTCATTGTATTCGCTCGAAGACAGAGGTTTTGGTTGAGCATCACATCAGTCACTCTGACTTTGTTCACTTGGACCCCACTTAACAGTACGGTGGTTCCTATGACTCAATAAAGAAGAAAAGAAAACTACAAAACAACCATGTCTTCGCACTCCATAGTCTTCACGCGATGCCTTATCCTGTCATAGTCTTCAATGTGAATGTCTTCACAGACCACCATTGTCTTCAATGTCTTCACAAATTTTTAGGGGTCATCTCTGGTAGGTAAACCGAATCAATGTGGGACTACTACCTGTGTTATCCTGCAATTCTCACAAACACATTAGTCCCTCAACAAAGTTTGTCGTCAATACTCCAAAACCAACTAGGGGTGGCACTAGATGCACTTACACCTAGTATCCATTATGTTCTGAGATTGATGTTGCTATGACTTTGCTATGCTTAATGCTTGTCACTAGGGCCCGAGTGCCATTATTTCAGATCTGAACCTATTATGTTTTCATGAATATATGCGAGTTCTTGATCCTATCTTGCAAGTAAACAGTCACCTACTATGTGTTATGATCCGGCAACCCCGAAGTGACAATAATTGGGACCACTCCCGGTGATGACCGTAGTTTGAGGAGTTCATGTATTCACTAAGTGTTACTGCTTTGGTCCGGTACTCTATTAAAAGGAGGCCTTAATATCCCTTAGTTTCCAATAGGACCCCGCTGCCACGGGAGGGTAGGACAAAAGATGTCATGCAAGTTCTTTTCCATAAGCACGTATGACTATATTCGGAATACATGTCTACATTACATTGATGAACTGGAGCTAGTTCTGTGTCACCCTATGTGATAACTGTTGCATGAGGAATCGCATCCGACATAACTATCCATCGCTGATCCAATGCCTACGAGCTTTTCACATATTGCTCTTTGCTTAGTTATTTTACCGTTGCCACTGTTACAATTACTACAAAACTGCTACTGTTACTTTTGCCACCGTTACTGTTACTTCCATACTACTTTGCTACTAAATATATTGCTGCAAATATTAAGTCTTTCAGGTGTGGTTGAATTGACAACTCAACTGCTAATACTTGAGAATATTCTTTGGCTCCCCTTGTGTTGAATCAATAAATTTGGGTTGAATACTCTACCCTCGAAAACTGTTGCGATCCCTTATACTTGTGGGTTACCAAAAACTTAGTCCATTTTTTCTGTACTAGATGATGATGATAATGATGATGATATATGAAAACTAGCTTGGTCAATTTTTTGTACTAGATGATGAAGATATGAGAAAACTTTTTAGATGTATATATATGATGATGATGTAATTTTGTTCGATGATATATGATGATGTAATTTTGTCGATATATATACCCCCTCCCCGATAACTTCGACATGAGGGGGGTCGATATACCCCACCCCGATAACACTTTTTTCTATGTATATGTCGTCATTGTCGATATAACCCCTCTCCGATAACTTCAACATGAGGGGGGGGGGTCGATATACCCCCTCCCCGATAACATTTTTTTCTATGTATATGTCATTGTTGTCGGTATACCCCCTCCCCGATAACTTCGATATATCCATCTCTCATGTTTATATATTAATTGCCATGTTGTAATATTTACAGAAACTATGGATCATCAAAGAGACTTCGAACAAGAAGAGATATTGGGGGACGTAATCCATGGCGGAGGTGATGTCTTGTTGTTTCTCAACGACCTCGAAGAAGGTCTGGAAGGAGCGGAAGGAGGCGGTGATCAAACAATGGAGGAGGAAAGTCATGATCATGATGGTGGCTCCCGTGACCGTGATGACGGCTCAGGTGACCGAATGGAGTCGGGATCAGCTGTTGCAAAGTCCGACGAGGTGTATATATATATATATATATATATATATATATATATATATATATATATATATATATATAAGCCTGGGCTGACTAGCTAATTGATGCATTCATTGTTTTGGTATGTACATATATTAACTCTTCTTTCTTCTTTTATAGCCCTCCGGATCAAGCAAAACTTCGGTAACGAAACGAGGCCCGAAGAAGAAGTTGCGCCCGGATGAAAGGTTCACGATCACAGAAATCATGCGCAATGGCCAACCAATTAAACCCCTCCGGACCAAGGAAGCATTTTCTTCTCAGTGCGGGGTTTTTGTTAGGGACATGATCCCGATTAGCATCGAGCTATGGAATCAGCCTAAGAAGGAAGAGCTTCAAGTTTCTTTTGTCGAAGATAGACAGGAAGTTGATCTTTGCACCTCGCTGAAGGTAAATTTCACCCTACCGGAAGAGGAGGATCCGAAGAATCCAGTTATAGAGCCATTGATCAAGTCTCATGCTCTCAAGAAGATGGCAGATCTATTTAGGAGGTGGAAGAATGAGTTGAAAGCAACGTATGTCGACAAAGAGAAGACTCCAGAATTCACCGATCGATTTGAGAAGATAAGAGATCGCTGGCCTACATTTGTGGCCATTAAGACATCGGAGAGGAGTAAGAAGATGTCAGCGATTAGCAAGATAAATGCTGCAAAGAAGGAGCATCACCATCGCACGAGGTCAGGTGGCTACCTCAAAGCCCAGCCGTTGTGGGACAAGGCTGAGCAGGACATGATTGCTAAAGGGGTCGAACCTGAGACATTGCACTGGCCAGACCGTTCAAGGACTTGGTTCTTTGAGGTCGGTGGAACTTCGGACCCTAAAACAGGGAAGTGCTACTGGACGGACGAGCAACTTGCAACACCCGTCACGAAGCTTCGGAAAGCAATCAAGGAAGTGCAGGAAGGGACGTTCGTTCCCGACAGAGACAACGACGAGCTCACAAGGGCCCTCGGGAATCCTGAGCACCCTAGACGAACACGAGGCACGCCAGGCTCCGTTGCGTGGAAGGTTGGGTTTCCCGACGCAGGCGGTTGCAAAACCCAAGAGAGGAGGAGGAAAGTGGAGTAGAGCGAACCGCGACAGCTTAAGGCAAGGGTACGGAAGCTAGAGGAACGAAAAGATTTCGAGAACCTGCAGCTGTGAGATCCTGCACAAGAAGCTACCCGAGAAGCTACCCCGCCATCTCAACGGAGAAGCATCGTGGCTTCCACCGAGCTCGTTCAGCAGCCTGACTTGACAGGTCCTAGCTACCCCGTGGATTTTATCACGGATTCACACCAGTGCCACCTTATGACGCAATGGCTTCAGCTCAAAGTCAAGGCGGCTGTCGTCTCTGTGTACCCTCCTTCACCCTAAGCAACTTTTCACTGCCGTCCGATTCCACAAGGCTATGTTGTTGTGATGGTGGACGAAACAATGGAGGGATTTGAGGAGCTCCAGCTTGAGCACCCTACATGTGATGGAGAGACTCAACTCGGTCTTGCTATGAAGACTCCGTGTCTATGACGGAAGGAGAACATCAACCTTCTGAACTTCAGGGCTCCGGCGAGTCAGCTGGGCACTCCGCCTCCTCCGCCTCCTCCTCCTCCAGCGAGTGGTTAGGGCACTCCGCCCCCTGCTCCGGCGCGTGAGGGGGGCAGTACTCCGCCTCCTTCTCCTCCTGCTCCAGCGCTTTCGAGCAGGCCGCCTCCTCCTTCGCCGTCTTGTAAGCGACAGCGGAACACAAATGTCGTCGCTTCGGCTGCTCCAGCGCGTCGTAGCAGTCTGCCTTCGGCTGCTCCGCCTCTTAAGCAACGAAAGAAGACAGCCGCAGCCGCTTCGGCTGATCTGGCGTCTAGCAGTACAGCCAGAGGCTTGAGGCAATACAGATACAGTCCACCGTCTCTCAAGCCTCTAGACAAGTTACCATATGAGGAGTGATAACCCACAAGTATAAGGGATCGCAACAGCTTTCGAGGGTAGAGTATTCAACCCAAATTTATTGATTTGATACAAGGGGAGCCAAAGAAAATTCTTGAGTATTAGCAGTTGAGTTGTCAATTCAACCACACCTGGATAACTTAGTATCTGCAGCAAAGTGTTTAGTTGCAAAAGTGGTATGATAATAAAGGTAACGGTAGCAAAAGTAAAGATAGATGTTTTGGGGGTTTTGTAGTAGTTGTAACAGTAGCAACGGAAAAGTAAATAAGCGAAGAACAATATGTAAAAAGCTCATAGGCAATGGATCAGTGATGGATAATTATGCCGGATGCGATTCCTCATGCAATAGTTATAACATAGGGTGACATAGAACTAGCTCCAATTTATCAATGTAATGTAGGCATGTATTCCGTAAATAGTCATATGTGCTTATGGAAAAGAACTTGTATGACGTCTTTTGTCCTACCCTCCCGTGGAAGCGGGGTCCTAGCGGAAACTAAGGGACATTAAGGCCTCCTTTTAATAGAGAACCGTATCAAAGCATTAGCACATAGTGAATACATGAACTCCTCAAACTACGGTCATCACCGAGAAGTATCCCGATTATTGTCACTTCGGGGTTGTCGGATCATAACACATAATAGGTGACTATAGACTTGCAAGATAGGATCAAGAACAAACATATATTCATGAAAAGATAATAGGTTCAGATCTGAAATCATGGCACTCGGGCCCTAGTGACAAGCAAAGTCATATCAACATCAATCTCAGAACATAGTGGATACTAGGGATCAAACCCTAACAAAACTAACTTGATTACATGGTAAATCTCATCCAACCCATCACCGTCCAGCAAGCCTACGATGGAATTACTCACGCACGGTGGTGAGCATCATGAAATTGGTGATGGAGGATGGTTGATGATGACGACGGCGACGAATCCCCCTCTCCGGAGCCCCGAACGGACTCCAGATCAGCCCTTCCGAGAGAGATTAGGGCTTGGCGGCGGCTCCGTGTCATAAAACGTGATGAAACTTTCTCTCTGATTTTTCTCTCCCCGAGACGGAATATATGGAGTTGGAGTTGAGGTCGGTGGAGGTCCAGGGAACCCACGAGATAGGAGGCCGCGCCCTAGGGGGGGCGCCCCCCTATCTTGTGGACAGGCTGTGGGCCCCCGGCATTAATTCTTTCGCCAAAAATTCTTATTAATTCCAAAAAGTGCCTCCTTGGATTTCCAGGACATTCCAAGAACTTTTTCTTTTCTACACATAAAACAACATCATGGCAGTTCTGCAGAAAACAACGTCAGTCCGAGTTAGTTTCATTCAAATCATGCAAGTTAGAGTCCAAAACAAGGGCAAAAGTGTTTGGAAAAGTAGATACGTTGGAGACGTATCAACTCCCCCAAGCTTAAACCTTTGCTTGTCCTCAAGCAATTCAGTTGATAAACTGAAAGTGATAAAGAAAAACTTTTACAAACTCTATTTGCTCTTGTTGTTGTAACATGAAAAGCCA
This sequence comes from Aegilops speltoides, assembly GCA_021437245.1. NCBI lineage: Eukaryota > Viridiplantae > Streptophyta > Magnoliopsida > Poales > Poaceae > Aegilops > Aegilops speltoides. The sequence goes on along the minus strand of CM038144.1, from coordinate 496,898,878 downwards.
GCATTCAAGTTTCAGCAAATATTACGAACTAACCATACTCACAATAACACATAGGTCTCACAATTACTCATATCAATAGCATAATCAGCTAGTGAGCCATAATAATAAAACTCGGATGACAACACTTTCTCAAAATAATCATAACATGATATAACAGAATGGTATCTCGCTAGCCCTTTCTGAGACCGCAAAACATAAATGCAGAGCACCTTTAAAGATCAAGCCTGACTAAACATTGTAATTCATGGTAAAAGAGATCCAGTCAAGTCATACCCAATATAAACCAATAATAATGAATGCAAATGATAGTGTGCTCTCCAGTGGGTGCTTTTAATAAGAAGGGTGGTGACTCAACATAAAAGTAAATAGATAGGCCCTTCGCAGAGGGAAGCAGGGATTTGTAGAGGTGCCAGAGCTCGATTTTAAAATAGAGATTGAATAACATTTTAAGCGGCATACTTTTGCTATCAACACAACAACTATGAGATGGTTCTATCTTCCATACTACATGCATTATAGGCAGTTCCCAAATATAATGGTAAAAGTTTATACTCCCCCAACCACCAACAAGCATCAATCCATGGCTTGCTCGAAACAACGAGTGCCTCCAACATACAACATCCCTGGGGGATTTTTGTTTAATTATTTTGATTTGCTTTGATCTTTTTGGATCATGGGACTGGGCATCCCGGTTACCGGCCCTTTCTCGTGAATGAGGAGCGGAGTCCACTCCTCTTGAGAATAACCCACCTAGCATGGAAGGTATAGGCAGCCCTAGTTGAAACATGAGCTGCTCAAGCATACAAAACAGAGTTTCATTTGAAGGTTTGGAGTTTGGCACATACAAATTTACTTGGAACGGCAGGTAAATACCGCATATAGGAAGGTATAGTGGACTCATATGAAACAACTTTGGGGTTTAAGGAGTTTGGATGCACAAGTAGTATTCCCGCTTAGTACAGGTGAAGGCTAGCAAAAGACTGGGAAGCGACCAACTGAGAGAGCGACAACAGTCGTAAACATGCATTAAAATTAATTCACACCGAGTACAAGCATGAGTAGGATATAATCTACCATGAACATAAATATCATGAAGGCTATGTTGATTTGTTTCAAGTACATGTGTGAACATGTGCCAAGTCGAGTCACTTAATACATTCAAAGGAGGATACCATCCCATCATACCACATCATAATCATTCTAATAGCATGTTGGCACGGAAGGTAAACCATTATAACTCATAGCTAATCAAGCATAGTGCAAGCAACAATAATCTCTAAATGTCATTGCAAATATGTTTACTTCATAATAGCTGACTCAAGAACGATGAACTCATCATATTTACAAAAACAAGAGAGGTCGAGTTCAAGCCAGCTTTTCTCATCCCAATAAGTCCATCATATATCGTCATTATTGCCTTTCACTTGCACGACCGAACGATGTGTATAATAATAAGAGTGCACGTGCATTGGACTAAGCTGGAATCTGCAAGCATTCAACTCAAGAGAGAAGACACGGTAATATGGGCTCTAAGTAAAATAAACAATCATGCATATAAGAGCCACTAAGCATTTTCAATAAAGTCTTCTCGACCCCCAAAAGAAAGAAAAGAATATAAAACTATTTACACGGGAAAGCTCCCAACAAGTAAAAGAAGAACGAGAAATCTTTTTGGGTTTCCATTTTAATTCTACTACAAGCATGGAAATTAAACTAACTAATTTTTTTGGTTTTTCTTAAGGCTTATCAAATACACAAGAAGAAAACTAGAAAAAGAAATTTAAACTAGCATGGATAATACAATGAAAGAGTATGAGCACCGACGACTAGTGTGTGAACATGAATGTAAAGTCGGTGAGAAATACGTACTCCCCCAAGCTTAGGCTTTTGGCCTAAGTTGGTTTAATACCAAGGACCGCCGCTACTCTCCCCGGTGTAGTGGGAGGTGTAATCAGGATACCACTGGCTGGTCATGTCCGGATCCCACTGGACGGATGATGCACGATAAGGGTCCAGCTCAGGTTCCGGCTCAGGTTCAAGTTCCGGAGTAAAAGCTTGGGCTAGATGGTTGTTCACTGCTTCCGGCGTGACAAGATGATTTTCTGCAAGCAAATCAAACAACAGATGCGCAGGCAAAATAATAAACTCAAAGTGTTTCTTATTGAATCTAAGTCTATACAAGAGCATCTTCTCTTCGTTGTCAACAATAAACTTGTGTGCTACCATGCTCTTGTAATCTAAAAAGTGAGGAGGTAATTTTGTCTCCTCCTCCTCATGGTGCCTAATGAGTATCTGAAAATGTTCAGCAAGACGTGCAACATAGATACCTCCAAATATGGGGCCTTTTGTACGATTCAGGGCTAGCCATTTAGCAATGACGGCACCCATACTAAAAGTGTTATCTCCTAGCAAAGCATGTTGAAGAATAATAATATCTGGAATGCTCAAATTTCCACTATTTCCACGACCAATCAAGCATCTACTAGCAAATATGGCAAAGTGGCGTAAAACAGGAAAGTGTATGCTAGAGACCTTCGCCTCGGAGCCCTTCTTTGGCTCCTCTACAACAATAGTATTAACAAAGCCACCACATCTTAACGATGGGGTTCATCTAATTCTCCCTCATAAGGTATCCTACATACCGCGCAAAAATGACGTAAAGACATTTCTTTGAATTCATCATATAAATGAAATGATACTGCAGGCGGTGATTTCTTAGGATAATAATAAAATTTTTGCACGAAAGTATTGGTGAGTAAGAGATACTGATCGATTCGGTCGTTCATGAAACCGGTGAGACCTGCAGTCTTGATTAAAGCATAAAAGTCTTCATGAATTCCGGCTTCTTTCAAGAAATCCTCACATGGCCATTCGCACGACCGTACTTTGCTAAGCGAGGAAGATTATACTTGGTTTTTTCCTTCTCTTTGGCTTGTTTTTCCTGAGAGCTTTGGCTAGAAGAGCCTTTAAAAAGCCTCCTTAACATTTTCTGAAAATTTCTGAAATTTTAGTAACTTCAAAATAAAAGTGAATAAAACTAAACAAGATTGATAGCAACTACTCCTACAAGTGTCTAGAGCCTATATCATGCATTGGAACTGCTTGGGACCTCAAAAACTTAACATGCAAGCTCAAGAACATGGTCACCTATGCAGCAAAAATTTGCAATGAATAAAGCACTAGAACAAAAACTAATTGGACCAATGGAGGAGTCACATACCAAGCAGCAATTTCCCAAAACAGTTTTGTGAATGGAGCTTTGAGCTAAAAGATCGGAAATCGTAGCAAAACGAGCTAGAACTCGTGCTTGAGCTGGATGGGGATTTTTTTGGGTAGAATATGAAGTGTGTGGGTGCTGGCATACGTGGAGGGGAGCCACCAGGAGCCCACGAGACAAGGGGCGCGCCCTCCTCTCTCATGGCCTGGTGCTTGCCCCTCCTGCAGTGTTTTCAGTGCCTAAAATCCTCAAATATTCCAGAAAAAATCATACTAAATTTGCAGGGCATTTGGAGCACTTTTATTTTCAGACTATTTTTTAATGCACGGATAATTCAGAAAATAGACGGATAATACTATTTTTGCTTTATTTATTCTAAATAACAGAAAGTAAAAAGAGGGTACAGAAGGTTGTTCCTTCTAGTTTCATCCATCTCGTGATCATCAAGATGAATCCACTAACAAGGTTGATCAAGTCTTGTTAACAAACTCATTCCGAATAACACGGAACCGGAGAAATTTCGAATAACACTAAGTTACCTCAACGGGGATATGAAAATCCCCAACAATAAGAATATCATACTTTTTCTTGACAGTAGGGAGAGGAAATTCAAAACCTCCAAAAATGATAGTTGGAACTTTTTCAATAGAATTGATGCTATGAACTTGAGATTGTTTCCTCGGAAAGTGTACCATATGCTCATTACCATTAACATGAAAAGTGACATTGCCTTTGTTGCAATCAATAACAGCCCTGCAGTATTAAGAAAAGGTCTACCAAGGATAATAGACATACTATCGTCCTCGGAATATCAAGAATGACAAAGTCCGTTAAGATAGTGACATTTGCAACCACAACGGGCACATCCTCACAAATACCGGCAATATATAGCAGTTGATTTATCAGCCATTTGCAAAGATATTTCAGTAGGTGTCAACTTATTCAATTCAAGTCTATGATATAAAGAGAGAGGCATAACACTAACACCGGCTCCAAGATCACATAAAGCAGTTCTAACATAGTTTCTTTTAATAGAGCATGGTATAGTTGGTACACCCGGATCTCCAAGTTTCTTCTGTATTCCACCTTTAAAAGTGTAATTAGCAAGCATGTTGGAAATTTCAGCTTCCGGTATCTTTATTTTATTTGTGATGATATCCTTCATATACTTAGCATAAGGATTTACTTTAAGCATATCAATTAAGCGCATACGTAAGAAAATAGGTCTAATCATTTCAGCATAGTGTTCAAAATCCTCATCATCCTTTGACTTGGATGGTTTAGGAGGAAAGGGCATGGGTTTCTGAGCCCATGGTTCACTTTCTTTACCGTGCTTCCTAGAAACAAAATCTCTCTAATCATAACGTTGATTCTTTGATTGTGGGTTATCAAGATCAACAGCAGGTTCAATCTCTACATCATTTTCTTTGCTAGGTTGAGCATCAACATGAACATTATCACTAACATTATCACTAGGTTCATGTTCATCACCTGATTGAGTTTCAGCATCAGAAATAGAAATATCATTGGGATTCTCAGGTGTGTCTACAGTAGGTTCACTAGAAGCATGCAAAGTCCTATCATTTTTCTTTTTATTCTTTTTAGAAGAACTAGGTGCCTCTAAATTATTTCTCTGAGAATCTTGCTCGATTCTCTTAGGGTGGCCTTCAGGATACAAAGGTTCCTGAGTCATTCTACCAGTTCTAGTAGCCACTCTAACAGCAAAGTCATTTTTATTATTCAATTCATCAAGCAAATCATTTTGAGCTTTGACTATTTGCTCAACTTGAGTAGCAACCATAGAAGCATATTTGCTAACGTGGTGAAGTTCATCTTTAACTCTAGCCAAATTATCACCTACGCGTCCTATCTCGAAAGCATTATTCTTTAACTCTCTACCAACATAAGCATTTAAACTTTCTTGTCTAGCCATAAAGTCTTCAAATTCATCTAAGCATGGGCTATGAAATTTAGTAGAGGGTATTTCAACTTTATCATATCTATAGAGAGAATTTACCTTTACTACCTGTGTCGGGTTATCAAGACAATGTAGTTCTTCAGGCGGTATATTAAGACCATGTATTTCTTCAATAGGTGGTAAATTCTTAACATCTTCAGGTTTAATACCTTTTTCTTCGCCTCTTGCATATCTTCAGGACTGAGAAATAAAACACCTCTCTTCTTCGGAGTGGGTTTAGAAATAGGCTCAGGAGTTGGCTCAATTGGTGCAGGAATTACTTTAGGAACTGGCTCGGGAAGAGTCCAATTATTTTCATTAGTCAACATATTATTCAATAATATTTCAGCTTCGTCGACTATTCTTTCCCTGAAAACACAACCAGCACAACTATCCAAGTAGTCCTTGGAAGCATCGGTTAGTCCATTATAAAAGATATCAAGTATTTCATTTTCTTAAGAGGATGATCAGCAAAGCATTATAATCGGAGAAGCCTCCCCAAGCTTGTGGGAGACTCTCTTCTTTGATTTGCACAAAATTATATATTTCCCGCAAGGCAGCTTGTTTCTTATGAGCGGGGAACTACTTAGCAGAGAAGTAATAAATCATATCCTGGGGACTACGCACAAAACCAGGAGCAAGAGAATTATACCAAGTCTTAGCATCACCCTTTAATGAGAACGGAAATATCTTAAGGATATATAAATAGCGACACTTCCCATCATTAGTAAACAGGGTGGCTATATCATTCAACTTGGTAAGATGTGCCACAACAGTTTTAGATTCAAGGCAATAAAAAGGATCAGATTCAACTAAAGTAATAATTTCAGGATCAACAGAGAATTCATAATCCTTATCAGTAACACAGATAGGTGAAGTAGCAAAAACAGGATCGGGTTTCATTCTAGCATTAAGAGACTGCTGCTTCCATTTAGCTAATAATTTCTTAAGATCATTTCTATCATTGCAAGCAAGAATTTCCATAGCAGTTGCTTCATTCATAACATAACCCTTAGGACCAATAGGTAATACATAATCATTGGGGGAACCTTCATCGTTACTATCATCAATAATAGGTTCTTCAATATTTTCATTCCCCCTAACTCTAGCAAGTTGTTCATCAAGAAATTCACCTAATGGCAAAGTAGTATCACGCACAGAAGTAGTTTAATCATGCACAGCAGAAGTGGCATCATCAATAACATGCGACATATCAGAATTCATAGCAGTAGTAGGTTTAGGTGTCGTAAGCCTACTAATAACGGAAGGAGAATCTAGTGCAGAGCTAGATGGCAGTTCCTTACCTCCCCTCGTAGTTGAGGGCAAAATCTTGGTCTTAGCATGTTTCAAGTTCTTCATAGTGATCAACAGATATAAATTCCAAGTGACTCAGAGAACAGAGCTATGCTCCCCGGCAACGGCGCCAGAAATTAGTCTTGATAACCCACAAGTATAGGGGATCGCAACATCTTTTGAGGGTAGAGTATTCAACCCAAATTTATTGATTGGACACAAGGGGAGCCAAAGAATATTCTTGAGTATTACCAATTGAGTTTTCAATTCAACCACACCTGGATAACTTAGTATCTGCAGCAAAGTGTTTAGTAGCAAAAGTGGTATGATAATAAAGGTAACGGTAGCAAAAGTAACGATAGATGTTTTGGGGTTTTTGTAGTAGTTGTAACAGTAGCAACAGAAAAGTAAATAAGCGAATAACAATATGTAAAAAGCTCGTAGGCAATGAATCAGTGATGGATAATTATGTCGAATGCGATTCCTCATGCAATAGTTATAACATAGGGTGATATAGAACTAGCTCCAATTCATCAATGTAATGTAGGCATGTATTCCGTAAATAGTCATACGTGCTTATGGAAAAGAACTTGTATGACGTCTTTTGTCCTGACCTCCCGTGGAAGCAGGGTCCTAGCGGAAACTAAGGGATATTAAGGCCTCCTTTTAATAGAGAACCGGATCAAAGCATTAGCACATAGTGAATACATGAACTCCCCAAACTACGGTCATCACCGAGAAGTATCCCGATTATTGTCACTTCGGGGTTGTCAGATCATAACACATAATAGGTGACTATAGACTTGCAAGATAGGATCAAGAACACACATATATTCATGAAAACATAATAGGTTCAGATCTGAAATCATGGCACCCGGGCCCTAGTGACAAGCATTAAGCATAGCAAAGTCATAGCAACATCAATCTCAGAACATAGTGGATACTAGGGATGAAACCCTAACAAAACTAACTTGATTACATGGTAAATCTCATCCAACCCATCACCGTCCAGCAAGCCTACAATGGAATTACTCACGCACAGCTGTGAGCATCATGAAATTGGTGATGGAGGATGGTTGATGATGACGACGGCGACAAATCCCCCTCTCCGGAGCCCCGAATGGACTCCAGATCAGCCCTCCCGAGAGAGATTAGGGCTTGGCGGCGGCTCCGTGTCGTAAAACGCGATGAAACTTTCTCTCTGATTTTTCCCCGGAGACGGAATATGGAGTTCGATTTGAGGTCGGAGGAGGTCCAGGGGGCCCACAAGATAGGAGGCCGCGCCCTAGGGGGGGACGCCCCTGCTCGTGGACAGGTTGTGGGCCCCCTGGCATTAATTCTTTCGCCAAAAATTCTTATTAATTCCAAAAGGTGCCTCCGTGGATTTCCAAGACATTCCGAGAACTTTTATTTTCTACACATAAAACAACATCATGGCAGTTCTGCTGAAAACATCGTCAGTCCGGGTTAGTTTCATTCAAATCATGCAAGTTAGAGTCCAAAACAAGGGCAAAAGTATTTGGAAAAGTAGATACGTTGGAGACGTATCAAGGAGCGATGAGGAAAACCAGAAGATCTCTGAAGGCCAAGTGAATGGGTTCTTTCAATCGGTAAAAGCTAAGATACATCCACCTTCGGCGGAGAAGATAGATCCGGTGAAAGCGAAGCGCACTTTGGATGCCCTGCAGCGACCACCACCGCCTCTGCCGCAATCCAACTATGACCGCATCATTGAAATGACATATAAGGAAGCGGAGCGGTCGGGAAGTACTTGCACTGATCAAAGGCTAGCAGAACGAAGAAAAGGGAAAAAAATCCTAGCTCGGCGAACAGGCGAAGCAATCGTGCCCCCCACTCAATGTGTCTAGCAATATCATCGCTAATCTTCCGGGGATGCTGCCCGGTACCAATCCTGGAGATTACATGCTCGACGACGATGCCGTTTTTGAAACAATGGAGGTGGATAAATTAAGATTCCAGCACGGGAAGCCTCTCGTCGGACCTGGTACTTCCCTAACAACGATGATGCGAAGATTCCATGATTGGTACATGGACATCTGCAGGAAGTCTGGGACATATACTTTGACGCTGAGAGTTAAAGAGGAGCACGACCTCGTTGGAATTGATCTGTTGTATGTTCCATATGAGGAATTCTTCCAGTTTTTCAATCAAAAGGCCCTCGATAAAACAATCATCACTGAATACTGTCTGTAAGTACTACTTCTCTGTAATTAATTAAGTCTCTATATATAGCTCAGCTCTTTAATTGCATGTATATATAATTATCCTCACTATATTATGCAGATTGAAGATTGCCGAATTTAAGGACAAGTAGGTGATATTGGGTTCATTAACACAAATCTCATGGATGAATGGAATGTTAAGCAGGATCCCAGAGATACCGAGGCCAACTTGCTACGATCGTTATTTCGAAATCAAAACTAAGCTACAATACTCTTTCCTTACGAATACAAGTGAGTGTTACTGTCTTGTGCATATTCGGTTTCCCTTATTACTCGAGGTTATAGTAATGTAATTGATAAGTTATGCATGCGTGCACAGCTTCCACTTTATTGTGCTAGAGATTAAGCTTGAGCAGGGACTAGTAACCGTCATAGACTCCAAACGAAAAAATCCGGAGGAGTATGCGACCATGACTAAAATGCTCGAGAAGTAAGTTCAATCGATCATTAGCGCATCATATCGGCAACTTTGTTCATTTCCTGATATCAAGTAATTGTTTTCTTTGTCTGGCAGGGTTTGGATAAAGTTCACCACACAAGCTCCGGGACTGCCGGCGCAGCTGCAATTTAACCACCCAAAAGTAAGTACTAGCTACTAGCTAGTTCCGTGCATCTCCCATTGATTCTAACTAGTTTCATCAATACCATTTAGCATGCTTGCTTATCAGTTTGATTGATCTCCATTTGTTGTAAAGTGGTTGTGGCAGGAACCCGGTAATGATTTCTGTGGATACTACATTTGCGAGTTCATCCACAACACAACCTGTGAGCGGGGCTACTCTAAACAACAATATGAAGTGCGTAAGCAATAATATTCACAATTTTATTTTATTACCATCATTTGTGTTGAGTTTCATTCTTATATATGTATTGACCCCTGATAACCCACAAGTATAGGGGATCGTAACAGCTTTTGAGGGTAGAGTATTCAACCCAAATTTATTGATTCGGCACAAGGGGAGCCAAAGAATATTCTTAAGTATTAGCAGTTGAGCTGTCAATTCAACCACACCTGGATAACTTAGTATCTGCAGCAAAGTATTTAGTAGCAAAGTAGTATGATAGTAATGGTAACAGTGACAAAAATAAAGATAATAGTTTTGTACTAGTTGTAACAGTAGCAACAGAAAAGTAAATAAGCAAAGCACAATATATGAAAAGCTCGTAGGCATTGGATCAGTGATGGATAATTATGTCGGATGCGATTCCTCATGTGATTGCTATAACATAGGGTGACACAAAACTAGCTCCAATTCATCAATGTAATGTAGGCATGTATTCTGAATATAGTCATATGTGCTTATGGAAAAGAACTTGCATGACATCTTTTGTCCTACCCTCCCGTGGCAGCGGGGTCCTAGAGGAAACTAAGGGATATTAAGGCCTCCTTTTAATAGAGAACCAGAACAAAGCATTAGCACATAGTGAATACATGAACTCCTCAAACTATGGTCATCACCGAGAAGTATCCCGATTATTGTCACTTCGGGGTTGTCGGATCATAAAACACATAATAGGTGACTATAGACTTGCAAGATAGGATCAAGAACACACATATATTCATGAAAACATAATAGGTTCAGATCTAAAATCATGGCACTCGGGCCCTAGTGACAAGCATTAAGCATAGCAAAGTCATAGCAACATCAATCTCAGAACATAGTGGATACTAGGGATCAAGCCCTAACAAAACTAACTTGGTTACATGGTAAATCTCATGCAACCCATCACCGTCCAGTAAGCCTACGATGGAATTACTCACGCACGACGGTGAGCATTATGAAATTGGTGATGGAGGATGGTTGATGATGACGACGACGACGAATCGGGCTCCAGATCAGCCCTCCCGAGAGAGATCAGGGCTTGGCGGCGGCTCCGTATCGTAAAACACGATGAAACTTTCTCTCTGATTTTTTTCTCCGTGAAACGGAATATATGAAGTTGGAGTTGAGGTCAATGGAGCCTCAGGGGGCCCACGAGACAGGGTGCGAGCCCGGGGGGAGGGCGCGCCCCCCATCCTCGTGGACATGGTGTGGGCCCCTTGGTCTTGATTCTTCCGAAAACTTTTATTTTCTGCACATAAAACAACATCATGGCAGTTCTGTTGAAAACAACGTCAGTCCGGGTTAGTTTCATTCAAATCATGTAAGTTAGAGTCCAAAATAAGGGCAAAAGTGTTTGGAAAAGTAGATACGTTGGAGACGTATCAACCCCCTTCTTTAAATTAGATGTGGCAGATGCGGGATGAACTGTTACGATGAGATCGCATACGAGCAATTCAAAAGGAATTGGCGGGATTCCTTCTTGACCACGTCATCGACAAACACGGAGAATACCATGTGGAAGTGAGTTCAGATATTAGGGGATTTTGTAAGAGATCTTATATTTTATATACCCAGTAGCGTCGGATAGATATACGAAAACTTGTTGTTCGACCAATCTATCGGAGCAGGAGAGGTCGATCACTTCTCTTTGTGTATATGTTCATGACGATTTTCTGTACTTAATGGTTTCCTTCATTTGCTTACTAGCTAGCTAGCATGTCGAGTCCTCCATATACGTATAGTAAGTAGCGTCGATCAAGCCCGAAGATAAGAGATGACACTTCTCTATTAGCTAGCTAACACAATTATTAACCCTACAACCCCCCCACACACACACTTTCAGAAAAAAAACAAAAACCCCAACCTCTAAACTGCTGAAGCGTGGAAGCGTTTTGGTCCCGGTTGGTGGCACCAACCGGGACAAAAGGCCCTCCTGCCTCGGCACACTAGTAGAAAAAGAGGCTTCCAGGCGCCCCCATTAGTCCCCAAAATAATAGAACCGGGACTAAAGGGGTCTTTAGTCATGATTCGGGAGGAGACCATGACCAACTATCTCTGGCCCAGCAGCGCTCGGTTGACAGTGGCGGACGGGAGGGCTTTAGTCCGGTTGGCACAACCAACCGGGACTAAAGGTCTCAGCTGGCCGAAGGTTTTAGATCGCGGTTGGCTGTGCCAACCGGGATTAAAGGTTAGACCTTTAGTCCCGGTTGGTCCGCCAACCGCGATTAATCGGTTCGAACCTTTAATCGCGGTTGGCGAGACCAACCGCGACTAAAGTTAGACCTTTAGTCCCGGTTGGTCCGCCAACCGCGACTAAAGGGATTTGAGGCCTCATTTTCAAACTCTACCCCCGGATCGCCTTTTCAGTTTTAGAAAAACAAAAGAAAATTATGCAAATGTCAAAAAATAAAATAAAATAAGTTTTCCATGTGATATGTGGTCTAGTTGTTGGGAAAATTAACAAATATGAATTTCGACTTTATTTGCAAAATCTCTCTGAAATTCTTAAAATTGGCATAACTTTTGCATACGAACTCGGATGAAAATGTTTTTATATGAAAAATCATCTACTCGAAAAGTTACATCCGAATTTAACAAGGGAACCCGTTAAACATTTTAGAATCCCCAAAACCTAACAGAAAAAAAAGATACGGGCTTTTAAGTTCGGAGAGGCAAAAAATTCAAAAAATTTCAAATTGTGGTCAAACTGTGGTCAAACAATGGTCAAACTAATTATTCTAGAATATTAGTGTTACTAAATAATTATTTCAGTTTTTTTAAATTTTGGTCAAATCTGGTCAAACTGTGGTCAAAAATGGTCAAACTAATTATTCCGAAATATTAGTGTTACTAAATAATTATTGTTTTTAAAACAATAGTTTCAAACTCAAACAGTGAAATGTGTCACTTCATGCTCAAGCTAAATACCTGAGGGTTAATAGAATTGACATCCTACTATTGTCAGGAAAACAACAAGTGCAGACTTGGAAACGAGGGAGAATAGAACCCGGAAGTTAAGCGTGCTCAGGCTGGGGGAGTGGGAGGATGGGTGACCGTTCGGAAGTTAGATGATTTGGAATTATGAGGGTGATTAGAGATTAGAGGATAAATTGAGCAGTGATGAGGGGTGGTGATTAGAGATTAGAGGTTAAAATAATTCAGAAATTTGAAAATAAAAAAATGAAAAAATTCGCAAAAAAATTAGTAAAAAATTTAAACTCATGGAGGAGGCCTTTAGTCCCGTTAGCCACGAGAACCGGACTAAAGCCTTTAGTCATGATTTCAGAAGAGGCGCGACTAAAGGGGGGTCTTTAGTCGCGCATATTTAGTCCCGGTTGCACAGCCGGGACTAAAGGCCTTTGCGAACCGGGACTAAAGGCCTTTTTTCTACCAGTGGCAAGCCGCACCGGCCACTTGGAGCCCCATCTATCCCGGTTCCTGGGCGAACCGGGACGAAAGGTATTGGACATTAGTACCGACCCTTTTGTCCCGGTTTGGCAACCGGGACAAATGGGCCTCAAGGACCGGGATAAATGGCCCGTTTTCTACTAGTGATTTGTCCATTTTCTTGAAAACAATCGGTATTATATAAGGAGCATGCATACTTGTTAGCTCATGTAAACTTGTTAAGCATCACTTGATAATTCCCACCACAGTTCCTTACAGAAGGTGGTTGAAGTTTAAGATGTGCGGCACTGAGCGCAGGGGTGGCTGCACCTTGGCTCCCAGCAAGATTTCTGATGTTTACTCCCCCTTAAACTCATACATGTCGCTTTTCCTGACGGCAACGAAGAGCGGCTCCTTCTTCTTTGTGGCTAACCCAAAGCTCTCTTCTACACTGATGTCCTCAGCGCGCAGGCCCTCTGGCAGGGCCCACTCAAAGTGATACATCAGTTTGGCCAGCGTTAACTGCACAGTGGGTAGTGCGAACGTGTAGCCTGGGCACCCTCTCCGACCACCGCCAAACGGCATCAGTTTATAGTCCCGGTCCTTGAGGTCGATCTCGCCGCCGGCGATCTCAAACCGTTCAGGCCAGTACTCTAGCGGGTCCTCCCAAATCTCCGGGTCCCGACCCATGGCAAAGGTGTTGATAAAGATGCGGGTCTTGGCCGGGATGTGATAGCCGCCAAGGGTGCATGCGGCAATGGACTCCCGAGGCACAAGCAGCGGAACCACCGGGTGCAAACGGAAGGTCTCCTTGATGATGGCGCGCATGTAGTGGAGCTCAGCGAGGTCCGACTCTTTCACCTGACCCTTGGCACCCACGACCCGCCGGACCTCCTCCTGCGCTTTTCTTAGGATGCGCGGGTGGCGCATCAGCTCTGTCATCGTCCACTCTATCGTCGCAAACGTCGTGTCTGTGCCGGCGATGAATATGTCCTGAAACCACAACATTGCCATAGTGGTGAGCAGATCGCTAGTCTTCCCGACGGTAGGTTTTTCATCACCATTTGAACACAAAGAATTATTACAGGGTTTTGTATAAAGGATAAAATAATAAAATCAAGTATTTCTAGCACATACAATTTCATTATAAAATTACATGGACTTTTTTGTGTACCTCATATTACAACGTATTTAGTCATGAAATTTCAAAGACATATCTAACTATGTGTGCATCAATTTCATGCTTTTTTAACTTAAAAGATTGATTTGCGAATTTTTGTAAATTTTGGCCTCCATGGAGTCCAGGAGAGCCAAATTAAAGTGGGCGAGTGGCCTACCAAGACGATGGATTTGAGGTTGTCGTCGGTGAGTGGGACTTGTAGGTCGGGCGCCTTCTGAGCGCGGAGGAGGACGTCGACAAAGTCCTCGTCTCGGTCGCGGGGGATGCGCTGGCGCTGGCCGCTGATGTGCTCCTCGATGATTTCGTCACAGACCTCGCGGAGGTCGGCCAGGCAGCTCTTCAGCCGGCGGCGGAGTCCCGTCAGGGTGCTCGCGAGAGGCTCCAACTCCGGGAAGAAGTCGCCTATGGCGAATCCGGCATAGAGGTCTTGCGACTCGGCGAGCACCGCGGCGAGCTTGTCGTCCTTGCCGTGCGGAAACCGGCGGCCAAAGGCGATGCGGCAGAGCACATCGTTGGCCATGTTGAGGAGGCACTTGCTGAGGTTGACGGAGGTCTCCGTCGTCGAGGCGCTCTCTGTGAGGTGCGCGAGGAGGCGGCGGAGCTCCTCGTCCCGGAAGCTTCCGTAGGTGGCCACGCGGCGCGGCGAGACGAGGTCGGAGACGACCACCCTCCGCACCATGCGGTGGTAGGCCCCCGCCGGCGCGAACGTCACGTCGGAGCAGCCGAACGAGAGGAACTGCCCGGAGAGGAGGTGTGGCCGGGACGCCATTGCCGCGTCGTTGGTGGTGAGCGCCTCGCGGGCCAGGTCGGGCTTGGAGATCACCACGGCCGGGATGCTCCCGAGCTGAAGCCGGAGGAGCGGAGCGCGCATGCTCCTGGCCAGCTCTGCGAGCGCGTGGTGGGGCATGTCCGTCATCAGGTGGAGGTGGCCGATCACAGGCCACCCGGGCGGCGAGGGCGGGAGCCGCAGCGGCGACCGGCTCCGTGTCCTGTAGTAGACGTACGTGCCGGAGAGGACGAAGAGAACAATGGACACATACGAGGCAAGGTTGAGCACCATGATGTGACTCTCTACCTAGTTGGCTTAGGTATGGCTCTTAACGTGGTTATCCATGTGTGCGGTGCTACCTTTTATAGTGTGATGGTCATAACTTAATTATCATCTAACCAGGAAGAGTTAGTACTGTAGTGCATATTTTGTTTTACAAAACTCAAAACATGCATGCATATGTTTGACCAAATTTCCAGTATAAACTATTAACATCTAAAATGCTAAATAAATAACATATACTCCTTCATCTTAGGCTGTGCACCGTGACCAAGGAGTAGGGAAAAACGAGAAACGTTAATATTTATTTGATAATTAATAGTATTGCATGCAATGAACTAACCACTGCATGTCGTGTTTGATAGTCTCGAGTCATTAAAAGCATGCACACCCTTTATCTCTTATTGGTTGATATGTCAAGAAACAAGAAACGAGATAGAAGTTAATGCACCGCGCCTAAGTGTTTTGAAATTATTTGGTTTTCGTAAGATGACTTACACACCTAGACGGAGGGAGTAAAATTATTCTTCTTGATGAATCTAATGACACAAATTATGTATTGCGGATGTCGATAATTTTTTCATTAGACGACTGAAATTCAACGGTCTTTCCACACCGCCACCAAGGCTAGACGGATCAAGCGGTCTTTTTGCACACTCGTAGCCTACTCAACACCGTACCGATTGAGCTAGGCATGCTAAGAAAAAAGGCACATGCCATTTGTAGGAGTAAATTGCACAAAACCACTACTTTGAAGGTTAGGGTTGAATGAAAAACTACCTTACATTTTTGTTGTAGAAAGCACCACGTTTATCGTAAATATTTTTCAAATGACACTGATCGGCGGATTTGCCTCGGGTGAGCACGTTTATGATAGATGGGGACCGCCAATCAGGCTGACTTGGCACAAATTTCTAACACCGTTAGCTGAACCGTTTTGCTTGACATATGGCCCACTTGTCAGTATTTCACCCTGTGATTCTCTCCTCCGTACCCCCCTCCCCCCCCCCCCGCCGAACGAGCAGAGCGCCGCCGTCGCCCATCGCCATGGCCCTTGAGCTCAACGAATGTCGCCGCCGTTAACCAGCACTCGCCTGGATCTGGCAAGAATCGAGCCGCCGTCCCCTTCCGCACCTCGGATCCGTGGTCCTCCGCTCCAATTCGAGCCCGGAGCCCAGATCGAGCCTCCGTTAACCAGCACTCGCCTGGATCAATAAGCCCATCTCCAGCGTGGGCCGGGAGCGGCCAGTCTGCAGGGAGGAGGAGCTCGCCCCGCTTGGCTTGGGGTGGATGGGACTCGCCGACGGATGAATGCAGTGGGAGGAGGATTACGACAGCGGCGAGCTCGATCTGGATCTCAGCGACAACCAGGTTGAGTCCCTGCATGCTCATATCGTTCCGCTCCGCGCCGTCGCCTCCAGGTGGTCGCAGCCGCTCCATGCGCCGGTCGTTGCACTGCCGCTGCGCCTGAAGGAATGGAGCCAATGGCGACGAACCGCACGCCGCCGGGAGCAGCTGCCCATGCATAACCTTGCACGACACCTTACGCCACCACCGACGCGGTCAGCGCCGGTAGTCGGGGCCCTCCCTCAACTTCAAGTAGGCAACCGTCCTATATGGTATGCATAATTAACTGCCTAACTAATTAATTAATTGCATTTGTAACTTGGTTTCCAAATTGATTCGGTGCGAGAAAAAAAATCCTATTTAGATGGAACTAGTTAATTGCATACATAATTTATTGTCTAGCTAATTCCTTGCATTAATGCTTGAATTTCGAAATTGATTCAGCGCTTTGTTTCCAAAATATTTTCACATGATTGTGTCGCTATGAACTACAGCCACGACTATCGAATATTGTAGGACACATTTACTTAACACTTTTTTGACAATTGAATGGACACACTTAGTTTGAGAATTTAGCATGTTTGTCTTGCTGTACGACTGACAAGAAACATAATATGAGCTCGTCCACAACCCGCCTTCCGCCATTGCTGTCCCTGTCGCCGTGATCCATGCCCTGGCATTGCCCTCCGCAGGGGTGTACGCGGATGCGTACTCACATAAAAAAAGGGGAATGTTCTTTTTGTTGTATTAGAAAACTTGTGATTAGAAAAAGGATATCGATGAAAATGATAGGCAGTGAGGTAGGAAGGGTGAGCATCGTGATCATTATAACATGTTGAACATGGAACATGCATGAATTTTTAATGTTCAGTCAGACCACCTGACATCGATGAGCTCAACAAACGAAGAATCATCTGTTACGAACTGATGCGTTGGCATTATATATCAAATGACAAACCACATGTCAGTTAGTTAATTAGCATTCAACAAGGTGCTCTTACAATATCTTGAATGTGGAATAAATTTTCATTTTGGGTCAGAGCATTTGGCATAGATGACCACATCCACATAGAATCAATTGTTATTACAATAGAAAACTTGGCATCACATATCGAACGGCAATCAATAGAAAATTTGGCGCTTTTTGAGGTTTTGATCACATGGTGCCGATATGGGCTACCACTCTTACCTAACAGTCTCTCTCCTCACACACATAATTTTGTCACCTTTCCCCTTACTTCTTTTTGGGTTGCATAGGTTGTCATTTCTACACACAAAAAACCTAGTGTTGTGTGAACAACCAATCCGCTTGTGATCAACGTGCCCGGTGTTAAAGTTAAGGGTCAAACTAATCTTGTATATACCGAGGTTTAGTTATGAAAAATAAAGTTGTTTCATAGTATTAGTGTTAAAGTAGACTCCATGTTTTCATTATATTTAACTTAATAAACGGTCATTTCTACTCATTTCCTAAGAACAACCATTGATCATACTGAAAATCTTGTAGGATGAAGTGCCTACTTTCACAAATCTAAAAATTAGTCAACATTGAACACTCAATTTGGCTACCTAAAAAAATATTACACTATCACTTTTGCCCGTGTCAGGTAGGTCGGGCGCACAGACGAGGCCCCTCCTCCGGCCTCTGCAGCACGATAGCTCACTCCGCGCGACACCGAGCGGTGGTGGCGGCAGTGCCGTGGGTGCGCCATGGAGGCATGTTCTGCTACACGAGGTGTGTCCATACGGACATATATCTGACTAGATTTGGCTTTGGTGGTCGGCCTGTGGTGTGGATTGAGGCGCTGGGGTCCACGACTACGCGGGAAACTCCGGGGGAAACCCTAGATCTTCCCGGGATTGAGCAAGGGGTGTGCTTCTGAGTCATAGTCCCTCCTGAGGGCATCATTTCTAGAGTTTGTTCCGGTCAGAAGAACCGGCGGTGGCTTGTGTCTTCGTGGTGAGGCTCCGCGCGGACCCATGATGGTGCAGGATCAGGGTGGCACGACTCCTAGTGAAAATTGTGCCAACTTGCGTCATGGTGGGATGATGGTGGCGTCTCTCGTTCTGAGAAAGAAAATCATGCCGACTTCGGTCATAGCGGATAATGGTGACAACATCAAAGCGCTTCTTAACTTTCTAGAAAGAAAGCAAGGACCAAAAGGAGCCGGGGGCATCAATATCAATACATTTTGGTTTTTCTTTTCTTCGATAAAGGACTATCTTATAGCATCACATCCAATGGCTATAAAAGGTGAATGAGACCAAACTATATCTCATCTAGATGAGTTCTAGCAAAACTGTTTATTATTACTTAAAAGGTTTAAGCATTGTAGACGGCTTTTACATAACTAAGATGCACACAGCCATAACCAGGTCCAATTTAATCAAAATAAATAAATAAGTGTTTGAATACTTTAAGATTCATTTGAAAATACATGAGAAAAATATTTGAATTATATTTTGGTAGAAACGCTTCTGCTGGCAAGCGTAAAGAATTCACATGGTCGGAGGCAACACCGCGCCGTGGTGGAGCGCCTCCGAGAGCCTCTGCAACGCAGCGTGGGAGGAGCCGCCCTTGTTGACGGCGTTGCGGCAGACGTCTCTCATCTCGGCGGCCCTCTCCCTGGCCTTGCGCCCCTCCTCGCCCATCAAACACTTGACCGCTCGTTCCAGGTCCGCCGCCTCCACGAAGTTGTCCCGCTTCCGGTCCACCTTGAGCGGCACGGCGACCCCCATGTCGGCGACGAGCTCGAAGGCGTTCAGGTGCTGCTCACGAGAGAGGCCACGGCGCCATTGGCGGCCGTGCCACGAGCTCTCCAAGACCGAAGTTCCACCCGGCGTCGTCACGAACCCCCACGGCCGGGTGCGCCAGATGTCCTTCGCGGCACCCACGCCGCCACACCACGCCCTTGCCCTCCGTCCTCTGCAAGAACCCCTCGGGAGCAGCTCCTCCAGCTTCGCGTCCGTCGGGTGCTCCGACCCGTCCGGCGCGCCGCGCCCGACTCGAGGAAGGCGGGCCGGAGGACCCACAGAAGCGGTGGCCGCACCGCTCCAGCGCCGCCGTGATCTCCACCGCCGCGCTGCCTCGAACCAGCCCATGCTCCCGAACAGAGAACACCACCGACGCCGGGCGGCTGCGCGTCAGCCAGCGATGCACGGTGCGGCGGTGGCCGAGTCATCCTTCTTGGCGACGGCAAGCGAGATCACGGGCCGACGGGTACACCGGCGGCGCTGCGCCCCACGCAGCTCGGCCGTCGGCGGCGGCGCGAGGGCCCCGGCTCGAGCTCGTCCGCGGTGTTTATGATGATTCCGTGGCGCCCATAAAGCTGTGGCGAGTCGCAGGAACCACGTGTAGTTGGGGCTCTTCTTGTCCACCACCGGGCACGGCATGGACTCGGGAGGTATCGGCGGCAGCCCGCACGCACCACCTCTCCGTCCACTGGCTGAACTCCACGGTGACCACCGGTGGAGCACGGGCAAGTGCAGCATGAGCGCGAGCATGGCGCCGGTGGACGACATGAAGACGAGGAGGGCACGCCCAGGTCGCGGGCCACGTCGACCATGGGCGCCGCGAACAGGTCGAGCACGAGCGCGGCGACGGGGCACGACATCCCCGCGACGGCGTCCCTGACGTGGGGCGCGTGGAGCTGGATGTAGCGCGCAATGAACTCCTCGACTCCGGCAGCGTCAGCCGGAGGCTCCACCGCGGGGAGGCGGTGGAAGCGGATGTCGAGGCCGGAGGCGGCCTCGCGGCGGACGTGCGCCTCGACCTCGGAGGTGGCCTGGGCGGTGGGCGGGCGCATGACGAGCAGCGTGATGGAGAAGGCGCGGCCGCGGCCGCCGCAGAGAAGGATTCGCTTGCAGGACTCGAGCATGGACATGAGGTGGCCGGTGCCCCACTCCGGCACCAGCACCAACGTCGGCGTCGGACTAGCTGCCATCCTAGTTCTAGTTCTAGTTCTGGTGCCGCTCCGCCCCCTCACGTACGCGTTCTACTTGTACCCAAGCCAGACACATCGTACGCCTAATATAAATAGCGATGCCAAAGCCAAATATGCGAATAAACCTGTGGTTGAGTTGGTTAGGTGGACAGTGGTATCCCCGATCCACCAGGATTTAAATCCTGGTGCTCGCATTATTCCTGGATTTATTTCAGGATTTCCGGCGATGCGCTTTTAGTGGGAGGAGACGTTCCCGTCGACGACGAGGCGCCTACGGTGACTTCGTAAATCTCAAGATGATATGCTGCTCAGTCTCTCGGAGGTGCTCATAGGGGTAGGGTGTGCGTGTGTGCACGTGTATATGAGCGCTTGTGTCTGTACTGATGCTCAAAATAAAAAAAGCATCCCACACGATCAAAATGGCAAACACGGTCCCCTAAAAAAAAAGACAAACACGGCGAGGGAGTATAACTAACATGGTGTTTATTACTAATATTACTAGGATACCCCGCGCGTTGCTGCTGGGATTCAAGTAAAGAGAAAAAATGTTGTGCAACGAAAAAGGTAGAAGCCCTATGATGCAAAACATGGTAGGAAATCGATGGCCTTGACAGAAAGAAACATATTTTTCTGCAAAAGAAAAAGAAACGTATTTGATACATACTACTCCCTCCGTTTCAAAATAATTGTCTTTCTAACCATCTCAAATGGACTACAACATACGGATGTATATAGACATGTTTTAGAGTGTAGGTTCACTCATTTTGCTCCGTATGTAGTCGCTTGTTGAAATCTCTAGAAAGACAATTATTTAGGAACGGAGGGAGTAACAAACATGGCATTGTAGGCGTATATACACACTGGTGGGAAACGAAATATATTTGATACAGAATAACATGATATTGTAGACACCGGTGGAAATCAATAAAGTGAGTCAATGTCCTGTGAACAGTCCGTTTGTTGGTTTTAGGCAGGGTCTAGGACCTGGCCAAAAAATCATACTGATACATAATAACATGGCATTGTTGGTATATATACACTGGTGGGAAAAGAAATATATTTCGTACATAATAAAAAGATATTGTAGACACCAGTGGAAATCAATAAAGAGAGTCCATGTTCCGTTGTTTGGTTTTAGACACGGTCCAGGACCTGCTTACGGTTATAAATCTTCATGTTTAATTCTTTCTTCTCCTTCGATCCATTGGCAGAGCGCCCGCTGTTTCACTGAAAAAACATGAAGAATTATTTGATGACAACCAGAGCGAGCATAGGAGAGAGGTTTTGTGCAACACAGTTTCATTGATACATCCGTTACACATAAATATAGTACAGAGCTCAACCAACTCATACAAAGGGTGGCCGAAAGAATAGGTCAGCACTAATGCCACTATCTATACATGCATGTACACACAGTTCGCTAACACAACTGTCTGAGAGCGGCGTTTTGGCTCCTAGGTGCATATGCATTCATTGTCGGAATACACATTTTGAAAAATTGAAAAATTCGGAACAAAAATCCCACGTGTATATTCGAACATTTTATGTGCGTTCACAAGGTTTCGGTGAAAAATGACGTTTTTTGTGGCTTGTGTAAAAAAGATAAAGAAATGCCTCGTGAATAGTTAGAATGAAGCATCAGAAATTTTCTTTTTTTACACAAGCCACAAAAAACGTCGTTTTTCACTGAAACCTTGTGCACACACATAAAATATCCGGATATACACGCGGGATTTTTGTTCCGAATTTTTCAACTTTTCGAAATGTGTATTTCGACAATGGGTGCATATGCAACTAGGAGCCAAAGGCAATTACCATCTCTACATGAAAATAGCACTTCTTTTGTCATCTGTCTAGAGTATGGCTCCGGCAAGCACAAACCATTAGCATACGCTGCCCTAATCTATAATCCCGATAAAAAAATGTAGATTATATGTGAACCACCTTCCTATAGGTGAAACAAATGAAAAAGAAAATAGGGATGCATGTGAGGGACGTGAATTTTTGGGACATGGTGCCACGCGATGCCGTAATACTGGCCATCCATTTGTGCATCAAGATTACTACTTAATATAGGTATTTATGCAATACGACACACATTAGTGAACAACCCATATGAATACGCAGCCTTATACGAGACATGAGTGGGCCTAGCGGCTTTAAGTTCGTGGTATCCATACGAAATTTGTCCGGTAGTCTATGCCCTATTTGTCAGGTGGTCTCATAATTGTGTGCAGTGAGCCTTGATCTTTCACGTGGTCAGTTATGTAGCCCTTCTTCAAGTTGCAGGCTGTGAAAAGGGGTTTAGCAGGAATGGAAGTACAGAGCTTCGAACTCAATTCGATCCTTTGATTTAGATCGTTGGCATAGGTATCAGTCCTGAGTAAGTTTCATCTTTTTGATTAGTCATATTAGCATGTCGGAGGTTTTGGTGGATAGTTTTGGTTTGGGCTGGTCTAGGGGATCGTGAGTGACGCAGGTTTATTCAGATTTAACAACAGATTCAGGTGTTTTTGGTTTCAAATGCTGAAATCTGAGATGGGCTCTAGACCCATATTGCAATTTCTGAAAAATCTCTAAGGGCCCATGTGGGATATATGGCACTAGGTGTGGTGGGAAGTTTAGTCCCACCTTGGAAGTGGAAGGAGAGTTGGAGTGGTTTATAAGGGTTTCTCTCCTACATGCTATTGGAGCTTGAGAAGAGAAGAGGCCCTCGCGCGCTCCTCCTCCTCCTCCGCCGCCCGCCGCGCCGCGCCGCGCCGCGCCGAGCTCACACCTACGCGCTTATTTTTGCCAGTCACTAACGGAGAGGTTCTGCCAGCAGGGCCACGATCGGAGACGTTGGATCGTGGGCTGTCACGGACTCGGACGTGGGTCAAGCCCACGTCTCTTCACGCGGCTGCGCCTATATAAGCGTGCGGTGTCTCCTAACCCTAGCCGCCACGAACAGATCACATCTGCTCACGCGCACACCCACCGTCGTTCCTTTGCTGCTGCTGCCGCCGGCGACTCCATCCCGTCCGCCGCGTACACGGTCGACGGGAGAGCAGGTCTCGAAACCACGCCTTCCGGTTCTGTGACGGGTGAGGGGCGAATAGGTTTTGGGCAGCGATTCGCGATCGCTCGCTTCCGATCGTCTACTTCCTCTCGTCCGCGTCGCCTTCATCATCACCATGTCCACCGACGCCGACCGTGCCGCCGCCGAGAAAGCCGAGGCCGACAAGAAGGCGGCTGAGGGCGCTTCTGCTGCTTCTTGTCACGCGGCAGCGCCTCTACATGGCCTATTGGAGGGTATACCGCGTTTATCCCTCTCCTGATAATTTCTGTATTAGCAGTGCTAGCATCATGTGTAGATTTGTCTACTATTTGCGTAGTACGTGCTTGCTTAGATCAGTACCAATATGTTCCTAGTTCTATCAATGCCATGCTAGTCATCTACTTATGGATTAAATTAGTCGAAAAATTGCCTATTTACTCAGCAATCCAAAAACCTATTATGTGTAGGAACTTTTCGGCTAGTGGCTTAGCCGCTGCACTGAAACCGGATAAGTTTACCGGTACGCATTTTAAGCGTTGGCAGACAAAGACCACTTTATGGCTCACGGCTATGAACATGTTCTGGGTAGCCGGTGTGTCCACGGGAACGATTGCTCCTGAACAGGAGAAGGCGTTCAGGGAGGCAACCACTGTGTTTATCGGAGCTGTTCTTACCGTGATCGGAGATAAACTGGTCGACGCATATTTACATGTGCATGTCGCCAAGGACTTGTGGGAGGCGCCGAATCTAAGTTCGGGCCGCCGATGCAGGAGCGAGATGTATATTATAGAGCAGTTCCACGATTACAAGATGGTTGAGAACCGTCTGTCTTCGGAGCAGCTCACAAGATAATATGCATTGTTAAGGAGCTTGAGCTTCAAGTGCGAAGTTACGGGCAAGTTTGTCGCGGGCTGCATAATCGCTAAGCTCCCCAATTCTGGAGGAACTTTGCCACCACTCAAACATCGAGGCGTGAATTCTCTGTGGAGGATGTCATTGGCCATCTGGGTGTTGAGCAGAATTCGAGGGCAAAGGACTCGCACGGAAAAGGGGTCGAAGGGACTTCTGTCGCCAACATGGTGAACCAGAGGAACTCCAACTCCCACAAGTTCAAGGGAAAGAACGGTGTCCAACAGAATACCGACTTCAAGAAGAAGGGTAAGAAGACCTTCAAGAAGAACAAGAAGGATGAGGGCTGCTTTACTTGTGGTTCGACTGAACATTGGGCCAACAAGTGCCCAAACAAGTTTAAGAAGTCAGGACAGGACTCCAAGTCTGTCAACATGATTGTGGGCAACAATGAGAATGGTGCATCTGGGTACGGTAATTTATTTACTGTTTTTTCAGTGTTTCAGCCTACCGATTGGTGGGTGGATACAGGTGCAGGTGTTCATGTGTGTGCTGACATTTCATTGTTCTCTTCTTACCAGGTCACAGGCCACGGGTCCGTATTGATGGGGAATGGCGCGAGTGCTTCTGTTCATGGTGTTGGCACGGTCGATCTGAAGTTTACTTCGGGAAGGATCGTGCAGCTGAAGAACGTGCAGCATGTCCCTGCCATCAAGAAGAACCTCGTTAGTGGCTCCCTTCTATGTAGAGAAGGGTTTAAGTTGGTATTCGAGTCTAATAAATTAGTTGTTACTAAGTATGGACTATTTGTTGGAAAAGGTTATGAGAGCGGAGGGATGTTCCGCCTTTCCCTCGCAGATTTCTGTAATAAAGTCGTGAACCATATTCATTCGAGTATTAATGAATCGAGGTTTGGCATTCACGTCTTTGTCACATATGTTTCGTGTTATGACGCTGCTAGCTAAGTTGGATTTAATCCCGAGTTTCACTTTAGCCAAAGGTTCTAAGTGCACATCATGTGTGCAAGCTAAGCAACCTCGCCAGCCTCACAAGGCTGCGGAGGAGAGACACTTGGCACCATTAGAACTCATGCATTCTGATCTTTGTGAGATGAACGGTGTATTGACTAAAGGTGGAAGGAAATACTTCATGACATTGATAGATGATTCCACTAGATATTGCTATGTGTATCTGTTAAATACTAAAGATGAGGCTCTACACTACTTTAAAATCTATAAGGCAGAAGTTGAGAATCAATTTGAAAAGAAAATTAAACGATTCCGTTCAGATCGTGGTGGAGAGTACTTCTCGAGTGAGTTTGATTCTTTCTGTGCGGAACACGACATTATTCATGAGAGGACGCCTCCCTATTCACCCCAGTCAAACGGGGTTGCCGAGCGGAAAAACCGTACTCTAACTGATCTGGTTAACGCCATGTTAGATACGTCGGGTTTATCCAAGGCATGGTGGGGGGAGGCTATATTGACGGCATGTCATGTCCTGAATAAAGTTCCGATGAAGGATCATGAGATCACTCCATATGAGAGATGGACAAAGAGAAGGACAACACTCTCGTACTTGCGTACTTGGGGCTGTTTGGCGAAAGTCAACGTGCCAATCCCCAAAAAGTGTAAGCTTGGACCCAAGACTGTGGATTGCGTTAATTTGGGCTACGCTAAGAACAGCGTTGGCTATAGATTTCTAGTAGTGAAATCTGAGCTACCTGACCAGAAGGTCGGTACAATCATAGAGTCTAAGGATGTTACATTCTTTGAGGATATTTTTCCTATGAGAGATATGCAAAGCACTTCTAGACAGGAATCTGAGGAGACTCCTGAGCCTGCCATTCCTATGGAATATTATGAACGAACACATGATGAAAATCCTGAGGAGGATGACGAGGAAACCCTTGGTAGGGGCAAGAGACAAAGGACTACAAAGACCTTTGGTGATGATTTCTTCGTGTACCTCGTGGATGATACTCCCACTTCTATTTTAGAAGCGTATGCCTCTCCGTGTGACTCTTTGGAAAGATGCGGTCCGTAGCGAGATGGATTCCATCATGGCTAATGGGACATGGGAGATCACTGAGCGTCCCTATGGTTGCAAACCATTGGGATGTAAGTGGGTGTTCAAGAAAAAGCTTAGGCCCGACGGTATGATTGAAAAGTACAAGGCTAGGCTTGTGGCCAAGGGCTATGACCGAAAGAAGAGGAAGATTTCTTGATACTTATTCACATGGCTAGATGACCACCATTCGAGTATTACTCTCGTTGGCGGCCTCACATGGTCTTCTCGTCCATCAAATGGATGTTAAGACGGCTTTTCTGAATGGGGAGCTAAATGAGGAAATCTACATGCAACAGCCAGATGGCTTTGTGATAGATGGTCAGGAAAGGAAGGTGTGTAGGTTGCTGAAATCTTTATATGGTCTGAAGCAAGCACCTAAGCAATGGCATGATAAGTTTAATACAACTCTGACATCTGTTGGCTTCGTTGTTAATGAAGCTGACAAATGTGTATACTATCGCCATGGTGGGGGCGAAGGAGTTATCTTGTGCTGTATGTTGATGACATACGATATTCGAACAAATCTCAAAGTCATTGAGGAGGTCAAATCGCTTCGTCTCGTAACTTTGAGATGAAGGACCTTGGTGTGGCTGATGTTATATTGAACATCAAGCTACTGAGAGATAATGAGGGTGGGATCACACTTCTGCAATCCCATTATGTTGAGAAGGTGTTGAGTCGCTTTGGATATTCGGACTGCACACCATCTCAAACACCATATGATCCTAGCGTGCTGATTCGAAAGTCCAAAGGCATGGCTAAAGATCAATTGAGATATTCTCAAATCATTGGTTCATCGATGTACCTAGCGAGCTTAACGAGGTTCGACATCGCGTTTGCTGTGAGTAACTGAGCCGGTTTGTTTCAAACCGGTGATGTACATTGGCATGCTGTTGAAAGAGTTATGCGCTATCTGAAAGGTACTATGAATCATGGACTTCACTATACCGAAACCCGTCGATTACTTGAAGGGTATAGTGATGCTAATTGGATCTCGATGCTTGATGAGATGAAGGCCACAACCGGGTATATGTTTACTCTTGGAGGTGGCGCTGTTTCTGAAGTCTTGCAAGCAAACGATCTTAACGAGATCGACAATGGAAGCAGAATTAACAGATTAGACACTTCGGTGTTGAAGCGGGATGGCTTCGAGATCTTTTGATGGACTTGCCACTGGTTGATAAACCAGCTCCGGCTATCCTTATGAACTATGATAATCGATCGTCATCACCAAGGTGAAGAGTTCAAAGGACAATATGAAATCCAACAAACACATAAGAATGAGATTAAAAGCTGTCGAAAATTAAGAAACTCCGGAGTGATAGCTTTGGACTATGTCCATACTGCTAAGAATCTGCGATCCCTTCTGAAAGGGCTATCACGTGTAGTGATAGATAGTGCATCGAGGAGATGGGTATGAGACCCACATGAGTTGCCATGGTGGTAACCCAACCTATGTGATCGGAGATCCCGTGAAGTAGGACACAGGAAACAAGCGGTGGTGAACTAAGGAGAGTAACTTTACTAACCCACTCCGTTGGAGATGCAATACTCTCGAAACTGTATGGAAGGATGACTCTTGTCTTAATGTGTTCCAAGGCTTATATGTATAAGCAAGATGCTATCCTCAGAGCGATCTTTGGAGGAACACACCTATGTGAGCCCGATGCTAGTCACAGCCTATGAGATTGGGGTGATCTCTAGTAAACTCATGAATAGGCCAGAGTGTGACTTATATGCTCCACCCGAGGGGTCAGCCTTGATAGCCCAAGACTAGTAAGACATGTGGTGAAACTTCTTTCCTAAACCCGACAATTCAAGGCATAGTCCATTGTTCAGTTGTGAAGGAATGTAGCTACTTGCTCTAGGTGAAGCTCAACCTTAACAGGTCTTCACCAAACACTAGTATATCAAAACAGTGTTTGGAACAGAGGACACTATGGGCCCTCGAGATCTGGTGGGGATTGCTGAAATCGAGATGGGCTCTAGGCCCATATTGCAATTCTGAAAAATCTCTAAGGGCCCATGTGGGATATATGGCACTAGGTGTGGTGGGAAGTTTAGTCCCACCTTGGAAGTGGAAGGAGAGTTGGAGTGGTTTATAAGGGTTTCTCTCCTACATGCTATTGGAGCTTGAGAAGAGAAGAGGCCCTCGCGCGCTCCTCCTCCGCCGCCCGCCTCGCCACGCCTCGCCTCGCCTCGCCTCGCCTTGTCACGACGCGACGCGACGCGGGTTGCGGGAATGAGCCGAGCCGAGCTCACACCTACGCGCTTATTTTTGCCAGTCACTAACGGAGAGGTTCTGACAGCAGGGCCACGATCGGAGACGTCGGATCGTGGGCTGTCACGGACTCGGACGTGGGTCAAGCCCACGTCTCTCCACGCGTCTGCGCCTATATAAGCGTGCGGTGTCTCCTAACCCTAGCCGCCACGAACAGATCACATCTGCTCACGCGCACACCCACCGCCGTTCCTTTGCTGCTGCTGCCGGCGCTCCATCCGTCCGCCAGACACGGTCGACGGAGAGCAGGTCTCGAAACCACGCCTTCGGTTCTGTCACGGGTGAGGGGCGAATAGGTTTTTCGGTAGCGATTACTGATTGCCGCTCCGATCGTCTACTTCCTCTCGTCCGCGTCGCCTTCATCATCACCATGTCCACCGACGCCGACCGTGCGTCGCCAAGAAAGATGAGGCCGACAAGAAGGCGCGAGGACGCTTCTGCTGCTGCTTGTCACATGGCAGCGCCTCTCTGATGGCCTATTGGAGGGTATACCGCTTATCCCTCTCCGATAATTTCTGTATTAGCAGTGCTAGCATCATGTGTAGATTTGTCTACTATTTGCGTAGTACGTGCTTGCTTAGATCAGTACCAATATGTTCCTAGTTCTATCAATGCCATGCTAGTCATCTACTTATGGATTAAATTAGTCGAAAAATTGCCTATTTACTCAGCATCAAAGCTGCGTGTGGTGCTCGTGGGCTGATGAGAGACGAGGAAGCTTAGCTTATAAGGATGCCTTGAAGTTCCATCCTCTCGAGTGAGTAGCCCTCCATGATAAATGATGATTTTAATCTTTCCTGGGTTCCTTGATTGCCTGCCATGCATTTACAGTGTGGGTGTCAGCCATTTAAACGAATGTCGACAGCATATGGAAATTTTATGGCAGTTGTCGTGTGGCTCGCACACGTTATTTATGTGCTTGCTGATGTTTCTGTGTGCAGCCAGTCTTTGTCAGGATATTAGCATGGTTAGATATTGCCAGAAACCTTGATTAATTTGTAATCCGGTGTCCCGCAGCACCAGCTTGCTGGGTGCATTTACGTTTTGCAGGGCAGCTGGGTGCATTCATTCCTCTGCTGTGTCTTTATTTAGTCCATCGCATGTGGGCTGCCCGAGTGACGAATTATTGCCGTTGGCCTGGGTGTGTTGCACACGCACCACGTGGGATTAAATGCCCTCCCTGCGTCTGGTCGTGGTTTAAACAAATTTGCATCATCTCGCGTGATTAGTTGGACTTAATTCTCAATGCTCGCAAATGATGGACATGTATTGTAGATAGGCCAGCCGGCTGCGTACATATGTCGCAACTGGGACTGGCGGACACATGCATTACATGGAGTAGACGGATAAGAAAAATACAAAAGGGGACTAGAATGAATCCATGACCAGTTCTGGTGCATAGAGGAACAACAACTAATCAATCTCGCGAGGTACGCATTGGAACAAGAACATATCCATCGCACGAGGGGGTAGCTTCAGAACTTGTGCATGCAGGTCATGGCCATTAGCAGTATGTTCGCAACGCCAAGTTGAAAATGTTCTTCAGCCATGCTTGATTCTGCTCAAGCAGTGTTACGTGCCGACACACTGATGCATGCGAAATTAGATGTCCCCAGCGGGTGTTGAAGTACGTATGTACTTGTTCTATCACTTCTAAAATTTGCATCCACCGAACTAGAAAACATAAAAAACATTGGTTGAGCGAGGAGTTTGGGAAGATGAATGGAAAGGATCTTAAAAAGCTTGCTCCATGACGTTCGCACTTGTAGAAATGTCTCCCTGGGTTTTCTTCCATTCCAGTGAACCACACCATGTAGCCGGCGTTGCACTCTGGACAACAAATTAGAGGGAGCGGTGGCATCTGGTTGGAGGTGTGGTGTGATGCAGGGGGTGCGGAGCTAAGCTGGAACTTGGATGAACACATGCTTGCGAGGCTGGGAGAAGAAGAGCTAAGATGAAAACTTGAGCGGGATGGACATTTACAAGCACTCGGGTTGCTTAAAAAGGCCAGGGGAGCATCCTGCACAACCCAGTTCAATGGGTGTGCTGCCTCGCGGGCCATGCACTGCAGCTGCAAATACGCGGCTATAATGTTTGGTATACAAGGAGGGGAAATCATTATACGGCCAGAGGGTATTAAAGTTGCACGAATCACTCTACAACATGTGGTGTGGATACCGACCGCGCGTGGTGGCATGTCCACTCGTGATTATTCGTGCATGTGAGTTTCAATATTGCATCACTTTTCTGTTTTTCCTCTCCTTGTTTGCAAAGGCCAGAGATCATTTGGAAAATAAAAGGCAAAAGCGCTGAGTCTGTCGCTGAGATCTAGTGTAGAATTACCTGATAATTGGAGGTGGCAGCTTGTTCTTGAACTGAGTGTGCCGAGATTAGATATTCTAGGCACATGTACTGATTCAAGTCAAAAAGACCAACTACTCCCTCCGTTCCTAAATATTTGTCTTTTAGAGATTTCAAATGGACTACCACATACGGATGTATATAGGCATACTTTAGAGTGTAGATTCACTGATTTTGCTCCATATGTAGTCACTTGTTTAAATATCTAGAAAGACAAATATTTAGGAACGGAGGGAGTATTACTTTCTGTTCCCCAACTTGAACTACTGAGTTGTATGGTTCAAGAACAAGCTGCCAACCTCCACTGCTGGACCGCTGGAGCGTTTTTCCGAGAGTAGGGCCCTGTTTGGTACTTCACCAGTTCCGCAGAATATAAGAATATGCAGAGTACCTGTTTGCCCACTCCATCATTTTATACCACGGCTCCGGCCGCTCCGGGAGAGGAGTGGTGGAGTGGAGCGTCTCCGAACATAGCCTAGAACACGAGCAGCTCGTGCGTGATCAAGAAGAAGGCGCCCACTCGTATTTGTAGGCTGGGATACCGAGGGGTGATGAATGCTGCCATTTCATGTGCAGTAGTGGCTGCCGTTTCATGTGCAGTAGTGCTACCGTTTCATGGTGGCGCCTCGAAGGGAGAGCGGCGTCGCCGACGGAAGATAAGACGAACCCTGAGGACTGCGATCAGATTCTGTTTGTTTGAGGGGAATTGTGCGATTAGATGGGGCTAGCTTGGCACGTAACAGCTATTGGGCCGCGCAACCCACGATCAAGAACGGAGAAAACGCTCTGTGGTATTTCTGTCGAGTCCACGATCCATCGTGCAGGTGTAGCGGAAAAACCGCGCGGTTGGAACGACAAAATGGTGCATGCGGCAGCATAGGATTAGGGGGTGACGTGGCTGCACGAGAAGCCAGGAAAATAGTTAGTGGGGGATCCTATTTAGTTATAGGCGTCGTATCTAATGCATCCTGGATGCTTCGTGAATCCCTGTATCCGCCGACTCCTGGACCGGCCGATGGCCATCCCGCGCACGCGATCAAAATCTCCAGGGATTTGCAAAGAAACGCCCGCAGCAACTCTTAGTTAAGCCTGCCATTTTGCTAATAACCCCTCGGCCGAAATACCTCTCCTAATCCCCGCTCGTCTCCCTCCCAATCCCTAATCACGGCCGCAACATGCATCCCGACGACAGCCACGGCCGGGACGACATGCATCCAGATGGACAATCGCCAGGACGACATTCATCTGCCCTGACGATCTCCGCGACGACCATGACGGGATGCGTCTCTGATTCCAAACGCCCCATCAGCATGATGGAAAAATCTCCGGAAGTGGTCGTGGTGGCTCCTGCTGTTATGGATGTCCGATATGCATCAGCAGTGATCCGTAGTTCAAGTGTCGATCCTGAGTATGCCTCTACGTCTAGCCAGTTGGAGGCCCATCTCGCTGTAGAAACTGCTATGGCCGTAGAAAATACTAGTACTGCACAATGCGAATCAGATGTCAGTACTGTGCATGGAGCTTCAGGTAACATTGGTTAAAGCCTAGCCATTTTATGTATGACCCAGACTATTTGTGTATGTTGTACGTACTACTTGTTATCTGGAGACTAATCATGTTGATGCATGTCAGCTACAGAATTAGGCAAAAGCTTGGAAACTCAAGTGAAGGAGGGAGAATTTGCTACACCGGAAAAGAAAGAAAGCATTCCTCTATTTGTGAGTTTATTAAATTTTTGTTTGCCATGTCCCTATTCAGTTTTGAGAGTTATGCATGATGATGATTATTGTCATTCATTATTTACTTTTTAGTGCTCCTCTTTTACGCCGAGATGTGACGAGAAGTTGAAGCCTAAAGTAGGGATGACATTTGAAAGCCTTGATGCCATGGAGGAGTTCTACAAGTCATATGCACATCATGTGGGTTTTGGAGTTCGTGTCGGACAACAGAAAAAGTTGGACAATAATGTGGTTCGGACAAAACGTTTCATGTGCAGTAGGGAAGGATTCAGGTCTGAGAAGAGCAAGGAGATTAAAGATCCAGCAAAGAAATTCCGTAAGAATACAACCACACAATGTGGTTGTGATGTACATATCTTCGTCAAGCTATGTGACGATAACACCTACAAGATACACTCATGGATTGAGCGCCACACTCATGGCCTTGTATCGCCTGATAAATGCCATTTGATCAGATCAAATCGCAGAGTTAGCGAGAGGGCAAAAAATACACTGTACACATGCCACAAAGCAAGCATAGGCACATGTCAGGCATACAGGCTCCTTCAAGTCAGCGAAGGTGGGATTCCTAATGTTGGATGCTCAAAGAGGGACCTACAAAATTACTACCGCGACCTCAGGCTAAAAATCAGGGACGCAGATGCTCAAATGTTTGTCGCTCAGCTAGCTAGAAAGCAGGAAGTCAATCCGGCTTTTTTCTACGATTTTGTTGTCAGCCGCGAGGGGAAGTTGATGTATGTGTTCTGGGCAGATGCCATGAGTAGGAAAAACTACAATCACTTCGGCGGTGATGGTGTGGTATCCTTTGATTCTACTTACACTACTAATCAATACAACATGATCTTTGCACCATTTACGGGGGTCAATCATCACTTACAAAGTGTGTTTTTTGGCGCGGCATTCTTGATAAATGAGCAGACTCAGTCATATGTTTGGTTATTTGAGACCTTCCTTACAGCAATGGGAGGGGTAGCACCTAGACTCATTATAACTGATGAAGCTGTTAGCATGAAGAATGCGATTGACAAAGTTTTTCCGACCACTGTGCATATAGGTTATGTATGTGGCACATAATGGAGAAACTTCCGGAGAAGATTGGACCATTAATTAGATAAGACTCTGATTTTTGGGATAGGATGAATTCATGTGTATGGGGTTCCGAAACTCCAGCTCCAGCTAAGTTTGAGTTGCAGTGTAATTCAGTCATTAAGGACTTTGGCTTGGAGGAGAATGAGTGGTTGACTAAAAGGTTTAGCATTTGTGAGTCATGGATACCAGCTTACTTTATGGATATACCATTGGCAGGCATTCTCCGAACCACATCAAGGTTTGAAAGTGCAAATTCCTTTTTTAACCGTTTTATTCATCGCAAGCTTGCTCTTGTTGAGTTTTGTCTTAGATTTGACACGGCATTAGAATGCCAGCAAGAAGAGGAGTTGATTGCCGATAACTCAAGCATTCATACGACCCCACAACTACTGACACCATGGGAAATAGAAAAACAAGGCAGAGAAGTGTTTACATATGAGGTGTTTGAGATATTTCAGAAAGAGATTATTGCAGCAAGAGATCATTGTTGCATCCAAGGCATTGCACAAGATGAAGCAATAAAAATTGTGAGCTTGAGAGGTCGATCCCATAGGATTAGGGAAGTTCGATGCGACACCACAACCATGATAGCGAATTGTTCATGCAAGTTATTTGAGAAAATTGGAGTCCCGTGCCGACATATCATCCAGGTGTTGAGGGTTGAAAATCAAAATGAACTTCCATCCTACTACATTATGAAAAGATGGAAGAAACGGTGCAAAAGGTATAAAAATGTATACAATTGATATTATAATTGGAAATCAAATGACTGACATCATTTTTTAATTGACAGGGAAAATGTGTATGATGAGCATGGGCATTTACTAGAAGAGAAGGCAACTGACTCCTTGAATTCGGCTACTAGGAAGAAGATTGCGATTGTACGCAACAAGTTGGAGGATCTAATTCAGAAGGCAAAACACTCGGATGAAGGCATGGACTTTTTAACATCAAGTGTATTGAATATTGAAGCTCCTCTAGACAAAATGGTTCCTACATGAGGTGTGAAGCACACTAGACAACAGGAATACGAGGTTTTCATTGGTTGTGACATTCCTACTGAAATTGACATACACCCACCGACTGATGTTCGTACGGTGGGAAGATGCAAACGAATAAAGAGTGGAAAGGAAACAAATGAGGACGAACAAAAAAAGAAGAAGAAGGAAGCCAAGGTAAAGGTCGCACGTATGTGCAAGACGTGCAAACAAATAATATTTCATGATAGTCGCAATTGCCCTAGCAAAAAAGTTCAAGGCAAAGGAACCGAGATTGTGCAACAGATGAAGCCAAATGGTGTTCTATGATGGCCCTAGTCTATTACAAAACATGAATTTATATGACTTATTACTGTTTATTTCTCCATGCACTGGATTATTGTAATCGATGGAATTATGTGTTTTGTCAAACTGTCTTCCTTTTATTTACTCTGACTTGATGTGTATTGAATGGAGTGTAGCAATCAGCAAGAGCACCAGCTTACATCATGTTCACATTTACCTGAAGCATGCTCTGTTCTTTTATGCAAACAGTCAGCAGCTATCACCCAGGAGAATATAAATGTACAAGAAACTTTGCGAGACCCTGAGCGTTCATCCCTTTATTCAGTTGTATAACAGTATAGGTATCGAGTTCATTGAGTCGTTAATTATTACCAGATGTCTTTACCAGCAGCAGTATGTTTCAGGTTTGAAAGCTTAACAATAGCATATGAACCAGGAAGGGAACAACTCAGTTGGCAAACCCACGTCCACCTCCACAATAGCATTCACCAAAAGGAATTAAACAATGGCAGGTGTTCAGAATTTTGACAGTGCTTGGGAAGGTTGCAGCAAAAGCAACATCTTCTTGTTTGTGAATACGTAAAGGACAAATAAGAATGCAGAATCACAAGGAATAATAAGCACCTAGTTATACTATGCCGTCATTCAGCTTTTTTGCATCACATATCACAGAACACCACAAAATTATCAGGAACTGGGCAATACGAAATTTGTTTATTTCTGAATTTTGCATTCACACCAAGGTACATTTGTAACACCCCGGATCCGATGCGCCAGGTGTCCGTCAGTTATTTGCCGTCGTGGCCATGTCATGTGCTTGCGTGTTGCATTTGCCATGTCATCATATGCATTTCATCACGTCATCATTTGCATTTCATTTTGCATACATGTTCATCTCATGCATCCGAGCATTTTCCCCGTTGTCCGTTTTGCAATCCGGCGCTCCTATGTCCTCCGGCGTCCCCCTTTTGCCTCTTCTCTTGTGCGGGTATTAAACTTTCTCGGAATGGCCCGAGGTTTGCCATGCGGCTTGGTATAGCACCGTGAACCGCCTGTCAAGTTTCGTGCCATTTGGAGGTCGTTTGATACTCCAACGGTTAACCGGGTAACCGCAAAAGCCTCTTTTGTTTGCAGCCCAACACCCCTTCCAAAGTGGCCCAAAACCCACCAAACTCCTCTCCATGCTCTCGGTCGTTCGATCACGATCGCGTGGCCGAAA
The DNA here is from genome assembly GCA_021437245.1 of Aegilops speltoides. Taxonomy (NCBI): domain Eukaryota; kingdom Viridiplantae; phylum Streptophyta; class Magnoliopsida; order Poales; family Poaceae; genus Aegilops; species Aegilops speltoides. The sequence continues at coordinate 496,862,510 of CM038144.1, read as the reverse complement.
ACCACACCTCATTTGGACACTCCTAGCTCCCTCTACCTATAAAACTAGACCTCCCACCCCCGATTTTTCGCGCAGATCAAACCCTAGCCTCTTCCCTGCGCGCCGCCGGACACGTCCGGTCCGCGCCTGGACATGTCCGCGCGTCCCCGCCAATGGGGTGCCGCCACGTCAGCAGCGCCGCCCCGCGCCAATCGCCTCCACGCCACGCGTCCGGCACCGCTCCGCGCCCCATGGCCCGCCGAGCCCATCGCCGGCCAGCGCTGGCCCGGCCGCGTCTTGCCCCGGCCCGTCTTGCCGGGCCGCTTCGGCCTCGCCGCCGGCGTCTTCCTCGCCGCCCGGCGTCACGCGCCACCGCCCGCCTCCCGCCCAGCGCCCGACCTCGCCACCCTACTGCCGTGGCCTGCCTTGCCCCCGCCACCACGCAGCATCTCTCGCCGCCCATGCGACCCTCACTTCGCCGCGCTTTGTCCGCCGTGGCGGCGCCCGCCGCCGTCGCCCGCCCGGCCGCCAGATCCGGCCGAACCGCCGCTCGGCCCCGCGCCCCGCCTCCGCCTCGTCGCCAGCGCCGCCAGCGCCGCCGGATCGGCGGCCGCCCCCGCCGCCGTCGTCTTGAGATCGGAGGAGCCCGATCCGCACCTCTCCGTCTGCCCAGATCCAGTTCGGCTGGCCCATCTCCTCGGCCCGCTGGCCTCCCCTGCGAACTGGGCGAAGCCGTGGGTGAGCAGCCCCTATCCCGCGCCCGTGCGACTTATAGTTATTTTGCGCTCGATCTGTTTTTTTTTCAGAAAACTACTAAGTCCCAGATTTCAGTAATTTTCATGCCATGTTCATGCCATCACATCTCTGCATCCGTGGCTCCGTTTTGGGCGTATAATATGTCAAATTGTTTGTCTCGAAGAGTACATCATTTCATTCCATTGCATCATTTGCATTTGAGCTCATCTTGATGCCCGAAATGCTGTTGGAAGATGGCTTCAGATCGTTAGTTTCAGAATCTTATCAGCTCGAGCTCTTTTGTCATTTTTGCCATGAATTGTGTGTGCACCCTATGAACTTGAGTCCTACATGTGAGTTGAACATTGCCATGCCATCTTTCCAGGGGTGTTTGCCATGTATTTTTGTGAGTTATGTGTTGACTAGAACAAGCATGCAAAGTAGGGATGATGATGTTGCTGATTTCAGGAACTTAGTGTTTTCACTAAGTCTTGTCCTGCTGTTATTTTTATGCCATATGTTAATGTTGTTACAAAGAGATCTATGCCCTTTTTGAGCATGATCAGTAAGTGTGTTTTGAACATATGGATGTGCTCTATTCATCCATGCCTTTGTTGGCATTTATAGAGTAGTCTAGCATGTCATTTTCGTGCTCTACTTTTGCTTGCAAATGTTTCCTGGCAGATTGTTTGCATGAGATTCAATTTTCACGAGGTCGTTGTAGTTGATCCGTGTATGCTATGATGTTGTTCTTGCCATGTATAGCTCCTATGCCATGTCTTCTTGATGGGTGTATGCTTAGTTTATCATGAGATGCTCTGTAGTGAGTGCATCGAGCTCACTTAACATGCCTACTCGTTAACTGTTTTTGCCATGCCCAGTTTTTCTGCCAAGTCTGAAATCTGTAATAAAACTTGCAATGTTTACATGGGTGCCATCATTTCTTAAGGTCCTTTTTGGCTTATGGTCAGTAAGGGACTATTGATATATGCTTTGAGTAGAATCATGTCATGCCTTGTTTTGCTATTATAAGTTCCTGTAGCATGTTGTTTGCTTGCTCTAAACATGCCTTCCTGATGTTAATTCCTGGCATGTTAGTATTTTCACTAAGTCTGTGAACCTGATATTTGTAGCACTTTCACCATGCTTGTTTGAACATGTTATGATGTGATTTAGCCGTAGCTCAGTGTTCCTCTTTTGTTAAGCATCTCCTGTAGTTCGCTGCCATATGCTTTGTTTTTATGTTGGGGTGTTGTAGCATAGTTTCTTGTTGCGTGCTAAGTAGCATCGGGCTGTTAAACGCAGTTTTGCGTCATTCTTGTTTTGCTTGTCATTTGCAAACCGTGCATCCGATTCCGGTGATCTTTATATCGATTTCACCGAAATCATCCCATCTTTCAGCGGCATACTTGGTTTGCCAAGTTGATGCCAGTTCATCATTTTCCTTCCGAGCATACATATGCATTGCATATCACATCTCGCATAGCATGTCATGTATTGCATCATATTGCTTGTGCATTGTTCCTTGTTTGATTGTGGTTCCGTTGCTTGTGTTCTTGCTTTGGGTAGAGCCGGGAGACGAGTACGTGAACGAGGAACCTGTTGAGAACGCCTACGAGGATCAAGCCTTCGACAACTCTGAGAACCTTGCAGGCAAGATGATCATACCCTCGAAATCACTTCTATCTTTGCTTGCTAGATGCTTGCTCTTTTGCTATGCCAATGCTACGATGCCTACCATTTGCTTGACAGCCTCCCAAATTGCCATGTCAAACCTCTAACCTTTGACACCATTCCCAAAGACACCGTTGTTTGGCTATGTTACCGCTTTGCTCAGCCCTCTTATAGCGTTGTTAGTTGCGGTGAAGATGAAGTTTGTTCCTTGTTGGAACATGGAGATGTTGTTCCTTGTTGGAACATGTTTACTTGTTGGGATATCACAATATATCTTATATTATTAATGCATCTATATATTTGGTAAAGGGTGGAAGGCTCGGCCTTATGCAGTGTTTTGTTCCACTCTTGCCGCCCTAGTTTCCGTCATACCGGTGTTATGTTCCCGGATTTTGCGTTCCTTACGCGGTCGGGTGATTTATGGGACCCCCGACAGTTCGCTTTGAATAAAACTTGTCCAAAGAAGGCCCAACCTTGGTTTTACCATTTGCCTCACCTTGCCCTTTTTTTTCCTTGGGTTTCGGGCCCGAGGGTCATCTTTATTTTAGCCCCCGGGCGGTGCTCCTTCAGTGTTGGTCCAAACGGGCAGATCAAGGGGCCACCTCGGGCAACTCGAGGGCTGGTTTTACTCGTGGTGACCCATCCGGTGTGCCACGAGAACGAGTACGTCGACTCCTATCGGGATTTGTCGGCACATCGGGCGGCTTTGCTGGTCTTGTTTTACCATTGTCGAAATGTCTTGATGTACCGGATACCGAGTCTGATCGGAGTGTCTTGGGTGAAGGTCTATTCCTTCGTTGATCGCGAGAGCTTGTCATGGGCTAAGTTGGGACACCCTGCAGGTATAAACTTTCGAGAGCCGTGCCGTGGTTATGTGGCGAGATGGGAATTTGTTAATGTCCGGTTGTAGAAAACCTGAAGTTGACCTTAATTAAAATACATCAACCGTGTGTGTTACCGTGATGGTCTCTTTCCGTGGTCCGGAAGTGAACACTGATGTTGGAGTTATGCTTGACGTAGGTTGCTATAGGATCACTTCTTGATCATACTTTTATCGACCGTGCTTTGCCTTCTCTTCTCGCTCTCATTTGCGTATGTTAGCCACCATACATGCTAGTCGCTTGCTGCAGCTCCACCTCATGCCTTTACCTTACCCATAAGCTTAAATAGTCTTGATCTCGCGGTGCGAGATTGCTGAGTCCCGTGGCTCACGGATACTTCAAAACCAGTTTGCGGTGCCTATGTTACCGAAAGGTGGCGCAATCAAGCTCAAGGAGGAGCTCGATGAAGATCTTGCCCTTTGTGTTGTTTCGTTCTAGTTGATCAGTAGTGGAGCCCAGTTGGGGTTGATCGGGGACCTTTGTCGCATTTGGGGTTCTTCTTTTATTTTGGTTCCGTAGTCGGACCTTGATTGTATCTGGATGATGTAATGCTTTATTCATGTAATTGTGTGAAGTGGCGATTGTAAGCCAACTATGTATCTTTTTCCCTTATGTATTACATGGGTTGTGTGAAGATTACCTCACTTGCGATATTGCTTTCAATGCGGTTATGCCTCTAAGTCGTGCTTCGACACGTGGGAGATATAGCCGCATCGAGGGTGTTACAATTGGTATCAGAGCCATCCCCGACCTTAGGAGCCCCACTGCTTGATCGTTTTTATCGGTCAAGTTGTGTCTAGAAAAAAAATGTTTTCAGTCATTTAGGATTATATATATCGCAGAGTTAGGAATTCTTTTAACTCCCCAGTCCCTTCGACCTTCTGGTGAGGTATCCTGACGTAGAGTTTTGACTCTTCTCTTCTCAAATTTCACTAAAAAAATTTTTTAGGATCACGCGGGTATCTTAGAATCGTTCCGATGGTTTTATGATGACAACATTGTCTTGGTTGCCTCGACATTTAGGGGTTGTGGCGGTGTCCGGGAGTTGAGCTCCGAGGTGTTGTCGTCATAATTTTATCGTTGCGATTCGGAATACCGAGTTTAATACCCGACATCGAAAATCTCTTTTATGCGATTGTTGGTGAGATAACCCGCTAACCCAAAGATCTTGAGGTGAGTACGGGAGTATTGCCATGACTCGTATAACGGATGCTTTTGAAGGTTGAGGTAGACGATTTCGAAGGTTTCTTGGTTATGTGTTGACGGATGGATACAAATGGATGTAGGGATTGTTAGTTTGGGTGAGATATATTGCTCCTGTATCCCTAACACCTGATTGCATAACCGGAGAATTTCGGGAGTTTTATAGGTGGGAATTCAAGTAGCTCTTAGGATATCTTTCCGACGGATGTATGATATGAAATTGGGGTTCGACGTCTAGTGGTCCGCCTATTCACGGTTGGTTTTACAGTGGTCTCGTTGTGTCTTAAAGAGTCCTTGGCTATGCCGACTCGGGGACACTTCGTATGTCATGTGCACTGCCTTTTACATGATGGTGCTGTACGATTGAGCCCGTGTAGGCCCCACCACGAAAACTTCAGACGAAATCTCTATCATATGTTTGTTCCGGCTTATTCTGCAAGCCAGTCCTTTGTTTTGTGTTTATTTGTGGTATTCGAGTTGCTTCGAAGTCAAATGTTGAATCCATACCTTTCCTAAACGGTGTTCTCATATTGCTATGCGAATACTAATCCTTTTGATCATTGATTTTGTCATGTCAACTCCTTTCCAACCGGTGTGCTTCTCTTCAAGTGGATCCCATCATTTTTCCCATTCGCAAGATCAAATCTAAGTTTTCTCAACGGTGTTCTTTTGAGTGGGCCCTAACCCACAGGATTTTTCCCAGGATCTTACCTGACTCTTCTAATTCTTCCGGAGTTATTCTCAATTCTTCTCCAAGTTTGACGTAAGAATGAGTTATCATCAGCCAAATGCTTTTCTCCAAGATCTTTCAAATTCTTTTCATCTTTGGCTCAACCTTTCCTCTTTTCATTCTCCCGGAGTATCTCATACAATTCATGGTGGTTCTCATCTTCATTCTAAACATGTGAAGACCGAAGAAGAGTTTCTCTTTAATCTTGCGCTATTCTCTTCAAGATTCATGGTGCTAGCTTGTTGCCATCCTCTCATAATTGTTTTTCGATTGTGAATCTTTTTCACCCATCAGGAGATATTCAAGAGTCTTCTCAGTTTGTAATCCGGAGTCCATCAATTCAGGTTTATTCATTCTCAGCTGTCAGTTATCATTCTCCTATCTTGTCGGTGCATCAATCGAATATCCTCTAATCAGTTCTTGATCTCTTTGTTCTCATGTATCTAGTCTGTTTCAAGCACCTTCGTTCATTTGCTAATTCTTACCGGTGATGCACTCCTACTTCGATCATTTTCAATTCTTACGGTGGTTCGTTCAAGATTTCACTTCCTTCGTTATCATATCAATTCACTTGTTGTTTTCCAAATCCCACCGGTGGTTCCATCAATACCTCCTCAAGTTGGCGCTATATCTCTCTTTAATCCTTTCTACGAGAATAAGTAGTATGCCAAATCCGTTGATTGTCATCAAATTAACTGGTGAAGGATACGCATAACATAATTCTTGTTCTTGTTTCATCCAAGTGATTAATCCTTTCCTTCGGAATTTGTTCAGGAGTAATAAATTCTTGGCTTCTTGTTGTTCATCTTTCTTCCGGAGTTCCAAGTTTTCCGCATTATCTCGCCGCAAAGCTTCATCTAAATCATCGCAAGGCTTCACCTTGTGTTTTCAAGTTCTCTTTCTTTTTATCATCTTTTTATAACCGGAGTTCTTCATGGAGGCTCTACATGGTGGTTCATCAAGGATTCTTTTCACTCTTCAGTTGTTCTTCAAGATTTCTCTCGAAGTTATGACCCGCCAAGCTATACTCAAAATTAAACATGGTGCTCAACACATGTCTTGTTTTGAGGAGTTCAAGCATTCTTCATCTTGCATTTCGAAGTGCAATTCTTCTACCTTAGCTTTTGAGGTGGTATTATATCATTCTTGACAATTTCCATTCATGTTTCATGATTCACATGTTGTCAAGAATGAGGTATTTTAAATCCACAAATCTCTTCTTTGGAGTTATCTTGGGTTATATTTCACCTAAAGCTTTCCCTAAGGATTGTTGCTATTTATGGTGCTTATAAATGACCCAAGTTATCTCTTCCATCTTGATGGAACAAGCTTTCATCTCTTCGTTAATCTCAAGCAAGCAATTGTTTTCGTTAGTGGCCGGTTGTCACCTCATAATGTTGAGATGTTTCCATAAACCCACTACAAACTTATTCTTTTCGTTGTCGGTCTTCCAACAACTCTATTCTAACCTTCTTGCAAGGATGCCTTCCAAATTCAATTGTGGTAGAAGTTGTCATTTTCTTCTCCGTCCCTTTATTCCAATGATCTTCTATTCTTTCTTACGGAGGCATTGTGATGCTGTGCTCTTCAATCATCATCTTGTTTTGTCAGGATCATGTTCTTTTTCTTGCTTATCTATTTAACCGGAGTGTTGTGTCATCTCTTCAAGTTCTTTTCATCTCATCAAGTTTTCTTCTCTTTTCTACTGGAGTGGTTCCAAATTCTATCTTGTCCATTAAACTCTTGATTCATGTCTTTGCAACCTTCAAGTTCCCCTTAATGTTCCTTGTTCCTTTTTTTTTCTAACGGATTGTTTGCAATCTCGTTCATCTCTGTTGTATTCTTTCTTTTAAATTGCTCAACCTCTCAAGGTTCGTGGTTTCACTCGTTCGTCAAAGAAGCAACTTAGTTTTACCTCTTCTCTTTCTCTTCCGTTCCCTCCGGTGCCATCCTAGATCTCGGGACGAGATCCTCTCGTAGTGGTGGAGTGTTGTAACACCCCGGATCCGATGCGCCAGGTGTCCGTCAGTTATTTGCCGTCGTGGCCATGTCATGTGCTTGCGTGTTGCATTTGCCATGTCATCATATGCATTTCATCACGTCATCATTTGCATTTCATTTTGCATACATGTTCATCTCATGCATTCGAGCATTTTCCCCGTTGTCCGTTTTGCAATCCGGCGCTCCTATGTCCTCCGGCGTCCCCCTTTTGCCTCTTCTCTTGTGCGGGTATTAAACTTTCTCGGAATGGCCCGAGGTTTGCCAAGCGGCCTTGGTATAGCACCGGTAGACCGCCTGTCAAGTTTCGTGCCATTTGGAGGTCGTTTGATACTCCAACGGTTAACCAGGTAACCGCAAAAGCCTCTTTTGTTTGCAGCCCAACACCTCTTCCAAAGTGCCCAAAACCCACCAAACTCCTCTCCATGCTCTCGGTCGTTCGATCACGATCGCGTGGCCGAAAACCACACCTCATTTGGACAATCCTAGCTCCCTCTACCTATAAAACTAGACCTCCCCGATTTTTCGCAGATCAAACCCTAGCCTCTTCCTGCACGCCCGGACACGTCCGGTCCGCGCCGGACATGTCCGCGTCATCCCGCCAATGGGGTGCCGCCACGTCAGCAGCGCCGCCGCCTCATCGCCTCGCCTCCTGCCACGCGTCCGGCACCGCTCACACACTCCGCCGAACCATCGCAGCCCTCACCGCTTGGCCGCCGCCCCCGGCCCGTCTTGCCGGGCCGCTTCAGCCTCGCCGCCCGGCGTCACCGCCCTCGCCCGCCCGGCGTCACGACGCGCCACCGCCCGCCTCCGGCCAGCGCGCCCGACCTCGCCACCACTGCCCCGTAGCCTTGCCCCCCGCCACCAAGATCTCCTCGCCGCCCGCGTCCTCCGCTCGCCCTTTATCCGCCGTGGCTGGCGCGCCCGCCGCCGCCGCCGCCCGCCGCCAGATCCGCCCGAGCACCGCTCCGGCCCCGCGCCCCGTCTCCGCCTCGTCGCCGCTGCCGCCAACGCCGCCGGATCCGGCGCCGCCGCCGCCGCCGTCGTGCGGGATCGGGAGGAGCCCGATCCGCACCTCTCCGTCCGGCCCAGATCCAGGCCCGGCTGGCCCATCTCCCTCGGCCCGCCTGGCCTCCCCTGCGAACTGGGCCGAAGCCCGTGGGTGAGCAGCCCCTATCCCGCGCCCGTGCGACTTATAGTTATTTTGCGCTCGATCTGTTTTTTTTCAGAAAACTGCTAAGTCCCAGATTTCAGTAATTTTCATGCCATGTTCATGCCATCACATCTCTGCATCCGTGGCTCCGTTTTGGGCGTATAATATGTCAAATTGTTTGTCTCGAAGAGTACATCATTTCATTCCATTGCATCATTTGCATTTGAGCTCATCTTGATGCCCGAAATGCTGTTGGAAGATGGCTTCAGATCGTTAGTTTCAGAATCTTATCAGCTCGAGCTCTTTTGTCATTTTTGCCATGAATTGTGTGTGCACCCTATGAACTTGAGTCCTACATGTGAGTTGAACATTGCCATGCCATCTTTCCAGGGGTGTTTGCCATGTATTTTTGTGAGTTATGTGTTGACTAGAACAAGCATGCAAAGTAGGGATGATGATGTTGCTGATTTCAGGAACTTAGTGTTTTCACTAAGTCTTGTCCTGCTGTTATTTTTATGCCATATGTTAATGTTGTTACAAAGAGATCTATGCCCTTTTTGAGCATGATCAGTAAGTGTGTTTTGAACATATGGATGTGCTCTATTCATCCATGCCTTTGTTGGCATTTATAGAGTAGTCTAGCATGTCATTTTCGTGCTCTACTTTTGCTTGCAAATGTTTCCTGGCAGATTGTTTGCATGAGATTCAATTTTCACGAGGTCGTTGTAGTTGATCCGTGTATGCTATGATGTTGTTCTTGCCATGTATAGCTCCTATGCCATGTCTTCTTGATGGGTGTATGCTTAGTTTATCATGAGATGCTCTGTAGTGAGTGCATCGAGCTCACGAACATGCCTACTCGTTAACTGTTTTTGCCATGCCCAGTTTTTCTGCTAAGTCTGAAATCTGTAATAAAACTTGCAATGTTTACATGGGTGCCATCATTTCTTAAGGTCCTTTTTGGCTTATGGTCAGTAAGGGACTATTGATATATGCTTTGAGTAGAATCATGTCATGCCTTGTTTTGCTATTATAAGTTCCTGTAGCATGTTGTTTGCTTGCTCTAAACATGCCTTCCTGATGTTAATTCCTGGCATGTTAGTATTTTCACTAAGTCTGTGAACCTGATATTTGTAGCACTTTCACCATGCTTGTTTGAACATGTTATGATGTGATTTAGCCGTAGCTCAGTGTTCCTCTTTTGTTAAGCATCTCCTGTAGTTCGCTGCCATATGCTTTGTTTTTATGTTGGGGTGCTGTAGCATAGTTTCTTGTTGCGTGCTAAGTAGCATCGGGCTGTTAAACGCAGTTTTGCGTCATTCTTGTTTTGCTTGTCATTTGCAAACCGTGCATCCGATTCCGGTGATCTTTATATCGATTTCACCGAAATCATCCCATCTTTCAGCGGCATACTTGGTTTGCCAAGTTGATGCCCGTTCATCATTTTCCTTCCGAGCATACATATGCATTGCATATCACATCTCGCATAGCATGTCATGTATTGCATCATATTGCTTGTGCATTGTTCCTTGTTTGATTGCGGTTCCGTTGCTTGTGTTCTTGCTTTGGGTAGAGCCGGGAGACGAGTACGTGAACGAGGAACCTGTTGAGAACGCCTACGAGGATCAAGCCTTCGACAACTCTGAGAACCTTGCAGGCAAGATGATCATACCCTCGAAATCACTTCTATCTTTGCTTGCTAGATGCTCGCTCTTTTGCTATGCCAATGCTACGATGCCTACCATTTGCTTGACAGCCTCCCAAATTGCCATGTCAAACCTCTAACCTTTGACACCATTCCCAGCACACCGTTGTTTGGCTATGTTACCGCTTTGCTCAGCCCCTCTTATAGCGTTGTTAGTTGCAGGTGAAGATGAAGTTTGTTCCTTGTTGGAACATGGAGATGTTGTTCCTTGTTGGAACATGTTTACTTGTTGGGATATCACAATATATCTTATATTATTAATGCATCTATATATTTGGTAAAGGGTGGAAGGCTCGGCCTTATGCCTGGTGTTTTGTTCCACTCTTGCCGCCCTAGTTTCCGCCATACCGGTGTTATGTTCCCGGATTTTGCGTTCCTTACGCGGTCGGGTGATTTATGGGACCCCCCTGACAGTTCGCTTTGAATAAAACTTGTCCAGCAAGGCCCAACCTTGGTTTTACCATTTGCCTCACCTTGCCCTTTTTTTCCTTGGGTTTCCGGAGCCCGAGGGTCATCTTTATTTTAGCCCCCCCGGGCCAGTGCTCCTTCGAGTGTTGGTCCGAAACGGGCAGACTGCGGGGCCACCTCGGGGCAACTCGAGGGCTGGTTTTACTCGTAGGCTGACCCATCCGGTGTGCCACGAGAACGAGGTACGTCGACTCCTATCGGGATTTGTCGGCACATCGGGCGGCTTTGCTGGTCTTGTTTTACCATTGTCGAAATGTCTTGATGTACCGGATACCGAGTCGATCGGAGTGTCTTGGGTGAAGGTCTATTCCTTCGTTGATCGCGAGAGCTTGTCATGGGCTAAGTTGGGACACCCCTGCAGGGTATAAACTTTCGAGAGCCGTGCCCGCGGTTATGTGGCAGATGGGAATTTGTTAATGTCCGGTTGTAGAAAACCTGAAGTTGACCTTAATTAAAATACATCAACCGTGTGTGTTACCGTGATGGTCTCTTTCCGTGGAGTCCGGAAGTGAACACGATGTTGGAGTTATGCTTGACGTAGGTTGCTATAGGATCACTTCTTGATCATACTTTTATCGACCGTGCTTTGCCTTCTCTTCTCGCTCTCATTTGCGTATGTTAGCCACCATACATGCTAGTCGCTTGCTGCAGCTCCACCTCATGCCTTTACCTTACCCATAAGCTTAAATAGTCTTGATCTCGCGGGTGCGAGATTGCTGAGTCCCCGTGGCTCACCGGATACTTCAAAACCAGTTTGCGGTGCCTATGTTACCGAAAGGTGGCGCAATCAAGCTCAAGGAGGAGCTCGATGAAGATCTTGCCCTTTGTGTTGTTTCGTTCTAGTTGATCGAGAGTGGAGCCCAGTTGGGGTTGATCGGGGACCTTTGTCGCATTTGGGGTTCTTCTTTTATTTTGGTTCCGTAGTCGGACCTTGATTGTATCTGGATGATGTAATGCTTTATTCATGTAATTGTGTGAAGTGGCGATTGTAAGCCAACTATGTATCTTTTTCCCTTATGTATTACATGGGTTGTGTGAAGATTACCTCACTTGCGACATTGCTTTCAATGCGGTTATGCCTCTAAGTCGTGCTTCGACACGTGGGAGATATAGCCGCATCGAGGGCGTTACAACATTCACTTGTCTTTGAACTCACAAGCTATAGTCTGCAATGGATAAACTCACAATCTACAATCTGCATGTACTGGAAACATTAAACAGGAACAATAAAATTCAGAACGTGGTCCTTGTTTTCCCACACGAGTCTTGCAGCAGGCGGAGGTCGTCAGGTGGAGCAGCAAATGACTGGATGCAGGTGCAGTGCGGTAGATGGCGTGCAGGTTGCGGCCGGCGGCGGACCGACAAGAAGGTGGACGAGCGCGGTGGTACGCCAAACGTGGTGGATCCCGCCACGGCCGCCGAACAGATCACCGAGGGCATTCAGCAATTTGAGGCGAACAAACGTGGAGGCAGGCCAAGGGCAGCCATCGTCGTTGGGATCATCAGGCCATGGAGCCGTTTGAGGCGGACAAACGCGGAGGTGGGCATGCGCGGCTGCCGTCCAAGGATTCATGGGTCCGATGTATGTGCCGCCATGGAGGGATTGAGCCGTGATTAGGGATTGGGAGGGAGACGAGCGGGGATTAGGAGAGGTATTTCGGCCGAGGGGTTATTAACAAAATGGCAGGCTTAACTAAGAGTTGCTGCGGGCGTTTCTTTGCAAATCCCTGGAGATTTTGATCGCGTGCGTGGGATGGCCATCGGCCGGTCCAGGAGTCGGCGGATACAGGGATTCACGAAGCATCCCGGATGCATTAGATACGATACTCGCTCCGTTCCTAAATATAAGTCTTTTTAGGGATTCCACTATAAGGACTACATTCGGATGTATATAGACGCCTTTTAAGTACACGTTCACTCATTTTGCTCCGTATGTAGTCTATAGTGGAATCTCTTAAAAGACTTATATTTAGGAACGGAGGGAGTAGAAGATATCTTGAACGAGCATCATGCATGATTTTAATGTTCCGCCAGAGCGCTTGACAGCATTGAGCTCAACTAATTAACGATGGAATCATATCTAGCATTACATGTCGAATGGTGAACCATATGCCAGTTAATTAATTAGCAAGATGCTCATTATTATATCTTGAATAAGGAACACGGGCTGAATTTTTATTTTTGGCTCAGACCTCTATAGTAATGCTTTGCTAGTCTCTTTGACGAATGAATTACAAATTTTACTACATATTGTTTTATCTAGAGCCATGATATTTGGTACCAAGTACAAAGGAGACACACATCATCAACAACTTATTGAGCACATGTAATAGAGTAAGACATGTTCGACAAAAGAAGTAAATATGCAGTGTTCCAATTATTAGGTTCCAACCTCCCTGCATACATCTTGTGCACTCTAGATATTTCCATTTGCATATATCTAATCATAAAGACATCTACCAAGGTGTTTTTATACTATACACTTCAGAAAGCTCTACTAAACTATTTATGAATACATACACACTATTTGTATGGAAGTGTAAACATTAATCATGTAAGGCATGTGGTTTTGTCATTTTTTATATAAGTGGCTTTGGTTTAAATGTATTTTAAGGTGTATGTATTAGTAAATGTATTAAAAATATAATTTAGGTTCATTATAATATACTATTTATCAATGTGATGTGCCAAAAATGTCTTTAAAATATGAAAGTTTAGTATAAAATATGAAAGTTTAGTATAAATATGTCGAGGCCGTAGGCGGCCTCGCGGCGGACGTGCGCCTCGACCTCGGAGGTACCTCGGAGGTGGCCTGGGCGGTGGGCGGGCGCATGACGAGCAGTGTGATGGAGAAGGCACGTGCTCGGCAGCCGCAGAGAAGGATGCGCTTGCAGGACTCGAGCATGGACATGAGGTGGCCGGTGCCCCACTCCGGCACCAGCACCAGCGTCGGCGTCGGAGTAGCTGCCATCCTAGTTCTAGTTAAACTTCTCGTGGCGCTCCGCTACCTCACCTATGCCTTCTACTTGTACCCAGGGCCGGCCCTGAGGGGGGGGGGGCAGAGGGGGCGGCCGCCCCGGGCCCCCAAGACGCAGGGGCCCCCACCCAGGGTACGTACGTACGCACACAGTTAAGCAGTACATGGGCTGGAAATGCGGACGTAGCAAGCCCACACACTCAGCCGGTTCATTAACTCATCGTACGCGTAGTTGTAGCCTTGAACGCACGTCTGTTCGCTTTTCTAATTCCCTTCCGAGATTCAATCGCTAGCTCGCGACCCCCAGATCTGATCGGGAGCCGCCGTTTCACCGGCGAACTTGGTTCTCCAATCTCCACTCGAGAAGTCATCCATACCGTGGCATCGCCGAGCGTACCGTACTGACACACCCAGGTACATCACATTGCCGGTGCAAGTCTGCTTCGCATCATCGCCGAGCGCCCATGCCATGCCCACGTTGATCCAACTGATTTGAGGTAAACCATATTATTATGTCCCTATCAACTAACTAAGTAATTTATCCTTGCAAATATGATGCATAGCTTTTACACTGTTAAACTTATGATTTACATTTTTCTTATTTCAACAGTGTGTTTGTGTGTATAAACTATTTCAGATAAATATTGGTTTTGAATTGATTCAGGCATATATACACGCACTAGCAAATTGTGTGTGCATTGCAACAAATCCAAAATAAACTGGTACTGAAGTTGAAAAAAAGATCATCCTGTTAATAATATGTATCACTAAAAATATGTTAGAATTCATCCAAAGTATATCCCTCCTTACGATGTGGGCAAGAGTTCGGGCGTTTGGAGAGACTAAGGGCCTGTTCGGCAACTCCCCAGCGCCAAGAAATCCTCAAATCTGGCTTCCCGATCTGGCTTCCAGCTTCCCGGCGAAAATTAAGCAACAGGAAAACCGTTCGGCACTAGAACTCCCCGCTCCAGTCGCTCGTGTTGGGCTTCTAGCGGCCTAGCCCATTAAGCTCATTTCTGGCCTGGTAGGGACGAACTGTTTCGTTTCTTTCATCGCATGAACCGTTTTCTTCCACTTCGCGGTGGCAGCTCTCTGTAAATAACGTCAACTCCAGGATTTCCGATTCTGGGATCGCCGAAACCGCCGCTCCGGTTTTTTGTACGTAGACGCTGCTTCGATCCGGGAAGTCAGCTTCTTGGAGCCGGGCCGTTCGGGCCAGCTCTGCTCGCGGATTCGCGGAAGCTCGGAGCTGGCGAGATCCCGAAGAGGCCCTAAGGGATTTTCTGCAAACAAGGTTTGGAGTAGTGGGAGCCTCTTTTCAAAAACATAACCTACCTCGCATGTGTTAGATGCAGACCGATGATAAAAAGTAGATGATGACACACACACACCATCATCATCAACAGAGTCTTTTATAGAAGTAGATATTTTGATTATTGTTTTCAGTGATGGTTATACTTAGGGGCCCCGAGTTTTGGCTTCGCCCCGGGCCCCCAAAATCTCCGGACCGGCCCTGCTTGTACCCAAGCCAGACACAGCGTAACGCCTAATATAAGTATAAATACAGGGAGGTTTATCTGGTTGAAGGTCTTCCCATTTCCAGCATCTCACACGATCAAAACGAAAATGCTAGAGCAACGGGTAATATCTGGGGGGTTACGGGATTGTTTAACTAACTAATCTTTATCCCCCCCTCCCCACAATAATCCTACACTCACGGGCAAACAACGGGCTTTTATGGAGGTCTTAGTGCTAATTAACTTATCCGCCCACTGATTTTCAGGGAGAGTGGGGCCCCTCCTCCCCTTAATCCCAATTAAATTATGCCACATGTGACAGCCCGTGAAAGCCTGTAAAAATCGTCCGTGTGTGTAGCCTTCCACCCCCTATTCTTTCAATCACTTTATCCCACCTAATCACCTCCATTAAGTCAGTAAAAAACTGTCCGTGCGTGTAGCGTTGCCCCGAACAAAATGACAACACACGGGGAGGGAGGAAGGGAGATCTGTCGGCACGGGCAATGACCATGCGTCATCAGACAACGTCCATATCGTCCAATTTTATGTTACTATTACTCCGTTCCTAAATATTTGTTTTTTTAGAGATTTCAAATGGACTACCACATACGAATCTATATAGACATATTTTAGAGTGTAGATTCACGCATTTTGCTCCGTATATAGTCACTTGTTGAAATCTCTAAAAAGACAAATATTTAAGAACGGAAAAAGTACTTATTAAATATAATTAGCAATGTGTTCATTCTTATATCTTGAACGAGGATCATGCATGCATATGAGGAATTATAATGTTCGGTCGGAGCGCTTGACAGCGTTGGGTTCAACGAACTATAGAATCATTAGCATTACATGTCGAATGGTGATCCACATGGCAGTTAGTAATTACTTAGCAACGTGCTCATTATTACATCTTGAATAAGGACACGGGCTGAATTTTTATTTTTTGCGTCAGAGCAAATTGCTCATTATTATAGGGCCCGCGTCGCCCCGGGCGACACGGAACCCTAGTGCAACCGCCGTCACGTCCCGACTCCGCTAAGCCCCTGCTTCGCCGCCGCTGGAGGGGCCGCCGGTGAAGTCCGCGTGCGCCCCAGGGAAGGTGGCGGCGGGGCGTTTTCCCTCTCATCGGCGTTGCGCGCGCACGCGCTCCATGCATCGCATTGAGCGCGGGCAAGATGCAGGGCTGCGGGAGTGGCGTCGGCGCGGGGAGAGGCCGGATCCTGGCCGGGCTTGGACGGATCTAGCTTCTCCGCCCTCGTTGGCTGCCCTCGATGTGGTGTGCGTCATGTCGGCGGGCAGTGCTCAGCGGCTCCATGGTGGGGTCGCGGACGTTGTTCTGCGGCGGGCGGCGTTCAACGGCGAGGTGGGGCTCGGTGGCTCCATGGTGGGGCTGTGAGACCCGGCGGCCAGCGAGGGCTGGATCCCGGGGCGACGGCCCTGGGACGGCAGAGGATGTGTTAGCGGCTGTGTACTCGCGATGGGTGATGTGGCGGCCACGGTGTTGGATGATCTGTGCACAAGACGTTTGATGGAAGTTATTGGAATAGATCTGGGTGAAAACCGGCTCTTGGCTCCCGCCGAGGCCGGTGATGGTGGCACTATTCGGTGTCGCTCCCTTGTTGAAGGCATCGTTGTTGAGAAGTTCCAACCACTATTTGCTACCTCCGGGGGAAACTTTAGATCAGTAGATCGGATGACGGCGACATTATTGGGTCGTTTCCCTCTCGTGGTGTCATTGTTGGAGGTGTACATAGGTTCGAGGGACCAGTGAACGGATTATTTGGTGGAGCGGTGCTTCATCCTACACATCATTGGTGGCGTATCTCGAAGGCATGGCGCAGTGGAGACTCGGCGTCCGATGTGTGGCGAGGGACTCGTGCAGGAGGGTGATGCTGTATGGCGTCGTGGTGGCGTCGATGGCAGAGAGGCCTAGTAAGGCCGATGCATCAGTTCTGCTTTGAGGATGGATCGATGGAAGATGAAGGTGACGGCCCTTGCAGCGTGAGGTGCTCACTGGGAGTGTGCCAGACCGATGTGTGACCCAGTCTAGATAGTGGCTCTGATGGGGCATCCGGCTTTAGATGTTAGGCTTTGGTGTGATATCTGTTCGGTATTAGGCTCGGACATCCGGCACCCCTTCATCAATGGATAGGAGTAGCAACATGTGTTACCAAGATCGTGGCTTCAAGATTATTGATATATTACCTTGTAAGGTCTTTGAGAATAATTAATAATATGACTGCATGCATAGTTCAGATGCAGAGGCCGGGGTACATTCTCCTTTTCTAAAAAAACGAGCATATCAGCACAGAACCAGCTATTACGAACAAAAATCTTGGCATCACATTTCACATATTGATTTTTTAGCTCTGAGGACACTCGGAGAAACTCCCACTGTCGCATTTTATAATTTCAAAAAGACAACATGTTACCACATTTCACAAATTGAATGACTAACCACATCATATGGCAGTTAATACATCCGTATCTAGACAAATCTAAAACAAAATTTTTGAGACCACATCAGATGGCAGTTAATACATCTGTATCTAGACAAATCTAATACATTTCGGACCGAGAGTAAGAGAGTGCTTAGCTAAACTATGGGCCTCACCATTGACGGCTCACCCTTCAAAAATAAAATTACATCTAAAACTAGTAGCTCGAAGTTTTATCTCCGTGATGATGGATCCGTAGTGACCCTTGTCGGTGTCAAAACCGGCGGATCTCGGGAAGGGGTCCCGAACTGTGCGTCTAAGGTTGATGGTAACAGGAGGCAGGGAACACAATGTTTACCCAGGTTCAGGCCCTCTCTATGAAGGTAATACCCTACTTCCTGCTTGATTGATCTTGATGAATATGAGTATTACAAGAGTTGATCTACCACCAGATCGTAATGGCTAAAACCCTAGAAGTCTAGCATGTATGATTACGAGACTAAGCCCTCTGATTTATATAGACGCCAGAGGAGACTAGGTTTGTACAAAGTCAGTTACAGAGAAAGGAATCTTCATATCCAGGCGCCAAGCTTGCCTTCCACGCCAAGGAGAGTCCCATCCGGACACAGTTGGGAGTCTTCGGTGATGAAGTCATGTACCTAGGGTAGGGTGTCATGGGCCTGTCCAAAGTACCCTCCCCAAGGACATCTTCAGAAGAAGCAGCATTCCAGTCGACCAAGAGGGATTCCACTCGACGGACTCGAAGGCACTCGACTGTGAAGACTCACTCGACCACCAGGAGATTGAGAGTCACTCTGTATCCAAACGGTCTGTAATTAAGTAATCTTTATGGCCATGATGACACTTTATGTAGTGCGTTACCAGTAACGCCAATCCTTTATGTACTTTAAACCCTGCATAACTGAGGGCCGGAGGGGTCTGGCAGACACTATATAAGCCACCTCCCTCCTTAGTGTAAAGGGTTCGCACCCCTGTAACTCATACGCATATAATCCAGTCGATCGCCTCCGGGCTCCGAGACGTAGGGCTGTTACTTCCTCTGAGAAGGGCCTGAACTCGTAAATCCCTTGCGTATACAACTACTCCATAGCTAGGATCTTGCCTCTCCATACCTACCCCCCATTCTACTGTCAGTCTTAGTACCACGACATTTGGTCTTGTATCTTCATAGCCCATCAGTCCGGCCCATGTCAACAGGCCGGACGCCCGAGGACCCCTTAATCCAGGACTCCCTCAGTAGCCCCCGAACCTGTCTTTCAATTACGATGTGTTCGGCGCGCAGATTGTCTTCAAAATTGCAAGGCGGGTTCCTCCTCCGATTACTTCGAAGTACCTAACTCAAAGAGCAGTATTCGGCTTTCCATTTAATGTCACGCCCATCGGCTTAACACCTTCATGAATTCAGCTTCCACGTGTCGAGCGAATACGAGAGCTCGGGGTATTTTTGCACATACCACCCTGACCATGTAAGAAAGGCGTCTATTTGAAGAGATTGAGACCTTCAGATCCATTCCACACCAAGCGAGGAATCCTTAGAGCTTGCTAGGAGAAACCATTCCAATATGGCTAGTGCTCCCATCTCTTCCTCCCGAAAAGGGCGATTGGGGGAATGTTCTATATCTCACAGTCAGCTAGTGAAGCTGCAGACACAGGGATTTCTTCCCCCTGCGGATCTAGTCCCCATTCGAGTAGGATTGATTTCCTTCAACGGCGGGGCTCAGGCGGAGAATTTCCCCAATCCATCTAGGGGGAAATGAGTGTGCTTCTCTCCCTACTTGTTGAGAGGCGTTGGATTTCCAATCCATCTGTTCCTCCGAGGGCTTCTAGAGTATTATGGCCTCGAACTGCACAATTTCACTCCTGCCCCCATCTTGCACATCGCGGGTTACGTTGCTCTTTGTGAGCTATTCTTGGGTTGTGAGGCCCATTTTGAATTATGGAGGAAACTATTCTGCCTCGTCCCTCGTAGCCAAGAGGGTTCAATATTTGAAGTGGGCGGAGCCGAGGTATGGCATATCACCGGGACCGGATACTTGTCCGGCACGCCGAAGAAGGCATCCGAAGAATGGCCTTATGAATGGTTCTATATCGAGGACGCTGCCCTTCCCGACCCAGTCCGAATGGGTCTTACCGAATTTTCAAGCGTTCCGTTGAAGAAACGCCACAGCTGGCGCCCTCGGAGCCTCGAGGAGGAAGATAGCGCGGAAGTCCGTCAATTGATGACCAAGACAAAGACGCTCACCCAGTCCGGATTATCAATAGTCAAGGTGATGGCGACTTCCATAGTACAAGGGGTTCAGCCACTCCTATACATAAGGCTTCCCATGTGACACTATAATGGGGAAGATGATGCCTCCCGCTGCGGTCGGAAGGGTCCGGACACCCCCGTCGCTTTGGCCAAAATACTGGCCGAACTATACAAAGAGGAGAAAGAGGAATTCACTCGTATTAATCGCCGAGATGGCTTTTTCATGTACAATCCTCCTAGCTGGGTGAGCTCCAATCCCACTACTCTACTCAATCTACTCCCTGAGTCACTTTCCAAGGACATTAACCCGTCCATTTGTAACAGGAATGGCGAAAGATCACCGAGGGGCTCCACAACCCCGCCCCAGAGCCAGAGGACCACAACAGGGACCTTGACCCCGGATTCGAAGAGGATCCAGATATATTCATGGAGCTCGAGGATAGGGTGTTCTACCAGGCGAGCTATGACGGCACGAAAGTGGCCATCACCACCAACTATCCCGGTCTTCTCCCTGCCTCACACGTAAGTAATCAGGAGACATCTCCTCTGAAGGAGCTTCCTCATTCTGCCTCACCCACCACGCTATCTCGTGCTCCAAAGGGGAGGCGCTCGGCGCGCCATCCTGCACCAGAGGCGACTCCAAAGAGAGCGGCGCCCGCACCGGGCAAGCTTTCAAAGAGGTAGGCAAGCAAAGACACATCGGAGCCGTCATCAAAGAGGTATGGCTTTGTAAATATGCCCTCTGGCAGTCACATCCAACTGTGACATTATCCGTTTGTGTCTTATCAGGAAGAGCGTTCGCCGCACTATGTTCGGTAGTCCTGCCAGTCACACTCCCAACAGCCAGGTTCTAGATCCTGTCGTAATGACGAGGGCTGATACGGGTGTGCGGCCGAATTATCCTTTGGCAGAGGACTTGGATGATGTGTCCATCACAAACTCGGAAGTGGAGAGCGTCATGAACCATCGGCGCCTGAGGGCCGCTCTTCGCGACCCCGGCTTTACAAAAGAGGCATTTAATGCCTTCACCTCGACTGATGCATATATCCGGGCTGCTCGAGACGGGCTTGCTAGAGCGACAAATCAATATTTGAAAGATATGCGGGTCAGCTTACATTGTATAAACCTGATAATTATATACCAGTAGCCCCCGAGACTTGAAGCAGTTGATTCAGCTGATTTAAGGATCATTGTAAAACCAGGTGCTTACGAAGAAGAAAAACCTGTAGTCTCAAGAGCTGGAAAAGTGTCGGACCGAGTTAGCTTCTGCGACAGCCGAACTGGAGAAATTCAAGAAGGCATCGCCTGGTAATGCGTCCCTCCATCAAGAAAAACAGGATTATATACCAGCAATGCTAATACAGTTGCATATCTTATGGCAGAATCGTTAGATCATCCAGGAGAGGCACTGGAAGTCGCACAAGCGGGTGAACAAGAAGCCAAAAGGCAACTGGCCGCAGGCGAACGTATACTGACATGAGTCAGGGAGGAGAAAAACAAACTCCAGGATTCCCACACCCAGCTGGGCGAAGAACTGAAAGATGTGCGGGCCCAGCTGGCTGGCTCCGTGAAGGAAAATAAGTGGCTACGAGGCGGCATATTTAGTATGTGTTCAAACTTACCTCCGCGTAATCCGGCGAGGAAAGGAACCGACAGAATTATGTCTATAGGTATGCTGACTGGCCATCCCGAAGAGGAGGTGTCCGGATCTTCGGGCGATCTGCTACAAGAGCTGTCGCAAATGCACGAGCGAGCTCGGCAGGCGATGCAAAGTGTTGCCAAGGCTTTATGGCCATCCGTCTCCCCTCCAGGAAGTATGGAGGAGCTTGTACATCTATTCAAGGGAGCGCGGCGACGTTTTCCGATTGTGGAAGATATCGGCATGCTGGGAAGGTGCCCGAGAGGATTGGGCCATGGTGAAAACACGGTATACCTCAAATGGCCCGGGTCGGACCTTTAGGGTCGGATGGAAAAGAAATTCCCGTTAGTTTGGTATATGACCAGGTAAAAGTAGCCGCAAAATATTCTCAAGGGGATTGTAAGCTAGACAACCTATTGGACGGCATAGAAGAGGAAATTTTTGAGTCCAAATGACTATGTACTTTCCTTGAAATATTTGTCCCTAGCCGGATTTTAAAATAATTGTCATGGCAAACCTTTTCGCTTCGATCTCTGGACCCGAAGGTGCGGAGTGTTTCCGAATACCTGAGCGGCAAAATAAACTGGGGTATGCGTGGACTTTACACCCTAGGTAAATTAATTAATGTGAAACTTTCTTTACTGTTGTTCTATATATTACAGTTGATGCTTCTTCATATGTTCTGTGGATTTCCTCCATTTTTCTCGTTTCTTCTCCTCCCTTCTGTTCTGTTCGAGGGAGGCGACAGAGGAGGCGTCACGGCCGGCCCGATCCCGGATCTTCGCCGCCGGCGACGTCGGTCGGAGAGGAGATGGGAGAGGAGCTCGGAGCGCCGATGTACCTGGCTGGCAGCCACTTATTAAACAGCTTGGGCTACCTGGCACTTGGCTGTCTGCTAGCAGTAGAGTAGTTAAAATGTATGAGATGTTGGGTAGTTGCAGTAGAATATGCGCCTTGAACTGTGCTTATTCTCTAGGTTTATAGACTACTCCCTCCCCTAAATATTTGTCTTTTTAGAGATTTCAAATGTACTACCACATACGGATATATATAGACATATTTTAGAGTGTAGATTCACTCATCTTGCTTCGTAGTCACTTGTTAAAAATCTCTAGAAAGACAAATATTTAGGAACGGAGGGAGTAGTTTATTGTGACGTTCTTTTTTGGGTTAGAGCAAGTAGGTCACATGAGCCATCACTCTTTATACTTTCTTTAATCTAGCCATTGATGCTCACATGACATGACAGCTTGTTGGGCAGCCGAACATGCATGCACGGAGTAGTTGCATTAACGAGGGTTAGACGTAGCAAAATCAGTTACTCGTCCCATCATGGTTTTTGGAACCTAGATTTTTCATATTCCCTTGGATTCATATATATTGTAACTAAAATGAATATATATCGCATCGAAATATGTCTAGATACGTCTGTTTGAGCGACAAGTATTATAAAATAGAGGGAGCACGAGTTTTGAGTTTTGAGTAGGAGTAGCATTTTTGGTGCTGGAATGGCTAGGTGGGGTTGATCAACGTACGTATTCCGGCGGATTGATGCATTGGTTACCGTGGGCCAGTTTAGAAGTGTGGAAAAGTCAATTTTTGAGTGTAGAATGTATTGGTTAGCGTGGGCCAGCTTAGAGCATGGTTAGACTAGCCACAATGGGTAGTAACATAGAGTAGTAACATGGGCATGTCACATATATTACTAGACTATGTTACTACCTTCACAGTGAGTAGTAACATATGTGTTGTGTCATGCAACACTTCATTTATTAGGTTATAGACTCATCTTTTCTTGATATGTGTGATGTTACAGTAACTAGCTATGTTACCACATGCCTCTCTTTCTTCATTAATTACATGCCACATCATCTATTTTACCTAGATAAATGTGATGTTACCACCTATGTTACTCCCACTGTGGGTAGTCTTAATAATATAGCCAGCTGCTGACTATATGATGTTGCCATGTCACATATAGTCAAGTTTATAGCCAACAAGTACAATAGCTAGATATAAATATGTACTACTTTGTTGATACATGGCCCACCCCACTCTCTCACGAAGTACCTAGGAGCACGTGCTGCAGCCGGTGGTTAACTAGTAGCCCGCTTCTCTTCTCTCTCCTCTTCTCTGTCTTCCAAGTAAGCAAGAATATAATATTTAACGTCTTACAGCCCGTCTACATCACCTTATTGTACTTACTCTTAGATGTGTAGAAAAGTCAATTCTTGAGGGAGAGGGTGCATGCATGCACGTGGCTGGGCCCAGATCAGATCTGAGGGGGCAGGAGAAGAGAAGAGAATTTACCGGAAAAAGGTGCCTCGACGTCGGACCCAGATTTGTCAGTGCCGGATGCGGCAGGGAAGTGTCGCGCTTTGTTTGTTACCAGACTAGCCAGGCTCAGGCAGGTTTGGTTTTGTCGTCAACAGGCAACGGGCACCTGCCCTTTTTCTGTTTCTGCATGCGGACTTGTATTTTTTTTTCCAGAAGTATACCCAATAACCGCGTATCTTAGAGGGTGTTTGTTTTCAGGGACTTATTGCTTTAGGGACTTCAAAAGGTCCCTATAAGTCCCATCTAAACCAAACAAGAGGGACTTATAGGGACTTAAAGTGGGCATTTGAGACTTATGAAATAAGACTCTCAAGGAGGGACTTATAGGGACTTATAGTTGTAATATGGTCTTTTAGTCCATGTTAAGTCCCAGGAACCAAACAGATAGGGACTTTTTAAGGACTTGGGACTTATAAGTTGGGACTAAAAAAATCCTAAGACTTATGAACCAAACAGGGCCTTAGATTTATAGAAGGCATAAACACGTCTACGAGCACACGGACTTGCAAATTAAGTCTAGCTCCGAGTCCTCGATTCCCTTGTCGGTGCCGGTTCCAGTGTCGGAACTGCGAGCGCCGCACAATGCCATATTGCATTTGCCTGTGCAATGTCTCGTTCCACCACCATGCATCATACAGTACGTACTTATATGCCACGACGTGCAAGGAGGGAACCCTTCTCGCTACTTGTCTTTTCACTTCACTTCACTGCCATGACATACCAACTAACGCACGGCAGAAGATTATTACTCCGAATGCAGTGGACCTCCATGTGCTTCGAAAACTACAGCGAACTATACTTCATGCACTCCATCTTCATTGAGGTTTTCACCCAACCCTCAAAACCTCTGGTCAACAGCAAATCCGGCCAGCCCACCTGCATCTCCACGCATCCACCCCTGGAGCCAGATCCCACAGCAGCAACATCCCATCATGAACAGAGGCCTCGATGCACAGCGCCGCCACCACGCCTGGCCTTGATGCAGAGAAGCAGAGGAAGACCGTCCCAAGCTAGCCACCGGGCCAAGATCGCGCCCTCACATCTGCGGCTCCTCGTTGGAGCGCCAGAGCTGCTCCACACCGCGCCGCCGCGAACTGCAGCTCCCTTGCCAGCTCTAGATCCGCCCGGCCGCTGGTCACCGCGCGCCAGATCTGCGTGCACCGCCCCATCAAGTCTCCGTCGCGGCCATGCGCGACGACGCCGCCCCTTGACTCCGCTAGCCCGACGACGCCGCCCCTTGACTCCGCTAGCCCGACGACGCCGCCCCTTGACTCCGCTAGCCCGACGACGCCGCCCCTTGCCGCCGCTAGCCCGACGACGCCGTCCCTTGTCGCCGCCAGCCGGACGACGCCTCCGCTCGGCTGAGCAGCCCCGCGCCGCTCGAGCGCCTCGCGAGAGGGAGAACCATGCCCCACCGCCGCCGACGCCGCGCGGGCTTTGCCCGGCGATGCCCTCCGGCGGTGGCGAGGGAGGGGAGGGGTGGGGTGGGAGTGTTGGGCGGCGGCGCCTAGGCTTTCTCCCGAGCCGCCCGCGGGGAGCGACACGGGAGAGAGGAGAGGGGAGTTACAGAAACCCGACTCCCAGTCCTCGATTCCCTGGTCAGTGTTGGTGCCGGAACTGCGAGTGCCGCACAATGTCATTTTGCATTTGCCTGTGCATTGTCTCGTTCCACCACCTTGCATTATAGATGTCACGACGTGCCAGGAGTGTACGCTTCGTCTTTTCACTTGACTTCACTGTCATGATATACTCCCTCGGTCCTAAAATAAGTGACTCGACTGTGTACTAACACATGACAGAGGGGGTACTCGCTAACGCACAGAGGGGGTACTCCTAATGCAGTGGGCCTCCATCTGCTCCGAAAACTACAGGGAACTATACTTCACTCCATTGCATTAGGACTTCATGATAAATATAAGGACAAGAACACATGTAACCACAAAATCTTTAACACCCAACAACAGCCGCTCACACTCACAGGGCAACACCAACGAAACAAAAAGAACAAATAAGTTACTAGTACATGGCACGGGCCGGCGTGCGTTGGAGTTGAACACATGCATGCATGCATGCATGGTCCAGCAAGCAAAGCATAGCAAAGCAAAGCAAAGGCACCATCAACTTGCACACCTAACTACTTTAGCTGGTGAGGTGATTAACGGTGAGAAAGCCAAGGTGATGGTGATGCCAAAATGGCGCGGACAGCCAGCGGCATCATCATGATGATCCATGGCCGCTCCGGAACGTTTCACTTGGCAAATGTGAAATGTGGCATCAGGGGCTGCTTCTTCAACGGATCTGCTGGCTCCTGAGTCCTTTTAGCCGCCGCTTCCTCCTTCTCCTCCACAAAAAGCTAGGGTTTTTGCCTCCCGCCGCCGCCGCCGCAGGTCCACCTCCTCTCCGATGGCCTTAGGGCCATGGGGGCGCAGTGGATCTCGGCAAGGATCGGCGGGAGGGCTCCGTTTTTAATTGTTTCTTTCAGTTTTGCTAGGGTTTGTGTCCCGCCGGAAGACGAGAGGCGGGCGGCTCCTCGAAGATGGAATAAAGGTCTCCCGCCTAGCCCCGTTCGGCGTCGTCTAGCATCGTTGGTGGGCGATGTGGAGGTGTGTCTCCGGCGTATCTATCTTTGGTGGATTTGCTCGGATCTCGCCGTTGTTCGCTCACGTTCGTGTGTCTTGGATTGGATTTTTCGATCTCGTTATTCTTCATCTGCGGCGGTTGCTGTTCTAGTCGCTGGTCCCACGGGTCTTAGCACGACGACTTCCGACTGTCTACTACAACAAGTTGTGCCCGACTCCGGTGATGGAGGGTGATGATGGCGGCGCCTTCGCTCGCTTGATCTTTGGTAGTTGTCGCTAGGTGGTCTACGGATCTGAATGTGATTTCTATTATTTCTGGTATTCGTTGTACTGCCATGATTGAAGATGAATAGATCGGAAATTTTCTCGCAAAAAAAAAGGGGCTGCTTCTTCATCTATGGAATGTGCCTGTCAACTGCTATAGTACGTACATAAGAAAATGCATGAGATGGTGGATAGTTGCAGTAGAATATGTGCCTTGAGCTGTGTTTTATTCTCTAGGTGTTAACAGTTTGTACACTAGTTTATTGTGGCGATCCTATTTTGGTTAGAGCAAGTAGGGCTCGTTAACCTAACAATTGGTAGGAGTACATGACCTGAGGCTGGTCACAATGGGCAAGAACATAAGCTAGTAACTTACACATTTCCCTAGACTATGTTACTACCTCCATAGTGGGTAGGAACATCTATGTAGTGTCATGCATAGATGTATTTATTAGGTTATAGACTCATTGTTTCTTGGAGTGTGTGATGTTCCGGTAACTTAGCTAGTTACCACAAGCACCTCTCTCTTCATTAAATATGTGCCACATAAGCAAAGTTGTATTGGAGTGTGTGATGTTACTCCTAAGTTCCTCCCCATTGTGACCAGCCTGCCTGTTGGACAGCTGAACTTGCTCGGGGTACTTGCATTAACCATGGTGAGATGGAGCAAAATTAATGCTACTACTAATTTGGTTCCATCACCGTCGTCCGTGCACGAGCATTGGTAGGTAGGCGGGCAGCTCGAATTAATTTGGGGGTGGCTATTGATGAGCCGGAGGAGGTGTCGACGCCGCGAGCAGAAATGAGTTTTTTTTTTTTCTTTGCGAGATGAAATGAGTTTGTTTTCGACATAGAAAATATATTAGTATCACGGAGATGCCGATTACACCCAACCTTTGCAACAGCGCAATGTCATAAAGATATTACAGATGCACACAGCCAAAAGACAAAAAGAAGAAGAAGAAAAAAGAAAGATCCAGTTACAGTGATCAATTCCTTGTAGCTGCAGCACGAACAACCACCTAGACAACACTCGAAGTCCAAACTCTGAAAAAACGACACCTTCAAGAAGAAAACAGTGAGCAAGCACCGTCTTGCCCGATACTAGATTTTAGGTTTTCACCCAGGAGAAGATCCGCACTCTCAAAACAATGCCTTCAACGAGGTCACTGCCAGGCACAACCAATTAAGGCCAGACCTTGGGTTTTCACCACGAAAGTTAAGACTTTGTAGTCTCTCTGTGTTGCCGCCCCCACTTGGCAATGCCGCTGCTACGAGTCACGAATCACCAAGCAAAGTCCTCATCGCCACTAAGAGTCGATCCGTCAATACAAGACCTCAGACCTCAGACATCATGACATTCTTCGCCACTGTCTTCATCATAAAAATCAATATACCGACATGTTCCATAATATCAATAGACAACGAAGAAACGAGTTTGTTATCTCAACTTAACAGTAATCAGGGCTAAAAGGTCCCCAATCCGGACGTCAACCTGATTCGTTGCTTTCACCGAGGGCTGTCACGGTGTCCTTGTCTCCGGCCAAGTCTTGGCTCAGCTTGGGCGGGGACGCCGTGACAAGCTGCGTTGCCCCGACGAGTCCGAGCCTTGGAGCTTGGCGCACGCGTACGTGAAAGATAATGCCTACAATTGCATAAAAAAAGACTTGTAATACAGTGGAACTTGGAGTGAAAAATAAAAGCAACGCTATTCCGGCATGGGTTCTAGAAAAGAAATACGTTCTAGGAGTAGTTCGTAGTTCATTGTGGTGGCGGTTAGCTAAACTCAGAGGAGTAGTTGTCCATGGAGATACACTGGCAGGTAAAGATTTGTACTAGATTCTTGTCCCGAAACAAAAAAGAGATTTTTTTTAGATTTTTACGTAAGAATTGGATTCCGACAAAATAATTCTTTACGTGCTTGCAGAAGGGGGGCGGCGCGTGCTTGCATTGCATGCATGCACGTGGGAGCGGACGCATGCAGAAGAATTTAGCAGAAGAGAAGGAAAGATGCGTGGACGTCTGAGCCCAGATTTCTTTTTTGAAAGACCCAGCTTGAAATGCTGGCTTTTCATGTTGATCATAGCAGGGAGCAGGTGGAGAAAAACAATAACAGGGAGTTGATCCTCAGATCAAAAAGGATAAAAGAAAAAGAGGAGACCAGGGCTACAAAACCAGCTAACAAAACAAATCAGCCTATTCCTTCTCGAGGTAGAGTGAACGAGTGCATTAGGCAGGATGCACCGGCTTGGCGCCAGAGCTCGATACCTCTCCTGATCGCTTGTAGCACCGCCTGCGCGGAGGGTTCCTTTTGTCTGAAAGTGCAGCTGTTGCGGTGCAACCAGATCTCGCACAGAGCCAACATCGCCACTGATTTGATGCCCTTCCTGAACTCTGGCTTTGTGTTCACCAGTCACCACAATCTTCGACACCCGATCAGTCGCAGTAGCGGCGTTGCTTCCAGGCTGCGGCCTCAGAGCATCACAACCCTCCCATGTCGACAAGCTGTTCCAGATCGTCGCTGTGAACGGGCATGACCAAAAAGTGTGGTCAGCAGTCTCGAGATTTCTGAGACAGAATTGGCAGAAGTAGGATTTCGGCCATCCCCGTCGTTGCAATCGGTCATCGCACCATAGCCTATTCAGCATCATAAGCCAGTAGAAAACCTTCAGCTTCCCTGGCGCCCACGTCTTCCAAGATGCCTCCGCACAGGCCCCTGCCTCGCACAATCCGTCGCCTCTGCTCCGCCTTCTCGTCTCCATCATTGTCGTCCCCCACCCTCCCGGGTAGTGGCGGAGCTAGGTAGGAATGTATAGGGGGGGGAGTCAAAACATGAACAACTAAGAGGGCAAAGATTGTTTTTTTCCTTATCTTAATCCCTGCATAGTAATTTCTCTTCATTGATTTGCCTAAGGCTAGGGGGGCCACGGCCCCCTCAGGGACGCACTAAGCTCCGCCATTGCTCCCGGCCTCCCCACGCCCGCTGATTTACTGCCACTGGGGTGAGATGATGCGGCAGCTCGCAGTTGTCGCCATTTTGGTGGCCGTTGTCGCGGCCATGGCGGCAACTCCGCGGTTCACCCCTGCGGTTGAACATGCGACAGCACCGGCAACACCAATGAAGGCTCTTGGTCGGGGAGCAGACGCAGGGGCCACGATCTTCGCGCCCTTGCCAGTCGCTCCTGGAGGGACGCACCGCGAGTTGAAATCCGTGGAGATCTGCTTGGGCGGCGACGCAACGGCGGCCTCAACCATGGGCGCGATCCTCACTGTGCTTGCCATGGTAGTATTTTTCTCGTGATTATTAGTGTTGGCATGCACAAGGATCTGTGATTCATTCCCCTTCAAGTGGACAAGCAATCTACTCCCTCCGTCCCAAAATAAGTGACTCAAAAGTGAGTCAACTTTGTACTAAAGTTAGTACAAAGTTGAGTCATTTTTGAGTCACTTATTTTGGGACGGAGGGAGTATAATATTTGATTATTCTATGGCGTATGTTATCGGTGTTAGAAATATGCCATGCCACTGCGTAGCTATGCGTTTAGTCGTGTGTGTAGTAGCAGCCATAGGTGTTAATTGCATTGAAGTATCACAATTGGGACATTACATGCGGATTGATACCTACTTTGATAATTTTTAAATGTCAATATCAAGACTGGGGCGCGCCGCTGAAGAATGGTTTTAAACTTCATATAAAACACGTTCTGACGCTGAAACTGACCGGCAGGACACACCTGTCAGGGGCCAACGTGGCATGTTTTTCCACGTAAAACCCCTTGCTTTATATTGAATCACGCAAACGCCATTGATTGCAAAAAAAAGGCAAAAAAAACCACACAAAATCTAGCCGCGCCAGGATTCGAACCTGTGCCGAGCCAAAAGGCGAGGGCGCACGCGACCACCGCACTATTCATCGCCTGGTTATAAAGTACAGATTCTCATAATATTATAATTGAAAGACTAGACACGTCCACGCCTTTGTCTAACGATTCGTTTTTTATGTGTTTTTTTGGATTTTTTTATTTTTTTATTATTATGTAATATTTTCTTCAGGCCATTGTATATTGATTTTTTTTCAATATATATAACAAAATATTCACTGTATATTTATACAATAATGTTTAGTGTGTAGTTACAAAAGTTATCACATAATGTAAACAAAATAAATTACTATATATTAAAACCTTCATCGTATTAAAAAATCATCGTACAATTAAAAAAGATCATTGAATATTAAACAAATTCTCAATGTATATAACAAAACTGTTCATCATATATTATACAATAATGTTCAGTGTGTATTTAAAAAAATATCGCATAATATAAAAAAGTTCAATATGCATTAAAAAAACCCGAAGAATACCCACGATCTGAAGAAACGTACACTGTTTTTAAATACATGTCGAACCTTTTTTTAAACGTGCATAAACAAAGATATGATGCGCCAACTTGACAGTGTGTATTTCAAAAAAGGTTCGACAAGTATTAGGAAATTATTGCGTAAACTCATTTTTACATTTCTTTTATCTTTTCAGATCTTGGGTATTCTTCGGATTTTCCTTTCATTTATTTATATAAATTTCCTTTAAATATAGGTTTTTTAGTAAACAGTGTATGTTTTTTCAGTGCTGTAGACATATTTATAATTTATACTGAGCTATTTATTATGTGATATTTTTTGTACATACACACTGAAAATTATTTTCTAAATACATACTGAACTCTATTGTATAATATATGAACAATTTGTTATATACATTGAACATTTTTTTGATCCACAAAGCTCTTTTTATTTTAGATGAACATTTTAAAATATATCGATGAAGTTTTTTAATATATATATTGAACTTTTTATTATGCAATATTTTCTAAAATACACACTGAATATTATTGTATAAATACACACTGAATACTATTGTATAATATACAATGAACAATTTTAATACACACTGAACATTTTTAATATACAATATCTGAAAAAAATCACATAGTAAAAAGTTCGGTGTAAATTTAAAACATGGCGACAATATTAAAAAAATGTACAAAGTTTATTAAAAAAACTATGTATAAAATAGATGCGTGAAAATTTAAAAAGGGAAATCCTGAAGAATTCCAGGACGTGTCTAAAAAGATAAAAGATATACGAAACAAAAAAAATTACAAAAAAAAACAGTCGTCCTGCAAAATGAAACGGTTTCTAGTTCGCCAAACGCTGTCACGTGGCGTAGTGGTCAGAGCGCCTTTTTCACATGCGGTCGTCCCAGGATTCGAAAGATGGCGGGCGGGCGATATTTGCATTTTGTGCTGGTTTTGAGTTTTTTCGCAAACGAGGCCCTTTGTGTGATTAAATACAAACCGAGGGATTTTTCTGTGAAAGAACATGCCATGTCAGCACCTGACAGGCGGCCCAGCTGGTGAGTTTCCCGTCAATACATGTTTATGCGTCGTTTAGTCCGTTCTGCAACGGCTTGCCCCAGCACCGTACATGTTTATGCGACAATACATGAGCAGGTTTTTGAATAAGAAATCTAATAAAAAATTGAAATTACTATACCTTATTCAAAAAAATTGAACATTATTGGAAAGTTCAAACATTTTCCAATAACAGGAATAAAATTACAAAACTAGACCATTTTCCAATACAATGAACATTTTCTTGAAATAGTGAACATTTTCGTAAAATTCTAACAACTATTTTGATTTTACGGACAAATTGAAAAAAAATTCACAATTATTCAATTTATTATTTTTTTTCAAATGAGATAATTTTTTGAAATTCCCCATTTTAAAAAATATTGTCAGACAAAATTTTAACATGGGTTTTTTTGAATTTGTGTACAATTTTGAAAACAATGATATTTTTTGAAGTTCCCAAACACTTTTCAAACTTCACCAAACATTCTTGGAATTTTCAAACATAGTTTTTTGAATTCGTGTACAATTTTGAGAACAAGGATATTTTTAAAATTTCCAAACACTTTTCAAACTTTGCCAAATATTTTTTGATTTTGCGAAAAAATAAACATGAATAATTTATGAATTTTTGAAGTAATTTAGAAAATGAGAACATTTATTAAATATCCGAGCATTTTTTGTTGAGCATTTTATTTTCCTGAATATTTATATATAAGCGAATAATTTAGACATATCCGAAGAAAATTTGAAATGGGAACATTTCCTAATTTTTTGACAATTAAAAATTTTATGTCAATTTTTAAAAAGGGATTAAACTAGAAGAAAGGAAAAAAAAATTAAAAAAAACCAAAAATCAGAAAAGAAACGACAAAGGAAAAACCGATAAAGGTTCCCAAAACTGGTTGGCCGCATTGTGAAAAGCCGAAAGTGGACTGGCCCATGTATCGTCGCTCGCATCGAGGTCTAGGCAAATCCCCGATAGTTTGCACCATCGAGCGGCAAAGACAGCGTCACGCATAGGAGGCCACCCGACTGGGCCAGCGTCCCTCGACCACTGGTGTACTGTAGCAAACAGGTCTTTTCTCACCATTTCTTTTATCTTTTTTTCTATATGTTTTTTGTTTCCTTTCATTTTTCCGTTTCTCTTTTCCTTTTTAAGGAAATTGCGCTTTTAAAAATGTGTTCCAAGTTTCAGAGAAATCTTTATGTTTTTTATTTTGTTCATTAAATACAAATATTCGTAACTTGCATACGGTGTCGGAAATAACCAGGCATAAATGCCTACCATGGGCATGCCCACTTGGTTGCAAAAATTGTCGTCATTTCAAGAATGGCAAGAAATAGACCATAATCAACAGAGGATGTCCGAGTGGCTAGAAGGCTCCGTCTTAGAGCACGTTATTTTTTAACATCCTTGGAAATGACTCCAATTTTTTTCATGGCCTTGTATGAATAATTCCAAAAACCATGCCAAGTTGTTTGGATTTCGACAAGTTTTGCATTTTTCGAAGTTTTCTCCGCTAAAAAAGGCCGATAAATGGTTAGACGTGTCGCAACATGCATACGGTGTGTGAAGTCGTTCAAACCTTGCATGATGCCTATCATGGGCATGACCCACCTACTTGCAATAGTTGGTTTCATTTGAAGGATGTTCAATAGAGACTGTTCGGGTAGGCCACAAGGGTCTATTTGAAAGCGCATTGTATTGAAAATCTTTCAAATAACCCCAATGTTTTTCATTGGTTTGTATGACCAACTCAAGGCAGCATACCAAGTTAACTAGATTTGTTGACAAGTTTTGCATTTTCTAGAGTTTTCTGGTGAAAAAGGAAAATACATGGTCGGACGTGTTGCAACGTGCGAATGATGTCAGAAGTCGTTCAAACTGGGTATGTATTCCTATCATGGGCATGACCACATGCTTGCAAAAGTTGGGTCAGTCTTGAGATTTCCGAAAAAATACTATGTCCAACAGCGAGTGTTTGGGTAGACCAGAAGGGTTTGTTTGGGGGTACCTCGTTTCTTGACATCCTTAAATGGCCCCAATTTTTGTCATGGCCTTGCATGACCAATTCGAGGAACCATGCCAAATTGTTTGGGTTTTCAATTGTTTTGCATTTTTTGAAGTTTTCCTGGTGAAAAAGGCCGATAAATGGTCGGATGTGTTTAGGGGGTTTGTATCGAAGAAGTGCATCCAAATAGGACGACCCATTATTGTAGGCAAAGGCTTCTTCCGTATCGTCAGTCGACATATTCTTGAGAAAGACCAACCTACCCTTTATTATGAAGGTGTATGGAGAGATCTGTCGGGGAACGTAGCATGCAATTTCAAAAAAATTCCTACGATCACGCAAGATCTATCTAGGAGATGCATAGCAATGAGAGGGGGAGAGTGTGTCCACGTACCCTCGTAGACCGAAATCGGAAGCGTTAGGTTAACGCGGTTGATGTAGTCGAACGTCTTTGCGATCCAATCGATCAAGTACCGAATGTACGGCACCTCCGAGTTCAGCACACGTTCAGCTCGATGACGTCCCTCGAACTCTTGATCTAGCAGAGGGTCGAGGGAGAGTTTTGTTAGCACGAAGGCGTGGTGACGGTGATGGTGATGTGATCCACGTAGGGCTTCTCCTAAGCACTACGTGAATATGACCGGAGGAGTAAATCATGGAGAGAGACGTCGCACACGGCTTGGAACAATTGTTGTGTCTCCAAGGGGTGCCCTGCCCACGTATATAAAGGAGGTAGAGGAGGAGGTCGACCACCAGGGGCGCGCCAAGGGGGGAGGGAGTCCTACTAGGACTCCACTCCTAGTAGGATTCGGCACCCCCCTTTTTTTCCTTCTCATGGAGGGGGAAAGAGGGGAGGGGAGGGAAGAGAAGGAAAGGGGGGGGGGGGCGCCCCCTTCCCTAGTACAATTCGGACTCCCTATGGGAAGGGGGCGCGACCACCCCTTGTGGGCTACCTCCCCTCTCCCCTATAGCCCATGTAGGCCCAATACTTCCCCCCGGGGGGGGGGGGGTTCCGGTAACCCCTCGGTTCATCAAAAAAATACCCGAACCATTCCGAAACCATTTTGGTGTCCGAATATCATCGTCCAATATATCAAGCTTTACCTCTCGATCATTTTGAGACTCCTCGTCATGTCCGTGATCTCATCCAGGACTCCGAACAAACTTCGGTCACCAAAACACATAACTCATAATACAAATCATCATTGAACGTTAAGCGTGCGGACCCTACAGGTTCCAGAACTATGTAGACATGACCGAGACATCTTCGGTCAATAACCAACAGCGGAACCTGGATGCTCATATTGGTTCCTACTTATTGTACGAAGATCTTTATCGGTCAAACTGTAATAACAACATATGTTATTCCCTTTGTCATCAGTATGTTACTTGCCCGAGATTCGATTGTCGGTATCCTGATACCTAGTTCAATCTCGTTACCGGCAAGTCTCATATTTCAGGCCCTATATAATCTCTAATTTCATGCAATGCATCCGAGTACCTCATATTTCAGTCCCTAGATTCATACAAACCATGCAAAAGAAATCGTAAGTACTATGCACATCGGGCTAGCCAAACTACACTTCATCGCCGGAGATGTCCACGACGTCGGTGCCCGGGCACCTGGTAGATGGGCACGTAGTAGGGCTTTAGCTCCTTCTCCTAATCCATATATGGGATCATCTCATCGACGTCCGCCAGCTGCTCGGCCTCCGCCGCCGATTCTGACCAAAGGGAATCCAGGATCGCCTGCTGCTCCGCCTACAGATCCGCGTCCCTAGCGTCCTTCACGTCATCCTCATCCTCCTCCCGCTCCCCACCCTCCCCTTAGTACTCCACCCCGACCTCCTCCTCCGCCTCCTCCAAGTCCTCCTCCAAATCCACCATGTCCGGAGGTAGCCCCGCGGCGATTCGGGCTTCCCGCACCTTGCCCGGATATTCTCAAGGAGCTACGGCCGGCGCTCCTGCGTTAGATATGGGTAGCTCCTTACCCGACGGCGTGGGGCCATTTCTGCTGGTGGTGGCGGACAACGAGTGAAAAGTGGCGATGGCGACGGATGTGAGGGAGGAAATGTGGACGGGTTGGGTTTCGGTAGCGGCAGTCCACTTAAATAGTCGGGCTAGGGCACTACGCGGCCCGCCGAAGCAGCATCACACGGTGATGGAGGAGGCGAGCTTCGGACTGCCGGGTTTCGAAGTGTTTTCCCATGGGACCCCATCGTCAGTCCGACGTGGCGGACGCGCCCAGCCACGCCCGGACCTCCCCACGTCCACCACATATGTGGGCTGAATAAATGGGTGCCAGTCAGCCCGGCCATTTGAGGCGCCTATCTGGGTCGATTTTTTGACCGGTCACTGACCGGGCCATTCGCCCGGGCGTTTGAGACGGGTTTGTAGTGCCGGGCTGTAGATGCTCTTAGGTTCATCAATCAAATCCACCAATAATCACAGGTAGGGTCAACTTGCTTGACCGGAACGTATGCGGAGGATGTCCCGTTTACGTCCAAGTTTTCTCGCTACCACATTGACATGTCCTCCACCAGGCTAGCTAGCAGTCTATGGCGCGCGCGCACTAGAAAGAAGCTGGGAAGTATTCAGAGAGAAGAAGAAGCTGGGAATATTTACATACTTTTCAGAACAAACCTGCTTGCTTTTGAGCCGCCCATCATCTGATGTGATCTGTGTTTAGTTAAACTAGCACAAATGCCCGTGCGTTGCAGCGGAAGAACTAAACCCTCGCATGACAATGCACGGTCAGACGGAGTCTCCTGGTTGATGTGGCTATTGCTAAGCTCCCGTCGTGGCCGAGCAGCTGGGTATCTTTCATAGTTTCAAATAGCGCGCTAAGCTCTTAGCGGCGGACTACTTCTAATCATTCTATAACGCCCTATTTAAAATGTCTGTTCATGTGTTTGGACAAAAATTTCTTAACGCAGGGCAGCTTCTAAACGCTATAGTGTGCAGGTATAATGTGTGGCAGCCGCGCCGCTGCGAAAATCGATGCTAGACGATTGAGCACGAGTGCTAGCTTTGCCGTATCATAATGTGTCAAACAATTATTATTTTTCTGAGCGTGATCTTGCCGATCAACATGGACGCGCTTGAGCTGACAGCATGGCCTTCGGCAGTGGCGGAGACAAGGGGGGGCGAGCAGGGGCCTGGCCCCCCCTAACGATCGACAAATACTAAGGAAGCTACGAGTAATTAGCGACCTGACTGGATGAATATACGTATTTGGCCCCCCTTAACTCTCCACTCCAACAGAGAGTATAAAATCTCAAAAGAAAAAGGCCCATAGGAAAGCCCACGCATGGTCATGGCCTGCCTCCTCCGCTCTCTAGTACTGCGCCCGTTTCCTAAAAAAAACGCCCCAGCATGATTAACGTGTGACCTAGGTCATTAGCGCTGCCAGCGGCCGCCGCCTCCTGCCCTTCGTGCTCACTATGTCGATTAAATCAGGGGACACCAGCTGGGTGGCAGGCAAATCATCCTACAAATACACTCGGTGAATTCTCTAGCGGTTCAGCTCTAAGGTTAAAGGTTAGCACTATCGTATCTACTAGTCCCTCTGAATTCTCATTTTATATTTGTTGAAATTGCACGTTCGATTGTGTGATCTACAATTCATTTTTAATTTCCTTTGATTGTCTGATCTACGATGTGGTAATGAAGAGAAAAAGTAGCTACACACTATAGAAATTATTTTGATTTTTTTGTACGTTAATTCGAGATCTCGACCTACTGAAATTGTTAATAAGGTCTCCGCAGAAAAATATTGTTAATAGGGGTAACATGGAAATTACTGATCCAAGTGCAGTGGAAGATGATTTGCTTTATATTAGTTTACAGAGGGACTACATGATAATATACATTGATTAGAATTACTCCCTCCGTTCCAAAATAGATGACTCAACTTTGTACTAACTTGGTACAAAATTGAGTCATCTATTTTGGAACGGAGGGAGTACCTAGCAACTAGGTTATCTTCCGATGAAATTATTTACATTTAATCTTATTGGCAGTTGTAAAGGCAAATTTAAACTAATATAAATTTAGCTACGTTTCAATAGTGTTGAACAGAACATTATTATAGTACAACGGAACTTTTTTTTGCATTGCACGATTTTTTTTTCTTTGCCAATTTGACTTGGCCCCCCCTATACCTAAATCCTGGCTCCGCCCCTGGCCTTCGGCCCAATAGCAGGTTAGGGTTGCAGCAGCTTCGGCGACACTATTTCATCTTTATCCGCCGCCACTCCTTGAGTCTTGTCATCCGTTTATTTTCTTTGCATTGTGCTCTTTTTCCGTGACGCTGCAAGCTGAAGAGCTGCTCGGGGAGGTTGACACCGGGGACGCATTGCGGCCGAATCGGTTGCTGCAAGGGAGCTCATCGTCCATGAAGGGCGTTGCCGCGTCTGGAAGGTAGGGTGGCAGCGAGATTTACGTTAATTTAGATAAAGACTTATAGTCCGGATTGAAATGTGCAACGTATGGTTTTCTGGCTCGATGCATGCATATGTGGATTTTTTTAGGGGATGCATGCATATGTGGATATGCGAGCTCCCAAAACCATGAACCAGACAGAATCTTGTAAGCCCACTAAAATTACAACCCGAAGACCACGTACACATTATATTCGCATGTAGTTCGGTTTCTGTACGCTTTGATATACCAAAAGGCCTATATAAAAAGAAGGACATAAATTTGGGCTATATTAAAAATATTACTATGGACTAAACCAAACTAAGAATACCTATTCCCTTTAATAGTAGGTATAGATATAGATAGATTTGCACACACTTTGGACGGCGACGTACGGCCCGACACCACCTTAAATTAACTGCTTGCGATATTTTTTGACCGTTAATTCAACGTGAATTGATTTGAAAAATGTCTCCATCGTTTTCGCGCTGAGCCTTGATACTTGTTTCTTTCCTTCTCTGCAGGAGCACTAGCGTCTAAGCTACCGACAGACAGGTGACGCATTAGTAGAGGTACGAACAACTTCGATCAACCTGCCACGATCCCGAATCATGCCCTTTCTTTTCTTTGAACGTTTGAATTAGATTTTTAAATTCATGAAGGCTCTGTTTGAGCAACATGCAGCCAGGCAAGTACACATTACACCCCAATACCACCGAATGTCAACTACTTCCTCCGTTCCCAAATATTTGTTTTTCTAGACATCTCAAATGAACTACAACATAGGGATGTATGTAGACATATTTTAGAGCTACATCTTCTCGCAAGAAAAAAAACCCTACTTTCTACAGCGGTTATGCAAACCTGTCGATCGAGCAGATCTATCCGAGCCAGTCAAACAGAATATTTCTATTCTTCGTCTTCAAATAGTACTATTTGCCGTTACCCGCCAGAAAATAGTACTATTACTATTTTTGTTTACCC
This sequence comes from Aegilops speltoides, assembly GCA_021437245.1. Lineage (NCBI taxonomy): Eukaryota > Viridiplantae > Streptophyta > Magnoliopsida > Poales > Poaceae > Aegilops > Aegilops speltoides. The sequence goes on along the minus strand of CM038144.1, from coordinate 496,823,128 downwards.
GCAAAAAATAGTACTACTTCCTCAGTATTCTAAACGCTTTTATATTAGTTTACGAAGGGATTAGTCGATAGGAGAATATACCCCCTTGCATGCATCTGTAAACATATCTAATTATTAGGTTCCAATTAAGTAGTGTTCCAATTATTAGGTTCCAGCCTCCTTAAAAACATCTTGTGCACTCTAGATATCTCCATTTGCATATATCTAATCATAAAGAAATCTACCAAGGTGTTTTTTTTTCATAACATTCACCTTAGATATCTCATATCTCTACTAAAGTATTTAAGAATACATACATGCCGTTTCATGGAAGTGTAAAACATTAATCCTGGAAGACATCTAATTTAGTCATTATTTTAATTTAAGTGGATTTGGTTCAAATGTCTTTTAAGGTGTATGTATTAACAATGTAATTTTGTTACATATATAATTTGAATTCAATGTATTATATTGCTACCATTGTGATATGCCAAAAATGTCTTAAAATTTTGGAAGTTTAGTATAAATTATTGTATTTATTTGGACTCACCACAGCATCAGCAATGGATGTATGTGATGGGTTTGCGATGGGAATGGAAAACGAGATGAGGAAGATGCGGTGGAGGATCACTTACCTGAGGAGGTGGAGGCAAGGAAGATTCTCCGCTGCGCACCACTCTGACTCCGAGCAAACAGCAAGGGCCGCAAGGAGGAGGAGGAAGAGCACTGCAACAACAGAAAACTATAACCCGTGGATCAAACAGCAAGGACATTAAACAACAGATGGAGTGGGAAACATAGCTTGGTGAAAGAACAAGACAAATTATGCACATCAACAATGGATGGAGAGCAGTTACCCGACGAGAGTGAAGAGGACTCAAGGCTCCGCTGCGAACTCTAGGCTCCATCTAGATCTACTGAATGTTGGCGGAGAGAAGAAGACAAATTACGCACAACAATATGCATGGAGAGGAACAGGAGTCTGTGGAGAGCACTTACAAGAGGTGAGGAAGAGGCGACGGTGAGGCACCGCTTCCGCTGCGCACCATTCGGACTCAGAGCAAACGCCGATGAGTGGAGAGGACGGAGGACCAATGTAGAGCACCCAAGGCAGAGGGAGGTGGGTCACGTGAGGAGGAGGAGGAGCAGGCAATTATTTATGCAGGGAGAAGGCGGGGTGAGGGGTTTGACTAAAAGTTGTAGTAGTATCAATAAGTAGGTTATTTTGTCCTCCTAATAATAAACACCAGAGCATAGTACCACAGGGACAGGTCAATGGATTTTACTACGGGGTGAGTAGCACAGCCCCGTCCTCGCCCTCGTTGTACACAAGAAATCCAAGGAGCAAACACCAGAGTGTGATGTTGACGTTGTTTAAATAATGCTACTCCACACTACTTCACCGAGAGCCACCCAGTGGTGACACAACATCATCGTGGTGATGCAGCTCATGCAGAATATTTGGGCTATTGCTGCTCCGTGATCCCCCGTGCATGTACCCAACCTTCCTGCAGGATTCAATTCCTCAAATTTTCTTTGTGGCATCTGAATGTATGGAGAGACATGATCGTGATTTTTTTGGGGACGTGCTTCCTTAGTACACGATCCATTTAGTAAATAATAGGTTGCCCAGTTAATTAACCAAAGACCGGAAGAAAACCGTTACAAGTGCCAAGAAGGAAAGCACAAAGAAGGATCACCGGTCTTCAAAGTAATGCCCATAAGGGGGAAAAGCCGTAGGGGCGACGTCGTTGGCCGACCAAAACAGTCTAGGATTTCGCCCAAAGAACCAGACCCAAGGATGAAGCAGGTCAAATAAATTCCACGGAGATGCATTCAAGAAACGGAAAGACACTCGTAGGCCTTGCCACCGCTGCCCAACCACCCCTAGGGTTTGCGTATGGTCCCCCGCCATAGCCACAGGTCCAAGATCCACCCCGGAGTCCAACGAAAGACATGTCGACACGAGCAAGCCCGGAGAGGAAGACGAAGGGGGGGGGGGTAAGAAAAGCGTGTGGACCAAAGAATCCAACACAGAGAGAGCAGTGGGAAAATTGACCTAACCGACAAGAGCAAGGCGAGACAACCATCGACCACCTGGCACCAGTACCGGCCACCGAGGTGCCCTGGGCCCCAGGCATGCCCTGGTGCGTTGTGCCCTCCTCGGCCTACCTCCGGTGCCCATCTTTTGGGTATATAGATCACATTGACCTCGAAAAAAATAGAGGAGGACTTTCGGGACGGAGCGCCGCCGTCTCGAGGCGGAACATGGGCAGGAGCACTTTTGCCCTCCGGCGGAGCGATTTCGCTGGGGGAACTTCCCTCCAGGAGGGGGATATCGAAGCCATCGTCATCACCAACAACCCTCCACTACTGCAGAATTATCTGTTGAAAAACATAGTAATAACTTCGTAGTTAGCAATGTAGTTCAGTTTAGAAGAATTTATGCAAAAGATGCACAGATGTCGTAATACTAAAAAATCTTACCATGAGATCTCCATGGATGTTAGCATAGTTCAACACGTGCACTAGTGGCACATATTGACCATAATGTGGAGGAGTTTGATAATAGACATTATAATTCTCAAGATCAGTACAAAATGTGACCAGATGATTTTTTTCCTAATAAGTTAACTCAGAGCCATCGGTGTAGTAGGTTCTGTCTACCATTTAAGAATGCTCTCTATTTTGGAAACAATAAAGAATATGAAGCATGTGACAAAATATTGTATAGAAAGAGAAATCTGTTGGACTGAAGTCAAACCGGGTGCCATTTTTAACAAATATGTGTAAGAGGACATGCATATATTTGCTATGCAGGTCATGCTACAAAAGTTGACATGGCCAAGTGAAACAAATTGACATGGATGGTTGCTGAGGTGGCATGGTTCAATGAATTGTTTAGTGCAAAAATTTCCCTCAAAAAAATTAGTGCACAAATTGTAACTTATGACCACATGCATGACTTGATGATGTGGTATAGTTGCATGAAGAGGAAAAATAGATAGCGTGTTGCAACTATTTAAGAATAGAGGATTCCCTACAAGATATTTTACGTGAGACAAAAATGTTGAACCACCTGAGGTTTTAGAATCCGCTAGGTTCAAAATTCATCCGATCATCCACAAAACGCACAATTTGATTATTTTCGCCAACATCAAGAATGATACCAGGCAATTACGAGGGCAAAGCACTCGAGGAATGCCATTATTGGGGGAGTAGCGCCCATTGCATTTGCACTTTCTTTTTAATCATATGCGTATATCCTTCTTACTCAACAGATGAGGTGAATTATTTGCCTCAATTTGAAAATCTGTTACCTAAGTGAAAATTTGGTGTGACATATGGCTAAGTAATACACATATAATATGAATGGCTATAAGGTTGGGGGGCTGCTCAGCCCCAAAAATAAATTGTAAGGTTACATGGATGGATGCATTCAATCCTCTAGCCCCTGTCGTGGCCCGGTGAGGGAATATCCAAAACAAATCTACCAATATATCCAGCACAGAACAAAATATGAGCACATGCAGCAAACAAGATTATAATAAAAAACCTAACTCTCATTATGATCTCTATAGCATTCAAGTACGAATCTAATACAAAAAACCCTAACTCTCATTATGATTTACCAACAAGCAGAAGGGGTGCAACATTCAATCACAAATCTACTAAAAAACCATATCTACTAAATCTTCTTGTTATCAACACTAACTACAAAAGGAGGGAATGAGAAGCATTACCACCTCCTGCATTCCGCCAGCCTCCACACGTACATGCAGTGTGCCGCCAGACGCCGTCACCTCCAGGTCTGGCACGGCGGAGTCGGAGCCCGCCACCCCCTCCTCCAGATCAGCCGCCACAACGACTGATCCAGCGAGTGCGGTTGAAGCATCTCCCGGACCACCGACGCAGGCCACTTCCTAGACGGCATCTGGCGTGGTCTCCGCGCCCTCCTTTGTTGAGCACATCTCCGTGCTCAGCGTCGACAGTGTCACGAGCTTGCTCCATCGGAGCCGGAGAGAACCGGCCGGAGAGAGGGAGGCAGTGGGGCTGAGCGAGTAGGTGCGGTGGTGGGGCAAGGGAAACGAGGGGGAGATGATGCGGCAAGGAGGGAGGGAGGCGATTTGGGGTAAAATGGTGGGGCCGGCGATGCGCCCGGTGGTGGTCCCCCTCCCTCTTATAGGATGGGACGTTTTTGGAAGTTTTTATCGACACGTGCTAGCCCACTACCGCGATACAGTACATGGGAAAACGAAAGACCCACGTACAATGCATGTATCGTGCCCTAATAATTGGTGATATAAGATTTAAGTTGCTCATGCCTCTCAATCGTACCCTCATCTCATCCTGTTGTAGGGAATGAATAATTTTCTTCCGGTGTCTGCCATTGGCAAGTCCATGGAAATATCTAGTATTCGAATCACCTTTCATGATAAATTGAGAGTTACTATGTTGGTACCATTTGAGTTTGTCCTCACGCAGCATGCTAGCTATCTGTGCATTCGAATGACTCTTGATCTCGATTTCATGCTCAGATAGAGGTCTAACCTCTGCCAAAGCTTCAAATTCATCATTGATAGATGAAAGACGAAGCTTCTCAGTTTTGAGGATACCTGAAGTGCGCCTAGCCCAACTACCAAGGAACTTACGTAATGCACGCATTTTGTTGTTTCATTCGTGTATTTGGGTAAGCCCGGCAACCAGTTTATCCCACACATTCTTGACCATGTCATGGAATCCATCCTGATGCAACCAACCTAGTTCGAACTTGAACTTGCATCTGTGCTGCGGTCGTGGCAATCCAGTAGTTAAAAGGATGGGTGCGTGATCTGAGATAGCCTCTATACGAGGTAGAGCGCGTACAAAAACCATAGGGAATCTGGATTCCCAGCCGGTATCCATTAAAACACGATCTAGTTTCTCATATGTCGGTTCCGGAAGACAGTTCACCCAAGTGAACTGTCTTCCAACCATGGAAACCTCTCGCAAATCTAGACTGTCTATGACAACATTGAAAAGGAAAGGCCAATGATTATCAAACCTACCTCGGCTTTTCTCATTTGGAAATCGTAGCAAATTAAAGTCAACCCCCTATACTTGCACGCTGTCGGAGATCATTCACCACCGCGGACCAAATACCCTGCCACCACCCCTACATCAATGCCATAAGACTAGCCACGATGGGAGTAACTAAAGCAGTAACATCGAGTCCAACTCAGCAAATTTGCTTATGTGGCAATGAGTTAATAAGGAGAGAGGTAGTTTGAGAGGGTGCTTGGATACGTTTTAGTCCCATGACTAAAAGTAGTGGGTCTAAAACTTGCTAGCCTCACACATGCTTGGATACAAATACTAAACAGACTAAAATCAAGTTATTGAGCATTTATTATCCTCCAAACCCTCCAATCCAGAACTCGCATGTGTTAAAGGAGAGGAATTAAATGAGGAGAGAGAGGACTAATACATATTTTTGTAGATTTCCTATGACTAAAAAGTTTTAGCCTCAAGACTAGTCGTAGCCTCTCTTTAGTCAGGGGTGCTTGGAACTTTAGCCTCTAAAAGAGACTATTTTTAGTCAGACTAAAAATAGTCCCTTGGATCCAAGCACCCTCTGAGTAACTTAGCTAGTAAATATGAGTCTATAACCTAATAAATGAAGTTTTGCATGACACCACATTTATGTTACTACCCATTATAAAGATAGTAATATAGTCTAGGGATATGTGTATGGCTAGTCCCCAACCAACCCACGCGACCTGAACATGACATGGCCGAAGGTGTTCAAGGGCCAGGTTGTGTCGTCGACGCACAAGGATGACCAACGCCCAACCATGCATCAGCGGCCAGTCCGTGCCCACGGCCAAGCCAACTGCCAGACGACGCATCCGGGAGGAGCGAAAACCAACTCACTGGATCTAACATTTCGATTCAGATAGGGGGCGCCCATTGGCCGTCGGCAATTCCGGTCGCCGGGCAGCCGCAACATGCCAGCCATCCCTCCTTCGGCTGTCTGCACAGCACGCCACCAGCGCCAACCCATGTCAAGCACTGCCGAACCACCGCAAGCACTGATCCTCCTTATGGATGCTGGGAGGCAGCATTTCCTGCGTTTTGCTTCACTCTGCTCTGTTGTATCGTGTTTTGCTCTCCATGTAGAGGGGACTGCTTGTAGTTTGTCTGCTCTGACTCTTTGATACTATGTGGTCTTTAAACTTTGTAATGCTGGGGCTGGGACTTGCTTCAGAGCCCAGGCCTTTATTCTCTCTATGCAACACTGCCTTTGGGGGCTTTAGGTGGGGGAGGGATGGCTCCCCCTCCTCTCCATTGGTTTAGTGCGATGCCAGTAGGGAGTTTATTGCTCTAGTAGTTTAGTCTGGTCGTGTTAGTTGTAAGACTGAACGATTTCTTTTAATGGAAATCGGGGAGGACACTCTCTTTTATCAAAAAAAAAAAAATCAAAATATATGACATTTTATTGGTTTAACCTAAAAAATATATTATATTTTGATACAGAGGTAGTACATTCTAAAGCTTATGGTGGACACTTTCTTGAGAAGTTGGAGGTAGAGATCACAACGGATATCCACAAAAATATACTGGGACTAATTTTTTGCAATAAAACTTGACACCGAAATTCAATAAAATAATTAGGACCTGGGCATTATCTGTTCCAGCACAGAAGTCTCAAATCATGGACAGCTCATCTTGAGACCTCTATCAGTGACACACACCTGGAAAAAATCTGATGCATTGACTTGATTCTGAACTGTATAGACGCTGTGTTGCGTAGCGCCAACTAGCTGATCGCTGATACGATCGAAACTCCAGTTGATTAATTAATCTACATGGACTCATTTTCCAAGATATCAAATCATTCTCCCCTAAAGAAGAATAATTAAAGGCGATTCCCATCGATCACTCATCAACACGTTTTGTCAAAAATATTTCCATTATACTCGGAACATGCAATGTCTGGATCAGATCTGCAGAGGAAACTAGCTGGGTCTCCATATGAGTCAACCATATGGTATGATCGATTGGTGGACCCCCACTACATGATATTATGTGCGTATATATACATACATACATATGGAGATCATGTACGAAATTGAGTTGCCGCATCAAGAGGAGTGGGCAAGATGGGAAACGGCGCCAAGGCTTACGCTGCGGTTGTTGTGATCAGGATCATGTACTCGGGCATGCATGTGATGAGCAAGGTGGCCCTGGACCATGGCATGAACCCCTTGGTGTTCCTCTTCTATCGGCAAGCCACCGCCGCGCTCGTGCTCATCCCTGCTGCTTTTGTTCTCGAGAGGTCCTTGTCCCATAATTTTTGACACACTAGTGTCAAAAACATCTTACATTATGGAACCATTGGCTTGTTTTTGTTCTCATGCTCTAGATCGGTTAATTGTTGCAGGCGCAAAGCTAAGCTAGTGACGCTCAGAATTGCAGGGAAGATGTTCATACACGCCTTGTATGGGTACGTGTATGTAGATTGAATTGCTATCTTGGAAATTCTTCTCAAGTTGTCAACATGCATGAATATATAGTTTCATGCATGCAGGGTGACCGCGTGTGGCGACCTATTCAACCTGGGTCTTAATTATGCATCCGCGTCATCGTCATCGGCGCTGTACAACGTTCAACCGGTGGTCACTTTCGTCCTGGCTGTCATGTTTGGGTAAAATGGAAATGCAGATTTTTTTTCTTCCTTGTCTATCTCATGTCCAGTAAAACTGATAAAAATACAGTATAATATTATTGTTGTGCGCTTGTTCGTTACAGGATGGAGTCGATGAAACTGAAAAAACTGCACGGCAACCTGAAACTGGCCGGAATTCTTTCCTGCATCGCCGGCGTCGCCGTGCTAGCCTTGTATGAAGGCCCAATGTTCAAATCTTTCAACCATCACCGGCTGTTTCAACCATCGTCATCGTCGTCGTGGGAAGCCCACTACTCCAAGAAACAGTGGGTACTAGGAATTCTGCTTATGATAGTCTCCAACGTGTTAGCAGGCTTGTGGACAGTGCTTCAGGTATCTATCTATCTATCTATCTATCTATCTATCTATCTATCTATCTATGGATCACTCCATCTCTCCATGCCAAACTAGTAACAACGCTCGGCTCAACAGGGCTTTGTGCATCAATCCAATCCAATCGAAAGGAAAAAACACAAACTCATAGTAACTTGGCTTCAGAATCTATGCCACACCGACCGCCATTCAAGTCGTTGTGTACGGGGTTGGAGATGTTTTTACCTAATATGATGGCAGCATAATCTACAATTCCCTCGTACATAAACATAGTGTCGGTCATTTAGGACTTTTGTTGCCGATATGTCAGGTTTTATTTTCTCTTTGTCAGATAGTTGGTGCTTTTGGTGTGTGCGTCGATCCTAGAAATAATGCAGATGCCGGGTGTTACTCATGACGATTATATCCATTTATCGCTCTTTCATACTTGATTAGGGGCCACTGATGGAGGAGACTTCCAAGCTGATGAACACGACAGTGCAGATCTCGTGGGCGGCAGTCCAGGCCTTTGTGGTGGCCGTCGCATCCGAGAGGGATTTCTCCAAGTGGAAGCTGGGCTGGGATGTCAGCCTCGCCGCCATAATCTACAGCGTAAGAACCATGCATTGCATGCTAGCTTTGTGCTCATCCAGAATGTGTTCACAACGACATACATACATGCTTATATGCAGGGCATGATCGTCACGGCGCTTTCCTACTACATGCAGTTGTGGACGATCGCGGAGAGGGGTCCGGTGTTCCTTGCCATGTCGATGCCGCTCACCATGATCTTCACCATCATCATATCCTCCTCCATCTTCGGGGATGCAGTGAGCCTAGGGAGGTACGTTACGTCCCACTCCCGAATGAATTATCCTTCACCATCGATCTGGCTCTACTGATATATATATTGACGTACTTGAAGATTAGATTGTTGCTTTGCTGATCAACCATGCAATGCATGCAATGCTCTTCACTTTGAGCAGCATTGTTGCTGGGGTGCTGTTGATTGCAGGGTTGTACAATGTCCTCTGGGGCAAAAACATTGAGGAAAAAGATGGGGTGAACAAGATATGTGCCACTGATGAACCTGACCTAGAGCTGCAGGGCAAATTAGGTCCCAGCCAAGTGATCCATGTGGCAGATTAAAATTGTGATGGGCGCACCAACGACAAACCAATAGGGGTACTTGCTTTAATTTGCTGGTTTCAAATCCTTGAAAAGCAACGTGCATGTGTGCGCACGTGTGATATGTGGTCAATGAACTAGCGTAGGTCATGCAATTAAGGTTTTTTCTCCCATCTAAATAAGGGGTACGTCCCTATTTCATTTCATCAAAATGAAACTGATCAATAACAAATAAAATCAATTTAAAGTAAGGATGAACGGATGGAACCATGGCAAGTTTGCATCCACGAGAAGGAAAACTAAATACCATGTTGATAGGTTTTGATGAACTCTTTTTCATGAAAAAAATGGACGAAAAAATTCGAACCGGGAACACTTTTTTTTCCCGATCCAACGACATCATAACTGTGCCTTTCACGGAAGCAAATCTGTGCCTCCACGATAAGCAAATATGTGCCTCCCGCGGGAGAAATAAACAAGAAAACAGGTTTTTTTTTTCTTCTGATTTTCAAGCTGCATGGTTGTGCCTCTCGCGGAAGCTATTCCGTGCCTCCACGAGAAGTAAATATGTGCCTCTCCTGGAAAATAAAACGTTTTTTTTTCTTTTTCGAGAGGCAAATATGTACCTCCATGAGGAGTAAATCGATGCCGCTCATGGAAGAAAAAAAAAGGTTTTTTCTATTCTTTTCTAATCTCTCGCGGAAGCAAATCTAAGCCTTTCGCGGAAGTAAATGTAAGAAAAAAAAATAGAGAAAAACAGTTTTTTCGCGCAAATGTTTTCTGAATTTCTTTTGTCCAAGACCTAAGGACAAACGGAGAAAAACCCCCAAAGTCAAAAAAACCCAGAAAAAATCATCTAAAAGCCACAAAAGCGTACAAAAAAAATATAATCTGGAGGGAGCACCCATCACGCGACATGTGGCAGCAGCTGAGAGTGCTCCAGTCCATAAAAAATGATCCTTGTTGGGGCTCCCAGAGGAGTACTCACTGATTAGTTGCTCTCCCTGACACCACCTTAAATTACTATAATATATATAGACTATTTATATTATGATAATAACAATTTCAGAATATATAGGGCTTGCAGGATGTTCCTGGATCTAGAAAAACCAGAAAATCCTCCCAGTAAAAGCGCATCGTCCCTCACCTGCCGCATCTTTCTTCGCGACCCCAACCCACCCCTACCACCATACCGGGACACCATCCCACCATTTTCCACCGCCCTCTACCATCCCTAGTTCCCGCGACCGGCCTCCCGACCTGCATCCAACTCGCCACTGGCGGCTTGTTGTACGCCTCGCTACCTCTAGGGATCCTCCCCACCACTAGTTCCTTGCGTGCTACAACAGCCGTCTTGCGGGAGCCCACTCGCCTGTCCGTCTGCTTCCACGGGGAACCTTACACGCCACCACGCTATGGTCCCCCACACCACGAGTGACCTAGGATTCCCCCGCCTCTGTGGTCTCCCAACATGCTAGCTCCTCGACCCACCCTGTCGTCATGTCGTCCTCCTGTGCGAGCGGCAGGGAACTCCTCCCGGTATATCCCAAATTCAACATAGATTATGATCGTCGTGTCCATAGCTTTCCAAGGGTATATCGCAGGCCCCATTTGGACACTATTTGTGAAAGTTCAATTTGCCGTAGGATGTAGTTCAACTAGTGCTGCTATGAGGGGTTGACTTGTTTTCATAATAATATTCTCTCACTGTTATCAGAAAGCTTTAGAGCGTTGTTTGTGGTCGTCTAGGTCCCTCGCTCAAGGAGAGTTATGACAATGATACTTGTGTGCTATCTTGCCGATGCTTTTCTACTGGACATCGTGTGTTGCATATTTTTTATGTGCCAGGTCGGCCAGTTATGCTTTTGGGACTGTCGTGTTCGATGTCGTCCTGACGGGGCGTGCTATATTGGTTTTAACCCTATTTTCCTAATTAATATAGCAATTCTCACTTTTTCTTGAACACAGTACAGACGCAAGCGCTCATATACACGCGCATACACTCATCCCAATGAACGCACACACGCACACCCTACCCCTATGAGCATATCCGAAACTCCTCCCACTGAATGCGCATCGCCGGAAATCCTGAAATAAATTTAGGAATAAATGCGAGCACCAGGATTTGAACCTGGTGGGCTGGGGATACCACAGTCCCTCTAACCATCCAACCACAGGTTGGTTCGCGCAATTCTCACTTCTTAAGAGATGGAAATAGAAAGTCTTCTCCCTCATTTTGAAAGAGATGTTTTTTTCTCTGGTGTTACATACAAACAACTCTACTGCACACTCTAGAGATGCACATTTTGAGCCGCCGATTGTAACCAAATCTGTTTCCAAAAAAAGATTATAACCAAAACTTAAGCTTGGCATTGGTGCATCTCCCATCCGATCGGATCACCTCTCAGATCCTAGCTAGCCTTGTCGGGTTGTTAGGGCCATCAATTAAATCTAGTTAATTCCAAGGTCTCATTCGGTTTAGAGGAAACCAAAATGTAGGAATTGGGTGTAGTATAGGAATTTGATAAATTGACACATGCCATGCTAAGAAATTGACTTGCCTCGTTCCTAGGCGTAAAATGAGGTTTGAGTGGATGTGTAGTTTCCTCTAAAAACACAGGAAATAAATAGTATTTCTATAAAATTTATGTACGCATTTCCTACAAACCGAGTGCATATATAGAATTTCCCCTGGAATCCTTGTTCTTATGTTTTTCCTGTGAAAATCCTCCAAACCGAATCAGGCTCAAGTTTTTCTTTTTTGCTCGGTAATGTGTTGACAGTTGACATGCCCTCCACTGGGCTACTAATTTATGTCGCCCACACTAGAAGAGGAGAAAGAGAGAGCAACTAATTAACGAGCGCTCCTTCGGGAGCCTCGCAACGATCAGCGCCACTTGGCACGCTCTCAGCCATTCGCCATGTGTCGCGCTCTGGGCGATCCCTCCGGATTTTGTTTTTTTTGCACGCGTGGTTTTGCTTCCGTTTTTTTCAACGTTTTGGTTTTCCACCGGTCTTCCCTAGCTTTTCGACCAAAAAAATTGAAATTCTTCTTCCTTTTTACGAAAGAAACGCATTTTTTTTCTTTCGCGAGATTCACGGTTTTGCTTCCCCGAGAGGCACGGTTTTGCTTTCGCGAGAGTGACGGCCGTGCTTCTTGGAAACAGAAAAAAAATGCGTATTTTTCCTAACGCGAGAGTCACGGTTTTGCTTCCGCGAGAGGCACGGTTGTGCTTTCGCGAGTCTCGGCCGTGCCTCTCGGAAACGAAAAAAACATGTTTTCTGTTTTTTTTGCTTCTGCGGGAGGCACGGTTTTGCTTCCGCGAGAGGCACGGTTGTGCTTTCGCGAGTCACGGCCGTGCCTCCTCGGAAACAAAAAAAAACGTGTTTTTTGTTTTTTTTCTTTTGCGGGAATCACGGTTTTGCTTCCGCGAGAGGCACAGTCGTGATTTCGTTAGAGGCACGGGCGTGCCTCTTTCGGAAAGGGAAAAAACCTGTGCTCCTGGTTCGGTTTTTTTGTCCGTTTTTTCGTGAAAAAATGTTCGTCAAAATCTGTCAACATGGAATATAGTTTTTAAGATCTTGACGCGAGGAATTCAACGGCGAAAGCGGTTCGAGATTTGGAAGCACGGTTTAAGAGATAAAACGTTTTGAATAAACGGTTCTACAAAAAAAGGGAGAACTCCCGGGTTGCGACAAGTGACACACATGCAGCGCGCCACTTGTCGCAATCTGGAAAATTTGGAGTGATCTTCTCACGGAGTACTCCTTAACTAGTGATTTTAGATCATAGCCGGCGGACCAGGACTCTGATGCACGTGGGCCATCAAGCCCATCATCATGTGATGTGAGAGCTGTGGAGTTTAATTTGCACGTTGGACGGAGACGTACGACCCGACACCTTATTAGAGCATCTCCAATAGATGGTCCAAAATTTGGGGGTCCAAAACCGAAGATGTAAAATTTGGACCGCCAAAAAGTGCGTTTTGGAACAATGAAAAAAGCTCAACTCCAACAGATGGTCCAAATTGATGTTCCAAAAGAGCGACTCCAATAGATGGTCCAAAATGAAGATGTAAATTTCTTAAAACGACAAATTACTAGTCCATTCAACATAGTTCAAACATCAAATTCAACATAGTTTCATACATGAACTTCAACTACTACTTATTCAAACTACTAGATAAACTACTCCTCATCGTTGGAGCTGCGGAACTGCTCCCAGAACTCCTCCTTCTCCGGGGCGTCGCACCCTCCTACTCCTCCTCCTCCGAGAAGTCTGCCCATTCCTATACTAAGATGTAATCATCAAGGTGAACGTAAGAGGGACCACCCTCGAGGTCACACTTGAGGGGTTGCACGACAGAGTCGTATCGAAAGTGGTTAAAGAGGAAATCACCCTCGATGACCACGACCGAATAGCTACACTACAGGGTTAACATCAGAAGTGCTGATGAGGTGTCACCCTCGGTACTCGATAGTAACCCAGTAGTGTCGAGCAACTATAAGGGAAAGTGATGTGCGGTGCCGGGGCCTGGTCTTCGATCCCGTTGATCGGGTCTTCGATGATGAAGCAGGGGCAACAAGGACAAGGTGGGGGTCACTGATGGATCACTAACCAACATATACTAAGCAGTTTCGGATAAGCAGGTAAGGTATCAATAAGCAGGTTACAAAACCAGGCTATGCATCAGATTAGGAGCATACTATAACAGTAGCAAAATCTAATGCAAGCATGAGAAAATGAAATGGGCGATATCGGGATGATCAAAGGGGGGCTTGCCTGGAAGCTCCGCTGAAAGGGAAGAAGGGTCGTCATCGACGTAGTCGATCACAGTGGCATCGACAGCCTCGGGGTCTACCGGAGAGAAGAGGGGAAGAAACAATAAATACACAGTAATCATATGCAACATAAAGTATGCTATGCTAACGTGCAGCGCAAGGTTGCCTAAAGATATGTCTAAGTCATTTAGTTACTTTAGGATTAAAGTTGAAATTAATAACCAGTGTATAGGCACTATTCATCTACCGGAAACGGGCTAAAAGTTACAGGTTCACCTCCATAGAGGGTTTAGACATAGAATTAGACGACACGGTCTGATTCATCTCGTCGTTCTGAGAAACTTTCATATATAAAGTTTTTCCATCTGAGCTACGGTTTATTCTCTATGATTTATCAAAGTTTTAGCAATATTCTGAATTTGTTGTAATTACTAAATTCGTCAGAAAGAGAACTATGATGTCATCCTAGCTTCAGCCATGCGTCAGCGGTCAATAGACCAAGTGACTGGTCAATAGGGGCCCATGCGGGGCCCATTGGTAGTGACTGGGTTATGCCCAGTCAGCCGTTGACTGGGTCAACAAAGCCAGCCGGGCCCCTAGGGCCACTGGGCAGTGTCCTAAGGTGGTGGCCCGGTTGGCCACGTTGGCAACGGCGCCTGTCAAGACCGGCAAGCGCTCCCGTGGCGGAGAGGCGCCAGATCTCGCCGGAATCCGGCTCCGGGCGGCCGTTCGGGCCGCCGGACCCCTCGTTCGAGAGCTACCGCGGCGACTCATTGGGCGGTAACGGCGGCAGGGGCTGGGTCGCCATCCAGGGTGACCACGATGACACGAGCGTGTGCGGGCCGGTACGGCCATGGCCAGGAGGGGCGCGGCGATGGTCAGTGGCCAGCACGACAGCGTGCGCGATGCTTGGGCGGAGGCGAGGCCAGCGGCGGGCGCAGCCGCAGCAGCGAGTCGGCCTCGGTGGCCGCGGCTTGGCCGGATACAAAAACGGGGGTTGGGGAACGGGACTGCGTCGAGGCTGTGCGTGCACGGGAGGCGAGCAGGGGGTTGTGGGAACGCGCGCACGGGGCTGCGTCCAGGGGACGGGCGCGAGCGCGGTGGCGGGCGTCCTGGGGGAGCACTGCTACGGAGGGGGAAGATGGGGAGGGCATGGCTCACCGAGAGCCGTAGGGGGTTGGCAGCGGGCTCGACGGGGGTCAGGGTGGCTGGAGTCGACGACAAGGGCGGTGGTGTTCGAGGAGGGACGAGATGGCGTAGGCATCGCTGTGGCGCTTCCGGTCTCGCGTTCGTGGGCGCGAATGAAGTAGAGAACATCGGCGGACCGCTCCGGCACGGAGATGAGGCGAGGCAGCAATAGCCACCAGGTGGGTGAGCTCGCGACAGCGTCGATCGAGGTCGCCATGGCGGGAGAGGAAGCAAGCGAGCGTGGGGAGGAGGGGATCTAGGGCGAGCCCAGAGGGAAGCGGAGCGACAGGGGAGAGAGTGAGGCGCGGGGAAGAGGACCGAGGCATCCCGGGCCTTATCCTCTCGCGGCGACGGCGACGAGGTGGTGTGATGGGAGCACGCCCGACACGGCTCAGGTCGGGGCTACAGGGGAAGAAGGCGACTAGTGGGGGAAAAGGTTGGGCCGACTTGGATGGGCCAAGGCCCAGGGAAGGCAAGGGGGGCGCTCTATCTCTCACCTCTTCTTTTACATTTTGTTTTAACTTTTATACTTTCTTTTATTTTCAGAAATCAAAATAGTTTTATAAAAACTAATGGTGCACCTAAAATACCATTTTAACTTAGGCCGCTGCTATAATTAACTTGGCACCAAAATAAAGTAGTTTAGTTTTTTTACCAATTAGAAAGGCAATTAAATTATCGACTAGGACACTGTTTTATTTAGTTTAGGGCAGTGAAACACCTTATAAAAATGTTGGTTCGCCACCAATAGTAACAAATGATTATTTGCCACATGATGTACATTTTAGATCTCTTGTTGTGAAATTTGGAATTTCACTTAGTAATTGAATTTGAATCCAAGGGGAATTTGAAAAGAGATAGGATCAAAGATGATCATGCATTGTTTAGCAAAAAGATTAGATTAAACCTCAGGCCAAGCTTCAGTATTTGTTATATGTATTCAAAGCTTGAGGTTTTTGAAGATAGTCACAATGCCACACGCCTATATCGTGTAAGATATCCAAAAACTGCCACCTAAGTATACATAATATATAATCAGATATAGCACCAAATTAAGTTTAATGAGAAAAGAGACAAAATAATGTATCTCTCTATTCAGATATTAATCTCCCTATATATGGAGCTTCCTGGTGCACTGGGAGCTGTGGGACACTATGTCCCTGCTCTGTAAGGGTGTGTGTCGTTGGGCTGGTCGGTTTTGAGATGGTATTATCTATTTTTTTTCTATTGTGTTTTTCATCGTTTTTAATATTTTCCTTAGTATAGTCATGTTAATTGGGCATCATCGTCACATCATCTGCAATTATTGCACGTAAGAAAATTGGAAGGTGACCATCCAGACAATGTTCTGGTTCCCCTCAGCATGTTTAGCTAAATGACGCACAGCACTATTAGTCCCTCTAGGACAATGGTTAAAACCAACACGGGCAATGTTAGGACAAAGGAAGGAACATTTTTTGGACATGGTTGACGCGGGTCCAATCGAGTTGTCCCCATTTTGCATAACCTTCAAATATCCATACAGTTAGAATCGACCAAGGCCCTGTTCGGTAGTCACCTGCTCCTAGAATCTGCGGAGCGGGGGAAGTGCAGCTCCACCATTTTGAACTGCAGCTCCACCAACTCCGCTCCCGGAGTTGCGGAGCGGAGTGAAACCGAACAGGGCCCAAGATTCGGTGGCATCCAATATTTCCCGTGAGGAGTAAGACTGCTGCGTAGAGCGCTTGCTACTGCTGTGGCCGCATCATAAAAAGAGAGGGCATTCTCCTGCCCTGCAACTTTGTCTCTAATAATTGCTCCTCTTCCTCCTGAAACTGAGTCGTTGTCGAAATCGGCATCAACGTTAAGCTTGACACAGTATGCTTGTGGTATCTACATATCTTGTCGTACAACTCCATAGTTCTTTCATGATATTCGCCCTCGTATAATTCATTGCAAGTGCAGCAACAGCTTGAGGTGATCTGACGGTAGCATGTACCGGTTCACCATGTGTTGCTTTCTAAGCTCCCACCACATGTACCATCCCATGGTGGCGACCAGCTCATTTATACTAGCGTTGGGTAGTAGGGGAGCCACCACCGTTTTGCATAATATTCCTGAAAGATTAGAAATAGCTGGTTCATGCATATGAGCCAAACATATTATCGATTGATGTACATATTTAGCATTAAAACATCAAAAAGCAACATTTGCAATCACCACCACCAGACTAGATCAATAGGCAATGTCACTATCAACAGTGCTAATAACTACAAGTCTACAACGGCCTTTCGACGAGATATAAATGGGGTCGGAGAGGAGAGCAGTCATCATCGGAGGATAGTCGGAGGGAGCCCCGCCAGCCCACGCCACATGCGACGACATATTACCCTCCGTGAGGATGTAAATCAGTAAGAGGTGGCCCGACTTAGCAGCTTGGTCGGAGGTGGCGTTTGATCCTTCTAGTCTGCTCCATTAAGTTTCTTCCTTCTAGTCTTCATATTGGCTTGGTCATGCCTGGTGGTCATGCCTGGTCGGCAGGTGCTACACACGACATATCCATCAAGGGCTTCAAGCTGTGCCGGCAGGTGATACTTGGCAGCATGGCGCTGAGGTGTATCAATGGCGACCGCGACGTGTTCAGCTATCTGCGTGCACGGAGGAGGTGTCGTTGAGCACCGTGGTGGCGTCGACGATAGCTGGACCGAGCAAGGTTGATGCATCAGTACAGTTCTGAAGATGGAGCGGTGGCAGTTGGCGGCGGCGGCCTCTGAGAGCACGCCGACCAGGTGTGTGCCATGAGACCGGCAAGTGGCTAGGTTGAGGTCTCGTGTCTTAGATGTTAGGCTTGGCGCAATGTCTGTTGTTATTAGGCCTGCTATCTGCGCCTTCATCAACCGGATAGGTGTAGCGACAGGTTTGTTGCTTAGACGGCGGCTTTAGTCTTACTGTTGTATGACTTTGTATGGTCTTGTGAGAATAATTAATAAAGTGGTCGTATGCATCGCCTCAGATGTAAAGGCCGGGGGTCATCCTTCTTTTCTAAAAAAAAGTCTTCATATTGGCGCATTCAGCCTAATTAGAGCTGAACTAAGTTGGGTCAACAGAGCGAGCTAACCAGTCAGCCTCGCGCCACTTGTTAAATACAGACATGTAGTACTTCCTTAATTGACTATATTCACAGCAGAAAAGACAAAGTTAGTTTTGTTGTAACTAAACTGAAACTAATGGACAAGTCCATCAATCAAATCCACCAATAATCACATGTTTGCCAAAATGCAGTAGGGCCAGCTTGCTTGACTGGGAACCGTACACGGAGGATGCCCCGTTTGCGTCCAAGTTTTCTCGCTACTACGTTGACATGTCCTCCACCAGGCTAGCTAGCAATCTATGGCGCGCGCACCGGAAAGATGCTGGGAATATTTACATGTTTTCCTAGAACAAACTGCTGGCTTTTGAGCCGCCCATCAGAGCAAGTACAATAGAGCTGAGTCAGCGGGCTATAAGGAATAAACTAGTATATTTCTGCTTAGTTGGAGGAAAGAGAAGAGGAGAGAGAGAAGTAAGTGAAACTTCGTGAAGAGTCAGCTTCTAGACGCTTTCCTGAAAGACTTTGTGAGAATGAAAGGTGTCCACATAATAAAAAAAGTACACTCTTTTTATCTACTATTGTACATGTTGGCTATAAGATGGGTTTGTAGATTTACATTAAGCGCGCTTATAAAAGCAGCGGTTGGCTATACTATTAACCATGCTCTCATCTGATGTGATCCTCCGTGTGGAGTTTACGAAACTGCTCTGCGTACGACCGTTCTCTCGTCCGACCGGTACGACCATAGAGCAAATCACCTCTAAATGCTATGGCCCACAAACTGAATAATCTACGATTGTCTCTAATCGTACAATGTTGGACAGGCACTCTGTCGTACGTATAGCAAGGTTCTGGAGTTTAATTTGCATCTTGGACGGCGACGTACGGCCCGACGCCGGCCACCTCAAATTAAGTGCAATATTCTTTGACCTGTTAATTCGACGTAAATTTCTTGGAACAAGGTCTCTATCTATAATTTTCTTTCCTTCTATAGACAGTCCAGCGGGTACCGACAGACAGGTGACGCCAACCTCCCTCTCAAAAGCTTTAGTTCCAGTACTTTACGAAAATCGTTCGTAGTTCTCATTGTACGCAGAGCAATATCGTTGATGCAGCTGCCATGACCCCGAATCACACCCTTCCATTTCTTTTGAACGTTTGAATAGGCATTTAAGTTCATCAAGGCTCTACAGGAGCTGTATGCAGCCAGCCCAGCCCAGTCCACCCACTATACTTTACACCCCAATATATAACCACCAAATGCGATCTCCTGCGAGTTTGCTAGAGCGGTTGTGCAAACCAAGCCAGGCATATACAATATTTCTATTCTTCGTCATCAAATAGTGTAGTACGTAGGAGAATACATTCCCATGCATGCATGTTCATTTCGAGTAGCTGGATAGAGTTAAGCCAGGCCGAGCCGACGACATAAAGTATGATGTTGCCGATCGATACGACCTACCAGCAGGAAACAAAATGGATCAGAAGATGCCCTGGCGTGGCGGGTTCGATAACTGTCCTTTTTTTTCGTCGGGTGAAGGGGCTGCGTGACTGTCGGCCACGAGAATCCTACATCTACGTAACGATCTCCTTTTACGCAAAACATCGTTAAGTTAAACGTGACATGAGCGACCAACAAAATTGTAATTTTCCAAAACTGCAACCAACAAAATTGTAAGTTTCAAAAACTAAAACTTGGTCTGCCCTCATACAGGATCAAACAACTCTGCGGACTGTGAGGCAATCAGACGGCCGAAACAGCTAGGCAGGTGTTTGCCCCTGCGAGTTTCCCGGCCCTTGCTCTCCAATGGTGCAACCTGCTGCTAGTAATCAAGATGGAGGTTGTGAAGATGGTCCAACATGGTAACAAAGATGGATCAATCTGCTCTTCGTTGGTGATTGAAATCAAGTCCTTAATGGCGTCACATCAAACCTGCATTACTGATAGAAACCATAGTCAGAACTACGGTTAGTCGTATCGCAATGAAGGCTGCTGTTCAGCTAGGATCTGGTCCTACCAACGTACTCCCTCCATCCGAAAATACTTGTCATTTAAATTAATAAAAAGAGATGTATCTAGAACTAAAATAAGTCTAGGTACCTCCCCTTTTATCCATTTTGATGACAAGTATTTTCGGGAGGGAGTAGTAGTAGAACTTCTGTAATGCCGGATCTACTCTAGACAGAGAATGAGTAAGAAGTACAAAGTTTGCCTGAAAAATTAAAAACCGTAAAGATTGTCATTTTTTAGGTTTTTGAAAAAGAGGAGGACCCCCGGCCTTTGCATCTGGATGATGCATGCATCCACTTTATTAATAATGCACAAAAGACCTTACAAAGTAATACAATAGTAAGACTGAAGCCACCGTCTAGGCAACATCTGTCGCTACTCCTATCCAGTTGGTGAAGAGATGCTGATAGTCTGGGTCTAATACCAAATAGACCTCGCAGCCAAACCTAACATTTAAGACCTGAGGTCCCAACCAGAACGTCTGCCGGGTACGGGGCACCCACCGGTGCGGCGCACACTCAGAAGGCGCCGCCGCCACCTGCCACCAATCCATCTTCAGAGCTGTACTGCTACATCTATCTTGCCCGGTCTAGCTGCCGTCGACGCCACCACGACGCCAGAGAGCGTCACCCTCCTACGCGAGTTCATCATCGCACATCAGACGCCTAATCTCCAGTGCGCCATGCCATCGAGATCTGTCACTCAATGTGTATGATGAAGCACCGCTCCATCAAAGATGTCGTCCACTGGTCCCTCGAGGCCGTGTACACCTCCAAGAATGACGCCCGCAAGGGGGAAATGACACAAGCGCGCCGCCGTCTTCTGATCTATCGATCTAGGGTTTCCCCCAGAGATAGCAGATGATGGTCTAGAACTTCTCCACGATGATGCCTTCAAGAAGGGAAATGACACCGTAGAGCGCCGCCACCGCCGTCTTTGGCATCAAGCCAAGAGCAGGATTTCACCCAAATCTGTTCGAAGAATTGTCGCCACGTTCTCTGTTGGAGACTAGACGAAAAGGATCCAGCCGCCACCACCCGATCCATGCAACCAGCACCGGGAGATGACGACAGTCTCCCTAGACTGGAGAGCATGAACCGGATCAGAACGAGTCGGCGACGATGATACACCTGAAACTCCGGCAAACCAGCGAAGAGCCGCCGGCACCATCGGCGAGATTGCCGGCCAAGCCGGGACGCCGCAACCCCCACCCCGTCCGGTAGTCACCAAATACGGGACGGGCCGGAACCGGTCGGACCAACGGGTGCGCCGCCACCCAGCCATGGGGTCGCCACCCCGGCCACCAGCGCCCCCTGTGCATCCGGCCGAATCCCACCGGCACCACCACAGGCGCCGCCGCTGGGACCCCACGCCGCCATGGCCCAAGTGAGGGCCACACCTCCGCGGATCTTGGTGCCCGCGCCACCCATGTGTCCAAGGGAGAGGGGAGAGGCCCGCCGCAACCGCATCGCAAGCACGGGCTTAGCCCGGCGCCGACCACTTGCGGCGGCGGAGGGGAGGATGGGCACGGGACGAGTCTCTGGCGGCGGAGGTTGGATCCCCCCGTGTCGCGCGCGAGGGGAGCGACGTGATGGGGCGCTTGCCATTGTGTGCATGTCCCATCGGGTTGGATGAAGTTTCAAATCCTAGCTAGCTTTGTCGGGTCGTTAGGCCCATCAAATCCGACATTAAGTTTGACAAAATGCAGTAGGGTTAGTTTGGTTGGTTGGGAAACCCTGGAAGATGTGGCGTTTGCGTCCTAAGTTATTTCTCCGGTACGTTGACATGTACTCCACCATGCTAGCAACCTATGGCGGGCACACTAGAAAGAAGCTGCGAATAGATGGTGCACCCGGCGGGCCATCCATCCCATCATCATCATCTGATGTGATCAAGTTTTAATTTGCACGTTGGATGGCGACGTACGGCCCGACACCACCTTTATAAAAGTTTAAAAATTAACTGTAGTATCTTTCGAGATGTTCCATCATTTTCGCGCGCGAGCCCTCTTTTGTCTCTTTGCGTCTCTCCACGCCACCCTCTTAATTTGAACGTTTGAATCGGACTTTTAAATTCCTTTTGAACGCGGAGCACACGCCCTTTCTTTTCTTTTCAACGTTTGAATCCGACTTATAAATTCCCCAAGGCTCTCTTTTGAGCAGCATGTAGCCAGAGCCAGCCAACTATACTGAATTTACACCTAGATACCAAATGTGTTCTAGTACCAGAGATGCTACAGCGGTTTGTGGGAATCAATGGATCCAACACACTGATCCGACCAAGGCAGACAGAATATTTATATTCTTCGTCTTCAAATAGCAGGAGAATATTCCCATGCCTGTTTATTTCGAGCAGATAGCTGTTGCCGATATGACTTGGCACGTAGTAGTACAAAATGGATCAGATGGCATGGCCTAGAGGGTTCGGTGTCTGTCCTTTCTTTTTTCGGCGGGTGAGACTGTTCGGTGACTGTCGGCTAGGCCTGCCTCATCGGAAAAAGTTGACATTATTGATCTTTTAGAGATCACGATAAGCTGATAAGCTTAGTTTACGTAGCTATGAATGTATCCTTTTGGATATTCACTTTGCATGGGCTGCTTTTCTGCATTTGCTTCGAATCTAGGAAGAGCCAACACCCGCGCGGCTTCCCTCGCCGGCCGCCTGACGGCTGACACCGCACCCGATCCAGACCCAACCGGCGGGCCGACACCGTACCTAGACGAGGATAGAACAAGCTTCTCCCGTTCAGTATTTTTGCACAATGGTTTTCACCGTTGCACTGCACAGGATGATTCTGAAACTTTACCTTCTTGGAGAGGACAGAAAAAACATCAGCCTGCTAAGAAAGTTGTGGAAAAAATCCAGTTAGATAATATCTAACCTGATGCAATGCATGCGAGTACCTCATATTTCCTTCTCTAGATCGATAAAAACCATGCAAAAGAAATCGTACGTCTTATGCACATCGCACTAGCCTCGCTTCGTCGTCGGAGATGTCCACGACATCGGTGTCGGGCGCCGGTTAGATGGGCGCGTAGCAGGGCTCCGGCTCTTCCTCCTGCAGATCCGCGTCCCCAGCGTCCCTCACGTCCACCTCGTCCTCCTCCTGCTCCATGCCCTTCCCGTCTTACTCCAAGGCCTCCTCCAGATCAACCGCGTCACGAGGTAGCCCCGCGACGATCCGGGAATCGCATCTTGCCCCGATCTGGCCAATGAGTTGCGGCCGACACTCCGCCGTTAGATATGGGTAGCTCCTTACCTGGCGGTGTGGGGGCATGTCTACTGGTGGTGGCGGACGGCGTGTGAAAAATGGCGGCGGCGGATGACAGGAGGGAGAAAATGTGGACGGGTAGGGTTTTGGTGCCGACGGTCCGCTTACATAGCCGGGCTAGGGCACTACGTGGCCCGCCGGAGCTGCGCCACATGGCGATGGAGGAGACGAGCTTCGGACCACTGGGTTTCGAAGTGTTTCCCAAGGGACCCATCGTCAGTCTGACGTGCCTGGCGCACCTGGATCTTCACATAAGCCCCATATTTGAGCTGAATATAAAAGAGATGCTGATTAGTCTAGTCGTTTGAGACCCGTTTGAGGCGCCCGTCTGAATTATTTTTGTGACCGATCATTGACTGAGCCATTCGCCCGGGCTTTTGAGGCGGTTTGGAGGTGCCCGTCTATAGATGCTCTCGGGTCCATCAGTCAAATCCATCAATAATCACAGGTAGGGCCAACTTGCTTGACTGTGAACGTACGTGGAAGATGTTCTTGCTACTACATTGACATGTCCTCCACCAGGCTAGCTAGCAATCTACGCGCGCACTAGAAACAAGCTCAGAAAAAGAAGAAGCTGGGAATATTTACATATACTTTTCAGAAGAAACCTGCTCGCTTTTGAGCCGCCCATCATCTGATGTGATCCGTGTGGAGTTTAATTTGCACGCACTTTGGACGGCGACGTACGGCCCGACACCACCATAAATTAAGTTAGCTGCAATCTTTTTTTACATGTTAATTAAACGCGAATTGATTTGAATATTGTCTCGATCGTTTTGGCGCGGAGCCTTGACACTTGTCTCTTTCCTTCTCTGCAGGAGCACTAGCGTTTAGCTTGTACCGACAGATAGGTGACGCATTCGTAGAGGCACTACAACTTGGATCGACCTGCCATGATCCCGAATCACGCCCTTTCTTTTCTTTGAACGATTGAATCAGATTTTTAAATTCATGAAGGCTCTGTTTGAGCAGCATGCAGCCAGCCAAGTATACTTTACACCCCAATACCACCGAATGTCAACTACTCCTAGTTTGCTACAGCGGCTGCCAGTCAGACAGAATATTTCCATTCTTCGTCTTCAAATATTGTTCTAGTACTATATTTTTCTTCACCCGCAAAAAATAGTACCCCTCTGTTTCTAAATATTTGTTTTTTAGAGATTTCAACAAATAACTACATACGAAAATAAATGAGTGAATCTACACTCTTAAATATGTCTATATACATCTGTATGTGATAGTCCATTTGAAATATCTAGAAAGACAAATATTTAGGAATGGAGGAAGTACTAGTATAAGTAGGAGAATATATTCCCTCGCGTGCATGTTTATTTCGAGCAGCTGGATAGAGTACGTCAAGCCAGGCGGACGACATAAAGCTGTTGCCGATATGACCTAGCAGGTACGTACAAATTGGATCAAATGCCCTGGCAGGTTCCTTTCAACTGTCGGCTAGCCCTAACCGGAACGAGGCTCGAAAAGTTGATGTCCCGGCTTCCATCGGATCAGTGAAGATAACTGTCGGATGAGCCGAACTGTGTTATGACAATGAGCAAAATAGTTTGTATGTGGTAGCCATGAATGTTTCCTTTTGGATGTGCGGTTTGCATGGGCTGTTTTGGTGCATTTCCTGGGAATATATCGAAGATCCAGGAAAAAGTGCCAAAACCGCATGCATGCATGGACCGGTCAATTAACAGAAAAGAGCCTGGACTGGTGAGGAGTAAATTGCATAAAACCACCAGTATGAAAGTTAGGTTTGTGAAAAACATTATAATACATTTTTTTGCAGAAAACATCATGTCTTCAGTAATCCTTTTGCAAAAATCACTGATTGGCGGATCTTGCTCTGCTAAGTGAGATTATGACACATAGGTCTCATTTTTCGCTGACGTGGCATCACGTTTTACCAAAGACAACGTTAGATGGGTAAAAAAGCGAAAACACCCGCAAATTTTTTCCCTGTGCTGCCCAGGCCCTTGCCATGTTCTGCCATCACAGTCAGCCGGAGCACCCCATCCCACGCGCCGTCGCACGTAGCAGCTCGCCGGAGCTTCAACCCTCGACCTCGCCTGCCCTTCTCTCTCTCTCCCCCCTCCCTCTCTCCCTCGACCACCATGCGCCAGCCGCTTCCGTGCTCAGCTCCCTTCCCCAAGCTCTCGCCTCTGCCATTGCGCCACAGATGTTGGCCCGCTTGCAACCGCCATACCGGCCACGCCGCGCCATCTGCGCCGCCGCGCTTCGCCGCCACTTCTGCCGATCACGCCGCCGCCTCCCTGCTCCCACCGCGCCGCCGCCACAGCAGCAGCGCAGCGCCACTGTTCGCCTGCTTCTCACGTGCCGCCACCTTGCCAGCTCGCCCGCCGCCGCTGCTCACCCGCGCTTCATTGCCGCTCTGCCACCACCCCCCGCCGCCTGCTCCACCGCGCGGCCACCGCTCTGCCAGCAGCGCGCCACGCCACACGCGCCCGCCGCCCACTGCTGCTTCTCCCGCGCCGCCCGTGCCAGGCCAGCGCCACCGCCGCCGTGTTACGAGGAGGTAGATGGAGAGAGGAGGCTGCGCTCCGCCGCCTCCGCGCTTCGAGGAGGGACATGGGGATCGAAGGGAGTGGGGCGTGGGTGGTTGTGGTGGGGTGGGAAAATTGCGTTTTTCTTTTTGATTTAGGGGTTTCTGTGTAAAAACTAAGGGCCAGTTTGTAAATTCAGAATAAAAGTGATCTGGCACGAAATGTTACGACATGTAGGCAAAAAAGGGCCCCAACTGTCATAAGCGTGCTCGGTGGAGCCAAATCCGCCGATCAGTAGTTTTTGCAAAAAGATTACTGAAGACATGGTGTTTTCTGAAGGAAACATGCCCTAGAGGCAATAATAAAGTTATTATTTATTTCCTTATTTCTGATAAATGTTTATTATTCATGCTAGAATTGTATTAACCGGAAACATAATACATGTGTGAATACATAGACAAACATAGTGTCACTAGTATGCCTCTACTTGACTAGCTCGTGAATCAAAGATGGTTAAGTTTCCTAGCCATGGACAAAAGAGCTGTCATTTGATTAACGGGATCACATCATTAGAAGAATGATGTGATTGACTTGACCCATTCCGTTAGCCTAGCACTTGATCGTTTAGTATGTTGCTATTGCTTTCTTCATGACTTATACATGTTCCTGTAACTATGAGAATTATGCAACTCCCGTTTATCGGAGGAACACTTTGTGTGCTACCAAACGTCACAACGTAACTGGGTGATTATAAAGGTGCTCTACAGGTGTTTCCGAAGGTACATGTTGGGTTGGCATAATTCGGGATTAGGATTTGTCACTCCGATTGTCGGAGAGGTATCTCTGGGCCCTCTCGGTAATACTCATCACCTAAGCCTTGCAAGCATGTAACTAATGAGTTAGTTATGAGATGATGTATTACGGAACGAGTAAAGAGACTTGCCGGTAACGAGATTGAACTAGGTATTGGATACCGACTATCAAATCTCGGGCAAGTAACATACCGATGACAAAGGGAACAACGTATGTTGTTATGCGGTTTGACCGATAAAGATCTTCGTAGAATATGTAGGAACCAATATGGGCATCCAGGTCCCGCTATTGGTTATTGACCGAGAATAGTTCTAGGTCATGTCTACATAGTTTTCGAACCCGTAGGGTCCGCACGCTTAAGGTTTCGATGACAGTTATATTATGAGTTTATGAGTTTTGATGTACCGAAGGAGTTCAGAGTCCCGGATGAGATCGGGGACATGACGAGGAGTCTCGAAATGGTTGAGACGTAAAGATCGATATATTGGACGACTATATTCGGAGTTCGGAAAGGTTCCGAGTGATTCGGGTATTTTTCGGAGTACCGGAGAGTTACGGGAATTCGCCGGGGAGAAGTATTGTGCCTTATTGGGCCCTGATGGATTCATGTACCTAGGGTAGGGTCATAGGCCTGACCTAAACGTCCTACCCAATGACACCCTTAGAAGAGATCACCTTCCAGTCGACCAACGAGGAACCCACTCGACTGACTAGAAGGACTCGACCATGGAGACTCACTCGACCATGAAGATACACTCGACCACCAGAAGGTCAGAAGGCACTCTGCACTGCAACGGCCTGTAATTGAATAGACTTAATGATAGTTAAGGCACTTTATGTGGGGCGTTACCAGTAACGCCCCAGACTTAATGTACTTTAACCCCTTCATTATGTGGGCTGGCTGGGGTCCTGGCGCACTCTATATAAGCCACCCCCCTCCACAGGCAGAGGGGTTCGCACTCTTGTAACACCTATACACATAATCCACTCGACCGCCTCAGGGCTCCGAGACGTAGGGCTTTTACTTCCTCCGAGAAGGGCCTGAACTCGTACATCGCTTGTGTTTACAACCTCTCCATAGCTAGGACCTTGCCTCTTCATACCTACCCCCACTCTACTGTCAGACTTAGAACCACGACAGTTGGCGCCCACCGTGGGGCAGGTGTTTTAGCGATCTTGTGGAGAAGTTGCGGTACTTCCGAGTACTTTCATCATGATGACTGCTGGAGTTTTGGTCGAGGGGCGCGAGATCCGTCTCGGCGCTCTCACCTTTGTCGCCGACGACTCCGCGTGGCTCCAGGAGGCTCCACTCGACATCGATGCGCTCCCCGTCCGCGGTGCGACGCATTTTCGTGCATGTGTCCGCAGTGTTTTGCTGCGGCAACCGTCGACCCCATATCGGTCGACTCCTTTATCGGCCAACCGCCCGGTCTCCCACCAGCGCAAGCGCTCTGGTCGGTCAAGACTCCAGCAGTGGGTGAAGCACGCGGTGGCTCGCCAGACAGCTACCGCCCAGGTCGCGGCAATTGAGCGCGACGAGTCCCTCTACGGCCTGTTCGATCTGTCGACTGGCTCCGTAGAGACTGCATCCGAATGCGATAGCAGTGATCCAGCGGCGGAAATCCTCATGGTCGACGGCCCCCGCAGTCCTCCTGGCTTCGCCCATGGGGGCGGAGTGGGCGGTGGAGGTGACCCCGCACAAGACCACGAAGAGTACCAGCCCGAGACACTCGACTCTCTGCAGATAGAAGAGCTTCGCCGCAGGAACATGGATGCCCTACATACTCCCATCACGGGAGAAACCCCCGAGGCTCGTGCCTTGGAGGAGGCACGTTTGGCCAATGTCGCTGAACGCGCTCGCCTGGAGAACCTTCAGCGAGCACTTTCGACGAGCAGCGCGCAACGAAGTTCTGAAGCGGTCGGCGTCGACTCTTCCCGCCGACTCGGGTATACCGCGCCGCCGATCCAGAATTTAGCAGCTGCAACCCGTATAGCAGAATCCATCCAGCCTACACAGTCGGAAGCTGGGAGAGGCTTGATGCAGATCAGAGATTTACTCCGAGCAGCAGAAGACCAGAACTCAGCCGTGTCGCAGTCGCGCAACAGAATTCACAGTCGATCCATCGCTGCGAATACGGTTCAGTCGGCTCACGGTCCCAGATCGCCTCCGCGGCGGCACGACAATCGGCGAGATCAGTATGAAGACCGACACGACCGAGATGACAGGCGTCGAGTGCCCGTTTCCCCTCCGAGGGAAGGGTCTTACGCTCCTCGGCGACAGGATGACAAAGGTCGATTCAAGACGGGCGAAGAGCTCCAGTCGACCCCAGAGAACCAGGCTTCGACGCGCGATCCATTATCGTGCAAGGCTTGGTCGACCGGAACAGAGCCCATCGAGGTGGACCCGAGAGAGATGCACCCACGAGCAGTCGAGTGCATGTTTCTGGTCCAGAGTGTTTTAGCAGGGCTATCGAGCCGCAGATGATTCCCCAATTTCAGGTTGGCAAATTGAGTCAAATTCCATCGGGGAGTCCAAGCACGAAACTTGGCTTGAAGATTACCGAGTGGCTCTCCAGATTGGTGGTGGGAATGACGAGGTGACCATGAAGCATTTGCCCCTCATGTTGGAAGGTTCTGCCAGAGCGTGCTTGAATCAGTTACCTCCTAGCAGTATATACACTTGGGAAGATTTGTCCCGAGTGTTCGTCAGAACTTTTGAAGGAACTTGCAAGCGACCAGCTGGTTTGACAGAGCTGCAAGTCTGTGTGCAGAAGACCAATGAGACTCTCCGAGAGTACATTCAGAGGTGGATCGCTCTGCACCATACTGTGGAAAATGTGTCTGATCATCAGGCTGTTTGCGCCTTCAAAGATGGCGTCAAGAATAGGGAATTGAGTCTGAAGTTTGGTCGAACCGGGGACATGACCCTAAGTCGAATGATGGAGATTGCTACCAAGTACGCCAACGGCGAGGAAGAGGACCGACTCCGAAGCGGCAAGTACAAGCCAAACCAGTCGGAGAAGGGAAATTCCAGTCGGAAACAGAAGCGGAAAGCCGAGCCAGCAGCTCCTGGAGAGGCCCTGGCCGTAACTCAGGGAAAGTTCAAGGGGAAGCCGAAAGGATCCTGGAATCCTAAGAAAGTAAAGGATAAAGAAGGAAACGACGTGATGGATATGCCATGCCATATCCACACGAAGAAAGATGAAGAGGGCAACATCATTTACCCAAAGCACACCACTCACCAGTGTCGACTCTTGATCCAGCAGTTCCAGGGAAAACAGTCTAAGGACAAGGAGAAGGAGCCGGACAAGGCCGGAGACAAAGAGGACAGTGAGGAAGAATATCCGCACGTCAACTCCACTCTGATGATCTTCGCAGATGTGGAAAGCAAGAGTCGACTGAAAGTCATTAACCGTGAGGTGAACATGGTTGCCCCAGCAAAACCAAGTTATCTGAGATGGTCCCAAACACCCATCACATTCGACCAAACTGATCACCCGACACATATTGCCACCCACAGGAGGCAAGCCTTGATGGTCGATCCGGTTATCGAAGGCACTCGGCCAGCGAAAGTGCTGATGGACGGTGGTAGTGGGCTGAACTTGTTGTATGCAGACACATTGAAAGGAATGGGCATCCCGATGTCCCGACTGAGCACCAGCAACATGAGTTTCCACGGAGTCATACCAGGGAAGAAAGCCGACTCACTCGGCCAAATAGCTCTGGATGTGGTTTTTGGTGATTCCAAGCATTTTCGCAAGGAAAAGTTGACCTTTGAGGTTGTGGATTTTCAGAGTGCGTACCACGCCATTTTGGGGAGGCCAGCCTATGCACGGTTCATGGCTCGACCATGTTACGTGTACCTCAAACTGAAAATGCCCGGTCCCAAAGGAGTGATCACTGTCACCGGGGATCGGAAAAAGGCAGAAGAGTGCTTTCAGAAGGGCTCAAAGATTGCCGATTCCCAGGTGACAGCGGTCGAGTTCGAAGAGTACAAGCAAAACGCAGATCCGAGTGATTTGTTGAGATCCAAGAAACCCGCCACGAATCGCATTTCATTAAATGCGGTGAGACGAAGCCTGTTCACATTCACCCGACCGACCCCAATGCAGCCCCGACCCACATCTCCACAACACTCGACCCGAAATAGGAAGAAGCACTCATCGAGTTCCTCCGTGAGAACTGGGACATTTTTGCATGGAAGCCCGCTGACATGCCAGGTGTTCCCAGGGGACTGGCTGAGCATCGCCTCAGAGTCGACAAGTCAGCAAAACCAGTAAAAGAGCATCTTCGGCGGTCCGCCTTCCAGAAGAGAAAGGCTATTGGTGAAGAAGTGGCTCGACTGTTGGCAGCAGGATTTATCCGAGAGATATACCACTCCGAGTGGCTCGCTAATGTTGTCATGGTTCCCAAGAAGGACAAATCACTCCGCATGTGCATTTATTTCAAGCACATCAATCGGGCCTGCCCGAAAGATCATTTTCCTCTCCCTCGCATAGATCAAATTGTTGACTCGACCGCGGGATGTGAGAGATTGTCTTTTCTAGACGCATATTCCAGGTATCATCAGATCCGTCTGTATGGACCCGACAAAATAAAAACAGCTTTCATCACTCCATTCGGTGCTTCGCTATATCACCATGCCATTCGGCCTAAAGAATGCGGAGCCACATTTATGCGAATGATTCAGAAGTGTCTTCTCACTCAAATCAGTCGGAATGTGGAAGCGTATATGGATGATATCGTCGTTAAGTCGCGAAAAGGTTCCGACCTGCTTGCCGACCTCATCGAAACATTTGCCAACCTCAGAAGGTATGATATCAAGCTCAATCCATCGAAGTGCACATTCGGAGTTCCTGGTGGAAAGTTACTCGGTTTTCGTTTCGGCGAGGATCGGCGCTAATCCGAGAAGATCGGCACTATTCTCGAATGAAACGCCCTATCGAAAGTGCACGATGTCCAGAAGCTTCTTGGATGCTTGGCGCATTAAGTCGATTCATCTCCGACTCGGTGAAAAGGCATTGCCCTTTACCGATGATGAAGAAGGCGGACAAGTTCGAGTGGACTCTAGAAGTCGATGCAGCGCTTGCGAGCTAAAAGCTCGCTCTCCACCCAGCCGGTGCTTGCTGCTCCAATCAGCAAAGAGCCTCTGTTGCTTTATATTGCAGCCACAGGACAAGTCGTCGATCTGATTAACTTACGGTCGGCGGGAAGAGGAAGGAAAAGCCTTCAAAGTTCAGCGCCCGGTGTATTATTTGTCCGAAGTCTTGACTCCATCCAAGCGAGATATCCTCATTATCGAAGCTTGTGTATGGAATATACATGACCATGAAGAAGGTTGCTCATTATTTCTCTGATCATTCTATCACAGTCATCAGCGACGCCCCACTATCAGACATTCTGCACAACAGAGATGCAACTAGTCGAGTGGCGAAATGGGCGATTGAACTTCTTCCCCTTGATATTAAGTTTGAGGCAAAGAAAGCCATTAAGTCCCAGGCAATAGCAGATTTCCTCGCTGAGTGGATTGAACAACAATGACCGAATCAAGTTCACTCGGAGCATTGGACCATGTTCTTCGATGGCTCTAAGATGCTGAATGGTTCTGGTGCTGGGGTTGTTCTGGTTTTCCCCAGAGGAGATAAGCTTAGGTATGTGCTCCAGATTCACTTTGATTCCTCCAACAATGAGGCAGAGTATGAGGCCCTTTTATACGGATTGTGCATGGCCATCTCACTCGGCGTCCGTCACCTGATGGTTTATGGCGATTCAGATTTAGTGGTCAACCAGGTGATGAAGGAGTAGGACGTGAGAAGTGAAGGAAATATGCCCTAGA
Source organism: Aegilops speltoides (assembly GCA_021437245.1). Taxonomy (NCBI): domain Eukaryota; kingdom Viridiplantae; phylum Streptophyta; class Magnoliopsida; order Poales; family Poaceae; genus Aegilops; species Aegilops speltoides. The sequence continues at coordinate 496,790,523 of CM038144.1, read as the reverse complement.
GGCAATAATAAAGTTATTATTTATTTCCTTATTTCATGATAAATGTTTATCATTCATGCTAGAATTGTATTAACCGGAAACATAATACATGTGTGAATGCATAGACAAAACAATATGTCACTAGTATGCCTCTACTAGACTAGCTTGTTAATCAAAGATGGTTATGTTTCCTGACCATGAACAAAGAGTTGTTATTTGATTAACGAGGTCACATCATTAGTAGAATGATCTGATTGACATGACCCATTCCTTAGCTTAGCACACGATCGTTTAGTATGTTGCTACTGCTTTTATCCATGACATATACATGTTCCTGTAACTATGAGATTATGCAACTCCGTTTACGGAGGAACACTTTGGTGCTACCAAACGTCACAACGTAATCGGGTGATTATAAAGGAGTACTACAGGTGTCTCCAAAGGTAGATGTTGGGTTGGCGTGTTTGAGATTAGGTTTTGTCACTCCGATTGTCGGAGAGGTATCTCTGGCCCTCTCGGTAATGCACATCACTGAAGCCTTGCAAGCACTACAACTAATGAGCTAGTTGTGAGATGATGTATTACGGAGCGAGTAAAGAGACTTGCGATAACGAGATTGAACTAGGTATTGGATACCGACGATCGAATCTCGGGCAAGTAACATACCGATGACAAAGGAACAACGTATGTTGTTATGCGGTCTGACCGATAAAGATCTTCGTAGAATATGTAGGAACCAATATGGGCATCCAGGTCCGCTGTTGGTTATTGACCGTGAATAGTTCTAGGTCATGTCTACATTGTTCTCGAACCGTAGGGTCCATGCACGCTTAAGGTTTCGATGATGGTTATTATGAGTTTATGTATTTTGATGTACCAAGGAGTTGAGTCCCGGATGTGATCACGGACATGACGAGGAGTCTCGGAATGGTCGAGACATAAAGATTGATATATTGGAAGCCTATGTTTGGAGTTGAATGGTTCCGGACGAAAACGGAATTCTGAGTACCGGAGGTTACTGGAACCCCGGAGGTAAATGGGCCTCGATGGGCCTTAGTGGAAAGGAGAAGGGCCAGCCCTAGGTGGGCGCGCCCCCCTTCCCTAGTCCTACTAGGACTAGGAGAAGGGCCGCCCCTCTCTCTCTTTCCCCTCCGGAATCCTAGTCCAACTAGGATTGGGGGAATCCTACTCGGAGGAGTAGGACTCCTGGCGCGCCTCCTCTTGGCCGCCCCCTCCCCTAGCTCCTTTATATCTGAGGGCAGGGGGCACCTTGGAACACACAAGTTGATCGTGAGATCGTTCCTTAGCCGTGTCGGTGCCCCCTCACCATATTCCACCTCGGTTATCTTGTCGCGTAGCTTAGGCGAAGCCTGCTGCGATGAAACATCAAGATCGTCCACGCCGTCGTCTTGTGGAACTCTCCCTCGACACTCGGCTGGATCGAGTCGAGGGACGTCATCGAGCTGTCGTGTGTCAAGAACTCGGGCGTCAGAGTAACGGCGCCGGATCGGTCGGATCGCGAGGAGAACGTCGACTACTTCCTCTACGTTATGATCGCTTCCGCCGGGTCTACAAGGGTATGTAGACAACACTCTCCCCTCTCGTTGCTATGCATCACCATGATCTTGCGTGTGCGTGGGAAAATTTTTGAAATTACTCGTTCCCCAACAAAGGTATCGAGCCTAGGTTTTTCTATGGTTTGATGTTTTGCACGAGTAGAACACAAGTGAGTTGTGGGCGATACAAGTCATACTACCTACCAGCATGTCATACTTTGGTTCAGCGGTATTGTGAGATGAAGCGGCCCGCACCGACATTACGCGTGACGCTTCGCGAGACTGGTTTCACCGCCAGAGCACTCGTTGCTTAAAGGTGACCGGTGGGTGCTGTCTCTCTCACTTTAGTTGAACTGAGTGTGGCTACGCCGGTCCTTGAGAAGGTTAAAACGGAGTCTATTTGACAAAATATCGTTGTGGTTTTGATGCGTAGGTGAGACTGGTTCTTGCTTAAGCCCGTAGCAGCCACGTAAAATTTGCAACAACAAAGTAGAGGACGTCTAACTTGTTTTTGCAGGGCATGTTGTGATGTGATATGGTCAAGATGTGATGCTATATTTTATTGTATGAGATGATCATGTTTTGTAACGAAGTTATCGGCAATGGCAGGAGCCATATGGTTGTCGCTTTATTGTATGCAATGCAATCGCCTGTAATGCTTTACTTTATCACTAAGCGGTAGCGATAGTCGTAGTAGCATAAGTTTGGCGAGGCGACAACGATGCTGCGATGGAGATCAAGGTGTCGCGCGGTGGCGATGGTGATCATGGTGGTGCTGCAAGATGGAGATCGTGAAGCACAAGATGATGATGACCATATCATATCACTTATATTGATTTGCATGTGATGTTTATCCTTTTATGCATCTTATTTTGCTTTGATTGACGGTAGCATTATAAGATGATCTCTCACTAAAATTATCAAGAAGTGTTCTCCCGGTATGCACCGTTGCCAAAGTTAAATCGTGCCCGGACACCACGTGATGATCGGGTGTGATAAGCTCTCGTCCATCTACAACGGGTGCAAGCCAGTTTTGCACACGCAGAATACTTGGGTTATACTTGACGAGCCTAGCATATGCGAGATATGGCCTCGAACACGGAGACCGAAGGTCGGCGTGAATCATATAGTAGATATGATCAACATAAGATGTTCACCATTGAAAACTACTCCATTTCACGTGATGATCGGTTATGGTTTAGTTGATTTGGATCACGTGATCACTTGGATGACTAGAGATGTCTTTCCAAGTGGGAGTTCTTAAGTAATATGATTAATTGAACTTAAATTTATCATGAACTTAGTACTGATAGTATCTTGCTTGTTTATGTTTGATTGTAGATAGATGGCTCGTCTTTGTTGTTCCGTTGAATTTTAATGCGTTCCTTGAGAAAGCAAAGTTGAAAGATGATGGTAGCAATTACACGGATTGGGTCCGTAACGAGGATCATCCTCATTCTGCACGTAAGAGTTACGTCTGGATGCACCGCTAGGTGACAGAACTTCTTCTTTGGAGCAACGCCGGATGTTGTGAGCGTCTGGCGCGAGCAAAGCGATGACTACTCTATAGTTCGATGTGCCATGCTTTACGGCTTAGAACCGGGACTTCAACGACGTTTTGAGCGTCATGGAGCATATGAGATGTTCCAGAGTTGAAGTTAATATTTCAACAGAATGCCCGGATTGAGAGATATGAAGTCTCCAATAAGTTCTATAGCTGCAAGATGGAGGAGAACAGTTACATTAGTGAGCATATACTCGTAATGTCCGGGTACTACAATCACTTGACACAATTGGGAGTTAATCTTCCGGATGATTGTGTCATTGATGTAATTCTTCAATCACGCCACCAAGCTACAAAGGCTTCGTGATGAACTATAATATGCAAGGGTTAGTAAAGACTATACCGAGCTCTTCGCAATGCTAAAGGCTGCGGAGGTAGAAATCAAAATGGAGCATCAAGTGTTGATGGTCAATAAGACCACTAGTTTCAAGAAGAAAGGCAAAGGGAAGAAGAAGGAACTTCAAGAAGAACAGCAAGCAAGTTGTTTGCTCGGAGAAGAAACCCAAGTCTGGACCTAAACACAAACTGAAAGTGCTTCTACCGCAAGCGGTCGACACCGAAGCGGAACTGCCCCAAGTATTTGGCGGATAAGAAGGATGGCAAGGTGAACAAAGGTATATGTGATATACATGTTATTGATGTGTACCTTACTAGAGCTCGCAGATAGCACTGGTATTTGATCTTGGTTACATTGCTAATATTTGCAACTCGAAACAGGGGACTACGGATTAGCGAACACCGGAAAGGACGAGGTGACGATCTTGCGTGGGAAATGGTTCCAAAGTCGATGTGATCGCGATCGGCACGCTACCTCTACATCTACCTTCGGATTAGTTTTAGACCTAAATAATTGTTATTTGGTGCTGCGTTGAGCATGAACATTATATCTGGATCTTGTTTGATGCGAGACGGTTATTCATTTAAATCGAGAATAATGGTTGTTCTATTTATATGAGTAATATCTTTTATGGTCATGCACCCTTGAGGAGTGGTCTATTTCTTATGAATCTCGATAGTAGTGATACACATATTCACAATGTTGAAACCAAAAGATGCAGAGTTGATAATGATAGTGCAACTTATCGTGGCAATGCCGTTTAGGTCATATCGGTGTAAAGCGCATGAAGAAACTCCATCTTGATGGACTTTTGGAGTCACTTGATTATGAATCACTTGGCACTTATGCGACCGTGCCTCATGGGCAAGATGACTAGAACACCGTTCTCCGGTACTATGGAGAGAGCAACAGATTTGTTGGAAATCATACATCTGAGATGTATGTGGTCCGATGAATGTTGAGGCTCGTGGCGGATATCGTTATTTTCTCACCTTCACGATGACTTAAGCGAGATACGGGTATATCTACTTAATGAAACATAAGTCTGAAACGTTTGAAAAGTTCAAAGAATTTCAGAGTGAAGTTGAAAATCATCGTAACAAGAAAATTAAGTTTCTACGATCGATCGTGGAGGTGAATATTTGAGTTCTGAGTTTGGTCTACATTTGAAACAATGCGGAATAGTTTAGCAACTCACGCCACCGGAACACCACAACGTAATGGTGTGTCCGAGCGTCGTGTCGCACTTTACTAGATATGGTGCGATCTATGATGTCTCTTACAGATTTACCGCTATCGTTTTGGGGTTATGCTCTAGAGACAGCCGCATTCACACTGAATAGAACACCGTCGAAATCCGTTGAGACGACACCTTATGAACTGTGGTTTAGCAAGAAACCAAAGTTGTCGTTTCTTAAAGTTTGGGGATGCGATGCTTATGTGAAAAACCTTCAACCTGATAAGCTCGAACCCAAATCGGAAAAATGTGTCTTCATAGGATACCCAAAGGAAACAGTTGGGTACACCTTCTATCACAGATCCGAAGGCAAGACATTCGTTGCTAAGAATGGATCCTTTCTAGAGAAGGAGTTTCTCTCGAAAGAAGTGAGTGGGAGGAAAGTGGAACTTGATGAGGTAATAGTACCTTCTCCCTTACTTGAAAGTGGTTCGTCGCAGAAACCAGATTCTGAGACATCTACACCAAGTAGTGAGGAAGTTGATGATGTTGATCATGAAACTTCAGATCAAGTTACTGCAGAACCTCGTAGATCAACCAGAGTAAGATCCGCACTGAGTGGTGCGGTAATCCTGTTCGGAAGTCATGCTACTAGATCATGATGAACCTCGAACTATGAAGAAGCGATGGTGAGCCCAGATTCCATAAAATGGCTTGAGGCCATGAAATCTGAGATGGGATCCATGTATGAAAACAAAGTATGGACTTTGGTTGACTTGCCCGAGGGTAGGCAAGCAATAGAAAACAAATGGATCTTCAAGAAGAAGACCGACGCCGACGGTAATGTTATCGTCTATAAAGCTCGACTTGTCGCAAAAGGTTTTCGACAAGTTCAAGGGATTGACTACGATGAGACCTTCTCACCAGTGGCGATGCTTAAGTCCGTCCGAATCATGTTAGCAATTGCCGCATTTTATGATTATGAAATTTGGCAAATGGATGTAAAGACTGCATTCTGAATGGATTTACGGAAGAAGAGTTGTATATGATGCAACCGAAGGTTTTATCGATCCAAAGGGAGCTAACAAAGTGTGCAAGCTCCAATGATCCATCTATGGACTGGTGCAAGCATCTCGAGTTGGAATAAACGCTTTGATAGTGTGATCAAAGCATTTGGGTTTGTACAGACTTTTGGAGAAGCCTGTATTTACAAGAAAGTGAGTGGGAGCTCAGTAGCATTTCGATATTATATGTGGATGACATATTGCTGATCGGAAATGATATAGAATTCTCGATAGCATAAAGGGATACTTGAATAAGAGTTTTCTATGAAAGACCTCGGTGAAGCTGCTTACATATTGGGCATTAAGATCTATAGAGATAGATCAAGGCGCTTGATTGGACTTTCACAAAGCACATACCTTGACAAAATTTTGAAGAAGTTCAAAATGGATCAAGCAAAGAAAGGGTTCTTGCACGTTTACAAGGTGTGAAGTTGAGTAAGACTCAATGCCCGACCACTGCAGAAGATAGAGAGAAAATGAAAGATGTTCCTATGCTTCAGCCATAGGCTCTATCATGTATGCAATGCTGTGTACCGGACTGATGTGTGCCTTGCTATAAGCCTAGCAGGAGGTACCAAAGTAATCCAGAGTGGATCATTTGGACAGCGGTCAAGAACATCTGAAATACCGAAAAGGACTAAGGATATGTTTCTCGTATATGGAGGTGACAAAGAGCTCATCGTGGCAGTTACGTTGATGCAAGCTTTGACACCGATCCGAGACGATTCTAAATCGCAGACGGATACGATTTACACTAAACGGAGGAGCTGTCGGTTGGTGCGTTCTAAACAAAGCGTCGTGGCGGGATCTACATGTGAAGCGGAATACATAGCAGCTTCGAAGCAGCTAATGAAGGAGTCGGATGAAGGAGTTCATATCCGATCTAGGTGTTATACCTAGTGCATCGGGTCCAATGAAAATCTTCGTGACAATCTCGAGCAATTGCCTTAGCAAAGGAATCCAGATTTCACAAGAGGACCAAGCACATCAAGAGACGCTTCAATTCCATCCGGACTTAGTCCGGTGGGAGACATAGAGATTTGCAAGATACATACGGATCTGAATGTTGCGAACCGTTGACTAAGCCTCTTCCACGAGCAAAACATGATCAGCACCAAGACTCCATGGGTGTTAGAATCATTACTATGTAATCTAGATTATTGACTCTAGTGCAAGTGGGAGATGAAGGAAATATGCCCTAGAGGCAATAATAAAGTTATTATTTATTTCCTTATTTCATGATAAATGTTTATCATTCATGCTAGAATTGTATTAACCGGAAACATAATACATGTGTGAATGCATAGACAAAACAATATGTCACTAGTATGCCTCTACTAGACTAGCTTGTTAATCAAAGATGGTTATGTTTCCTGACCATGAACAAAGAGTTGTTATTTGATTAACGAGGTCACATCATTAGTAGAATGATCTGATTGACATGACCCATTCCCTTAGCTTAGCACACGATCGTTTAGTATGTTGCTACTGCTTTTATCCATGACATATACATGTTCCTGTAACTATGAGATTATGCAACTCCCGTTTACCGGAGGAACACTTTGGGTGCTACCAAACGTCACAACGTAATCGGGTGATTATAAAGGAGTACTACAGTGTCTCCAAAGGTAGATGTTGGGTTGGCGTGTTTGAGATTAGATTTTGTCACTCCGATTGCCTCGGAGAGGTATCTCTGGCCCTCTCGGTAATGCACATCACTTGAAGCCTTGCAAGCACTACAACTAATGAGCTAGTTGTGAGATGATGTATTACGGAACGAGTAAAGAGACTTGCGTAACGAGATTGAACTAGGTATTGGATACCGACGATCGAATCTCGGGCAAGTAACATACCGATGACAAAGGGAACAACGATGTTGTTATGCGGTCCGACCGATAAAGATCTTACGAGAATATGTAGGAACCAATATGGGCATCCAGGTCCCGCTGTTGGTTATTGACCGTGAATAGTTCTAGGTCATGTCTACATTGTTCTCGAACCGTAGGGTCCGCACGCTTAAGGTTTCGATGGCAGTTATTATGAGTTTATGTATTTTGATGTACCGAAGGAGTTCGAGTCCCGGATGTGATCACGGACATGACGAGGAGTCTCGGAATGGTCGAGACATAAAGATTGATATATTGGAAGCCTATGTTTGGAGTTGAATGGTTCGGACGAAACGGAATTCTGAGTACCGGAGGTTACTGGAACCCCGGGAGGTAAATGGGCCTCGATGGGCCTTAGTGGAAAGGAGAAGGGCCAGCCCTAGGGGGGTAGCGCCTCCCCCTTCCCTAGTCCTACTAGGACTAGGAGAAGGGCCGCCCCCTCTCTCTTTCCCCCTCCAGGAATCCTAGTCCAACTAGGATTGGGGAATCCTACTCCCAGAGGAGTAGGACTCCTGGCGCGCTCCTCTTGGCAGCCCCCCCCCCCTGGCTCCTTTATATCTGAGGGCAGGGGGCACCTTGAACACACAAGTTGATCGTGAGATCGTTCCTTAGCCGTGTCGGTGCCCCCTCCACCATATTCCACCTCGGTTATACCGTCGCGTAGCTTAGCGAAGCCCTGCGCCGTGAAACATCAAGATCGTCACCACGCCGTCGTCTTGTGGAACTCTCCTCGACACTCGGCTGGATCGAGTCGAGGGCGTCATCGAGCTGTACGTGTGTCAAGAACTCGGGCGTCGAGTAACGCGCGGGATCGGTCGGATCGCGAGGAGAACGTCGACTACTTCCTCTACGTTATGATCGCTTCCGCCGGGTCTACAAGGGTATGTAGACAACACTCTCCCTCTCGTTGCTATGCATCACCATGATCTTGCGTGTGCGTAGGAAAATTTTTGAAATTACTCGTTCCCCAACAAGAAGCCCAACCATGATTGGATCTTGCAATGCGTTGAGGAAGCTGGAAAAGAAGTTCGAGGATTGGAGCTCCATCACATCCCCGACCGAAAAAATCAAGCGATAGATGATCTGGCAAAGATAGGTTCCAAAGAAAGCCATTCAGTGCTGTGTTTTTGGAACATATACACACTCCGTCAGTTAAAGAAGATTCCTTCACAGAGGAAGCTCCACAGCCCAAGAGTGCCACAGATCCGACTGAGGTTGAGGTCCCAGCAGTGGTCGACTTAGTCATGGAGGTTTTAGTGATCACTCCCGACTGGACAATTCCCTATATCGCATATATCCTGAGAAAAGAGCTCCCAGAGGATGAGGAAGAGGCTCGGCAGATCGTCCGTCGATCCAAAGCCTTTACCGTTATCAAAGGACAGCTGTATAGAGAAAGCCCGACTGGAGTTGGTCAAAAATGCATAACGCCAGAAGAAGGTCGAATCATTCTCAATGATATCCACTCGGGGACCTGTGGTCACCATGCGTCCTCTCGGACCATTGTAGCCAAAGCATACCGAGCTGGATTTTACTGGCCGAGGGAGAATGAGATGGCAAAGGAAATAGTGGACAAGTGCGAAGGATGTCAGTTCTACTCCAATATGTCACACAAGCCTGCGTCAGCTCTGAAGACCATTCCACTCGTCTGGCCGTTCGCAGTATGGGGGTTGGACATGGTCGGTCCCTTGAGAACAGGTCGAAGTGGTTTCACGTACGTACTGGTCGCAGTCGACAAGTTCACGAAGTGGATTGAGGCTAAACCAATCAAGAATCTTGACGCCGGTACTACTGTTTCCTTCATCAGGGAACTGACATTCAGATATGGAGTCCCGCAAAGCATTATCACGGATAATGGGTCGAATTTTGACTCGGAAGAATTCAAGGACTTCTGCAACGCTCAAGGCACACGAGTCGACTACGCTTCCGATCGCCCATCCACGATCGAATGGACAGCGAGCGAGCCAGCGGCTTAATCCTCAAGGGTTTGAAGCCCGGATCGATCGCGATCTCAAGCATGCGGCTAGCATGGGTTGACGAACTCCCTTCAGTGCTTTGGGGATTGCGGACCACACCCAATCGGTCGACCGGAAGAACTCCATTCTTCTTGGTCTATGGAGCTGAAGCAGTCTTGCCGAGTGATCTTCTTCACAACGCTCCCCGAATTGAACTCTACAACGAAGCAGAAGCTGAGCAAGCGCGTCAGGACGCAGTCGACCATCTACAGGAAGAAAGGAAGATGGCTCTGATCCGCTCGACCATCTACCAACAAGACTTGTGTCGCCTTTACGCCAGAAATGTGAGAGGTCGAGCCTTCCAGGAAGGACATCTAGTTCTCCGAGTGGATCAGCAGAAACAACATAAGCTCGCTCCCTCCTGGGAAGGACCCTTCATTGTCACCAAGGTTCTCCACAACGGGGCGTACCGTCTTTATAACGTCGAACACAATATCGAAGAGCCCCGAGCTTGGAATGCGGATCTGCTCCGCCCATTTTACACTTAAAGTTTTTCACTCGGACGAGTTGTAATAAAGTACTTCTGTAGTTCATGGATTTCGAAATAATAGTGTCATGATTTCTTCATAATTTTTGTCACTTTTTATTTTTGTCCAGTAAAATTTTCCCTCAGTGGGTGGCTTAGCCGCGAATCCGTTTCGCCTAAGTTTGTACAAATCCTACCGAGTGGTAAGCCAGACTTCCACTCGGGGGCTTAGCCGCGAATCCGTTTCACCTAAGTTATAAAAATCCTACCGAGTGGTAAGCCAGACTTCCACTCGGTGGCTTAGCTGCAGCCCAGTGCTCGCCTAAGTTATTAAAAATCCTACCGAGTGGTAAGCGAGACTTCCACTCGGAGGCTTAGCTGCAGCCCGTGCTCGCCTAAGTTATAAAAAATCCTACCGAGTGGTAAGCCAGACTTCCACTCGGAGGCTTAGCTGCAGTCCAAGTACTCGCCTAAGTACAATATACGCTCGCAAGGAGGACGAGGTGCAGGTCGACTGCGACCCTCTCCTCCGAGCTACGCCATAAGTACAATGTGTGCTCGCAAGGAGGACGAGGTGCAGGTCGACTGCGACCTTCTCCTCCGAGCTACGCCATAAGTACAATATGCGCTTGCAAGGAAGGTGAGGTGCAGGCCGACTGCGACCCTCTCTCCTGAGCTTCGACACAAATACAACGTAAAAATCCTACCGAGTGAAGAGCAAACCTCTCACTCGGGGGCTTAGCTGCAGCCCAGTGCTCGCCTAAGGTATGAAAAATCCTACCGAGTGAAGAGCAAACCTATCACTCGGGGGCTTAGCTGCAGCCCAGTGCTCGCCTAAGGTATAAAAAATCCTACCGAGTGAAGAGCAAACCTCTCACTCGGGGGCTTAGCTGCAGCCCAGTGCTCGCCTAAGGTATAAAAATCCTACCGAGTGAAGAGCAAACCTCTCACTCGGGGGCTTAGCTACAGCCCAGTGCTCGCCTAAGGTATAAAAAATCCTACCGAGTGAAGAGCAAACCTCTCACTCGGGGGCTTAGCTGCAGCCCAGTGCTCGCCTAAGGAATAAGTCGACTGCAGTGGGCATCTTTCTGTGAACCTGCAAAGGACATTTTGAGCCAAAAGCAATCATATTCAAACATCAAATCCAAGTTTAGGTCGATACCTAAAGGAACCGAGAGTGCTCAGGCGCTAAGCCTGTTAAGGTTTATCGGTTACAATTCCACTCGGCATACCGAGGCAAATTTAAAGTGTCGGGCTTAAAGGAAGTTTTTTACCCCTCCTATGGAGGGCTGGAAGGAGCAACGAACTCATCAAGTCGATTCCGTCTGCGATCCGGGTAGCAGCAGCGATGAAGGTTTCCATGAAGGACCTGAAGTCGTGTTTCTTGGTGTTGGCCACTCGGAGAGCCGCCAGCTTCTCTTCTCGCGCGTCTTTACAGTGGACTCGGGCCAGACACAGAGCAACATCTGCGCCACACCGAGCCGAGGACTTCTTCCACTCCTGCACTCGGTCAGGGACCGCGTTGAGTCGAGCCATCAACGACTCGAGGTCATTCTGAAGTGTCACCCTGGGCCAAAGCGTCGAGTCGATGCGAGAAGTGGCGGCCTTCAGCCTTGCAAGATAGTCCACGACAGCTGCAACGCGAGACTCTAGTTGGAAGACATTCATGGCAACTTCATCATTCACCGGAGAATTGACAGGGTCAAGGTTCGGCTCCAACTGGCTAGTTTCTTCTTCAAAGTTTCGACAGAATTCTGCAAAGACAAAACGCCGAGTCAAGACAGTGGTCGAATGTAAGCATCACAATTGGAAATGTTGGTCGAGTGTAAAAGATTACCTTGAGCATAAGGAACAATTTCTTGGCAAGACCACCGAGAAGCCTTCCGGTCATTCTTCTTCCCACCAACTGGTTGATCTTCTCGGTCGAGTGGTCTTGTCAGTTTTCAGTCGGACGACATCCTTGGTGGCAATCGCCAGAGCAGCTTTCAGATTGGTATTTTCCTGTTCAAGCTTGGTGACTGAAGCTAACTTCTCGTCAGTAAGCTTGGTCTTCTCAGCTAGCTCAAGGTCCTTCTTCTTGTGGGCTTCCTTCATCTTGCCTGCAAGTTACAAGCAAAGTCAGATTTTGAAACAAATGGAAGGAAAAAGGAGTCGTCGAGGTCTCACCGAACATACCTTTGGTGTCCTCCTTCGCCTTCGTCAGATTCTCCTGCACTAGCTTCAGATCCAGCTCGAGCTGAATGTGCTTCTGCTCGATTCAGATAGCGAGCATAAGGTCACATGATTTCTACGAAGAACCAATCGACAAAATATCAAAGATGATTCACTTCCGAGTGGATAGGAAAAAATCATACATTTCTAAGACTACAGTCGAATGCAAGCATTCGACCGTAGTCTCGGGGACTACACCCAGTGGGTGCACTCAGCGTGCCCCCACTGATTCTATTCAAGATAGAGTCGACCAGTCGACCAAAAAAAATCCTCTTCAGACTGTAATCAACTGCCAGCAGTCGACCATAGTCTCGGGGACTACACCCAGTGGGTGCACTCAGCGTGCCCCCACTAGTTTCGAAAACCCATTCGCCACAGTCGAATGATGAACAACCTTTACTTATAAAGCCTAAGGCCGACTGCCAGCAGTCGACCTTAGCCTTGGGGACTACACCCAGCGGGTGCACTCAGCGTGCCCCCGCTAACACGGAGTTTTTTATCGACACACCTAGTGGGTGATTACTATGGATTTCACACAGAAAAAGTTTTGATAGCATATCCTAACAGAACAGGCGGTGGTTGACTGACCTGAACATTGCTTTGAAGGGCGGAGCTGGCGTCATAAGCTGCTTGGCTTGCATCCCGGATGATCTTCACCTGCTCCATCATGATCCCTGCTTGGCGTATCGCCTCCTTAGCAGCGCTGACTTGGTCCTCTGGGACGTGGTGTGTTGTGAAGAGCAAAGGTTGTGCAGCACTCGACGAAGTGGGATGAGCACTCGTCAACGGCACCGCGAAAGACACGGTGTGTCGAGTGGTGTTCTCCCCCTCCGTGACCACAGTCTCGGGCGCCGTCGCATCCTGGGTTGCCTTACCAGTAGACGCCTTCCTGCTCCTCCTATGCCTCAGCAGTTCTTCATCCTCATCATCATCATCATCAGGAAGGGTGATAATGTCATTGGGTGGAGCTTCAGAAAAGAATCAAAGTTAGAAGTCATGAGTCAGTCAACTAAGGCCAGAATTAAGAGTATAGTACCAGGATTTGAGGTTGTTGCGTCCTCCATCTCATGGTCGTCAGCCTTGCCTGAGGTCTCAGATGTTGCAGCACTGAAGTTCCAAAGAATCAGTCGACCAACCCAACTATCAACCAGAGATAAAGCTTATACAAAACAAGAAGACTTAAGCAACACGTTTACCCTGATATGGTGGGGATGGACACCTCCATCTTCGGCAGGAGCTTGGTTGGCTTTGACGGAGCCACCTTCGACTGCTTCGGCGCCTTTTCAGTCGGCACCGGAGAAGTGGTCCGAGGGCGCTTGGTCGATCAAGGCGTCGAACCCCTTACCGCGTTCGATCATTTGGGTCATGGACGAGTTTCGACCGCCTTTCCGAGCGCGGTGGTGCAACCTCCTCCTCTTCTTCTTCTTCGTCCTCATCATCGTCGTCGTCATCATCGTCATCTTCGGCAGCGTCTGAATCCCACTCTTCCTGGCTCTCGCCCCCGCTGGCTTCTCCCTCTTCAGTCGGAGCCTGAGCTCCATTGGGCATCGAGTACAGCTCGGTAAGGGCCTGGAAGACGTCAAGACAGAGATCAATCGACCAAGTTGCAAAACATACAGAAACAAATTCGACAAATATACAATGGAAGGCAGAGCAAATGTACCTTATCTGGAACGCTGTCATGGTCGAGTGAAGGAATCCTCCTGGATCCACGGGGATTATCCTTGTTCCCAGTGACCGCGGCCATCCATCTTTCCATCGTGGCGTCGTCGACTGCTTCCGGGTGGACTTGAGTCTCGTCTTCAGTTCCGCAGTACAACCACATGCAATGTCTCCGGAACTGAAGAGGTTGGATACGCTTCCGAAGGAAAACCTCCAGAAGGTCCATGCCAGTCATGCCGTCCCGAACCAACTGCACCACGCGATCCATCAACATCTTCACGTCGGCTCTCTCCTCCGGAACCACCTTCAGAGAGGAGGGCTTGTTCACTCGGCTCATGGTGAATGGAGGGAGTCCACTCGACTGCCCCGGCGTCGGCTCATTCGGGCAGTAGAACCAGGTCGACTGCCAGCCCCTGACCGACTCGGGAAACGTCATAGCTGGGAAGGTGCTCTTATTCCTCACTTGAATTCCCAGGCCCCCGCACATTTGGACCACTTGGGTTTTCTCATCGCCTGGACTCGCCTTCTTCACGGTCTGAGAATGACACGTGAAGATGTGCTTGAACAAGCCCCAGTGCGGTCGGCAGCCCAGGAAGTTCTCGCACATGGATACAAACGCAGCAAGATACGCGATGGAGTTCGGAGTGAAGTGGTGGAGCTGGGCTTCAAAGAAGTTCAAAAAACCACGAAAGAAAACGCTCGGTGGCAGAGAAAATCCTCGATCGACATGAGTGGCCAGGAGCACACACTCACCCTCTTCCGGCTGGGGTTGCCACTCTTTCCCTGGAAGTCTTGCGACACCGTGGGGGATCAGCCCGTCGTCGGCCATGTCGTGGAGATCCTTCTCCCTGATGGTCGACTGGATCCAATCTCCCTGGACCCAGCCCTTTGGCAGGCGGGATCTCGACGAAGACCCGCTGCGGCTGGTGGATCTCCCCTTCGCCTTCTCCGCCGCCGACGCCTTCTCCGCCGCCGACGCCTTCTTTGCGCGCTCCAGCGCCGCCGTCTTCTCCTTGACCATGGCTGCCGGTGAGATGCGTGAAGGAGAGCTTTGCGGAGGCGACAGCGGGTGCGTTGGGCGGAGACGAGGAGAGCAGGGGAGAAAGAATGGAGCACTGTGCAGAAACCCTCACTAGTCGCATTTATAACATCCCTTCCGAGTGGATGACAGGTGGACCCGGTCAATCTAATCATATCCCGAAACAGTTGCATTGACACGATACGTGGCGGAAAAAGCGGCGCGGAGATCGAGGCGTCTATGTCCTGTCCCATCCGAGCGCCGCGGTTCGTTCCGCTTCGCGCGCTTCCCCAAATTTCGTATCCCGTGGAATCCGCGAGCGGCAGATCGGCCTGTCAAGCGCGAGATTTCCTGCGATCCGTCGCTCGGGAACCGGCAAAGTCTAAAAAATCACTCGACGAAAGAACAAGAATGGATCGAGTCGACTGAAGAAAAGTTGCTCGTTATCAACAAAGAAGATCTTGGTCAAAACGGCGATAACCAAGATGCCAAAATTCAATCGGAACCAGCATCAACTCCTTCCTCATTCAAGCCTCAGTCCATTCGGGGGCTAATGATGGATTCATGTACCTAGGGTGGGGTCATAGGCCTGACCTAAACGTCCTACCCAAGGACACCCTTAGAAGAGATCACCTTCCAGTCAATCAACGAGGAACCCACTCGACTGACTAGAAGGACTCGACCATGGAGACTCACTCGACCATGAAGATACACTCGACCACCAGAAGGTCAGAAGGCACTCTGCACTGCAACGGCCTGTAATTGAATAGACTTAATGATAGTTAAGGCACTTTATGTGGGGCGTTACCAGTAACGCCCCAGACTTAATGTACTTTAACCCCTTCATTATGTGGGCTGGCTGGGGTCCTGGCGCACTCTATATAAGCCACCCCCCTCCACAGGCAGAGGGGTTCGCACTCTTGTAACACCTATACACATAATCCACTCGACCGCCTCAGGGCTCCGAGACGTAGGGCTTTTACTTCCTCCGAGAAGGGCCTGAACTCGTACATCGCTTGTGTTTACAACCTCTCCATAGCTAGGACCTTGCCTCTTCATACCTACCCCCCACTCTACTGTCAGACTTAGAACCACGACAGGCCCTGCGGGAAAGAGAGAGGGGCTGCCTAGGGCAGGCCGCGCGCCCACCCATGGCCTAGTCCGAATTGGACTAGGGGGAGGGGCCGCACCCCCTCCTTCCTTCCCTTCTCTCTTCCCCTTCCTTGTCTCCTACTCCTAATACATGGAAGGTCTCCTAGTTGGACTAGGAAAGGGGGAATCCTACTCCCGGTGGGAGTAGGACTCCCCAAGGGCGCGCCATAGTAGAGGGCCGGCCCTCCCCTCCTCCACTCCTTTATATCACGGGGTAGGGGGCACCCCATGGACACACAAGTTGATCTACGGATCGTTCCTTAGCCGTGTGCGGTGCCCCCTTCCACCATATTCCACCTCGGTCATATCGTCGCGAAGCTTAGGCGAAGCCCTGCGCCGGTAGAACATCAAGATCGTCACCACGCCGTCGTGCTGACGGAACTCTCCCTCGACACTCAGCTGGATCGGAGTTCGAGGGACATCATCGAGCTGAACGTGTGCTGAACTCGGAGGTGCCGTACGTTTGGTACTTGGATCGATCGGATCGTGAAGACGTACGACTACATCAACCGCGTTGTCATAACGTTTCCGCTTACGGTCTACGAGGGTACGTGGACATACACTCTCCCCTCTCGTTGCTATATCATCACCATGATCTTGTGTGTGCGTAGGAAATTTTTTGAAATTACTACGTTCCCCAACATTTTCTGCACACAAAAAAATGTATATGTGGTGTTTTTCGCAAACCTAACCTTCAAACTGGTGGTTTTCTGCAATTTACTCACTGGTGAGAGATGCCTCCCTGGGTCCGTAGGCTCACTATTTTGCACAATGGTTTCATTGTTGCACTGCACATGACGAAACTTTTACCTTCTTCGAGAGAAAAGAAATATTATCCCTTGATTTGATTATTTTCTGTGATTGGTTGTTTTGAAAAGTTGACGACAACTTGAGAAAACAATACAAACATTTACCATAACAAATCTATATGAACTGAAAATACATTCAATAATGAATCTAATGGTATTGATTTGTTATTGTATATGATAATATTTTTGTTTATAAATTTTGTAAAAGTTTAGAAAGCTTGACTTTGACCAAAGCTAATACGCGGACTAAATAAAAACGAAGGGAGTACACCCTCCATTCCGTTCCACGAGGTGTGCTAATTTTCAAATGTCTGTTGTTTCTATCTTTGACCAAGCTTTAGTATCGGTCATGTTTACCTAAAAGCTTGACATTTTGAAGATACATTCGTAATGCCACAGCATGTACTATATATAAAATCTCCCATCTAATTATGAAATTTAGTTATAACGCATCTTAATCTAGATACGAATCGCACTTTTACTCTCACAAAACACATTGAATGCGAGCCTTTTCAAATGCAACACACTGGTAGAAAAAAGGCCTTTAGTCGCGGTTCGCAAAGGCCTTTAGTCGCGGCTGCGCAACCGCGACTAACTATGCGCGACTAAAGCCCCCCCCCCCCTTTAGTCGCGGCTGCTTAAGAACCGCGACTAACGGCCCGTCCACGTGGGCGCCAGGCGGCCGTCGGGGCGGAGGACCTTTAGTCGCGGTTCTTCTGGCCAACCGCGACTAAAGGCCGCCGCAGCCTGTTTTCTGTTTAATTTGTATTGTTTTATTTCTTTTGTGCTTTATTTTAATTTTGAAGGAGTTTCATATATTCTACGGTACTACATACATGCATATGAATGTACAATTTCAAATAAATTTGAAATTAGAACCAAAAAGAATTCAAGAGGAATATACAATATATATTCAATATCATCGGATGACCATATACAATTTTGAACAAGTTTCCATACATGATTTAATCCATATAAATTTCTCGTCCTCGTAATAGTGTTCTCCTTTAGGATGGAGGACTTCCTTGAACCATCCAGCTAGTTCCTCTTGAAGTGGTGGGAGCGAGCTTGGACTAAGCATCCACGGAGGTTATTCCTCTGAGCATTGGTATCACTCGGATCAACCCGCTCAGAGGTGTATCTCGGATCCTCTCACGAACATAGTATACACATAGATTGGTCAACGGTGGCTGAATATCCCCACATTCTTAGGCTTTAACAATTTGAATTCTAGCTCTTTTTGAATTCACCGACCTTTGTATCTCTGAACCGTCTCCAAACCCTACGAGGCAAAGAAAATTAAATGAACAAGAGAGTTATTAGTTACTTGATATTAGGAAATGAACCAAATAGGCCGATCGATATAGAGCGCAAATGAATGAAAATAATTACTTCTGCAGCATTTTTCTCATGTCGGCCCAAAGCTTTGGATCCTTATTGAGGAGAGTCGGACGAGACATTACGAGGTGTTAACTTTAATTACTAGCAGAATCCGGTGGAACTGCGGACACGATACATGCACATCGTCATGCATAACTCATCGATTAGCCGGCCACATACCATGCATGGAGTAAACAAAAGAGAATGTGCTCAAGATGAAACACTCACCCAAAATGGTAAGGAAATAGAATATCACTTTTGAGTTCTGCTTTGTAAGAAACTGCCACAGTGTCGCCTCCACGTCGGCGGGGTAATGCTGCAACACAATATCATTAACGATGTGTGGGTCAATGAACCCAACATCATGGATGTTCCTTACTCGCATTCCTTAATCTTCATTCGCATGTATAATAGAGGACACAACAATATAGTTAGGACATATATATAGTGCAGGCAATATGAGCGAGATGGGGTAGAAATTAATAAATCACTTACGAGCGTAGCAACCGATGATAGATTTGTCGAGCTCGCAGATTGAAAAGCTGGAACAATTCACTCGATTCGATTTGTACATAGTAATGTTTGAAGTGATGCTCATGTCTAACTTCCGCATAAATATATTCTTTGGCGTTTTATTTTTATGTAACCCTTGTACCAATTCAGCAGACGTTTCATTTGGTCGTAGATCCTTTTCTGCTTGAGCTCGACGAGAGGCCCATTCTTGACATATGTAATTACTACCTCCTTCACGGGCAACTCATCAAGGTCTAATAGTTCACGAAGAGTAATACCTAAGTTGGCGCTTGTTCTCGGCACTCGTTACTAATCAATCCTGTCTGCCGCAGCTTGTATGATCTCGGGGCATCCGGACGAAGGCTTCCACTATAAGCGGGCAATCGATTGTTTACTTTGTTCCCGAGCTGGGCAACTTGTTTCCGCTTTTTTACTTCGGCCTTCTCCGCTCTTTGTTCTCCTTGAACATGAGTGCCTGCCTGCGAAGTTCACGTTCATAGTCGTTAGGCGATTCTTCATGCTTGGGACGGTGTGCTCAAAAATGACTTAGCCCACTTCTTTTGCTCATCGAAAATCTGGCTTGGGCTCGGGCTCTCTTTTCTTCTTGCAGTCCGCCTTCCATTTCTCCAAATCAGCAGCAGCGTCGTCGACTTGCTCGGCACTACGTTCCCAAGGCCTTGTGGGGAGAGGCTTGATGATGGCTCCGGTACCTTTGTGGTCTTAGGTACATCAGGTCCGGGTTAATAATCCAGACTGCTTCGCTTCTTTGCGTAGGTGGATTGGGGCGGCGTCGATCACCCGCCGGACGAGGATCGGGGCGGCGGATGATCACCCGCCGGACGTTGTGAATGGGGCGGCGTCGGCTGATGTGACGGAGGTGTAGGTGAACCGCCACCACCACCACCGTGGGGGTGGACTTGTTGTCCTTGGCGCCTCGCTCGAAACTTGATAAACTTCTTTTGCCATAGAATGTAATGGCGCTTGACATCTCAAGTCTTTTCTCCCCTTGGTGTAGCAATGTCAATCTCTGGTCCTCAAACCCTTGGACTATGTCCTCCACCGTGACACGAGCATAGCCATCTTGAATGGGGTTGTTGTGGTGGAGTGCTCGAGTAAACATGGTAAAGCACTGCCGATGGCTACCTTCATGGACATGTTCCCGATAGGATAATCTGAGATGACATTCTTTCATCTCCTTTATATCGTCCACGGGGTAGCGAGGAGGCTCCGGTGCAGTAATTTCGATCACCAGAGGCTCCGGTGCAGTAATTTCGATCGTCGGTGCATCTGCACCAGCCGGTGGGGCCTCCGTGGAGGCCACGCTGCTTCTCCGCTGCTGGCTTCCGAGATCCGCTGGATGATCTTCATGCTGCACCGAGCTGAATCTCTTCGCTACTAGTACACTCATGGTTTTCTTCATCACTTCCATTTCCGATGCCAACCGCGCCACAACATCCGCTTCCCGATCCATCTTTCTCTTACGGCTTCAGAATCGTCACGGGTCATCGCTCGGGGAACCCTATTTTCCACGGAATGTGCCCCATGCCTCGTACACGCCCTCCGTGTTCGGGATTCGAGGGCTTTTGTCGCTGCGTCGTTCTCTCTGTTGAACTTGATCTTCCCTGTTGAGCATCCTTCATTGCGTCAATAAGGGCTTGGGTGGGTTTAATTAATTTGCCTCGTAAACACACTCCCTGTCTCCGGGTTCAGCGTTCCCCATGCCCGTACCACCAGCTTTTGGCCCTTGGGTCCCATCCTCCGCACTGGACGGATTCCTCGCGCCTCAGCTCGTTCTCCATCTTCTCGAACCTAGGCACCCAAATGCGATACCCTCCCGCCCCATAACATGATTGTACTCCTTCTTAGCCGCATTTTCCTTATTTTGTTTCGATATTTGAATGAACTGCTCCGATTTCTTTTGCTTCACAAATTCTGGCCAATCATCTTTCGGTTTCTCATATTGTCCTTTGAAATCCGGAGTCTTGTTACGCTTGACAAAGTCACGGGCTAGATTTTGCTTGAATTTCGGAATCGTCGGCCATCTTATGAAGAGCGAACTGTTTGACTAGCCTCCTCCTCTCCTTGTTTTCCTCAATCTTGTTACCCTCCTCATCGAATTTGTTGTATTCGGAGGTAGAGCGAAATGTTCCATAAGCTTCTTGAAGCAATCTTTTTTGTTCTCTTATCGACAAAAGTGAAACCATCAATTCGTGCCTTCTTTGGCTCATTCCACTCTGGGCGGTGATCGAGGCGTTGTCTCTAACAATGGCTCCGCATTGGTGACAAACTTGGTGGCGTTCTTGCGGGGCTCCAGCTGCCTGCCGGTTGCCTTGTCGACAACCGCGATGGTGCATGTTTCTCCTTGTTTCATCTTCTTGGTTGCGCCACGCTTTGACGACGTACTCGATTGTTTGACGATCCGCCGAGGCTAAAATAAGAAAGAGAGTCGCGCGTTAGTACACATATTTATTCAAATCAGTTAGTTTGTATCACCGAGGCTCAATGTATATATATACCTCGGCGCGGAGGTGGTTGCTACTTCCATTTGAAGATCGCTGGTTTATCGGCGTTTCTTGACATCATCTTGTTGACGGCGCCCTTCATCTTCACCGTCAAGGTTCGATAAGAAGAGATATCATCTTCTTCTTCTCCGGTCGGCACATATTGAATATCGCCGTTTATGATGCGAACATATGTGCTTCACCGTCCGGATCATAGTTGTCCATAATCGGGTCAGCTCTATCGTCCGCCATTATGTCATCCTGAAAACATGTAGTAAAACAAATTAATTAAGTGAAGAAGGGGCGGTGGCGGTGGCGGTGGCGAAAGGCGGTGGCAAAAGAGGCGCGAGGGGTGGGAGAGGGTGTCGCGGAGAGCGAGATGGGCGGCAGACGACGGCGTCACGGAGAGGGAGGCGAGGACAACACATTTATAACCCTCGCCGTCCGCTCTCGATCCCTAAAAAACACACGCGCGCGCCGCCCCCGCCGCCCCTCTCCGTATATCGTTTTTTTGTTAATTATCAAATTTTACGGTTTTTTGTTAATTATCAAGTTTTAAGTTATTTACCGCTTTTGTTAAACTAATTAACTAGTTAAAATTAAAAGAACAAATAAAAAGAAAAAAAAAAAAAAAAATTCGGTGGCCTTTTTTTCTTCCTTTTTTTTTTTTCATCTGTTTTTTCTTCTTCCTTCTTTCTTCTTCTTCCTTTTCCTTTTCTTTCTTCTTCTTCTTCCTTTTTCTTGTTCTTTCTTTTACTAAATAATTATCAAGTTTTAAGTTATTTACCGTTTTTGTTAAACTAATTAACTAGTTAAAATTAAAAAGAACAAATAAAAAGAAAAAAAAGAAAAAATTCCGGTGGCCTTTTTTTTTCCTTTTTTTTGTTTTTCATCTGTTTTTTTTTCTTCTTCCTTCTTTCTTCTTCTTCCTTTTTCCTTTTTCTTTCTTCTTCTTCTTCCTTTTTCTTGTTCTTTCTTTTACTAAATAATTATCAAGTTTTAAGTTATTTACCGTTTTGTTAAACTAATTAACTAGTTAAAATTAAAAGAACAAATAAAAAGAAAAAAAAAAAAAATTCCAGTGGCCTTTTTTCTTCCTTTTTTTTGTTTTTCATCTGTTTTTTTCTTCTTCCTTCTTTCTTCTTCTTCCTTTTCCTTTTCTTTCTTCTTCTTCTTCCTTTTTCTTGTTCTTTCTTCTTCTTCCTTTTCCTTTTCTTTCTTCTTCTTCTTCCTTTTTCTTCTTCTTTCTACTTCTTCCTTTTTCCTTTTTCTTTCTTCTTCTTCTTCCTTTTTCTTCTTCTTTCTTCTTCTTCTGGATGCCACGCGCGGAGGACGGCAGGCAGGGCCAGGCCAGCGGCGGCGGCGTCGGGCGGCGGCGCGGGGCGGCGGGCAGGCCAGGGGCGGGCACGGCGGCGCGGCGTCGGGCGTGGCGCGTGAGGGGCGGCAAGGGCGTTAGGGCACGGCGCGGCGGGGCAAGGGCGAGGCACGGCGAGGCGGCGCTCGGGACGGCAGGCGGCAGGGAGCTTCGAGTCGATCGGCGGCGTCGCAGCGGTAACCAGCGTCGGCGTCGGCGTCGATCGGCGTCGAGCGGTAACCGAGGGTCGAGGCGACGAACAAAGGGAATCGAGAAGATGTATTTATAGCCCCACTTTAGTCGCGGTTGGCGGCGAAACCGCGACTAAAGGGTACCCTTTAGTCGCGGGTTGCCCGCCCACCATGACTAAAGGGTTTTTTATGCTCAGCCGCCCCACCTTTAGTCGCGGTTGGTGCGGCCACCATGACTAAAAATACCTTAATCGCGGT
This sequence comes from Aegilops speltoides, assembly GCA_021437245.1. NCBI lineage: Eukaryota > Viridiplantae > Streptophyta > Magnoliopsida > Poales > Poaceae > Aegilops > Aegilops speltoides. Next base: position 496,767,433 of record CM038144.1, on the reverse strand, counting down.
TCTCGTCGCCGACCGCGACTAAAAACACGCCGTAGGTTTAGGGTTTTAGCCCCCCAAACCTGTTTTCTGTTTAATTTGTATTGTTTTCTGTTTAATTTGTATTGTTTTCTGTTTAATTTGTATTGTTTTCATTTTTGCTTTATTTATTTTGTTTTGTTTCTACTTACAACAAAAAACTTATTTATTTTATTTTATTTTGTTTCTAATTACTTATTTATTTTACTTTATGATAATTATTTTTGCTATTAAAGTTTCTAATTACTTATTTATTTATGTTATTAAAATCTTAAAAATACAATTATATATCAAAAAATCAGAAAATAAAACTAATTCATTTTAAATTCTTGTTTTTCTTCTGTTTTTTCTTCCTTTTTTCTTCTTTTTTTCTTCTTTTGTTTCTTCCTTTTCTTGTTTTTCTTCTTTTTTTCTTCCTTTCTTCCTTTTTCCTTTTTTCTTCTGTTTTTCTTCATTTTGTTTTTTTCTTATGTTTTTCTTCTGTTTGTTTTTTTCTTTTGTTTTTCCTTTTTTCTTTTGTTTGTTTTTTTTCTTCTGTTTTTCCTTTTTTCTTCTGTTTTTTTTCTTCTGTTTTTTCCTTTTCCTTCTTTCTTCTTCTTCCTTTTCCTTTTAAAATCAGAAAAATAAAACTAATTCATTTTAAAATCTTAAAATACAATTATATATCAAAAAATCAGAAAAATAAAACTAATCCCTTGAAGATTTGACAAAAGGTTTGATACATCATTCAGTTCATCGACCAAATACAAAGTTTGGTACAATAAATTATTACACATCAATTCTTCCCTTGTGTCCTCGCTTGCTTACGATTGTGCGTATCCATGGAGCATCCTCATCATTTAACTTAATGCTTGGGTCGGTGTTCACTTTGAAGGCGGAATTTCAGCAAACATATTATAATCTTCGACATGTCATCTTGTCCTCCACTCCCACGATGTTTCTTTTCCTGAAAGAACAATGTGGCGCTTTGAATCATCACATGATGTCTTGATCGTTTTCTTATCTTTCCGTTTCCTCGGTTTGCTACTCATGTCCTTCACATAGAAAACCTGGCGACATCTTTCGCTAGGACGAATGGTTCGTCAAGGTAACCAAGATTGTTGAAATCCACCATTGTCATTCCGTATTGCTGGTCCACCTTTACCCCACCTCCTGTTAGCTTGAACCATTTGCACCGGAACAAAGGGACCTTAAAGGAGGGTCCATAGTCAAGTTCCCATATCTCCTCTATGTAACCATAATATGTGACCTTTTGCCCATTCTCGGTTCTGCATCAAAGCGGACACCACTGTTTTGGTTGGTGCTCTTTTTATCTTGGGCGATCGTGTAAAATGTATTCCCATTTATCTCGTACCCTTGGAAAGTCGTTATAGTCGAAGATGGTGTCTTGGCCAACATGTACAACTGATCTACAACATCATTGTCATTCATTAAATGTTTTCTCAACCAACTGCCGAAAGTCTCCATGTGGGCCTTCCTAATCCAGATTCAGCTTCCCGGGTTGTCCGGCGTAAAATATTGTTGTGTTTCTCAAAGCACGGAGCCACCAAGCTGGAATTGGTCAAGACAATGTGGTGTGCTTGATCGAGAATGGCCGTCCATACATATCGTTGATTTCCTTCCGATCGTGCCTTTTCCACTTAGTCTCCCTCGTGCGCGATCGAGGAAGACCAATCGGCTTAAGGTCGGGAACAAAGTCAACACAAAACTCAATTACCTCCTCATTTCCATAGCCCTTGGCGATGCTTCCTTCAGCCTAGCACGATTCTGAACATATTTATTTAATACTCCCATGAACCTCTCGAGGGGAACATATTGTGTAGAAATACAGGACCGAGCGGAAATCTCTTGACTAGGTGAACCAGGAGGTGCGTCATAATATTGAAGAAGGATGGCGGGAACACCAACTCGAAACCGACAAGACATTGGATCACATCGTTCGTAACCGTGGTAGAACTTGGATTGATTACCTTCGAGAGATTGCATTGAGGAATGCACATAGCTTCACAATGGCTAATCGAACATTTTCGGCAGAGCCCCTCAAAGCAATCGGAAGCAATTGCGTCATAATCACGTGGCGATCGTGAGACTTCGAGTTTTGGAACTTTTCTCCGCCATGTTTATTATTCCCTTTATATTGGGCGAGAATCCAGACGGGACCTTCATATCGCTCGGGCATTCAAAAAGATGACCTTCTCTTCTTTGGTCGAGCGTAGCTAGCACGACCTTGAAACCATTCCGGATGCCGGTCATCGTGGTCTTTCAAACGTTCTGGTCTGCCGTGCTTCCTTTGTATCATTTGTCTTCCCATACACGCCCAAGAAGCTTAGGAGGTTCACGCAAATATTCTTCGTAACGTGCATCACGTCGATTGCAGAGCGGACATCTAGGACTTTCCAATATTCTAGCTCCCGAATATAGATTTCTTCTTCCACATGGCTGCGTGCCGTCGGCTCCCTTCGAACTGATTGTCCGCCAGACCCTTTCCAAAGATGACTTTCAAATCCTTGACCATATCAAATACCTCGGCACCAGGTCGTTCGCGAGCTTCGCCGGTGATCTGCCTTGCCGTTGTAATGCTTGCCTTTCTTTCTTCTTGGATGAATTTTGGAAGAAATCGACGATGCCCAAGGTACACGTTCTTCTTAAAATTTGGCAAATGTACACTTTCGGTCTCATGTAAGCGGTGCGTGCATGCATTGTATCCCTTATTTGACAGTCCGAAGGTTACTAAGAGCAGGCCAATCGTTGATGGTTACGAAAAGCAACGTCGTGGGTCAAATTCCTCTTGTTTGTGCTCATCCCACACACGGACACCACCCCACAGCTATAAAAGTTCATCAACTAATGGCCTTAGGTACACATCGATGTCGTTGCGGGTTGCCGGACCTTGGATGAGCACGGCATCATAATGAACTTCCGCTTCATGCACAACCAAGGAGGAAGGTTGTAGATGCATAGAGTCACGGGCAGTGCTATGGCTGGAGCTCGCTTTCGCCAAAAGGATTCATGCCATCCGTGCCGAGCAAATCTTATGTTCCTTGCGTCACCTGCAAAATCTCTGAACCATCTGTCGATCTTTCTCCATTGCGTTCCATCTGCGGTGTGTCTCAACTCCCGTCCGACTTACGTTCCTCTTTGTGCCATCGCAACAACTTGGCATGCTCTTTGTTCATGAACAGACGTTTCAACCGTGGTATTATAGGAGCATACCACATCACCTTGGCGGAACCCTCTTCACGGTTTCGGCCCTCAACATCGTCACCGGGTCATCGCCTCGATCTTATAACGCAATGCAAGGCATACCGGGCATTCATTCAAATTCTCGTATTCACGCGGTAGAGGATGCGATCGTTGATGCATGCATGTATCTTGAACCTCTAAACCTAGAGGGCGACAACCTTCTTTGCTTCAGCGTCTTCAAGGGCAACTCGTTATCCTTTGAAACATATTCTTCAACATTTTCAGCAAGTTTTCAAATGCCGAGTCAGCTACACCTGCCTCGCCTTCCATTTCAGCAAATCCATTGTGCAGCCCAGCTTTTTCAGACCATCATCGCATCCGGGTACAGCGCCTTTCGTGATCCTCTAACATGCGATCCAAATTCTCCTCTCCTTTTCGGTTTAGCGGCGTCTCCGTGCATCAAGAATGGTCCGACCAAGATCATCAACGGATCATCACGTGCCTCTTCTTCACCTTCCCTTCACCTTCACATCCTCCATGAAAGTATCACCGAAATGAGCAAGATAGCTTTCATCGATGAAATCATCCCTTCTTCATCTTCTTCCATTATAACCCCTCTTTCTCCATGCTTGGTCCAACAATTATAGCTTGGCATGAAACCCTTCAAGCGGATGCATGTGAACAACTCTTGAGGAAGAGTAACCCTTCTCATTCTTATAGATAACACATGGACAGATAACAAAACCCCCGCTTGTTCGCATTAGCCACTACGAGGAAATCTTTCAAACCCGTAGTGAACTCACGGAGAGTCGGTTACCGTACATCCATTGCCGATTCATCTGCATTATTATAATATAAAATATATAATTAACCATCATGCATTTGTTATGAACTACACACATGCATATTGACACATCAAAGGTTCATCAAGTTGCTAACCGCGATCGAAGAGTGTGGCTCCAACACTTCATGTCATGTTTGTTTCATGCTCTTGGGGCATTTCATCAAACACCTTATGTGCATAAGAGGAACCAAAAGCAAACCTACACCCACTTGTGAAGAGAATGGCTCCAAAATGGCTAAGTGTTGGCTGCTGGATGGGTATATATAGGGAGGGCTTTAGTCGCGGTTGGCACAGCAAACCGTGACTAAAAGTGCTCAAAGCCTTTAGTCGCGGTTGTCTGGCCAACCGCGACTAAAGCCCTCACGTGCACCACCGGCCACCGAGCGCCTGGGCCCGAGCCTTTTGGTCGCGTTCACCTCGAATCATGACTAAAGGTCCCATTGGTCGCGGTTCCTACAGCTTCGCGACTTATGGGGCTGGACGGAAAGCCTGTTTTTCCACTAGTGACAATAAGAGATAAACACATGTATTTAGTTATACAGTGCCTTGAGAGTACTTTTACATTAATTGCATCAGATAGGCCTACTGGATATTTTACGTGAAACAAAAATGTTGAACTACTTGAAGTTTTAGAATCGGCTAGGTGCACAACATTTATTGGATCATCCACAAACCGCACAGTTCGATTATTTTCGCCAACATCAAGAGTGATGCCAGACAATTACGAGTGTGAAGCACTCGGGGGAGTATTGCCAATTTCATTTGCACTTTGTTTTCAAACATATGTGTACATCCTTCTTACTTAATAGATGAGGAAAATTATTTGTCTAGATTTAAAAATCTCTTACCTAAGTGAAAATTTGTGTGACATATGGCTAATAAGTATACATATATGATATGAATGCCTATACGGTTTTGGCTATTAATTTTTATTATGCCTTATTTACTCATTTTTCTTGGAGTAGGGGTAGATGTTAGCTCTTGCATGGGATTCCATTCCATTCATTTTTTCCTTGTATCTCTCTTCCACATATCCACATAAGTACAATTGCCATGTAAACAGACTTACAACCCCTATTATCACTAGTAGAAAAAGGGTCAAACGTGCAGCACATTAGTGCCGGTTTGTATTAGAGCCGGCACTAATGTATACATTAGTGCCGGTTCGAACGGATTTGCATTAATGCCGGTTTGTGTTGAACCTTTAGTACCGGTTCGTGGCACGAACCGGTACTAAAGGGTGGTGGCAGTCAAGTCGTCGGGCCCCACGATCACTAGATTTTAGTACCGGTTCGTGCTACGAACCGGTACTAAAGGGTCGACCTATAGTGCGGTTCGTGCCACAAACCGCACTATAGGGCAATTTCGCATCCGATGGGAAAATGTAAAACGGCTATAACTTTTGCATACGATGTCGAAAAAAAGCGATAATATATCAAAAATTCATCACGAAAATCCGCATCCGATGGAGACAGCCTACGGCTGATTTGGAATTATTTAGAATCCTCAAATTCCAAAAGGAAAAGATATGGTTAAATAATTTCAGTTTTTTAAAATTTTGGTTAAATCTGGTCAAACTACTTATTCAAGAAGTATTAATGTTACTACATAATTATTCAAGAATATTAGTGTTACTAAATAATTATTTCAATTTTTGAATTTTGGTCAAATCTGGTCAAATTATGGTCAAACTGTGGTCAAGCTATGGTCAAACTTATTCAAGAAATATTAGCGTTACTAAATAATTACTGTTTTTTAGAATAATAGTTTCAAACTCAAACTGTGAAATGTGTGACTTCATGCTCAAGCTAAACTCCCGAGGGTTAATAGGATTAACATCTTACTATTGTCGAAAAGCGATAAGTGCGGACTTAAACGAAGGAGAATAGAACCCGAAAGTTAAGCGTGCTCGGGCTAGAGTAGTGAGAGGGATGGGTGACCGGTCGGGAAGTTAGATGATTTGGAATGAGTGATCCACACTTGAGCAATTAAGAGAGATGATTAGAGACTAAATCATCAAATAATTCAGAAAAATTAAAAATCAAAAAAAAATCAAAAAAAATTTCCAAAATTTTCAAAAAAAAAATTCAAAAAAAAAACCGTTTAGTGCCGGTTGGTAACACGAACCGGTACTAAAGGTCCCCCATACCGGGGCGCGAGCTCACGCCACGTGGTGGCACTTTAGCGCCGGTTTGTGCCGAACCGGTACTAAAGGGGGGGGGGGCCTTTAGTGACGACAAATTAGTGCCGGTTATGTAACCGGCACTAAAGGCCCTTACGAACCGGCGCTAAAGCTCCGTTTTCTACTAGTGTATACTTGCTCTAATGGATCTTTTTGTGCGATATTGAACTACTCAAGGTTTTAGCTAGGTTAGTAGAATTCAACTGAAAAAATCTGCTCGGTTAAGTACATGTATTTCTATGACTGATATGTAATGAATAAATCAGTGAAAGATTATGTTTGTCGTTATTCCCCATAGGAGATATAATCTCTATCTTCTACATACACAGCGACACGTTGTCATCGCTCGCCACTGCTTTCTCATTTTCTCCGCTCGATTTCACTCACATGGCTATCTCCAACATTAGTACTACAAATCTTTCTTGGAGAACTTATGCTTTACTCCCACAAAACACATTAACTGAAGAGTTCTTATAAATACAACACCGACGATATGTATACAGACAATTCAATACAAAGATATATAATGTGTAGGCAATTCCAACTCATAGACACGGGAGAGTATCCTAAATTGCATCATATGCATCCTGCAAAAAAAATGGCATCATATGCATTAAACAAATGTTTAGGTATAACTTGTATACATGATGTGTATCTTATAATGCCGAGTATTTAAAAGATCTCTCATTTAATATACATTCTTAAGTGTATGATAAAATTAGGACCCTCTTATTCAGGGAACGTTCGCTTGGACGGGGTGACAATTGTGAATGTTTTGTATAGCAATTTATGTTGTGGGTGGGTGGTAATTTCTTTAGAAATACATGGCAACATCTGAAAAAGAAAGGATTTGCGGCAAAAAAAAGGAGAGGAATTGCCACCTCACGCCAACGTAAAGTTGCCATAGCAAATGTTCGTTGCCATACGGGAAGTTACAGGGAGTTTACAGGGCTGATGGGCTGTGATTGACAGAGATTTAATTAGGAGCCTGTACGTCTAGTATTATTGTATTTCCAGTGAACGTCCACTAAATAACATTTCTCTAAAATTAAATGCTGAAGTAATCGAGATTTTATAGATAGACTGGCTAGGTTCACACAATTAAATTATGGAGTAGAAGTATGTCTGCATGCTAGCTCTTGGGTCAAAGTGGTTTTTGGAGTATGCAACGAATGAATCAATGAAAGGTTATTCTGTCGCCACTCCCCAAAGAGCCCAGTGGTCGTCTCTGTTTTCTACGTACGTGCTCGAGGAGTGGTCTGGTCACACGCCGCCCGCGCTCGCCGATGCCTTTCTTCCCTCTCCGTCAGGCCACCGCTCCCACTCCCAACCACCTATATATACCCACCACGGCCACGTCTCTCCCAAACAAGCCAGCACGCTCCTCGTCTCCTCCTCTTCCACCAGAGTCCCACGGCTCGCCGGGAGGGACGCCGGAGATGCTGCTGCACAGGCACAAGTTCCCGCTCCTCTGCTGCGGCTGCGGTGGCGATGGCGTCGCTACCGGCGTCGGCGCGCGAGGCTCCGCCATCAACGAAGCAAACGTTCAGCAGTCTGGTGCTGCCGCCAAGGGCGCCAAGCAGCTGTCGTGGGCGCAGGTGGAGGCCATGACGGCGGGCTTCACCTCGGCCGTCGTGGGCGAAGGCGGCTTCAGCACCGTCTACCTCGCGCGCCTCGCCGGCTCCGGATCCTCCCAGCTCGCCGCCGTCAAGGTGCACCGCAGCAGCGAGCGCCTGCGCCGCGCCTTCCGCCAGGAGCTGGACGCGCTGCTCCGCGTCCGCCACCCGCACATCGTCCGCCTCCTCGCCTTCTGCGACCAGCGCGACGAGGGCGTGCTCGTCCTCGAGTTCGCGCCCAACGGCAGCCTGCACGACCACCTCCACGGCCGCGACGGCGACGGCAGCAACAAGGCCGCGCCCGCAGCCACGATGCCGTGGGCGCGGCGCGCGGCCGTGGCGCTGCAGGTGGCCCGCGCGCTCGAGTACCTCCACGACCGGTGCGAGCCGCAGGTGGTGCACGGCGACGTCAAGGCCTCCAACGTGCTGCTCGACGCGGCCATGGGCGCCCGGCTCTGCGACTTCGGCTCCGCGCGCGCCGGCTTCTCGGCCTCGGCGGCCGTGGCCGCCCGCCCGCCGCGCGCCGTGCTCGGGTCGCCTGGGTACGTGGACCCGCACTACCTCCGCTCCGGCGTGCTCACCAAGAAGAGCGACGTGTACAGCCTCGGCGTGCTGCTGCTCGAGCTGCTCACCGGCACGCAGCCCTTCAGCGACGGCCGGCTGCTGACGTCCGCCGTCGCGCCGATGATCAAGGCCGGCTCGTGCTCGTGCGACGACGTGCGTAAGCTCGTCGACCAGAGGCTAGGGTCCCGGTACGACGCGGCCGAGGCGGCAACCGTGGCAACGCTGGCGGCAGCGTGCGTCGGGGAGAACCCGGCCCTCCGGCCGTCCATGGCCGACGTGGTCCGGACCCTGGAGCAGATCTCGGCCGCCGGGAGACGATCGGACGGCCTAGCCAAGCCGTGAGCGGCGCGTGCGGGACAATGAACAGATAGAGACGATCGATGCCTCGACCCGATCGACGTGGCGAGCATTGTGACCGTAGGATGGAGCGAATCCTCCCACCCGCAAAGCAAAGCAAAGCAATTGGGTTTGGTGAGGAGAAAAAATCAAATAAATAAAAATGGTCGGTTTCGACAGAGACTTGGCTTGAGCAAAATTATTAAGCTCTCATAGTAGGATTATAAATTTCTGTGCAGCTTCCTTTTTCTCTTTCTGTTCTCTTTTTTAATTAATCTCTGAGGTGATGATGAGATCTTGTACCTTTTAATCCAGAAAACGAGATCTTGCACCTAATGTAGCCAGCGTAGTGGTCAGTGGGATCATTTTTTTTTAATAAAACATTCGGTCCATGCAAAGTAGAATACACATACTACACATAAACTTTTGTTTTCTTGAATCATACACCTAACCGAAAATGGTTGGACGCGGACGGGTTCTCTGATGAAAATGGGCACAAATCTTGTGGTTTTTAATGACGAAAACCAACGGCACGAAGCTTAATTTGTTCTGACGAACATGCCGTGATCTCGCCACTTGTGGGCAGACACACAACAAGAACAAAAGAGAGAAACTCCATCTCTTAGAGCATCTAAAACCAGTTTCAGCAAATCCATCCTCTCAAGCGCCCTCCGGGCGCGTTCGAACACGCTAATCAGTCACTTCTCAAATATCTCTCCGCATTCAAACACCTCATATATAAAATCTTAAAACCATGCATATAAAACATCTATGTAGTACGTGCATCAACTAAATCATTAACAACGCTACTTGTCGTCGGAAATGTCCACTATCTCCGTTCCGGGCTCCGGGTACATGGGGCAGACGTAACTTCGGGTCCTCGTGTGCGTGTGCCTGGGCCTCCGTCTCCATCTCCGCGTCCAACTTGTTGAAGAGCGTGTCGGTCTCCGCCTGTTCTTACCGGAGGAAGCACCGGTTGGACTCCACATACGTCTCATACTGAATGGACTCTAGGATGATTGTTTGCTCCGCCATCTTTGCCTCTTGGATGGTGGCAAACTCTGCCATGGCTCCCTCCATGGTGAAGCCTGCAATAGGCGTCGGCTCCTCCTCTGACTCCACCGTGTGCCCTCCTCCGGATACGCCCCCTCCATGGGCTCCACTACGGCTCCTCCTCCTCCAGCTCCGGCAAGTCCGAAGGCTGGCCTGCTGCGATATAGGTGGCGCACCAAGCCCGGATCTCCTCCACAATCTGGAAGCGGCATTCCAACGTTAGCATAGCGTAGGTGGTCTTCTTCTATGGGCCATGGCGGACAACGAGGAAAAAGGGAGATGAAGACGGAGAGGAATGTGTTCGGGCTGGCGGCGGGAGAGGGAGGAAATGGTTGTGGCTCGGGCTGGGGACGTCGCCCAGCTTAAATAGCCAGACTTTGGCCTCGGACTGCGATCTGGAGCGGCGTCACGTGGCGTTCACACCGCCACCAGAGAAGACGCTCGTCAGACTGTTGGTTTTCCGGGCGGTTTAATGTAGGACCCGGCTGTCTGTCCGAATTAGTAGACGTGCCCAGGCCTTCTCATATCCAACCCATATTTCGGCTGGATATGACGGTACAGTCAGCCTGTGCGTTTGAAATCTGTTTGAGGGGTCAGTTCGGATCCATTTTTCTACCGGTCACTAACTGGTCCGTTGGTTCGGGCGTTTATGCCTGGCTGCAGATGCTCTTACGTCTCTACGTCCACATGTACGTGCATACTAGCACAATACGTGCATATATACGTGTGCGGCTGGAGGTTCATACATGTCGCCTCCGACGGCGACCGGAGGAGAGGCCACCAATATATATACGTAGCTCTCGCCGCCGGTACGGGTTGCACGGGCGCCGGTGGGGCGTCCCGGTCGTGATGGCACCGCCAAACAACCACCGCGCACGAATCCCCGCCATCCACCGGCGAGGCGAGGCGGCGACCCCATACATACCCTGCCACTGCATGCATGCGTAGCATATATAGCACCGTTTTGTTCCTACGCACCGCGCACGACCGTCGTGGCCCAGCTAGCTAGCGATGGACCGGGATACAGTGATGATGTCTCCGAGCTACCTACCAACCTGTATCCCGGTGCCCGGTGCATCCTGAATCATGTACTGTATGTACGTTGGTGTCATCTGAGCAGGGGGTGCGCGCGGGTGTAGACGAGGACCGCATTAGTCGTGGCGACTAGAAAGAAAGAAAGAAAGAAGAAAACTTGGGTGCTGCTAGATACGCCTCAACCACCGCGCTGCAGCTGTGGGTTGGAAGGAAGGAGACGATCCAATAAACTGCCTTATCTACCTCTGGTTCAAGGAATAATAAGATGAGCGATCCCACTTTCCATCCTGCCAATTATTTGCACTGGGGATCGGTCTGCATTTCCATGGGGATGATTCCGCTGCTTTAGTTAGTGCGACTGCCATTATTATACACCTCTCTATAGAGCCTCCAAAACGTCTTATATTTGTGTACAGAGGGAGTATTATATTTACTTGTTTCTTGTGTCACATAGCCAAAGACAACCACGCATGATGAAACTGGCCAGAGACTAAGAAGTGTTATTTTTTACTCATGACAAGACAATGAAATACCTTTTTTTCCAATACATTTTTGCATGTTCTACATGGCCACTCATCCAAATAGCATCAAATCTGTATCCGCCCGCAAGCATTGCAGATGCTTTTGGTCATTGATTGGACAATATTACAAATACATTTTTTTTGAAAGATCGAGCATCGCTCGCATTCATTGATAATAGCAGGAAGCAATGGAAAACAACAAGGTGGTGAAGGTCCTAGGAGCAAACGACCCGAAGATCAAAGAAAAAAGAAAAACAACAGCGCTAATAGCTGCAGCACATCACTCCCTACAAACCATTAGACAGTGCAGCTCCGACTCTGGCAGTGAACTACAAAGGAAACTAGACAAGGTTGGCGTCACGGAGGGTCACCGAACAAACCGCTTGTCACGCGTCATCGTATACCGCCAGCCCCCCACCGCGGCTTCGACTTCACTGAACAAGGGTCGAGGCACTCCCACGGACACGTCGGAGAAGAAGAGCCGACTACCATGACCAAGGCCACACCTCCGACATTGCTCACCGCCGTCATCGTTGCCACAGAAGTCACCGTGCACATCCAGTCATAGGAAGCACCAAAGGGATCAAAGTCTTCAAGACGGCGCCCTAAAGAGGGGAACGACGTTGAAGACGACACCACCGCCCGACCCTGCAGCAGGATCTGGGTTTTCACCCGAAGGACTTGATCCGGGAGTAGTGACTGTGAGATCCCCGACGACGCCTCCAAGGAGGATAGCGACGCCCACAGGCGCCGTCGTCGCCGGCCGGCGCCAAAGACCGCCAGCCTTCACCCGAGCAGCCACTCCGCAAGCAAGCAGCCGAGGTCGACCGTACCTCCATTGGACCGCGCACCCCCACACAGCGAGCACGCCACTACTGTGCAGGGCCACCAGCTAGCCTCCCCGACGACGGGCCTGCAGAGACCAGATCAGGTCTCGCACCCCGTATCCAACCGCGACCGGAGCCTCCCTGCTCCAACAAGCGGTCACCGGGCACCACCACCAGCCGGCAGTGCCCCTCCCGGGCGGCCAGCCATGGGCTACCTGGCAGATCTAGGCACCCCGGCACTTGGCTGCCCCCTTGCACCTCGACACGCCCCGCAGCATCTCCCTTGCGTGGCCACGCCTGCCGCTGCCCTCGCGTGCCGCCTCGCTCCTTCCAACACCGGATCCCGCGCACCCGAGCTCGGATCTGCAGCCTCCCCCGCCATAGCCATGCAGAGCCTCCGGGCCATCCTCCTCCACGCGCCAGATCCGCGCGCAGGCCCAACCACGCCGGCGCCCTCGCGATCAAGCAGCCCACGCTCCACGGCAGCGAAAGCAGCCCGCAGACAGCCGCGCCACGCGACTCCTCCGTCGCGCGGACGACAACCGCGCCGCCCGGCGCTGATTGGTCGCCCGACCCAGACCACACCTCCCGCATGGCAGCCGCAACCAGCCACTCGCCATGAGCTGCCGCCGTAGCAGGCTTCTCGCCACGCGCCGCCCCGGGCCACCGCGCCGCGGCCCCGCCCTGTGTCGTCCTTGTCAGCTTCCTCGCCAAATTTGCAGACGAGGGAGATGAGAGGCCCCGCCGCCACCTTCACCGGAGCCGGCGGCGGCGAGCCAAGGGGAGGGTGGAAAGGGGGAGTGGCGGCGCCAATCTAGGGTTTCCCCCGTGTCGCCAGGGAGGGGCGACGCGGGGGACGATAGACGGCCATATTACAAATACATTCAAAGCGCTAATAAGGGTGAGAGCGTATCGTGGGAGACTTGCCTTGAGCAAAATTATTATGCTCTGATGTAAGTAGGATTATAAATTTCTGTGCAGCTTGCTTTCTTTTTTTAACTAATCCCTGAGATGATGATGAGATCTTGTACCTTTTAGTCGAAACAATGAGATCTTGTACCTAATGTAGCCAGCGTAGTGGCCAGTGGGATCATTTTTCAATAAAACATTCGGTCCATGCAAAGTAAAATACACATACGCATACCCCCCGCCCCCTTTTTTTGAATCATAGACTTAAACTTCTTATACAAAACCTTACCGAAAATGGTTAGACGCTGGCGGTTTCTTTGATGAAAAATGACAGAAAGCTCGTTGTTTTTAATGATGAAAATAATTGGCAGGAAGCTTAATTTGTTCCGACGAACATGCCGTGATCTCCCCACTTGTGGGCAGACACACAACAAGGACAAGAGGGAGAAAAACTCCATGATGCACATCACCAGCTCTGCCGTCCATACACCCACATGTAGTACGTAGTACATAGTAGCACAATACGTGAATACATACTCCCTCAGTTTTTATTTAGTTCACATATTAGCTTTCGTTAATGTCAAGCTTTACCAACTTTGACCAAGTTTATAAACAAAAATATTAAGATATACAATAATAAATCAACAACATTAAATTTATTAATGAATGTACTACTTTCACATCGTATAGATTTATTATGATAAATATCTATATTGTTTTCTATAAAATTGGTCAAACTTTATGAAGTTTGACTTCAGTCAACTCTAATATGCAGAGTAAATAAAAACGGAAAAAGTACGTGTGTGGCTGGCGGTTCAGCTACGACCATGTCGCTTCCGACGGCGATGGCATACGTACCACTCGGCGCCGGTACCGGCCGGGGGCTTGCACGGGCGCCGGTGGGGCGTCCCGGTCGTGATGGCACCGCCAAACAACCACCGCGAATCTCCGGCCTACCGTCTCCGCCATCCACCGGCGAGGTGAGGCGAGGCGGCGACCCCATACATACCCTGCCACTGCATCTGCATGCGTAGCATAGCACCGTTTTGTTGGTAGGCACCGCGCGAGACCGTCGTGGCCCAGCTAGCTAGCTAGCCATGGATCGCTATCCAGCCAATGGTCTGTGGGCGCACGAGCCGTATGCGGCCCCGTCGTGTACTGTACGTACGTTGGTGTCATTTGAGCAGGGGGTGCGGGTGTAGACGAGGACCGCATTAGTCGTGGCGACTAAAAGAAAGAAGAAAACTCAGTGGCGCTGGCCGCTGCAAGATACGCACGCCTCAACCACCGCCCTGTGGCTGTGGGGAGGAAGGAGACGGATCCAAGAGCATCTACAACCGCAGCCTGCAAATCGGGCACCTCAAAGACACTGACGGACAAGTGAATGTAACTTAAGAGCAACTCTGAGTGATCAAACGACACACAACAAAATCAGCATCAAACGGACAAGCGAATGCACATAAATAAACTATACATCATCCAAAAGATTATCGGAGTTCATCGCAAAACAAGTTCTTAACTTCAACAACTAAAAATGATAAAAACATAGGAGGAGGAGCGTCTCACCACTTCCTCGCCGGGTCCTTCCCCTTCCGGTCTCCGGCGTAGCTGGACGCGTCCGCGGCTGGTGAGGATCTTGGTCATCGGAGGAGGAGGTGGAGCTGTGGTCGTCGCCGTCGCCGACGCCAAAATCGGAGTCGCAGAGGACAATCGACCCCTTCATCCGGCGGACGGCCCTGTCCTGCTGCCGCTTTAACTTCGTGAGCAGAGACGCCTCAGCATGGTGCTTCGATTACTCTATGGCAAGTCGGAGTGTCTTTGCGTTCTTCCGTGTAGACGCGATCTTTGAGGTGATGATGCGATCTTGTACCTTTTTAATCGAAAAATAAGATCTTGAAAGTAATGTATAGCTAGAATAGCGGCCAGTGGGATCATTTTTTTAATAGAAGAACATTTGGTCCATGCAAAGTAAAATACACATACACATAAACATTTTCATTTTTGAATCATACACTAGCTATTTAACCTTCTTATATGCTCCCTCTGTAAACTAATATAAGAACGTTTAGATCACTATTTTAGTATTCTAAACGCTGTTATATTAGTTTACGGAGGGAGTAACAGCTAACCGAAAATGGTTGGACGCTGGCGGTTTCTTTGATGAAAATTGACGAGAAAGCTCGTCGTTTTTATTGACTAAAATCAATGGCAGGAAGCTTAATTTGCTCTGACGAACATGCCGTGATCTCCCCAGGCTAGCTCTGCCGTCCCTACATCCACATGTAGTACGTACATAGTAGCACAATACGCGAATACATACGTGTGCGGCTGGCGTTTCACGTACGTACATGTCGCCTCCGACGGCGACCGCATACGTAGCTCTCGGCGCCGGTACGGGGCCGGGTTGCAATGCACGGGCGCCGGTGGGGCGTCCTGGTCGTGATGGCACACCTAAACCACCGCCGCACACGAATCCCCGGCCTCCAGTGTCCACCATCCACCGGCGAGTCCGAGGCGGCGACCCCATCCCCTGCCCCTGCATGCGTAGCATAGCACCGTTTTGTTCGTACGCGCCGAGCCGGCGATCGCTATCCATCCATTGCCATTGGTTTGTCCGTGCACGCACGCGCCGTATCAGGCCCCGTCGTGAAGCCCGCCGGGATACATATCTGATGTCTCCCAGCTACCTACCTGCATACTATATCCCGGTTGCCGGTGCGTCCTGCATCGTGATCTGATCAGCAGAGAGGGTGTGGGTGCCGCGGGCGAGGACCGCATTATTAGTCGTGGCGACAAGAAGTAAAGAAACAAAGAAGAAAGCTCGGCGGTGCCCGGTATAGATACGCCTCAACCACCGCCCGGCTACAGATAAACCGGATTTATCTAGGCTCTGATGGATTGAATAAGAACATTGTTAACGGTATATCCGGCGGCTGGCTATATGATCTTGCCATATCATCTATAGCCAAGTTTATATCTGATAAGTACGACTCTCCTACATATACCCATAGGCTAAACCTGGATCGAGTTGCTGCCTGCGGCACGTAAGGGCGCGCGCAGAGGAGAGGAGAGGCTGGGGAGGCTGCATCTATCTCTCCAAATCGGATGCACAACTTTTGGTAAGTGGTCTCAAACTGGGAGAGAGGGAGAGGCCGGTCTTGGATTTGGAATGCACGCAGCTCACGCTAGTACAAGAGTTTTGAGGGTACATACTACGTCGAATATCTGCTCTCGGGCGTCCCGGTCGTGATGGCACACCCAAACCACCACTGCGCACGCGCGTACGAATCCCCGGCCTCCCGTCTCCATCCATACCCTGCCCCTGCATGCGTAGCAGCCTTTTGTTCGTACACACCGAGCCATCGATTGCTATCCATCCATTGGTTTGTCCACGCAGGCGCCGTATCCGGCCCCGTGGCGACGCGCGTACGTCGGGACTCATATCTGATGTCTCCGAGCTACCTACCTACCTGTATCCCGCCCGGTGCAGCCTGAATCATGTATTATTACATTCGTACGTTGGTGTGCTCTGATCAGCAAAGGGTGTGGGTGCCGCGCGCGAGGACCGCATTAGTCGTGGCGAATATATACAAAGAAGAATGGAAAGCTCGGCGGTGCCGGCTACAGATACGCCTCAACCACCGCCCGGCCTGTGGACTGTGGTTGTGGGGATGAAGTAGACGATCCAATAAACCGGCTTATCTCCTTCGTCTCTGATGAAAGGAATAAAGAGGATCCAGCTACGGAGCGCCGCAGCGCTGGCTCGTTGATTCGAGCGCACCCTCCCTCATAACAGGCGCCTTGAACAGAACGGCCGCGCGATGCATGCGTTGCTAGCAGGCACAATCAACACCCTACCCGCCATGTATCTATCCATCCACATCCATCCATCACGCAGCAGCTAAGCCATCTAGTTTTTTTTTTTTTTTTGAGGGGTTAGCTAAGCCATCTAGTACGTGACTACGTGTGTATGGCTAGGGCTGGACGTACGAGCGAGCATTTTAGCTCGGCTCGAAGCTCGTTCTAGCTCGGCCCAACTGGGCTCGGCCCGACAACTAAAAAAGGACGAGCCGAGCTGGAAATATAGGCCCGTTAAGCGACCGAGCCGAGCCTGTTTTCGCTCAGTCCAGCTCGGTGGCCCGTTTCGTCGCACACTCAAATTTTAAGATTCCACAGCCCAGCGCTACACGAGCAGGCCAAGCCCAATACAAAGCAAACCCCTTTTCTCTGACCTACACGAGCAGCACGCACCCACGCACCCCATCCACATCCAGCACCATCCCCGCCGCAGCCGCCGCCGCCGCACACATCGGTCGCCCCAGCCTCCCTCCTTGCAATCTTTTCTTCTTCCCGCCGCCATCCATCGATCTGCCATTCTCTCTCCAAGCAAGATGAGGAGGGGGTGACGTTGCGGCGGCGCTGGGCAACATGCCGCAGGGGCACCTGGGGCAGGACAACACGACCCCGCTGGACGCCGCGCCTACGCATGCCGTTGTTGGCGCGCACGACGCACGCCGGTGCTCGCGCGCTACACACCCACGTCCTTCTCTGCTCCTAGTCCTCCCCAACGCCGGCCGCTGCTTTCCCGAAGCCGTGCCGCCACACTGCCCACGTTGCTTGCCGTCCCGTCACGAGCCGGTCGGGCTCGACCGAGTCAGTGAAAAAACGAGCCGGACCTAACTCGGCTCGGCTCGGCTTGTGTCCAGCCCTAACCACCAAGGTGTAGATCCGGCGCACCGGCCGAACTTTGGGCCGGTCGCGTCCACGCGTGCTTCGCCCAAGCCACCCATCAGGCGACACGTAGACACGGGGCCACCAAACGTTATCTCTATCCATCCCTCCCTGCGTCGTTTTCACACAACCCGCGCTGCGAGTCGCGCCCCCACACGAGTCCCGTCGCCCCGTGCCTCGCCTCATCTTCGCCCGGCACCGCCGCCTCGCCGGCCGGTCGCCGGAGGGCGCCGCCACCGCGCGGGTCTCCAACCCAATCCACTGCTTGTTTCCAGCTGCTCAAGGCGCCGATGGCGAGAATCAACAGGATGAGCTACTACCTCGACCGGCAGCCACGGCGTGGGAGCACACAGATGCTACAACCGGCTGGGAAGGGAGCTGCAATCACAGACTGCTTTTGCTGGAACCAAAGAACGGTGGCGAAGCTACGGATTCACCCGACGAGTTGTTTGGAATCATCCCGACAAGTTGGACTAGGAGTGGGCGGTGTGATGTCGCAACCAGGATTAGGATTGCCGGAACCAACAAGAAGAGTTTTGCTGGAAGTAGCACCCAAAAATGCTTCCATCAAAGTCTTTTTGCTGGACAAGCAATTTTTGCTACATCCTGCATCTTTTTGCTACATCCGCATCGCTTTTTGCCGGAACTAGTCAATCGTCCGCCATCTGACGCCCAACGCGATGTAAGCTGCAACTGTGGTAGAGAAATGCTACAACCGGTGTATAAATTTGCTACTAGCAGCAATGTTAAAGCTTCTGAGCGGCACGAGGAGAAATCTGCCACCGCGGAAAAAGGCTTCAATGGTGGAAAAAGCTTCAAGCGGCAGTGGAAAAGTTTCAACGGGCGGAAGAAAAAGCTTGAAGAGCTAATGACAAGAAAAGCTTCAACCCGGGGTGCCGGTGAAGGAAATATGCCCTAGAGGCAATAATAAAGTTATTATTTATTTCCTTATTTCATGATAAATGTCTATTATTCATGCTAGAATTGTATTAACCGGAAACATAATACATGTGTGAATATATAGACAAACAGAGTGTCACTAGTATGCCTCTACTTGACTAGCTTGTTAATCAAAGATGGTTATGTTTCCTAACCATGAACAAGGAGTTGTTATTTGATTAACAAGGTCACATCATTAGTTAAATGATCTGATTGACATGACCCATTCCATTAGCTTAGCACCGATCGCTTAGTATGTTGCTATTGCTTTTATCCATGACTTATACATGTTCCTATAACTATGAGATTATGCAACTCCGCTTGCGGAGGAACACTTTGGTACTACCAAACGTCACAACGAATCGGGTGATTATAAAGGAGTACTACAGGTGTCTCCAAAGGTAGATGTTGGGTTGGCGATTTCGAGATTAGGTTTTGTCACTCCGATTGTCGGAGAGGTATCTCTGGCCCTCTCGGTAATACACATCACTTAAGCCTTGCAAGCATTGCAACTAATGAGTTAGTTGTGAGATGATGTATTACGGAACGAGTAAAGAGACTTGCCAAGAACGAGATTGAACTAGGTATTGGATACCGACGATCGAATCTCGGCAAGTAACATACCGATGACAAAGGGAACAACGATGTTGTTATGCGGTCCGACCGATAAAGATCTTCGAGAATATGTAGGAACCAATATGGGCATCCAGGTCCCGCTTATTGGTTATTGACCGGAGACGGTCTCGGTCATGTCTACATTGTTCTCGAACCGTAGGGTCCGCACGCTTAAGGTTTCGATGATGCTTATATTATGAGTTTATGTATTTTGATGTACCGAAGAAGTTCGGAGTCCTGGATGTGATCACGGACATGACGAGGAGTCTCGAAATGGTCGAGACATAAAGATTGATATATTGGAAGCCTATATTTGGAGTTCGGAATGGTTCCGAGTGAAATCGAATTTATCGAGTACCGGAGGTTACCGAACCCCCGAACTTAATGGGCCATAGTGGGCCTTAGGGAAAAGGAGAAAGGGCTGCCCTAGGGCTGGCCGCGCCTCCCTCTCCCCTAGTCCTATTAGGACTAGGAGAAGTGGCCGCCCCTCTCCCTCTTCCCCTCTTTCCCTTGACAAGTCCTAGTCCAACTAGGATTGGGGAGGAATCCTACTCCCGAGGGAGTAGGACTCCCCGCGCGCCAAGGACTTGGCCGCCAGCCCCTCCCTTGCTCCTTTATATACGGGGCAGGGGCACCCCATGGACACACAAGTTTGATCTACGGATCGCTCCTTAGCCGTGTCGGTGCCCCCTCCACCATATTCCACCTCGGTCATATCGTCGCTGCTTAGGCGAAGCCCTGCGCGTAGAACATCAAGATCGTCACCACGCCGTCGGCCGACGGAACTCTCCCTCGACACTCGGCTGGATCGAGTACGAGGGACGCCATCGAGCTGTACGTGTGTCAAGAACTCGAGCGCCGAGTAACGGCGCGGATCGGTCGGATCGCGAGGAGAACGTCGACTACTTCCTCTACGCTGTGATCGCTTCCGCTTCGGTCTCACGAGGGTACGTAAACAACACTCTCCCCTCTCGTTGCTATACATCACCATGATCCTGTGTGTGCGTAGGAATTTTTTGAAATTACTACGCTCCCCAACAAAGGGCATCCGAGCCAGGTTTTATGGTTTGATGTTTTGCACGAGTAGAACACAAGTGAGTTGTGGGCGATACAAGTCATACTACCTACCAGCATGTCATACTTTGGTTCAGCGGTATTGTGAGATGAAGCGGCCCGGACCGACATTACGCGTACGCTTACGCGAGACTGGTTTCACCGCTACGAGCACTCGTTGATTAAAGGTGACTGGCGGGTGTCTGTCTCTCTCACTTTAGTTGAACCGAGTGTGGCTACGCCCGGTCCTTGAGAAGGTTAAAACGGAGTCTATTTGATGAAGTATCGTTTTGGTTTTGATGCGTAGGTGAGATTGGTTCTTGCTTAAGCCCGTAGCAGCCACGTAAAATTTGCAACAACAAAGTAGAGGACGTCTAACTTGTTTTTGCAGGGCATGTTGTGATGTGATATGGTCAAGACGTGATGCTATATTTTATTGTATGAGATGATCATGTTTTGTAACCGGTTATCGGCAATCGGCTGGAGCCATATGATTGTCGCTTATTGTATGCAATGCAATCGCTTCGTAATGCTTTACTTTATCACTAAGCGATAGCGATAGTCGAGAAGCATAAGATTGGCGAGACGACAACGATGCTACGATGGAGATCAAGGTGTCGCGCCGGTGACGATGGTGATCATGGTGGTGCTGCAGAGATGGAGATCACGAAGCACAAGATGATGATGACCATATCATATCACTTATATTGATTTGCATGTGATGTTTATCTTTTATGCATCTTTTCTTGCTTTGATTGACGGTAGCATTATAAGATGATCTCTCACTAAATTATCAAGAAGTGTTCTCCCTGAGTATGCACCGTTGCCAAAGTTCGTCGTGCCCAGACACCACGTGATGATCGGGTGTGATAAGCTCTACGTCCATCTACAACAAGTTCTATAGCTAAAAGATGGAGGAGAATCGCTCAACTAGTGAGCATGTGCTCAGATTGTCTGGGTACTTCAATCGCTTGAATCAAGTGGGAGTTAATCTTCCAGATAAGATAGTGATTGACAGAATTCTCTAGTCACCGTCACCAAGTTAGTAGAACTTCGTGATGAACTATAGTATGCAAGGGATGACGAAAATGATTCCCGAGTTCTTCGTGATGTTGAAATCGACGAAGGTAGAAATCAAGAAAGAGCATCAAGTGTTGATGGTTGACAAGATCACTAGTTTCAAGAAAAGGGCAAAGGGAAAGAAAGGGAACTTCAAGTAGATTGACAAGCAAGTTGTCACTCCCACGAAGAAACCCAAAGCTGAACCAAAGCCTGAAACCGAAAGTGCTTACACGCAAAGGAAATGGTCACTGGAAGCGGAACTGCCCTAAATATTTGGTGGATAAGAAGGATGGCAAAGTGAAAAAGGGTATATTTGATATACATGTGTTTTATGTGTGCTTTACTAGTGTTTATAGCAACCCCTCGGTATTTGGTACTGGTTCAGTTGCTAAGAGTAGTAACTCAAACGGAGTTGCGTATCAAAATGTAAACTAGTTAAGGGTGAAGTGACGATGTGTGTTGAAAGTAGTTTCAAGATTTATATGATCATCATCGCACACTCCCTATACTTTCGGGATTAGTGTTGAACCTAAATAAATGTTATTTGGTGTTTATGTTGAGCATGAATATGATTTGATCATGTTTATTGCAATATGGTTATTCATTTAAGTAAGAGAATAAACTGTTGTTCTGTTTACATGAATAAAGCCTTATATGGTTACACACCCAATGAAAATGGTTCATTGGATCTCGATCGTAGTGATACACATATTCATAATATTGAAACCAAAAATACAAAGTTAATAATGATAGTGCAACTTATTTGTGGCACTGCCGTTTAGGTCATATTGGTGTAAAGCGCATGAAGAAACTCCATGCTGATGGGATTTTAGAATCACTTGATTATGAATCACTTGATGCTTGCGAACCGTGCCTTTTGGGCAAGATGACTAAAACTCCGTTCTCCGGAAATGGAACAAGCTACTGACTTATTGGAAATAATACATACCGATGTATGCGATCCAATGAGTGTTGATGCTTGTGGCAAGTATCGTTATTTTCTAACCTTCACAAGATGATTTGAGCAGATATGGGTATATCTACTTGATGAAAACATAAGTCTGAAATAGTTGAAAGGTTCAAAAAATTTCAGAGTGAAGTGGAAAAATCATCGTAACAAGAAAATAAAGTTTTCTGTGATCTGATCACGGAGACGAATATTTGAGTTACGAGTTTGGTCTTCAATTAAAACAATGTGGAATAGTTTCACAGCTCACGCCACCTGGAACACCACAATGTTATGGTGTGTCCAAACATCGTAACCGCACTTTATTGGATATAGTGCAATCTATGATGTTTCTTACCGATTTACCAATATCGTTTTGGGATCATGCATTAGAGACAGCTGCATTCACGTTAAATAGGGCACCATCTAAATCCGCTTGATACGACACTATATGAACTGTGGTTTAGCAAGAAACCAAAGTTGTCGCTTTCTTAAAGTTTGGAGTTGCGATGCTTATGTGAAAAGTTTCATCCCGATAAGCTCGAACCCAAATCGGAGAAGTGCGTCTTCATAGAATACCCAAAGGAAATTGTTGGGTACACCTTCTATCACAGATCCGAAGGCAAGATATTCGTTGCTTAAGATGGATCCTTTCTAGAGAAAGAGTTTCTCTCGAAAGAAGTGAGTGGAAGGAAAGTAGAACTTGATGAGGTAATTGTACCTTCTCCCTTACTTGAAAGTAGTTTGTCGCAGAAACCGGTTTCTGAGACACCTACACCAAGTAGTGAGGAAGTTGATGATGTTGATCATGAAACTTCAGATCAAGTTGCTACTGTAACCTCGTGAGGTCAACCAGAGTAAGATCCGCACTGAGTGGTACGGTAATCCTGTTCTGGAAATCATGCTACTAGATCATGATGAACCTACGAACTATGAAGAAGCGATGGTGAGCCCAGATTCCGCAAAATGGCTTGAGGCCATGAAATCTGAGATGGGATCCATGTATGAAAACAAAGTATGGACTTTGGTTGACTTGCCCGAGGGTAGGCAAGCAATAGAAAACAAGTGGATCTTCAAGAAGAAGACTGACGCTGACGGTAATGTTACTGTCTACAAAGCTCGACTTGTCGCAAAGGGTTTTCGACAAGTTCAAGGGGTTGACTACGATGAGACCTTCTCACCTGTAGCGATGCTTAAGTCTGTCCGAATCATGTTAGCGATTGCCGCATTTTATGATTATGAAATTTGGCAAATGGATGTGAAGACTGCATTCCTGAATGGAGTTCTGGAAGAAGAGTTGTATATGATGCAACCAGAAGGTTTTATCGATCCAAAGGGAGCTAACAAAGTGTGCAAGCTCCAGCGATCCATTTATGGACTGGTGCAAGCATCTCGGAGTTGGAATAAACGCTTTGATAGTGTGATCAAAGCATTTGGGTTTATACAGACTTGCAGTGAAGCCTGTATTTACAAGAAAGTGAGTGGGAGCACTACAGCATTTCTGATAAGTATATGTGAATGACATATTGTAGATCGGAAATAATGTAGAATTATTCTGCAAAGCATAAAGGAGTGTTTAAAAGGAGTTTTTCAAAGAAAGACCTCGGTGAAGCTACTTACATATTGAGCATCAAGATCTATAGAGATAGATCAAGACGCTTGATAAGTTTTTTCAATGAGTACATACCTTGACAAGATTTTGAAGTAGTTCAAAATGGAACAGTCAAAGAAAGAGTTCTTGCCTGTGTTATAAGGTGTGAAATTGAGTAAGACTCAAAACCCGACCACGGCAGAAGATAGAAAGAGAATGAAAGTCATTCCCTATGCCTTGGCCATAGGTTCTATAAAGTATGCCATGCTGTGTACCAGATCTATTGTATACCCTGCACTGAGTTTGGCAAGGGAGTACAATAGTGATCTAGGAGTAGATCACTGGACAGCAGTCAAAATTATCCTTAGTGGAATAAGGATATGTTTCTCGATTATGGAAGTGACAAAAGGTTCGTCGTAAAGGGTTACGTCGATGCAAGTTTTGACACTGATCTGAATGACTCTAAGTCTCGATCTAGATACATATTGAAAGTGGGAGCAATTAGCTAGAGTAGCTTTGTGCAGAGCATTGCTGACATAGAAAAATTGCAAAATACATAATGGATCTGAATGTGAAAGACCCGTTGACTAAGACTCTCTCACAAGCAAAACATGATCACACCTTAGTACTCTTTGGGTGTTAATCACATAAGCGATGTGAACTAGATTATTGACTCTAGTAAACCCTTTGGGTGTTGGTCACATGACGATGTAAACTATGGGTGTTAATCATATACAGATATGATTATTGGTGTTCAATCACATGGTGATGTGAACTAGATTATTGACTCTAGTGCAAGTGGGAGACTGAAGGAAATATGCCCTAGAGGCAATAATAAAGTTATTATTTATTTCCTTATTTCATGATAAATGTCTATTATTCATGCTAGAATTGTATTAACCGGAAACATAATACATGTGTGAATATATAGACAAACAGAGTGTCACTAGTATGCCTCTACTTGACTAGCTTGTTAATCAAAGATGGTTATGTTTCCTAACCATGAACAAGGAGTTGTTATTTGATTAACAAGGTCACATCATTAGTTAAATGATCTGATTGACATGACCCATTTCATTAGCTTAGCACCCGATCGTTTAGTATGTTGCTATTGCTTTTATCCATGACTTATACATGTTCCTATAACTATGAGATTATGCAACTCCCGCTTGCGGAGGAACACTTTGGGTACTACCAAACGTCACAACGAATCGGGTGATTATAAAGGAGTACTACAGTGTCTCCAAAGGTAGATGTTGGGTTGGCGATTTCGAGATTAGGTTTTGTCACTCCGATTGTCGGAGAGGTATCTCTGGCCCTCTCGGTAATACACATCGCTTAAGCCTTGCAAGCATTGCAACTAATGAGTTAGTTGTGAGATGATGTATTACGGAACGAGTAAAGAGACTTGCCAAGAACGAGATTGAACTAGGTATTGGATACCGACGATCGAATCTCGGCAAGTAACATACCGATGACAAAGGGAACAACATATGTTGTTATGCGGTCGACCGATAAAGATCTTCGTAGAATATGTAGGAACCAATATGGGCATCCAGGTCCCGCTATTGGTTATTGACCGGAGACGTGTCTCGGTCATGTCTACATTGTTCTCGAACCGTAGGGTCCGCACGCTTAAGGTTTCGATGATGCTTATATTATGAGTTTATGTATTTTGATGTACCGAAGAAGTTCGAGTCCCGGATGTGATCACGGACATGACGAGGAGTCTCAAATGGTCGAGACATAAAGATTGATATATTGGAAGCCTATATTTGGAGTTCGAATGGTTCCGAGTGAAATCGAATTTACCGAGTACCGGAATGTTACCGAACCCCGGAACTTAATGGGCCATAGTGGGCCTTAGGAAAAAGGAGAAAGGGGCAGCCCTAGGGCTGGCCGCTGCCCCCCTCTCCCTAGTCCTATTAGGACTAGGAGAAGTGGCCGCCCCTCTCTCCTCTTCCCCTCTTTCCCTTGACAAGTCCTAGTCCAACTAGGATTGGGGAGGAATCCTACTCCCGAGGGAGTAGGACTCCTGGCGCCAAGGACTTGGCCGCCAGCCCCTCCCTTGCTCCTTTATATACGGGGCAGGGGCACCCCATGGACACACAAGTTTGATCTACGGATCGTTCCTTAGCCGTGTGCGGTGCCCCCTCCACCATATTCCACCTCGGTCATATCGTCATGAAGCTTAGGCGAAGCCTCTCGCCGATAGAACATCAAGATCGTCCACCACGCCGTCGGCTTGACGGAACTCTCCTCGACACTCGGCTGGATCGAGTACGAGGGACGCCATCGAGCTGTACGTGTGTCAAGAACTCGAGCGCGCGAGTAACGGCGCCGGATCGGTCGGATCGCGAGGAGAACGTCGACTACTTCCTCTACGCCAGATCGCTTCGCTTGGGTCTACGAGGGTACGTAAACAACACTCTCCTCTCGTTGCTATACATCACCATGATCCTGTGTGCGCGAGGAAAATTTTTGAAATTACTACGTTCCCCAACAGCCGGGCGACGACCGCGACGAGGGCCGCGATCGGGGCGAGGCGGCGACGGGCGGCGACGGACGGCGATCGGGGCGAGGACGGCGACCCGGCGGCAACGACGACGGCGACCGGGGGTGAGGACGGCGACCGGGGGTGAGGACGGCGACCGGCGGCGAGCTGGTGATACCTCAAGGTCGAGCCTCGCAGCGTCCATGGCGGATGGATGAAGGGGCGATGCTGTTGTTCGTGCGTGCGAGAAAGGGGCGATGCTGCTGTTCGTGCGTGCGTGCTCTAACGGCTCCAGGCAAAGCGATCTGACGGTTGGCAGCTGACCGGCTGAATCGTTCGGCCGGCGCACCGGCGCAGATCATCGCCCTAAACATTACCGTTGCCCGATCGAAGATCTTAGGTTTTTACCCCTGAGAAAATCCGATTTCACCCAAAAGCATGATGGTCACCAAATGAATAGAGTCCGTCATGAAGGCTTTTCCTCAAACAAGAAAACTATTCCCCAACCGACTGAACTCTAGGCACTTTTTTATTTTAGGATTGTGCTAACTTCCAACTAGTCGGAATTTAGCGAACAGATCCAAACAATTACCCGCATGCAGCAGATGCCTACCCTACATGCATGCAACGCTCATCTCATTTTTCTCCATGAAGCGCCCATGTATTTAACCAAATTAACAATGCATCCGTGCAAGATAAGATGAAAAAATTATGTCAGCAAAGATTTCATTAAAAATAAAACTTCGAAACGTTTTGTGGCTCAAATTGTTGGTCCGATTAAAAAACCGTTTTCACATAAAGATTCGTCTCGACGAGACCTTAAAAACTAGATCCCATGTTGATATGTTTTGACGACTTTTTTTTTCTGTCAAAAGTTACCAGACCTACGCTAAATAAGTTCTCACCTCTGTGGTACGTCAGTTACCATCCTGTTTACATATAAATTACCGGGGCATAAAAATGGTTCCTTCAACATTCTCTCCACATGCAAATGCACTAGAGCACAAGAAGAAAAGCTGATGTCATTGTGGATTCTCACTATTTCGAAACTGTAAAATATTTTATAGCTCAAACTATCATTTATGATTAAAAAACGCTTTCACATAAAAAATCTGTTGACGAGAACTTTAAAACTAGATATCATGTCGGCATGTTTTGATCACCTTTTTGATCAAAAGTTATAGTACATTATCAGTTATGTTGTACGTATATGAACATGTTATTTATGCAGCAGTGACTGGGTGTGTGTTTTCAACGACTTCTTTCCCGCGGTTCAAAGTTAGCATGGTATTTGTACCTAAATTATTAGGTCTGTGATGCATATATTACAGTGCTATATGGAAGTAACCGGGTATGTTTAAACAAATTTTTATTCGGGTCTAAAGTTACCACGGTGTTTGTACCTAAGTTAGCAGGTTTCCGATGTATGAGTTATCATGCTATTCAGACAAAAGTTACCTGGGGGAGGGTATATTTCACCAACAACCCTCCCCCCACCCCTCACCACCGTTGCCAAAGTTACCGGGATAAGTAAATTATGATGATGTTTACACAGAAATTACCGGATGTATGTTTTCAACAACTTAATTTCCCGGATAAAAAATTACTGCGGTTTTTCTTCCTGCGCATCGACGCCCTAATATGGAAGAAACGTGTTTTTTTATCCCCCGACGACAGCCACTCAACTCTTGAGTGTTGACGCCACATTAGCTCCTCTCTAAGATAGAACTCGATTAGCTTGTCATTGATCTTAATCTCCGCATCTAATGGCCCCACTTGGAGAGGGTCATTACGCAGATTCTCAAGTTCCTTCTTAAGCTTTTTTATTTCACCCAGAACACTGTCAAATGTCGAACTGCTCCGGCCGGCTGCCAAGGTTTAACGCCAGATCAGCTAGCTTCCTTCGAACTTCTGTAACAGTTGGGCTGTGATTATTAACGTTCCATGCATCACGAATCGCTCTCTTCATATCCGCGTGTGTATCCCACATCGCCTCATACCGGAATTTTTTAGTCGGCTTTTGGTCTACAGACGGCTCGATCTTTAAAAGTATAGGAGAATGGTGAGATGTCGAATCAGTTAGGTGTACCAGTGTCGCAAGAGGAAACTGGGCACGCCATTCCGCTAATCCAAGGGCCCTGTCCAGTCGTGCGCTTGTGAAGGAGCCTCCCACAACCTTTGTTTCATATGTCCATGGCCTTCCCTGGTATCCCAAATCAATCACGCCACAAACGTCCATCGCGTCGCGAAAGCCCTGAAGTTGCGTTTGGCTCTTCTGACCCACTCCATCGTGTTCTTCCGGAAGCAACACTTCGTTAAAATCACCAAAATCACTCGCGAATGATAGCAGTCAGGTCGTAGGACCACGCGGCAAGTTTCACACACACACACACACACACACACACACACACACACACACACACACACACACACACACACACACACACACACGCGGTCCAGAAGGAAAGCACGCTAGCTGTTGGAAACAACCTGCTTGGAGTTGCAGGCCAACGTATCACTACTAGGGAAAAACTTATACACAGATACTTACTAGCAGCACGGATTTATACGCCTCGCTACTGCTACTTACTAGTAGCGCGGGTTTTTAACCCTCGCTACTACTAAGTTGATAGCAGTAGTGCTGGTTTTTAACCCTCGCTACTACTAAGCGGTCTCTACCGTGCCTCCCCGGGACATGCCATAGTAGTAGCGAGGGCTATAAACCCGCGCCATTACTAAGTGAATAGCTATAGCTCTGGCAGAGGAGAGCGGCCTCCTTCTCCTCCATCTCTCTGTCTTGCTCGGGTCTGGTTCTAGCCTGATTTAAAAAAAATGTTTTTTGTTTTCTCCCTTTCTGATTCAGACATGAGCACGAGCAGATTCACTAGTTGGAGCTATATATGGTGGTTGTTATGTTAATCAAATCATTAGGCGTTCCCCATCCATACCATACAATTGATTGGTTTACTGCTTGCTTGGTTGTCAAGTGAGGTGTTTGTTTACTCTGCTTGATTGATTCCATTGGAGGAGGGAGTAATTTGCCTAGCTTAGTTGAACTCTACATACCAGGCTAGTTCAACTTTGGTTGCAATTCATCATCAAATTTGCTCCTGTCTATATATATAATGCGTGTGTACTGGGCTAGAAAGTTAGAATGGTTCATGATTGGATAAAAGAAAAGCAGATTTGTTTGATGCTTCTATACTGGGCATTGCCTTTTACACATACGAAGTACTTCCATTAGTTTCAGTATTTTTTAGATCACTACGGGATTTATCTCATAGAACTTGCATTTTTAGTCACGTATAAAAAAAGTGGTCATATTGCTAATTTAGAAAGGTAGAACATGCATGGGCAAGGACATTGTGAGGTATGTTCTCGCAAAAGGCAGTTGTGCAAGCCTGCAAGGGCATGAAAACCATACAGGACTGATGTTTGTGTAGTCAGTTGTCTGACATTAATGATAAACCATCTACTCCCTCCGGCCCAAACTGTAAGATCATTTTTGACACTATGGTATTTTCAAAGATGATCTTACAGTTGTGGACGGAGGGAGTAGGTGACAGTAGTGTGCCACAATCCCACAAATATGTTAGTCACCTTAGTTTGGCACCTGAATCAGTGATGCAAATAAGTGAACGCATCGCAGAGTTTAACTCCTGACTCTAGTTATGCAATCATTCATGAGTGCTACAATACCTTGTAGCTAGAAATTGGTGTTTGTGTCGTATCTAACCAATATATTGGGTTTGAGCTTTTTGTCTATTCAAAATAAGAGGTAGGCTGACTATATCAGAGAAACTGTTATCACTTATATAGATGTTGTCGACCTCGTTTTTGTGTTAATGGTAATTTCTGCTTTCTGTATGCTTCTCCATGCTTCTATGCTGACATTTTATTGCTTCTTCACACCAATACAATGTTATGTCACACTGTTGCTTTTATCTCAGATATTAGTGTATCTCTTTGCGTTTGGATGACATTTAAGGATCATTATTTTGGTCACATTTGTTTTGGCTCTACTGTTTGTAATGTCAACATGAGAATGGGTCTAAGATAGTATCATTGCCCATTTGCTTCACTGTTCAGTTTGTAGTATCTGAATGCATGTCTGCTGAAATTTAATTTAATTTGTTCTTTACTCTTTACGGAAATCTTGGATTCATAAATGGGAGAAGCACATAAGGGAGAAGAAGATGATTGCAAGGATGGAGAGGGAGCAAATCATTTGGAGGGATAGAATGCCACAGTTTGGTGTTTTTATGCATTTTTGTTTGCTTTCAACTGTGTTTGCACTAGCTGGGAATAAGTGACTAGCCAATAAGTGTAGATGTATGGATATGCTCTAATGCTCCTAGTTTACTATAAGTCATCGATTTGGAATGATGTGGAATGCTGTTGGTTTATTACAAATCTGGGCTTGTTTTAGTTGTTAGAATTGTATGCATAAATTGGAATTGATGGATTTTTTTAATTCCTAATTAGTTAGTAGTAGCGTGGGGGTGAAATGGAGTGCTACTAGTATTCAGGATACTAGTAGTGTGTGGTACTGTAGACACGCTACTACTATTTCGTTAGTAGTAGCGCGGTTGACATCCGCGCTACTAGTAAATTGTTAGTAGTAGCGTGGGTTTACCCCGCGCTACTACTAACTATTAGCTGTAGCGCGATACTAGTAGGGCGGGTACCCGCGCCGCTAGTAGCCATTTTACCCGTGCTGCTAGTAGCCTTTTTTCTAGTAGTGTATGTATCCGAGTTTTCTACTTGTGTGGAGACAGTCTAGGTCAGAACAACAACAAGGTTGCCACCGTGTGAATTGTGATGCAAATCAGGAAAACCGCCGTCATTGAGCTCCAACCCACATATGCATGCATACGCTGGTGACGACTGACCGACGTGCATGTCGTCAGTCACAGGTTTCACATGGCGCGTGAAGACCCTGGCCGACTCCGTAGATAAATACGCCGCGCACAACACACCCACACACAAAGTCTGGCGAGCTTCTTTCTGGTAGTACTACAACTGCCGGCCTCCATGGACAACCCCAACAACGCTTCATGGTCCAGCGGCCTCTACGACTGCACCCACGATGTCTGCAGCCGTAAGTTTAATTTATGTATACTATAGAAAAGAGAAGCATACATGCATGCACTTGGCAACAGTAAGTGGTGTGGCGCGTGTGTGCTGCAGGCTGCCTGACACTTTTCTGCCCATGCGTTGTATTTGGGAGGATAGCCGAGATCGTCGACAAGGGAGCCACATGTCAGTTCATCTATCTTTATTCATTCTCAAGCGTTGCAACGCCACCAACATGCCCACGCCAATGACAAAGATGAGAGAATATGGAACACTTGCAGTACTACTATTATTCGCGAGCAAAGTTCTCATTAATGTCTGCTTACTGATAAAGGACACTGTTGGCTAGTGGGTTCTTCCACATAGAATACCTCTAAACATACTATCATCCACCACATGGTCGTTCCAACAAATTTAAGGCCCGAGAAAAGTCTAAATTAATATAGTAATTTATACGAAACTCTTGTAGTTTTATATGATATTTTTATCAAATCACAATCACGGATATATTATGATAAATTTAAATGTATTATATAATATGTTAGACTCCATCCGTTCCACAATATAAGATCATTTTTCAAGCTATAATCCCTCCATCCCACAATGTAAGCTAATTTTTTAAGCTAAGATAGCTTTAAAATGATTTTATATTGTGGGATGGAGGGAGTATTTTAAAGCACAGTTAAACTAAATCTAATTAAATGTTAGAAATAAGAAAGGACAAAATCACATGTTTTATAGTGCATATGTGTCTATGTGTGTGTATATATCCTTAAGTATTTTTACATATATCTCTAAAGTGTATGGTATACAAAAATATCTTGATAGTGGTCTTTATGACTAGATGTATTAAATATAAAAATCTATCATAGATAAGATGTTTACGAGGATCTTGGCACCTACTAATTAGTACACTACTTTGTTATTTTTATTTTAAATGTGTCTTGCATAGTACTGAAATGGCACGGTTCTAGCTAAGATTACCACTTCTCTTTTCCTATTTTCTAAAGAAAAAAAGAATGCGGATACAGATGTTATCGAATACAAATACATACGACGTTTACTCAATGTGGAACAGATACGAAGAATAACGACATATTAGCTAAAGGTAATAAGTCAATAGTCATGTGACACAAAATAATCAACTTGTGAAATACTACCTCCGTCAGGGTTTAAATGTTTTGATCATTTGAAATTCGTTTTGTCATGGCGATTACATGTACGATTTCATTACAAGTTAAGATGATTTCTCCATTTTTTCAAAATTTTCTATGTGTCTAGAGAAACATATTTTCTGCCATATCTTTTTTTTTCACATGTTGCCATCATGGCAACTTTCGTAGTGTAAACTTCATTTTTTTAGCCATGTGGTATCCATATATATGTAAACTTCATGGCAACTTTTCGTAGTGTAGATTTCATAGTGATGGCAACTTAAGATGTTTTGAAAATGTTTACATGAACACGGCAATTCTATTAAAAAAGGTAGTGTTGTTGTCATATCTTATTCGAAGACGTTACCATGGTTACTTGAGATGTTTATTTGCCATGGCAAAGTTCTCATTTTTTTAATATGGCAATTTTTAAGTTACACCCATGCCAAATTTAGATCTTTTCCATATCCAAATAATCATTTTTAACCATTGCATTGTTTTCTGCTACCATGGCATTTTTATTGTCTGAAACATGTCATTTTTTCCATTTGTTAACCATGGCAAACTGATTTGCTAATGAACATTGTTTTTTTCATGTCCTTTTCTATGGTCATGTGAATGTGGATCAGCAAACCATGGCATTTTTACACTATTTTCTTCTTCACTTTTTTTTACTATTTTTCTTTACTTTTCCTGATATTTTAGCTTTCTATTCACATCTGAGAAGAGGCCCATCAAAATGGGCTATTAGAGCATCTACAACCGGACTTGGAAATCCGGCCGCTCAAACGCCCGCGGACATGTCCGGGCACGCCCGCGGGCGCATCCGGACAGACCCTCATATTTTCTTCCGTGCATCCACATATCTCAAATCCAGACTCTCAAATCCATTCAAATACATGCACGTCGATCATGCACCACAATGTCAGCATGTAAATAACAAATGTTGGTATCAAGCATACATAGTGTTTTCATAAAATTTATTTGAAGTGTCAAACTCAAGCATTGCCTCCTTGGTTGCCATTGTGGATCCACATGTGCTCCACAAGATCATTGAGTAGCTACATGTGCACCTGCTGATTTCGAAGGTTCTTATGCATCTGCAGAAAGTTCATAAGCTGAGCCGCATCTTGGTCTTCTGGGATTTCAAGTTATTCTCCGGGTGCTTCAAAATCATGGGTTTGGGCTACACCATCACCCTCATCCTCGACAATCATATTGTGCAGAATAACACAACATGTCATCAGCTGCCACAAAGTTTCTGATTCTCACATCATTGCAGCACTCCGCACAATTTCCCAACGACCCTGAAGCACACGAAATGCAATCTCCACGTCCTTCCTAGCCGCCTCCTGCATTGTTGCAAAGTGGCACTGTTTATTGCCACGCGGCTCGGCTATGGTCTTCACAAACGCCTCCCATTGAGGATAGATACCATCTGCAAGATAGTACCCCATGATGTAGTCCTGGCCGTTGATGGTGTAGTTTCTCGGCGGTGATTCCCCATTTGAAAGCCTCCTGAACACCGGAGATCGTTGAAGCACGTTGATGTCGTTGTGAGAACCGGGCATTCCAAAGAAAGCATTCCAAATCCATAAGTCATGTGATGCAACCGCTTCTAGTATGATGGTGGCCTCTCTGATGTGACCTTATACATTCTCTGCAGACCTTTGCGGCAGTTTTTCCATTGCCAATGCATGCAATCAATTGATCCGAGCATTTCTGAAAACCCCCTAGCCTCTCCAATAGCCAGCAACTTCTCTGTATCCTGCACATTTGGATCTCTGAGATACTCCGGTCCAAACACCTCAACCACGGCGCAAGCAAATTTGATAGTAGTGTTGAGGCACGTGCTCTCCCCCATCCTGGCCATCTCACCAGCGGCGTCTGCAGCAGTACGAAGTGCAAGCATCCTCAGAGCAGCCGTGCACTTCTGCTTGGCCGAGAAAGAGAGTTGGCCGCTTTTCCCTTGTTATATACATGTTAAGGGATTAATGATCAAGATGCCACAAGGCTTATTTTTTTACTTTTTGGAAAGGCCTAAAATCCTTTGGCAGTGTAAGAGAAAGGGAATGGGATTTTATGAGTAGGAGTTCAAGGTATTGGACTTGAAAAGTAGATTATTAGTCCCAATCTTATATTTGGTGTTTGGTGGGAATTAATAGTGGGATTTTGAGAAGAAGTTCCATCCCACCTAAATTAATAGGGGACTAGGGAAGAGATACATGAGGATTGGCCTCCTTAATTCTCTTTCATCTTCCCTCCTAAATTCACATGCCCTCCAACAAAACCATGAATTATATATCTTTTACGCTTCAAACTGTCATTTCCTATAACTAAATCCCTCCGACGAAACAGGTTGTAAGGCCGTATATTAAGTATCATAAGTCCTTACAAACACACTCATATGAAAAATGTGCATCCAAATTCTTCTTTCGTCTACATCAACCGGTGGTACATCATGAGCAAAATTCTTGGGTGCCAAAGTCTTCTTCCTTCTACGCTAGACTTGTATCCAAAGACTAGGCAGGTTGTTCTTTTCTTGTAGTGGGCCGCAGGGTGCGGGAGCTGGCGGTCCGACCGATGATACGAGAGGGAGGTAGAGAGAGACGTGCGTGCATCTACAGGGGAAGATGCAACACTTTTTTTTTTCATTTTCGCGTGACCAAGGGGAAGGCGGTCCCAATGATTACGCACGTGCCGTCAACTCTGGTGTGTGCAGTGGAGAAAGCTATAGGTGCTCCGCCGCCGGCCGGAGGCAAACGCTCAGACGCTTACACACAGCCAATAACGACGAAAGCGTCCGTCCTGCAAGCAACTAAGCTATCAATCGGACGCATGCAGCCGCCAACTTACCTAACGACAGAAATCAGCTGCTGTTAAAACACACGCGCCTACACGGCCCAGACGCGCTGTTGGCTAACGTATCCGAGTTGTATATAATCAGCTGCAAGCTAGAGGGAGTAGGTCACAACAGCGGTCCAGGTTGCCGCCGTGCGTGTAATGTTCGTCGTCGTTGAGTCCCAAGTCACAACACACGTACGTACGTAGTGCATGCAAATTAATGCGCACACACCACGGCCTTGCACGACAAACCTAGGACGCTAGCGCTGTTGCGCTGGTGACAACTGATGTTCACATCACATACATGCCGCGTGAAGACCCCGGCCAACTCCGTTGATAAATACGCGCTCGATCCGCCGCGCACAACACACCCACACCCAAGTCCGTCGAGCTTCTTTCTGGTATATAGTCCTACAACCGCAAGTCTCTCTCACGCCATGGCCAACCTCAACAACGCTTCGTGGTCCAGCGGCCTCTGCGGCTGCACCCACGACGTCCGCAGCTGTAAGTTAGTAATATTAATTTCCGCATTCCCTTAGAGAAGTGGTTCGTGCACTTGCAGTAACCTTGTGATGACCGGCGGCCGGCCTAACAGTAACTGATGTGGTGCGTGCAGGCTGCCTGACGCTCTTCTGCCCGTGCATCGTCTTCGGGAGAATCGCCGAGATCGTCGACAAGGGAGCCACACGTAACTCTTCCTTCATCTAGTTTTTCTTTATCTGTAATGAGGATCGAATGATCTACCACTACCACTGACGTCGGAAACGACCGATCAGCTTGTTGTAAGAGCGGCACGGCGTACACGCTGCTGGCGTCGGCGACGGGGCTGGGCGGCTGCCTCTACTCCTTCGGCTACCGCTCCAGGCTGCGGGAGCAGTACGGGCTGGAGGAGAAGCCCTGCGGCGACTGCTGCGTCCACTGGTTCTGCGAGCCCTGCGCCCTCTGCCAGGAGTACCGCGAGCTCCAGAGCCGCGGCTTCGACATGGCCCTCGGTACGTAGGTTCCGTCCGTGAAGCTTGATCATGGCGTGCACGGCGGCGGCATGTTAACCTGCTTTGTTTTCTGTTGGTACGTGCAGGGTGGCAAGGGAACATGGAGAGGATGGGCAAGAGGGGTGCAACCGCCGCACCGCAGACGCACCCGGGGATGACTCGCTAGTGTGTCCGCATGCTCAGTGTTAGCTTCCAGTTCAAAATAAAGAACGTCAGTCTAGCTATAGCAGCGTCTGCTCTTGTCATTGTCGTGAGCCAATTTTGTCTTTGTGACCGATCGATGTGTGTGCCTTGCTGTTGCAAGAGTCGTTTTTCATTCCTCCACCGCCACCATGTATCTGTGATGTATTTTTAGACATTTCAAGAAGACCATAATGCCTACTCGGTCACAGCATAATGCTTTAAGAGCGACTCAGTCGGGGATCATGCCGGGAGTTGGTCCACGAGCGTTAAACGGGCAGGCTAAGTGTCCACACTTGTTAAACTTGTCTTACTGTTTAAGTCTTTACCATGTTTCTTCTTTAGTTGCCATGTTCCTGCCTGCTTGCTTGCTTTTGGAAATTATGTGAGCTCGCGAGAGTACATTTAAAGTACTCACCTCGCTTGTCATGCCAGATGTTGGAGAAGCCGAATCTAAGGATGCTGAGAGTACGAGCTAGGACTCTTTGTCCCAGCAGTGTCCCTTCGTATTGGAGTCTCGTCTCGTCGCAATTTTTATTGTGTTTCACCGCTTCCGCCACTAGTAGTACCCCATGATGAGTCATTGGAAGAATAATGTAAAGAGCATAGTTGCTCGACTAGTACCACCATACTTTGCAAGAGTATTGTATCATAAGTCTTTGTACTCGTAATACTTCAATATATCGTGGTTTATTCTATATCAAGCTATACAGTGTTTCAGACGATATAGATCTCTAGGATGGAGCACGAGGCCTCCTGTTCGATGAATCGGGGTGCCACAATTATTGCCGCACTAAACTCTCTGGTACTTAAATAATGAAAAAGGCAAACAATTGGCCTCTTTTGATAAAACACGAAATCACATGGCAAGCGTGTATCGCAAAGGCAAACGGCTGGCCTCTTTTGAATGAACTGTTCATTGCGTAATTTGCATGCTATATGCGGCATTCGTGTTTCCAGTTTCCTACAATTATATTACTTGCCTAGAGTAATATACAACCGTTACCTCGTTGAGTAGCAAGCAAACAAGAAGATGTCAACCAATTAGCGCTTGAGTGTCGGCGCTTGCTAAAAAGTGCACGCCTCCCCTGCTTCTTCTAGAGAACGAACCACCCACTTGCTCATAAGACTTGCCAACCATATGTTGTGACACGGTAGAGGAGCGGCAGGTCATGAATGAGGCAGGGAGAATCCTTGATATCGCGTTTCCTTGATTTGATACTACCGCGTTTGACTCCTATTGGTGAATATGACGCGTCTGACACTGGCTGGCATAACGGCACACCACTATATCCTACCATGGTGACCACGATGGGGACATGAGCGTGAGCACACATGAGTGTGAGCGTGAGTTGCACGGCTTAGCTCTTGTTCTTTTCTTTCATGCTTGCTGCTGCTTACGAGCAGGAGGGATGTCGTATGTCAGCCCCGGAATATCATATTGAAATACTCAACTGTTTTTCTTATCCACTTGAAGAGGGGGATGAATCACACTTACTTTGGTGGTGTAAAAGGTACATGCTTGAAGCTACCACTACTAATATAGTTATTCATATCACTAGAAAAATACCATAGCAAGCATAGTGAGGATCGTGTCGGACAAGTAGGAGATCTCAAGGGATTTCGGCTTACGATGCGCCCCTTCGGAGCGATCGACAAGGGAGCGAAGGAAGTGGGCTCTCCATCTGCACCCCAAAAAAGAGCCTTCGATGGTGAGTCGGTGCTACCATAGGTTCAATCGTTAGGGGGGGGGGCACTGCCCCCCTCCCCACCCCTCCCCACCCCAGATGGAGTGAGCTCTGTCGTTAGCATTACTGTCATAATATAATCTCTGTTACTTAAATAAAGAAAAAGGAAAACATTTGGCCTCTTTTGATCAAATACGAAATCACATGGCAAGCGCCTATCGCAGAGGCAAACAATGGGCGTCTTTTTTGTTCTATTCTTAGACTAGACTAGATGGGTATGTATGCAAACTATATAAAATTTATAAAGAAGAAAATGTGGGAAGAATTACTAAGGTCCGGTTCTATAAAGAGGGAAGTGGTTCAACACTTGTTGCCCTTGCTGCATGATAGGAAGTGTGTAGGAATACAGTTGCAGTGCAAGAACAATAGGCCCCTCACCGATAGTAGAGAGTATATTAGAGAGAGAGAGAGAGAGAGAGAGAGAGAGAGAGAGAGAGAGAGAGAGAGAGAGAGAGAGAGAGAGAGAGAGCTCCGTCGCACGAGCAAGGCAGCATCACAACTTGGGGCAACTTCAACCACCAAAACCTCTGACGCTCTTCCACTAAGAACTACTGAGGGCAGGGGCATCAATTTTGACTTCGTCGCACGAGACCCAACACGACCTCCAAGAACATCCAAGAACTACCGAGGGCAAGGACAGTTTCACCGATAAGTCCTCCGCTCCTGATTCAAGCTGGCAATGGGTCCCCGAAACCCGCGTCCCCGTGGGTTTTTACCCTATTAGGGGATGGGGATGGACGTCTTTCTATCCCCACGGGGCTACTGGTGGGTACATTGTAAAAATTGGCATGTTTCGCGGGTTTAAACCTGTTTCAGTAGTACCTGAACCCGAAACCCGAAAATACCCCTCAAAATACGTTCGTTTTAGCATGCCACTGATCCACCTTGACTCAAGTGGCCCAAAGGGGGGGGGCACTGCCCCTCTCCCCACCCCAGCCCACCCCAGATGGAGTGAGCTCTGTCGTTAGCATTACTGTCATAATATAATCTCTGTTACTTAAATAAAGAAAAAGGAAAACCTTTGGCCTCTTTTGATCAAACAAGAAATCACATGGCAAGCGCCTATCGCAAAGGCAAACAATGGGCGTCTTTTTTGTTCTATTCTTAGACTAGACTAGATGGGTATGTATGCAAACTATATAAAATTTATAAAGAAGAAAATGTGGGAAGAATTACTAAGGTCCGGTTCTATAAAGAGGGAAGTGGTTCAACACTTGTTGCCCTTGCTGCATGATAGGAAGTGTGTAGGAATACAGTTGCAGTGCAAGAACAACATGCCCCTCACCGACAGTAGAGAGTATATTAGAGAGAGAGAGAGAGAGAGAGAGAGAGAGGGAGAGGGAGAGGGAGAGGGAGAGGAAGGGAGGGAGAGGGAGAGGGAGAGGGAGAGGGAGAGAGAGAGAGAGAGAGAGAGAGAGAGAGAGAGAGAGAGCCCTCAGGTGGGCGCTTCACAACTTGGACGCTCACCGTTGGCCTTCCTCAGGTACATCGCGGCCGGGCCGGGCAGCTTCGATGACCAAAATCACCGTCGCACGAGCAAGGCAACACCACAACCTGGGGCAACTTCAACCACCAAAACCTCCGACGCTCTTCCACTAAGAACTACTGCGGGCAGGGGCATCAATTTTGTCTTCATCGCGCCAGACCCAACACGACCTCCAAGAACATCCAGGAACTACCGGGATTCAAGATGGCAATGGGGCCCCGAAACCCGCGTCCCCGCGGGTTTTTACCCTATTAGGGGATGGGGATGAACGTCTTTCTATCTTCACGGGGCTACTGGTGGGTACATTGGAAAAATTGGCATGTTTCGCGGGTTTAAACCTATTTCAGTAGTACCCGAACCCGAAACCCGAAAATACCCCTCAAAATACGTTCGTTTTAGCATGCCACTGATCCACCTTGACTCAAGTGGCCCAAAGCCACAATGCCCGAGCGGTCGAGCCCCCAGCGTCGAGGCCCTGGAGTACAAACCAGCCCCCAGCTACTATTTATCTTATGTTTCTGTTGCTAAAATATGCTATGTTGCTTAAATGTGCTGATTTTTGTTGTTGTAATATACTCATGTTTTTCTTTCAAATTATGTTGTTTTCATTGACTGCTCGTGGGGACGGGTTCCCCGTGGGTACAGAAAACCCGACGGGTTTAGGGGACGGGCAAAAAACTAGCCCCCGTGCACTGTGACGGAGACGGAGACGGGTTTGTGATATTTTCGTGGGGATGGGATGGGTTTGGGCAAGGAAAACATGATGGGTTTCGTCCCGGTTGCCATCTTGACTCCTAATCAGCCCAACCCAACACAACCTTATAGCTAGTAGTAATAGTTGAACGTTGGTTGATCTCACGACCAAATTCCTGCGTGGCTGTTCAGCAGGTCTGGCTCGATTGATCAGTTGATGATGAGTTTGTCATGTCGCGAGTACGTGTGATCATGAGAGAGAATGACGCGATTATGTGATCAGACGACCACGATTGGTCATCCTTGAATTAGCTCCGGCGCCGCGACGAGCCGAGCCCTGCGCGTTGTACATCTACGTCCGCCGTATATGATTAGTACACATGTACTTGTACTAGCAGGCCGAAGCGCGGCGTGCCCGCGGAGAAGCCTCTATGTGCGGCTACATTGTCTGTACTGAGGCGCGGGGTGTATGTGTGTATATGAGCGCTTGTGTCTGTATTGATGTTAAAAACAAAAAAAGAGAAGCCTCTATGTGCGTCCACATTGTCTTTTCTCTACTCCTATAAAAATGCGAGTTGGTAGTGATGGTGTGCCTGCCTTCGAGCCATCTCAACCGTCCGATCTAAAATATAAGGCTGAGCGTGAGACCAGTTGCCCCCGAGCAACTTAAGTTGCACTTTTGCAGAAACCACCCCGCACACCAAAAAGAGCCCCAAAGTTCTCCTTCCTCCTCTCTCGCGAAAGAAACAGAGTCCTCCAGAACTCCAAAATTCCTCACCGCCGGCCACTCCTCTCTCTTTCCCGGTGACCATCCGAATTGAATTGGGAGAAGGTCCCTCCCCTTGTATAGCTGTAGTTTTAATTAGGGTCTGAATAAATCAGGTTTGGCTTCGAGCTTGCCGAGCATCTCTCCTAGATCTGGCCGTGCAGGTCATTAGAGACAGAGAGGATAGCGGCGGTTGCTGCCATGTCCAAGTATGTTCATTTTCCCTTTGTGGTCGTTGGGTTGATTCTCTTTTGTGCAGGCTTTGGTTCTCAACCTCCAAGTTGAGTCCCTTTTTCATGGTACAGGCAGCGGAGGATTTTTGCTGGTGGTGAGCCGCTCGTTCGCGGCGGCGCTGGCGCCAACTACCCCGACCTATTGTGTCCTCTCTCAACCACTATCACCTCTGTAAGTTAAGTTTTTCTCCTATCAGATCCAAGAAATTGATCAATTGTTTGGGAGTAGAGATGCGTATCAGATCCATGCGTGATTGAAACCTTGGTCTCTCTAAACATGTGATTTGTTAAATGTTTAAAAATGAATGGGTTATGGATCCGCACAGTTCCTTGTGAGATGCAGAATTAGACTTTCACTGTATTCCATCCCATCAGGTTGGAACAAGATTTTCTATTCAGTATATCTAGACTTTTTTTTTAACTGTGACATGCGTTATATTTTTGGTGCAAGGTAAGTAGAGATCATGATCAAGGATGACTAAACATTATTAAGCAGAGAATTTCTCAAGTCCCACACTCAAGCAACTAATTGGATTGGCTCGTGTAAAAAAATTAATTGAGACGCTGGCTAGGTAGTGGCGAGCGATAGCAATTCAGCGAACCTACCACGGACGACGCCATGGCAGGATCGGAGGCTGCACGCAGCACCGTGCCAATCCTCCAGCCTCAAGGCGCAGCCTGTTGCCCGACGCGCATACAGACCTACTCCGCAGGCAGAGTGCAGCAGCACATGGCGGCACAAATGACGTGACGTTCGTAGCAGTTTGGCTAGCTAGAAGATATACAGGACAGGGAAGAGGGCAGCAAAGCTAGAATTTTTCTTTTCTGATTTTCTGTGTTCGTGTTGTCAATTTCCCAAAAAAAAAAATCTGAATTTCAGTGGAGCAAAGGCATGAACTGTAGACCATATACATTATTTTTGTGTACAGGAGTTATGGACTACTTTGATTTTTCATCATGTTTAATGTTTGAGTTCACCCCACCTTGATTTTTATTCTTCTTCCGCCACTGCCTACCATGGTCGTAGACCAGAATAAGCATGCGAAGTGGAGCTGTAGATGACACGGCCAAATCAGATTTTGTTCATTATATGGTCTCTTGGCAGTTTTAGATTCCCCTTCAAAAATAATACCATCGTGTTTATGTTGAATACTATTTGGGTGTTGATATTGATATCATACAACAGTGAGGCAATCCGTAGTTGCCACTAGAGGAATTGACTTTGATATTATACACCAGTGAGGTAAAAATGTTTTTGACACCCCAAAATTTACCAATGATTGCAATAGATCAGTTTCGACATATACTACTGTTAGAAGATGATACAACTTTTATTGGTGAAGTTGACATCAAAATTGGAGGTTGCAAATCATTGTACAGTTCTATAAAGTGTCGGTTAGTTTTGTTTGATAGGTACATCTTCATCTCTTCTTGTACATTTTGTTTCTTTGCTCAGTATAAAATGTATTGTAGGTGTTTAGTGTCTTTTTTTGCCAAAATATACTATAGGCCGTCTATAGGGTCATTATTTCTCCTTTGCGTAAACATACTACAGATCATCATGTATGCAGTAGTGATTGTATGATGTCGTTCTAGGTGATAAGATAGATGAAGCAAGTGCTCGAGAGCTAATATTGTTGCTGCAGAAGACAAGGCTATACTATGCTTGACGAACGATTCCATGACCTGAGAGATTCCTAAGTTATGTAAGTCGTGCCTAAAAAATTTCTTCTCTTCATGGCGAGCGCTACTGCCACTACCACATATTTCACAATTTATAATTATTGGCTGCGGTGCTTGCATGCCTTGCCATTGAGGAAGCCATTGTTGGAAGGAGACCGGCGCACCTCACATCATTTTCCCATAGTAATTTAGCTTAGTGGACAAGGCCATTGTATGTTTGTCTTCTGCTTTGCTTGTGTTTTGTAAGTTCTTTATTCCTTCTATCAATGAGATCAACAACTCTCCCGTTGTGTCATCAAACTAAACTGGAACCATTGATATGCCTCAAAATACGTTTCTGAAGATGATGTTGAGGCATGAATGTTTCTTTCTACTCCCTCCGTTCCTAAATATAAGTCTTTTAGAGATTCTAATATGGACTACATACGGAGCAAAATGAGTGTATCTACACTCTAAAATATGTCTATATACATCCGTATGTAGTCCATATTGAAATCTCTAAAAAGACTTATATTTAGGAACGGAGGGAGTATATTGCAGTGTCAATTATTCATGTACATGCAACCATTTTTGAGCCATAATGCACTCGCAAATTGTTTAAGCAACATTTAGTATTGGTTTGTTACACTTGCAATATGCAGATTGATATGCCTCAAAATATGTTTAAGTGCTAGGTGCCGGAAGTGGAAATTTTCTAACACGTTGAGCCCCATCAGATTGGAGCCAAAGATGAAACCAGTAGTCGCTAACTCCATTGCACAGATTTCTTATTGAGGCATTGTCGTTCTTTCATTATTTATATTAAGGTTAGGTTAGAGTAATGTGCTTAATGATCACCAATTCTAGCAGAGAATGGTGTGTGTGCTGGAGGTGGAGCACATGTTAAGTGACAATGATTCGAAGAGACAGATTTGGAGTCCGAGATAAACCTGGTATGTTTCATCACAATTGCCAATATGTGGATGTATTTGCAATTGCCACATGCTCTCTATCCCAACAATATAGGACATAGCAAACAATGAGAAACCCGACAGGGAGACAACAAATATTGTTGCAAGGTGAAGATGGAGAAAAAAAAGACTTTGGCTTAGAAGAAGGTTATATTGGCAGGAAACTGTATGATTCTTCTGAAGAGTACCTATGAAATATATGTCATTGCTTTGATCAATGACTCCGTACATTTTTATGTTGTTTCTCAATTTTTGTGATTCCGTAGCGAAGCGCGGGCATCTTACTAGTTTTAATAGGAAAAAGGGTAGGAAAAAAGGTGTCCAAGTCCAGGAATCAGCTTCATTGTAAGACATGAGCAGCCTCCCAAAGATTGAGGATCGTTGGATGAAGAGTTCAAGAGAAATCTGATGCTTAAAATCATGTAACCAAGAACCATCAGATA
Organism: Aegilops speltoides; assembly: GCA_021437245.1. NCBI lineage: Eukaryota > Viridiplantae > Streptophyta > Magnoliopsida > Poales > Poaceae > Aegilops > Aegilops speltoides. Next base: position 496,722,669 of record CM038144.1, on the reverse strand, counting down.
AGGCAACTGCCACTGTGCGCTTACATTTAGTTTGTTCCGGAATGATTTAAACTATAGGTCTGGAGCAATGGCAGCAAGCGAAGCATCATCGAGCCGATTATCATACCAGAAAATAACATTTTCACCATCTCCAACGGCGACCATGGACACCTATGGGCACGCCAAAATAAGGCATGGGATGTGAGGAGCAGATCAAGCGAGCCACGCCCACCTTTGCCTCGTGGTGGAACTCGTGGCATCAAGGCTCGTGATGCCAAGCCCGCCATTAATATTAGAACTGCAGACAATGTGCACTATCAAGCCACTCATGCATTCCTAAAACTACTTGGAAGTACTGATACTACCAACTTTTAGTGATTGGCTTGTTAATCCTGAAATTACAACAATTATTTGCACCAACCATTATCCACTATTGATAGCATTACTTTAATCAACTGTACATCGATTTTGAATGTTAAGTTTTTGGTGAAGCAACATAAAATATGTACCATCAAACGTCATCAAAATTAACTACATCGTAGTACATGTTCAAAATAGCTTAATGACAACTTCCGTTTTCTGTAAACAAATTTCTAGCAAAATACTAAAAGTTTTATAATTAAACAATAGCAGTTTCTGAACCTACACATAATGCCGCAACCATCTACATTATACTTTTCTCAATTTAGATTGACCCATTCACTATTTTAAACTCAAAGAAGAGACCAATTAAGTGGCATAAAGCATTGAAGAATCCAAAATATGCATGTACAACATAGACAGATATACTCTATGATAAAAAAATACTAATGTTCTGTTGAGAAATGAAGCAGATTAAATTGCAGACCTAACGGTTCGTGCTCTACAGAGGGTCATTTCTGACCATGCCCCACTGCTGGTTGATTCCGGGGAATCGACCCATGTGGGAAACAAAAATACTTTCTCTTTCGAACTAGGATGGTTCGAGAGGGAGGGCTTCATGGATCTCATTGCGACAGAATGGGCCAGGGAGTCTGGTGGGACTTCTCATGTGGAGTAATGGCAAAACAAAATTAGACATTTACGCCAATTCTTGAGGGGATGGGCCAAAACCAAAGTGGTATTTATAAAGTTGAAAAGGAGAGACTACAACAAATAATTAATGAACTTGATGTGAAAGCAGAATCCACCCTTCTTAATATGTCTGAGCGAGATATTAAGAATTAGGCCAAGAAGAAGTTACAAGCCCTTATGAGAGAGGAGGAGATGAAATGGGCGCTTAGATCAAAGGTTTCTAAGATCGTCCAAGGAGATGATAATACACAGTTCTTCCACATGATAGCTAATGGGAAACATAGAAAGAAGAAGATAATTCAGCTCGAACAAGATGAGGGTACAATTGTTGGACATGAGAACATAAAATTGTACATCTCTGATTATTATAAGAAGCTTATTGGAGTACCCGAAGAAATTTTTGTAGCTCTAGATGAGTGTGCGATCGGGGACATACCTCAACTTAACTTAGAAGAGAATGAGGTGTTGTCTGCTCCGTTCACTGAGGAAGATGTGTTTGATGCAATAATGCAAATGAAGCATAATAAAGCACCTGGGCCAGATGGGTTCCCAGCGGAATTTTATCGGAGATGTTGTCATATCATAAAGGGAGATCTTATGCCTATGTTCCATGATTTGTTTGATGGTCACTTAGAACTGTTTCACCTCAATTTCAAAAAAATAACGTTTTTGCCAAAGAAGGTTGAGGCTATTCGCATTGAGCAATTCAGACCAATTTGTCTTCCCAATGTAAGCTTTTAGATTTTTACAAAGGTTGGCACAAACAGGTTGACACGGATAGCCCATTCTGTTGTGCAACCAACCCAAACTGCTTTCATGTCAGGACGACACATCCTTGATGGGGTTGTGGTCCTACATGAAATGCTACATGAAATCCATACAAAGAAACTAGATGGTGTTATTTTTAAAGTGGATTTTTAAAAAGCGTATGATAAGGTCAAATGGCCCTTCTTACAACAAGCCTTACATATGAAGGGGTTCAATGAATCTTGGAGATCTCGGGTGGATTCATTCATACAGAAAGGTAGTGTCGGAAAAAAAGTCAGTGATGATACATGACATCATTTTCAGACATGTAAGGGGTTACGACAGGGAGACTCCATGTCTCATGTGCTGTTTCACATTCTAGCGGATATGTTGGTAGTACTTATTGGTCGGACTAAAAGAGTGGCCAAGTAGGAGGACTCGTCCCCCACCTTGTAGAGGGGGGTGTCTCCATTCTACAATACGCGGATGATACTATTATATTCATGGAAAATGATCTTGCAAAAGCTAGGAATATGAAGCTTGTATTATGTCTTTTTGAGCAACTGTCTGGGCTCAAAATCAACTTCAATAAAACGAATTGTTCTGCTTCGGGAGAGCCAAAGAGGAACAAGATGACTATAGAAATTTGTTCGGTTGTGAAATGGGATCCTTACCTTTTAGTTATCTAGGGATCCCAATTCATCATAGACGTTTAACGAACAAGAAATGGAAATATATAGAAGATCGATTTGAAAAGAAACTGAGATGCTAGAAAGGCAAGCTAATGTCTTACGGAGGTCGGTTGGTTTTGATAAATTTGGTTTTGACGAGCCTGCCGATGTTTCTTCTATCTTTCTTTGAAGTACCGGTAGGGGTACGAAAAAGACTTGATTTCTATAGATTCTGATTCTTTTGGAAAAGTGATGAGACCAAGAGAAAGTACAGATTGACTAGACGGGATATCATTTGTAGACAAAAAGACCAGGGCGGGTTAGGGATTGAAAATTTAGAGGGTAAAGAATAGATGTTTGCTTAGCAAATGGCTATACAGACTATCTATTGAGACCGAGGATATGTGGGTACAAATCTTGCGGAATAAGTACCTACACTCTAAGACTTTGGCGTAGGTCACCGCTAGGCCAACGGCTCACCCTTTTGGAAGAGGTTAATGAGGATGAAAGTAACTTTCTTTCAGTGGGTGAAGTTCCTAGTTTGTAATGGTACCACTACTAGATTCTCGGAGGATACATGGCTAGGGGAGACACCTTTGGCTTTGCAATATCCCTCCTCCTTATATAATATTGTGCAATGTAAGGAGGATTATGTCGCCACAGTATTAAACTCGATGCCGCTTAATATCCAATTTAGGAGATCCCTAGTAGGGGAACGTTGGAATGCTTGGTTGCGCCTGATCCGTAGGTTGATGGATGTTCACCTATCCGATCAGGCGGATATTCGCTGGAAGTTAACCATGAACGGAATCTTCTCAGTGAAATCCATGTATTCGGACCTAATTGATTCCGTACCATTGTCGAGGTCTTTGCACATTTGGAAGATTAAAGTTCCGTTCAAATTAAAATCTTTATGTGGTTCGTCCATAAAGAAGTCATTCTAACCAAAGATAACTTGGTGAAAAGGAATTGGGTTGGTAACTCCAGGTGATGTTTTTGTGATGAAAATGAAACGATTAAACACCTCTTTCTCGAATGTCCGCTTGCAAAATTATTATGGCGATCAATTCATATAGCTTCTAATGTTCATTCCCCAAGGAGCATAAACACGTTATTTGGGACGTGGCTTAATGGAGTGGACATACCATAGCTAAACATATTCGGATAGGAATATGTGCACTATTCTCGGCTAAATGGAACACTAGGAATGATATGATTTTTAATGAGACAAAATTCACTATTTTTTTGCTGGTTATCAACAGAGCTACGGCTTGGATCCGTATGTGGTCCTTACTCACTCATGCGGACTTCAGGGAGCTTATGGACATTTGGTGCAACCGCTTGGAAATGGTAGCACGAGCTATCTTCAGTTCATTTGGGTGGCGAGATAATGATAGGCTAGTGTGTAGGCATCCTAGCTTATTTTTTATCGCCGGATGTGGCACTTGTCAGTTCTATATCGCCGGATGTGGCGTTTTTCAAATTTATTTTCTTTCGACTACTGCTCAGTTTATGAGCTTTTTTGGACCTTAAAACTTTGTTACATTCTTATTTAATAGTATAGCTGCATGCATCGCTTGATGCAGAGGCCGGGGGTCATCCTCCTTTAAAAAAAGGACTAAGAGGAACTTGTCTTTCAGAAACTGAAAACTTAATTATAAATTATGAAGCAGACCTTTTTAGTCGCTTGTGCTCCATGTCTGTTGGCTATCGCAGCCTCATATCGTTGCATACTGTAGTAGGAGGTTCTGGAAGGAGAAAGCGCTCACCAGCGACAACTGCGTGTCAGCGGAATCAAGAATAGCCCAAGCACGTGACGACATGAATTTCATCTGGGGTTGTTGCCTGGAAGATGTGCACACGGGGCGAGACACATCGTGGGGATGACAATCAAATAAAAGAATTCTGGGAATTATTTGTGTTCATATGAGCGGCAAGAAGAACTGATGGCCAGATCTATACAAAGTTGAGATCAGGCAAGTGAAGAAGATGTTGCGATATTAACCTCCGAACTGCACTGCGTCAACCTGCCCAAGCAGTTCCTCCTTCCACCACCTCTGGCTGTCATCATCCTACATTAAAACACTAAACAGTACTCCCTCCGTCCGAAAATACTTGTCATTAAAATGGACAAAAAAATGTATTCAGAACTAAAATACATCTAGATACATCCTCTTTTATTCATTTTGATGACAAGTATTTCCGGACGGAGGGAGTACAAACAAATGAGGCTCATGTGGTCAGAAAGGAGGAAAATAAGAAGATCCAACATAACAACTTTGATGGACCACCATTTGCTTTTTAATCAAGAAATCAACACTTGATATTTTTTGCTAAATTCTAGCATCCAGATTGATCAAACCTACCTCCAATAGTGTCTTTCTGAAGCCAGGTATGTCCACTATCATTTAATCCAAAATGAACTCGGTAGCCTCTAATTGCTTCTAAAAAGAGGTGCCTCTAACTAATGACACTTGATGGAAGGCCATAGGACCACCCATTTTTCAATAATAACACAGAAAAGAAGTATTGTTGGCATGTTGGTACAGTATGTGATCTACTCCCTCCGTTTCCAAATATAATTCTTTTTAGAGATTCCAACAATGACTACATACGGACCAAAATGAGTGAATCTTTACTTTAAAATATGTCTACATACATCCGTATGTTGTAATCCATTTGAAATTAATGTCTATAAAGACTTATACTCCCCCCGTTTCAAAACAGATGACCCAACTTAATACCAATTTTATAGATGACCCAACTTTGTACTAATTTTATATTAAAGTTGGGTCATCTATTTTAGAATGGATGGAGTATTTAGAAACGGAGGGAGTAGCATTCTAGAGCACATGGTTGGCAGAAAGATGATGATTGACAGGAATCGCCCAAGGCGACTTGAAGGGGTAAAGAAGAAGCGGCATCCGGGGTAAAGCAGAGGAGACATAGTTAACTGATGAAAGCCCAACGGAATTCATAATGTTCATGGAGTAAATTATTTCCGGGAGCAAAGCATGTGACATAAAAAAAATCCTCTTCACAAAGGATACTTCTTAACCAACAGTAGACTAATGCGAAAATATTTCCTGATCAACAAAATAAATACTTTGAGAAGTTAATGCAGTTAAGAAAATTAGAATGTAAAATAAACTGATGTTGCCTGCATAGCAATGGTTTAACAGTTGAATCTCATTAAATAAGACATACAAATCTTTGATGTCTTATTCCTAAGGAAGTTGTTCATCTTTTGAGGATTGGAAAATGGAAGTCAATCTTGTGAGGATTGAAAGAGGAATGTACTGTCCACCTTTTATGTTCCTGTCGAGATCAAACATATTAGGGCTTGAAACAACATACAGATTAATTATTCTAGAAACGTCCTTCACCTAGCTTGGTTGCCTAAGATTCCTGGACGAACAAAAAAAGATGCATCTACCCTTCAAATAAAGCAGCTGAGATAAATTGTTGAACCTTACCAAGGAAAATCAAGTGAAGTTCTGATTTATTGGAAAACAAAAGGGAGAAACAGCCAGAAGCAGCCGCGAGATTCCAAGTAATTTCTACATACAAGGAAACATCAAAGATAAATTGGGTGCGCATTTAGCCATGCAGCTGACTCAACTGATGAATAATTCCGCTCACCAAATCTTGGCGTTGACACGATGTTCATGCTGTTGCACTTGGCACACCCAGATGTGGCCACACACTCTTCTTCCTGGGCCTCCGTCGTGGCACTCCTCTCAACGACGGCCACCGCATAGCTGGCTGAATTTTGCCTTCTGCAAATTTCAGTAGAACTGAATATAAGGGGGCACAATTTTTTATCGAAGATAAGATAAACTTGGTCACGCAGCGATGTGACCTCCTCTATCTTTGGTTGTCTTCATCGTCGGTCCAAAGCGATCTGGTCGGTGGGTGTTGCCTCGCGGTGGCTTCCCGGCGGTGGATTGGGTGAAGGAGGAGATGGTGGCCTAGCAGCTGAATTTCTTTGCGGCACCTAGGTCCGTTAGGGCAAGTCATACTCTCTCGAAGTAGGTTTTCACTCCGCTTTATAAATAAAGCCAACATCCATACAACCAGTTCAATAGTGACGAAGCAACAAATATGGCTGGGACAATAGCACAATCACGCCCAAATAAAGCACAAAAAAATAAGAGAAAAATGCACCTTGTAGCAGCAGGCTTAACGACTCTGTGGAGAGGAGAGACGGCAAGCGGTAGCCAAAAGCACATCTGGCATGAACCCAAAACTACTGTGGTCCCGCTATCTAGATAACGGGTGCCAGTGCTAGAGGAAAGAAAGAAATTTGAAGAATGAGTCAGAGTCCTGCCGAGCGAAGACCCTCTCAATCGCCATTTTATTACATGTCGTTCATAGTGTCCATGACATCTCCGCAAATATAAGCCATAATAGGTGGCACCGCCCCCCGGTCAGGTTAGCTCTTGTTTCTAGGAACTCCGCAAGGTCTAGGGCCTCCTAGTCTGGCCCGAGGGCCTCGTGGACGAAACTCCAGAGGACGTTCACCACAACGCACGAGAAAAGGATGTGGGACCCAGTCTCTGGTACATCACAGAGGCGGCACAAGCCATTACTACGTATGTGCCTCTTAAGCATCTCTGTCTTAGAGGGTAGCCGGTCCAGCAACAATTGCCACACAAAGATCTTGCCATCAGGAGCAACAGGGCCTTCCACGAAGGCGCGGTCCATGGAATGGTCACCATGCGGCATAGCTCATGATATACATAGCTCACAGAGAATACATCCGAAGGTGAACGACTCCAAGAAATGGTGTCCGGATTGTCCGGTAGCAGCGGCGGGAGGGCTGCCCGAAAGCTAGCCCACTCTACGGTTTCTGCGTGCCCAAATTTGCATCGGAACAAGATGTTACAATGCTGTGCGGCCACAGAGACCAACAATATCGGATCAACGCGAATAGCGAAAAAGCTAGGAATGCCCACCCGAAACGGCTCGCCACCAACCCAGGGATCAGGCAAGTCATATTCATTAGTGCATGGCTTACAATCGACAAAATAATGATTTTTCATGTTTTGTTTGCATGCATTAGTACCCTCAAGGGTTAATGGTTACTTTGCAAAAAAGTAATATTATGTTAATTTCCTAGCAATAATTCATTTCCAAAACAAAATTGCATGGTGTTTCTTCTATAGTAATGCATGCTAGTAAATTTATAAACAATTTCTTTCATTGAAAAGTTATACTATAGTCAAATAGTCTGAACACTTGTACTTGGGTACGTATATACACAATGACTTATTCTTTGTACATACATACAAGCATAGTCCAATATATTTTTAAGTGCATATACTCAAATCCCCGCAAAAATGTGTTCATACTCAAGATATTTCTCTATATACATACCTCGATGTGAATTTCATTTGTGTATACCCATAAATGTCAAGTGGTACATGTACCCGAGATACCCATGCGTACATGTTATTAGATCATGATATCAGTTAGTGGGTTGATGGCGATGAGGAGCATGAGCTCCTCGTCATCCAGCGCGTCGTTTCCGGAGTCGAAGTTCTCTTCTTTCACGGGGTCGTCCCTGTCGCGAACATGACCATGATGGAGGGGGCGGAAGAGATTGGGAGAGGAAGTGGAGGAGACGGGAGGGGAACAGAGAGGATACAAAGAGGACCGAGTCTTTGAGTAGGGTTCGTCGGAGTGTGTGGTTTTTTTGAGGGGGCAGGGATGAGGGCGGCACGGGGCATAGCTGGCTGGTCCGATGTGGCGGCAGTGTCCGGGCGCATCTTGGGTTCTTCATACCTACCCCACATATGGACTAGATATGACGGTTTCGGGACAACCCGGGCGATTGGGCTGGTTCTGGGGAGCCCAGTTAGGTGGCAATTTTTACTCTGGGCAGTCTGGCCGGCGTTTAAAGGTGTATTTGAGGGGCCAATAGCTCCTGTGCGACGTTTTTGAGGTGAATTGGCAAGTGTGCGACGTTGTTCGAGCGAATGGTTGTGGTGCGATGCATTTGAGCAGGTAAATAGCCCACGCACGACATGGCTGTTAAATGTGGTTAAATTGGTCGTCAACCAAGCCCGCCCGTTTAAGTTAGGACATGTGGGTCCAACTTAATTGTTTCTCAAAACAGCTGACCGTGCCCTGCCGCCCGACCGTGCTGGGCCCGCCACTCTGCCCCCCTTCTTCTCTGGTAGCGGCGGATCTTGCGTTCTCGGTGGCGGCGGCGGAGCCCTCGTTCTCAACGGCGTCGGAGCCTTCGTCCTCAGAAAATGGTGAGTGAGTTTAAACCCTAGTCACCTTCCCGTTCCTCTCTCGGGCCCGTAGATCTCAGCTAGTTTCCTCTGTTTTCTCTTGCGGAATCGATTGGTTGTGAGGGGAGCCCGTGGGCATACTGAGATGGAGCCACCAGATTCAACTTCGAATAGGTAATGCGCCTCTCTCCGATCCAATTTTGCCTGCAATTAGGGGTGGCCTCGTCTGCTCTTTCTCACAAGCTCACACCGTCCGCCATCGACAGAGGGATGCTGCCGCGGACCTTTGAATTGACAACAATTTCTTTCCATCAAAGGCAAAATTAGTTGATGGTAGCATATGAACATTGAGAGAGACACAATTGTTAAATGGGATGTTGAGTTTATAGAGATTGATCCACAAGTTCTACAGAACATGGGAGAGACGGCAGTGAAGAAATGGGTGGAAAAAATTGGGGAGAATATTGTTTGGGGTCCAGAGCAAGAAGTATCACTGTTGCGGTTTGATGCTTGGAAAGGAGAGTATGTTAGAATAGAAGATGGTGAACAGATTGTTGAAGAAATCGATCGGCAAAACGGCTGGACAAGCAAACGGGCTAATTTTTTTGCTGAGCTCGTTGATTTGAACATTTTTTCGAAGGTTGGATATGTGCCATCACAATTGGCTGCGCAGATGGTAGATGATGATTGGGCTACAGAGGCCATTGATTCCCATGTGTACCGAACTTACAAGAATAGCCAAGAGGGACATGTGGCTGGGCTGAAACTGAAACTGCAGCAAATGTTGATTGGAATGTAGTTGAATTAGATGAGCCTACTGATTTGGTCATTGCACCAATGCTCGACATTGAGATGGCCAAACTTTTGGCATTCCAGTTGATGACAGAGATAAGCGAGAGAGGGCGAATCTAGTTTGCCCGCTAATGCTGATGAAGAAGTAGATGGACAGTTGATGGAACAAGCTGCAGATGAAGTAGATGATGCACATGATGATGAGCTGGTGCATGTGTATGACAAAGAAAACCCTGATATTGAAGTAGGCAAGTTGTTCCCAAGCATGAAGGAGTTTATGATGTGTTTCAAGACTTATGCAATGGAAACATGAGTTTGATGCCAAGACAGTTTGGACCGATAGAAAGAAGTTTTATGCGAGGTGCAGAGGATTTGATGGTAGTGTGAAGCCTTGCAAGTGGTACATATCTGCTAGACGCAACTTTGATGGAAGTACTTGTGTGGTTAACCAAATCCCCAATCAACATACTTGTATTACAAGTTCACGACAAGATCAACCATGACATCACAACTTTGGGTTGCAGAAAAGATCACCCCAATTTTAGCCAAAACACCAAACACTACTGCCAAGAAACTCAAAGTAGACTTGGAAAAGATGTACCCCATTAAACTGAAATATACCACAGTGTGGAAGGCAAAACAAAGGGCAATGAAAAATTTATATGGTGATTGGGCAAATACATTTAGGATGCTTTACAACTTCAAAGCAGAGGTGGAAAAGAGGTCACCTGGCAGTGTTGTGGAGATAGATACAGAGGTATCACCCTCAGGTGAAGTCAAGTTCTCCAAGTTTTTTATGGCTTTGAAGCCTTGCATCGATGGGTTCAAAGCAGGGTGCCGTCCATATTTGAGCATAGACTCATCATTTTTGACAGGCAAGTGGAATGGTCAGTTGGCAGCATGCAATGCTCTAGATGGACACAATTGGATGTTTCCTATTGCTGTTGGCTTGTTTCAGTCAGAAACAGAGGCTTCATGGACATGGTTCATGATCCAGTTGAAAAGATGCCTAGGGCCAGTGTCACCTTTGGCTATACACACAGATGCATGTAAGGGGCTTGAAAATTCAGTGAAAAATGTTTTCCCACATGCTGAGCAGAGGGAGTGCTTCGGTCATTTGTGGATGAATTTGATCAAAAAATTAGAGGAGAAGAATTTGGGCGCATGTGGCCAGTAGCAAGATCTTACACTAGATAGACACACAAATATCATCTTGATAAGATAATGGCAGCATGTGATGAGTTTGGTCCATGGCTGAACACCTACCATTCTTTGTTATGGTACAGGTCAGCATTCAACACTGCCATCAAGTGTGACCACATCAACAACAATTTGGCAGAGAGTTTCAACAACAAGGTGAAGGAGTTAAAAGATTTGCCTGTGCATGACATGGTTGACCAAATTAGGATCATGCTCATGCGGTTGTGGGAATTGAGAAGAAGGATAGGTGATTGTCTGCAAGTGGTACAACAGGTGGTCAATAAGAGCAGAAATCTTTCACATTTGTTTGTTGAAAAATCTTCACCTTGGGGTGCTGAAGTTAGAGATAATAAAACTGGAAGGAGACATGTTGTTAACACTGAATTGCATGATTGCACTTGCCTCGAGTGGCAACACACTGGTAAACCATGTGAGCATGCCATTCTCTTCTTAGCATCCCAACCGAAGATAAACATGCACCCATATTTGCATGAATATTATTCGGTAGCAAGATTCAAAGCTGCATATGCTACTCCAATTCCAGCACTTACAGATCAATCTCAGTGGCCTGAAGTGGACATTGAATTTTCCATGTGTCCTCCCTTGACGAAAAGAAAGGCTGGCAGGCCTAAACAGAGTAGATTCAAGGCATGGTTTGAGAAAGGTGGGAGTAGTAAGAAGGAAAGAAAGATGGAAAGCCAAAAGGGCCCAAAAGGTAACAAAAATAGATGCAAGTTGTGCCAGGAACTTGGGCACAGAGTGGGATCTGTCAAATGCCGTTACACTCCTGATAAGCCAAAGTATGTTCTTGTTTATTTGTCCGTGTTTTTATTTGGTTCTTTTTTCAAATTGCTATATCTATAACATTTTCCCAATGGCCAGGAGGAAGCGAGCAAGTCAGCCCCTTGTTGTTGAACAGTGTTGGCCAACAAAAAAAGCAAGAGTCAATGGCGGTAGAAAGAAGAGAAGTGTGCCTGAGCCTGAGCAGACTGAAGAAAATCCTGCTGCAGTCAACATTCAGACTGAAGAAACTGATGTGGAGGTGCACACCGAAGAAACTGAAATTGCAGTCAACATTCAGACTGAAGAAACTGCTCTCGAGGTTGAAACTGAACATGAGCTTGTCGAGGTTCAGACTGAAGAAACCCATGTTGAAACTGATCATGAGGGTGTTGGCGAGGTGTTGAAAAGACCGGTGAAGAAAACCAAGATGATCAGTGAACTTGTGTGTGTAGTAGAACCAAAAACAAGAAATGCTAAGGTGAAGAAGGGCACGCGACGTGGTAGGAAGAGGTAGAACAGAGAACAATTTGAAAATTTGGGGCATGTAATAATATTTGTAACTTGATGTGTACTGGTAGTCACTATGTATCCCCGTATTTCTATTCGAACTTGTTTGTTGGTACCTTGTCTAAACCAGTCAAATAAAATTCAAATTTAAATTCAAATTTGGGCTCAAATTTGAATTAGGGATGGGGTATTGATGTTTTAATGCTATCTAAAGTACCTCAACTGAAATTATGTTTGCTTGCTGATCATTCCGAGCCCTTTTGGTAAGTTGAACTCATAGTCATGAAAAGTGTGTCCCAAATGACCTCCAAAGGTGGGTAAACGGCCTCATATTTAAGCAAGTTTTTTTGGCACCTTGTCTAAACCAGCCAAATAATTTTTCTACACATCTATTGTACCTTTATAGTGTAAATCTAAAGTCTCACTATTTATTGAATTAATTTTCTATTATTTTCTTTTTTTTGAGAAAACAAGGTTTAATAGAAAATTATATATAAAACAAGTTTAATGAGAAAAGTAAGTTAAGATCTTTCTTACTCAGTCCAAAATGAAGTTTTGGTGAGGTTTTCACACTTTTCATTTTGAAAACCCCACCTACTCTCTCGGGTGCCCACTACTCTCTCCCTTGAACTCCATACTACATTGTTCGAGGAATGACAATTTTGTGAAGGATTTTTCGTGAAAATGTATGTAAACCATATTTATATTTTTTTCTCGTTAGTACACAACATAATAAGACTATGTGCTAAGTTTTATATTTTTTGATTTTTTGAATTAGTTATGCTCAACCCTAATCAGCCAAAACCCTCAAAACCCTCAAAACCCTCTCAAAACCCTCAAAACCCCGCACACTACCGGGCCGATCGATCGTTGTGCGTGGGCGGTTGAGATCAGCGCTAGGGTTAGCTACAGTGTGCATCGATCCGCATGAGACGCGCTGATTGGTTGAATCGGTGGGGTTTGGATCAGCCTCTCTCGTTGGAGCATCAGGACCGTTCATTTGAATCCAACGGCAAAAGTTGACACGGTGCATGGACCAAGCCTACGCAGTGCCCTTTCCATCATTGCATGCGTGCCTGAGCCTGCCCGCCCACCCGCGGCATGCATGCCCACCCGCAGAGCTGCGCCCATGCGTTGCATGCATGCCCTCGACTAGCCCCGCCCGCCACCCCTATCAACGCAGATGGCTGTCGATGCCTACCATTAGAACCAATGCATCGTCGCATCAAAGCATGCACTCGCCACAATGCAGCAGCCCGATGAAGACAACCAAAAAGCCAACGCTGCATGGCGTGCTGTACATGGCGTGCTCCTCTTTGAGGACGCAATACTGGCATGGGGTATCGAGATGTGGGTATCGATGCAGTTCAAACGGCGTGCTGCCCGTTACAAGATGGGAAAATGAAGGCGTCCATTATTGTCGTGCAAATTAATGGGCTAGGGCATGAATGCACGGGCGGCACACGCAAAGAACCCGGGGCAGGCGTGTCCCCTTGACCCACGACGGCACATACGCGTGAGTGAGCCTGTCCCCCTTGACCCGCGACCGGTGGCACAGAAGGATTGCAGTCCGTTTCCCACGCTCCCACCAAACGCCGCCACCCCATCGTGTACACACTTTCATGGGCGCCACGCCCCACCAAACGCTGCCCGCCCATTAATTCTACGGGTGAAACCACGTCGCACTTGGGCTATTTAAGCCGGGCACTATCGTCTTCCTCTCCTCCTCATCCACACCCCATCCGCCTCCTCTGCCTCCTTCTTCCTTCTTCTCCAGAAACCCGACCGAGCCCTCGAGCCACCCCGCCACCATGCAGTACACCGCCCCACTTACAGCTTCCCCCAACCGTGCGGAAAGGCTCTACCCGGACGGAGTGTATGTAGAGAGAACCCTTAGGGTTTGGGCGATCTCGAGGTGGAGGCGCAAGGAGTTAACGGAGTTCTTCCTTGGTGCCGGCTTCCGCCACCTCCCGTGGCTCTCCTTGGATGTACCATCTTGAGGAGGTCAACCACAACGGCATTGTGGTTGGGCTCCTCGCCACGCTCACCAACCCTTCGATGCTTTCCATCTCCTCGGGCGAGCGTATTGGGTTGGTTGTGAGTTCATAGCTTTCACAACCTACAATATCTACACCGACTTCAACGGCATCTTCCCCAACAACGGCGTTATGCACACGCTCCCGTACCCCATCAACAACGGGGGGGGGGGAGTGAAGGGCGACGCCCGGAGGAGCGAGGTGGCCCCGGAGGAGGAGGAGAAGAAGAACCCGAAGAACCCGCGTTTGGTGCCCCCCTATCTATCTAGCGAGATCTATCGTATTAGTTTTTTAAGTTGTAACCTTATGCTACTATTATTAAGTTTTATTAGTACTTTATAAGTTGTAAGGCTATCATGGAGTTGTAAGGCTATCGTGGAACTATGGGTTGCTATCTTTATGCTTCTATATAATCGTTATGCTACTATATATATATATTGTGTGTTTCGTGCTATTATTTGTGGATTGCTATGGGTTGTTTTTTCTTATTATTCGTGTATTGCTATGGGTTGCCACGGGCCCGGGTTTCTACACCCCAATCACCACACGGGTGCCCTCACCACACACACCATCTTCAAAAAATATTGGCCAAACCAATAACCATGGACATGCAACTAGGAGCCCCATGCAAACCCACTATGGACATGGGTGCAACTAGGAAATGCAAACTAATTTACTTAGGGCACTTCATGCAAGCATGCAACTCATTTAGTTCATGAAACCGTACACATGCATTAGTTTTAGTGCATCAAAAAAATATCCATCACAAAATTTAGTGCAAGAAAAGGGCCCGCAAGAAAAAGGCCAAAGTAAAAACAAGTAACATTTTATTTGCCAAAGTTAGAGGTGGGCTGGTGCCCTTACGCGGGTGGGCTGGTCTCCATTTGGGCATGGTTATTTTCTCAAGGCCCATTTTCTCACGGCCCAACATCTATTGGGCAGCCCATTTTTTTACTAGAAACTGAATTTGGGTGTGTACTCTGTTAACTGAAGAATAAAAACAGAGGAAACAGAGCATGAACACTGAATAGGGCCCCTAAGAATATCATTACAATAATTCAAGCAAGTTCTGCTTCACACAAATTCAAATTCATCTAACAAATGATCCCTGGCTACTGGGCACCCCTGAAACTAGCTGACTAACTAACTGAAACTCTAACAAATTCTAGCGATTGATGAACATCAAGTAAAATAAACCCATAGCAATGACACAACCATAAAATGCTCCAGCCATCATATTTGCTTGCTGCTTCAAATCAATCAGATGCTTTAGTTGCTTGCCGATTTTCTTCAATTCACACTTTAGTTCTGCACTGTGCATCATCGGATTGGCTCTATCCGCCATATTGGGGGCTTGTTCCACGGCAAGCCGCCCCCCAAAATTGAGCTCTTGGGTTGGGGTTGATCCCTCCAATTTCAACCTTTCAACATAGTCATCGAGCCACTCAAAATGCCCACATTTCTTCAGAACCTGAAAAACAGGGGGCCGGCGGCGCATGAATCCTAGATCCACCACCCAGATCCACCGCCCTAATGAAAAAAAGAAAGAAGTCGGGAGAAATTAGACCATAGGATTGGTCAAGAACACAGATCTAACCTGCCCGGCTGTGGCTTGCTCAAACATTTCACAAACTCGCTACCACGGTTGCCATTTTCTTCCCTCACACAAGTCAAACGCTTGGAGGCTCCATGTGCGGGCAATCGGGCATCTTGTCAACGGCAGTGGACCGTCAAGTCCCATGATTGGCGGGTGGCCGAAGTCGAGCTAGAGGACATCACTCGCCGGCGGCACGCTTCGTTGCCGGAGCAGAGGAAGAAGAAGGTGGGAAAGGAAAGGGGCAGGGCAAGCAATGGAGGGGGGCGGGCTGGCTCGGGCTCGTGGCTGGCTCGGGTCGGGGCACGCTGATGAGCACGGGCATGATTGTGTGGATAAGTTGTGGGTCCCACCCGCATGCGAGTAACTGGTGGGTCCCGCGTGTCATAATTCAAATCGCTAACCCCTCGTGTTTTTCATTTCACGGGTAAACAGAGCCATGTCGCATTGGAGCTATTGTTGGCTTCAAAGACGTCGCATCACAGCCATTCATTCGAACTACATCGCACTCCTTCCAATTCGCATAAAAAACGTCGCACAGGAGCTATTGACCCGTATTTGAGGGCTCCGATGAGTTTGATTCCATTGTTAGTGTTTCATGGGTGTAAATAATGTTGTACAAACTGGGTAATTTCCTACTGCTCACAGTTTTCCTTTAGAATTCAGCTCCAACCCAAGCACGAGTCTTCACCAAGAAGGCTCGGTCGTGGCTGTGAGAGATTTTGGAATACTGGTCGATGTAGACTGCTACGCTCTTCTGCCACACGGTGCAACTCTGGAGTGTGCTGCATCACTCACAGGGATGTAAACCGGGTTCTGTTTAATCCCGTTAAGCCCACTTACTGATCTAATGGTTCAGTAATATTTTTTTAAAGGAAAACTGAACTATGGAGCTAACTAAATCTGACTAAATGGGAATTGCGGGTGCCGTTTATTACATTTCACTCATTAACGTGATTTGACAATGCACCCTGGGAGTGGGAGGGGTGGCTCTCCGGGGCAGGTGCACTTGTAGTACTTTTTTGCAACAAAGAACCTTGTTGAAGCGTGTACTTGACAGATACGACGGTTGTATACTCCATGGTGTACATATAGCATGCATGGTTGGGGAGGCAAGTGGATGGCATGTGACCCAAGGAATAATCTATATATAGACCTGGACTTGAATACAGTGTATACAGTGTATACAGTGTATAGCAGAAGCGGATGGCAGAAACTGAATCGTTCCAAGTGGACACGTTAACAACTGAAACTGATTATTACATGATGATTTTCTCCACTAACACTCCGGTATACATATCATATAAGGAAAGTTCTCAAATGCATACATCCAGAGAAGATAGGATACCTCACACCTCACACACCCATCACCATCTGATCGATAATTGGAAAGACAGCAGTACTAATGAGTAATGACATGGTAATAGTCGAGCCATAATCAATCGAAAAGACTACTAAGCAGCCCACATGATGACCGTCGCGAGCTCATAGTAGGTAGCCACACACGCTACGCCAACGAAGGTGCCGAAGGTGTAGGCAGAGGCCTTGCTTGCCCCGCTCCAGCAAGAGAAGATCGAAGACTTCACCTGCGCCAGGTAGAAAGTGTGCACCGCGAGAAGAACGATGCTCACGAACGACAGGAGGAGAGCCAGCATCCCATATGCTCGGATCCACGGAGTCGGCGTGGGCGCGTCGGCCGCGGCGGTGCGGCGCTTGAGGCCGGAGGTGAGGAGGCCGGAGACGAGGATGGAGAACAAGAGGTAGAGCTGTATCATGCCGATCCGCTCGTAGTAGACGTACGGTGCGACGCAAACGCTGGGGGGGCGGAGCGAGCCCTGCACCGGCGGCGACGGAGTGACGAGGACCACGAAGACGAAGAGGCCCGCAAGGATGGCCACGACCTCGAAATGCTGTGCGAAGGCACCCTTGAGAGCACTCTGCTTGAGAGCTGCCATGCTCCTGCGGTGGGTCAACAAATTCCGCAAGGTTTAGGTGAGAAATTAAGAGGCACAAGAACCCGTGATGCCTAAGCAGAATGCATGAACAGAGGAAAGAGGAGCACTTACAAACACGAGGCGCGTGCGGAGGAGGACGAACGCTGCGCAGCAAACGCAGCTGGAGTGGGTCGCGCCGCGCGTGAGGAGGAGGACGTTCACGTGAGGAGAGGAGGACGACGGTGGAGCTAGGAGGAGGTATGGATCGGAGTGGGGAGGCGATTATATAGGGAGAAGGTGTATTATTTTATGCTCTCGTAATAACCTAATTAACCCAAGTACTAGTACCACGGGGGCAACGGGCAGGGAGTGATGTTGGCTCTGTTTAAATAATACAAGTGCTTATGGAGTGTACTACAAGTGCTGGCTGCCATAGCTTGAATCGTGATTATGCCGCTGCTGCAGAAGATTTGGGCTCCACGATCCGGCGTCTGCACCTAGCTTCCCGCAGAATTCAATTCCTGCCTCAACCTTTTCTTTGTGGCTCGTGTATTTATGGAGAGAGCCACCTACTTACATTACTACTACTCCCAGTTTGAGCGATGCAGCCTCCCCTCTCGCAGTTTGAGAGATGCAGCCTCCCCCGGTTGTCAAATCCTTTTCGTTTCAAAAATGGGAGTGCATTTTGCACACTGCTCCACGTATTGCCTCTTTGGGTTTACCAAGCCTTGAGTGCCGGAGCTGGATACCCTAATTACACTACATATATATAGAAAGGATAAATATAAGATAAAAACTTTATAGCACTCCACCAAATTATTATGAGATTATTTTCTTTAGAACCAAGGCTCGCAGACCGGCTTTGAATTAACAAAATCATCAAGCGGCCAAGAGTTACAGCAAACGACCCCATATTACAACGGCCGAACTGATGCAACGGGGAACACCGAAAAGCAAGCACGAACTAGTACTACAGCCTCCACAAGCAGCCAATGAAATGAATTCTGACCTACTTACATTACTACTTCTACTACTAGTACTACTAGTCTCATTTATCTATCCTCGCCTTCTTGTGAAAAACAAACAAAAATTCATAACCGGCGCGTCTTCTTTGGTGGCAAACATAACAGAAGCAAGCGTCCTCTTTGGGGGCAAACATACAGAAGAATGATCGGAAGGGCCACTGCAGTTTTAGATGGCAATGCAGTTTTCGGTTGCATTCTTTTACACGTCTGAAATGTATGGCATATTATGTACATCATGCCGGGCAATTTGTGTTGTCACTACCTTGCATAATCATGTCTGGAGAATTTACTAGCCCCAGAGTAATGAACAAACAATCAGGCCAACACGTAAAGAACACATACTAGCACCAGAGTAACCATGGAATATTTTATGCATACCCGGTGCCATTTGTTTTGTAGGGAATTTCTCCTACGCACATGTCATTTTTTGTGTTTTTTTTGGTTTTCCATACTATCGTGGCAATTTTACTAGCATGGCATTTTTATTGTTTTGATGATGGCAAATTTATGTATGTGATTCTTTTGTTATAAAAAAGTAAAATTATGAGCATGGCCATTTTATTAATAAGAGCATCACATTTTTTTACTGGCATGTCATTTCTATTGTTTCAATCATGGCAATTTTCTATTTTTGTGATATTGTGTTATGACAAGAAAAACATAGAGTATGGCCTTTTTCAATAAGAACACGACAATTTTATTTTTAGTGGCATGATAATTTTATTATTTTGATCATGGCAATTTTCTTGTTTAGTCATTTCAATCTTCGCATCCCTATCACCGAAACTAAATTTTTTGTACCATGGCAAATACCTTTTTGTTGGTCATGGTAGCTTAAATTTATAAAATTGTGACAACTTTGAAATATATTTGTTTCAGTGCACAATGTAAAATTCGTATGTTTTTCTTTTAGTTGACATGCAAATTTGCCATCTTTGATTTTATTTTTTTGTAGTTTATCATGGCAATTTTCTATAGGTTTGTTTCTTTTTCCTAATTTGTTTGTAGCTTACAATGGTTTGTTAGGGCATCTCCAATGCTAACCCTCTAAACGGACACCATATCCATCCACATAGGACGCGTCCACGGACAGTGATATGGTAGCCGGCCATCCAACCATGCCCGCCATACATTTCAAACCAGATTTGAACAAACCGGAAGAATTACATGCATAACGGATGATTTTTATCTAAAGCATAGCACACTAATTACGTTTTCGACATATTTCAGTAAACAAAAATGTCCGGACCTAAACTAGTCTAAATCTAAGGCGCCACATACTCCATGTCCTTGTTGTTCAAATTTGTGCCAATGTCATGGGTTGTCTCCATGTCCGGCGGTCAGTTGAGCCCTGTAGAGTGAAGGTGCAATTACCGGCGAGGAAGAGTAGGACATCGGACACAGACGGGCTCACTGACTCGATGCCTTGCCGTCTCATATGCCCTACTTCTTCTCGTCGGAGGCCGCAATCTGTCGGCATCGGCGGACGTGGGGTCGGTGATGGATGCAGACAGGGGGGATGCTCGTTGTGCCACCGGCTCCAACGACGCGTTGTTAGCGGAGCTAAGGACGCGCAAGTGTCGACGTTCTCACCGTGATCGCCAGCGCCGCCTCCATGCCCGACAATGTCGTGACCGCGTTGGTGGCACAAGCGCAAGAGGCCCCGTAGAGCGCCCGCTTCTCGGCGACAAAGTTGGGGTTCTCTTAGGTCAGGGCCTCCTCGCTCGTGCACTTGGCATAGATTTGGCCCTCCGCCAACCAATGCTGCTCAAGGAAGGTGAGGTTGTACCAGCGTTCCTCTTGTAACACCCAACATCCGGTCCTAGCCTTGACAAAGACTTTGCAATCCTCGCTAAAACGCATATTGGCCGCCCGAACATATGACTCTATAACATACACATCGACATATGTTGGTAACATGGTGGACATCACAAAAAACACAATCATTCATGAATAGATGTGTAATACAAGATAAATTATGGCAACATATGTCGATACATAAATATTTCACCAATTAGAGGTCAACATGACCAAACATTACATGAATCATTGCAACAAAGAAGGCACAGGTCCGAGTATGGACAAGAAGCAAATATGCCAAAGAGGCAAGAGAAATTAAATAAGCAACGTCCGCCCTGCTAATCCAAGGCTTCCTAATGATCTTCTTCGAAGAAAGTATGCCAAAAAGAATGTACCATGTTCTGACTTTAGAGCGATGCTTTACCTGTACCTACATCTGGGATTGTTGTGGTATCAGTGAGCCTTGGCACTCAACAAGTACATTACAAGGGGAATCAAGACTAACAATACTTATGGTTTGGAATATGATTAAGTGATGAGCTTGCAGCAAGCAGCTAAGCTCACCGCGTCCTACGAATATTAGAACAAGATGAGAAAAATCTTATGCGTAAAGGGGGGTCTCAACTAGTTGATCAAGAAGCGATCCTGAAAACCTACCTACGTGTCATTCATAACCCCACCCCGCCGGTGGCGCTCTCGGCTAGTGCGCCATTTCAATGTCTGTACCAGTAAGATGTCACGTTCGCTTTGGGCCAGCATGAATGTGGCGCTGACGCTTTGGAGCGGGATGAATGCGCAACAAACTTCGCATGGGAAATGGCACGGGCGAGGGAGAGGATTCTGGGTGACGGATGTGTGCGTGGAAGCTACCCGAACGCCCGCGAAGTACCCCTGGTTTGCCTCCAGTTTGCGGGAAACAAACATTTGTACCAGTCTGCGGATCGATGGGGGTACCGTGTTGGATTGCAAATCACGTCCGGACCGCACGGTCCAAACGGATACAGGCAGTTTGAGTGTCAACATTGTTGGAGATGCCCTTAGTGATTGTTTGGACTTCAATATTTATACGAGAGATTTTACAAAATCAGTTTTAGGAGAATTTTGAGGGAAACTAGTTTTTTTTTTGTTGTTGAGGCAACTAAATACTAATCCTTGTTTGGTTGAGAAAATATAAGGAAACAACATCATATATTTCAATGGCATTCCACGGCTTTCGTCCAACATTCATAGACGAGAAATCGAATTGAACGAGGACTAGTTTCCTATAAACTTGCTATCCAAATAGCCCCTTAGTGCATGAAATTAGGGTTTCCCGGTCCAACTATGGTTTGTCGTGTAAGTGAGGGGTTTGCGCTGGGGCTTTTGTCAGCCGAACGATTTCAGTAGCTGGTCTATGATCGCCGGAGGTGTCCCTATTTTATCCGCTTAAACTACTTAACCCAAGTAGCACGGGCGCATGCAGGTCAATGGATTACTCCAAGAGTAGCACAGCCTCGCCCTCGTCCTCGACCTTGTTGTGCTTTGCTTGCATCAAATACACAAGCCAATGAGAAGGGAGTGGGGAGAGTATCAGGTGATACCAACTCCCGAATGTTCCCATGATACCATTTAAAAAAACAATTTCAAATATTTCAAAAACTTCTAAATACTCACAAGGAGCGTTCCTATAAACCCTATAAAATTCAGGTCCAAATTCAATATGCACATGGAGAAACAAAAAAAGATAAAATCCGGATGTGAATAGTGTAACATCATGCTGAATTTATCTTTTTGGTTTCTCAATGTGAATTTCGAACTTTCATTTGAATTTTTAGGGATTGTACATTCATGTAATTAATTTGAACATCCATAATTTTTTTAGATTTTTCTAAAACATTTAAAATTGTATTTTTTGAAGCGGTATCATGGTTGCACCGAGAGCACATGATATTCTCCCCAAGCGACTGATGTTGATAGCAATGAGAGCGAGAGGTGGAAAACGATGACTTGACAGCGACATGCTATCGCTCCACGATCCCGCGTGTGTAGTTCCTGTTGCCGTTGAGTATTTCCTCTTTATAGAGCTATGTCTACCCATCAAGTGCCTGGCACTGTTTGTATTTTGGGGGTGTAGCGTAGTGTGTAGGGGTTTTATAGATCTGGACAATCGATTACTACTACAAGAGTAGCACAGCCCCGTCCTCGCTCTCGCTGCATGTGCTTTGCTTGCATCAACACACAAGCCAAGGAGGCAGAGAGCGATGTTGACGTTTTTAAATAACACTACTCATACTAACTACTGCCATAGTAGGATATATATCCACTCTGGCTGGTTGCCATCATTTTTTGCTTTGCTTACCGACGAGCGTAGGTGTGCTGCGACCGGGACGATCAAGGGTCCCATCTCCGGCTGGTTGTATAATTTTATTAGTACGATCGACTAGGCAAATTGCCCATGCGTTGCTATGGATATTTTTTTTAGGTGTTTGTATTTCGGTCTGGATAGCTTTGATTCCATGAAAATCAGCACATTCATCTTCTGTGTGATTCACTATTGCATGATAAACATCTCTGTTTATGCTCTTCCCCATGTACTATTGCATGATAAACATCTCCGTTTATGATCTTCCCCATGTTTGGGGCGTGCTGCTTCGCTTAGGCCAAAAGAAAGCCACGGTTGGGGCCAGTGCAGCTCAGCATCAACATCTTCGTCATGCTCTCCCCCATGTTGGTCGCAAACTCGCAACTCGCCAGCTCGGCATCGTCTGAGCTGCTGCGGTCCTCGCCGACGGAGCCCTCGCCGCAGCAACCGGACGATATGGCTGTTTGGCTCGGCACGCGGCGTCCGAGGAAAACGCCCGTCGTCCACCAGTCGTTGTCGCCTGATTTATCGGGACTCCATCAACCACGCCTCCATCCAGCTCCGTTGCACCACACAGCTTCATGCATGGCACCGTGGCACCATGCTATGTGCACAGGTATACACCAATGCACAAATGTGGATGGCTGCTTGCACGTCCTGCGTTGGCCTGCTGGCTCACCAATCCACGTACACCAACACCGTCCACGAGCCAGCTATGCATATGGACATAATATGAATAGATTTTTTTTTTGTGTATTATCAAAGTCAATAATTGGGCAGATATATGTTGATGATACAATTATCTCATAAAGGAAAACATGTGTCTTAGATAAAGTGAGAATCACATATTTGAGAATGTCCCAAAATAATTTATCATCGTTTTCGTGTTTAGATTCAAGATGAGTGAGTTGTGATTATTTTGATATAAACATTGTTAGTACTATGCTATGGTGAACCTGTGTACCTTCGCATAGTCGCTATATGGGCCTGGCATAAGGATCGACATTACATGTTGGAAATCTTTCTGAAAGGGTAATCAAAATAATAAAAATATATAACACAAGTATAGGATAACAATATGAATGGTTTATATCGGGTTTTAGTGACAATGTGCGCTCTCCTAACTGAGGCAAAGGGCATGTGAAAAAAATCTCTATATAAAATGACAAGCACAAAGCAATTTAACAACTCCCTTAAATCTTTAATTAAGGGACCACCTACATGCCACGTGCCTAAAATAATTTATTATAGTAAGTTATGTCCACAATCCGATTCAGGTCCAGCGGCCACAATTTCATAATCATCTTCATTTTGGTGGTGGTGTTGTTATTTCTCGAACCATCGCCCGATGCCGGCCCAACAACGCACCGCCACGCCGTCTAACCTACTCGACTCCGCCTCCTTTGTCCCCTCGGCCTCCCTCCAAAGCTGGCCAGATTTGACCGCCGTCGAGCTCCCCGCACTCCCATTCCACCCGAACCCATCAACCTATTGACTCCCGTCCACCGACAATGATGTTGTCGCGTAGTCCCAGGCTCTGTGTCACTACTGGCTCGGAATCACCGGCACACCTGTCTCGGCATCAGACCCTAGGTGAAGTTGATTGGTCTGATTTGCAATTTCACGCAACTAATAAATACCAAAATCTTTGAATTAAATAATTAATGACTAATTTTTCTCTGTTATCGTCACTTCTATGTTATGCTTTATAACATTCATGGACCCTTTTTTCAATACTCATTGAAAAATGAAAAAGTAGTGTGAGTCGTGCCCTGCTGCGTTAATCATTATTTTGGTGCATGATTAATATTTTCTTGAGGAACGCATGATCAAGTACTGACGTGCAAAGCACGTGCAACTAACTAGTATATATAGTAGTACAATGACCAACTTGGAGTACAGGACAAGGTAGAACCAAGTCCTAGTCTATCCTATAATTCCTAATAATCATATACACAACACCAATGAACACACACACTACCCCTATGAGCACCTCCGAGAGACTAAGCCGGCATGTCACTGAGCCGACATGTCATCTTGAGATTTTACGAAGTCATCGTAGGCGCCTCGTAGTTGACGAGAACATCTCCTCCCACTGAACGCGTATCAACGAAAATGATGAATAAATTCAAGATAAACATGATCACAAGGATTTGAACCCTGGTGGATTGGGGATTCCACTGTCGTCCTAACCATCGAACCACAGGTTGGTTCGCAAATGCTTTTATCATATACTAGCAAAAGAGCCCGTGAGTTGCAACGGGAGAAAAAAACCACCTGTTCTCACCTAATAAATTAAATTAGTGAGGTTGCAATAATCTATATACCAGACAAGGTGTAATCAAAAGGATAATTTAAGACAAGGTGTAATCAAAAGGATAATTTATAAGGTGAGACGTGAAACACATTTTTTGTGTTCCCCGTGTGTGCCTTAGGCTTTACATTTTGCTTGCACCCTAGCCATTTCTTTCCCATCCTTCTTTTTTCTTCTTCTTCTTTCTAATTTTCTTCTAGAACAATACCCGTGCGGTGCAACGAGATATAAATATTCTAGTACGTTAGCTTATGATTTACCTGTCAATAATGATGCGATTGTTAACAGTGAATTACCTTATATTTTGATTAGAAGTTTAAGTAAATTAGACTGGAATTGGTTCAGAAGGTAATTAAATTAAGGTGATTGATTATCATATACGGTGCAGTTAGCGGTGCGGTTAGATTACCCATGCCCGTATTGATGAGAATCCCACAATAAGGGGACACGATCTCTGTTTTGACAAGACGTGTCAAAGAAACCGCCTCGCAATATGCGTTGTGGCTGGTTGGGGAAAAACGGTTCGAATAATGATCCGACCGTAATGACATGTCCCGTTGTCTAAAAAAGTTGTCATTGCATTTGTGAAATATCATTCTCTCTACAGCGGTATGTGAAGATCCTTTTGTGGATCCGGACATGGTCTACGTGTTCGATGATTACTTTGGAGTATTCGGAGAAGGAACCCGCCTTGCAATGCCGAAGACAAGACTGCGCGCCAGACTCATCGTCATTGAAGCCTGGTTCAGGGGCTGCTGAGAGAGTCCTGGATTAGGGGGTATCCGGACGGCCAGACTATATACATCGTCCGGACTATTGAAGCGTGAAGATACAAGACTCAAGACTTCGGCCCGTGTCCGGATGGGACTCTCCTTTGCGTGGAAGACAAGCTTGGCGATCCGGATATTGTGTTTCCTTCCTTGTGACCGACTCCATGTAAACCCTAGCCCTCTCCGGTGTCTATATAAACCGGAGAGGTTGGTCCTTAGAAGGCCGATTACAATTACAATCATACCTTCATAGGCTAGCTCTTAGGGTTTAGCCTCTACGATCTCGTGGTAGATCTACTCTTGTACTACTCATATCTTCAATATTAATCAAGCAGGAAGTAGGGTTTTACCTCCATCAAGAGGGCCCGAACCTGGGTAAACATTGTGTCCCTCGCTTCCTGTTACCATCAGCCTGGACGCACAGATCGGGACCCCCTACCCAAAATCCGCCGGTTTTGACAACGACATCCGGCACCGCTTCCCGAAGGCTCGCCTAGTCCTGCCACAGCCAGGATGCTTAGTCGTGTACTAAGTAAAGTGCCCTCGGGGAAAGACGGAGGGAAGAACAGAGAAGCAGAGCTTCACACATTGCACATCCAAACCGGGGGAATTGCTATCTCCATGGAGGAGGATAGTCGGGGAGGGGAATCTATGGTCTAGTAGTACCTTGATAATGATTAAGCACAATATGGGTTGCGCCGTTACAAAAATGAAAGATCACAGATTAAATAAAAGTTTGTCATTTTTTTCAAAAAAGAAAAGGGTCGCGTATTCAAAAAAGTTCACAAAATAATGGAAAATATTCACGAAATTTCAAAAATATCACTAATTTAAGAAAATTTAGTGAGTTTGTAAAAAGTTCACATATTTGAAAAGTTCATGTGAAGCATAAAAGTTCAAGAAAATTGAATAAAGTTCACTAATTTGAGAAAAAAGTTCACGAATTTGAAAACAATTTCATCCATGTCATAAAACAGTTCATCATATTGAAAGAAAGTTCATCATTTTTGAAAAAAGTTCATCAATGTTTTTTTTAAAAAAAATCATCGCATTTGAAAAAGTTCATCAATTTTAAAAATAATTCATGGGTTTTGGAAAAAGTTCATTGATTTGGAAAACAAATACATCGAATTTGAAAAAAGTTCATCGAATTTCAAAAAAACTCATCCCATATAAAAGAAGTTCATCCAATTTGAAAATAAGTTCATCAATTCTGGAAGAAAGTTCATCGGTTCTCAAAAAAGTGCATCGATTTTTCTGAAAAAACGCGTGAAAGAAAACAAAGGGAGATGAGAAAATAAGAAAAAGAATAAAAAAAGAGACAAACTGGAGAACAAAGTAAAAAAATAGGAAAATGAACTAACTATTCACTCGCTGGTGGGTGCCCTTGGTGGCTATAGCCGTGCGCTTGCAACAAGGGGGGAGCGTGTTCGAATCCCCGATGTCACACACTTTTTGCGTTTCGAAAAACAGGAAAAAAGAACGGAACGGGCCGGCCCAATTACAAACGTTTGCCGGCGCCTGTTTGGCAAACTGGCGCATAAGCGGCAAATAGGATGTGCCCACCGTGCCCTCCTCGCGGTCTACCGTCCGGACCCGCTCGACCCCGGCCGCTGTGGTTCCTCATCCTGAGCCATCGGGGCCAAGCGGCTTGGGCCGATGGGGCTGCGGGGCGCCCGCGAAGGCCCAGCCGGGCGACCAGAAGACAAGTGAATCGTTGAATCGTTTTTTCTCATCAATTACTTATTACTTATTTTTGGACTGCGTCTAGAAAAGATGAGGGATTTAAAAAAAAAAAGAAACACCGCGACGATGAGCGGGCAGAGCAATAGCCGCTTTATTATTAGGGAAAGATAGATTTAGATTATTTGAGAAAAAGACAAGCCTGTGGTCTACGACCTGTGACCTCGCGAGGCTGGGCCGGCCCAATCTCGTGATTGTTTCAGGCGAGGCTGCTCTACATCTCGCTAAAGCGAGACATAGGTGCGCCCCCAGAGTATGGCGTTGCACCGAGAGTATGGCGTTGCACCTTTTCCCTCTAGTTAGGGTTTCGCCAAGTTCTCCCAGGGCGATCTTCGCCGCTGTCGAGTTTTGCTCCCCTACCACCGATTAACCCCCGTCCTCGCCGCGGCTCGGAGCGGACGGCCTCGCAGGGCTATTAGTGTCTTCCACTCTAATGGCGTATCAGGAACAGGTGCGCCATTAGTATATAGTAGTGGCGCACTGCCTCCACGGTGCGCCATTAGAATCAATCCTATCTATAGCCCTTTTCCTAGTAGTGGCTGTCCCTCACCTGTGGGCAAGGGAGGGGCCGGCGGAAATTAGGGTTCCCCACCAAGCGACCCGATCTGTTCTTCGGGCGAGAGTATTCATGGAGAATTCCGGAGCCAGTTCCTCCAGGATTAGTGACGTCGAGCAGATGATGAAAGAGCTGGGACTGAAGGAGGAGGACCTGGATGATGTGGTTTTCAATGAGCAACCAGCGCTGCCGGAGGGGCCAAGATGGATAGCCCTAGCTAGGGTTAACACCTCCAAAACCTACAGTCAGACTTGGTTCTTCAGAAACATGAGATCGGCATGGGATATTGCACAGGAGGTCAAGTTCAAACCCCTAGAGGACAACTTGTACACGGTCACATTCACTTGTTTGGGTGACTGGGAGAGAGTTATGAATGATGGCCCATGGAATTTCAGAGGAGATGCGGTAATCTTGCTGCCATACGATGGTATAACGAAGCCATCCACTGTGAAGCTTGACACAATCGACATATGGATTCAAATCCATGACGTACCAGATTTGTATGCCCATCTAGTGGCTCCTTTGGCAGCTAAGGTGGGCGAGGTTCTGTTTTCTGAACCTAACTCACATGACTTTGTCGGCAACTTCCACCGGGTGTGGATTAGAATCAATGTCAACAACCCTCTCAAAAACGCGGTCTCTATGATCAGGGAGGGGAAGAGGCAGATATATAGAGTTAAGTATGAGAGGCTTCCCGACTGGTGCGCTGTTTGTGGTATGCTTGGTCACCAGTATAAGGAACACGGTAATGGCGTTCACCCTCCGTCAGCCCTGGTGTTCAAGGATCTTCGTGCTAGCTGGGTTATGCGCAATGGAAGGGGTCCGGGAGAAGGCCGTAACCAGCATGGTGGTCGCCGAGGTGGACGTGCTGGGGGGCGATCACGAGGCAGGTTTGATGAGGGCAGGGATGTTATGATTTGAACGTGACAAACATCCAGGTGGCTTCCGATGCGAAGGTGGTGATACAAGATATCCAGCAGAAGAATCCAACAGAATATGGAGCAATCATACATGAAATATTAGAGCATACATTGTCTTTCCAAGTTTGTAATATCTCTCACGAATTTAGGAGCTCGAATATCGAGGCTCACAAACTCGCGAAGCACGCACTATCCCTCCCGGCTGGCCGACATGTTTGGTTGGGACAGCCGGGCGGTCTTCCTTTCGTCCCTGTAAACATTGTGACGTCTGATTAAAAAGCTTCGGAGTTTGTCTCAAAAAAAAAAAAGGTGCGCCCCCTTGGAGACACATTGACTATATCTCGCTTTAAGTGAGACTCCCTTTTGTCTCGCTGAAGATATTTATTATGCGATGAAGTTATCAGGCCGTCCTAGTTTTGCTTCTTTTCCATTCGCGATCGCTCGCCACGCTTCGTTCCCTAGTTCGCTGGGCTGATTTTCAATCCAGTTCCCACGCTAGCTGAGCTCCATTCGTTGGTTTCCTAGATTTTTTTTCGGTTTTTCTTGTTATCTCGGTAGCTTCTCTGGGTTTTCTGTTTTTATTTCTTTTTAAATATTTCTCTTCCTTTGTTCTCAGTGTCACTGGTTTTCTCATTCTTTTTTTCTTTTTTTTTTCACCGGTTCCCTTTCTTTTCTTCTCTGTCTTCTTTTGTATTCTTTCTTTTTTCTTTTTTTGGTTTTCAACGTTCTTTTGTTTTTTTATCGATTTTCACTGTTTTGCCATAATTTTTGCATTTGTTTCTTTGGTTTTATTTTTCATTTTCCTTTTTTTTCTTTGTGTTCTTTTGTTTTTTTCGTTTATTTTTTATTTTGGTTTTCATTCTACATTTTTGTATACGCCAACAACATTTTTGTAATATACATTTAACATTTTTCAAATACAAATTTAATATTTCTTGAATACATGGTCAACATTTTTATACACATTGTTTTTACATTTTTTAAACCCTTGATTAACACTTTTTTTCAATACACATTTACCTTTGCTCTGACAAGGATGTTGAAGGCACAAGACATGGTAGGGCGGAGGCGTGATTTGGTTGCTTCAAAGGAAAGAGACGGTGATGAATCTTTAACAGGAGGGGCTGTGGTGTAGATGCCCGATGTTGGTACATAATGTTTCGGTCTTTCGGACATGGCCCCGATCACTGGCAGTCGTCTGAGCCGGCGCAAGCGTGATGGTCGACACCACATTAATGAAACAATTTTTTACATGATAATACGTGTCTCATTTATATCATAAAGATTAAAGTACAAGTCATGTAAGAGGGTGTTTGGATCCAAGGAACTTATTTTAGTCTGACTAAAAATAGTCTCTTTAAGAGGCTAAAGTTTCAAGCACCCCTGACTAAAGAGGGGCTAAAACTAGTCTTGAGACTAAAATATTTTAGTCAGGGGTATCCTATTAAAATGTGGATTAGTCCTCTCTCTCCTCATTTAACTCCTCTCCTTTAACACAGGCGAGTTCTGGATTGGAGGGTTTGGAGGATATAAATGCTCATTAAGTTGATTTTAGTTTCTTTAGTATTTGGGTCCACGCATGGGTGAGGCTAGCAAGTTTTAGTCCCACTATTTTTAGTCATGGGACTAAAATGTATCCAAGCACCCTCTCAGACTAGCCACAATGGAGAGTACCATACACTAGTAACATACACATATCCCTAAACTATGTTACTACCTTCATAGTGGGTAGTAACATAAGTGTGGTAAATGCAAAGCTTCATTTATTAGGTTATAGACTCATATTGCATTGGGACATGTGATGCTACAGTAACTAGCTAAGTTACTCAAACTATCTCTCTCCTCATTAACTCATTGCCACATAAGCAAATTTGCTGAGTTGGATTCGATGTTACCGCCGAAGTTACTCCCACTGTGGCTAGTCTAAGGACCAACGTGGCAAAAATGAAAAGATAGTAGAACATGGTTGGTCAGGAGGCATTAATGAGATAGTTTGGTGGGCCACGGTTTGGAATTGAGATGCATATACTACTGCGAATACACGAAGAATACCTTGTGGGGTACGAATCTACTCTCTCCGTTCCTAAATATTTGTATTTTTAGAGATTTCAACAAGTGACTACATACGGAGCAAAATGAGTGGATATACACTCTCAAATGTGTCCATATACATCTGTATGTGGTAGTCATTTGAAATCTCTAAAAAGACTAGGAACGGAGGGAGTAAGAGCAAGCGGGCGAAGAGGACATTGAGCACATGTGAGATCGGGCATATAAAAGCACTTTCGCTCTCGTTGGGCATCTTGTCGTCAACGGACACGCAGGACCATCCTAACCTGGTGCCGCCTAGTGTGTGCGAGTAATACACCGGCGGGTCTATTCTCCGCGTGGGATGAGGGATAGCAATCAAACGTGCACCACCACACATGGTAATGGGTCGTGTCGTTCGTATGTATCCGTGGTCAAGAAAAACCGGAACTTCTGGTCCACTACCGGTCTACCACCATACCTGGTACAGAAGGGAGTCATCCCCGAGCGGTACTTGGGGCGGTGGTAAGACCGGAACTACCGGCCACCGGTACAACCGTTCAATGGAGCGGTACTACCGCCATGGGCAGAACTGCACATAACAGAGAACATTGGGGAACCCCTCTCTTCTCGAACGGAGGGTGCCTGGTGGGTGCAGAGAACATGTACGTGACAAGATTCACCCAATACCATCCGATGCGGATTCCCTCTTAAAAGAACGGATATCCTACGACCTAAGGAATAAAACGTCGGAAACTCCGTCTTCGATCTTTTCCGCAAATAGGGAAGGCCTAACCGTCTTGTGCCGCACAATGTGTACCTGGGAAAACTAGGACGCACGATTAGTCCACACGAGTGTTTTCATCATCACCAAAACCTTAAGGTAGAAGATGCCCTTACAATTATCCACACAAAAATTTCAGATGCACTGAGAAAGCCAGGTGCCATTTTCTGAATGACCAAAAAATAGCTGAGTGAAAAAAATTTGCTCTTTGTCTGCTGCTTCAGGGCATCAAGCATACAAACATCGGCAAGGCAGAGCTAGGGGAGGGAATGGGTACCTTTCATCCAGAGTGTTCGATATGAAAAACTTGCATTGCGCTATAGGAACAATAATGGTATATTAAGAACCTTATTAAGATTGCTCTTCTTATCCCTTCGGACCCTCCTCCTTCGCTATGTCTCAAGTGCTTTCATAATTGTGAGTTACAGAATACACACTTACCTAATGTTCCACAACTATCACAAATGTACAAAAATGGCTATAACATAGTTTTTGTTATTCGTATTAACACCTACTGTAGGGGGAATGTTTTTGTGTGGTGCTAACGATTTAATAAGTATCTACGTAGCTCCAGAATGTTTCAGTTTATATTCCTACATATTGTCTGGATATACCAAGAGAGATCTACGGTCTAATGAGGCTACTATGAAATATTTACTCATGGGTGGGGCAAGCTCTTCTATTTGGTTCATGGTTTCTCTTGGATATATGGTTCATTTGGGGGGAGGTTGAGCTTCAAGGAATTCTAAACGGTCTTATCAATACAGAAATGTATAACTCCCCAGGAATTTCAACGACGCTTATATCCATCACTGTAGGTATACCTGGCCAACCCTCGGGCCGGTCCGGGCTTTGGGTTGGTCCTAACCAAGACCGATGCCGAAAACCAAGGCCCGGGCCTGGCCCGACCCGGGCGTCGGGCCTAAAAATTAGGCCCAAGCCTGGCCCGTCAGTGTAAAAGCTCGTGGGGCCTCGGGCCAGGCCTCTTTGTTAAATCGCTAATATGGCGGGCCTGGGCCCGGCCTTCGAGCTCAATATCTAGGCCCAGGCCCGGCCCGTGAGCAACGTCGGTCCGGGACGTGCTGCCCATGGCCAGGTATAACTGTAGGACTTGGGTTTAAGCTTTCCCCAACCCCTTTTCATCAATGGACTCGTGACGTCTATGAAGGAGTGTGGTTCGTTCGAACAATTCCTACCTCTATATCTATCTCTGAGGTGTTTGGGTTTTGCAAAACTCCATAGATAGGCAGAAGAGATGCTTTAGCTGGGAAAGAATTTCAAGAATGAAGTCACATGCCCTAATTCGAGGAGATATGGTTTGAAGCAGGATATTGTCCGAGTGAAGCACAGAACAAAGGCCAAGAATGTGAATTGTCTTGAGCAGTGGATTGACACCCTCTACTGAGTATCGGTTTCGGGCTAACAAAAAACTAAATTGGGTATGCAAACCAGGAAGAGGTACCGATCACAACCATGGTGGATTGTGTTTATCTAGTCAAAATTTGAATCCTTAGAATGCAAACATCTGCTCTCTCCGTCCCACAATGTAAGACGTTTTTTGACTCTACATGGGACAGAGGGAGTAATTTTATGTTACCAATATCTACACTAATTACAACTCATTGCCATGGCATTGTCTATCTCTTTCGTGGTCTTCCATTAATTTACAGATGGGATGGCATGTGGCTCGCGTTGTGTGTCGTTCATGTGCCGCCAGACATGAAATTTTAAAATATGCTCATGCCAGCTCACACGAGATATATCGTCTAGACTGAGGTGAACACAAAATGTTTCGGGTTTAATTTATATTAAAGTAATCTCTCCCTAATAATAAAGCACGGATTGGGTCTCCGGGTTCACCGTCGCGGAGTTTTTGCAGAGAAGCCCATAAGTTTTATAGCAATCAACCCGCGGTCTGCTGTAATCCGACCGTAAGTGGAAAAGACAAAACGTTTCGTACGCAGCCTAGACTCGGCCTTCGTTAAAATTGCTGTCCCGCACGAGAACCAGGGTTCCACCGCCGCCGCCGCCGCCGCGCCCCCACCCCCTGCTCCTCGTTCGCCGAATCCAGACAAGAGATCTGCAGGATCCGCCGCATCCCTCACGACCCTCTCTCTCGTTCGCATAGTCTCGCTGGAAATCGCGAGGCAGCCCCGCCCGGAATCCACCGCTTCCTCCTCCTGTTCATTTTCTCTCACAAAGTTTTTCCAGATCGAGAGATATCAGAGGGGTTGGCAGGGGCGACAGCTATGTGGCGTTCGACGAGTGTGGCGGCGTGGTCGGACAGCGGGGAGGGGCGCTGTGGTGGCGGAGATGGCCGGCACCGTAGATAAGCGCTGGGAGCTGCCGACACCATGGCCGAGCGAAGGGGAGAGCCGTCGTGCTGGACGAGAACAACCACCATGGATTCCTCGCCCAAGTCATGATCCAGTTGCATCTGCAATCTCACATCTCACATCTTGATGCCGTATTGGTTGCCGTCATCCTTCATAGTGCGCTATTTGCATAGCACTATAATCGGGCTCGAAAGTCAACTCGTGGAGCAACGAGAAAGACTCACGAAGCGCGTACATGGGCGACGCAGGCAGCGGTGGATGTCAACGAGTTTGTGCAAGAGAGACAATTGCAGACTGATTCGATCCGGGAGGCGACGGCTAGGGCACGCATGAGGAAGAGTTGGCGTTGCAGCAGGCAGCGGTGAGGCGCGACAACAGTGGACGGTCAAGGTCCAGCCGCTGGCGAAGGCAGCAGAGCAGCAGCTTGGCGGCCGAAGGCGACTTCCTTGCGGACGACAGATCAATTGAATTATTGCGCTAGCTAGCAAGCTAAGCAGCTCGATTAACTTCTTTGCGGATGTCGGATCGATTGAGGCATGTGTGATGAGTGACGAGGCAGCTGGATTGGTTTCAAACTTTCAACTGATTGATTGAAGCACAACATGGGTTAGCTACCTAAGCGGCTGGATGGGCTTCCTCGCAGATGGATCAACGGAGGCACTGCGTGATGACCCAAGGCACCGATGCATGCCGGCGCTGGCTCCGTTGTACATGTTGGAGAACGTAGTAATTTCAAAATTTTCCTACGCACACGCAAGATCATGGTGATGATATAGCAACGAGGGGAGAGTGTTGTCTACGTACCCTCGTGAACCGGCGAAGCGTTGACGCAGCGTAGAGGAAGTAGTCGACGTCCTCCCGGTCCGACCGATCCAAGCACCGTTACTCGGCACCTCCGAGTTCTTGACACGCGTCAGACAGCTCGATGGCGCACCCTCGATCTCCAATCCAAGAGAGGCTCCGAGGGGAGTTCCGTCAAGACGACGGCGTGGTGACGATCTTGATGTTCTCCATTGCGGTGGCTTCGCTAAGCACCGCTACAATATGACCGAGGTGTAATATCGTGGAGGGGGCACCACACACGGCTAAGGAACGATCAATGATCAACTTGTGTGTACTAGGGTGCCCCTTACCCCGTATATATAAAGGAGGGAGGGAGGAGGTGGCGGCCCTAAGGGGCGCCATAGGGAGGAGGAAACCTACTCCAAGTAGGTTTCCCTCTTTCCTAATCTTATTTGGAGGGAAGGAAGGAGTACTAGTAGTAGGAAGGAGTACTAGTAGTAGGAAAGGAAGAGGGAAGGAGAAAGGAAAGGGGCCGCCCCCCCCCAATCGGATTGGGCTTGGGGCGCGCCTCCTCCCTTGCTCCTTCTCCTTCTTCCTACATGGGCCCAATAAGGCCCATATACCTCCCGGGGTTCCGTAACCTCCGGAGCTCTCAGTATATTCCCAAACTCTTCCGAACCTTTCCGGTGTCCAAATATATCCGTCCAATATATCAATCTTTATGTCTCGACCATTTGAGACTCCTCGTCATGTTCGTGATCATATCCGGACTCGAACAAACTTCGTACATCAAAATACATAAACTCATAATATAATTGTCATCGAAACCTTAGCGTGCGGACCCTACGGTTCGAGAACGATGTAGACATGACTGAGA
Organism: Aegilops speltoides; assembly: GCA_021437245.1. Lineage (NCBI taxonomy): Eukaryota > Viridiplantae > Streptophyta > Magnoliopsida > Poales > Poaceae > Aegilops > Aegilops speltoides. Next base: position 496,686,854 of record CM038144.1, on the reverse strand, counting down.
CATGTCTCTGGTCAATAACCAATAGCGGGACCTGGATGCCCATATTGGTTCCTACATATTCTATGAAGATCTTTATCGGTCAAACCGCATAACAACATACGTTGTCCCCTTTGTCATCGGTATGTTACTTGTCCGAGATTCGATCGTCGGTATCCAATACCTAGTTCAATCTCGTTACCGACAAGTCTCTTTACTCGTTCTGTAATACTTCATCTCATAACTAACTCATTAGTTACATGCTTGCAAGGCTTAGGTGATGAGCATTACCGAGAGGGCCCAGAGATACCTCTCCGACAATCGGAGTGACAAAACCTAATCTCAATTATGCTAACTCAACATGTACCTTCGGAGACACTGTAGTACTCCTTTATAATCACCCGATTCGTTGTGGCGTTTGGTAGTACCAAAGTGTTCCTCCGTAAACGGGAGTTACACAATTCTCATAGTTACGAGAACATGTATAAGTCATGAAGGAGGCAATAGCGAGAATACTAAGCGATCAAGTGCTAAGCTAACGGATGGGTCATGTCAATCACATCATTCTCCTAATGATGTGATCCCGTTAATCAAATGACAACTCTTTTGTCCATGGCTAGGAAACATAACCATCTCGATAAGCGAGCTGGTCAAGTAGAGGCATACTAGTGACACTATGTTTGTCTATGTATTCACACATGTATTATGTTTCCGGTTAATACAATTCTAGCATGAATAATAAACATTTATCATGAAATAAGGAAATAAATAATAACTTCATTATTGCCTCTAGGGCATATTTCCTTGATCTCCCACTTGCACTAGAGTCAATAATCTAGTTCACATCGCCATGTGATTTAACACCAATATTCATATCTCAGATATGATTAACACCCATAGTTCACATCATCATGTGACCAACATCCAAAGGGTTTACTAGAGTCAATAATCTAGTTCACATCGCTATGTGATTAACGCCCAAAGAGTACTAAGGTGTGATCATGTTTTGCTCGTGAGAGGAGCTTAGTCAACGGGTCTGTCACATTCAGAGCCGTATGTATTTTGCAAATATTTTATGTCCACAATGCTCTGCACGGAGCTACTCTAGCTAATTGCTCCCACTTTCAATATGTATCCAGGTTGAGACTTAGAGTCATCGGATCGGTGTAAAAGTTTGCATGATGTAACTTTTACAACAAACTCTTTATCACCTCCATAATCGAGAAACATCTCCTTAGTCCTTACTAAGGATATTCTTGACCAAAGTCCATGATCTACTCCTAGATCACTATTGTACTCCTTGCCAAATTCAGAGCAAGGTATACAATAGGTCCAGTACATAGCATAGCATACTTTATAGAACCTATGGTGAGGCATAGGGAATGACTTTTCATTCTCTTTCTATTTTCTCGTTGTGGTCGGGATTTGAGTCTTACTCAATTTCATACCTTTGCAACACGAGCAAGAACTCTTTCTTTGACTGCTCCATTTTGAACTACTTTAAAATCTTGTCAAGGTATGTACTCATTGAAAATCTTATCAAGCGTCTTGATCTATCTCAATAGATCTTGATGCTCAATATGTATGTAGTTTTACTTGAGGTCTTTCTTGAAAACTCTTATTCAAGTATCCTTTCATGCTTTGCAGAATAATTCTACATTATTTCCGATCAGTAATATGTCATTCACATATACTTACCAGAAATGTTGTAGTGCTCCCACTCACTTTCTTGTAAATACAGGCTTCACCGCAAGTCTCAGATAATACTATATGCTTTGATCAACTTATCAAAGCGTATATTCCAACTCGAGATGCTTGCACCAGTCCGTAGATGGATCATTGGAGCTTGCACATTTTGTTAGCACCTTTAGGATTGACAAAACCTTCGGTTGTATCATATACAACTCTTCTTTAATAAATTCATTAAGGAATGTAGTTTTGACATCCATTTGCCAAATTTCATAAAATGTGGCAATTGCTAACATGATTCGACAGACTTTTAAGCATCGATACGAGTAAGAAAATCTCATCGTATTCAACACCTTGAACTTTGTCAAAAACCTTTTTCGACAAGTCTAGCTTTATAGATAGTAACACTACTATCAACGTCCGTCTTCCTCTTGAAGATCCATTTATTCTTAATGACTCACCGATCATCGGGCAAGTCAATCAAAGTCTACACTTTGTTCTCATACATGGATCATATCTCGATTTCATGGCCTCAAGCCATTTCGTGGAATCTGGGCTCATCATCGTTCCTCATAGTTCGTAGGTTCATCATGGTCTAGTAACATGACTTCCGAACATGATTACCGTACCACTCAGTGCGGATCTTACTCTGGAAGACCTCACGAGGTTTGGTAGCAACTTGATCTGAAGTTTGATGATCATCATCATTAACTTCCTCACTAATTGGTGTAGGAATCATCGAACTGATTTACGTGATGAACTACTTTCCAATAAGGAGAAGGTACAATTACCTCATCAAGTTCTACTCTCCTCCCACTCACTTCTTTCGAGAGAAACTCCTTCTCTGGAAAGGATCCATTTTAGCAACGAATGTCTTGCCTTCGGATCTGTGATAGAAGGTGTACCCAACAATTTCCTTTGGGTATTCTATGAAGACACACTTCTCCGATTTGGGTTCGAGCTTATCAGGATGAAACTTTTCCACATAAGCATCGCAGCCCCAAACTATAAGAAACAACAGCTTAGGTTTACTGCTAAACCATAGTTCATACGGTGTCGTCTCAACGGATTTAGATGGTGCCCTATTTTAAAACGTGAATGCAGCTGTCTCTAATGCATAACCCCAAAACGATAGTGGTAAAGAGACATCATAGATCGCACCATATCAAATAATGTGCGGTTACGATGTTCGGACACACCATAACGATGAAGTGTTCCAGGTGGCGTGAGCTGTGAAACTATTCCACATTGTTTTAATTGAAGACCAAACTCGTAACTCAAATATTTGTCTCCGCGATCAGATCGCAGAAACTTTATTTTCTTGTTACGATGATTTTTCCACTTCACTCTGAAATTCTTTGAACCTTTCAACTATTTCGCACTTATGTTTCATCAAGTAGATATACCCATATCTGCTCAAATCATCTTGTGAAGGTCGAAAATAACGATACTTGCCACGAGCATCAGCACTCATTGGATCGCATACATCGGTATGTATTATTTCCAATAAGTCGAGAGCTTCGTTCCATTGTTCCGAGAACGGAGTTTTAGTCATCTTGCCCAAAAGGCACGGTTCGCAAGCATCAAATGATTCATAACCAAGTGATTCCGAAAATTCATCTTTATGGAGTTTCTTCATGCGCTTTACAATCGATATGACCCAAACGGCGATTGCCACAAATAAGTTGCACTATAATTATTAACTTTGCATCTTTTGGCATCAATTTTATGAATATGTGTATCACTACGATCGAGATCCAACAAACTATTTTCATTGGTTGTATGACCATTGAAGGTTTTATTCATGTAAATGAACAACAATTATTCTCGACTTTAAATGAATAACCGTATTGCAATAAACATGATCAAATCATATTCATGCTCAACGCAAATGCCAAATAACATTTATTTAGGTTTAACACTAATCCCGAAAGTATAGGGAGTGTGCGATGATGATCATATCAATCTTGAAACTACTTCCAACACTCATCGTCACTTCCCTTCAACTAGTCTCTGCTTATTCGTAACTCTGCTTTGAGTTACTAATCTTAGCAACCGAACAAGTATCAAATACTCAGGGGCTACTATAAACACTAGTAAGGCACACATCAATAATCTGTATATCAAATATACCCTTGTTCACTTTGCCATCCTTCTTATGCACCAAATATTCAGGGCATTTCCGCTTCCAGTGACCATTTCCTTTGCAGTGTAAACACTTAGTTTCAGGCTAATTACGGTCCAGCTTTGGGCTTCTTCGCAGGAGTGACAACTTGCTTGTCTTTCCACTTGAAGTTCCCTTTCTTTCCCTTTGCCCTTTTCTTGAAACTAGTGGTCTTGTCAATCATCAACACTTGATGCTCTTTCTTGATTTCTACCTTCGTCGATTTCAACATCACGAAGAGCTCGGGAATCGTTTTCGTCATCCCTTGCATACTATAGTTCATCACGAAGTTCTACTAACTTGGTGATGGTGACTAGAGAATTCTGTCAATCACTATCTTATCTGGAAGATTAACTCCCACTTGATTCAAGCGATTGAAGTACCTAGACAATCTGAGCACATGCTCACTGGTTGAGCGATTCTCCTCCATCTTTTAGCTATAGAACTTGTTGGAGACTTCATATCTCTCAACTCGGGTATTTGCTTGAAATATCAACTTCAATTTCTGGAACATCTCATATGGTCCATGACGTTCAAAACATCCTTGAAGTCCCGATTCTAAGCCGTTAAGCATGGTGCACTAAACTATCAAGTAGTCATTATATTGAGCTAGCCAAACGTTCATAACGTCTGCATCTGCTCCTGCAATAGGTCTGTCACCTAGCGGTGCATCAAGGACATAATTCTTCTGCGCAGCAATGAGGATAAACCTCAGATCACGGATCCCTTCCGCATCATTGCTACTAACATTTTTCAACACAGTTTTCTCTAGGAACATATCAAAATAAACATATGAAAGCAACAACGCGAGCTATTGATCTACAACATAATTTGCAAAATACTACCAGGACTAAGTTCATGATAAGTTTAAGTTCAATTAATCATATTACTAAAGAACTCCCACTTAGACAGACATCTCTCTAGTCATCTAAGTGATCACGTGATCCAAATCAACTAAACCATGTCCGATCATCACGTGAGATGGAGTAGTTTCAATGGTGAACATCTCTATGTTGATCATATCTACTATATGATTCACGCTCGACCTTTCGGTCTCCGTGTTCCGAGGCCATATCTGATATGCTAGGCTCGTCAAGTATAACTTTGAGTATTCGCGTGTGCAACTGTTTTGCACCCGTTCTATTTGAACGTAGAGCCTATCACACCGATCATCACGTGGTGTCTCAAAGACGAAGAACTTTCGCAGCGGTGTATACTCAGGGAGAACACTTCTTGATAAGTAGTGAGATATCATCTTAAAATGCTACCGTCAATCAAAGCAAGATAAGATGCATAAAGGATAAACATCACATGCAATCAATATAAGTGATATGATATGGCCATCATCATCTTGTGCTTGTGATCTCCATCTTCAAGCACCGTCGTGATCACCATCGCCACCGGGCGCGACACCTTGATCTCCATCGTAGCATCGTTGTCGTTCGCCATCTATTGCTTCTACGACTATCGCTACCGCTTAGTGATAAAGTAAAGCAATTACAGTATGCGTTGCATTTCATACAATAAAGCGACAACCATATGGCTCCTGCCATTGCCGATAACCGGTTACAAAACATGATCATCTCATACAATAAAATATAGCATCATGCCTTGGCCATATCACATCACAACATGCCCTGCAAAAACAAGTTAGACGTCCTCTACTTTGTTGTTGCAAATTTTACGTGGCTGCTACGGGCTTAAGCAAGAACCAATCTCACCTACGCATCAAAACCACAACGATAGTTTGTCAAGTTGATGCTGTTTTAACCTTCGCAAGGGCCGTGCGTAGCCACATTCGGTTCAACTAAAGTTGGAGAACTGACACCCGCTAGTCACCTGTGTGCAAAGCACGGCGGTAAAACCAGTCTCGCGTAAGCGTACGCGTAATGTCGGTCCGGGACGCTTCATCCAACAATACCGCTGAACCAAAGTATGACATGCTGGTAAGCAGTATGACTTATATCGCCCACAACTCACTTGTGTTCTACTCGTGCAAATAACATCAAACCATAAAAACCTAGGCTCGGATGCCACCGTTGGAGAACGTAGTAATTTCAAAATTTTCCCACGCACACGCAAGATCATGGTGATGATATAGCAACGAGGGAGAGTGTTGTCTCGTACCCTCGTGACCGAAGCGGAAGCGTTGACGCAGCATAGAGGAAGTAGTCGTCGTCCTCCGGTCCGACCGATCCAAGCACCGTTACTCGGCACCTCCGAGTTCTTGACACGCGTCAGCTCGATGGCGCACCCTCGATCTCCAATCCAGAGAGGCTCCGAGGGGAGTTCCACAAGACGATGGCGTGGTGACGATCTTGATGTTCTCCAGATTGCGGGGCTTCGCCTAAGCACCGCTACAATATGACCGAGGTGTAATATCGTGGAGGGGCACCGCACACGGCTAAGGAACGATCAATGATCAACTTGTGTGTACTAGGGTGCCCCTTACCCCGTATATAAAGGAGGGAGGGAGGAGGTGGCGGCCCTAGGGGGCGCCATAGGGAGGAGGAAACCTACTCCAAGTAGGTTTCCCTCTTTCCTAATCTTATTTGGAGGGAAGGAAGGAGTACTAGTAGTAGGAAGGAGTACTAGTAGTAGGAAAGGAAGAGGGGAAGGAGAAAGGAAGGGGCGGCCCCCTCCCCAGTCGGATTGGGCTTGGGGGCGCCTCCTCCCTTGCTCCTTCTCCTTCTTCCTACATGGGCCCAATAAGGCCCATATACCTCCCGGGGTTCCGTAACCTCCAGAGCTCCGATATATTCCCAAACTCTTCCTGAACCTTTCCGGTTTCCAAATATATCCGTCCAATATATCAATCTTTATGTCTTGACCATTTCGAGACTCCTCGTCATGTCCGTGATCATATCCTGGACTCCGAACAAACTTCGGTACATCAAAATACATAAACTCATAATATAATTGTCATCGAAACCTTAAGCGTGCATGGACCCTACGGTTCAAGAACGATGTAGACATGATCGAGACATGTCTCGGTCAATAACCAATAGCGGACCTGGATGCCCATATTGGTTCCTACATATTCTACGAAGATCTTTATCGGTCAAACCGCATAACAACATACGTTGTTCCTTTGTCATCGGTATGTTACTTGTCCGAGATTCGATCGTCGGTATCCAATACCTAGTTCAATCTCGTTACCGACAAGTCTATTTACTCGCTCGTAATACTTCATCTCATAACTAACTCATTAGTTACATGCTTGCAAGGCTTAGGTGATGAGCATTACCGAGAGGGCCAGAGATACCTCTCCGACAATCGGAGTGACAAAACCTAATCTCAATTATGCTAACTCAACATGTACCTTCGGAGACACCTGTAGTACTCCTTTATAATCACCCGATTCGTTGTGGACGTTTGGTAGTACCCAAAGTGTTCCTCCGTAAACGGAGTTACACAATTCTCATAGTTACAGGAACATGGATAAGTCATGAAGGAAGTAATAGCAGAATACTAAACGATCAAGTGCTAAGCTAACGGGATGGGTCATGTCAATCACATCATTCTCCTAATGATGTGATCCCGTTAATCAAATGACAACTCTTTTGTCCATGGCTAGGAAACATAACCATCTCTGATAAACGAGCTAGTCAAGTAGAGGCATACTAGTGACACTATGTTTGTCTATGTATTCACACATGTATTATGTTTCCGGTTAATACAATTCTAGCATGAATAATAAACATTTATCATGAAATAAGGAAATAAATAATAACTTTATTATTGCCTCTAGGGCATATTTCCTTCAGTACAAGGCAGTCGCCACCACATCTGTCGTCTGTGGATCCGAGGAGCCGCTTGTTTCCTGTGGCGGCACATGAGGACGCTGGAGCTGCCTTATCCGGTGCGGACCTGCTGCTGTTCACAATTAGGACGCCGCACCATTGTTAAAGCACTAAAACAACATGTTTCCAGCGGGCGCCTGAACTGTCTTCTATGTTGATCATGTGATTTTACCTATCCTTCCTATCAAGAATTGCACGCAAGTTACTGATCATAGTATAGATTTTTGGAAGCACTGTATTTCCTGCCTGCACATATCTGAACAAAATTACATTGCATATATTCAGAGAAAGTACATGCATGCTACAATTGTTAGAGTAGAATAATTTCCAAACTTCAAAGTATTATCAGATTATAATAATTTTGATTCCTTTGGTATCATTTATAAAGTGATTATATTTTCACGTCTGATATGTGCTATTTTTTCTGGTGTTTACTGCATCCCGTGTACTGAGAACAGAGCTTCAAAAATTTCATGTGAGTGTTTTTTCTCGTAGGGAAGAGGACGATCTGCATATATTATTTCATACAATTTTTATGAGCATGATTCCAGCTTAATTTCTTTCATTGGCCATAGTCAATCCTGCTTCATTCACTAGAATGTAACATTCAATCGTTTAATTTCAAAAATATAACTTATTTTTAATATTTGAAGACCAGATCATTGTGTGCCAGGCTTTTATCTCGTTGGTGATAAATGAAAAGAGAGTTGCATGTGCTCATATTGTTGCAACCACGGGTTATGCTACGCTTATTGTATAATACCGATAGACGATGGAGTTGCATGCGCTCATATTATTGCACTCAAGGCTTGATGGAAGAAACATAAGGACTTGATTTACGGGGCTTGTAAATTGGTTGCATTAACTTAAAAATGCCTAACGTATGTAAAGAGTACTATATCCTCCGGTCGCGGTTGAGAGTATTGATCAAAGTGCCGTATCCACATGGAAGGTTCCTATGCATATCTTGTAGAACATTTTTTTGTTGAAAACAACAGGTGAGTGTCAATCTGTCGCGGCTTCTAAATTTTACATCCTTGAAATTTTTGTATGGTTAAAGGATACACTTTTACAGTCTTTTGCACTTGTGCAGTCTTTTGCACTTGTGCATGTGAAAACTTGGATCACTTATGATGTTTGTTGTGCTATACTTTTGACAGAATATGTAATGTAGCGCATATTAAACTATCTACCACTACATGTTTGGCCAGTCGAGGTTGGATAGCAGAGGATCTGTATATTTATGCTGACGGTAGTTGTTGATGATTTTTAGGGTGTCATATAAACTTGCTATATCCCGTTGCAACGCACGGGCATTTGTGCTAGTGAGGATTAATATGTGTTTGCTTCACGGACGGATGCGGACACGTCCGCTTGCATCCCTACACAGAGATGGCACTTTGTCGTCATTGTATCGTGGCTCTGTTTTGCCTCATCCCCTGCTTTCCTCTGTACCTCACCCACCTTCTTCTTCCTCCTGCACCACAAGCTGTAACCTCAACTTGTATCCTGCCACCGATACCATCAATCAAGGCATCAATGGAGGGAGCCCCTGGACGGACGGAAGAGTGATTCTTGTGTGTGCTTGATTTGAACAGCAAGGACGAGATTCCATCGAGTACCACGTTGTTATCTGGTTCTGGGCAGCAGCCGCGCGCGTAGCGGCTTGGCCATGACAACGGTGAACTCCGGCTTCTCGGCCAAGTCCACCTCGTCGCCTGCAACCTCCTGCCACTCCAACTCCTTGACCAGATTGGCCACCAGGTACTCGAGGTGAAGCATGGCGACGCCGAGCCCCGCGCAGATCCTCCTCCCCACGCCGAACGGCATCATCCTGATCTCCCTGCTGCCGGTCACGTCCACCCCCTCGCCGTCGCCGCCCGGAAGGAACCTCTCGGGCACGAACTCCATGGGCCTCTCCCACTCCCGCTCGTCCCTGCCCATCTCGGCCACCATGAAGTTCACCGAGGCGCCCTTGGGGATCAGGTACCCGCCGGCCTCCATGTCCTCCGCCGCCCTGTGCGGCAGCACCAAGTGCCCCGGCGGGTGCTTGCGCAGCCCCTCCAGGACCACTGCCCTCAGGTACGGCATGCCGCGCGTCTCCTCCTCGCTCACCTCCTCGTCGTCTCCGTATTCGTCTCCGTCTCCTCTCTGCTGCCGCGCTTTGGTGATCTCGTGGTAGAGCTTTTCTTGGACGCGCGGGTTCTTGGTCAGCTCCGCCATGATCCACTCCAGCGCGGTGGACGTCGTGTCCGTGCCAGCGTTGAGGAACTCGGAGCACAGGCTGACCATCTCGTCGTCGGTGAGCGCACGCGAGGACTCCTCCTCGCCGGGCAGCTTGATGTCGAGCAGGGTGTCCACGTACGAGTGCTCCAGCGTCGTGTCCTCCTCCGTTGGCAATGGCACTGGCTTGATCTGCTGCTTCTTGCGCTCCCTCCGCCCGTCGATCAGCGGCATGAAGATCTCCTTCTGCCGCCGCCGCAAGGCGAGGCCCGTCTTGAGACGGCCGCGGAAGAGACGCTTGGTGACGGCCGGAAAGAAGGCGAAGACGCTCGTCTTCCGCGCGGCGAACAAGAGCCAGTCGCGCTGCGCGGCGCCGACCGCCCGCACGGCGGCCTCGTCGAGCTTCTCTCCGAAGCACATGAGCGCGAGGAGGCTGAACATGGCGTGCCGGAACGCGTCCATGACCAAGACCCCGCCGCCGGCGCCGGGGCCGGGCTCCCGCTCCCGGAGCTTGCCCAGGAGCACGCGGCGGGCCCAGGCGCGCGCGGGCGCGAAGAGGCGGGCGCGGGACGGGTGCAGCGTCTCGGAGACGAGGTTGCGGCGCAGGAGGCGCCAGGCGGGCCCGTAGCCGGCGCCCGAGACGGTGCACCCGCTGTTGACGACGAGGTCCGGGCGGTCGGCCAGCGCGGCGCCGCGCTCCACGAGGAGGGCGTGGGCCAGTCGCCGGTCGGCCACGAAGATGGAGAGGCGGGAGCCGACGCGCAGCGAGACAACGGGCCCGTGCCGCGCGAAGAGGCCCCGGAGGAGGTGCTCCGCGTCGACCAGGGAGTTGCGCAGCAACAGCAGGCTGCCGAGCCCTGGCACGGCGAACGGGCCCGGCGGGATCTTGGGCTTACCGGCGGCGTGGTGCGTGAGCAGGCGGACGAGGAGAGGGATGAAGAGGGCGAGGAGGGGCAGGAGGAACCATGCGACCTCCATCTCCATGTCCATGGTGACTTGCTTGGGTTGCTCCGCTACCGGCCGTGCTCACTTGTTCGTCTTGAGACTTGTTTCAGGCGTGACGTGACGGAGACTGCTCAACACACCACGTGAGAGTGAGACGTGACAATGACATGGTACGGTGTGGGAGCAACTTGAAAGATTTACTTATCATGCATGCATCTGATTCATTTTCAATCAAGATGAATAATTAATGGAGCTAGCGTACAGAGAAGATGTAAACAAACATGAAATAAGACAAGACATCCAGCTCATACAAAGCCAAACTTTTCTTTTTCAAAAGGACATATCTCGTCGTCGCACTCCTAGCGCCTAGCCGTCTATCGCCGCCGAAGAGGACCCATTTTTGCATGGTGTTCCACTTCCACCACCCGGCAGCCGCGTCACCATAGCTTTTTTTGTGTGTATAAAGTCATGGACCCTCAAACACTGCATCAATCATCACGCAGTCTAGACGTGTTGTACTATCCAACCCAGATCTGTATTAGATGCACATTCTCCCACAAAGCCGGAGACAAATGTGGGCGGGCTTTGGAAGCATCTGGACAGCACCTACGCCCGCTTCTGACCACCCTAACCCACCCAAATCCTCCTCCCTCGTGCGCGCGCGTTCCGGTCTGGCGCCAACTGCTCACATTCATGTCACTGTAGAGCACGTCGCTCCACATTGAAGACGGCTTAGGGCGACATGACCTCTCACTGCCTCCGTCATTGAAGCGATGCACCGGCCGAGGGCCCTGTCCGCGACGCGTCTCCGGTGTCCGCGCCTGTTCAACGCCGGATACGCGTTACTGGACTGGACGAGATGAATATCTACCATGCTCGTTCAATACCCCGTCTGTCCGTATACCACCATTAAACAGGCTCGCTGCCCGAGAAACCCACTCTGGCGCTGCGCATTGACGCACCCGGACGTCTGGCCTCACCGGAATCCGCTATTTAAAGGTGGCCGCACCCAGGTAACTCCATGCCACAACACAAGCCGCTCCCCATCCTCCTCCCTTGCATCGCATCCGCCATGACTTTATGTAGCAAAGCTCTGTGGGAGAGCCTTTCCGCTGAGATGAAGCCTGAGGTGGCTGCCCTTGCAATCGGCTGGCAGAGCTGTCGTGCCAGGCGGATCAAAGCTAGCTTGCCGGCCAGCTCGCCCTAGGTCTCCGACGACGAGGATGACCCCACAATGGAAACAGGTTCCGACGGTACCGCCCCAGCACCCACGCATGTGCATGCTGGCTTCACCTTGGAGCAGGCGCAGCTCCACCACAACATCGTCGAGGCGGAGGTGCAGCCTACGTCGGTGCCTATGTTGGCATTCTAGCAAGAACAGGAGGAACAACAGTACAATAGCGAGCGCGCAAGTGAGAAGGCCGTGGTGGCCATGGCCGCAGCGAACCCCAACTTCCGCGCAGTAGCGTGCCATCTACGATGTCGTTCGCGCTCAAGCCGCCGCTTGCCAGGAAGCGGTTGTCGCGGAGGCGCAGTTCCAGGCGATCTCAGAGGGAGAGAGAGAGATGCATTTATGATACAACCGTTTTTTTTTTTCTTTCACTATGCGGGTGAAATGGCGCAAGTCAAATAAAAAAAAAACTAGCATGGATTTTATCAACACCAACTAATAAAGCAACATGATATTCTTGATTGCGTCCCTCTTAGTGGATTTGGTCCTAATTTAGGGAACTTCTATATATGACGCTTATAGCGTCAATTTATTGAGGCTACGCACAAACAACCAATCGGCTGAGACGACCCAGTAGCATGGTGGCAAATGTAGTGTATAATAAAAAAGGTGGACGCTTATGAGAATAGAACAGAAGACATATGGTTATAGAGCGCCTCCTTCTAGCCAGTAGTGATAATAAGCATCCGTGGCTACATAGCAACACCAATTTTATAAAAACTGAAAACAGCACAGATCCAGCCATTTTCATTTTCATATTTTTTAAAAAGATTTCATTTCTAAAAGTGTTTGAAATTTCAAAAAAATGTTTCAAATTTCACAAAAAAATTCAGGATGTTAAAAAAGTTTATATTTTTTAATTGTTTTCGAAATTAAAAACATTTTCTCGATCCTGATATTTATTCACAAATTAAAAAAAGTTTTCATGTTTTTTTTGTATTTTTCAGAAATTCTTTGCTTATTTGGAAAAATTCTATGTATTTAAAAAACCATCTTTATTAAAAACATCCTGCTTTATTTTTCGGTAAATCATTGTTTTTTTATCGCAAACACTTTTCAATTTTTTGAAAGGACTAACAAAATTCAAACATTTCCTAAAAATGTGAACATTTTTCAAACAATTTATTGCGCATTTGCCATAAAAGTTCAGAAATTCTTTGATTTATTGGAAAAATATTTGAGATGTTAAAAATTGGTCATATTTATAAAAAAAAACTAATGTTTTATGATCACAAACACTATTCAAAAATTGTGAATGGAATAAAAAAATTCAGAGTTTTTCTACAAACAAGAACATTTTATGTTAGTCACGAACATTTTATGTTAGTCGCGAACAATTTTTGGAATATATGAACAAGTTTTGAATTGATGAAAATAAAGTAAGCACGAAGAAAATTTATGTGGTTGTTGCACTGTTGGGCGTTGTGGGCCGACAACCACGTCTCTGCTTCCACAGTGGGCACAAAATCAACGAAAAATAATAGTATGTCATGTGGCGGGATCGAACTGACGCCCCACTTTTTCCTTGCTATGGATGGTACAGGCGAGCCTAGTTTTCGTTTTTATCCAATGTAAAGGTTTGTTTATAGGAGTATATTGATTAATACTACCACTTTGCTGATTTATAGAAAATTCCATCAATTTATATATGTTTTGTTTGACGGGAATCAATTTATATAAGTTAGTAAGTAGACAATCAAGAAGTCTCTTAGGGAATTGAACAAAAAAGAGGGAAGTGTGTGTCCCGTTTCTAAAAACGAAGAAATTAATTTGATAAATTTGCGAGATTGACCCGATAAATAAGCACATGCATGTCAAGAAATAAAAGAGAAGCTCCATAAAGATGGGATGTGCACTATAATAAAAGAAATAAAAGAGGTGAAAGATCGTGGATGTCGCCTAGAGGGGGGGTGTGAATAGGCGCTTTAAAATAATTACGGTTGAGGCTTGAACAAATGCGGAATAAACCTAGCGGTTAATTTGTCAAGCACAAAACCTACAAAAACTAGGCTCACCTATGTGCACCAACAACTTATGCTAAGCAAGAAAAACTGCTTAGGTGATAGCAAGATATATGACAAGAAACAATATGGCTATCACAAAGTAAAGTGCATAAGTAAAGGGCTCGGGTAAGAGATAACCGAGGCACGCGGAGACGATGATGTATCCCGAAGTTCACACCCTTGCGGATGCTAATCTCTATTTGGAGCGGTGTGGAGGCACAATGCTCCCCAAGAATCCACTAGGGCCACCGTAATCTCCTCACGCCCTCGCACAATGCAAGATGCTGTGATTCCACTAAGGGACCCTTGAGGGCGGTCACGAACCCGTACAAATGGCAACCCTTGGGGCGGTCACCAACCCGACACTTTGGCAACCCTTGGGGCGGTCACGGAACCCATCAAATTGCTCAGGCGATCTCCACAACCTAATTGGAGACCCGACGCTGCCTCGGAGCTTTACACCACAATGATTGAGCTCGAACACCACTAACCGCCTAGGGCGCCCAAGCACCCAAGAGGAACAAGCTCAAGGGTACCAAGCACCCAAGAGTAATAAGCTTCTCAACTTGTAACTTCCACGACACGTGAAGAACTCAAACCGATGCACCAAATGCAATGGCAAGGGCACAAGGAGTGCCCAAGTCCTTCTCTCTCAAATCCCACCGAAGCAACTAATGCTAGGGAGGAAAATGAGAGGAAGAACAAGAAGGAGAACACCAAGAACTCCAAGATCAAGATCCAAGGGGTTCCCCTCACATAGAGGAGAAAGTGATTGGTGGAAATGTGGATCTAGATCTCCTCTCTCTTTTCCCTCAAAAACTAGCAAGAATCCATGAAGGGACTGAGAGTTTGCAAGCTCGAAGAAGGTCAACAATGGAGGAAGAACACGAGCTCAAAGGATAAGGTTCAATGGGGAAGAAGACCCCCTTTTATAGGTGGGGAAAAATCCATCCATTATGCTCACAACCCGCACAGAGCGGTACTACCGCTCGTCCTCACGGTACTACCGCTAGGGATCGCGGTACTACTGCTTGCGGTACAAAAAATACTTCCATACCTACCTCCGCAGGACTTGGGACGAGTTTTTTGGTCCGGAGCGGTACTACCGCTGTAGGAGCCGCGGTAGTACCGCTCTGGAGCGGTAGTAAAAAATTATATCAGCTCCAATTCGCGGTAGTACCGCTGCAGCCTTTTCAGAACACCAAAACTGCCACAACTCTTGCAAACGGACTCCGAATACGATGAAACCAAGTTTGTTGGAAAGCTAGCGACAAGGGATAACACAATCTTGAAAGAAATATCAATAAGAAGCAAAAGAGAAAAGGCCCAAAATAAAATGGTGAGAACCCTTCCTCGGAGAAGACCGGTAAAACCTCCAACACCGAAAACATCATAGAAGTCGCATGCAAACTCCGTTTTCGATGAACTCAAGCTTGTCATCAAGATGACCATAAGCTCTAAGACTCACAAAGAGAATTAAACAAGAACCAAGAAACATGATGCAAGGATGCAATGGTTTGAGCTCTGTACGAATGATACGATCAAGCAACTCATCGAGAGCCCCCCTTGATAGTACGACAATCGATCCTATAACCCGGTCTCCCACAACTACCATGAGACCGGTAAAATAGAAAACCTATCAAGGGCAAACCTTATCGTTGCACATGGTCCACTTGAGCTAGATGATGACGATCTTCACTCCCTCAAGTTGGACCACCTTTCTTGATTGCGTTGGCTCGATGAAGACTAGATGATTGCTCCCCCATAGTCCACTATGGGTGAGCCACTCTTCGGCTCATCTTCACAAGTCCATTGACACCACAATGGATGGCAAGATTCAAGCACTTGATCTCTTCATGATGCTCCACTTGAACTTGCACACGGCAATCTTGATGATGATCACCACTTGATGTCATCCTTTCCATGGGTTGTATGATATCTTCCTCTTGATGCAAGCCCATGGATACGTACCTAACCCCACATAGAACTCTCACATAGACCATGGATTAGTACACAAAGTGCAATGGACAATGCTTACCATACCATGGGATCACTTGATCCCTCTCGGTACATCTTCTACGCTTTGTGAGTTAATCAACTTGATTCACTATTGACTTAGTCTTGATCAACCTTGAATCTTTGCAACTCTCTTCATTTGGATGATGTATTGAAGGTAAACATGAATGATCACACAACCTTCTTTTTCAAGACATGCTTGCAATAAGCTCAACACTCGCATGACCAATCTTTGGATAATTCCTTAATAGCACCTTGGTCAACTCATAAACTCCTTGAAACCAACACATGGACTTCAAGAAAAGCCTATGGACAAATCCTTCAAATATAACTCAAGACAACCATTAGTCCATGGAGATTGTCATCAATTACCAAAACCAAACATGGGGGCACCGCATCTTCTTTCAATCTCCCCCATTTTGGTAATTGATGACAATCACTTTCAAGAGAGTTTATACAAGGAATTATGCATCACCATGCAATGCAACAACCAATGATGCATGAGAATGAGATGCAAATGCTTAGGAACCAAAACGAAAGCAAGGAGAAAACTCAGAAGACTTCTCCACAAAACTCCCACAAAACTCTCTGAAACTCCTCCCCCATTGACATCGATTGCTAAAATGGGTGAAAAGCTAAGAAGGCCAAAATAAAAGGTGTTCCTCCATAAATTGTGTATTTCTCAACAAGAGAGTGGAATGCAATACACATATCCAACTGCCAATACTTGGAGGAAGACAAACTATATTGAGGCCCAAAGATTGCAACAAAAAGATATGACACAAAGACATAACAAAGAGAGACACAAGCAATCAGAAGATACCAATTGAAGCATGCAATCAACGGATATCAATTGAACCAACTAGACCAATGATCCTACGTGCCACAAGAATAAAGATATTATGGTAACCGCAAAAGAGTGTTCTAAAGAAACTAGAGAAGCTCCCCAAAATCAATAGAAACTCACATCCAAAGGCAAGAGAGCATATAGGAAACAAAGCCTAGCGCTTGTAACAAGCACATGGTTGAGCACCATGTAAAAGAGGCAACTTAAGAATAGGCTCAACCAAAATGATGTGTGTGAGTCATGGCGAAGCACTTGAGAAGACTAGAATTAGGATGAGCATTAAGCATCAACATAGTCTTGAAAGAATGAGGCACACGTGCAAGGCCTATCATTCCCACACACAACGGCAAATGGGTTCACAAGCTTACTAAAAAGCAAAAGAGAACCTATGCTTGTGACAACCTGGTGAAGATAGACGATGAGAGGCTCATCAAGACGAGGGATACCAATTAAGATGGCAAAAGCCTCGTAAAGATAAGAAAGAGGAAAATAATCTTCACCACACAAGAGTGCAACAAGATGCAACGATAGAGGACACACACTCAAGGCAAAAGCTTTCACGGAGCCACCAAAGAAATAACAAGAGAAAGACAAGGTAAACGTGAAAGAAAGGATATCAACTAGAGATGTAATTTCTCTCAAGTGTATAAGGTTCTAGGTAGACGAAATCATGAGATATATATCTACAAAGAAGGATGTACACCCGAAATAGTTACAACACGAAGGAACAAGATATCCATAAGGAAGTCATAAATATACCAATAAGATATTTGCTTGAAAGCATAGCACTTGGCTAGATATGGTCTTATTGTATATAAATGAAGTCCAAACACACATCCATCAATGGCATCACAACTAGCAACAGAGATCATCGTTGGGATGCTTTGAGAAAGGAAACAAGTATCACAAGATATGAAATGAATATCATGCCAAGATACAACCTACACACGGTTGAATGCAAGAGGGAAAGCATGAATAGATACTTGTTACGAGATATCATTGGAAGGATGTAGTAGATACCAATTGAAGGTAGATAGTAGTTCATTGATCATCCTAGCTTGACTCCAATATGCACATGGTGACAACACCTTCCTTGTGAGTGAGCCGAGCATCCAATGCATCTCCAAATGTTCCTAGAAGAACAACACAAACTAAGCGGTACCCAAACTCATCGGGACCAAATAGTTAGAAACACCAATACATAGGACAAACTCCACATAAATATGTGCATATAGATATGAAAATGAATTTCATGCACATCTCATCCAAATTGAGACTAGGTGGAGTTTCCCCTATATATTGAGTCAAAGAAAGAAAGCATGCCAAATTAAATACATGAAGTAAACATGCATGCTCAAGACTTTCAAAACCCGAAACCAAAAGACAAAGAAATGCCAAGTGAAAAGGATACCAAATGGAGAAATCATCACTTGGAAGATATCTTTAAAGATACATCAAGGAATGAGATATCCATTGATACACACTAAACTAAAGATGTCAAACTCCCAAAGAGAGGATGGTTCCAAACAAACCAAGCTCTCAACAAAGTTTCATGATGGCACAAAGTACCAAAAAGAAATGGCTTGCCTTCCACCAAAACACACTTGATAAGGATCACAAGAAGAGTGTTCTGAAGAAAATAGAATAGCTCCCCCACGATTTGTGCATTATATAGGATTTGTATTTGAATACAAAATGCACAAGGTGGAATCACCGCTTTCACTATATCTAGAAAACACTAGACAAGAACAAGAAATAAACAAGATCCACAAGTGGTATGGAAGACAACGGGAGTTGACACAAACCTTGGCAAGAGAAAAGGCAAGTAAAACAAAAGCCAATGTAAAGAGGATCAATAAATTCTACCACACATAAATGACCACCGATTGTCAAAAGACAAGAAGTAGATGGAAAGAATTCCCGGTGGTAGATAGCAAGGATATCCAACATCATCTTCACACCACACACAAGCAAATTGCAACTTGTAGAGCTAACATGCCACCTAGGAACAAGATAATCTACAATATCAACACTAGGTGACAACATCTCAAATGTACACATTTTCTAGGCTAGTAATATACTTAGCATATTACTCCCCCATAATGTGATACCAATGAAGAAAACTTAACAAGAGGCAATAAGAGGATCCAACACGAGATAATCAATGGAATTTTTAGAATTTGAATTTCTCATGAGAGATATACCACCTAGCGACTAGATAATCTTGAAATATCAATACTAGATGGTATTACTCATGTGCACACATTTATAGGATTGTGAGGTGCACAAAGCACACCACTCCCCCATAATGGATATTCCATTAATCTCTCACAAGAGCCAACTAAGAAATAAACAAGATGCACTAAGGCTCAACGAACGACACACAAGTACATGGTGTGCAAACCAACATACACAAAGGCAATTTGGAGACACATCATATACAAACACATGCAAGGAACAAAACCAAAACATGCAAGGGGGCAAGTAACTTTCAAGGTAAACAATTTAAGTACAAGTTACCGCAAGGAGGCACATTGGATATAAGATAGAAACTTGATAATCCAATTGACTTGGCTTGAGACAAAGAGAATGATGAAGTCCCCTTAATTCTTCATAATGTAGCCAAGTCTCCAATGCCATCCAACAACACCTATTGATCAAGTTTGAGCTTGTTGGTCCCCAACCAAGTTGGGTCCTAAGAGGTTAGTCACAATAGGTTTGGCTACCCAAATGGTTCTTGGCTTGACACCACTTTGAGTACCAACAAACTTGGCAAACACATTGCCAACCTTATCCTTACCAAGAGAATAGATATCATCAATAATAATTGGGTTGGATAAGTTACCACTAGTGCATGAAGAAGCGACGTGACCTTTCCCACGACATAAGTAGCAACGTCTACTCTTCACTTTCTTCTCACTTGATTTCTCAATTTGAGAAGCATTAACTTGAGTCTTCTTGGGAAGAGGCCTTTCTTAAACTTGATGTTGAGCATGAGATTGAACTTGTGCCCTCTTCCCTTGTTGCTTGACACTAATGGCCTTCTTCTTCAATGGGCATGATCTAACATGATGCCCTTCGACTTTGCACTTGAAGCAAACAATCTTGGCCGAATTCTTGACTTGTTCTTGGCCCTTCTTCTTGTTCAACTTGGACTTCTTCTTCTTGTTGGAGTTGAATCCAAGTCCACCTTTGTCATTGGGGGATTTTTGCAAACTCAAGATATTGTTGAGTGTGGCCTTCCTTTCATGACACTTTTCCAAGTCTTTCTTCAAAGAAGTGACTTGGGCCTTGAGCTCTTTGATTTCCGCTACATGGTTAGTCTCAACACAAGTACTATAGGAAGTATAAGCTTCATCGTTAGAGCAACAAGGCAAGAAAAGCAATTCATCACAAGATGTACCAACATTGTGAGTAGATGAATTACAAGGACTAGCACATGGCAATATACTATTTTGACTATAAGTAGTGCTAGTATCCACATGAGGCTCACTAGATGTTACCTTAGCAATCATGGCCACGTGAGCTATCTAGCACACTATGGGATACTAGAAGATCATCATGAGAGCTTGAGAGCTTTTCATGACTTTCTTCCAATTTCTCATAATTGCTAGATAGCACCTCAAGTTGAGCCCGTAGCTCAACATTCTCCTTCAAAATGGATGCTTCACAAGTAATAGAGTTAGTAGCACAAGCATCATCATTTACAACAATAGGAGAGGAAAACTTGGCAAGCTCTTTTAAATAAGAAGCTTCAAGTTGGGCATGAGACTCGGTGAGTTTGATGAGCTCACCCTTGATGACCCTTGAGCCATTTTGGAGGTGCTCAAAATCCTCAAGGAGTCTAGCATGAGAAACTTCAAGCTTAGCATTTTTAGTTTTGAAATCATTGGCCACCTCAAGAGCTCTATCATGAGATTCCTTAACTCTAGATAATTCTAAAGCAAAAGTCTCCTCAAGAGATTCGGAGGTGGTTTGTTCATGTTCAAGAGCTTGAGATAGCTCCACGATCTCATTTATGTAATCACGCCCATGAGCTTCCATTTTCTCAATGGTGACCTCATGCTCCTCTAGATGAGATTCCAACTCCTCAATGTATTTCTTGCCATCAATGGCAATGGACATTATTTCCATGAAGTTGGAGCGAGCAATTTTATTCTTAAGAAGAGCTTTAAAAATCATTTCCCCCTTAATTTTTAAGGAGGCAACATCATCATTCTCTTCATCATAATCGACATCATCATCACTCTTGCCATTATCAATATCATCACAAGATATATTGGGATTCAAAGTGGGAGATACCTTTGAAGCCTTGGCCATAAGGCAAAAAGCAATAGATGATGATGTAGGATCCCTTGAAGCACCATTCAAGACCACATCTTGTTCCATGGAGTGTTGGGTTTCCTCTACATTGTTAGCACAACAACTCGAGGAAATACATGCATTTTTATCATGGCAACAAGATATAGCAAGCATATCATCATGAGATTTAGTCAAGCAATTTCTACATGATATGCAAGGATTATCAACACAAGCATGTGAAACATTTGGAGTTCTCGAAGTGTTAAAGCCCAAATATGGAGCATTGCAATAATATAGTGATGAAGAATCATCCACAATAAGCATACTATCATCATTGCAATGACCAACACTACTCACCATATCATTACCTTGTGGCAAACCACATGTAGGTGAAGTAGAAGAAGTTGAGAAGACTATACGGCCGGAGGTGGAGGGAGAACAATCATCCCTACAATTCTTGGACACACCATATCTATCTTGAAGCTTCGTCCACAACTCATGAGCATCCCGGAACGGCATGAGTTGAAATATAACTACATTGCTCAAAACATTGAAAAGCACATTAGAAGCTTGAGCATTGAGATAAGAGTTTTTCTCATCGTCTAAAGATAATATTTGGGGATCCTTTGGAGGAGAAAAACCCATATCTACAATTCGCTCTAAATTTGGGTCCATGACCCTAAAGAGATTAAGCATGCGAATTACCCAAATATCAAAATTTGTGCCATCGAAACTAAGAGTGTCAGAGAATCCTAATCCCCTAGTCGACATCTTTACTCTCTAGGTGGTTAAGCCCAACAAAGAGAGACGAGGCTCTGATACCAATTGAAAGATCATGGATGTCGCCTAGAGGGGGGGGTGTGAATAGGCGCTTTAAAATAATTACGGTTGAGGCTTGAACAAATGCGGAATAAACCTAGCGGTTAATTTGTCAAGCACAAAACCTACAACAACTAGGCTCACCTATGTGCACCAACAACTTATGCTAAGCAAGAAAAACTGCTTAGGTGATAGCAAGATATATGACAAGAAACAATATGGCTATCACAAAGTAAAGTGCATAAGTAAAGGGCTCGGGTAAGAGATAACCGAGGCACGCGGAGACGATGATGTATCCCGAAGTTGACACCCTTGTGGATGCTAATCTCCGTTCGGAGCGGTGTGGAGGCACAATGCTCCCCAAGAAACCACTAGGGCCACCGTAATCTCCTCACGCCCTCGCACAATGCAAGATGCCGTGATTCCACTAAGGGACCCTTGAGGGCGGTCACGAACCCATACAAATGGCAACCCTTGGGGGTGGTCACCGAACCCGTACACTTTGGCAACCCTTGGGGGCGGTCACCGGAACCCGTCAAATTGCTCGGGGCGATCTCCACAACCTAATTGGAGACCCCGACGCTTGCCCGGAGCTTTACACCACAATGATTGAGCTCCGAACACCACCAACCGTCTAGGGCGCCCAAGCACCCAAGAGGAACAAGCTCAAGGGTACCAAGCACCCAAGAGTAATAAGCTTCTCAACTTGTAACTTCCACGTATTACGTGAAGAACTCAAATCGATGCACCAAATGCAATGGCAAGGGCACACGGAGTGCCCAAGTCCTTCTCTCTCAAATCCCACCGAAGCAACTAATGCTAGGGAGGAAAATGAGAGGAAGAACAAGAAGGAGAACACCAAGAACTCCAAGATCAAGATCCAAGGGGTTCCCCTCACATAGAGGAGAAAGTGATTGGTGAAAATGTGGATCCATATATCCTCTCTCTTTTCCCTCAAAAACTAGCAAGAATCCATGGAGGGATTGAGAGTTAGCAAGCTCGAAGAAGGTCAACAATGGAGGAAGAACACGAGCTCAAAGGATAAGGTTCAATGGGGAAGAAGACCCCCTTTTATAGGTGTGGAAGAATCCAACCGTTATGCTCACAACCCACACAGAGCGGTACTACTGCTCGTCCTCACGGTACTACCGCTAGGGATCGCGGTACTACTGCTTGCGGTACAAAAAAAATACTTCCGTACCTACCTCCGCAGGACTTGGGACGAGTTTTTTGGTCCGAGCGGTACTATCGCTGTAGGAGTTGCGGTAGTACCGCTCTGGAGCGGTAGTAAAAAATTACATCTGCTCCAATTCGCGGTAGTACCACTGCAGCCTTTTCAGAACACCAAAACTGCCACCACTTTTGCAAACGGACTCCAAATACGATTAAACCAAGTTTGTTGGAAAGCTAGCGACAAGGGCTAACACAATCTTGAAAGAAATATCAATAAGAAGCAAAAGAGAAAAGGCACAAAATAAAATGGTGATAACCCTTCCTGGGAGAAGACCGGTAAAACCTCCAACACCGAAAACATCATAGAAGTCGCATGCAAACTCCATTTTCGATGAACTCAATCTTGTCATCAAGATGACCATAAGCTCTAAGACTCACAAATAGAATCAAACAACAACCAAGAAACATGATGCAAGGATGCAATGGTTTGAGCTCTCTACGAACGATACGATCAAGCAACTCATCGAGAAGCCCCCTTGATAGTACGGCAATCGATCCTATAACCCGGTCTCCCACAACTGCCATGAGATCGGTAAAACAGAAAACCTATCAAGGGCAAACCTTTGCCTTGCACATGGTCCACTTGAGCTAGATGATGACGATCTTCACTCCCTCAAGTTGGACCACCTTTCTTGATTGCGTTGGCTCGATGAAGACTAGATGATTGCTCCCCCATAGTCCACTATGGGTGAGCCACTCTTCGGCTCATCTTCACAAGTCCATTGACACCACAATGGATGGCAAGATTCAAGCACTTGATCTCTTCATGATGCTCCACTTGAACTTGCACACGACAATCTTGATGACGATCACCACTTGATGTCATCCTTTCCATGGGTTGTATGTGTTGGGGAACGTAGTAATTTCAAAAATTTTCCTACGCACACGCAAGATCATGGTGATGCATAGCAGCGAGAGGGAGAGTGTTGTCTACGCACCCTCGTGAGACCCGGCGAAGCGATCACAACGTAGAGGAAGTAGTCGACGTTCTCCTCGCGATCCGACCGATCCGGCGCCGTTACTCTGACGCCCGAGTTCTTGACACACGTACAGCTCGATGACGCCCTCGACTCGATCCAGCCGAGTGTCGAGGAGAGTTCCGTCAAGACGACGGCGTGGTGACGATCTTGATGTTTCACCGGCGCAGGCTTCGCTTAAGCTTGCGACGGTATAACCGAGGTGGAATATGGTGGAGGGGCACCGCGACACGGCTAAGAAACGATCTAAAGATCAAACTTGTGTGTTCCAAGGTGCCCCCTGCCCCGTATATAAAGGAGGGAGGGGGAGGCCGGCCGGCCTAGAGGAGGCGCGGCCGAGGAGTCCTACTCCTACCGGAGTAGGACTCCCCTCTTCCTAGTTGGAATAGGATTGGGGAGGAAAGAGGAAAGGCGCCGCCCCCTCCTGTCCTATTCGGACTGGGGGAGAGGCGCGCCACCTCCTGGCCGGCCCTCCTCTTCTCCCTCGAGGCCCACCGAGGCCCATTTACTTCCGGGGTTCGGTAACCTCCGGTACTCGAGAAATTCCGCTTTCGCGGAACCATTCGAACTCCAAACATAGGCTTCCAATATATCAATCTTTATGTCTCGACCATTCCGAGACTCCTCGTCATGTCCGTGATCACATCCGGACTCGAACTCCTTCGGTACATCAAAATATATAAACTCATAATAACCGCCATCGAAACCTTAAGCGTGCGGACCCTACGGTTCGAGAACAATGTAGACATGACCTAGAACTATTCACGGTCAATAACCAACAGCGGGACCTGGATGCCCATATTGGTTCCTACATATTCTACGAAGATCTTTATCGGTCGGACCGCATAACAACATACGTTGTTCCTTTGTCATCGGTATGTTACTTGCCCGAGATTCGATCGTCGGTATCCAATACCTAGTTCAATCTCGTTACGGCAAGTCTCTTTACTCGTTCCGTAATACATCATCTCACAACTAACTCATTAGTTGTAGTGCTTGCAAGGCTTAAGTGATGTGCATTACCGAGAGGGCCCAGAGATACCTCTCCGACAATCGAGTGACAAAACCTAATCTCAAATACGCCAACCCAACATTTGCCTTTGGAGACACTGTAGTACTCCTTTATAATCACCCGATTACGTTGTGACGCTTTGGTAGCACCAAAGTGTTCCTCCGTAAACGGAGTTGCATAATCTCATAGTTACGGGAACATGTATAAGTCATGGATAAAAGCAGTAGCAACATACTAAACGATCGTGTGCTAAGCTAAGGGAATGGGTCATGTCAATCGATCATTCTACTAATGATGTGACCTTGTTAATCAAATAACAACTCCTTGTTCATGGTCGGAAACATAACCATCTTTGATTAACAAGCTAGTCTAGTAGAGGCATACTAGTGACATGTTGTTTTGTCTATGCATTCACACATGTATCATGTTTCCGGTTAATACAATTCTAGCATGAATGATAAACATTTATCATGAAATAAGGAAATAAATAATAACTTTATTATTGCCTCTAGGGCATATTTCCTTCATCTCCCACTTGCACTAGAGTCAATAATCTAGATTACATAGTAATGATTCTAACACCCATGGAGTCTTGGTGCTGATCATGTTTTGCTCGTGGAAGAGGCTTAGTCAACGGTCTGCAACATTCAGATCCGTATGTATCTTGCAAATCTCTATGTCTCCCACCGACTAAGTCCGGATGGAATTGAAGCGTCTCTTGATGTGCTTGGTCCTCTTGTGAAATCTGGATTCCTTTGCTAAGGCAATTGCTCCATATTGTCACGAAGATTTTCATTGGACCCGATGCACTAGGTATAACACCTAGATCGGATATGAACTCCTTCATCCGCACTCCTTCATTAGCTGCTTCCGAAGCTGCTATGTATTCCGCTTCACATGTAGATCCCGCCCGACGCTTTGTTTAGAACTGCACCAACCGACAGCTCCTCCGCTTAGTGTAAATCGATCCGTCTGCGATTTAGAATCGTCCGGATCGGTGTCAAAGCTTGCATCAACGTAACTGTTTACGATGAGCTCTTTGTCACCTCCATATACGAAAACATATCCTTAGTCCTTTTCGTATTTCAGATGTTCTTGACCGCTGTCGATGATCCACTCTGGATTACTTTGGTACCTTCCCGCTAGGCTTATAGCAAGGCACACATCAGTCCGGTACACAGCATTGCATACATGATAGAGCCTATGGCTGAAGCATAGGAACATCTTTCATTTTCTCTCTATCTTCTGCAGTGGTCGGGCATTGAGTCTTACTCAACTTCACACCTTGTAACACGTGCAAGAACCCTTTCTTTGCTTGATCCATTTTGAACTTCTTCAAAATTTTGTCAAGGTATGTGCTTTGTGAAAGTCCAATTAGGCGTCTTGATCTATCTCTATAGATCTTAATGCCCAATATGTAAGCAGCTTCACCGAGGTCTTTCATTGAAAAACTCTTATTCAAGTATCCCTTTATGCTATCCAGAATTCTATATCATTTCCGATCAGCAATATGTCATCCACATATAATATCGAAATGCTACAGAGCTCCCACTCACTTTCTTGTAAATACAAAGCTTCTCCAAAAGTCTGACAAACCCAAATGCTTTGATCACACTATCAAAGCGCTTATTCCAACTCCGAGATGCTTGCACCAGTCCATAGATGGATCGCTGGAGCTTGCACACTTTGTTAGCTCCTTTGGATCGATAAAACCTTCGGTTGCATCATATACAACTCTTCTTCCGTAAATCCATTCAGAATGCGGTCTTTACATCCATTTGCCAAATTTCATAATCATAAAATGCGGCATTTGCTAACATGATTCGGACGGACTTAAGCATCGCTTCGGGTGAGAAGGTCTCATCGTAGTCAATCCCTTGAACTTGCCGAAAACCCTTTGCGACAAGTCGAGCTTTATAGACATAACCTTACCGTCGGCGTCGGTCTTCTTCTTGAAGATCCACTTGTTTTCTATTGCTTGCCTACCCTCGGCAAGTCAACCAAAGTCCATACTTTGTTTTCATACATGGATCCCATCTCGATTTCATGGCCTCAAGCCATTTTATGGAATCTGGGCTCACCATCGCTTCTTCATAGTTCGTGGGTTCATCATGATCTAGTAGCATGACTTCCAAAACAGGATTACCGTACCACTCAGTGCGGATCTTACTCGGTTGATCTACGAGGTTCTGCGAGAACTTGATCTGAAGTTTCATGATCAATATCATCAACTTCCTCACTACTTGGTGTAGGTGTCTCGTAAACTGGTTTCGTGATTTAACTACTTTCAAGTAAGGGAGAAGGTACTATTACCTCATCAAGTTCCACTTTCCTCCCACTCACTTCTTTCGAGAGAAACTCCTTCTCTAGAAAGGATCCATTCTTAGCAACGAATGTCTTGCCTTCGGATCTGTGATAGAAGGTGTACCCAACTGCTTCCTTTGGGTATCCTATGAAGACACATTTTTCCGATTTGGGTTCGAGCTTATCGGGTTGAAGCTTTTTCACATAAGCATCGCATCCCCAAACTTTAAGAAACGACAACTTTGGTTTCTTGCTAAACCACAGTTCATAAGGTGTCGCCTCAACGGATTTCGACGGTGTTCTATTCAAGTGTGAATGCGGCTGTCTCTAGAGCATAACCCCAAAACGATAGCGGTAAATCAGTAAGAGACATCATAGATCGCACCATATCTAGTAAAGTGCGACATGACGCTCGGACACACCATTACGCTGTGGTGTTCCGGTGGCGTGAGTTGCTAAACTATTCCGCATTGTTTCAAATGTAGACCAAACTCGTAACTCAAATATTCACCTCCACGATCGATCGTAGAAACTTAATTTTCTTGTTACGATGATTTTCAACTTCACTCTGAAATTCTTTGAACTTTTCAAATGTTTCAGACTTATGTTTCATTAAGTAGATATACCCGTATCCGCTTAAGTCATCTGTGAAGGTGAGAAAATAACGATATCCGCCACGAGCCTCAACATTCATCGGACCACATACATCTCAGTATGTATGATTTCCAACAAATCTGTTGCTCTCTCCATAGTACCGAGAACGGTGTTCTAGTCATCTTGCCCAAGAGGCACGGTTCGCAAGTGCCAAGTGATTCATAATCAAGTGACTCCAAAAGTCCATCAAGATGGAGTTTCTTCATGCGCTTTACACCGATATGACCTAAACGGCAAGTACACAAATAAGTTGCACTATCATTATCAACTCTGCATCTTTTGGTTTCAACATTGTGAATATGTGTATCACCACTATCGAGATTCATAAGAAATAGACCACTCCTCAAGGGTGCATGACCATAAAAGATATTACTCATATAAATAGAACAACCATTATTCTCTCGATTTAAATGAATAACCGTCTCGCATCAAACAAGATCCAGATATAATGTTCATGCTCAACGCAGCACCAAATAACAATTATTTAGGTCTAAAACTAATCCGAAGGTAGATGTAGAGGTAGCGTGCCGACCGCGATCACATCGACTTTGGAACCATTTCCCACGCGCATCGTCACCTCGTCCTTTCCCAAAGTTCGCAATCCGTAGTCCTGTTTGAGTTGCAAATATTAGCAATGTAACCAAGATCAAATACCAGTGCTATGCGAGCTCTAGTAAGGTACACATCAATAACATGTATATCACATATACCTTTGTTCACCTTGCCATCCTTCTTATCCGCCAAATACTTGGGGCAGTTCCGCTTCCAAAGACGATCGCTTGCGAGAAGCACTCAGTTTCAGGTTTAGGGTCGACTTGGGTTTCTTCTCTGAGCACAACTTGCTTGCTGTTCTTCTTGAGATTCCCTTCTTCTTCCCTTTGCCTTTCTTCTTGAAACTAGTGGTCTTATTGACCATCAACACTTGATGCTCCTTTTTGATTTCTACCTCCGCAGCCTTTAGCATTGCGAAGAGCTCGGTATAGTCTTTACTAACCCTTGCATATTATAGTTCATCACGAAGCCTTTGTAGCTTGGTGGCGTGATTGGAGAATTCATCAATGACACAATCATCCGGAAGATTAACTCCCAATTGTGTCAAGTGATTGTAGTACCCGGACATTACGAGTATATGCTCACTAATGTAACTGTTCTCCTCCATCTTGCAGCTATAGAACTTATTGGAGACTTCATATCTCTCAATCCGGGCATTCTTTGGAATATTAACTTCAACTCTGGAACATCTCATATGCTCCATGACGCTCAAAACGTCGTTGAAGTCCCGGTTCTAAGCCGTAAAGCATGGCACATCGAACTATAGAGTAGTCATCGCTTTGCTCGCCAGACGCTCACAACATCCGGCGTTGCTCCAAAGAAGAAGTTCGCACCTAGCGGTGCATCCAGACGTAGCTCTTACGTGCAGCAATGAGGATGATCCTCAAATTACGGACCCAATCCGTGTAATTGCTACCATCATCTTTCAACTTTGCTTTCTCAAGGAACGCATTAAAATTCAACGGAACAACAAAGACGAGCCATCTATCTACAATCAAACATAAACAAGCAAGATACTATCAGTACTAAGTTCATGATAAATTTAAGTTCAATTAATCATATTACTTAAGAACTCCCACTTAGAAAAACATCTCTCTAGTCATCTAAGTGATCACGTGATCCAAATCAACTAAACCATAACCGATCATCACGTGAAACGGAGTAGTTTTCAATGGTGAACATCTTATGTTGATCATATCTACTATATGATTCACGCCGACCTTTCGGTCTCCGTGTTCGAGGCCATATCTGCATATGCTAGGCTCGTCAAGTATAACCCGAGTATTCTGCGTGTGCAAAACTGGCTTGCACCCGTTGTAGATGGACGTGAGCTTATCACACCCGATCATCACGTGGTGTCCGGGCACGACGAACTTTGGCAACGGTGCATACTGGGAGAACACTTCTTGATAATTTAGTGAGAGATCATCTTATAATGCTACCGTCAATCAAAGCAAGATAAGATGCATAAAAGGATAAACATCACATGCAAATCAATATAAGTGATATGATATGGTCATCATCATCTTGTGCTTCATGATCTCCATCTTGTTGCATCACCATGATCACCATCGCCACCGGCGCGACACCATGATCTTCATCGCAGCATCGTTGTCGTCTCGCCAAACTTATGCTATTACGACTATCGCTACCGCTTAGTGATAAAGTAAAGCATTACAGGCGATTGCATTGCATACAATAAAGCGACAACCATATGGCTCCACCGGTTGCCGATAACTTCGTTACAAAACATGATCATCTCATACAATAAAATATAGCATCACGTCTTGACCATATCACATCACAACATGCCCCGCAAAAACAAGTTAGACGTCCTCTACTTTGTTGTTGCAAATTTTACGTGGCTGCTACGGGCTTAAGCAAGATCCAGCCTCACCTCGCATCAAAACCACAACGATACTTCGTCAAATAGACTCCGTTTTAACCTTCTTCAAGGACCGGGCGTAGCCACACTTGGTTCAACTAAAGTGAGAGAGACAGCACCCACCACCACCTTTAAGCAACGAGTGCTCGCAGCGGTGAAACCAGTCTCGCGTAAGCGTCTGGCGTAATGTCGGTGCAGGCCGCTTCATCTCACAATACCGCTGAACCAAAGTATGACATGCTGGTAGGTAGTATGACTTGTATCGCCCACAACTCACTTGTGTTCTACTCGTGCAAAACATCAAACCATAAAACCTAGGCTCGGATGCCACCGTTGGGGAACGAGTAATTTCAAAAATTTTCCACGCACACGCAAGATCATGGTGATGCATAGCAGCGAGAGGGAGAGTGTTGTCTACGCACCCTCGAGACCCGGCGAAGCGATCACAACGTAGAGGAAGTAGTCGACGTTCTCCTCGCGATCCGACCGATCCGGCGCCGTTACTCCGACGCCCGAGTTCTTGACACACGACAGCTCGATGACGTCCCTCGTACTCGATCCAGCCGAGTGTCGAGGAGAGTTCCACAAGACGACGGCGTGGTGACGATCTTGATGTTTCACCGCGCAGGGCTTCGCTTAAGCTTCGACGGTATAACCGAGGTGGAATATGGTGGAGGGGCACCGCACACGGCTAAGAAACGATCTAAAGATCAAACTTGTGTGTTCCAAGGTGCCCCCTGCCCCGTATATAAAGGAGGGAGGGGGAGGCCGGCCGGCCTAGAGGAGGCGCCCGAGGAGTCCTACTCCTACCGGGAGTAGGACTCCCCTCTTCCTAGTTGGAATAGGATTGGGGAGGGAAAGAGGAAAGGGCGCCGCCCCCCTCCTTGTCCTATTCGGACTGGGGGAGAGGCGCGTGCCACCTCCTGGCCGGCCCTCCTCTTCTCCCTCGAGGCCCACCGAGGCCCATTTACTTCGGGGGTTCCGTAACCTCCGGTACTCCATAAATTCCGTTTTAGCCGAACCATTCGAACTCCAAACATAGGCTTCCAATATATCAATCTTTATGTCTCGACCATTCCGAGACTCCTCGTCATGTCCGTGATCACATCCGGACTCGAACTCCTTCGGTACATCAAAATATATAAACTCATAATAACCATCCATCGAAACCTTAAGCGTGCGGACCCTACGGTTCGAGAACAATGTAGACATGACCTAGAACTATTCACGGTCAATAACCAACAGCGGACCTGGATGCCCATATTGGTTCCTACATATTCTACGAAGATCTTTATCGGTCGACCGCATAACAACATACGTTGTTCCTTTGTCATCGGTATGTTACTTGCCCGAGATTCGATCGTCGGTATCCAATACCTAGTTCAATCTCGTTACGGCAAGTCTCTTTACTCGTTCCGTAATACATCATCTCACAACTAACTCATTAGTTGTAGTGCTTGCAAGGCTTAAGTGATGTGCATTACCGAGAGGGCCCAGAGATACCTCTCCGACAATCGAGTGACAAAACCTAATCTCAAATACGCCAACCCAACATTTGCCTTTGGAGACACCTGTAGTACTCCTTTATAATCACCCGATTACGTTGTGACGTTTGGTAGCACCAAAGTGTTCCTCCGTAAACGGAGTTGCATAATCTCATAGTTACGGGAACATGTATAAGTCATGGATAAAAGCAGAGCAACATACTAAACGATCTTGTGCTAAGCTAAGGAATGGGTCATGTCAATCGATCATTCTACTAATGATGTGACCTTGTTAATCAAATAACAACTCCTTGTTCATGGTCGGAAACATAACCATCTTTGATTAACAAGCTAGTCTAGTAGAGGCATACTAGTGACATGTTGTTTTGTCTATGCATTCACACATGTATCATGTTTCCGGTTAATACAATTCTAGCATGAATGATAAACATTTATCATGAAATAAGGAAATAAATAATAACTTTATTATTGCCTCTAGGGCATATTTCCTTCAGTATGATATCTTCCTCTTGATGAAAGCCCATGGATACGTACCTAACCCCACATAGAACTCTCACATAGACCATGGGTTAGTACACAAAGTGCAATGGACAATGCTTACCATACCATGGGATCACTTGATCCCTCTCGGTACATCTTCTACGCTTTGTGAGTTAATCAACTTGATTCACTATTGACTTAGTCTTGATCAACCTTGAATCTTTGCAACTCTCTTCATTCGGATGATGTATTGAAGGTAAACATGAATGATCACACAACCTTCTTCTTCAAGACATGCTTGCAATAAGCTCAACACTCGCATGACCAATCTTTGGATAATTCCTTAATAGCACCTTGGTAAACTCATAAACTCCTTGAAACCAACACATGGACTTCAAGAAAAGCCTATGGACAAATCCTTCAAATATAACTCAAGACAACCATTAGTCCATAGAGATTGTCATCAATTATCAAAACCAAACATGGGGGCACCGCATGTTCTTTCAAGAGGGGATGGCAAGAACATTCGAGAAGATCCAATAAAACATGGGATGTGGGCTATTATAGGAGTGAGGTCCGATAAAGATGGGAAGTGCGCTCACTAAAAATATAAAAGTGAGGACACAAAAAGAAATGAAATATGGTGTGTGCCATAATAAAAGAAATAAGAGACGCAACAAGAAATAAAAGAGAGACCTGATAAAGGATAGCAAAAAGTAAATAATATTGATGTTAACTATGATATTTTTCATCCGTTGCAATGCACAGACCCTTTTTCTAGTTAAAAGAAAACATCGAAGGAGGCGGGGATGAAATTTCACAACAAAAGATTACAAAAGGAGTCAATTACATCGGTGGTGCTAGAACTTGACGCGAATGGTCACTTTAGTCCTAGAAGTTGCGGTGTACATTGAAGTGGTGCAAAAACTTGGCTCCGGCATGCAAATACAGTGCTTATTCCGTTTCTATACAAATCTCTGCTGACTAGGCATGTGGGGTCTGCTGTAAGCCAATGTACCAGAAAGAATGGACGTGTACCCTACTGTTTCTGAAAACCCCTCCGACAATATTTTTTCACAAAAAATCAATGTGGATGTGGCATTTTGAACCTCTATGCCCAGTGGGTACTGCCTGCAAATAAAATTAACAGCAAAATTATTACAGCCAGTACTCGAACAGTGGGTTAACCACTTCCACTCGGATAACAATGCTATAGATATTTAGCAAAGAGGCATGTGGAGCTTAAATGGCATGTAGATATCGCGGCCCATTTTGCACAAGACATTTTTAAGATATTTGTAAAACGCAAGTAATAAAAATTATGTTAAAATATTTGTGTTATATATATATATATATACCTATATATATATACCTATATATATATATATATATATATATATATAATTTAAGTAAAAAGATTTAAATATACAACCATGTATTATATATAGAATATTTAATCAAAAATAGATATTTAAAATGTATATTAATAAAATGAATGAATACAAAAGTATACTCTCACGGATTATATCTAAATTTTGAAATAATGAATACAAACATTTACTTATTATCAATGAATAATTAAATGTGTATAAATTTAACTCATGAGATATATTTAAAACAATTATAAAAGTTATACATTAGAAATAATTGAATATTCATAACAACACTATAAATTTAAATTCATGACTATGTTTAATTATACAAACACTGAAATATATAAATGTGAGTATAATTTTTTGCAATGATTGTATAATTAAAATAATATGTTTAGTTTTAATGTGAAAAATATATTATTTTACTTTTTTAAGTTTTTTATAATTCATGAATATTATTTTTGAATATAAGAATGTTTTTAAGTAATACATGAACAATTTTTAAAAATAAGTTAATTCGTTTGTGTGTATAGTCGCTTTAAAAATAAATATACCAATTTTTTAATATAATACATGAACTATTTTATTTAATATACATTTAGTTGTCCATATCAACTAAATATTTTAATGTTTCTATTGACTACTCATGGTCTGTTTGTATAAAATGTATGACACACAAATATCTTATAAAAAAAGCTAATGCAAAATGGGCCGCAATATCTGCAGGCCATTTAAGCTTCACGTGCGTTCATATTATGTCCATATAGGATTGTTTTTGAATAGCTCAGTGGTTTTCCCCTATGGCTGGGTAGCTGGAGACGCTGATTCGAAACTCAGCTGCATCCTTTTTTCTCTTATAATTTTATTGGCGGGTCCTGCTGGTCATAGAGGTGAATTATGCTATGGACAGGCCCTTTTTCTGAAAAAAAAAATATTTTCCGACGGGGATTTCGTAAAAATCACGTCGGACGCCCCTTTCTCTGGTCCAGTGGTTGACATCGGCCCCATGTGCCTAGTCAGCATGGTTTTCGTATATAAACGTGATAAGCACTGTATTTACACATCTGAGCCAAGTTTTTGCACCAGTTCAATG
The DNA here is from genome assembly GCA_021437245.1 of Aegilops speltoides. Classification (NCBI taxonomy): domain Eukaryota; kingdom Viridiplantae; phylum Streptophyta; class Magnoliopsida; order Poales; family Poaceae; genus Aegilops; species Aegilops speltoides. The sequence goes on along the minus strand of CM038144.1, from coordinate 496,651,768 downwards.
TATACCACAACTTCTAGCACCAAAATGACCGTTTGCGTCAAGTTCTGGCACCATTAATGTAATTAACTCTTAGAAAAGCTTAAGTTTTTTTTGAAGAATTTAGAAAAGCTTAAGTTAACTGAATCATCCGTTGGATGAAGATCCAATGGCTAACATAAACCCGAAAAACCCCACCCCGCGGCACGGAAGTTGTCTGGGTGAGAGACGGGAGAGAGACGAGAAGCTTCCGGAAGCAAGGGCGGCTCAATGGCCGCCGCCGCCGCTCCGCCGGAGACGGCGCTCCTCCCAGCAGCGGATGGCCCCGAATACGAGGAGGAGTGCCGCATCTGCGGGCTCCCCGCCCAGCCGGGCCGCCCCCTCCGCCGCCCATGCGCCTGCCGCGGCAGCATCAGGTTCGTCCACGACCACTGCCAATTCCGATGGCTCGCCACCCGCCAACAATCCCAATCCCAATCCCAATCCCAATGCGAGGTATCGTCTCTCCTCTCGTCTCCCTCCCCCGTGCTGCCCTACCTAGGGTTCCTCTTCCCCCCTCTCTCGGCATCGCTTTATTGCTGTGAGTTGTGGCTGCTTTAAATATTGTGTAGGAGTAGTACTAATTTCAATCCCATTTAGAGTAGATACCATGTGATGTTCAGTTCTGACTTCTGAGAGTTGCCATGGTTGATGATTCCTCTGGAAAAATTCACCATTGTGCCATGTAATTAATTATATATAGCATCCTCTGTAGGTATAATTAGATATCAGAGGATGCATGTTTTTCTTTTCCTTTTGATGCTTCAGATCGTTGCATCATAAAGAAAGTGTAAAAAGGCTCCTGCTGGATGATGTTTGATTCCGTTTTGAAACGATTCCTCTGCAAAAATGCCCCTTGTCTTGTGCCATGTAATTATATATTTCCTCTCATCTTGTTGCTGTATTTGCTCTTAGTTCCTGTTCAAGTTCCATTTCAATGTGGTGTGATGTTGATGCTGGTGCCCTGTTCTCGATCGGATAATTTGATAATTTCAGGTGTGCAAGCATGACATCTCCACCTGCCCTCTCTACGCTACAGGCACCCCAGCGAGGCTGCCCATTTCAGAGTTCATGGCGGGCCTGCCCAACAAGCTCAAGGGGTTGCTGATCCCCTTCTACATCACCGCCTGGACCATCTGGGAGTTTGCCGTCCCACTCACCACCCTATGGACATGGCGCCTCGCGTTTGCCAGGACCTGTGCGCAAGTGCACCATCTGCTATCCCTCCGCTTCTCTAGCACCTCCATCCTCGCCGATGTTGTGCTCTGTCTGGCCATTCCATTTCTTGAAGCTCCATCTGCGCGTCGGGTTCCAGGCCTTGGAAGACGGCCTCTGGGTCCGCGCTTTCGGTTCTTTGGTATGCAAGCCCATGCCCTACTGCTTGCTGCTGGAGCTCCTCTGATGGTATTCATGTTGCTTCTCAACCAATGTCCTCTGTCTGCTATTTATATTTCTTTTGATGCTATATATGGTGTATAATTAGATTATTCTAGGTTCATACACTGTATCAGTACAGTTTTGTTCTTGAACCAGAGCATTTAGCACATCTTGACAGGGTTTTCCTGATCGTTTGACAGTTAGTCACAATTCACTATGGCTCCAGTTCAAAGTGTATCATCCTAGATATGTACAGGTTGTTGCCAGAAATAGTAGCAAAACTTAAGTGATATACTTATTTCCCTACCATCAGTTCTGATATATACACCCATTGGAGGACTACCCCCAAATATAAGTGTTGCTGATTCTTTTTGTTACATTTTTGCCTCAAATGTCTTCTGCTTGCTTCTTTTTACTCGTTTCCATAAAGTTCTAAGTTCTAACAATATACTTTTCTTATAAGGTGGTATTGGTCGACATGTACCTTGCCTGCATTTTTGGTCTTCTCCCATTCTCACTAGGGAGGATAATCCTTTGGTCCAGATCGTGTCACAGTTTTAGCAATTTGGATGAAGTCGACTCTTACACTTCAACAGCTTCTATCCTTCTAATTGGATATGGATTTATCTTAATGGTGGGTGCAGCTTTTGCTGTGCTGCATACTTATAAATACCTGAGAGGCGAGCGCCTTGTGATCGCAATTTTCCTTGGACGCCTTCCTGGTATATTCTTCAGAGGGATTAACAGTTCAATCATTGTTGCCAATATTCTTCTCAACCTTCTAATCAAAGTGATAATATACCCGTTGCTCTTCGGCTGGTCGCTTGATATCTGCACTGCAAAGATGTTTGGTGCAACTATGTCTCAAAGGCTCAATCTTCTTACTGCTTCATCTTTTGCTTCTACTGCTTTTCATTTTCTTCTTGGACGCATCTTCTTGAATCCACGCCCCGGACTGTCCAGAACTATTCAGAAGGTATATTGATCATATTTGATATGTTGTCTCATCAGTAGTGGATGCAACATATGATTCAAGGATATAACCAGTATTGTATTTTGTTTTTGAGCAGATATTGGGACCAGGATTTACCATTCCCTTTCTCCATCATGATGTTTGCGAACCGTTCTACAAATTTTATTCCAAGAAGCTTCTTTGTCTCTTTGTCGACACTATATTTGTTTCTCTGGTCGTTCTTGTTCCTATTGATATTGCTGACCGTTTGGCACCAGAGATGCTCCCACTAGATATCACGTAAGTATTAAAATCTTGTTCTTCATGTGGTGTACCTGCCGTCTTTAGCGACACAAAACATTTATTCTTGGATTTGTGATTGTAGCTACTTCAATCATTCTGTTAATGGAACGTCTATTTGGCGAGGGCCACGAAACTATATGCTATCACTTTCTGCTCTTCTTCATGTGAGGTTTCTCAGTGTCACCATAGCATTTTACCTTGACTGGCTAGTAGAGAGGGTAATACGGTACTGGTTTGTCACCACTGGAAAGGCTCTTGGGAACAATATTGCACCAAAAGACCAGTATGTTTGCAGCAGTGAAGCTAAGGATAAAAGGTAAACACCCATAGTTTTGTTTATTCAGAGAGCTGAACTGCCTGCACTACTTTAGTCTGTCTGCATCTAAGTCCATTTATATTGTTTTGTTGGTTCACATTTGGATCCTCAAACTTGTATAAGTGAATCAAGTAAGTACTGAGATCCTGATGTCTGACATGACTTTTATATCGGTACTATGGATCATGTGAAAACGGCTACTTCGGGAAGCAATTATGTTTACTATTGCTCCATCCCAGTATGGCAAATTTCGCTTCCTTGTGCTTATCTGTTGAAGGGGATAGTCTATCTCAATATCTCTTGCCAAAGTACTATATGTCTTTCACAGTGAATTTATCACGTACTTCGAGGGTCCGCACATTGTCAATTCATTGAGCAATCTATTTGACATTCCAACATCTTGGTTGCAATTTGGTTCAAGTAGGTTATAGGTCCCAAAAGTTGAATGTTTCATATTTGGATCCTCAAACCTGTATAAGTGAATCAAGTAAGTACTAACACCTTTTATATCCGTATGATGGATCATGTGAAAAGGGTACTTCGAGAAACAAATTATGCTTACATTGCAGCGTCCTTGTGTGGTAAATTTATTCCATGGTCCCAAAAGAAACCATGTTATCTCTGCATGTTACACTTGTCTCTTCATTTATTATTTACCAATCAATTACTCCCTCTGTACGGAAATACTTGTAGTTGGGGGAAACTAGTACAAGGTCCCCCAACTACAAGTATATCGGTACAGAGGGAATAGATGAAGATTTTTGCAAAGCTACTATTAGGCAGGAACTTACCCTTCTTCCACATTGTACCAAGAGATCTGTTACTATTCAAACAATGCTACGCATGGTCCTAGCTTGGTTGACTGCTATGATATTCAATTCTGCTATGCTTTAATTTTCTATCTCAGTTGGGCGTGCATTGCTGCTGTTTACCATCTCTCACCTGCCAGTAGCCGCAGGTGGATTGAAATCCAATGGTAATGATTGTTCAGAGATGACTTGTTTGTAATGGAAGTACATATTTTATTTTATTTATCTTGTTTGACTTGTGTAATTTTTTTCTCTTAGATCTGTTTGCTACTGCTGTTGGGTTTTGCATCATATCAGCTATTATTGCCGCTGCTAGAGATTTATTTGCCTGCATGACTTCCAGAGGAACATGGCTTCTAGCTTTGAAGATGCTTCTGCTTATCTTAACATGGGTGAGGAATTTACCAAGGTGGCTTAGTTTATACATCTTCCTAGTTGCACTACAGATGAGTAATTTAAAGTTGTATGCTGCCAGATGGTCATCATTCCCCTCTTGATCGGTTTGTTGGTTGACTTGTTGCTGATATCACCATTCATCGGGCCTGATGATGATTTTCCAGTTCTGGACTTTTTCTGCATTTGGTCCCTAGGGTCTCTATTGAAGAAATTGTGGATTAAGTTGGTAAGTTGTAACTTCACCTGTCGATTTCCTGATCTCTAAAGTTGTCTTACTATCATTGGCATAAATTATCAAAAATAGCAAGTATATGACCGGTCATTCTGTTTTATCGTTGAAGGCTCGTTGCACAGCGTCCGAACCTTTCCTGGCCTATTTCATCGATGAAAGGTGGGAGGGGAGACTTAAGCAGGCAAAGGTGTACTGGTCTTCCAGGTCCATACCACTGTGCTGGTTCTTCCAAGGTATGCTCATGCCTATGGCCATGAAGCTGCTCGCTGCTCTGGGTGCTCCTTATGTACTCGCCAAGCTCGTCTTCCCAAGATTCGGCTATTCTGCCGCCATGAACTCGACAGTCTACCGTTTCGCATGGTTGGGTAGCCTCGGCTTCTGTGCGCTCTGCTATCTTGGCAAGGTGCTCTGCGTCCAACTCTATGATTCTATCAGGGATGACCGCTACATCATCGGGCAGAGGTTGAAAGACGTTGGAGACGGTAACTGAAGACCTTTTTTTTGTGTGTGTGAACTGAAGAGCCTTTTCTTGAGTTCTAGGAGTAGTAATTAACTTCTTAGGACTATTTCTGGTAGTTTGTTCAGATAGGGATCAAGTCATCAGGGTAGGGCACTTGAGGGGTAATACAGGCCACCTTACTGACAGGACGGATTCAAGTGAGATGATGCAAGACAGACGAATTCCTCTTGTAAATATTGGTGTGGTTTTCAGTGTCGAAGCTTCAGATGAGTGTTCGTGCCAGTCGGTTGGAGCGAATCCCCTTTTGTATGGCAGCAAAGATTGAATCAAGATTTGTATATATTTAAACTGACAACTTGTTAGTTCGCATTTGGGAGCGTTTTGGTGATCAGCAAGAGTGAACTGACCCTACTAAGTGAGTTGTTACATTGCGCCATTTTACTTCCAAAATTGCAGCATCGAAAAAAGAAGTCTTATCTAATCAAGTGTTTCATGTTCACCTGTACAATAAGTCATCATAAGCTAAACATGAAGTGTTACTACTCCCTCGATATCAAAATGTAAGACAAACACTGTCAAAAAACGTCTTATATTTTGATACAGAGGGAGTACTATGAATCATTCCAACTACACCATTTGTTCATAACTAGCAAAACGGCATGTGTGTTGCAATGGGAGGAAAAAAAACATAATTTTCGATGGCCATGACAAGATTTTGCTGCATCACCGATTAAGATTTTGGCGAACATTTTGTTCAATTTCACTAACATTTTCTAATACACGAACTTTTACCAAAAAAAGTGAACATTTTTTGTTTTCACACACGTTTATTTCAAAATTATGAACATTTTTTTAATATGCGAACATTTTTTGAATCCAAAATCATTTTATTTTTATTGAAAATTTTATTTAAAATTCTCCTTTTTTAATTTTCTGAACTTTTTTTAAGTACCAAATTATTTAACAAGAAAACAGAAAAGAACAAATAAAAATAAAAACGAAATTTGGAAACAGGCCGCCAGTACATCAGCCGGCCCAAATTGGCGCGCTGCGGTCTTCTGCCAGCGCGCAAAGCGCTGTATAAGTGATCCCTAATGCATGGGCCGGCCCAGGCGGGGGTTCCCTTGTGCAAACCTTTTTTTTTGTCACTTATAGGTCGCATTGGTGGTAATACTTTAAACTCCTGAATAAATCTGAAATCTTGATTTTTTTTCAATTTCTTGAATAATTTTATTAATTATAAACATTTTATAATACTTGCAAAAAATGTTTCTAAAATTTTGAACATCTTTCTACATTTAATTTGAATAGGCAAACATTTCTAGAATCAACGAACATTTTTTTCGAAATTGGTGAAACAATTTTTGAAATTCATGAACATTTTTTGAATCAGCTATAACTTTGAGAATCAATAAAATATTTTGTAAGTCACAAACAGTTTTTGATTTCTTAGGGTATTTCACAATTCATGAACATTTCTTGAAACGGCGAAACTTACTAAATTTCATTAACATTTCTTAGTACAAGAATTTATTTTTTAAAATCGCAAATATTTTCTCAATCCACAAACATTTATGAATTATTAAAAAAATTATTTTAAAATTATCTCATTTGTTTTAATTTTTGGAACTTTTTTGCAGTTCCAAATTATTTTAAGTAGAAAAAACGAAGACGAAATGGAACACAAAAAATAAAAAAACATGCCTCCCAGAGCTGGGCCGGCACAAATAGGCACGCTGTGTCTTCTCCCAGCTTGCAGAGCGCAATATAGAATTTCCTACTGCATGGGCCGGCCAGGCGGGGATTGCCTGTGTGAAATGTTTTATTATCATTTATAGGTGGCATCAGTGGGTGATATTTTGAACTTTAAGGGCCATTTTGATGATGTACCACCAGAAGCACTAGCCCTTTATTATTAGGTATAGAACAGATAGGTATAGATTCTAGAGAATTATTGGGAGAAAAACATAACAAAGGATCAAACTTTTACGCCAAACCAAACCTAAGGCGGTTAGCTACGGTTGAAAAGCTGCCGGAGAAAGAAATGCTCCGAACATTTCACAATTACTTAGAAATATTAAATATGTGGAACGTAAATTTAGTGCCCATGGAACAGTGCAATAAAATTTGAACTAAGGATTCTAGCGAAAGATGCAACATTTCTACATGATGACGGTTATTTTGGAACAAAGGGAGTACTTTTTTAGTTCAATCCTTTAGATGGGGACCTTCTATACACTGTGTGTTGCGTCTGATTGGTGCGGGCCGTATAGGAACAACTCCAGACTGGGCCAGCTCATTATCTTGCAAAAACTATGAAGAAATCATCGAAAAAGGAATGCCCAAGCTAGGAATGTGCCCGGACTGGGCCGACTCATTGTCTCACAAAAACTAATCACCGAAAAAGGAATGCCCAGGCAAGAAATAGCCCCAGACTAGGCCAACCCATTATCGCGGCAACTATGAAAAAATCACTGAAAAAGGAATGCTCGGCAAGCGATCAAACCATACACCTCCCGCCGGTGATTGCCCGCCGCTACCCACACAAGTTGACAAGTTTCAGTGTCTAATTAGGAAAGGTAGTAATATCAGAACTATGACCAGCGACAGAACTAAACATTGTCCAAATTTTCAAATGTGATTCCTTCTTTTTACAAAAAATGAATATATAAACACAAATATTTTCTAAAACTAGGGACAATTTTTGAAACACATGCATTTTTTTTGAAGTTCCAAACATTTTTTTTGGAAATGCAATTTTTAAAATTTCTGAACAAAATTTGATAATGGAGAATTTTGTTTGAAATTCCAAACAATTTCTGAAAGGTGCAAACTTTTTTGGAAATTTCCTAACATTTGTTTTTGAGTTTGTAAGAAATTTTTTAAGACGGCAACTTTTTTGACATTTTCAACAAGTTTCGAGAACATAAATAACATTTTTTGAAAAGATAATATTTTATGCAAATGCTGACATTTTTTAATTTATGTAGAAAATTTGAAAGCACATTTTTTTCTGAAAATTTGAAGAATTGTTTAGAAACACAAATTTGTTTGGATAAATAAAACTAAAATTTAAAATAAAATAAATAAAAAGAAACAAAAATGAAGAATGAAATGAAAAAAGAAACAAAAGCAAAACCCCAAAGTAACCAAAGGAGAAAAAATGAGAAGGAACCAGAAAACTAGTAAAAGAAACCGGTTGGTCTGTGTGGTAAAGTTGGCCGGCCATTTCTCATGCTCAATGGTTTTGCCTGTGCGTGCACCCGACTGTTGGAACAGAGAGCGTTAAATGAGAGCAACTAGCTGACGAATATACTCATTGCGGGGCTCCCGTGAGGCTCACTTTAGATGGGTTGAGAGCGTGTCACTTGGCGTGCTCTGAGCTACCGCCACAGGTCGCTTGCTGGAAATTCCATCGGGATATAGGTTTTATTACTTTTCTGTACGTGTTTTTCGGTTTTAGATAGTTTTTTGGTTTTTTTCGGCTTTTGCCTAGGGTTTGGGACAAAAAGATATTTTTGATTTCTTTTGCGCGAATAATGTGTTTTTTTCTTTCACGATAGGTACGGATTTACTTCTCGTGGAGGCATAGATTTGCTCTTGCGAGCGACATTGTTGTGCCTCTCATAAGAGGAAAAAAATGCCTACTTCTCGTGGAGGCATAGATTTGCTTCCGCGAGAGGCACAACTATGCCTGTCGGGAAAAGGAAAAAAAATGTGTTTTTTGCTTCCACGAGATGCAAAGTTTTACATCACGTGGAGGCACAGATTTTCTTGACGAGAGCCATAGTTGTGCCTTTTCGGTTTTCTTCGTATGACTTTTCTTTTGAAAAAAAGTTCGTCAAAATTTATCAATATAGGATCTAGTTTTCAAGATCTCAACGCGAACAAATCTATGAAAAAGGGAAAAAAATAGGTTGCGATAAGTGCGTATATGCAGAGCGCCACTTGTCGCAACCTGGGGAGATGGGAGTGACCTTTGCAAAAAAACACTCCTTAATTTGTGATTCCAATGTTAAATAGGATTCTCCCGTTAGATGTGGGATCGATGTAGGTTGCATAATCTTTTTTTTACGCTAACATAATCTTCGCCATCTCCCCGTCGAGACGGTGCTTGCTCGCCTCCGCTATTGTCACGGAGCTGTCCAGGGCCTAGGCGTACGCCAGCTCCGAGTCCGCCGTGATGTGTGGCGGCGGGACGCTGGAGTCCGAGTACTTCGACTGGCGAATCGCGTTGTGCCTATCTCACCAACGTCGCTCCCCGTCGGCGTACTCCTGCGCCGTTAGGTCACTCCGGGACAACAAGCTAATGCTGCCACCGCAGAGATAGTGGCGAATGCGACCGCGTTCTTTCGCGTCGATCACAATGGGCAGGGTCAGCGGCGATCGACGCTCCTCCCTTACGCGCCAGGGCAGAGGAGAGCGCCGCTCCTTATTGACGCCCTGAGGCGATAGCGAGAGGGGCTCCTCCTTCACGTGGTGTCCTATTTGGACGTCACGGTTGCGCGGTGGGGACGCATGCTCCCATTTCACGTGGAGGAGCGTCCCATGGTGGTGCCACCAGGCCATTGACGCGAAGGATGGAGCGACAGAGCATCACCTCCATCGGCTACTCATACTCCTCATCCATGGCCGCGTACACCGCGCCCTGTATCCTCGGCGCCGACTGCTGCTGTGGCAGTTAATTCTCCTCGTCGCTGGAGGAGATGAAGATCTGCGCCTTCCCCGATGAGGACGACAGCCCCAGAGTTCGAGGGCGGTGTCGCTATGATCCTTCGGAGCCCGTTCCAGAGACGCCGCTTGCCGGCACCGAGGCCCATGCCTGGCCCATCGCCGAAGTTGTGGAGGAACGTGCGAAGCGATGCATTAAGTGTGATGTGGACGGCGCCAGAGCACATATTATAATGCCTCGGCCAGGTCATGCGAATGGACGGTCAACCACTTCAATGTGGCGCGCCGGTCGGAGTTGGTTCCTCGGTAAGCCGCGTCCGCATTGAAGCAGTTGCTCCCGAGAGGTGGCATCGGTCAACGCCGCCCTACCGTCCGGTCATATCACACGGCATCAATGTCGGCCGCTGCGTGCTCTGGGCCGACATTGATGCGGCACGGGAAGCAGCGCGTGGGATCATGGGAGATGCGGTCGGGTTGTTTGGTGGGCCAGGGCAGTGAGAAGCGGACGTGGAAGTCCGCAAAGCCCCCCTCCCCCCGGGTTTGTCTCTGATTTTGCGGGGAAAACTGCATCCGGACCGTCAAGCGGACCGGCACAGGACCGCGTTGGATGAAAAACACGTCCGGACCACACGGTTCAACCCTATGCGGACGGTTTGACCGTTGGCATTGGAGATGCCCTAACCACCTTTATATATTGATAGAACACATCCTCCTCTTCCATGACATGTACTGCGTGTGCATATAGATATGCCCTGCCCAACTCTATTATAACGTTTATATGCACGTTTTTAGTAAAGGAGATATACATGCATGCCCACACACCATGTATATTATCAGGAGGATTAATGAAGCGTAGCTTGTGGTCGTGCTCGATCTTCTCTTCTACCACAACTCGTGCAAATATGTACGTAGCATCCAAGTTAATCTGTACGGTACTCCCTCCGTCCTATCATATAAGACATTTTGGCAAGCTATGAGTACTACCCAACGGCTGAGAAACAAGTCCGAGTGTTGGACGACCAAGAGGGATTTGTAGCTATATATAGGCTTCATTCTCTTTTTCTTTTCCTCCTTCTTTCACATCAAATACTCGTCACTAACTTAACTTGAGATAGCTGACCACACATGGCATGTGGTTATAGTCTTCATTCTTCATCCCCGACCTGCACTCATGCAGATATATGAAATGGTCAATAATAATTATTATTATAAGTATTAAAGCTGCATGCATGCAGTGGCAATTCCCGAAAAAAATGCGTGTAGCTCTGCATCAGTTTTGTTTCCTTATTTTTCTCAGCAAACTTTACATGAGTTGTCTGGCATCACTTGATCGATCTGTCAACTCAACCTTTTGTGTTCATATGATTGGTCTGCCAAGCATAGCTAGTGCGATCGATGCACTTCTTCCTTTGTCGCTCTCACTCCCGTTGGCCGTTGCTATCACTTCTTCCATCTATGCACTTGAATTGCTTATTCTCTTTCTCTCCCCGTTTCCTCTGATTCTCTAAAGTGGTCATGCCATTGCCATGCATGCCCGCGCAGTTCCCCCACATCATGACCGGCGGTGAGCTTGCCTCCCTCGCCGTGGACGGTGGCGCTGGACCGCGGCGTCTCCAGGGTGCTCGTCCCGCGGCTCACCGGAGCTGGAGCTATGGTCTCACTCGGGTGCCGTGCCCTGTCGGGCGGGCATGACTCGCGCGTCCTCTCCAAGCCCCACAACCAGTGAAGGATTGCGGCTGACCGCTATGCGATGAGGTACTCATCTGCCCCCACGAGCTCAGCGCAGCCACCAGTGTGCTGGCCCACTCCTCCTCCTCCTCCTCCTTCTGTGCTTCTGGAAGCACGACAACATGGTCGTCTTCCATGCCGACACCCCCTCCCTCTTTCAAACTTCAAAAAAGAAACCATTTTTTTTCTGATGGAAGCGAGCCATGAATGTTTACTCTACTATTAGTACCTATTTATGTGACCTAGTTTAATGTCATTATACTAGAATAATATATATTTAAAAAATATCGAAGAAAAAAGCCTTTGGAGGTAGGTCCCACCCAATAAAAAAGTTGTCCACGCGTGCTAGCTAGCGGCGATAGAATAAAACTATTGAAGAAAAAGCCCTTGCAGGTAGGTCCCATGCAATCAAAAATGTTGTCCAACAGTGCTAGCGGTGAATCAGCACTAGGCAGTGGTGGTTATGTGTGAAAAAGAGCAAAAGTGGTGACTTCCTAACAACCTAGCCTAAAATGTGGTTGTTTTTTGTAAGTTTTTCTTATAATATACTGCATTACTACTACACCCGTTTTCGGTGTAGCAATGCGGATTATCTCAACTGTAATGTGAATCCATTAACATCAATTGATATGACAATATGTTTTCTGCATCGATGGTCGAAACTAACTACCTAGAATGCATGTATCTCGATACTAACCCGTCAAAAGGGCGCCATGTTTACATATTATCAATTCTATTGCAAAAATATACATACTAACCAACTGGGAAGAACATGACAGAGAACTAGGGCATACACATTTAGGGACGCCGCAGATGAGCATGGTGATGCATTTCCTGATGATGTACAGCCTTCCCTTCTGCTGCCTCACCGCACTGCGCAGCCTGGCAAGCTTCGGGGCATCCTTCATCTCCGGCATGGCGCTTTTGGAATGCTAACTAAGCCAGCTGCAAGCTAACTCCCGGAAAGAGGTAGGTGCATGTCATGTGAAATTAAGATGGATCTCGGTGCGGATATATATAGATATCTGAAGTGTAGGGATCTTGGGTGCCAGCAAGAGGGTGGTGGCTATCCTTTTTCGATGCATCTCCATCATGCATGGGCCACTTGGTGCTTTGGTGGCCCTATCCAAAATTCTCTGGTTATGCAACGGTCGTTGAAGCTATACATACACAAAAATGGTATGCACTTGAGTTCAAATAAGAAAAGGGCCCGAAGCTATGGCCTTGAGTTATTCAAGGAGTCCACAATAAAGATGACAAAATGAAAGAGAGAATATTATATTTTAGAAACAACAGGTGCTTTTTTTTTTTCCTTTTTGAATCAAGAGGACGAAGATCGCAAAAGCACGATACAACAGAATCCATGGTCATGTCGAAATTCGTCAAATGGAATTGCAAATCATTACTTGGCTTTCAACGTCGTACGAAATGCTTCTAACAAAGTAAGTAATTGATGAGAGGCCGTGGTTGGAACACATCTTGTCAGCGAAGGCCACACACATATATATCAGGTAGCATGCAGCATTTCGTTGTATCAACCTGACGAGTGACCGTGCGTGTAACCGTCACAGCACTATGCTGATTACGAGGTTGCCGGGCATCTTGCGCGCTCGCCACTCTGATGATCGACAGCAAGATGTAGCAGCAGTTAACCGGCTGTGTGCCCGGCCGATTGGTAGGGCAGCGACCCGCCTTGGCCACTAAGCCCCCTTGTGGCTGCCATTCGGGCGACGTTGCGTGATTGCGCGCCATTAATTCCGTGGCCTCATACTTCCAGAAACTTCACGAAAGCATGGGAAAGAATTACGAAATGACTCTGAAAAGCATGCAAAAAGGAGAAGACTTGACATTCGCTACTGGAATCTGGGATTTCGCCGAGTTCCACGTTGTGGGGCTGTGGTCGGGCCCAGTTCTAGAAATATTTTGGCTGCAACAGCTGAACGTGGTCGGACTGCAATGAGGCCTGGCCCTCAAAATAAAAAGGGTTGCAAAAGCTGAGAAAGGTTGAAATGCATTGCATGTATAAGGATGCCCAGCTATACACATCCCAAGTGGCAAGTGGCAGCACACTATTGGTGCGGACCACACCAGTAGCTTTCGGTTCTCCTCTTGTTGTTCGTCGGAAGAAAATCCTATATGACCGGGATCGTACGGCCAGGTCATGAGACCCTCTGAAGGTCCGAGGCAAAAGCGAATTTCAAAGCACGCAGGACATTTATCATCTGTTTCATTAACAAAATCCCGAATTCTAACCTACATCGGTCCCATATCTTCTTCTGCTCGCTCTCTGCGGCAGCCAACGCTGCCCCTGCTACCTCGGCTGCTCTCCTCAATGTTCCTTGGCACCCCAGAAACTCGCCCTTGACACTAGTGTAGACAAGCCTAGCTATGGAATGTCAAAATTGGCCTTATTGGTGTGGACACCCGACTCCATCAATATGACTTTATTGTTAAAAAATAGTGGTGGTGTTGGATCCCACGTCAACAGTATTTTAGATACCTATGGCGTGCCACGTGGCCAACGCCACCACTAATATTCATCAGTAGTGACATACCATGTTGGTGCCACGCCCGCAATTTGATTTTTAGATTATAAAAGTTGTACAACAGTGCTATCCCAACCGAAATGGCAGCATAATTCAGTTTACCAACAGTAATTAAATAAAGTTTTGATAGTACTAAATACAATCAAATAACAACATTTAGGTCCAACAATGTACTAACTAACATAGTTCAACAAAATACTAAATAGAGGCAAGTAACACACAAGTTCAACTAAATAGAGGTGGTAATAAACATGATCTGCCATGGATGCCTACTAACTAGACTCTTTGGCGGCCGGACTCAGGGTCATATTCTGGAGTAAGTGAATCAAATCTGCCAGCAGACCTGTAGTAGACCATGATCTCGTCATGATCATACTCGAGGTAGAATGTGGCTCTCTTCCTAGCTTCCATCGCATAAGCATTTGCAAGGGCACTCCAGTCGGGGCAACCGAAATAGGTGTGGTCTACCTCGTCGGTGACAAGATAATTGAAGTGTTGGACTGTCAGCATTTTCATGAGGGTGCACTAGGATGTGATGGTTGCATCAAGTGGAACTCGAAACCTCTCCCAAAAGTCACGCCCTACCCCGCAAGGGATGGCCTGAGCAAAATTAAAAGAAAGAACTGGTTAGACAATTTTGGGCACAACCATCATATAAAATTCAATAGGAACATGTTGAACTAAAACATACCGCCATGGTGAGGAAGTCATTTGGAAGATCTATGAAGAACTTTCTATCCTTCTAGCATCTCACGGCACCACAGGTCTCACACGGGGCATCCATTTACTGCTTTCATCATGTTGACCAAAACAAACATACATCATTAAACTAAATGACCAACACAGAACACATGCATAGATATAATGCAACATCAAACACATATAGCTAATTAAGCAGTTTGTATTAACTAGCGCTACCAATCTAGATATTTTACACATACTAGTAATTAAGCAGTTATACAGACTATGCACATATAGTTTAAACATAAAACAAGCACAAATTTAATCAGTTCGTATGAATTAGTGCTACCCATCCAGCAAGCTAGTGGCCAGAGGGTCGTCCTCGTGGCCGTCCATGGTGAACCTACAACGCCCTTGCTGACCCTGATACATCTCTAACATATAATTGTTTCATGCTATTATATTATCAATCTTGGGTAAGCACTCCAGTGTAGTCTCGTAGTCTCGTCAAGATGTTCGGTTATCCTTTTGATCGTACTTTTCACCCTAGTATGTCCAAATGTCTTCTGCGTTTAGCCGCCAATTTCAAGATAGAGCTGAGTCATACCCAAGATTACCCTACTGAATGAGCTGAGAGCATCTCCAGCCATTGGCCCCCCAAGGGGCGCCTAAAATCGCCGCCTGGGGGTGACCCGACGCACAAAATGGGCCTGGGGCGAGTTGGTCCCCAGCAGCCGCCCCCAGGCGCGTAAAAAAAATTGTATAGCAAATTTAGGCAAAGTTCGGCTAAAACACGACAAATTTCGGCAAACTTGGGCATATATTCGCGGATTTAGTCGAGTAGTCGCCATCTTATTACATACATAGCAAATATATAAACTAATAAAAAACTGGCTGAACGCCGAGTAGTCGCCGTCGTCGCCGCCATCGTCGGCCTTCTCCTCCTTGACTCGGGCGCCCCTGCTGGATCCCTCCCCGGCTGGTGGCGGCGGCGGCGCGTCGTCGTCGTCCTCGTCACTGTCGTCAATGATGACGACTCCTCCTTCGTCGCGGTCTCGGCGGCGCTTGCGCTGGCTGCCGTGGGGACGGCGCTACCGGCGCTCCTCGCCATCTTCGGGAGTCTGGCGTGCCCATTCAAGGGCAGCGTTGTCGCCGAGCTCGACCTCGCCGTGTTCGCCTTTCACCAATGCCAGCCCGGCTCCGTCTTCACCGGCGCGAGCCCCGGCTCCGTCTTCGGCTTGACGAAGCGCGGAGGAGGAGCCGATGAGGAGGCGCGCCAGCCTCCCTCGCTAATGACGATGCCGGCTCTATGAGTGCGCCGGCCGAGCGGCGTCTCCGCCGCGGGCTCGGCCTTGACGCCGAGCAGCGTCGGAGTGCCGGAGGATTGGGAGGAAGAGAGTGAAGAGGAAGAAGAGGAGGAGGAGCCGAACCTCCTTGGCACCCATTGCCTGTCGCGTCGGTGGTGCGCCGGGGGGTACGCCAACGGCGGGTTGTTGCCGCCCTCGAGGTGCGTCAGCACGCCCTCAAGTGTGCGGCTGGGGGCGCCCCACCACAGGTGGCGCCCCTCGCTGTTCTTCAGGCCGCCGACCACCGGCGCACCGTTGGTGGACGCCAGCCGCTGCTTCTGGGTGGCGCTGGCACGCCGCCAAGCCGCGTGGTTGTCGGCGGCGATCGGGAAGGAGAGCTTCGGCGTCGGTGAGGGAGGCGCGCACGATCTCGACCTCATTGGCGGCGAGGAGGGTTAGCCATGGCCGAGCGCAACGGGGAATGGGCACTCGCTGCTAAGCCTCCAGCCCGTCGGCCGGCGCACATGTCCGGCGGCGCCGGATGTTCGCCGAACAGAGCCACGACTCTGCTTCGCGGGCGAACGGCGGCGAAGTCGTTGGCCGCCGCCTCCGGGAAACGCCGCCATCGGGAAAGGGAGGAAGATGGAGGGCTGGGCGGCTCACGGAAGAGGGAGGGCTGGGAGCGCCTATTCACCCCCCTCTAGGCGACATCCACGATCTTTCAATTGGTATCAGAGCCTCGTCTCTGTGTTACTTAACCGCCTAGCGACTAGAGGATTAGGATTCTCTCACTCTTAGTTTTGATGGCACAAATTTTGATGTTTGGGTAATTCGCATGCTTAATCTCTTTAGGGTCATGGACCCAAACTTAGAGCGAATTGTAGATATGGTTTTTCTCCTCAAAGGATCCTCAACGATTATCTTTAGAGGATGAGAAAACTCTTATCTCAATGCTCAAGCTTCTAATGTGCTTTTGATGCTTTGAGCAATGTAGTTATATTTCAACTCATGCCGTTCCGGATGCTCATGAGTTGTGGACGAAGCTTCAAGATAAATATGGTGTGTCCAAGATTTGTGGGGATGATTGTTCTCCCTCCACCTCCGGTCGTAGTCTTCTCAACTTCTACTCCACCTCTATGTGGTTTGCCACAAGGTAATGATATGGTGAGTAGTGTTGGTCGCACCCATTGCTGTCGCGTCGGTGGTGCGCCGGGGTACGCTTAACGGCGGGTTGTTGCCGCCCTCGGTGCGTCGGCCGCCCTCAAGTGTCTTGGTGGGCGCCCGCCACAGTGGCGCCCCGCTGTTCTTCAGGCCGCCGACCACCGGCGCACCGTTGGTGGACGCCAGCCGCTGCTGCTGGTGGCGCTCGAAGTACGCCGCCCAAGCCGCGTGGTTGTCGGCGGCGTACTGGGGAAGGGAGAGCTCGGCGTCGGTGAGGGAGGCGCGCACGATCTCGACCTCATTGGCGAAGTAGGAGGGTTTGGCCATGGCCTCGGGCAACGGGGGAATGGGCACTCCCCCGTTGCTAAGCCTCCAGCCCGTCGGCCCGGCGCACATGTCCGGCGGCGCCGGGATGTTCGCCTGGAACAGGAGCCACGACTCCTGTTCGCGGAGCGAACGGCGGCCGAAGTCGTTGGCCGCCGCCTCGTCTCCGGGGAAACGCTCGGCCATCGGGAAAGGGGAGGAAGATGGAGGGGCTGGGCGGCGGCTCACGGAAGAGGGAGGGCTGGGGGAGAAGAGCTCGGCGGCGGCGCTCGGGAGAGGTAGTGCTCATCAGAGGCGAGCGAGGCCATATATAGCCGCGCCGCGTCCGTGTATACGCGTACGAGGGATGGGAGGCGTCGGCGCCACCCCGTGACGCGTCGCCCGTGAGGAATCAATGGCAAAGCTGACCGGCGGCAGCCTTGCCATTGATTCCCCGCGGGAAACCGAGGCGTCGGGAGAAGATGAGGCGGGTGGTGTCGCTGACGCGGCTGGCCCGCGGCTCTTTCGGGCCAAAAATGATTCGCCCGGCGCCCCCGAGTGTCCCCCAGCGCGTCGGGTTCAGGTTGTGTCCGCCGGCACCAATTTCGGCCCGAGCCGGTGAAAAATGGGCCCCTATGGGCGCGATTGGGCTAATTTTTTGGCGCCGGCGGCCGAAAAGTTGCCTGGGGGGGCCTTGTTGGGGGCGCGGCTGGAGATGCTCTGATTCATGCATTATCTAGGTGTGGATGGCCTGCAAGGACCTTTGAGGAGAAACGGAAAGAACTTCTCAGGTTGCATGGAAGATGAAACAAGCTACATCATAAGAGTGAATAAGACCTGAAGATTGTAGCAGAACATAATTATGGACTGTCAACAGCGAGGACGGACATGATATCTTCATGCCCAGCACGAAGGCCAAGACTACCGCATCATCAAAGGGCAAGAGTGTTGAGGAACGTCGTAATTTCAAAAATTTCCTACAATCAGCCCCGAAGGAAGTATCGAAGAGGTCCAAGATCCTTTACCTCAAATGCTTCTCCCAGTCTTGCCTTCAAACATTTGATTTTTTTCAACATCGTCTCCAGTCATAACAATATCATCCACATACACCGCCAAAATGGTGATATGGATTCATCTATGCCGGTACTGTATGATCTCCATTACACTGAGAGTAGCCCATACCACAAACAACTCTCCTGAACCTGTCCACGCCCGTGGCGACTGTTTCAAGCCATACAAAGATTTCTTGAGCCTACACACCTTCCCATTAGTCTGTTTGTTCCAAAACCTGGAGGAATGGATCTCTTCTTGTAAATAACCACCATGAAGAAAAGCATTCTTCACATCTAGCTGATGTAAAGGCCACCCAAAGTAAGTTGACTGCGCATGAGAATAAGGTTCTCACCATGTCCATCTTCACCACTGGTGCTTTGGTCTCATCATAGTCTATCTCCCATCTTCCTATAACCTTTTGCAATTAGCCTTGCCTTCTATCTATCCACCTTACCCTCTGGAGTCTGTTTAATGGTGAACACCCATTTGCATCCAACTGCTCTTTTTCCTGCTGGGAGTGGAATAAGATCCCACGTCTTGTTCTTCTGAAGTGCACCAAGCTCCTCCTTCATTGCGTCTTTCTTTCCACCGGGGATCCAGCTTTGCAGCCTTCCAATCCTTTGGAATAGACACTCATTGTAGAGATGCAGTGAATGCTTTGTGTGCGGGTGAGACATAAGAGTCTCAAACTCCATTTGCAATGTCATGCTCATAGCCATATCAGACCGGAGACTTTCCAGCATTAGTCCTAGTCTCTCTGCGTAGTGCAAGCGGCAATTCCAAAGAAGTATTACCACCTGCCTCATTTTAACCTCCATCTTGCTCTTGTGGCTCCTCCTCGACTACCTAAGGTTGCTCTTGTGGTTCTTCATCCAAGATCACTAGCGGTACAAGATGCATAGCAGCAAGAGGGGAGAGTGTGTCCACGTACCCTCGTAGACCTAAAGCGGAAGCATTTAGTAACGCGGTTGATGTAGTCGAACGTCTTCGCGATCCAACTGATCCAAGTACCGAACGTACGGTACCTCCGTGTTCATCACACGTTCAGCACGATGACGTCCCTCGAGCACTTGATCTAGTTGAGGACGAGGGAGAGTTCCGTTAGCACGACGGCGTGGCAATGGTGTTGATGATGTTGTCGGCGCGGGGCTTCGCCTAAGCACTACAATGATATGACCGAGGTGTTAAACTGTGGAGGGGGGCACCGCACACGGCTAAGGAAAAACTTGGTGTGTTCTAGGGTGCCCCCTGCCCCCGTATATAAAGGAGGGGGAGGAGGAGGCCGGCCCTAGAGGGGGAGCGCCAAGGGGGGGAGTCCTACTTGGACTCGAGGTCCAAGTAGGATTCGGCCCCCCTTTCCTATTCCAACTAGGAGAAGGAGGGAAGGGGGAAGAGGGGAGAAGGAAGGAGGGGTGCGCCGCCCCCTCCTAGTCCAATTCGGACCAGCCCATGGGGGGCACACGGCCACCCCTTGAGGCCCTTCTCTCCTTCCCCCTAAAGCCCATTAAGGCCCATCAACTCCCCGGGGGGTTCCGGTAACCTCCCGGAACTCCGAAAAATACCCGAACTTCTTCGAAACCTTTCCGATGTCCGAATATAGCCTTCCATGGGGGGAACACGGCCACCCCTTGAGGCCCTTCTCTCCTTCCCCCTAAAGCCCATTAAGGCCCATCAACTCCCCGGGGGGTTCCGGTAACCTCCCGGAACTCCGGAAAATACCCGAACTTCTTCGGAACCTTTCCGATGTCCGAATATAGCCTTCCAATATATCAATCTTTATGTCTCGACCATTTCGAGACTCATCGTCACGTACGTGATCTCCTCCGGGACTCCAAACAAACTTCGGTCACCAAAACACATAACTCATAATACAAATCGTCATCGAACGTTAAGCGTGCGGACCCTACGGGTTCGAGAACTATGTAGACATGATCAAGACACATCTCCGATCAATAACCAATAGCGGAACCTGTATGCTCATATTGGTTCCTACATATTCTACGAAGATCTTTATCGGTCAAACCGCATAACAACATACGTTGTTCCCTTTGTCATCGCTATGTTACTTGCCTGAGATTCGATCGTCGGTATCATCATGCCTAGTTCAATCTCGTTACCGCAAGTCTCTTTACTCGTTCCGTAATGCTTCATCCCGCAACTAACTCATTAGTCACATTGCTTGCAAGGCTTATAGTGATGAGCATTACCGAGAGGGCCCAGAGATACCTCTCCGAAACACAGAGTGACAAATCCTAATCTTGATCTATGCCAACCCAACAAACACATTCGGAGACACTTGTAGAGCATCTTTATAATCACCCAGTTACATTGTGATGTTTGATAGCACACAAGGTGTTCCTCCGGTATTCGGGAGTTGCATAATCTCATAGTCTGGGAAACATATATAAGTCATGAAGAAAGCAGTAGCAATGAAACTGTAATGATCATAATGCTAAGCCAACGGATGGTCTTGTCCATCACATCATTCTCCTAATGATGTGATCCCATTCATCAAATGACAACACATGTCTATGGTTAGGAAACATAACCATCTTTGATTAACGAGCTAGTCAAGTAGAGGCATACTAGGGACACTATGTTTTGTCTATGTATTCACACATGTACTAAGTTTCCAGTTAATACAATTATAGCATGAATAATAAACATTTATCATGATATAAGGAAATATAAATAACAACTTTATTATTGCCTCTAGGGCATATTTCCTTCAAAGAGTTCTGCATCGTCGAAGGGCAAGAGTTCTGCATCGACGGAGGGCAACGATGATGCCTTCATGTAGCTTTTAAGCTATATTTTTAGTTTTTAAGTTCAGTTCTCCCATTTAATTCACATGTACTTGCATTATTAGTTTGTACTGTCTTATTGTTGGAGCATTATGTTCTATCTTAATTTCATGTTATAGTTGTTGCACGACGTTGGATAATTAGTTCTGCAGCAAAAGCATCGGATTCCCGTGGGAATCTGTCTCATCGGCCGCAGCAACGAGCGTCGTCTACCACAACATCGGATTCCCGGGCGTCGGAATCAGCGCCGTTTGCCACAACATTGTTGTCGGATGGAAAGCAGCGGTTGCAGAGCTGCCGCCAGGTTGTGTGGCGGCCGGGCCCGATGCGGGCGCCTGCCCGTGTGGCGGCAAGTCCCACCGCGCCAGGCTGTTCCGTCCCACATAGCCCGCGCCCGCCGATTCCGGTTATTCCCGGGCGGCCACCTCGCGCGGTGACGGCAGGCCTTGCCGCCTGCCCGTGTGGCGGCAGGTTACACGTGTCACCCGCCGGGCCTGCCTTGACGACTGGGCCAGTCCTTTCTAGCATTTCGTCTTCAAGGTGGTCCTTTTTGACAATAGCGTTCAGTAGGTGATCCTTTTGGACAAAAATTCTAGATGATGCTTGCCAACAAAATCAATATTGCTTCCTCGCATGAGCAAAATAAATGCGGACGCCGCCTCCTCGTGCGGGGCAGAATAAGAATAATATTTTATTAATCTCGTCTACTGGTGAGGGACAAAATCATTGTAAAATTTGAAGCCTCGCCTCCTTGTGAGGGGCGGAATCAAGTTAATATTTTATCAAAATTGGCTCCTCGTGAGGGGCAAAATCAATGTACTAGATTTGACTCCCTCATACTTGGCCATAGCCACGTAAGCTCGTCACGGTTTGCGTGAAGCAATGGTCGACTTATCCTTGTAGGAGTAGCCATCCCACTTTTTTTCATATATTTTGTAACCAGTTCCGTCGCATCGGGAAGCCATGGTATTAGGCTCACTTCAACGGAGGATTTCATGCTCATGTTGATACAGTTTCAGGCACTATCGTGTCTGCCATATCTATTTGCCATAGAATACTTTCACCAAATCAAGAAAGATGGGATCTGGAGAGATTGTTTAGATCAAGAGGACAAGGTTTGTAGGAATAGCTAGCTTACCAACGGAGGATATGAGCACCGTGTGTTTCACCATGTTGGCCATGAAGCATCGCTGCCCCTCTCTTGGTTTATTGGGTGATCTCACTTGCGGCGGCGTCTCTGATGAATCAGCGCAAGATCGATGTGTAGAGGGTGTACTTTGGCATCTATGCAGTATTACGGCGTCGCTGTCTTGTTTAGCGAATCGGCTTAATCCCACCGTGTGCTTGATAGGTCGGCGCAAGGTGCATATGATGTTTCTACCCGCGTCGTCTACGCGATGCTACGGCGTCGCTGTCTATTAGCGAATCGGCGTAACGCCTCGTAACTCCGCCTGGGCATGTACATGGTCTTTGATGAGTTCTTGATGAGAGCCTCGCAGCCTAGACCATGTTGTTTCTTCTCATTGTGCCCCTTGCCAGGCTGGTGTACGTGCGTGCCCCCCTTCTTTTTTCTCTTTCTTTTCCTTTTGAGTAAAGTCTGAAAAAGACCTTGAATTCGTACGCCTTGTCGAAATTGAACCCTCATCTTCTAATCCCTAAAATCGACACCCCATACTTGTTGATCCCGGTTAATATCGACCTGCAACCTGTTTGGCACACCGGGAAAAAGGCAACCCCAACCGGGTTCACCTGGTACTCTCACCGACAATACGGGTACGCATGTCATATCCATCCCTCTCCTCTACCTCTTCCTCCCTGTCGTTCTCTCCTTTGTTGAAACGTCTGCGATAGAAAAAAGACGCGAGATGGCCAGCCAGAATAGAAGGGGCAGGTGTTGAGTATGTTTATTTAGGAAACATAGGATAGCGTAGGATATATAGGCTCAAGCAATACAACGAACAACTATTCCACCAAATCCATCTCTCGCTTCTAACATGGTATCAGTTTCCGGGTTCTAAACCCTAGCCGCCGCCGCTTCCGCACCTACGCGCCGTCCCTGGGCGGTCGGCCTCCATGACCGTCGCCGGGGGCCGCGCCGCCCGTACCTAGGATTCGTCCGCCGATCGTGTTGATAGGCTGCCCTAGAGAGTCTTTTTCCCGAGCCCTTGCTCCGGGGTTTTTCTCTCCCCCGGTCATCTTGATCGGCGGTTTCTTTTTGGTTTTCCGATCTAATCTTGATTGGTTTGCGTCGTCCACCGCCGCCGTCGAACCCGTGCGCCTCTACTCCAACACCGGCGCGACTGGCCGGCTTTTTCATCGACCCGGCAGCCTCGCGCGTCTGCCCGCCGTCTGCCCGCCGGTCGCCCCGACCCGGCGGCCTCGCGTCATGCGGCGGCCCTTCACTGCGGTCATTCACGCACCGGCGCGCCCGTCGATCTATGCCAACCGTCACCGCCCTCCTCCAACCGGGACTCCTGCATCACCCCGACCCGGCGGCCTCGCGCCATGCGGCGGCCAATCATAGCCGCCCTGCCGCTCGTTGTTGCCGGCTTCATCTCGGACTCCGCCGCCACCCCGCCTCCACCAAACGGCGTCCCCGACCTCGCGTGCTATCGGATTGATCACCTGTCCGTCGCCGTGATCCGCCTTATCTACGCCGTGCGACCGACCTGGCCCATGGGTTGCACGCGCCTCCGCAGGCCCCATGAAGACCGTCCCGAGTTCAGCGCCCCCTCTACCGATCGAGCAACGGGCTGCCGCTGCGTCGCCCCATCGGGCCCCAGCGCCACTGTCCCGTGGTTCTTCTCCCGGCTGCATCGACCCGCGTTACCGCCACGTCGCCCCTTTGGGCCGTAGTGCCGCAGCCCGCAGTCCACTGCCGCCCCGAGGTCGTCCGATTCAGGTCGTCCCCGTGGTTGCAACGACCATCACGCCGCCGCTGCGTCGCCCCGTCGGGCCGTAGCAAGCATGACACGCGGTCTCCGCCGCGCCCGAGGCCGCCCCGCGGCTGCACCGACTTCGCTGCGCGCCGTTCGTCGCCCTTCGGTCACATCTCCACAGCCCGCAGTCCCGCCGCCGCCCCGAGGTCTTCTCGTCGTCGCCCCGACCCGCCCGTCAGCCACTGCTGCGTCGCCCCTTCGGGCCGTAGCGCCATGACCTGGGGTCCACTCTGCCATCACCGCGCGTTGATCTCCCGTGGTATGCACCGCGCCACCTTCCTTGGCGCGGGAACGCCACCGTCCGTGTCGGTCTTCGTCATGCTGCCGGGTTCTTCGCCTACTTTGAGCACCACCGCCGCTGTGAGGCCGCTGTCGCCGCTCTTCTTTGGCCGCCGCCGCCACTACCCATGTAGCCGCCGCCGCCGTCCGTCCACCTCCTTCGTCTTCGTCCAGCACCAGCCCGTCGCCAGCGTCGTCGTCATCTACCCTGAACACTTCGTCTACTCCGACAACTGCGGGCGACTTTGGCCTCGTGTCGATGGACGCCGCAATTGTCGTCGAGTTCTTCTCTGCTGGCCCATCCGACTTCTCCGACATGGCGTACAGCTCGTGCAGGTCCCTCGTCTATGCATGCCCGGTGCTGGCAACACTGATGCGTGCCTTCAGCCACGACGTGTCCCCGGGCCTGGCAAGCCTGGTGCGACGCTTCGTCAACTTCGTCTACGTCCGTCTACGCATGCGCGGTGCTGGCAACACCGGTGCGTTCCTTCGTCTACGATGTGTTCCCGGGCTTGGAAAACCCGCCGCGACGCGTCGTCAACAACATCATCTTCCCGGCGCACCCCTACTTTGACACCACTGCGCTCATGCTAACTCGGCGCCCCCTTGTGCCCACGGCTCCAAGGGGACTTCCTCGACACCGGCCACCCTGACTCGACATCAACCACGACATTCTTCGCACGGCTCCACCACCCACGCTCTTGGCTACATCGACAAACGGCACAAAGGGCTACCGCCTTGCTTGAGCAACCTCGTCGGTTTCCACTCCAGCCACGACTTTCGCGATGCATCGACCATTACGACTGCGGGGGGTGTCCGTCGGCTTGCCTTCAGTTCTTCTCCAGTCTCATCGTCTGCATCGCTACCGTTGTGACTGCGGGGGGATGTTGAGTATGTTTTTTTAGGAAAGATAGGATAGCGTAGGATTTGTTCTGCCTTGACTTGTACTCCAAGATGACCATGTATATATAACGAACAACTATTCCACCAAATCCCTCTCTCGCTTCTAACAGCAGGGAGAGGTCTGGGAGCTTTGATCGTACTAGATGCCGGAGATGGTTGCCGCCGTGCGTGGCGTCGCCTCATTGGCGCTGGCCCGCGCTCAACTTCATAGGCTTTGTCATGGCCTTGCCCCAAGATCCTAACTACTGAACTGAAGCATGGTTGATCGCTTGGTGAAACTTGAAGATGCACGTACGCAAGTGTAGAGAAAGCACCTGATGGATCCTTGAGGCTAGCTAGCTTTCCACGTGCAGCAAACTACTATCCACCGGATGCTTGGTCGATCTGGGCTTCTCGAGTAGCACAACTCGGCGGAACACTCATGCCCCGCGGGGATCGACACTGCCTAGCCTGGACGCGTGCGTACGCTACGGACGGTGATGTCCATGTGGATCTCGTGTTTCTCGTGCTCCATCTGTTAAACCGTGTATTGTTAGGACTAGCACATATGCCCGTGCGTTGCAACGGGAGACAAAAAATTATGGCTCACCAAATAAGTATGACTCAATATCTTGATGTACGAGCATACTCTATTTTAACATAGTGGCTCACCATGTTGCCATTTATTTATTTTTCTCACCCTAGCCGATGATGATGTCCACGTGATCACAATGCATTCCGCGGTAAATCCCAAGGCTATGAATTTGCCAGTGCATGCCACACTTATCATTATGATGCGCAAGGGAACGTTTAAAACTTTAAAAACAAATCTCATTGACCACGAACTACTCCCAACGCCAAGATATGTAAAGATATTCGAAAAACTAATCAAATCCTAGACATAAAATACTTTTGAATCAGTGAACAATTTTTTGAATCGACAATTTTGTTTTGGAATTTTTGATTTCTCAACAAATCATGAACATTAGTTTTGTTTACAATTTTTTTAAATGTATGAACTGGTTTCGAATTCATTAACATTTTTTGACTCAACAAACATTTTTTGAATCGACAACTTTTAAAAAAAATTGGGGAACAAATTTTTATTTTTATTTTTTTGAATTCACATTTTTTTCAGATTCCCGAGTATGTTTTGAATACACGATCATTTTTTCAAAATCATCAACATCATTTTATTTCCTGACCATTTTTTCCAAATTGTGATTTTTTATAATTTTGTGAATAGTTTTGCAAAAAACACCAACATTTTTTGAATCTGCATAAATTTTATGATTTTCTAAACATTTTTGAGTTCACATATATTTTTATGATTTCTCAAATTTTTTTTTTGAAAACTTGCAACTTTTAGAATATTAAAATCCAGAATTAATTTAAATAAGAAATAAGAAAGAAAACAAAATGAGAAAAGAAAAAACAAAAAAGTAAAATGAAAAAAACAGGGGAGTAAAGCCCTGCACATGGGCCGGCCCATGAACGGTAGAACATGCGTGGGAAAAGAATTACAAAAATTGTGGAAGCTGGGCAAAACACCAACATTTTTTGAATCTGCATAAATTTTATGATTTTCTAAACATTTTTGAGTTCACATATATTTTTATGATTTCTCAAACTTTTTTTTGAAAACTTGCAACTTTTAGAATATTAAAATCCCGAATTAATTTAAATAAGAAATAAGAAAGAAAACAAAATGAGAAAAGAAAAAACAAAAATGAAAAATGAAAAAAATAGGGGAGTAAAGCCCTGCACATGGGCCGGCTCATGAACGGTAGAACATGCGTGGGAAAAGAATTACAAAAATTGTGGAAGCTAGGATTCGAACTGTGCTCTCCTCGCTACGGGAGCGACCAGCGGACCACTCTGCTGCTCATCATTTCTGTGTCTTATTATCGTCGCGTCTCTATATGACCAGAAGGAGGCGGTGATCTTTGGTCCGAAAATTTGAATCGTTTTTCCACTTATGGATGGCATTGGGGAGTAATTTTTACCAACTTAAAGGGTAATTTTAATGACGGACGACCAGAAACTCTATTTGCTTTATTATTAGGTAAAGATATAGAAGGTTGTTTATATTGTACTTATCTCCTGTAACTAACTGTATCTTGTGCCCTAGTTGCACCATATAAATACATCCTGAGGCCACCAGGTTCTGTGCGCCGATCCAATCTCTCGTTCCCTCGTTTCACATGGTATCAGGCCTTCTAGCTTGATCGCATCATGGGTTCTCCCACGGCTTCCGCCTCTTCTTCTGCTGCCCTAACCACGCTCTCCCTCCCTGCTGCCTTCAATGGCCCGCCGGCTGCCGCCGTTCCTCCTCCCTCTGCCAGCCTTATCACCGCCAAACTCACCACCTCCAATTTCCTTCTTGGAAGGCTCAAATCCTTCCTCCCCTGCGCATAGCTGGTGCCACGGGCTACGTTGATGGCACGCTGTCTGCTCCAGCCAAGCTTCTGGATCCCGATGACAAGGGGGTCTGTGCTCCCAATCCGGAGTATGCGACCTGGTTTCGTCAGGACCAGATCATCCTCAGCTACCTCCTCGCCTCCCTCTCCGACGAGGTGCTGCAGCAAGTACATCAGCTGGACACCTCCCGGGCCATCTGGTCACATGTTGAGGAGATGTACACCGCCCACTGCCGCGCCAGCATGTCCAGATCAAGATGGACATGGCGGTCTTCAGGAAGGGCACTCTGTCCATGGCAGATTATTTTGCCAAGATCCGCGCCAACGCCGATCAGCTTGCAGCTGTCGGCCGTCCCATGCGTGAAGAGGACATCATCACCGCTGTCATCACCGGCCTCGACAGCGACTACGAGCCTCTCATCACCGCCTACACCACTCGTCCCGAGGGCATGTCTCTTGGTGAGTTTTATTCTCATGCAATTTCTTTTGAGCGCCGCCGCGAGTACAATGCTTCTCGCCTTCATCTCCAACACGGCGGCTCCTCCGTCAACTACGTCGCCCGAGACCCTAACGGCAACACCAACAACTCCAATCGGGGCAAAGGCAACTACTGTGGCAAGGGCCGCGGTAACTCCGGAGATCGCGGGAACTACAACAACAACAACTCTCGCGGTGGTGACCGCGGCAACCGTGGCGGCGGCGGTGCGCGCCAACATGGTGACTACGGTGGCAACCGCGGTGGTGACCGCGGCGACTACGGCGACCGCGGCGATAACCGCGTTTAGTGCCAGCTCTGCCGTGGTCCTGGGCACTATGCCTGGGAGTGTGGCCAACGCTATAACCATGCGTTCCAGCCACAACAATCCAAGATGGCCGGGCTTGCTGCTGCTTCTCCTCCGTCCATCTTAGGTGACCCTGCCTGGTTCACCGACACCGGCGCCACGGATCATATCACCGGCGATCTGGATCGCCTTACCGTCCGCGAGAAATACCCAGGGAGAGATCGCATCCACACTGCAGACGGCTCAGGTTTGCACATAGCTCATCGTGGTCATGCTATTCTTCCTACTCCCTCTGCCAACTTGAAACTTCGAAATATTTTGCATGTTCCTAATGCCGACAAGAACCTTCTCTCTGTCAATCGTCTTGCTGTTGATAATCATGCTTATCTAAAATACTACCCTACTCATTTTCTCATGAAGGATTTGATCACCAAGAAGGTTCTTCTTCAAGGCAGATGTGAGAATGGGCTCTACCCCATTCGGCCGTCCTCCCATCATGCTCTCTCTTCGGTTCGGCTGTCAGCTGAAGATTGGCACGCCAGGCTTGGCCACCCATCCATTCAAGTAGTTCAGCATGTTTTATCATCCAATAAACTAGCTTCCACTAGTCGCTCTATGGCCCATGTGTGCAATGCATGTCAACAAGGCAAAGCTCATCAGCTTCCCTTTCCCAGATCATCGAGTGTGTCTTCCTCTCCATTAGATCTTATTTTTTCGGATGTGTGGGGACCTGCCAAAACCTCTTCTGGTGGGTTCCAGTACTATGTTTCATTTATTGATGATTATAGTAAACTTGTGTGGATTTATCTTCTCAAGAAAAAAATGTGATGTCTTTGAAGTTTTTCGTGACTTTCTTGCTCATGTTGAACGCCTCTTGTCCCGTAAGATCATTTGTGTTCAATCAGATTGGGGTGGGGAATACGAGAAGCTTAGCAACACGTTTTTCTCGTCAACTTGGCATCATGCATCACGTCTCGTGTCCACACACACACCAACAAAACGGTTCAGCCGAAAGGAAGCATCGCCATATTGTTGACATGGGGCTCTCTTTGCTATCACATGCGTCCATGCCACTTCGGTTTTGGGATGAGGCCTATCTCTCGGCTTGCTATCTCATCAATAGACTCCCTAGCCGTGTCATTGGCAATCTTAGTCCTATGGAAAAACTCTTCCAAACCAAACCAGACTACACATCCCTTCGTACGTTTGGTTGTGCTTGTTGGCCCAACATGCGTCCCTACAACACGCACAAACTTGCCTTTCGATCTCAACAGTGTGTGTTTGTTTGCTATAGCATTCGACATAAAGGATACAAATGTCTTCATGTACCCACGGCTCGTGTCTATATTTCTAGGGATGTCACGTTTGATGAAACACTTTTTCCTTTTGCCAACCCTCCTACTTCTCCCATACCACCTCGTGTCAATGAACAAGCCATCCTTTTATTTCCGCATGACCACATGAACTATGGTATACCTGTTGTGTCTACTAATATGGATGCAGGATCTCCTTTGGCGCAGACAATCCCAGGTGTGGCAAGCCAGCCGGCGTCCGAGGAAGATCTGGGCACGAGATCCGGAGTGGATCCAGCCTCGGATCACGCGTCCGTCCCGGCCAGCAGCCCGTCAGCCGGGCGCGGGGAGCCATTGGTCCACGTGGCGCCCTCTAGCGGCTTGGTCGCCTCTTCGCCCGACCCGCCTCCCTCAATGGCGGGGCCCGGCGCGGGCCCGACGCCTGCGCCCTCTGCCGCCTCCAATCCGCTGCCGACAGGCGCCCACGTGTCCGCTCGTCGGCCGTGGGCGCTCATCTCGCCCGCCACCGCATGCGCCGCCGGTCCTCTTGGGATCACCGCAGATTCTCCCGCACTCGCCGCGCCAGGGATCCTGGAGGATTCGATCCCGCCCGATCCGCCTGCTGGCGACACGCGATCCCAGGAGGATCCTGTCGCTGCAGCTCCCGCCTCTGGATCCTCTGCGCCCAGGACTGCTGCGCCACCTGAGCATCCGATGATGACACGCACACGCGATCACACCCGTAAGGTTGCGCAACGTACGGACGGCACCATCAACTATGACCCGTCCAAACGCGCCTTTCTGGTCCATCGGGAACCTCGTGATCACCGTGAAGCCATGGCATCTCCAGCTTGGCGTGCCGCTATGCAGTCTGAGCTTGATGCACTTCGCCACAATGGCACGTGGATGTTGGTTCCACCACCTGCACATGTCAACGTCATTGACTGCAAATGTGTTTTCAAACTCAAGTACAAAGCTGATGGCACTGTTGATCGTCACAAGGCACGTCTTGTTGCCAAAGGATTCAGACAACGCTATGGTATTGACTATGATGATACTTTCAGCCCAGTTGTCAAACCAGTCACCGTTCGCCTGGTCATCTCCATTGCGGTCTCTCGTGGCTGGTGTCTGCGTCAGTTGGATGTTCAGAATGCTTTTCTCCATGGAGTTCTACAGGAACAAGTGTATATGCGGCAACCTCCCGGATTTGTGGATCCCACTGCTCCTCGGGCTCTGTGTAAGCTGCAGAAAGCTATCTATGGACTCAAACAGGCGCCTCGAGCATGGTACTCTAGGCTCAGCTCCAGACTGCTTCAACTTGGCTTTGTGGCATCTAAAGCAGACACCTCCATGTTTATCTTTCATCATGGCGGTGTCACCATGTTCATGCTTGTCTACGTCGATGACATTATTGTGGCCAGCTCCTCCCCTACTGCCACGACCAGGTTGCTTGCTGATCTTCATGCCACTTTTGCTCTCAAAGATCTTGGTCCCTTACATTTTTTTCTTGGAGTTGAGGTGAGATCGTCACCACAGGGGATTTTGCTCTCACAACAGAAATACATTGGCGACATTCTTTGCCGTGCCAACATGGAAAATTGCAAGGTTTCCACTACTCCCATGTCCTCCAGTGACAAGATCAATAAGGATTGCGGGGTACCCCTCTCTCACGATGAAGGCACACAGTACCGCAGCTTGGTTGGCGCTCTACAGTACCTGACATTGACTCGACCGGACATTTCATTTGCTGTGAATCGTGTTTGTCAGTTCCTCCATGCGCCAACAAATGTGCATTTTTCAGCCGCCAAATGGATCCTGCGGTACTTGAAGTACACTCGTGGCATGAGCCTCTCCATCCGCAAGTCACCATCCATGGTCTTGAGTTGTTTCTCTGACGCGGACTGGGCTGGGTGCAGCGATGATCGCAGGTCTACAGGAGGGTTTGCTGTCTTTCTTGGTCCCAACCTGGTGTCATGGAGCTCAAGAAAGCAGGCCACTGTCTCGCGGTCTAGTACGGAGTCTGAGTACAAGGCCATTGCAAATGGAACAACTGAGATAATCTGGGTACAGTCTGTTCTTGGAGAGCTTGGAGTTTTTATGCCATGTCCTCCCATATTGTGGTGTGATAATTTGGGCGCCACTTACCTGTCAGCTAATCCACTGTTTCATGCTCGAACAAAACACATCGAGGTGGATTTTCATTTTGTTCGTGAACGAGTTGCTGCCAAAGCATTGGATGTTCGGTTCATTTCTTCCAAAGAACAGGTTGCGGACATCTTCACCAAACCACTAGCTGAGACACCTTTTGTCTCCTGTAGATACAATCTGAATCTTCGCGATGGAAGTTCAGATTGAGGGGGGATGTTAAACCGTGTATTGTTAGGATATAGGAGGTTGTTTATATTGTACTTATCTCCTGTAACTAACTGTATCTTGTGCCCTAGTTGCACCATATAAATACATCCTGAGGCCACCAGGTTCTGTGCGCCGATCCAATCTCTCGTTCCCTCGTTTCACACCATCCACCATCGTCGTTAGCATGTCGGGCTAGCTATTGCGATGACACCAACCACTCGCTCGATCAAGCACCGCCGCCATTGTTGTCGTCTTCCTCATTTCCTCTCCGTGAAGCTGCGGTCTGCAAGCTCTCGTGCGCTCAATCAGCTAGGTAAAGATGTTTCCCAGGGATGCACGCCACTGGCCGGCAAGCCCCTCGTCTGCCGTCGCACAACCACTTCCGGAGCTGCACACGGCACCAACATCACCGAGCTGCCACGTCGTTTCATTGTGTGCGCGCGCGTCATGCAGATGCAGATTGATGGATCTGACTGTAGCTCCAGCAAATTAGTGAGAGAAGAGGATGATCCCTGTGGGGATTGCGTATTCCTAGTGCACCAAAGACCAAACTAGTCTAGAATTTTGCAAGGTTAGGATTTACCGGGATTGATGAGTACGGGGTACTGATTTCAGGGATTAAAAGGTAAGGGTCCGATATCGAAGGCAAGTACAGAGTTCAAGGTTTTATTAAGACTTTTCCCTTTCCTTTTTGTTTGTTTCGAGAAAGATAGGCTGAACAGGATGCTGGGTTATATATAGGCGGACGCTACCAAGAAAATCTTGCTCCGCACGATGATCCGTTTAAGTTAGGCAGGAAAATATTTGTGTGCGTGGATGATTCTTGTACGCCAATCCACGACTGGTTCATTTTAAGCGAGCCACCATTTTAAACCCTTTTTTACTCTACACACATCGGCTACACCCAGGATGAAAGATGCTCAATGCATTGTGGGCCTTTGTATGCCACGTTGCACACATGGGTAAGGCTCCTTGTGAATTAGTACCTCCTCCATATAAATGGAATATTTAATTTTTTTGAGACCAATATTTAAAAGAGATTTTTTTTTTTGAGAACAATATTTAAAAGAGATAGCATGCCATTCATGCGACGTGATGCACATCAACTAAAATCTGCCGCGCTCGTGGGCCGGCCCAGCTCGCCTCGCCCCTTCAGCGAGTCGGAAGCCAGACTCGCTGAAGGCGAGAAATAGGCGCCCCCCGACGGCTGATCATGCATGTGCGTGACTTCGTGCCTGATTGGCCACCGCTACCGGAACTATGTATCGCGTAATGCGAGGTATAATTTTGGCTCGCCCCTGGCGCTTGAGCTGGCCGGATCCAGTACTGTAACAGATCATGCGTTTTATTTGGTCTAGGGTTTCTTTACCCTTTTTACAGTTTTTTGCATTCGTTTTCTCAGTTATTTTTAAGTTTTATTTTTTTCCTTTTTTATACTTTATTTATTTATTTATTTTCCTGATCTTTTTTGTTTTTAACCGGCTTTCTTTGGTTAGTTTTATTCTTTTTTATTTCTTCGTATACACATGTCTATTTTGGTTTACATTTTTGCTACACGTCAGGAACTTTTTTATACACGTTGAACATTTTCCAAATACATGATTAATATTTATTTTAGTATATGTTTCAATGTCTAATTTTTTTCTGTATATTTTTCGTATACATCTAAAGCACTTTTATACATTTTTCACATTTTCTAAATACATGATTAACAAATTTAAATACATGCTTCTGAATATGTGTTAAAAAATCAAATACGAGCACAAAACAATTTTTGAATGATAAGAAACATTTTTAACTACATAAATTTTTAAACATGTATAATATATTCTGAAACTCATAATTTTTTAAAAAATGAAAGTATATTTTTCTAAATTTGATGAAATATTTTGGAATTACATGAACAATTGTTTTACATTGTAAAACATTTTTAAATTGTTAGGTAAATTTCTGAAACGGGTAAGCATTTTTGTTACAGTGTATGAACATTATAAAAAATACCTTTTTTTTAAAAAAAATATGTGTGTGTGTGTGTTTTTTTTATTTATATAAATATAAATAAATAAAAACGTATGCACGACATACTCATGACGTCAGCCTGACGTATGGCTACTAGGCCGATGCACTAACATGCTTCCTCTAAGCAAACCGAGCCACTGTCTCGCACGAAGCGAGACATAACCTTGCGGCCTACATACCTCCTAGGAGGAGGGCCCCCTGGATTGTGTGGGCCCAGGCGGCCGGCCCCCCTTCCCTTCCCCAAGGCCGGCCTTGGAGGAAGAAGACAGGAAGTCAGCTCGAAGGTCTAGCTGGCCTGAATCCTCACGTGCTAATGGTGATTCTATGAATTTTTTTTAAAAAAGTGATTATGTTTTGTTGTGCTTCTGGTATCCTACTGGGGTTTTTGTGGTGTATTCATGTCTATGATCATGTTTATTGCACAAGGTAAGTTGTTTAGGAGTCATGACAGATGCGTCCACTCCCTAACAGGTTTTTTTCTTCTAAAACCCCTGAGAAAATTACACTAAAGGTTTGGTACAATTTAGCAATGCGGATGATCACCGGCTGGCACTATACACTTATGCGCTTCGCTTTCTTGTTTTTTCTTTAGGGCGAGCATCCATGAATAAATATAGGAGTAGCTTGTTTCGACCAACACGGTCTGGAGACGGTGCCATCTCGTCTAGATTTATGAAGCGATCAATAATTCAGAAAAGACAACTAGGAGAAGTGAGCAGTTTACAACATGAGCAGAAAACAGAAAGGATGAATCACAATTTCCATTGAAGGAAAACAAAAAGGATCGAATTTACGAGTTCACATAGACCCACACCTATACTACTAACTCCCTCTGTTCCATACTAAATGTCGTTGATTTAGTAGTACAACTTTATACTAAATCAGCTACACTTAATATGGAACGTAGGGATTATGTAAAACAGCTCTAGATGTGATCTCTAGCCCCTACATCCTGAATCCAAAACATGGCAACATGGCACCACTCAGTAGAAATGCTTCAGCCGGTCATCTCGGCTCATTCGTGATAAGAAGCGTGAAGCAAAAAAATGGGCGCATTGAGCAAATGAAGCAACCACAAATTGCTTCCGAGCTACCCTCTCTTTTTCTGTTTTCTGTTTCATTCAGGAAACTACGGGAACTCTGTACACGTACGGCAGAGTTGGCACAGCAGGGTGATGCAAGGCGTGTCTGGATCATGCCTGGAACGGATCGAGGCTTCAGGACGCGTTCATCTGATCGAGGAGTATGACCACGGCCATGGCCAGCGCCGGCTCGAAGTCTGGCTCCACCGTCAGCCGGAACACGTCCAGGCCGACGGCGGCCTCCTTCCGGCACACCGTGGCCACGCGCTGCCGCTGATTACCGCCGGTGCAAGCGAACATGTCGAGGCTGCGGCTGGCGTACGAGCCCTCCACATCGTACCGGCAGCCAGGCGCATCCCCCGTACCATCCAGCGATCGGCCCGACCCCGGCGACAGGCGAGCGAGGGACTTGGTCCGGAGCAGGCTCCTGTTCCGCCGCGCCGTGAACCGCCTCGGCGCCGGCTCGTCGCCGTCGCCGTCGTAGACGAGCCACTCCTCCGCCAGACTCAGCTTCTGCACCGAATTTGAGACCGGATCAGACCAAGAAATCAAGAAGGAACACCGGATCAGACCGGGAAACAGGGCAAACCAAGAAGGAACGATATATACCTTGCGGCGGACGGTGAGGAGGGCGAGGCCGTCGGCGTCCATGAGGACGACCTCGCGGGGCGAGCCGCCGCGGGCGTAGGTCTCGACGCGGAAGACGAGGTTGCCGTTGGTGTCGAACACCGTGAACCCCTTGCCGTTGAACAGCAGCGACCGGCGCCACACGGTCAGCGACACCGCCTCTCCCTTCTCCTCCGCCGCTACTGGTACGGCCGGAGAAGCAGCTGCGACGTTGGGGTGCACCTTGATCTTGTTCATCGATCGATGCAAGGAAGCTCCGGCGATGGGAGCTTGTGGTGTTCTATGCAGAAAGCAGGCAGAGGAAGGCAAAGGGCCGGCCGGGGTAGGCGAGATTATGATATGAGAGGAGAGTAGTGGTGTTGGGTGAGGTGAAATTGAGAAGAATACTGTGTGGCGCCGTGGATATATAGCATTTGTAATGGGAAACGCGTGGATGGGAATGCCCCTTGAGTTTCAGCAGGGAGAAGGTTTGTCAAATTGAAGTGGAATATATATGTGGGTCGGCAGCTCCGGAGCAAAAGAAACCGCGGTTCTCAACAGTAAAAACTAGGTTTGATCTCTGAGTATGAAATAACCCTAAGGCTGTGTTCGGTTCACAGGGATTTGAAGGGGTTTGGCAGGGATTAAATCCCATACAAGTCAAATTCCCCTCAAATCCCCTTCAATCCCCTTGGGGCAGGGTGGAACCGAACAAAGCCTAAGGAAGTCGGTAGTACCGGAAGAAAATCGTGTCCGGCGCTGTGTTGGGTTTGATTTTAATTATTTTTCTTCGGTTCTTATACATCACTTTGCCATATAGTTTGTTGATGTTTTTCTCAATGTAAACCTAGAATGCTTTTACATTTTTTTCCCATTAATTTTAGTTGTTTTTAACCATTTATTTAGGTGTTCGTTTTAATACGATCCTCACAATAAAACATACTACACATCACATCATCTAGCTTTTAACAATGAATCATCCTTACTTCCTTAGCCATGCTGAAACAGAGAAGGACAATAACAAACAACCACGATACAGTAAACTAAAATATCCTACACACACAGGCAAAGGAGCTAGCTGTTTAAGCACCTAGTCAAGCATGCATGGCGTACATATCATGGAAGAGGTAAACCCATTTCGCGGTCGAAAGCACGCCACATCAGACACACTAATCGGCGATTAGCAGCATAAACAAACCATGGAGTCGCCCCAACGCAGGGCGCTGTTAGCTCGGGCGGCGCGGCGGGACCCACCTCTTCGTAGCTAGACGCCATGAGACACTCTGAAAGTACCGATGGATTAGGCCTCCCACACGCTTGAGTATCATAACATAATATCATGTGGCGTTCATTTAAAAAAAAAAGTAAGATCGGCCGTGGCCTCTACATCATTACGATGCAACATGAAGATTGTATACATAGTTTAACGCAGAATCAACTTGGTATACAGTTCCAATTAGATCCTGCTCCCGAGATTTTCGCTATGAGATCCATGCTCATAGTTTAACGCTATAAGATCCGTGCTCTTTTTTTTCATGGTTTGTTCTTTGAGTTGTTTTGGGCTGGTTTTTCGACTGGCCACATATTTGGTCAGTCGATTTTGCTACTGGGCTGAAGCCCAATTCCTCTACAGCCCAGCCCAGCATTTTACTCTGTCCCTTTATTTTACTTTTCTGTTATTATGCCTTTTTGCTTTTCTTCTGTTCCTTTATTAGTACTTTTTTTGGATGTTGGGTGAGTAGAAATGTGTATAAACATAAATACAATGCCGTATGCGGGGAAATTACGCTATTATATAATCATTCTTTTCATACTAGAAACATGCAGTTTTAGTGCAAAGTTGTGTGCAAGTTTTTTTTAATTATATTTCTTCTTAAAGATAATACCAATGGCACTAATTCATTGTTCCTCATAAAACTTCATTATTTGATATGTTTAGTTATCATTGCATTATCATTCTTCTTACAGGTAATACCAATGCAACCATTTCATTCCTTTTTAGGAAACTATTTTTTGCGAAAATTCCTCTACTATGTGCGTATTCTTGCATAGTTTAAAAAAGTCTGAATTTTGTGTATATTGTGTGCAAATTTTGTCATCGCTCTTTTAGATTTTCTTTTCACTTCTTTTTTTCTTAAGTGTAATACAACGACATTAATTCATTCTTCTCTAGAAAACCTCATTATCTTTATTTTTTTAGTTAT
Organism: Aegilops speltoides; assembly: GCA_021437245.1. Taxonomy (NCBI): domain Eukaryota; kingdom Viridiplantae; phylum Streptophyta; class Magnoliopsida; order Poales; family Poaceae; genus Aegilops; species Aegilops speltoides. The sequence goes on along the minus strand of CM038144.1, from coordinate 496,613,815 downwards.
CATTTTATTTTCTTTATATTTTTAAAGAGTAATGCCAAAGCCACTAATTTATTATTTCTTATAAAAATATTATTTTGATTTTCTGTTAGATTGTTTTTCATTTTTTTTCCTTTTTGAAGATAAATATCAATGCCATTATTCATTCATCCCTAGGAAAACCTCAATATTTTTTATTTTCGTTTAGGTTTTGTTGTTCTACATTTTTTCACTTTCTTTCTTCTTGAAGGGTAATACCAATACCACTAATTCTTTCTTCCTAGAAAACCTTATTATTTTTTATTTGTTTAGTTTTCATTCTCTTTCTACTTAAAGGGTAGTACTATGCCATTAATTCATTATTCCTAGAAATATCATTATTTTAGATTTTTATTTATTATTTCATATAATTTTTCTCAAAGGGTAACACATACACTAATTTATTCATTCTTAGAAAAATATTACTCTAAAAATCACTTCCTTTCTCCCATAATGGTAATACCAAAGCCACTATTCATTCCTACTTAGGAAACTTCCCATTTTTTGTAAAAATTCCACTAATATATGCTTATTCTTGCATATTATTAAAAAGGAAATTTATTTGTAAATTGTGTGCAAAAATTTCATTATTCGTTTTAATTTTTTGTCATTTTCTTTCTTCTTAAAGGTTGATACCAATGCCACTAAATTTTTTCTTGTAAAACTTCATTATTTTGATTTTATTTTAGGTCTATTTCATTTCTTCATTCTTTAAGGGTAATACCAATGCCATGAATTCAACTATTATATGTTTATTCTTGCATATTATAACAAGGGGAAATTTTTTATGTAAGTTATGTGCAAATTTATCATTATTGTTTTTAGTTTATTTCAACTTATTTCTTCTTTAAGGATAATACGAATGCTACTATTTCCACTACTATATGTTTGCTCTTGCATATTATAACAAAGTGCAATTTTTGTGTGAATTGTGTGCAAACTTTTTTTTATTTGTTTAGTTTTTATTTCATTTTCTTTATGCTTTAATGGTAATACGAGTGCCACTAGTGCATTGCTTCTTTGAAAACTTTTTTTTGCAAAAGTTTCACATTATTTGTGTATTCTTGCATATTAAAAAACAAAAATTGTGTGCAAATTTGGTTAGTATTTGTTTTATTTTTTTAGTCTTTCATTTTTCTTATTCTTAAAAGGTAATAGTGATGCCAGTAATTCATTCTTTATTAGAAAAGTTTATGTTTAGTGGCATTAGTTCTTTCGTTGGACGTGAAATTATCTACAATTTTTCTTTCTTATTTAAGTGTAATACCACTGTCATTAATTCATTACTTCTGATAAAACCTTTTTAATGAAAATTCTCTTGTTATATGCTTATTCTTAAATATTATAAAAAGCCACAATTTATGTGTAAACGTATTTGTATTGTGCCTTGTTGTTGCCTCAGTTAAAGACCTATCAAGTTAACAGCTTTGTATTGTACTTGATTTTGTGTTATGAACTTAAAATAAAATCTATATGTTTACCATTTTTTGAATTTTTCAGTTACCTGAAATCATCTTTAGTCTCGGTCGATTTCCTCGTTTGGCTTGAAGCAGCCCACCTACATAGGATTGTATCCGGTGTGTAATTCAAGTAGACATACAAAGTCACCCGAGGTCTTGCTCATTCACGCCTGAACAAGTGACGGCCCTATGCATGAATGTCAATGTCCGATGCACCATGTGCTACAGCTGGGTGATGAAGTAAGCAACTAATAGTAAATAGAAACTGTGAGAGGGAAGGACACAAAAGAAAGTAGAACTGCACTTGTATTCAGTCAATCAGAGCGTACATATATAGGGGTGGGCAAAAAAAACTGACGAACCGAACACCAAAACGAAGCCGAAACTGAAAAAACCGAATTTGGTTTTTGTCATTCATCTAGGTAATTTTGGTTTTCACTTTTAGTAACCGAACTAGGTTCGGTCAGTTCAGTTATTACATCGGTTAGCGGAACTAGTACCGAACTGTATGTGATTGAGTCGTGAGAAAGCAAAAGCGATCGATAGTGCCCGTCACTGCTAAGTTACACAATCAAGTCTCACCCCGGAGATTATACCTGTGGCGGGCGATGAGAATGGCCCACCACTATTATGCTCTTAGCTGTGGCGAGCGGTTTTTGTTACTGGCCACTGCTTGTTTTCAAAAATAGTTGTGGCAGGTAACAAGTTGCGCTTGCCACTCATTTGAATTCACCTATAAGGCTTTTCCGAGCAGTGTACAAAACTCTGAGTTGTAAATATAGATATCAAAAACAGGAATTGCTACTAGTCCATTTCGATTTCACTTTATCGTTGCCATTTCTCAATTGAGTATCTGCAATCATCTCTTTGAGTTGCTGCCACTACGAAGCAGTTTTTAGCAAGCAATGGCCTTCTAAACTTGATCTTGTCCACGTAAGTTGTCAATATATACTTAATAGTTTTCTTTTTTGAGAAGGTAATGTTGTATATCCTTGGGAGCTGAGAAGCAATAGTCCCTCCATCCTTCTCACTATCATCCCAAAATATAGTACTTTCACCATTGACAACCTCTCTAACAATGATTTTTTTGGTAAATGTGGATCACATTAACTAGACTTTGTTAAAACTGAAATCCACCATCTCTAGGCTCCCAACCGGAAGGGGTATATTTATGTAAGTATTTCTTTCCTGATAATATATGGCCACCTTCCCTCGCTACTTTCCAACTTCCAAAGCCATTTGCATAGCAAACATTGATTCATTATTTTTAGATCTAGAATCCCAAGGCTACTAGTGTGCTTAGGTAAATAGATAGTAGGCTAGTTCACCAAATGATATTTTTTGTGTTCTTTACTCTCCTACTACAACATCCTTGCTCTATGTTGGTCCAATTGCTTCAATACCCGTTTGGCTTCTCCCACGAAACACGACATGAACAAAGGAACACTGCTCAATCAAGCATTTATTAAAATTACTCCATCATTGGTTGATAGGATAGCTCCCATCTAGCCTTCCATTTTATCCGGCCTTCTTCCCAATGAGGTCCCACTGAATTACTGTACTTTTTCACATCGACAAGCATTACTGGGTAATGCAAAGGAAATTTGCCAATCTCAGAAGTAAATATCTCACCTTATTATTCTTTCCATGAAGTAGTATCACCCATGCAATAGATTTCACTTTTTTGAAAGTGTATCGTCAAACCAGAGATTTGCGCCAAGATGCACAAAATGATTTTCAAGTTTTTAGCACTCTATGGGTCATCCACCAGCAGAAAAAATGATTCATCAGCATACTATAAACTAACGAAACCATCTTCCACCAAATGAGGGATCAGAGCATTGATGAATCCATTTTGAGCCTCTCTTTGTCAAGCATAGGTAGCCCATCTATAGTTAGGTCAAAGAGAAGAGGTGATATGTAATCCCCCTATCTAATCCATTTGGCCCCTTCGAAAGTAGGTAAGTTGAAGGACCCGCCTAATCACTATTGAACACACTCCCCCACCCCCACCACCACCCCCACAAAAATCCTCCTTATCTAGTCACGCCATTTATCCTCCAAGCCCTTTTGCATCATTAGATAAACAATAGGCCATTTGACCTTGTCATGGCCTTCTCAATAGGCCATCTTTTTTCTATGAGTGAATATGTCATGAATAGCTTAATGTAATCGCACCACACCTTATACAATACATCTTCTTTGCCTGGACAAGGACCATGCACTAGTTCATTGATAAAGACTTTTCCTCACGTGAGCTGATAGATAATAACTGAAATTTGTGCAGAGTGAGAAACTTGACACATAAGCATTAGCGCAAGCAGTGAAACCACTACTAGTCTCTCCTCAAAATCGTAAATGAACCATCCATTCCACAATCAATCTTACAACAAATGATCAAAATTTTACTTGCTAGTCAAGATGAACTGCACCACAGGCACATGTCACCAATCAAACCACACAAGACTAAAAAGTAAAAGCGCTTATTTATTATTAGCACTCCCTAAAAACGAGGATGAGCATGCTGGTGAAACTAACAAGTCACTAGCTAGGTGCAGGTCGCCAACCCGAAGGAGGTGAGCCGACGGTTATTGGTTCAGGGCTTCTCGTATACCACCGCGAGATAGCGCAGGGTCCTACCACAGTTCTCCGCCGCATCCACGACATCGTGGTTCATCCGATGAGATCATCGTGGAACATGTGGGAGCCAACATGGGTATCCAGATCCCGTTGTTGGTTATTGACCGGAGAACGTCTCGGTCATGTCTACATGTCTCCCGAACCCGTAGGGTCTACACACTTAACGTTCGATGACGCTAGGGTTATAAAGGAAGTTTATCTGTAGTTACCGAATGTTGTTCGGAGTCCCGGATGAGATCCCGGACGTCACGAGGAGTTCCGAAATGGTCCGGAGGTAAAGATTTATATATGGAAAGTTATTGTTCGGGTTCCGGGAAAAGTTCGGGGTTTTCCGGTATTGTACCGGGAAGCTTCCAGAAGGTTCCAGAGGATTCCAGAGGGGTCCGGAGGTCCGGAAATTGTTCCACCATGTCCAATACAGTAGCATGGGTTGTAGGGGGGCGCCCTAGCCTTAATGGGCCAGGGGCACCAGCCCCCCCCCCCAAGGCCCATACACATGGGAAGGGGGAAACCCTAAGGGGAAGGGCCTCCACTTGACTTGGGAGGCACTCCTCCCCCCTTGGCCGCCGCCCCCAACCCTAGATGGGATCTAAGGGGGCCGGCCCCCTCTTCCCCCCACCTATAAATAGTGGAGGGGTGGGAGGGCAGCCGCACCCCAAGTTCAGCTCAGCCTCCCCTCTCCCAAGTACTCATCCTCTCTCGCGGTGCTTGGCGAAGCCTGCAGATTGCCACGCCCTCCACCACCACCACGCCGTTGTGCTGCTGCTGGATGGAGTCTTCCTCAACCTCTCCCTCTCTCCTTGCTGGATCAAGGCATGGGAGACGTCACCGGGCTGTACGTGTGTTGAACGCAGAGGTGCCGTCCGTTCGGCACTAGGATCTCCGGTGATTTGGATCACGATGAGTATGACTCCTTCAACCCCGTTCTCTTGAACGCTTCCGCTTAGCGATCTACAAGGGTATGTAGATGCACTCTCCTTCCCCTCGTTGCTGGTTTCTCCATAGATAGATCTTGGTGACACGTAGAAAAATTTTGAATTTCTGCTACGTTCCCCAACAGTATGCGCTTAGGGATAAGAAGGAATTTGACTCGGAAAATAATCGATTATAATCATGGTTGGTTAATTCTATTAGGAGTCTAACTGAATTGTATCTGGATACTAATTTGAACATTCAAGAATATGAGTATAAATATGTCCCTACCCTCTAGGCTCATATACGCATTGTGAGCTGCACCACGGACTTGGCGGAGGAATTAGAGGGTAGACAAACATACTCGTGCTATGTTATTTTCAACAGTTTAATCATCAGCCATGTTCAAAGAGACGAAAATTTAACGTACTCCATGATAAAGCCATGTTCAAAGAGAAGAAAATTTATTTATTCATGCAACTGAAAAAGAAATTTGGCGCGGGAAATTGGCAGGGTATATACTACTCTCTCCGTTTCTAAATATAAGACCTTTTAGAGATTCTATACGATGAACTACATACGAAGCAAAATGAGTAAATCTACACTCTAATATATAAGGAGGGAGTACTACGTAGATGAGGCCCTGGATGGATGCACCACGCAGGCAGACCCTTCGGAAATCTCCTTTCTTTGGCTTATTGCTGTTGAGCGGTAGACCCATGTAAGTGATGGGAGAGGAGAGACTTCGGCTTAACATTGTTTCTTCAACTAAGGGTGCATTTTATTGATTCAAAATAAAGCACATTCTCCATGACTATGATGCACACAGGCAACACCAAAGCACACATAAAGAATCACGCAGACGAAGAGCAAAGTCATACATGACCGTAGCTATGCCAAGGCGAAGGAAAAAAGAGAAACAACTCCGAAGTGTGCGATCAAAACAGCGATCGACAAACTATAACAACGACCATATCCTCGCCAACCATCTCTTCAGAACACAAAAACAATTAGAAAGGTTCTCCAGTAGCAACATCTTCAGAAAGGAAACAAAGCTCAAGCGTTGTCGTCGCCGAATCCAACCAACAATAGTCGGTTTTCACACTGAAGAAAAATCAGTGCTAATCCGAGCAATGTTTTTAACAACGTACCACACAAAAACACCACCATTGTCTAGTATAACGAACTAGGGTTTTCATCCCAGAGCTCAGGACCGGCACTCAAGAAGGAACACCAAATCATGCAGAGGGCATGCATGTGGGCCGCCCTATGCGTGAAAAATAAAGAACTCCACATGGACGCACGTAAATTCCTTAAGACAAGAAAAAAAGTGACTGGCCTAAGAGAATTTTTTGCGGAAAACATTGACATGTTATACCACTGAGCATACCCCTAAGAAATATCACTTTCATTGTTGCATCGTCATTTATTGAAAAATGAAGCATTATCACACTTGCACACTTTAATTCTCAAAAAAAAAAAATCACACTTACACACTTCCAGGTAGGGATGCAAGCGGGCATCCCGCATAGTCCCGCATAAGTAGAGAGTTAGTTTAGATTGAACTAAAACTGAGCGGAGCAGTTATAACTAACGAAAATCAATTTTGGCTATGGAGCGGGCCGGGTCGGGCGCCGCTCTGCACCCCTACTTCCAGGGCGCATAGCTAAAAGATTGAAACAAGCCAGTAAAAATGAAAGAAAATTCTGGATAGATCGATGATCTCTATCATTCCATGCATGCCCGGATGAGATTCTTAAAATCCCTGACAAAATCATCTGCAAGCCTCTTCTGCGCGGTGTGGTCCATGAAGAAGTCCCTCCACTTGCTCCCACCCGGCTCCGGCCCGTCCGCCATTGCCGTGCCCACGGAGTCGCTCACCGCCTCGTGACCGAACCACCCGTCGGCGCCGCGCCGCGCGATCTCCACTCCAACGCCGAGCTCCCGCGCAAACAGCGCCGCGTTGAGGTACTGGTCGTTCTTCATCGGCAGCAGCACCAGCCGGCAGCCGGCGACCAGCCCTTCCACGATGGAGCTCAGGCCGGCGTGGTTCACGAAGCACCCCACGCTCCGGTGCCGCAGGATGTGCTGCTGCTGCACCCACCCCGTGTGCACCACGCCCCTCCCCTTCACCCTCTCCTCGAACCCCGGAGGCGTGCACTTCCGGAGCTCCGCCGCCGTGTCCGTGCCCTTGGGGAAGTTGAGCACGGTCAGGAACGGCCGGTTGCAGGACTCCAGGCCGAGGAGGAGCTCCGTCACGGCGGCAGTCGGAAGGAACGTCTCGCTTCCGAAGGAGGCGAACACGACGGCCTTCTCCGGGAAGGAGGAGAGCCACTTGGCCCACCGCTCCTCGAGCTCGCCCTGTGGCGGCTCCGGCACGACGGGGCCGGTGATGAGCACCGGCTTGCCGTACTGGGCGGAGAGGTAGTTGATGTACGGGCCTTCCATCTCGACGCATGTCTTGACCACGACGGCGTCGCTGGCCTGGATGCCGCCGAGGGCGCGGTCGTACACGGGCGGCATGCCGTGGAAGCTGGTGAAGACGTACGTGAAGTCGGCGGCCTGGTAGGCCGGCACGGCGGCGAGGGGGGACGACGGCGGGAAACCCGCGGGGGCCGACGTGAGGTCTTGGGCATATGGGAAGTGCCCGGGGCCGGGGAGGCATCGTGCGGGGACAACGAGGTAGGCCATGGAGACGGCGGAGAAGACGGAGAAATACAGCGCCTTGACGCCGAGAGGCCTCGTCAGCTCCGCGATCCATGGGGTTGCGAAGTCGTACAGCACGGCGTCGGGTCGGAGCTCCGCGAGCAGCGCGGCCACCTGCGGCCTGGTTCCGTCGACGGCGATCTTGAGCAGCTCGGCGCCTTCGGCGGAGACCTCGGCCGTGCTCTCGGCTCCCTCGGGGAGCCCTGGCACGCGCGGGAGCTGCAGCGGCGCCACGGCCACCGCGCCGGCGGCCGACGCCAGCATGGCATGGACACGGGGAACGTTCGCCGCGGCTGACAGCAGCGTGACCCGCATGCCGCCGCCGGCGACGAGCTTCCGAGCCAGCTCCACGAACGGGCTGATGTGGCCGAAGGCTAGGAAGGGGAACATCACGACGTGTATGCTGCCCACAGAGCTTGTCATACTCATATGCCGCCTGGGTGCACGTACGTACGTACAGTACGTGGGTGCCTATCAATCTTAGAGCAACGACTACAACTAGAGCTTGTCATATGCCGCCTCTATTTATAGTAACCACAAATATGAAAGCTAAGCGTGTAAAAATGCGCTCTAGTACCATCCCCTTCTCACAAATATGAAAGCTAAGCGCGTAAAAAAATGGTGCTCACGGAGTTTCTCCTAAAAAAAAGCTAAGGAGGGTTAGCCTTTGGGTCGGTCTCATTTTATTTTTATTTTTTTTCCTTGGAGGACGCTTAAAAAAATGTGGTGTGGGTGAAGGGTTTACCGCATTCCATTGAAATATAACAGCGTAGGGAGTATTGATCTAAAAGATAGTCTTAGACTCACGTTGGATACCTATTAGTCTCAGAGCAACTCTAGTGGCCGTCATATGCCTCTTCTCTTCATAATAACCCCCAATATGTAGAGATACGAATTTTCCTTTGTTTTGGAGTGCACAACAACCCAGTTGTCTTTTTTTTTAAAATTTCCACCTGGATATATTACTCAAAGTTATTTTAAGAAAAACCAGATCAAAAACCTTAATAAATTTACCCATTTATGAGGTAAACCGGACCAAAAAACCTACAAGTAACAGGAAAAGGAAAAGGGGGGAAGAAAATAGGTGCCCATCAGTGACCGGTCAGGGGGGAGGGGCATGGGCTTGAGGGGGTGCAAAACATAACTATTTTCAATTGATTTGCAGTGGAAAATAGGTCTAATACAAAGGTATATAAGCTTGTTTTGTTTTGAGCTCACCAAGCTCCGCCCCTGGTGCCCATGGCAAGCACGAGCTACCTAGCATATACACGAGACCAACACCATAAGAGACACAAATAGATAGGTGGTGCCGCCGAGAGGTCACAATACCAAGACTTTGCAAATAACCAAACGCGGCGGCGAGTAAATGCGTGTGTTTGGTTCAAGCCGTTTGATGGAGAGTGAACAGAGCTCCCGAAAAAATATTAGAGCGCTGTCAAGTTAATATATACGGATTTGCTAATTCCCATTAATGTCACAACAAATTCCCTGACCGTATGATGTACTCTAGTTCCCAGATTTGTGATGCTCAAAAAAAAAAAGTTCCCAGATTTGTGATCGTATGATAGGGACATTTGGGTGGGCCACATTTTTTTATTTCTAGCCGTTTGTACGTCTCTGTTGATGAGTTGAGTGAGAGAAAACGCACTGCCCCTTGAGCTTATCTATTTGTTTCTTCTTCCATTTCTTTCTTTCTTTTTTTCCCTCTCTTTTGATGTTTGTTTGCCCGGGTCACGTCATGCGTGTTTCTCGTGTTTTTGGCTCTCATTTTCACCCTCTTTTTCAGGGAGAATTTTATACTCTTTCTGTTCTTCTTTTTCCCTTTTTTTTTGTTGTTCTTCTCCTTCTCCATCTCATTTTTTCTGTTTTAAAATTCATGATATTTTTAGTACGCAAACACTTTTCAAAGTGCGCGGACACTTACTAAAATTCATGTTTTTTTTTAAATTTTGGACATTTTCTTGAATTTGTGATTTCAAATTCATGGCCATTTTAAAAATCTTTGAACATTTTTTGAAAAAAAATCATCTTGATAAGAATTAGCTATGCCATCGTAAATTCTGAACTACTCCCTCCATTCCCAAATATTTGTCTTTCTAGAGATTACAACAAATGACTACATACGGAGCAAAATGAGTGAATCTACACTCTAAAATATGTCTACATACATTCATATGTTTAGTCCATTTGAAATGCCTAAAAAACAAATATGAAGGAAGTACATGATTAATTGATGCAAGATTCATGCAAATTGTCTTGTCTAGAGCGCGCTGCGGCTTTTGCTCTTTGTTTGTCCGATTTGGACGTGTTGTATTTGTTTTTCCCGGCGGGGCCGCTTCTTGACCGCTCCCATCCATCCTCACTCACTGTTGCTTGAGGTTTTTCCTGGCGTGGTTGTGTGTTATTGTCTATGGGTTGGACAGATTGTCTCATTAGCGTGTACTTCCTCCGTTCCGAATTACTTGTCGCAGGTGTGGATGTATCTAGATGTATTTTAGTTCTAGATACATCCATTTCTGCGACGAGTAATTTGGAACGGAGTGAGTACATTTTATTGTCAACGTGATGCACGTTATATCTATTTAGTGAACGAGATATATGTCGACCTTGAACGTAACTCGTCCCATCCAGGTGCGCGTCTACTCTCGATATGTAATTTTCCTCGTCCAGTCGAGTTGCATGTCCATCCACAACATGCAATCGCCTCATGATCGGCCCAGTTGCTATCCATCTTAGACTCTTGATCTTACGTCAGTCGATGTACTGTCGTGTCGCCTTTTTGTTTTTCCACTTGTCAGCCCGTTCGTGTTGCCGTCTATTTTTTTTATCGGCCCGGATTACAAGTCCACCCTCGACAGACAACTATGCGGGGTGGAGGGCGATCCAGTTTTATCCCCAGTTGCAACTCCACCACCGACATGCGATCGGGGTACCTATTTTCTCCAGTTACAAGTTCACCATCGATACATAACTAGGCCTGGCCCATTTTTGTCTCATTGGCAGGTCCACCCCTCGACAGCAGGTGGGGAATGGGGCATATTTGTTCTAGTTGCAACTCCATCCCAACATACAGTTGAGACCCCGCCTTTTTTCAGCCTTCTCAATGACAATATCATCTAGTTTTTCATCAAGCAGCTCCATGTTCTTGAGCATCTCATCCGAATAGATTCACCCCCCTCTGGATCGCACTTCGCGACTCACCAGCAGTGCTCGATTGGTATGGAAGGACGTGTGATCTTGCGCCGACGGTGGGAATTGTCAGACGGAGCCAAAAACCCTAATAAAGGAGGGTACGAATCTTTATGTGTTTTCCTTTAGTACAACTCTTTCTATGGGACATGCAATTACGGGCGAGTGCAGACATTATACCTGCCCATCTGTTGAGCCGGGCCTACCAAAGCCCAATGCAAAAAACCCATGCCCGGGCTCGGCCTGGCATGGCCGTCGGGCCTAAAAATCGGGCTTGAGCCCGGCCCATCATGCTAAAAGCCCGCCGACCTCAGGCCTCGGGTCAGGCCTCTTTGTTAACGCACAAATACGACGGGCATGGGCCCGGCCCGGCCGTCAGGCTTGAAATTTAGGCCCGAGCCTGGCCCGTGGACAAGGTCGGCCGGGCCGGGTAGGGCTTTTTCGGGCCGGGTCCGGTCGGGCCGACCGGGACGGGCTGCCCATGGCCAGGTATGGCAGACATACTACATCACGGACGCCGTCTTGATTACGTGCATGTACGTGACTTCATGCCTGATTGGCTACTGCTGCTGGAGCTATGTACCGCCTTATGCGAGGTATACTTCTGGCTCGCCTGTGGCGCTTGAGCTACCGGCCCAACCCAGTATTGTAACATTGAATGCATTTTCTTTTGTCCATGGTTTCTTTACCCTTTTTTACTATTTTGCATTCGTTTTCTCTGGTTTTTTTATTTCTTTCATTTATTTATTTATTTCATTTTATTGTTGGGTTTTAACCGTTTTCTTTGGCTATCGTTATTATTTTTTATTTCTTCGTACTAACACATGTCAATATTTTTCTGTACACTTTTCCTATATATCATGACTTTTTTATAAACATCTTACCTTTTTTAAAATACATGATTAATATTTATTTTAATATATTTTTTGATGTCTACCCTTTTTCATACATATTGTATATTTTTATGCTTCTAAGCCATTTTTATGCTATTTTCAAATTTTCTAAATATATTTTTTACAGTTTTAGATACATGTTTTTAATATGTGTTAGAAAAATTCAAATACATGTTGAAATTTTTGAATGATGATAAAAATATAAACTATACAATTTTTATATAAATACTCTTTTTAGTGCCACAAATATATTTTTGAAACTCAAAATGTAATGTAGATCTTTCTGAATGGTATGAAACTTTTTTGGAATACATGAACAACTTGTTTACATTGTACAACAGTTTTTTAATTGCAGGTACATTTTTGAAACGTGTGAACATTTTTATTGCACTGCAGAAATAACTATTTTCATAATTATTTGCGTGTTTAGTAATTTTCTAAATATAAACGTGACATCATCATGATGTCAGCCAGCCTGACGTATGGCAACTGGGCCGGCCTACTAACTCGCTCCCTCTAAGTGAACCGAGCTACTGCCTCACACGAAGCGAGACATAGTCCTATCAACATACAACTAACCCTATGGTGTGATCCACGCGCGTGCTCATATGATGGGCATCAAAGGACAGCAACATAACCACAAGCAAATTAAATCAATCATAGCAATTCATCAATCACCGATAGGAAGCGAAAATCTACTCAGACATCATAGGATGGCAACACATCATTGGATAATAATATGAAGCATAAAGCACCATGTTCAAGTAGAGGGTACAGCGGGTTGCGGGATAGTGGACCGCTGTAGATAGATGGGGAAGGTGATGGAGATGTTGGTGAAGATGACGGAGGTGTTGGTGTAGATCGCGGTGATGATGATGGCCCTCGGCGGCGTTCCGGCGCCGCCTGAAGCAAGGAGGAGAGAGCATCCCTTCTTCTTCTTCTTCCTTGACCTTCTCCCTAGATGGGAGAAGGGTTTCCCCTCTGGTCCATGGTCTCCATGGCGTGGGAGGGGAGAGAGCCCCTCCAAGACTGGATTTGTCTCTCTATCTCTCTCTCTGTTTCTGCGTTCTTGATTCTGCCCTTTCACCGTTTCTTTTATATCCGGAGATCCGTAACTTCGATTGGATTGAAACCTTCGCCCGGATTTTTCTCCAAAAATTAGCTTTCTTGCGGATAAAGAAGAGCAGTAACCGCCTTACGGGGTGCCCACGAGGGTCAGGGGCACGCCCCCTGCCTCGTGGCCCCCTCGGGCACCTTCTCGCGTTGATTCTTCTTCCCATATTTCACAAATATTCCAAAAATATTCTCTGTCCGTTTTTATTCCGTTTGGACTCTGTTTGATATGGGTTTTCTGCGAAACAAAAAACATGCAACAAACAGGAACTGACACGATCAATATGTTAGTCCCAAAAATAGTATAAAAAGTTGCCGAAAGTATATGAAAGTTGTAGAATATTGGCATGGAACAATCAAAAATTATAGATACGACGGAGACGTATCAGCATCCCCAAGCTTAATTCCTGCTCGTCCTCGAGTAGGTAAATGATAAAAAAATTGATGTGGAATTCTACCTAGCATAATCTTGATCACATAATCTAATCATGGCATGAATATTAAGACACGAGTGATTCAAAGCAATAGTCTATCATTTGACATTAAGACAATAATACTTCAAGCATACTAACCAAGCAATTATGTCTTATCAAAATAACATAGTCAAAGAAAGTTTATCCCTACAAAATCATATAGTTTGTCCATGCTTCATTTTCGTCACACAAAATGCTCCCATCATGCATAACCCAGATGACAAGCCGAGCATTGGTTCATACTTTTTAACGCGCTTCAGTCTTTTCAACCCTCACACAATACATGAGCGCAAGCCATAGATATAGCACTATGGGTGGAATAGGGTATGATGATACGGGTTATGTGAGAAGACAAAAAAGGAGAAAGTCTCACATCGACGCGGCTAATCAATGGCTATGGAGATGCCCATCAATTGATGTCAATATGAGGAGTAGGGATTGCCATGCAACGGATGCACTAAGAGCTATAAGTGTATGAAAGCTCAAACTGAAACTAAGTGGGTGTGCATCCAACTTGCTTGCTCATGAATACCTCGGGCATCTGAGGAAGCCCATCATCGGAATATACAAGCCAAGTTCTATAATGAAAATTTCCACTAGTATATGAAAGTGATAACTCAAGAGACTCTCTATATGAAGAACATGGTGCTACTCTGAAGCACAAGTGTGGTAAAAGGATAGTAACATTGCCCCTTCTCTCTTTTTTTCTCATGTTTTTATTTTCCTTTTTTTGTGGGCTTCTTTGGCCTCTTTTTTTTATTTGGGCTTCTTTGGCCTCTTTTATTTTGATAACCTCACATGGGACAATGTTCTAATAATGATGAGCATCACACTTTTATTTACTTACAACTTAATATTACAACTCGATACTAGAACAAAGATATGACTCTATATGAATACCTCTAGCGGTGTACCGGGATATGCAATGATCTAGCGTAGCAATGACATCAAAAAATGGACAAGACATGAAAACATCATGCTAGCTGATAACCCACAAGTATAGGGGATCAATTGCAGCCTCTTTCGATAAGTAAGAGTGTCAAACCCAACGAGGAGCTAAAGGTAAAACAAATATTCCCTCAAGTTCTATCGACCACCGATACAACTCTACGCACGCTTAACGTTCGCTTTACCTAGAACAAGTATAAAACTAAAAGTACTTTGTAGGTATTGTTCGATAGGTTTGCAAGATAATAAAGAGAGCATAAATAAAAAGTAGGGGTTGTTTAGATAAAGACACAACTAAATTAGTTTTAGTAGAGAGCATAAATAAAAAGTAGGGGTTGTTTAGATAAAGACATAAATATTTAGGACTATGTTCTTCCAAGCCGTGGATAGCATTCTGATGCAAGTGATGTGCTTCTTTCAACAGGTACGTAGGATGTTCTTTTGAAGTTCAAGCAAGCAGACTACCAAGTTATGAGATAGTTCGAATTCTCACTAAATATCATGGTTAGTCATTCCAATTTCAGGATCTCATAATGCCATGCCCAGTTACTTTTGCCTAATACAATTCATATATAATTATTTTATGTCATGAGCAGAACACTTTTCATAGGAGTATATGATGACCTCTTTCTAATGTTTGTTTACCATTTTTGTCACAACAGATTTCAGTACCACTCGCAATAATTTCTTAGGTTATTTCCACGACAATTACACGCCCATATTTTTGGAATTAATAACACCACTCTTGTTTTGGAATATATAGTAAAAGAGTCATCTTTACGAACTACGTTTCACATGGATCAATTGATATTGTTCAACGCAAATGTTAATTGATCGGCGCTCAGTAGGGTCGCACATAAGAAAGTATATATATTTAGTCCATACGTTCTTCCTTGTTTATGTCCCTTTACTCCACCTTAAATGTAAATGTAACATCAATTCGATCAATACAACAGTTTGTCACCTGTACAAATTGCTTCGAGAGAAGGAAAGATTGATGGCCGGCAACAAAGTCCAGAGGACGCACGTAACAGGTCAGCAGCAAATCCTCTCGTCACAGCTAACTGTACCTGAATTTTACACTCAGCAGCATAGTTTTGATTTTCGGCCGAATTTCGGCCATCTAGGCCTGGGGCAAAAAAGTCCCTTTTGGCCCAGTCAAAATTCATCCAAATTTAGGTCAATTTTTGTTCAAAAAAATTGTTGGTTTTGCAATTTCGTCTGTGATTTTGCCGAAATCTTTGAATTGACCGAAATTCGGCCATCTCAGCCTGGGCCGAGAAAAGAACGAAACCGGAAACTCTGCTCAGCAGTGAACCGTCTAGGTCTAGCCATATTGAAAATCATGAGAAATCAATTGATGGCATGCATTTTCATTTACCAGGAAGAACCATTTACAGGAATCTCACGACACATCTTTTTATGGTTTTGGTTGAAAAGGTATGTTGCTTCAAAGGTTTCAAGTAAAAAAATCGTTATTGTCATGTTGTCTTCACCTTGTAAATTGAATTAATCTGTGTTTCCTTCAATCAAAGTTAAGAAAAGGTGTGGTTGCAAGATTTAGGACGAAAAACACAAGTGGTAATTCTATTTCCTTCCGTAGGTTTTCCCAGTCTACTCTACTAGTATTGGCCTCTTTTGTAACCGTCTATCTTGATTCAGTTTCTTTTGCCTTCCAAAATGCTTGAGTTACTATGTTAATGCTAATAAATATAAGCTTCATAAGTTGTGCGCTTTTCAATCTAACTGGCGGTCGTTTTAGATCACTTCTTATTTATCCCTCCTCTCATAAATGACGGCATGCATGCTCTCAAATAAATGGACCCATTAAACCCACATCTATCACAGGCCAAATGGTGACATGCTCAAACCTCCCATTTGATGAAACACAATGGATCATCCGGATTCGTCGAATCCTTGAAGAGGAGATCGAGCTAGGCGATGACCAGCCCGTCTCCATATTTGACGTCCTCAAGCCCCTGTTGTGCACTAAGCCGGAAGCGTATGTGCCTCAGCTGGTGGCCCTGGGCCCTTACCACCATTGTCGTGAAGGACTCCGCGACATGGAGATGTACAAGCTCTCGGCAGCCAAGAGAGCCCAAAGCCACCTGCCAAGTATGAAGTTCCAGCAACTTGTGGACGGCTTCGCCACATTCGAGCATCGGATTCGTTCTCACTATCACAGGTTTAAGTGCAAAATAATAAATATATCTTAATTGCATAACTGAAGGAAATCTTGGTCGTTACTAATTACCTTATGTTTATTTCTTGCAGGCAACTCAATCTCACCAACGAGACACTGGCATGGATGATGGCGATCGACGTGTCATTTCTTCTCGAGTTCCTGCAGACTTTCTGCGAGACCAAAAACCAGAGGACAATACAAAGAATGCCCTCGAGGATGTCGCATCTGGTTGACCCATCTCATAGAACATCTGTACACAGCATGCTGCTACGTGACATTGTGATGTTGGAGAACCAGATTCCAATGTTTCTTCTTGTAAAAGTAGTCGAGATGTGGTGCTTGTCAGGCCATAGCGTTCAACGACCTAATCTGAGCTCCATGTTGTCTGGGTTCTTTCAAGAGGTTTGCTTGCTCAAGGGGATAACCTCTCCATGCACCGACGCTACACGACATGCCCACTTGCTAGATTTCCTCCACTCTAACATGTTACCATGTGGTTGTGTGGAAGAGTCAGATGGTGACGTGAAAGAATCTGAAGATGGGTTGAATGAACACAAGCAGAGATCAACTCTGAGTTCAATAACAGAATTGCTCGTGAAGCGTAGCTTGAAGTTGGCATCGTTGGTGACAGATTTCATGGTGAGCATGTTTCTAAAGTTCCTGGCCACTCTTCCATGCATGTCAATGGTCAGGCAACCCATCGAGCAGCTAACTTCTCAACTAGGCGCCCCTAGACCCAATGGTGCATCTGATGTCCAAAACAAAAATATATCACCTTTGCTTGAGGAGATCGCGGTGCCTTCTATCACCGAACTCGCATATGTCGGTGTCACATTCACCCCAACGGTGGGCGGCATCTCCACGATTGAATTCTGTGCAAGAACCGCAACACTTCACCTCCCGGTGATCAGTATCGACATGACAACCGAAGTCGTTCTGCGAAACCTAGTGGCCTATGAGGCATCGATCGGGTCCAGGGCGCTGGTCTTCGCAAGGTACGTCGAACTCATGAACGGGATCATCGACACCGAGATGGATGCTCGTCTGCTGAGGGAACACGGGATCATATTGAATCACCTCAAGAGTGACCAAGAAGTGGCCGAGCTGTGGAACGGGATGACACGGTCGGTGAGGCTGACGAGGGTGCCGGCTCTGGACAAAGTAATCGATGAGCTTAACCGGTACCATGGGGCCTGTTGGAAGGTGAGGGTCGGGACATTTGTGAAGGCGCACCTTCTTGGCTCCAGGGACCTGGTTGCTTGCACCATGATGTTTCTCCTCTTGTTGTTCGTCGGCGTCCAAGCTTTCTGTCTATCTCGTGGCTGCCTCCTTTCTTGGCATGGGATGGGTATTGTCAGGAGAAAAAATGGTTGTAGCATCCTTAAAAACTGAAGTAATAAATTGGTCTTGTCATATTGGGTAAACTAGATGATACCCCGCGCATTGCTGCGGAAATTTTGTAGCAATGCAGATGTATCGAAGATAATTCATTGTCCCAAACAATGTGACAAATACAAAAGTTATATATCAAACTAATTGGCCTATAGATAGGAGTAATATGTTAATGGTTTGCTATGGGCACAGTTGCAAGAGTAGTAATGATAGTTTTCTTGATTACAAACGAAGATGATCACTCTATTGATAACAAATACTGAATTTAGGCAACATAATTACTAATTTTAGGTAGAAGTCGTAGTGTAGTTTGTCAGAAGCTGCATGCATGGTTGACAATGTAGCATGTGAGGTTGTCTCATAAGGAAATTCTCAAATAAATAAGAACACTGCATCTTGTATATGTGAGCTGCATGTGAAACATTTGGATGAGTTGATAACATAAGGCCTCTGTAATAAGAGAAAGGAACGTGAACAAAAAGTAGAATAGATAAACATGAACAAAAAAAGCATTTTTCTATTTTGCTGGTGCCAAAAGATATAATAGCATGCATTACCTTTTACCGTCCTAGTTAAATAGTATGAAGTGTAGAATGTAACTAAAAATGGTAAGAAAATTAGATGTGTGAACTAATTTGGTAGAACCCGTAGATAAAAAATGAAATGAATCTGAGACAAAGGCACACCCTGTGTACAATCTTTTATAAGTTATAGTCCAGAGTCAGAGTCGTTAAGGCCAGGCCCATGTAACCCACTACTTCTTCCTATCAACAGTAAGTACAGAAAAGTTGTTCAGCTCAATCTCTCTCTTTTGTACGATACTGAACAGATATATACATCCATTCTTCCATGTGTGTGCGTGTACACACGTGTTGATCATTTTCAATCGGCCATCTGATCCAGTGTGAAGAGATGAACAGACGGACATCTGATCCAGCGTGAAGAGAAGGGCTATCAAGCTCATCAACACCGACCCTGGCATAGGTATATTGTCACGACGCCACACCAGAAGAAGGCGCTCAGGGTGAAGGGACATAGGATTCAGGAGGCTTATGTTGGCTTGGGCATGTGCTTTATAATATAAAGCGGGGCGAAAGCCTTTTTCGGTAAATAGGAGGCCCAAAAGTCAGCTTCAGATGCCAAACTGACAGCAACACCTGCTTGTGAGCGTCGGATCCGTCCGGAGAGGGGATCCAGTTTTGGCACGAACAGAAAATGCAGAATCCCCATCGGGAACTCTTCTCTTCCTCCTCCTCGCAAGCTCATGCACTTAGCGATTCCTTGCTGGCCGTGACGCAGAGATCCCCTGTATCATGTACTTGTAAAGTGATTAATTGGTGAACTGTGGCCTTGTTCGTGACATATAACTTTCCTACCTCATCTTGATGCTCCTTTGTCTCAAAAAAAAAATCTTGATGCTCCTTTGCTAAGATCAAATCCTACGCTTCTTTGCTCAATCTGACCCACCAAAATATATTAATAGCATGGCTTAATCCTCATTCCCCGCCATTCATGGAGTGACTTACCTCAACTCGATCTTCCATTGATAAGATCAAATCCTTTTCCTTGCTCGATCGGCCCCACAAGAAAATATCAACAGCCAGGCCTGATCATCATTCCCCGCCATACATGGAGTAAGCCCACACCATCTACGCCATGGATTGTACATGACCTGCAGCCAAACCAAGAGATAAAGGCAGGCGCCACCATCCGCACAAACAACATCTGAAATTGCACACTTCAATTTTAGGGTGGAGGAGGTGGGCAGACGGAAGAGGAGTACAACTACGAAGGGGATCTTGATTCCCGTTTGGTAGTGCCATTAGGCTAATCTTTATAGATCGAATGGGAGAGGTCTAGCCGTCCAGGGATTAGCTTAATGGAGCAGCAGCGCCTGTTCGGTTGCCTAGATGGTAACTGCACGAAGGAAGCGACACAGACAGTAAACATGGAGAAGAAAAAATAATGAAGAAATGAAGTGACATGGGTGGAATTTGCTGAGGTGGCTACATGATGATGTGGATGGGCTGCATGTTGAGAGAATAGGAAGTAGTGGGGATCAACTTCTTAAGAATGTAAGATAAATAATGTTTCCAAGAATACAAGTATTTTGCAGTTCACGTCTTCAGCATTCAAAATTGAAGAACATAAATACATTTGTTGCATCTTTCTTAATGCATTTATTAACTTTTTTGGTTTTCAGTCTAATAGTGATTTCAATCGATTTTTTTTGGCTCATACTACTTTCTGGTACCTATATTCTACTTCTTTAAGTTTAAAAAAATGAACATTCGGGTTTTGCATTGTAGAAACTCTGAAGTTGATAATTATGAAATTTTCCTAAGATTTTAGACTTCCACATGTAAGGAAACATTTCCCCCTTAAAAAACAAAAAAAAATAGTAAAAAGGTCACACGTTCACGGCCCCGACAAAGGAAAAGGAGAGATAAAAAAGAGGAAAGAAGGAGCAAACATGTGTAACATGTGAAAGCTAACCTCTGCAAACACATGTGTGCGGCTGACCCCTACCATCCTCATGAAAAGCTAGCTGCAACGCACGGCTAGTCTTGTACTTTGGTTTGTGCTTTATCTATAAAATGGAGCGAGTGACTATATTGAAACCGCATGATTGATCATGTACTTGCGATTGTCATTCTAACCATTGGATTGACTCCACCTTATTCATCCTCACCCATCGAGTGCTTCCATTGTGCCACTCTCCAACCAAAGCCTAACTGTTAGCCTATGTTCAATGTGCCGCCCTCCAACCTAAGTCTAACTGCCAACGTATGCCGCCCCCTTTTGGTGTCCAATTTCCGCAATCCAGTTCCAAAAATTTAATTTATCTCGTCACGATAATTTTCTACTTCACTCTGAAATCCTTTGAACTTTTCAAAGGTTATAGATTTATATTTCATTAAGTAAATATCCGTATATACACTTAAATCATCATTGTAAGTAATGAAGTAGAAGGATCCACACTGCAAAAATACACTCATTGGACCGCATACATCTATATGCATGATTACCAATGAGTTAGTTGCATGTTTCTTATGGCCTATGAACGACATTTTAATCATTTTATCCTTTAGCAAAAGTTTGCAAGTGTGTCAAATGATTCAAGATCAAGATGATTCTGAAATCCATCATTATGGAGTTTCTTGATGCAATTGTACTAACGTGACCCAAACGGTAGTGCCACAAGATTCATATCAGTCTTGCAACATATAGCGTCAGTGTTATGGATGTCAATATTATCATCAAGATTCATAACATATAAGACATTCACAATAAAAGTATGACCCTTATGTTATTCATATTATTGAGAAACACTTGTTCTCTGACCTGTATGAACAATGTTTCGCAATAAACATGATTCTGAAGTAATGTTCTTGCATAAGGCTAGGTATTACCCAAAGTATAAGGACCTGAATCTGGGTAAACTCCACGTGTGTTATCTCTTATGGAACTTCCAATCACACACTCCACCCTACCGGGACTACTGACGGTTTTCAATACCGACACCTCTGTCCCGTCTCCACCTACGATGTCGTGGCCGGCGCCGGCACAATCTGTTCCCCTCAAATTTTTCCAGAATCAACATTATTTCAAAAATAGATTTCACGTGAAGTTAAAGTAAACAGTACTAGTAGAGGTCGGCAAACCCAAAGTTTGACCGGCACAACGTATAAAACCACCGGCGCCGGACGGCTGGCCACGCGTCCGGCCCAGCCAAAACAGGTCCACGTCGCCTCCCTTCCTCGAAGCAAACCCCAGCTGCCGACTGCCGCCCGCGCCGTCCAGCCCGGACCCCCACACCGCTCATGGCGGCGGCGCTGCTGACGCCGACGCAGCGCTACGCGGCGGGGGCGCTGCTGGCGCTCGCGCTCCGCCAGGCGCAGATCCACCAGTCCGTCCTCCTCGGCTCCCCCCCTACCTCCGCCGCGGACGACGAGGAGCGCGCCAGCAGTGCCAGCGGCGGCAGCGGCAGCAGCAGCTCCGCCGGCGGCAGCGGGGAGGACGCCGAAGCCGCCGCCAAGGCGCTCTGGACGCACGACTCCCGCGGCCTCCTCCGCCCCGTCTTCAGGTCCGACCCCCACATTTGACTCAGCAGTTACCAATTCTGAAACGAACGCATCAGTTTCACTTACTGCTTGGGGTTGGGGATCGCCGTCTTTCAGGTTCCTGGAGATCGACCACGCGGCGTGGCCGGGGCTGGAGGAGACGGCGGCGTCGCCGGAGGCCAAGCACCACATCGGCGCGGTACGA
This sequence comes from Aegilops speltoides, assembly GCA_021437245.1. NCBI lineage: Eukaryota > Viridiplantae > Streptophyta > Magnoliopsida > Poales > Poaceae > Aegilops > Aegilops speltoides. The sequence goes on along the minus strand of CM038144.1, from coordinate 496,591,620 downwards.
CCCTTCATCACACTCCTGTCCTCAGTCGCCCTAGTTGGGTTTACATTTCGTTTCAGACAGTGAGGTGCAGAGCACATTTGGGGATTAAGCACTGAATATACATAGCTGTTCTCTTTTTGTTCTAAAGTGTGCTCGCTGCGTCTGATTCCACCTCATTTTTGTAGTTTCTAAGGATGATCTTCGAAGAGGATGCCGAGAGCTCATCGGAGAAATCCGACCAGGAACACGCCTTGGCAAAAGGAGTCGATGTGATGGTAATGAGCTTGAGCAGCGACACTGCAATGGATGAAACAACCAAAGAGGGTGATCAGGGGCTTTCCACTAGCTCCGGCATGGCCGGGTCCTCAGAGAAAGGCTTCGCCGCTGAGGACTTGCTGGGAATCGATAAGTTGTCCCTGGATGATGTTCCTGCCACCCATCACCGGAAGATGACGCTGCTGTTTACGCTCCTCTCTGCCTGCGTGGCTGATAAGCCCGTGTCGCAAGAGGAAGACGACAGGAAGTCCTCTCACTTCAGGAAGGGCTACGACGCCCGGCATCGGGTCGCTCTTCGGTTACTGGCAACATGGCTTGATGTGAAGTGGGTCAAAATGGTTTGTACAATACATTCTTCTTCAGTTCAGCAGTGATAATTATGGATAGGATTTTACCAAACTGCATTCTGATATCGTCAAACAAAAAGGAACCCGAAACATATGAATGTGTATTCAGGCTGTGTTACATAATTTGTGATCACCCATTCTGCTTCTGTTATAGGAAGCCATCGAGGTTATGGTCGCATGCTCTGCTATGGCAGCAGCAAAAGAACAAGAACAGTCAGGGGAAAACGCGTCGCCCAAAAGCAAATGGGCGAAATGGAAGCGTGGAGGAATCATTGGTGCAGCTGCATTGACCGGAGGAGCGTTACTAGCTATTACTGGGGGTAGGAGATACATTTTTGGAAATTCTGTTGAGATGCTAAAAAATCTTGGGTGGTTCATATTCTCTGCTTCTACATGACAGGTTTAGCTGCTCCAGCAATCGCTGCAGGGTTTGGTGCTCTTGCTCCAACGCTAGGCACAATTATGCCTGTTATCGGAGCTAGTGGATTTGCTGCTATGGCTACTGCTGCGGGATCTGTTGCTGGCTCTGTGGCAGTGGCTGCATCATTTGGGGGTAGGTCTAAATGTCTTTTCTAAACCTCATGCTGATGGTATTGTGAGCTTTTGTTCCTTCATGATATTACTACTATCATGCTATGCTATGAGAAGTTTCACTTCTTGTTCATGGGATAATGCACACCACATTTGTATCGGCCCATTTTACAGTTAAGATGATTAGATGGGAAGATGCAATGCATAAACACTCAGAAGGGAGTTGGAATGGGTCAATGAGAAAAGTTGTGTAGTGAGGGTATATTTTTATTCTACTTAGTTTCTTACATCCTTGGAATGATCTTTGTAAAATTAGCTGCTGGAGCTGGCTTGACGGGCACCAAAATGGCCAGAAGGATTGGGAGTGTAAAAGAATTTGAGTTCAAACCGATTGGCGAGAACCATAATCAGGGTGTGAGTTCCTTATCTCTCTCTGATGCCATACCAAATTCCATGTTCACTGGAATGTCATTCATCCATATAATAACTGAACTGATTTAGCCTCTGTAAATGGCATTCACCCTTTCAGCGTCTTGCTGTTGGCATCTTGGTTTCTGGATTTGCCTTTGATGAGGAGGACTACATTAGACCTTGGGAAGGATGGAAGGATAACCTAGAAAGGTCTAGAATGATTTTTGACTTGCTCTTTTTTCAGATCATTATTTCTGTACTTAATCCACGTGTTTAAAGCTAATGTTATCGCAGCACAACATTCTTATACCGTTGCACTGTGGACTAATGACTGGCAGGTACATTCTTCAATGGGAGTCTAAGCATATAATTGCTGTGAGTACAGCAATACAAGATTGGCTGACATCAAGTAATGTTTGTAGATTTGTACATCTAACTTGTGTTATTGTCGACGCCTTTAATTAACCTGCATTGCTATTGATACAGGACTTGCTCTGGAACTGATGAAGCAAGGCGCGATGAGAACAGTTTTAAGTGGTTTTCTTGCAGCATTTGCATGGCCCGCTACTCTGCTTGCAGCTACGGATTTCATTGATAGTAAATGGTCTGTTGCTATTGACAGGTACCAAACCTGCAAAATCTCTTCATTTTCTTAGCTGATTTGCGCACTTAAATCCAGGAACACTAACACACTATTATATGTTATAACACGCCATTATACACACTCAACATAGATTCGAGCCTTTTTATTTGTCATAGCAGTCTATTTACTTAACTAATGTGGTGTAATCTTTCAGATCAGATAAGGCAGGGAAAATGCTTGCTGAAGTACTTATGAAGGGATCACAAGGGAACAGGTAGTCCCACCTGCAGCCCATTCTATTTAGCGCATCTAGTCTCTCGGATTATTTTTCTCATCTGATACGAAAATCCTCCCAGGCCTGTTACCCTCATTGGGTTTTCACTAGGGGCCCGTGTCATATTCAAGTGTTTACAGGAGCTAGCTTTATCAAGCGACAATGGTACCTTCTGTGTAGTTATCTCTTCCCATGTACATACAAGTTCGTCGCAGTTTCACTCACTTATTTTGATGGAAGCAGAGGGACTCGTGGAGAGGGTTGTGCTCCTAGGCGCGCCGGTTTCGGTGAAAGGCGAGCGGTGGGAGCCCGCTAGGAAGGTAACATTGCGGTAGCAGAAACATTGTGATCTGATGTGCAGTTGCATGTATGCCATACTCAAGAATCTTAATCTTGCCACGCTGTCTGCATGGACATTTCTGCAGATGGTTGCTGGAAGGTTTGTGAATGTGTACTCCAAAGATGACTGGATTCTTGGTGTCACCTTCCGCGCAAGGTAAACAAGGGTTCCGCTTGTAATCCGCACTCTCCAGCTGAGATGATGTTTTAAAATTCGATGGTTGGTGACAGAACAACAGTTTAGGGTCACAGTCTTTTCTTCGGCTTACGGATTCGCTCATATCTCATATGCAGTCTACTCACGCAAGGATTGGCTGGTATACAGGCCGTCGATGTCCCTGGCGTCGAAAACGTAAGCGTGCTGATCGCCTCTACTTGAGTTTTAATTTGTTGGCCTTGTTACATGACTTCTCTGCAAATTTCTGACCGCCTCTACTCTTGTTTCACTTTGTCAGCCTAGTTACATAACTTTTCTACAACTTTTTACAGGTTGATGTCACGGAGCTCGTCGATGGCCATTCCTCATACCTGTCGGCCGCGCAGCTGATCCTGGAGCACCTTGAACTAAACACCTACTATCCTGTCTTCGTCCCCCTACCGACGGCAGTTAGCAAGTAACAGGTGTAACAGTTGCCATGAAAAGGATACAAATTACACCGCAGAGAGAGTTCGACGAAAATGAAGTGTCTATATTCTGTATATGTAGAAACATAAGGAGCTTTTTGCTGTATTCCAGCCTGGTGCTGGTGCGCGGTGATCGTCTCTTGCATTACATCAGATAGGTTGGTTTCATCTAGATCTAGCTAGGAGGGTAGGCCTAGTATGACATACCGTTATCCAACTATCAACTCTCCAACCGCAAATACAACATCTATATGTAACAACAGCGACGCGTCACCCGCATTACTATGCGCGGCGGCGATGAAAACGAAATCAGTATGCAGGTACCGTGAGAAACTTCCATGACATTGACAACAATCAATCAATCAATCAACTCCTTGAATAGCAGTACAATCTTGGTCATCACCACCTGCCTAACTTGTGCAATGAAAGCCTCTCAAACGAGTCATCTTACTACACAAAATGTTCTTGCGCGCAACACATCAGGTATCTCGCTGGTTATCACATACTCCCTCTATCAAAATATAAGAATTGATTGAGCTGCAAAAACGTCTTATATTTTGATACAAAGGGAGTGCGTACTTACCAGCCGTGAGTTCGTCGGAAAATATTCTCTCTGCCCAGGATCCTATCCTAAATGACAACATTCTGGCAACACCGAGAGCATCAGATAACCAAGACAATTCAGTCGGACATCACAGTTTACTTTGGGTACATCAGGCGAATCGAGGCCAAGATGAAAGAAATAGTTTTCGGTACAACACATGCAGCTCCAGTGGAATATTGCCATGCCCCCACAATAGAGAAATCTACTTGGGGAAACACTCAAAAGTCATTCTCCTAAGCTAGACATACATATATATACTCGGTACTCTTACTACTACAGTTGAACAGAGATCGATCGTGTACGCCCTCCTAACGTCGACTACCATCGTGATTCATTGATTGATTAGTCTATACAAAAGTGGAAACATATGACCCAAAGAATCTCAAAAACTTCATTTCTCTACTCTTGTAGAAACGACATGGCGTGTGCAGGTAGGGTACCCGCTGCTCTCGTGGAATTTACATACCGCCCTCTCTCTACCGTTGCCCCCTCGGGGGTGTCCGTGATGTTCCGCCACCGCTAAACCCATCTGCCCTACTCCTAGGGTTGTTATTCGAGCTAAGGAGCCAAGACTCGCTTATCTCATAGTACCTGTCGCGGCGCTGGCTGCCTCGGTTGGCATTGCCGGCGGGCGCGTTCCAGCTCTTGTTGTTGTTCCCAAAGGACGCTCCGAAATTCCTCAGGGCACCTCCGAAATTAGCAGCGTCCAACTCGGTGTATTCCTGCTTCACTGGTGCTTGCTGAGAGGTTCTCACAGAGGGTGCTGCTGCTGCTGCTGCTGCTCCATAGCTAGAGTACATGTTTGGATTGTAGCCAGTGCTCCATGCGGCTCCCGTGTTTGATCTCTCACCGGCTGATGGTTGCCAGTCAAATACTCCTGTGCTCACATTCACATCTATCGATGATACTGATGCAGCATTTGATCTCTCGCTGGCTGATGGTTGCCAGCCAAATGCTCCTGTGCTCACATTCACGTCTATCGATGATACTGGCGCAGCAGTTACTTTTGGTTTCACCTGAAGTAGCACGGAAAACTTAATGTCATATGGAATATCGTGTAGGAAGCAAAATGCTGGTCAGATGTTGCAATATAACATACTTACTCCGATACATATTTGTCTTAGATTTGTCTAGATGCGGATGTATCTAATACTAAAACGTGTGTAGATGACAAGTAATATGGATCAGAGGGAGTACCTGCTCAGTCAGTCCCCAATGCACCCCTGGTGTTGGATCTCTTTGAAAAAAATCATACTCTCCTTGGGCAACAGTTGCCGCGTTGACAACATGGGCACCACCTTCCACCTCGGATTTAACCCCTGCAAAGGAGAGAAAATGGATGGTTAAATTAAACAATATAGAACTGATAGACACATGTTAAACATTGACAAACTGACTAACCGGATAAATTTTGGGGAGTAGGCGTCGGTGACAGCAATGACCACATTTCATTGATTGTGTCGTCTTGGACACCCCATAGTCCAGAATCAACAGCGTCACCTTGATAGTAACCAGATTCACCCCATGGGGATAACGCAATGGGGCTAGAGCATTGTGGTTCTTCCTCCGGTGAAGCGGTCATGAATTGCTCTATTGCTGCTAGTGAATCCATGCACAAAGCTCCACGATTTTGTTCTGTTAAAGACACATCTGTCGACTCGGCACAAGGGACAGGATCAACCGCCATGTACTCTCTTGTAACAAGAGTAGACCCTCCATGCAATTCCTTTTGAATATCTGAACCTTCACCTCCAAAATATGTCTTCTCCAGGTCGAATGCTGGTTCGAGGACATCAGACACATGTACTGTCTCGGCGCAGGAGGTAGGATTAGTTACCATGTTATCCCTTGTGACCAGAGTAGACTCCTCGTACAGTTCCTTCTGAATATTTGAATGCTCACCATTCAAACCTGTTTGCTCGAGGTTAAATACTGATTCCAAGACATCAGAGACATCAGCACAAGAGGCAGGATCAACCACCAATTTATCACTTGGGGCCAGAGTAGACTCCATGAACGGTTCTTTCTGAACAATTGAATCTTCAACGTTTAGATCTCTTCCCTCCAGATTAGGTACTGATTCCAAAACATTAGACACATCTACAGACTCGGCACGGGAGACAGGTTTACCCACCATTTTATCACCTGTGACAAGCGTAGACTCGCTGAACAGCTCTTTTTGAATAACTGAATCTTCATCGTTTAGATCTCTTCTCTCCAGGTTAGATACTGAGCCCAAAACATTAGGCACGCCTACTTTCTCAGCGCAAGAGGCAGGTTCAACCACCATTTTCTCACTTGTGACAAGAGGAGACTTGCTGTGCGGTTCTTTTTGGACATTTGAATCAGCACCCATTAAGTCTCTTTCCGGAACAGCAGACTCGGCACAAGAAGCAGGATCAGCTAACAGTTTCTCACTCGTGACAATAATAGACTCATTGTACAGCTCTTTTTGAATATCTGAATCTTGACCCTTGGAATCTCTCTTCTCTAGATTAGATACTGATTCTGGAACATCAGGCGTGTTGATCGACTCTGCACAAGCAGGATCAGCTACCGATTTCTCCATTGTGACAAGAGTAGTCTTCTTGCTGTAGCATTCTTTTCGAGTATTTGAATCGTCACCACTCAAAACCGTTTTCTCCACGTTATTCACGCCTCCTACTTCCCCAGTTGGAACATCACATGCTGATTCCGGAACATCAGACGCGTCTACTGACTTAGCACAAGAAGCAGGATCAGCTACCACTTTCTCCCTTATGGCAAGACTAGTCTCACTGTAACACTCCTTTTGAGTATTTAAATCTTCACCACTTCCATCTGTTTTCTCCAGGTTAGGTACTGAACCTGTGGCACCTGTTTCCCCAGTTGGAAGATCAATTTTCGGCGAAACAAAAGAAACTGGAGAGTGGTCAGGTATCTTAGTATCCAAAGTTTCAGGCCTTGCTGATTTTGACCCTGACTGGGCCACATCAGCCTTCTTACTCTCAGATTTCTGCGTTGGATTAGAGCGTTCATGCTCAATATCTTGGTTATCAGGGGAAGAATCAGGGAACATCTTGGACTGAGGAGACTGATTGACTGAAACATTTGATGCGTCAGCTTCACGTGCTTTCTCCTCATTCTTGATCTCCCCCGCCTTGCATATTTCAGGAATCGCTGCCGCGGGAACTGACTGTGGACTGCACACTGGAACTCTTTCTGGGTGGGCCACATCAGCCTTCTTGCTCTCAGATTCACGTTCAATATCTTGGTTGTCAGGAGAAGAATCAGGGGACATCTTGGACTGAGGAGACTGATTAACTGAAACATTTGATGCATCAGTTTCACGTGTTTTTTCCTCATTCTTGATCTCCTCCCCCACCTTGCATATTTCAGGAATGGCTGTGGAAGGAACCGACTGTTGACTGCAGACTGGAACTCTTTCTGAGTGGGCCAGCATGGCAGACGGTGAACTAGATCCTCTGTCTTCAACAGAAGTTGCAGGAGCACAGCTCTTGGTCTTTTCAGAAGTAATAGAAGAATGAAGTTCATCATGCAGGCCCGGATTGGTTGAACTCAGGCAAGAGCTTTCGTGTTGACTTGAAGCGGTTCTGGACTCAGATGGACTCAAAGCAAGTGCAGGACTCGGGACATCTCTCCTGGTTAGTTGAGTAGGTATAGTGTGCGAATAATCCTGCCTCGAATCCAAATCCTTTGCACAACCTGCTTGTAAACTACTTTTATGCTGAGCCTGTGACCGTGAGGCATGCTGATTACGATGAGATTCTACATTATTCTGCCCACTACAACTTGTCTGCGTCGTGCTTGGACTCCACCGATCACCCCGGTTGTGGCCGTTGTTACATTCAGCAGAGCGTCTTCCCTGTACTCCACCATGTTGCAATTCATCTGAAGGGTGCAGCGGACTCGCCCTTTCTGGAACAGAATACTTAGCAGACTGAACTGTCGTTTCAGAAGAATTAAACCTACTATAACCAGCTGGGGATGGAGTGCTGTTCAAATCCACATTTGAGCCGTTTCTGTGCTGTCCAGATCCTGCCAATTTTGTTTTGCTACTTCTAACTGATGGAACCTGACCGAAATCTTTTGGTTGTTTTGAAAGCACTTCTGTCAACAACAATGATCTCTCTTCACTCTCGAAAATGAGCCATACTCTCAGATCACGTGGGAAGTAAGCTGTCCATTTAGATAGCTGCAAGAGAGTAAATGGGCCCTGAACATTTCCAGATGGATCCTTGTAGTGCCAGACTTTCTCTGGCTCCAACTCAGTAGATGGTGTCACTCCAGGAGATGAAATGGGTGCAGCTTCACACATCTTGCTGCTTCCGTTGGTGCCAGATTTTGGAATATCTGTACCGGTTGTTGAATGGGAATTCTTAGAGCTTCTTCCAGCTCCCAATTTCGGTACTGTACTTTGTTTTGATAGGCTTTTGGGATTACGGATAGCATCAGACATTATTTTCGCATAATTTTGCACTTTAATTGGTGAGAATAACCCATTTGATCTTTTGCCACTTCCACTCTGTTCAACTGCATATAACCAAGAAGCGATGCTATCAAACATGAAACTAGATTAATGCAAAAATCAGATGCATTTGGACAGTTGCGCCAGTTCAATTTAAATGTTGCATTAGATCAACTGAAAGAAATTTTCCAGATATATTATATGAAATATTGCAGTAAGAAAAGGCTCGAATGCAAAAAAACAGAATAACATATTGCAACATCCATAGATAGCTACTGCGGCATACCACATGAATTTAAGCAGCAAATCCCTATCAACTGGATGCCAGATGACTAACTGCATTCTAATACTTTATTAATCAAGTAAATATAGCACCAATATTTCAGGCAGAAAAATACCAGCTCTTTTATCATCCATTTCTTCGGAAGATTCATAATCAGGATCCATATGGGAATCAATATGCACTTCTAGAACTTCATTTATTCTGCGCGCTCTTTCCTCGGAATTGTTGAGAAGCTGCAGCTTTTCCACACACTCTCTAAGTGTATGATGCAGTTAAGGGCCACCAAATAGACAAAATAGAGTTGCTTCAGATTATCATGGAGTTTGAGTAAAAATAGGGTGAGCGAACATAACTTGAGACCCCTATACCTTATTTCTAAAAATAACATAAGATGGCTACAACAAAGCCATGAAAGAAAAGGAGAAGAAAGGGCCCCCTAACAAAGCCATGAACGCTATCCATTGAGTAAATGATTATCCATGCATGTACAAATCAGCAAGTCACAATATAAATTTATTTAACATATTATGATCTTTTTACGGCATGTTCGAAAATAAATGATCCGAGAATTAAAAGAAATAATACTTTCAGTCTATCACCTAGAGTCAACAAAGAACGTGTGCACCAGAAAAAGGTAAATGATGCGGAAGTAGAAAATTGTAGCCAAGATCGAGGCTCAAAAGGATATTCCTTTTTGCGTCCTGTTTCACTTGCACGGTCTCGAAGATAGCCCAGTCTCTGCTTTTCGTTTTCCAACCACTAGAAAAAATTCAAGTAATACACATCAGAATCTTTTGGAAGAAAAAAAATGTTAATCAAGAGATTTGTACATATGATTTTCCTTCGGTAGGATTATTCTTACATCATTCACTCTTACAGATTGGAAGATCGTCGCTTTATCTTGAATATCTCCCTAAATTGAAAAAACAAATCAAACAACATATCAGACCTACACTTACTTCATAGACCTTAAAGTCAGTTAGATCATCAGGTGTTAATATGGTATGCAGTACCACTTTTAGTCGGTCGATTAGACCATACTTCATGCTCTGCCTCAAGCGTTTGCATTCCTCCTACACATAAATATCGATAATCAGTGGCAGAGACAGCATGCAAACAATGGTTGTACAGAGTCCCCTGAAAATCGCAGTGTTACTCAAGTTTTCTTATTTATTTGACATTGTTCTATATGTGCGGATTATAACATATAGGTACTCAAGGTTCTTGCCAAAAATAATGGGTGCACATATTTACCCATTGATAAATGATAATTCAATGATCCAGAAAAGGAGGTGAAAGGAGCAATGCCCGTTCAATTAGAGGCACAGCTACAATCCACTGAACCAGAACATTCATCTAGTCTGAGAGAATTTCACACACAGAAACAAGAATAGATGCATGTAACACAAAAGTCCTATGTCAAATGCCAAGAGCAGGAACATTCCCCCATGTCTAAAGATCTCATCACTTGACAACACTTAAAAGTAAGACCATTATATACCTAGCTACGAATGATAAGTGAACTTGTGTCATCAAGTCCAGAATGACCCAAACTAGAAGAACGACCAGTCAGATTAACTGCGACAACACACTTAATAGTAATATTCCATTCATGTTTAAATATAGATTACAAAAATGAGAGAGAGAGAGAGAGGGAGATGACCTGTGTAAAGTCTTGATTTGATATTGTATCCATCGTGATAATCTCCTTTTTTCTCAGATTTAATATCTCAAGTGCAAAATTTGTCTTTTTCTTCCCGATGTTGTATTTTTCTGCAACCTTATGTGTCCCTACACAAACAAACAAAATCTGGTTTATGATACTACAAAACAAATATTTACTATCGACACATTCAATGATGCTATTTTTCCAGATTCATTTATACATTCATAGTCAAAGTTAGAGAAGCTTTTCTGGGAAGACAAGAGTTACAAAAGTTTGACCACATGCTTTCTAAAGTGCCGCCTATTCCCGGATGGACACAAGTAGAAGTATATTTCCGGATGGAGGTAGTATCAGTTAAAAAAAATTGAACATCTTACCAACTACTTTCACTAGACGATACATATCTTGCTTCTGCCCAACATCGGTAATTTTTATCCTCACAAAACCACCAGAAACTTTGTCTGAGAACGTGGGATCATCAATAAGATCTTCCATCAAGCTACGGCGTAGATAGATTAAACTTATATTGTGCATGTCAATTGCTGCGTAATCATTGAGATTAGACAGTGATTCTCTTTCCGTCTTTCTATGCATCCTCTTCTTCCTATCAGGATACAGTTTATCTGCCACTTCACCATATCCAGTGGCATCTATCTGAGCTGAATTAAGATTGATGTCTCCACGGTTGCCATTATTTACCGTTGAAGCATCACTTACAGGACAGTGCATTTCCAAAAGCCTCAACATCTCGAAATGAGCAACATGTGTTTTTTTGAACAAGCGGTGAAGTCTTGAATCACAGATAACTTGACTTTTCCTCCGAGGATCACGGAGGTCATTCTTTTTTATATAGTCAAGCAAAAGAGCCTGCACATCAAACTGGGAAATAAAAGATTGGTCACCATCTCTCATGTGGCCCACAAACTCCAGTAGCTCTGGTGAAGCCCATTTGGTATTCAGCGAAACCCCGTCACTTGGTTCCTTCTTGGGCAGCTTTTCAGCATTTCCTGTTGCAACTTTGACATCTTCGACAGTAACGCTACAAACAGACTGTGGGTTTTGACGTTTTTTACCCCTTTTCCTTGAAGGGTTAGCACGCCTTCGTTTTCCAGCACCATCATCATAATTAGCGTCATATAAGTCATCAGATGATTCATCTTTTTCTTTCTTGGCATAAGTAATAGGAGCACTCCATCTACTCTTTGCACCGGTTAGTTCTTCCATTGTTAATGAAAGCTTCCCTTTCAGATCCGACCAATATAGCTTGAACAGGTATTCCCATGTGAATCGATCATCAAAATCAACCCTAACCTGCAATCAAAGAAGAACACATGAAAAAGGAAGAGCCACTTGAAGAATATAAGGAACCAATGAAACCCAAAAGGGAAGGGCACCAACTAGCAGTTTGGTCATGGCTACTATATTTCACTAAGGAGCGTAATGAGGCCTGCACATGAGATCATTGAGAACTAACACTAGAAGCGTTTGCTTCGCAATGCAAATTTCTGCTTTCAGTAAGATATTTCCATTTGGAAGCGTAAGTAAGATACTCAGTATAGTTACATTATGCATTGACCAATTTCGAAACAGGGTAAACACTGCTTGTCCAATCACAATTATGCATCTCCAAGCGATTATGTTTCAGTGCCACTTGAAGTTACATGATCATTAAAACTGGAAAACACTAATGAAGAATTTTAGGTGCAGATTTACAATTTTATGGAATGCTGAGATGCAAGAACATGAAATGGGAAGACATATATAGAAAAACATGTGTAAGGATGGACTCAGCTAGACCCTACAAAAACATGCCATACAAATACAAGTAAGGCAGATCACAGACGATGTTTCGTGAACTAGGTGTCTCAAAAGGAGGAATTACTCTTCATAGTTGGCAGAAAGTACTCAAATCCCAAAATTGAAATGAAATAAAACTATTTAGATATTGCAAAATGAAATGGAGAGTTTAGAGATTGATGTAGGGTAATCGGTATAGCTACCTTTGTATCATCGCCTTCATCTTTCGTTTCTATCAACAATATAGTCCCAAAGCATGTATCACAGAAGCCCTTGGCCCCCCTGACAGCGAAGAACTTGCCGTGTTTGACGCATACTTTGCAGGCAGAGAATGTACAAGTATAACACATATAGTGCCCCGCCTTTTCACAGCTACTGCATATGTGCCAACCTGATATACAAAATGTCAACAGAGACATCATTCAGCCAGCAGATGTAGGTAAACAGCTGGACTTGGGAGGTAATCAAACACTGCCCAAGCAAGGTGAACTATTCCTTGATAAGTACTTGAATTGGAAAATCTCGATGCTAATTAATTTTAGTGAACCATTATCACTAGTATACTCATTGGCGGTGTCGGTAATACCATAAGAGTAGAGGAAAAGTAAACTGGGTTCTACACATGATTTATAAAATGTGAAATAAACCTTTGGCTCTCAAGGTGCAGATCAAAAGGTATGAAAATGCACGCTCCTTTTGAAAGACAACTCATAGTAGTAGACAGTAGGCAGTAGACACGTGTATCTATTTGTCTCGATGAATTTGGTTGCTCGCGACAAAAATAATCCAATGAATTCGCTTGTTCGCGACAAAAAAATTCCAACCAATGAATTTGGTTGCTCGCGACAAAAATAATCCAATGAATTCGCTTGCTCGCGACAAAAAAATTCCAACCAATGAATTTGGTTGCTCGCGACAAAAATAATCCAATGAATTCACTTGCTCGCGACAAGAAAATTCCAACCAATGAATTTGGTTGCTCGCGACAAAAAGACTCGAACCAATTAATTTGCACACATACTCGCTCCCAACAAAAGGAACCCAAACGTCGAATTAATGAGCTTATTCGCTTGCGACAAAGAGAATCAAAGTGCCCAGTTAACTTGCTGGATCCCTCCCAACAGATGGACATAGGGAATAAAAACCGCCAATTAATTTGTTTAGCAGAGTATAAACCAGAAATGCAAAGCAAATTAATAGTATGACATGGCACGGGCACGATTAAGCTTGAGCTAGCTGGGCATGGAGGGGCAAGGGATGATGGGTGAGGTCGGCGCAAGTGGAGTTGCACTTGCTGCGGGAGAAGGAACCAAAATTCCTCCCCTATTAATTTGCTTACACTACTTTCCCAACGGTAGGAACCAAAATTCCTCCCCTATTAATTTGCTTACACTACTTTCCCAACGGTAGGAACCAAAATTCCTCCCCTATTAATTTGGTCACTCGCTCCCAACAGACAGAAGGAACCGAAATTCTGCAACTATTTTGCTTATCGGTGAGTAACAGAAAGCGCAAGGTAATTAATAGTAGTGTTATTGCAGGGCAGGATTAGGGTGAGTAGCTAGCTGGGCATGAGGAGGTGGTTTTGCTGGGTGGGTGAGTGGCTCACCGCAGTTCCACTTGGTGCGCGCGGTGAAGAAGGACTCGTCCCGCTTGATGCAGGCCGGATGGTACACCTTGGGGCACCCCCTGCACATCAACAGTTAGAAATCGTCAAGGGTGTGTGTGAGCGCATCCATTGAATTCCATTCCACTGGCAGAGGAAGGCTAGTGGGCACCTCCGATCGCAGACGACGAGGTCTCCCCCATCGAAGCAGATGAAGCAGACGACCTCGTCCTCCTCCTCCTCCTTGCGCTTCTTAGCCGCCTTGGCCTCGGCCCGCCTCGCCGCGGCGGGGGTGAGGGTTGTTGCGGCTGCGGTAGCAACGGGCGCGGCGACCGCGACCGGTGCCGCCGCCGCGGACGTCCCGTTGGGGTTTGCGCTGCTCCTTGGCGGCCGCCCCCTCTTCTTAGGCGGCGAGGGCACCACCTGCTGCTGCTGCTGCTGCTGCCGGTGGGCCTGGGCCGGGGCCGGTGTGGGGCCCGGAGCAGGAGCAGCATCGGGGGCGGGCTGTGCGAGAACGGTATCCCCCATCCCGCAGACGGATCCGAGGAAGTGCGCGTCGTCCATCCCCGGCGGCTCGGGCGGGGGCGGGGGCGGTCTGAGGTCGGGGTCGAGTATACTGACCATGGATGAACGGATCGGGGTGGTCGGAGCGTGGGTCAGCTCCCCCGGGCGGCGAATCGGCGGACGGCGGCGGCGGGCCAATCGGGAGGGAAGGGGAGGGGAGCTTGAAGGTCTACCACCCACCCACCCACCCCGTCTCCCTAGCTGCTGCTACAGTACAAGGAGTCGGTCTACAGGTGGAGGCGCGTCGCGTCGCGTGTGGGAGAGGGGGAGAGGGGGGGGAGGTGGAAGAAGCGAGCTAGGCTAGCGTAAACAAAGCAGAAGCGAAGACCAGAGGAAGAGAGGTGAAAGTGGGAAAGGGTTGGACGGAACAAGAGGTACGTTACGTAATTTGGCGCTTCGGCGGGGGGGCTTTCGGCACGAAAAAGGCTAGAGCAGAGCAGCTGGGCGAGTGGCGGGGACCTCTCTCTCTCTCTCTCTACGGTGCGTGGGTGTGGGTGTGGGTCTGGGCCTGGTTTGCCGCGGGAAAGAAAGAGACCGCGGCGGAGGTGACGCGTCGGGGTGATGAACGGAGGTGCGAGTAATAAAAGTCGGCAGCTGGGCGAGCGAGGGGAGGGACACGCGGGTGAGGTGAGTGCCACTGCCTTCGGCATTGTGGTCGGGTCGGGTCGGGCTCGGAGGTCCACGCTCCACACCGCCAACCAGCCTCTCTGCCTCCTTTGACCACCGGCTGCTACTGCTCCCCTCCCCGGTCAAGAGATTCTTCCTTCCATTTCCTCATTCTTTACTTATTTTCTATTATTAAAACGTGTGCGTGCGTGCGTGTAGAGGAAGGCGAGCAAGAAAGGCGCCAAGTAATTCGCTGCTGCGGCCGGCGACATGACTGTCACGACCTGCTACTAATTACAGCACCCTTCTTTTTTTTTCTCCCTCCCAAACAGAAACCTACTCTAGTGTAACTACTATTACGTGTTAGTACTCACCTGAAGCTGTCAACATCAGTCGCCGATTAGCGCCAGCGACACAAGCCCAGCCAACAGCTTCTAAAGGACGGAATGCATGCATGCTGCTTACACGTGACATGGGTGTGGGAGGGAGACGGCGTCAACCATTTCTGCCTCCTCTGTAAACCATGTGCTGTGCCCAAACCGAATCGAATGCGTCACCGATCCTAAGTTCCACGTTCATCACGTCCTGCACGCAGCACGCACCAGCCCCGTCCCGCTAGGCGCTAGCCGCTACAACCCGTGATGCCATGGGCAAGCTCAAATAGGAGGATGACGTGGCTTGCCTAACCAAACAAATCTATTTAAACAGAGAAAGAAAGAAACATAATGACGACGACGGCGGCGATTTTAGTAGCGTGCTACAGTCAAAATCCACACCATACAGCCAACCAAGCAACATCTGTTCTATGTCGTATTTCTCATAAAACCCAGCGAAATGCAACATACTACCTCCGTCGTGGTGTATTGATATCCTTTGTATTTTGTGTCGAATTTGACCATAGATTTAACCAACAAAATGTTAATGCATGTCAAAAAAAAAATATCGTTGGATTCTTATCTAAACATAATTAAATCTACGATCAAAACTTGACATTAAATATGAAGGATATCAATAAACTAGGACAAAGATAGTACCAAATAAACCATGACACTGAATACGAATGATATCATGCAGTACACCAAACACACGTCTCAACTACTTTTTGCATCGGCTCAACCAGGCAAGCCCCTTCATGCAATGCATCCTGGATCCACCCAGGAAACCAAACGCGCCCTCGGTTAATCCTTACATGCTCTCTTTTCTTTTTTTCATCTTTTCTATTCATTTTTTTTTTTTGTGATGGTCGATGGCCCTCCATTGTTTTTTCCTCACACCTTTTTCATCAAAGCAACCGGCTCTTCTTTGGCATGCGGGCAAGCATCATTTTATCTCTCTCCTGCACGTCAACCATTCATCTGATGTGGATGCAAGGGGCGCTTGTCCAAGCTCGAGTCTAGTGCGTGCTCTTATGCCATGTTAAAAAGAAGAATTTAAAGGAAGAAACCAGCAGAGAGTCTGCAGTCGCGAGCAAGGAAGCTGTTTTGTTTTCAATTCGTACTCCTCCATAGTGCAACGGCACGCTGGAGATGGACGGACGGACGGCGATGTGGACAGGTGTGGTGCTACAGTGCGCTACATACATTTGGCTGGCAAAATCGCGTGAAAAGCACCCGCAACTTTTTTGGAACCACTCCTATCTACTGTACTACCCTACGGTGGCCTAGCAGGAGCGACAGCCCTGCTCCCTGCTGCCTACGGAAACGGCTACGGATACAAAAGAAAAAGTGCTTGCATAGATCGTATCGAATACCCGCTTCGTAGTGAATGAATGATACGGGAAGCAGAGGAGGAGAGGACCACGCCACGTAGATACACACACACATATAGTACCGCTGTCCGCTACACCTTTGTACGTACTCCCTCCGTTCCTAAATATTTGTCTTTCTAGACATTCAAATGGACTATAACATACGGATGTATGTAGACATATTTTAAAATGTAGATTCATCTATTTTGTTTTGTATGTAATCACTTGTTAAAATATCTAGAAAGACGAATATTTAGGAACGGAGGGAACAGATCCGAACTCACGCGCCGCACAAATACGACAAGTAAAGGAGTGACTCAGGAATGCTGCTTACACGTTGGTGTGGGTGGGAGACGGCGTCAACCATTAATTTCGGTATGTCTGTCTGCTAAACCATGCCATGTGCCGAAACGAAACCGAATCGTTCCTTCCACCTTCATGACGTGGCATGCAGCAGCCCTGCCCTAAATGGGTAAGCTAAAATAGGAAAACGTACGTGGCTGGGTACGCAAGAGAAAGATAACGACGACGATCACGACGGCCGAATCCGCGTGAAACTCGGACCCACTTTTGGCCTTGTATATCTACCCCTACCGCCTACGATACGGATACGCGTACGGATACCAAATAGTGCTTGCTTGCTTGCACACATCGTACGTATCCAATACACGCTTCCAGGCCAGGGCGTCCGACTGAATGAATGATACGAGGCAAGGCAACCACGCAAAGGGACCTTCTTCCAATTCTAACAAGTTCCTACAATCGGATGTCGTTCCACAGTCGTCCGTTACGGGAGGTGTCGCCCACCATCTCCATGATGCATTAAAGATATCTGTTACCCAACGATGAATATCTACATAAAGACGGTCATTACTGCTTAGTTTGAGCATCTACAACCAAAAAATGTACACCTACATACAACTTGTAAGTAATCTACGTAATCCCTTTCCCCACTAATCAAACTGCCCCCCCTATTTTGAGGGTGGGCCCGCGTCCCCAACTAATGGCCAATAAAAATCTGCCAAATCAGCTCATACATATGATACGTAACAAACATTACGTAGGTGTAGCATTGTTGATCTACAACCACGGCCCCCATATCAGTCTGAAATGCCGAGGTGGATTGCCCGGTCACGTTTTTGTCACCCAACCAGACCGGGCAAATCCAGGCCAAACGCCCGAGGTGTCCGGCACTCCACATACCCGACCCATATGTGGAGCAAAGCTTTGCGACCGCTGACACCATCGTCGAAGCTGCACTGGGGCCCAGCCACACCCGTGAGCTCGATTCGCGAGGCGCCAACCAAGCCCCCACTATCGTTCCCGACATCGGCCCCAGGGGACAAGGCTAGGCGGTTAGGGTTGGCTTGGGTGCCGGGGGGAACCGTTGTTCCCATGCCAACCTCGTCGTTGGCCCCGTCCTCCCCTCACTTCACACCTATATTAGCATTGCCCCCTTCGCCATCGCTCAAAACTGGCGAACGGCCAGATTTTTTTTGATGAGCCCTGCACCCTCTCCCTCACCCCGAACCGTCAAGTTTCTTGCTCGCCACGGCTTATTCCTGGCTAGGTCTTGCCGGCGTCCCCGGGCCTCGGTGTTGTGCGCCATCGCCACCTTCTTTCATTCCTCCCCGAATCCCCGGACCTCTATTTCATATACAACAAAACTACCGCAGTTTTAGAAATACTATGGTTTATAGAACTTCAGTCCTTTTTTGGACACCAAACACGTCAAAGCATTTAAAACTGTGGGTATCTAGAAAAACTAGAGTATTCTCGAAAGCTTCAAAAAAATTCTTTGCTGCGAAAGCGTAGCATAAACTCTCTTTTTTTTCGGAACGGAAAGAATACCCATCAGTCTCTCAGTGCGTGCTTGCTACACTCCACCTGGAGTGGAGGTGGAAGCATTCCAATTCCAACGAGAGAAAGAAGGAAAGAAAGGCCGCGTGATGCACGCTGTCACGGCGGAGATGCACGTGGTGATGCGTTGTGCCACGTGTTCACCCGTGTATGGAGATGCACGTGGCACAACGCATCACCCGTGTTGTATACATGACGGGTGCTGCTACGCGGGATGGGTGATGCGTTGTGCCATCCCGCGTAGCAGCACCCGTCATGTATACGCTAATCTAAGCTAAGCTAAGATAACGACGACGCGCGAACGAGGATGAAACAGTTTTGCTTTGCTTTTGTTTTTGTGTTCATCAATCAATTGGAACCGGTGTGGTGTGACGGCACTGCGGCGCGCTGGAGATCGATGAACGGACCGACGGACGGACGGACGGCGACGTCGACGCGTGTGCTACAGTGCGCCGGATGGATTGGCCAGCCGAATCGGCGTGAAAGCCACCGCCAACTCCACTCAACCTCGCGACGTCCTTCCTTCCTTCATTGCTTGTCACTATCGTGTCTCCACGAGTGACTCTACGGTTCTATGGCCGAGTAGGCACGGAGCGACCCTACGGCTACGGATGCAGATACGAACCAAAAAGTGCTTGCTTGGTTTGCATAGATGGTAGTATCGAATACCGGCGTCCACGATAGTTCAAAAATGACTAAAAAAAGACATTGTCGACATGTGCGGCCAACATGACCAACCCATAAAGCATATCTGGCCAAAAATGACCAAAGTAACGAGGCACTGGATATTTTAAATTTACCTACCGGTCATTAACAACAAAAAACGAGAAGGCGCTATGAGTTATGAATACGCCTCAGGCCTAGGCATCACAGCAATGGTTCGGTACACATCGAAGCTAACTCCGCGGCCGCGGTTGACAATAGAACGCCAAATTATTTGTAGGCATTTCCACGATTTGCGGTGAGACGCCGAATTATCAGGCGTGTCGTGGGTAGCAACGCCTTACGGTTGGGCATGTTTGACGGCCGCCATGCTGGCGGCTGGTCGATGGTGATTTGGTTGTCGGCGCGGCGACGTGCAAGTGTGACGTCTTACGGCCCGGCGCGAACAGGGGGTGAGACGACGAAATAAGTTTTAGGGGTCAGTGAGCGAAATACAGGATGCACAGGGGTCATATAGTAGAAATAATACGAGGGACACGCGGGTGGGTGGTTTGCCTGCCAGGTGGGGCTGCGTGCGGCGCGTGCCGTGGCGGGGCGGGCATTGTGGTCGGAGAACCGGAGGTCCACGCTCCACACCGCGAATCAGGCTGTGGCTTTTTTTTTTTTTTGACCACCGGCTGCTACTGCTCTTGCTCGGTCCGACTCCGACCTATAGCTACACCTCGCTCCCTCCCCGGTCAATAGATTCTTCCTTCCATTCCGCCTGCTTATCTTTTTTTTTTTGGGGGTATAAGAAGATAAGAAGACGTGTAGTACGTGTAGAGGGAGACGAGCGAGAAAAGTGCCGGCGAGATAAGTGTCACAACCTCACAAAAACCTCTTACTACTCACCTCATTAGGGCAGTATATAATACCATGCCATGTCACATACTCCCTCCGTTCCTAAATATAAGTCTTTTTAGAGATTCCACTATGGATTACATACGTAGCAAAATGACTGAATCTACATTCTAAAATATGTCTATATACATCCGTATGTAGTTTGTAGTGGAATTTCTAAAAAGACTTATATTTAGGAACGGAGGGAGTAGTATAGATTGAAGTACCAACGCACCATCTATGTGGTTGTCTATAAGTAATCGATATTTGCGGCGGCAGGCCCGTACAAAAACCGGAGACGATGTGCGTCAACCTCACAAAAACCGACTCGAATGCGTGACCAATCGTTCCTTCCACCTTTCATCACGTGCAGCCCTGCCCTAATGGGTATTAGCAGTAAGCTAAATTAGGAAAACGTGGCTGGGTACACAAGACAAAGAGCCGCCCTCCGGTACAGTACTACGTAGTACTGTACTATACTATATATACCATGTAAAAAAATAAAACCCAGTAGAGTCTGCAGTCGCGCGACCGAGGAAGCTTTTTTTTTTTTTGCTGTCGTGTTGGGGTTTTTTCAAGAAACCCGAACGCTCTGGCGATTAGGGTTTAGCGGACCTGACGGCGCCCGTAGATTGGATCGACGGGGCGCACCAAGATTCCGCCGGCGGGAGGGATGGCGACACCCTCCGGCAGCGGCTGCGAAACGGCAGGGGCAACACTGCCGCCCAGATCGGCTAGGGCACGCCTAGAGGAAGAGGCGACGCCATTGGTGCTAGATGATCGCGTGGATAGGACGCCGGAGAAGTGGATTGTGGCCGGGAAGGTGTTGCATCGCAATTTACTCCACATCCAGACCATCTCGAACGCCCTCCGACCTGCATGGGGTAATCCCAAGGGTCTAGCTTTCTGGATAGTGGGAGAAAATACGTTCGTCGCGGAGTTCGCGACGAAGCGAGATCGAGATCGTGTATGGGATGGATCCCCATGGCACATCAGCAAGAACGCCGTCATCCTGTCGGAGTTCGACGAGTGCATGTGCCCGTCGGAACTTAAATTCGACAAGCTCAAGGTTTGGGCTCGTGTCGTCAATCTCCCGTTCAATCTGCGCACTGAAACCTAGTGCAAGGCCATCGCGAAGCAGATTGATAAGGAGGCCAGCTCAGTCCACTTTGATCATGGGGGAGGCTACATTCGTGCACGCGTTACTCTTGACGTAGCCAGGCCATTGAGGAGATGGATCGTGATTAACTCTGCAAGGAGGGGTAGCATTGACCCATATGACATACAATATGAAAACATCCCTCACTTTTGCTTCTCGTGTGGCCGGTTGGGTCACTCCGATTTATTCTGCCCGACGCCCGGGACGAGAGATGAAAACGGCGACTTGCCATTTGGCAAAGGTCACCGGCCGTCGGAAGAGAAAAGGAAACCTGCATCCTCTGAAGGTTCCTCAAAAACCAACCATACCAAATCAGGCAAGAATGAAACTAGGAACTCAAGTAATGCAGCTGAGCATGGGGCAGAGGTGAACTCCCCAGTGAAACGAACTGCACCAAAACGAAAAGGGGAGCCTCCAGCCCAAGTCTACCGCAGAGTTGAGTTGCCCCTTCTGACAAACCACGCAACTGCTAATACATTGAAGGCTGAACACTCCAATGCAACCATGCAGAAGGGTGCAGATAACAGGGAGGAGGAGGATGGTGCAGTGAGAGAGGCAAAGAAAAAAAAAGAAACCAACACCTACAAATTCTGGATCTTCGGCAGAGGCTGCTAGTCGGCCTTGCCCGAAGCAATGATCTGCCTAAGCTGGAACTGTCGGGGGCTTGGGAACCCCGAGGCGGCAGTTCGCGAGCTTCGCAACGTTGTGAAGCAAGAAGGCCCCGCTCTGGTCTTTGTCATGGAAACAAAGATCCGAGGGAAACGTGTTGAAAAGTTGCAACAGACGCTAGGGTTTGCTGGTTGTTTTGTTGTGGACAGTGATGGACTAAGTGGGGGAGTCGACCTCTTTTGGTCTCGAGATGTAACAGTGGAACTCAAGAACTATAGCTCGGGCCATATCGATGTTGTAGTTCACGATGCACTCAATGCCTCGGTGAACTGCAGGTTCACCGGGTTTTATGGAGCGCCAAGAGCAGAGAATAGGCACCATAGCTGGCGGTTCCTTCGTACTCTACACAATTTACCTCATTCAGAGTGGTTGTGTATGGGTGATTTCAATGAAACCCTTTATGGGGAAGAGCATTTCAGCAGGACAGCTCAACCGGAGTGGCAAATGAGAGCTTTCCGTGATGCTGTCAGTGATTGTGCTATCCAGGATTTAGGTTGGTCTGGGGTACCCTACACATGGGACAACCGGCAATCCGGAAATGCAAACGTTAAGGCTCGGCTTGATCGGGATTTTGCTAATGAGGAGTTCCGACAGAAGTACGAGCATGCCAAAGTGCGCCATATGTGCTCCTTAGAGTCTGACCACTGCTTTTTAGTGGTGGATCTTCGACGCCACTCATCCAACAGACATGCTTCGAAACCTTTTCGTTATGAGAACATCTGGCAATCTCATAGTGATTATAAGCAACTGGTTACTGAAACTTGGCGTGCACAAGCTAAGTAGCCGGGTATGCTCGGAATTATGAATTCTCTGGAAGCCCTACAACAGAAACTAGCGCCTTGGGGAGTTCGGGAATTTGGGTGCTTAACAAGGACCGTCCGCCAACTGCAAAAATGACTTGACAGACTTCGGAGCCAGTCGGTTGGACGGGGCCCTTCAGATGAAGAAAAAGACACCATGTCCAAGCTCCGAGAGGCATTAAAATTGGAGGAGATATGGTTAAAGCAGCGATCGCGTGTCCCTTGGCTTCGCGAGGGAGATCGCAATACGACCTACTTTCAAGCGCATGCTAAGCAACGCCAACGCATCAACAAGATCGCCAACTTACAGCGGTCCCACGGCTCAGTCTGTGCTTCGGGAGAGGAGGACTGTTGGGGAACGTTGCAGAAAATTAAAAAATTTCCTACGGTTTCACCAAGATCCATCTATGAGTTCATCTTAGCAACGAGTGAAAGGAGAGATGCATCTACATTCCACTTTGTAGATCGCGTGCGGAAGCGTTCAAAAGAATGGGGTTGAGGTAGTCGTTCTCGTTGTGATCCTATCACCGGAGATCCTAGCGCCGAACGGACGGCACCTCCGCGTTCAACACGCGTACGGTCAGCGTGACGTCTCCTTCGTCTTGATCCAGCAATGGGGAAGGAGAGGTTGATGATGATCCAGCAGCACGACGGCGTGGTGGTGGATGCAGCAGAACTCCGGCAGGGCTTCGCCAAGCAACTGTGGGAGGAGGAAGAGGTATAGCAGGGGGAGGGAGGCGCCAGAACTTTAGGGTGCGGCTGCCCCTCCCTCCTTTATATAGGCCCCAGGCGCCGCCCCTGAGATCTGATCTTCCAGGGGGGGCGGCGGCCAGGGGGGTGGAGTGCCCCCCAAGGCAAGTGGCGCGCCCCCCACCCTAGGGTTTCAACCCTAGGCGCAGGGGTGGGCCAAGGGGGGCGCACCAGCCCACTATGGGCTGGTTCCCCTTCCCACTTCAGCCCACTATGATGAGATCCTCGTGACGTCCGGGATCTCATCCGGGACTCTGAACAACATTCGGTTTGCTGCATACTCATATTCATACAACCCTAGCGTCACCGAACCTTAAGTGTGTAGACCCTACGGGTTCGGGAGACACGTAGACATGACCGAGACGGCTCTCGGGCAATAACCAACAGCGGGATCTGGATACCCATGTTGGCTCCCACTTGCTCCTCGATGATCTCATCGGATGAACCACAATGTCGAGGATTCAAACAACCCGATTCAATTCCTTTGTCAATCAAGATGTTACTTGCCGAGACTCGATCGTCGGTATCCCAATACCTCGCTCGGTCTCGTTGCCGACAAGTCACTTTACTGCATCAGTAATGCATGATCCCGTGACCAAACACTTGGTCACTTTGAGCTCATTATGATGACGCATTACGAGTGGGCCCAGAGATACCTCTCCGTCATACGGAGTGACAAATCGATCCTCGATCCGTGTCAACCCATCAGACACTTTCGGAGATACCAGTGCACCTTTATAGTCACCCGATTCGTTGTGACGTTTGGTACACCAAAGCACTCCTACGGTATCCGGAGTTACACGATCTCATGGTCTAAGGAAAGGATACTTGACATTAGAAAAGCTCTAGCAAACGAACTACGATCTTGTGCTATGCTTAGGATTGTCTTGTCCATCACATCATTCTCCTAATGATGTGATCCCGTTATCAACGACATCCAATGTCCATAGCCAGGAAACCATGACTATCTGTTGATCAACGAGCTATCAACATGACCCATTCCGTTAGCCTAGCACTTGATCGTTTAGTATGTTGCTATTGCTTTCTTCATGACCTATACATGTTCCTGTAACTATGAGATTATGCAACTCCCGTTTACCGGAGGAACACTTTGGTACTACCAAACGTCACAACGAATCGGGTGATTATAAAGGAGTACTACAGGTGTCTCCGAAAGTACATGTTGAGTTGGCGATTTCGAGATTAGGTTTTGTCACTCCGATTGTCGGAGAGGTATCTCGGCCCTCTCTCGTAATGCACATCATTATAAGCCTCGCAAGCAATGTGACCAATGAGTTGGTTACGGATGATGCATTACGAGCGAGTAAAGAGACTTGCCGTGACGAGATTGAACTAGGTATTGATACCGACGATCGAATCTCGCAAGTAACATACCGATGACAAAGGAACAACGATGTTGTTATGCGGTTTGACCGATAAAGATCTTCGTAGAATATGTAGGAGCCAATATGGGCATCCAGGTCCCGCTATTGGTTATTGACCAAGAATAGTTCTAGGTCATGTCTACATAGTTCTCGAACCCGTAGGGTCCGCACGCTTAAGGTTTCGATGACGATGCTTATATTATGAGTTTATGAGTTTTGATGTACCGAAGGAGTTCAGAGTCCCAGATGAGATCGGGGACATGACGAGGAGTCTCGAAATGGACGAGACGTAAAGATCGATATGTTGGACGACTATATTCGAGTTCGGAAAGGTTCCGAGTGATTCGTGTATTTTTCGAGTACCGGAGAGTTACGGAATTCGCCGGGAGAAGTATTGGGCCTTATTGGGCCTCAAGGAAAGAGAGAGGGCTGCCTAGGGCAGGCGGCGCTTCAAGGCCTAGTCCGAATTGGACTAGGGGAGGGCCGCACCCCTCCTTCCTTCCCTTCTCTCTTCCCTTCCTAGTCTCCTACTCCTACTACATGGAAGGACCCCTAGTTGGACTAGGAAGGGGAATCCTACTCCCTGGGAGTAGGACTCCCCATGGCGCCCCTCATAGAGCCGGCCTCCTCCTCCTCCCTCCTTTATATACGAGGCAGGGGCACCCCATAGACACACAAGTTGATCTACGGATCATTCCTTAGCCGTGTTCGGTGCCCCTTCCATCATATTCCACCTCGGTCATATCGTCATGAGTTTAGGCGAAGCCTGCGCCGTAGAACATCATCATCGTCACCACGCCGTCGTGCTGACAGAACTCTCCCTCGACACTCGGCTGGATCGGAGTTCGAGGGACGTCATCGAGCTGAACGTGTGCTGAACTCGGAGGCTCCGTACGTTCGGTGCTTGGATCGGTCGGATCGTGAAGACGTATGACTACATCAACCGCGTTGTGCTAACGCTTCCGCTTACGGTCTACGAGGGTACGTGGACATACACTCTCCCCTCTCGTTGCTATATCATCACCATGATCTTGCATGTGCGTAGAAATTTTTTGAAATTACTAGGTTCCCCAACAGTGGCATCCGAGCCTAGGTTTTATGCGTTGATGTTATATGCACGAGTAGAACACAAGTGAATTGTGGACGATATAAGTCATACTGCCTACCAGCATGTCATACTTTGGTTCAGCGGTATTGTTGGATGAAGCGGCCCGGACCGACATTACGCGTACGCTTACGCGAGACTGGTTCTACCGACGTGCTTTGCACACAATGGTCTGGCGGTGTCGGTTTCTCAACTTTAGTTGAACCAAGTGTATACTACGCCCGTCCTTGCGAAGGTTAAACGGAGTCTATTTGACAAACTATCGTTGTGGTTTTGATGCGTAGGTGAGAACGGTTCTTGCTAAGCCCGTAGCAGCCACGTAAAATTTGCAACAACAAAGTAGAGGACGCCTAACTTGTTTTTGCAGGCATGTTGTGATGTGATATGGTCAAGACGTGATGAGATATAAGTTGTTGTATGAGATGATCATGTTTTGTTGAAGTTATCGGCAACTGGCAGAAGCCCTATGGTTGTCTCTTTGTTGCATAAGATGCAAGTGCCAAATAATTGCTTTACTTTATCGCTATGCGATAGCAATAGTTGCAAGAGCAATAGTTGGCGAGACGACCATGTGACGACACATTGATATAGATCAAGATGATGAAGATCATGGTGTCGTGCGGTAACGATAAAGATCATGACAAGACTTTGGAGATGGAGATCAAAGGCGCAAGATGATCATGGCCATATCATGTCACATATTTTGATTGCATATGATGTTTATCTGTTATACATCTTATTCTTGCTTTGATTGACGATAGCATTTTAAGATGATCTCTCACTAATTATCAAGAAGTGTTCTCCACGAGTATGCACCGCTGCCAAAGTTCGTCGTGCCTGCACACCACATGATGATCGGGTGTGATAAGCTCTCGTCCATCTACAACGGGTGCAAGCTAGTTTTGCACACGCGAATACTCAGTTAAACTTGACGAGCCTAGCATATGCGAGATATGGCCTCGGAACACGGAGACCGAAAGGTCGAGCGTGAATCATATAGTAGATATGATCAACATAGTGATGTTCACCATTGAAAACTACTCCATCTCACGTGATGATCGGTTATGGTTTAGTTGATTTGGATCACGTGATCACTTAGATGACTAGAGAGATGTCTGTCTAAGTGGGAGTTCTTAAGTAATATGATTAATTGAACCTAAATTTATCATGAACTTAGTCCAGGTAGTATTTTGCAAATTATGTTGTAAGATCAATATCTTGCGTTGTTGCTTTCATATGTTTATTTTGATATGTTCCTAGAGAAACTGTGTTGAAAGATGTTAGTAGCAATGATGCGGATTGGATCCGTGATCTGAGGTTTATCCTCATTGCTGCACAGAAGAATTATGTTCTTAATGCACCGCTAGGTGACAGACCTATTGCAGGAGCAGATGCAGACGTTATGAACATTTAGCTAAGCTCAATATGATGACTACTTGATAGTTTAGTGCACCATGCTTAACGGCTTAGAATCGGGACTTCAAAGACGTTTTTGAACGTCATGGACCATATAAGATGTTCCAGGAGTTGAAGTTAATATTTCAAGCAAATACCCGAGTTGAGAGATATGAAGTCCCCAACAAGTTCTATAGCTAAAAGATGGAGGAGAATCGCTCAACTAGTGAGCTTGTGCTCAAATTGTCTGGATACTTCAATCGCTTGAATCAAGTGGGAGTTAATCTTCCAGATAAGATAGTGATTGACAGAATTCTCTAGTCACCATCACCAAGTTAGTAGAACTTTGTGATGAACTATAGTATGCAAGGGATGACGAAAACGATTCCCGAGCTCTTCGTGATGTTGAAGTCGACGAAGGTAGAAATCAAGAAAAGACCATCAAGTGTTGATGATTGACAAAACCACTAGTTTCAAGTGAAGGGCAAAGGGAAAGAAAGGGAACTTCAAGTGGAAAGACAAACAAGTTGTCACTCCTGCGAAGAAGCCCAAAGCTGGACCATAGCCTGAAACTAAGTGTTTACACTGCAAAGGAAATGGTCACTGGAAGCGGAAATGCCCTGAATATTTGGTGGATAAGAAGGATGGCAAAGTGAACAAGGGTATATTTGATATACAAATTATTGATGTGTGCCTTACTAGTGTTTATAGTAGCCCCTAAGTATTTTATACTTGTTCGGTTGCTAAGATTAGTAACTCGAAACAGGAGTCACAGAATAAACAGAGACTAGTTGAAGGGAAAGTGACGATGAGTGTTGGAAGTAGTTCCAAGATTGATATGATCATCATCGCACACTCCCTATATTTTCGGGATTAGTGTTAAACCTAAATAAATGTTATTTAGCGTTTGCGTTGAGCATGAATATGATTTGATCATGTTTATTGCGACACGGTTATTCATTTGAAGTTAAAGAATAATTGTTATTCTATTTACATGAATAAGACCTTCGATGGTTATACACCCAATGAAAATAGTTTGTTGGATATCGATCATAGTGATACACATATTCATAATATTGATGCCAAAAGATGCAAAGTTAATAATGATAGTGCAACTTATTTGTGGCACTGCCGTTTAGGTCATATCGGTGTAAAGCGCATGAAGAAACTCCATAAAGATGGATTTTCGGAATCACTTGGTTATGAATCATTTGATGCTTGCGAACCGTGCCTTCTGGGCAAGATGACTAAAACTCCGTTCTCCGAAACAATGGAACAAGCTACTGACTTATTGGAAATAATACATACCGATGTATGCGATCCAATGAGTGTTGGTGCTCGTGGTAAGTATCATTACTTTCTGACCTTCACAAGATGATTTGAGCAGATATGGGTATATCTACTTGATGAAACATAAGTGTGAAATAATTGAAAGGTTCAAAGAATTTCAGAGTGAAGTGGAAAAATCATCGTAACAAGAAAATAAAGTTTCTGCGATCTGATCGCGGAGACAAATATTTGAGTTACGAGTTTGGTCTTCAACTAAAACAATGTGGAATAGTTTCACAGCTCACGCCACCTGGAACAACACAATGTTATGGTGTGTCTGAACGTCGTAACCGCACTTTATTGGATATGTTGCGATCTATGATGTCTTCTACTGATTTACCACTATCGTTTTGGGGTTATGCATTAGAGACAGCTGCATTCACGTTTAATAGGGCACCATCGAAATCCGTTGAGATGACACCGTATGAACTATGGTTTAGCAGTAAACCTAAGCTGTTGTTTCTTAAAGTTTGGCGCTGTGATGCTTATGTGAAAAAGTTTCATCCTGATAAGCTCGAACCCAAATCGGAGAAGTGCGTCTTCATAGAATACCCAAAGGAAATTGTTGGGTACACCTTCTATCACAGATCCGAAGGCAAGATATTCGTTGCTAAAATGGATTCTTTCCAGAGAAGGAGTTTCTTTCGAAAGAAGTGAGTGGGAGGAAAGTAGAACTTGATGAGGTAATCAGACTGCTCCCTTATTGGAAAGTAGTTCATCACGTAAATCAGTTCTGTGACAAATACACCAATTAGTGAGGAAGCTAATGATATTGATCATGAAACTTCAGATCAAGTTACTACAGAACCTCGTAGGTCTTCCAGAGTAAGATCCACACCAGAGTGGTGTAGTAATCATGTTCTGGAAGTCATGTTACTAGACCATAATGAACCTACAAACTATGAGGAAGCGATGATGAGCCCAGATTCCGCGAAATGGCTCGAGGCCATAAAATCTGAGATATGATCCATGTATGAGAACAAAGTATGGACTTTGATTGACTTGCTCGATGATCAGCAAGCCATATTAAATGAATGGATCTTCAAGAGGAAGACGGACACTGACAGTAGTATTACTATCTACCAAGCTCGACTTGTTGCGAAAGGTTTTCAACAAGTTCAAGGTGTTGAAAACGATGAGATTTTCTGACTCGTATCGATGCTTAAGTCTGTCTGAAACATGTTAGCAATTGCCACATTTTGTGAAATCTGGCAAATGGATGTCAAAACTGCATTCCTTAATGGATTTATTAAAGAAGAGTCGTATATGATGCAACCAGAAGGTTTTGTCAATCCTAAAGGTGCTAACAAAATGTGCAAGCTCCAGCGATCCATCTATGGACTGGTGCAAGCATCTCGGAGTTGGAATATACGCTTTGATAAATTGATCAAAGCATATAGTTTTATATGGACTTACGATGAAGCTTGTATTTACAATAAAGTGAGTGGGAGCGCTACAGCCTTTCTGATTAGTATATGTGAGTGACATATTGTTGATCAGAGATGATGTAGAATTTTTCTGCAAAGCATAAAGGAGTGTTTTAAAGGAGTTCTTTAAAAAGAAAAGACCTCAGTAAAAGCTACTTACATATTGAGCAATCAAGATCTATTGAGATAGATCAAGACGCTTGACAAGATTTTCAATGAGTACATACCTTGGCAAGATTTTGAAATAGTTCAAAATGGAACAGTCAAAGAAAGAGTTCTTGCCTGTGTTGCAAAGGTATGAAATTGAGTAAGACTCAAATCCCGACCACAACGAGTAAAATAGAAGGAGAATGAAAAGTCATTCCCTATGCCTCACCATAGGTTCTATAAAGTATGCTATGCTATGTACCGCACCTATTGTATACCTTACTCTGAATTTGGCAAGGAGTACAATAGTGATCTAGGAGTAGATCATTTGGACATTGGTCAAGAATATCCTTAGTAAGGACTAAGGAGATGTTTCTCGATTATGGAGGTGATAAAAGAGTTTGTTGTAAAAGTTACATCAATGCAAACTTTTACACCGATCCGAATGACTCAAAGTCTCAACCTGGATACATATTGAAAGTGGGAGCAATTAGCTAGAGTAGCTCCGTGCGAGCATTGTAGACATAGAAAATTGCAAAATACATAACGGATCCGAATGTGAAAGACCCGCTGACTAAGATTCTCTCACAAGCAAAACATGATCATACCTTAGTACTCTTTGGGTGTTAATCGATAGCAATGTGAACTAGATTATTGACTCTAGTAAACCCTTTGGGTGTTGATCACATGATGATGTGAAATATGGGTATTAATCACATACAGACGTGAATATTGGTGTTAAATCACATGGCGATGTGAACTAGATTATTGACTCTAGTGCAAGTGGGAGATCAAGGAAATATGCCCTAGAGGCAATAATAAAGTTATTATTTATTTCCTTATATCATGATAAATGTTTATTATTCATGCTAGAATTGTATTAACCGGAAACATAATACATGTGTGAATACATAGACAAACATAGTGTCACTAGTATGCCTCTACTTGACTAGCTCGTTTATCAAAGATGGTTATGTTTCCTAGCCATGGACAAAAGTGTTGTCATTTGATTAATGGGATCACATCATTAGGAGAATGATGTGATTGACATGACCCATTCCGTTAGCCTAGCACTTGATCGCTTAGTATGTTGCTATTGCTTTCTTCATGACTTATACATGTTCCTGTAACTATGAGATTATGCAACTCCGTTTACCGGAGGAACACTTTGGTTACTACCAAACGTCACAACGTAACTGGGTGATTATAAAGGAGTACTACAGGTGTCTCCAAAAGTACATGTTGAGTTGGCATATTTCGAGATTAGGTTTTGTCACTCCGATTGTCGGAGAGGTATCTCGGCCCTCTCGGTAATGCACATCATTATAAGCCTTGCAAGCAATGTGGCCGAATGATTTGGTTGCGGGATGATGCATTACAGAACGAGTAAAGAGACTTGCCGGTAACGAGATTGAACTAGGTATTGGATACCGATGATCAAATCTCGGGCAAGTAACATACCGATGACAAAGGGAACAACGTATGTTGTTATGCGGTTTGACCGATAAAGATCTTCGTAGAATATCACTACTGGAATCTGGCAGTTTGCCATCTGCCATAGCAGATGGCAAAGGCATGGTCGGCAGATGGCAAAGGCTTTGCCATCTGCCAGCAGATGGCAAACCGATCGTCCAAACCTCGCGGTAAAGGCTTCTTTGCCGTCTGGCGGCCGATGGCAAAGAGCTCGTGGCTTTGCCATCTGCTGGCCGATGGCAAGAGCTCAGGGCTTTGCCATCTGCGGGCGAGATGGCAAAGCCTCTTAACGGGTTAGCCCGTTAGAAGGTTAACGACATACTTTGCCATCTCGCCAACAGATGGCAAGGTTACATGCTTTTGCCGTCGCCAGGCCAGATGGCAAAGAGCCCAAATAGGCCAGCCCAAACATGACACGTGGCCTCTTTGCCATCTGCCAGCTGATGGCAAAGTGACTATATTGCCCCATTTAATTTTGTTTTTTCTTATATCAATTCATTTTAACAGAAATCAAACACAAATATATTTATATGACCAATATAGCATATTCAACACATTTTACCAATAGTCATGAACACATATGTTGTTGGGGAACGTAGTAATTTCAAAATTTTCCTACGCACACGCAAGATCATGGTGATGCATAGCAACGAGAGGGGAGAGTGTTGTCTACATACCCTTGTAGACCCGAAGCGGAAGCGATCACAACGTAGAGGAAGTAGTCGACGTTCTCCTCGCGATCCGACCGATCCCGGCGCCATACTCCGACGCCCCGAGTTCTTGACACACGACAGCTCGATGACGTCCCTCAGACTCGATCCAGCCGAGTGTCGAGGGAGAGTTTCACAACCTGACGACGTGGTGGACGATCTTGATGTTTCACTGCGCAGGGCTTCGCTTAAGCTTCATGACAGTATAACCGAGGTGGAATATGGTGGAGGGGGGCACCGCACACGGCTAAGGAACGATCTCACGATCAACTTGTGTCTCTTGTGTGTCTAGAGGTGCCCCCCTGCCCCCGTATATAAAGGAGCAAGGGGGGAGGAGGCGCCGGCCAAGGAGAGGTGGCGCAGAGGAGTCCTACTCCTACCGGAGTAGGACTCCTCCAATCCTATTCCAACTAGGAATCCCCAAAGGGGGAAAGAGGAGAAGGGTGGCCGGCCACCTCTCCTAGTCCTAATAGGACTAGGGAAAGGGGGGGAGGCGCGCAGCCCTAGTGGGCAGCCCTTTCACCTTTCCACCAAGGCCCACTATGGCCCATTTACCTCCCGGGGTTCCGAACCTCCCTAGACTCCAGAATTTCTGTTTTCGAACCATTCCGAACTCCAAACATAGGCTTCCAATATATCAATCTTTATGTCTCGACCATTTCGAGACTCCTCGTCATGTCCGTGATCACATCCGGACTCAACTTCTTCGGTACATCAAAATACATAAACTCATAATAACCGCCATCGAAACCTTAAGCGTGCAAGGACCCTACGGTTCGAGAACAATGTAGACATGACCTAGAACTATTCACGGTCAATAACCAATAGCGGACCTGGATGCCCATATTGGTTCCTACATATTCTACGAAGATCTTTATCGGTCGATCAAGATAACAACATACGTTGTTCCTTTGTCATCGGTATGTTACTTGCCCGAGATTTGATCGTCGGTATCCAATACCTAGTTCAATCTCGCTACGCAGGTCTCTTTACTCGCTCGTAATACATCATCTCACAACTATCTCATTAGTTGTAATGCTTGCAAGGCTTCAGTGATGTGTATTACCGAGAGGGCCCAGAGATACCTCTCCGACAATCGGAGTGACAAAACCTAATCTCAAATACGCCAACCCAACATTTGCCTTTGGAGACACCTGTAGTACTCCTTTATAATCACCCGCCACGCTGTGACGCTTGGTAGCACCAAAGTGTTCCTCCGTAAACGGAGTTGCATAATCTCATAGTTACAGGAACATGTATATGTCATGGATAAAAGCAAGTAGCAACATACTAAACGATCGTGTGCTAAGCTAATGGAATGGGTCATGTCAATCGATCATTCAACTAATGATGTGACCTTGTTAATCAAATAACAACCCTTTGTTCATGGTTAGGAAACATAACCATCTTTGATTAACAAGCTAGTCTAGTAGAGGCATACTAGTGACACTGCTTGTCTATGTATTCACACATGTATTATGTTTCCGGTTAACACAATTCTAGCATGAATAATAAACATTTATCATGATATAAGGAAATAAATAATAACTTTATTATTGCCTCTAGGGCATATTTCCTTCAGCTCCCACTTGCACTAGAGTCAATAATCTAGATCACATCACAATGTGATTAACATCGATAGTTCACATCATCATGCGATTAACACCCATAGTTCACATCGCTATGTGACCAACACCCAAAGGGTTTACTAGATTCAGTAATCTAGTTCACATCGCTATGTGATTAACACCCAAAGAGTACTAAGGTGTGATCATGTTTTGTTTGTGAGAGAGTCTTAGTCAACGGGTCTTTCACATTCGGATCCGTTATGTATTTTGCAATTTTTCTATGTCTACAATGCTCGCAAGCTACTCTAGCTAATTGCTCCCACTTTCAATATGTATCTAGATCGAGACTTAGAGTCATCCAGATCGTTGTCAAAACTTGCATCGACGTAACCCTTTACTTACCTAACCTTTTGTCACTTCCATAATCGAGAAACATATCCTTATTCCACTAAGGATAATTTTGACCGCTGTCCAAAGATCTACTCCTAGATCACTATTGTACTCCTTGCGAAACTCAAAGGCAGGGTATACAATAGATCTGGTACACAGCATGGCATACTTTATAGAAACTATGGCCAAGGCATAGTGAATGACTTTCATTCTCTTTCTATCTTCTCGTGGTCGGTTTTGAGTCTTACTCAATTTCACACCTTGTAATACGTGCAAGAACTATTTCTTTGACTGTTTCATTTTGAACTACTTCAAAATCTTGTCAAGGTATGTACTCATTGAAAAACTTATCAAGCATCTTGATCTATCTCTATAGATCTTGATGCTCAATATGTAAGTAGCTTTACCGAGGTCTTTCTTTGTAAAACTCCTTTCAAACACTTCTTTATGCTTTGCGTATAATTCTACATTATTTCCGATCTACAATATGTCATTCACATATACTTATCGAAATGTCAGTAGTGCTCCCACTCACTTTTTAGTAAATACAGGCTTCACCGTAAGTCTGTATAAAACTATATGCTTTGATCAACTCATCAAAGCGTATATTCCAACTCCGAGATGCTTGCACCAGTCCATAGATGGATTGCTGGAGCTTGCACACTTTGTTAGCTCCCTTTGGATCGATAAAACCTTCTGGTTGCATCATATACAACTCTTCCTCTTAAAACCCATTCAGGAATGCAGTTTTTACATCCATTTGCCAAATTTCATAAATTGTGGCAATTGCTAACATGATTCGGACAGACTTAAGCATCGCTACGCTTGAGAAAATCTCATTGTAGTCAACACCTTGAACTTGTCAAAACCTTTTATGACAAGTCGAGCTTTGTAGATAGTAACACTACTATCGTCCCGCCTTCCTCTTGAAGATCCATTTATTTTCTATGGTTTGCCGATCATCGGCAAATCCATCAAAGTCCATACTTTGTTCTTATACATGGATCATATCTCGATTTCATGGTCTCAAACCATTTTATGGAATCTGGGCTCATCATCGCTTCCTCATAGTTCATAGGCTTGTCATGGTCAAGTAACACGACCTCCGTAATGGATTACCGCATTCACTCGTGCGAATCTCACTGCTTTACCTACGAGGTTCGGTAGTAACTTGATCTCGAGTTACATGATCATCATCATTAACCTCCTCACTAATTGGTATAGTAGTCACAAGAACAGATTTCTGTGATGAACTACTTTCCAATATGGGAACAGGTACAGTTACCTCATCAAGTTCTACTTTCCTCCCACTCACTTCTTTCGAGAGAAACTCCTTCTCTAGAAAGGATCCATCTTTAGCAACGAATATCTTGCCTTCGGATCTGTGATAGAAGGTGTACCCAACAATATCCTTTGGATATTCTATGAAGACGCACTTCTCCGATTTGGGTTCGAGCTTATCAGGATGAAACTTTTTCACATAAGCATCGCAGCCCCAAACTTTAAGAAACGACAACTTCGGTTTCTTGCTAAACCACAGTTCATATAGTGTCGTCTCAACGGATTTAGATGGTGCCCTATTTAACGTGAATGCAGTTGTCTCTAATGCATGATCCCAAAACGATATTGGTAAATCGGTAAGAAACATCATAGATTGTACTATATCCAATAAAGTACGGTTATGACGCTCGGACACACCATTATGATGTGGTGTTCCTGTGGCATGAATTTGTGAAACTATTCCACATTGTTTTAATTGAAGACCAAACTCAGAACTCAAATATTCATCTCCACGATCGATCGCAGAAACTTTATTTTCTTGTCACGATGATTTTCCACTTCACTCTGAAATTTTTGAACATTTCAACTATTTCGACTTATGTTTCATCAAGTAGATATACTCATATCTTCTTCAAATCAACTGTGAAGGTCGAAAATAATGATACTTGTCACGAGCCTTAATATTCATCGGACTACATACATCAAGATGTATGATTTCCAACAAATATGTTGCTCGCTCCATTGTTCCGAGAACGGAGTTTTAGTCATCTTGCCCAAAAGGCACGGTTCGCAAGCATCAAGTGATTCATAATCAAGTGATTCCAAAATCCCATCAACATGGAGTTTCTTCATGCGCTTTACACCAATATGACCTAAACGGCAAGCCACAAATAAGTTGCACTATCATTATTAACTTTGCATCTTTTGGTTTCAATATTATGAATATGTGTATCACTACGATCGAGATCCAATGAACCATTTTCATTGGGTGTGAAACCATATAAGGTTTTATTCATGTAAATGTAATAACAGTTTATTCTCTTACTTAAATGAATAACCGTATTGCAATAAACACGATCAAATCATATTCATGCTCAACGCAAACACCAAATAACATTTATTTAGGTTCAACACTAATCCCGAAAGTATAGGGAGTGTGCGATGATGATCATATCAATCTTGAAAACTATTTTCAACACACATCATCACTTCACCCTTAACTAGTTTCTGTTTATTCTGCAACTCCCGTTTCGAGTTACTACTCTTAGCAACTGAACCAGTACCAAATACCGAGGGGTTGCTATAAACACTAGCAAAGCACACATCAAACACCTGTATATCAAATATACCTTTTTTTTTTACTTTGCCATCCTTCTTATCCACCAAATATTTAGGGCAGTTCCGCTTCCAGTGACCATTTCCTTTGCAGTGTAAGCACTCGCCTTAGGCTTTGGTTCAGCTTTGGGCTTCTTCGTGGGAGTGACAACTTGCTTGTCAATCTACTTGAAGTTCCCTTTCTTTCCTTTGCCCTTTTCTTGAAACTAGTGATCTTGTCAACCATCAACACTTGATGCTCTTTTCTTGATTTCTACCTTCGTCGATTTCAACATCACGAAGAGCCCGGAATCATTTTCGTCATCCCTTGCATACTATAGTTCATCACGAAGTTCTACTAACTTGGTGATGGTGACTAGAGAATTCATCAATCACTATCTTATCCGGAAGATTAACTCCCACTTGATTCAAGCGATTGAAGTACCTGCATAATCTGAGCACATGCTCACTAGTTGAGCGATTCTCCTCCATCTTTTAGCTATAGAACTTGTTGGAGACTTCATATCTCTCAACTCGGTATTTGCTTGAAATATTAACTTCAATTCCTCGAACATCTCATATGGTCCATGATGTTCAAAACATCTTTGAAGTCCCGATTCTATGCCATAAAGCATGGTGCACAAAACTATCAAGTAGTCATCATATCGAGCTAGCCAGACGCTCATAACGCCGTGATCCGCTTCCCGCAATAGGTCTGTCACCTAGCGGTGCATTAAGGACATAATTCTTACAGGCAAAGAATGAGGATAAACCTCGATCACGGATCAAATCCGCATCATTGCTACTAACATTTTTCAACACAATTTTCTAGGAACATATCAAAATAAACATATGAAAGCAACAATGCAAGCTATTGATCTTACAACATAATTTGCAAAATACTACCAGGACTAAGTTCATGATAAATTTAAGTTCAATTAATCATATTACTTAAGAACTCCCACTTAGATGAGACATCTCTAGTCATCTAAGTGATCACGTGATCCAAATCAACTAAACCATAACCGATCATCACGTGAGATGGAGTAGTTTTCAATGGTGAACATCTTATGTTGATCATATCTACTATATGATTCACGCCGACCTTTCGGTCTCCGTGTTCCGAGGCCATATCTGCATATGCTAGGCTCGTCAAGTTTAACTCGAGTATTCGCGTGTGCAAAACTGGCTTGCACCCGTTGTAGATGGACGAGAGCTTATCACACCCGATCATCACGCGGTGTCCGGGCACGACGAACTTTGGCAACGGTGCATACTCGGGAGAACACTTCTTGATAATTTAGTGAGAGATCATCTTATAATGCTACCGCCAATCAAAGCAAGATAAGATGCATAAAGGATAAACATCACATGCAAATCAATATAAGTGATATGATATGGTCATCATCATCTTGTGCTTCGTGATCTTCATCTCCGCAGCACCACCATGATCACCATCGCCACCGCGCGACACCTTGATCTCCATCGTAGCATCGCTGTCGCCTCGCCAATCTTATGCTTCTCGACTATCGCTACCGCTTAGTGATAAAGTAAAGCATTACAGTATGCATTGCATTGCATACAATAAAGCGACAACCATATGGCTCCAGCCATTGCCGATAACTTCGGTTACAAAACATGATCATCTCATACAATAAAATATAGCATCACGCCTTGACCATATCACATCACAACATGCCCCGCAAAAACAAGTTAGACGCCCTCTACTTTGTTGTTGCAAGTTTTACGTGGCTGCTACGGGCTTAAGCAAGAACCAGTCTCACCTCGCATCAAAACCACAACGATATTTCACAAATAGACTCGCTTTAACCTTCTCAAGGACCGGGCGTAGCCACACTCGGTTCAACTAAAGTGAGAGAGACAGCACCCACCAATCACCTTTAAGCAACGAGTGCTCGAAGCGGTGAAACCAGTCTCGCGTAAGCGTCGCGTAATGTCGGTCCGGGCCGCTTCATCTCACAATACCGCTGAACCAAAGTATGACATGCTGGTAGGTAGTATGACTTGTATCGCCCACAACTCACTTGTGTTCTACTCGTGCAAAACATCAAACCATAGAAAAACCTAGGCTCGGATGCCACCGTTGGGGAACGAGTAATTTCAAAATTTTCCTACGCACACGCAAGATCATGGTGATGCATAGCAACGAGGGGAGAGTGTTGTCTACATACCCTTGTAGACCCGGCGAAGCGATCACAACGTAGAGGAAGTAGTCGACGTTCTCCTCGCGATCCGACCGATCCCGGCGCCATTATCTGACGCCCGAGTTCTTGACACACGACAGCTCGATGACGCCCCTCAGACTCGATCCAGCCGAGTGTCGAGGAGAGTTTCACAAGACGACGGCGTGGTGACGATCTTGATGTTTCACTCAGCGAGGGCTTCGCTTAAGCTTCATGCGACAGTATAACCGAGGTGGAATATGGTGGAGGGGGCACCGCACACGGCTAAGGAACGATCTCACGATCAACTTGTGTCTCTTGTGTGTCTAGAGGTGCCCCCTGCCTCGTGATATAAAGGAGCAAGGGGGAGGAGGCGCCGCCAAGGAGAGGTGGCGCAGAGGAGTCCTACTCCTACCGGGAGTAGGACTCCCCTCCAATCCTATTCCAACTAGGAATCCCCAAAGGGGGAAAGAGGAGAAGGGTGGCCGGCCACCTCTCCTAGTCCTAATAGGACTAGGGAAAGGGGGGGAGGCGCGCAGCCCTAGTGGGCAGCCCTTTCACCTTTCCACCAAGGCCCACTATGGCCCATTTACCTCCCGGGGTTCCGTAACCTCCCTAACTCGCAGAATTCTGTTTTCGCGAACCATTCCAACTCCAAACATAGGCTTCCAATATATCAATCTTTATGTCTCGACCATTTCGAGACTCCTCGTCATGTCCGTGATCACATCCGGACTCAACTTCTTCGGTACATCAAAATACATAAACTCATAATAACCGCCATCGAAACCTTAAGCGTGCATGGACCCTACGGTTCGAGAACAATGTAGACATGACCTAGAACTATTCACGGTCAATAACCAATAGCGGGACCTGGATGCCCATATTGGTTCCTACATATTCTACGAAGATCTTTATCGGTCGACCGCATAACAACATACGTTGTTCCTTTGTCATCGGTATGTTACTTGCCCGAGATTTGATCGCCGGTATCCAATACCTAGTTCAATCTCGCTACGGCAGGTCTCTTTACTCGCTCAGTAATACATCATCTCACAACTATCTCATTAGTTGTAATGCTTGCAAGGCTTCATGATGTGTATTACCGAGAGGGCCCAGAGATACCTCTCCGACAATCGGAGTGACAAAACCTAATCTCAAATACGCCAACCCAACATTTGCCTTTGGAGACACCTGTAGTACTCCTTTATAATCACCCGCTTACGCTGTGACGCTTTGGTAGCACCAAAGTGTTCCTCCGTAAACGGAGTTGCATAATCTCATAGTTACAGAACATGTATATGTCATGGATAAAAGCAGTAGCAACATACTAAACGATCGTGTGCTAAGCTAATGGAATGGGTCATGTCAATCAGATCATTCAACTAATGATGTGACCTTGTTAATCAAATAACAACCCTTTGTTCATGGTTAGGAAACATAACCATCTTTGATTAACAAGCTAGTCTAGTAGAGGCATACTAGTGACACTCTGTTTGTCTATGTATTCACACATGTATTATGTTTCCGGTTAATACAATTCTAGCATGAATAATAAACATTTATCATGATATAAGGAAATAAATAATAACTTTATTATTGCCTCTAGGGCATATTTCCTTCATATGTATCCAACACATGTTACCAATAGTAGCAAGTTTCCATCCATACATATACATAGTTTCATCAATATTACACAGTTTCATCCATAGGTAGCAAGTTTCACATGTTACCAATAGTCATGAACACATATGTATCCACCTAAAGAACGAACTCCTCCCCAGTGCTTAACGCCAGACTGTAAAGCCAGCTCCTTTTACACCACGTCAATTTCTTCCAACGTCTCGATGTGTTTGCTGAAAAAACTGGAGAAAAATAAAAGATGATTATAAAACTAAAATAGTTTATAAGGAGTACAATAGGTCCCTGTTCCGCTGCCGGATCAAGGATGGAGTAAACTAAAACACTTTGTTGTTAAAACTACCCCTCCGTGTTCCGTGAATCGACTCACAAATTCCATTATCAGTTTCTTCTTTTTGTAATGCATACATACGCATAGAGAGTATGTAGTATAGAAGTTGTTGTTGCTCAAGCAGTGTATATGTACGCACGTGCATCTTATATAGACATAGGCTTGAGATTTGTATATAAGATGGACTGAAGAGGGGTGCTTAGAATTAATTAATATAGTCACCTTTTTCGAGTAGAATACAAATATCAACCTCAATGTCCTTGATCCGTTGGTGCTTCACTGAGTTGACAGACAAATATTCCATGTTGATGTTGTCTCAGTAAACAATGTACAGTATGCGAGTGGATGATGTAGCTCCTGCAGCAGCTGGCATAACCAACATGTTTCAGCGACATCGTGAGTTGTGGCATGGTACTTGGCTTACACAATAGACCGGGACTCGTGATGTTCTTATTTGGAAGACCAAGAAATGATATCATCGCCCAAGCATACACAATCCCCACTACTTGTTAGCAAGAATTCTGTATTACTCTAAAATAAAATAATATCTATGTGAATTGTACGCCTCGTTTAATACATGATTCACAACAGCATGGTCTTATAAATACAGTGAATGTACACTGACAACATACAGTTTCTGCAGTTGATATCTAACTAAGACATCTCTTCCCAAATTACCAAGATTAAAAAATTGTCCGATGGTTAGCACAGCAGACGCCAGCCAACATAATGGTCGTCCTAAAATATTGTCATGCCCAAACAACAAATAAGCGACAACTCTAGTTGTCC
Source organism: Aegilops speltoides (assembly GCA_021437245.1). Classification (NCBI taxonomy): domain Eukaryota; kingdom Viridiplantae; phylum Streptophyta; class Magnoliopsida; order Poales; family Poaceae; genus Aegilops; species Aegilops speltoides. Next base: position 496,549,667 of record CM038144.1, on the reverse strand, counting down.
AGGGCAAAAGACAACACAACATGTGAATTGCACAAGATCCCTGTACTTTTATTTTGGCTGCAAGACTTTCACATTCGTACAAAATTCAGAAGTTTAGCTACAGAAAAAAACATCAAAAGTGCAACAAAGTCACTTCAGGTGAATGATTAAATCAACGATTTTTTCTTTCTAATCAAACCATACAGTCTACACAAACTATTTGAGAAGCAATTGAATTAGGAATAGAAGACAGTGAGAAACAGAACAGAAACATACAGCCTGCAGGAACGTCCTGTGTCCGTTGACTCGTCGTTATTCTTCAGGTCCAGCGAATTAGCAGGATGGTTGCACGGGTAAAACTACTTGAGCTGCTGGTTGCGCTCCTATGGATCCGTCTCCAGCGAGCTTTGTAGGGTACGGAGATCCTTCTCTCCTGTGACCGTGAGCCACTCCTTGTCGGGGCTGCCATCGACCATGGCTGTAGGAGGTCACCAGGGGGGGGGGTCTCTTCTCTATCAGATCTGAGACAAACCATACAGAATCTATATTAACCATCAAGTTAGCATGGCATATATTTACACAGAAACAACACAACATCCTAATTGATAATTTTCCTTCTTCCCTATAGTTCTAATTTTGAACATGGCACAATGATCTATTCCCCATTTTAATCTTGAACAACACAACAAATTCAATCTGTGACACGCATGTCTATACGCCCAATCTAAAATCTGAGAAGAGCGGAAAAAGTGAGAAAGTACCCTCGGTTATCCCAAGTTTCTAGCTAAATGGAAGGTACATAAATATGCATTGCTGGAGTCAGAAGCATGAAATTTAGCATAATCCCAGAATACAAAGTTCATACATGCATGGTCGTCTTGTTTATTAGTCGCCATTGTAACCCTAGAATGCAAAAATGCATTACTATCTTGCAAGGGCTTGATCGACTATAGTGTAGCCTGCTCATAAACAGCCAAACAGGCTCGACATGCACAACCCTAGAAAAACTTCTGCTCTGACAAATGGTAAAAATCATTTTGTAGGTGACTCAAGTTTTACCCTCACCGCAAGAACTGAACCTCCTCAAAGAACATCACAAATGTAGGACAAGGCATGTAACGACATTATTTTGAGGATGAAAAATGTATATATATACATCAGTTGAGAACTGATTATATGCCTTTAGATTCAATAACTCAATTATCCTTTAAAGATTTTACTATCTATTTACGACCATACCACTTAAGCATGAAAGATAAAAGTTTAGGAAACACATATATGCAGTCAAGATGAATGAATCAAAGAGAGGAGATATTACCTTGGGGATTACATCTTCGCTGGAGTGAAGTGCATGCCCATGTCACAGGAGCATCTACTCGATATAAATAACCACATTCGGATTTCCACGACTCAAGTTACATGTTCTAATGGCCCTGTAAATAATTAAGCATGGTAGTGAGAATGCAATATATAGAAAACAACACAAAATTTGGAGGTAGAAAAAGAGATTTAATAATATTTTTAACCAACTAGTACTAGTGTAGGTAGGTAAGATGAGCAAACATGAGGTAAAGTTTTTTAACCCAATTACACATCAACATGAAGAATTTAGATCTGGAATCGAGTATAATAAGAAAATAAAGAGCAATGGTACATGGATCAATCATGTGCAACTCGCTGCAACAGGAGATGAGTCACCATACCAGTAGTGCGGATCAAGATCTCCCGGCTGGCCTCGACGGAGACGGAGACGAATATCCTGTGGAGTGCAACAAGTAGCCACAGTGCAGAGGCTGCTTCTCTTCCGCCATCCTCACGGCAAGCAGCAGCTATGGAATCGTTGGTTATCGGTCAAGGGGGATCTTGACTACACTGCACGGCAGTCCAGTCCAAACTAAAATGAGATATGTAGTAAATTCGCCATTTTGGAGAAGCGTAAACGATATATACAAGCTAGCTAGCTACAAGCTAGCTGCTGCCGGGAATCGCCGGATCCGCCGGATCCAGCGCAACGAGGGTCATCAAGGAGAGGCGGCGAGCCTGGACGGGCCTCCATGGCGGCCTCCTGGCTGTGGGGTTCGTCTGCGGGGGAGAGAGATGTGTGAGGGAGTAGGGGAGGAGAGGAGAGAGGGCGGTGGCGCAGGGGCTCACCATAGCCGCGGGTGTCCATGGCGGCCACCACCGATCGAGGTGGAGCACGGGCATCATTTCCGCGCAACCCTAGATCAAGAGATACGCATGGAGGCGCGGTGAACAGATCTCACGGTGCGGCGAGGGAAGGGGGAGGCGGAGGTGGGGAGCTTACGGAAGACGATGAGGCCCCCGAAGGCGCCGGTGAGGGAGGAGTAGGCGACGCGGCGGATGGAGAGGTCGAGGCAAAGGCGTCCGCTTGGCGCCGAGGTCGCATCACAAGGGATCCCTGACTGGCGGGCGGGGGCAACCAGCGCCGGGCCGGGGCCGAGGTGGGCGGAGGAGCGCGGAGCGCCAGGGCGGCGTTCTCGGGCGACTCCGCCATGGGAGGGAGGGAGGGAGGAGAGGATGGGACGAGGGTTTCTCGCGACACGGGGAGGTGGGCGGGGGGAGGAGGAGGCGAGGGGAGGTGGGGTGGAGACGTGACGCGAATGGGGGAGGGAAAGGCTACTGGGCCGTTACAGCTCCGTTATCCCACCCACTTCTTTGCCATCTGCCAACAGATGGAAAAGATTCTTTGCCATCTGCTGGCAGATGGCAAAGAGGTGAGTTGACAGCCGTTACAAAGACTAGACCCTTCCCATTTTTTTGCCATCTCGCCAGATGGCAAAGATTATTTGCCATCCACTAGCAGATGGAAAAGAATTGGCTGGTGGCAACCATGTTCTTTGCCGTCTGTCAGTTCTTTGCCATCTGTTTTTTATAAGCAGATGGCAAAGACGTTCTTGCCATCACCGGCGAGATGGCAAAGAGCCGGGCTGATGGCAAATTCCCGCTTCGAAAGAGTGTATGTAGGAGCCAATATGGGCATCCAGGTCCCGCTATTGGTTATTGACCAAGAATAGTTCTAGGTCATGTCTACATAGTTCTCGAACCCGTAGGGTCCGCACGCTTAAGGTTTCGATGATGCTTATATTATGAGTTTATGAGTTTTGATGTACCGAAGGAGTTCGAGTCCCGGATGAGATCGGGGACATGACGAGGAGTCTCGAAATGGTCGAGACGTAAAGATCGATATATTGGACGACTATATTCGAGTTCGGAAAGGTTCCGAGTGATTCGGTATTTTTCGAGTACCGAGAGTTACGGAATTCGCCGGGAGAAGTATTGGGCCTTATTGGGCCCTACGGGAAGAGAGAGGGGCTGCCTAGGGCAGGCCGCGCCCCCAAGGCCTAGTCCGAATTGACTAGGGGAGGGCCGCACCTCCTTCCTTCCCTTCTCTCTTCCCTTCCTAGTCTCCTACTCCTACTACATGGAAGGACCCCTAGTTGGACTAGGAAGGGGAATCCTACTCCCGGTGGGAGTAGGACTCCCCATGGCGCCCCTCATAGGGCCGGCCTCCTCCTCCCTCCCTCCTTTATATACGGGGGCAGGGGCACCCCATAGACACACAAGTTGATCTACGGATCGTTCCTTAGCCGTGTTCGGTGCCCCCTTCCACCATATTCCACCTCGGTCATATCGTCGCGGAGTTTAGGCGAAGCCCTGCGCCGGTAGAACATCATCATCGTCACCACGCCGTCGTGCTGACGGAACTCTCCCTCGACACTCTGCTGGATCGGAGTTCGAGGGACGTCATTGAGCTGAACGTGTGCTGAACTTGGAGGCTCCGTACGTTCGGTGCTTGGATCGGTCGGATCGTGAAGACGTATGACTACATCAACCGCGTTGTGCTAACGCTTCCGCTTACGGTCTACGAGGGTACGTGGACATACACTCTCCCCTCTCGTTGCTATATCATCACCATGATCTTGCATGTGCGTAGGAAATTTTTTGAAATTACTACGTTCCCCAACACTTACTAGGGACATATTATGGTCTATGTATTCACATGTGTATTACGATTTCCGGATAATACAGTTATAGCATGAATAAAGACAATTATCATGAACAAGGAAATATAATAATCCTTTTATTATTGCCTCTAGGGCATATTTCCAACAAGGACATGGAAGAGATTCTTGCCTTTTATCAAGGCCTATACACTTCTCAAGGGTACATCAACAGCAATGAGCTGTTATCACATGTACCGATCAGGGTCACGTCGGCGACGAATGATCTACTGTGTAAACCGTTCGATGAATTAGAGATCCGGGAAGCCCTCTTTCAGATGGCTCCATCAAAAGCACCGAGGGTGGACGGATTTACAACAGGTTTCTACCAGAGACATTGGGATCTATTAAAGCATGATATAGTCCCGACGTTATTGGATTTCTTGAATGGTGGTGAACTACCTGCGGGGCTCAATGACACTTCCATCACTTTAATCCCAAAGGTACGTCATCCACAGAATATCTCGCAATATCGGCCCATTGCTTTGTGTCCAGTACTCTATAAGATTGCTGTTAAAGCCATCACCAACGTTTGAGACCTTGCATGGATGAGATTATTAGCGAGGAGCAAAGTGCTTTCGTCCCAAGTCGTTTGATCACAGACAATGTTCTTGTTGCATTTGAAAGTGTACATATGATGAAACAGCGGAAGAAAGGAAAAAATTTCTCATGTGCAATCAAATTCGACATGATGAAAGCTTACGATCGAGTCAAGTGGCATTTTCTTGAAGCTATGCTCTTGAGGCTCGGATTTGCTGGCAGCTTGGTGAGATTGATCATGAAGTGTGTCACGTCTATATGTTTCTCGGTGCGTGTGAATGGGGAGCTGCTTCCCTACTTTACCCCGTCGAGAGGGCTGCCCAGTTTCGCCGTATCTTTTTCTGCTATGCGCTGAAGGTTTCTCTGCTCTGGTTGATCACTATTGAAACTTCATTGATCATGGCATTAGAGTAAATCACAGAGCACCTTGGGTGAGTCATCTTCTGTTTGCGGATGACAGCTTGATTTTCATCAAGGCGAACCTTGAGAGTGCAACAAGATTGAATGACATTCTCGGGATCTATGGTGAGGCCTCCACCCAATGTGTGAACATATCAAAAAGCTCTATATATTTCAGTCCCAACACACCGGCGACACTCAAAGCAAATCTGAAACAACTTCTGAAGCTTTTTCAGAACGTTACCTTGGTCTACCTACTGCAATTGGAAGGATTTCTAGTGGCACTTTTGAGCATATTAGAGATCGGGCCAAGGGAAAGATGCAAGGTTGGTCAGAACGGTTGTTTGCACGTGCCGGCAGTGAAACTTTAATCAAGTCAATCGTTCAGGCCATTCCAACTTTCAGTATGTCATGTTTTCTGCTAACCAAAAAAGTGTGCAAAGGCTTGACATCAAACATGGCAAAAATCTGATGGCAAGTTCTCTGGATAGACGTGCTCTCCATTAGATTGCGTGGGACAAACTTGCTACACCCAAAATCAAAGGGGGGATGGGCTTCCGCGACCTCAGACAGTTCAACATTGCCCTCCTGGGGAAACATGGCTGGAGGTTCATGACGAAACCAGACTCACTTTGCACCAGTTATGAAGGGAAGGTACTTTCCTGATTGTGATTTTGTGCAGGCCACAATACCAAAGTCAGCTTCTGCTACTTGTAGGGCGATTGTCGCTGGTCGTCAAGCACTTAATGCAGGCCTTGTTAAGAGAATTGGTGACGGCACTACCACCTCGGTCTGGGAGGAACGATGGCTGCCGTCGATTATATCAATGAAACCACTGCTCAGACCGCCAAACAGGCCGATCACCATGGTGAGTGACCTGATTGACACTGATAACTGGTCTTGGAATCGGGACCTAGTCCGTGCTACGTTTATCACACCCGATGCGGACGCGATCCTGAATATCCCCCTAAGCCACGGTGGTGGGGAGGACTTCTATGCTTAGGCACACGAGAGATCCGACATTTATTCTGTTAAAACAACCTATCGAGCTCTAATGAATCAGAAAGAGCGTGCAGCTCTAGAAGAAGGGTAGATAGCGGGGCCATCAACGAATGAACAACAGATGTGGAGTGCCATATGGAAGCTCAAAGTAGTTCCCAAGGTCAGGGTGTTTTGGTGGAGAGTTATTCGAGGAATCATTCCAGATGAGAAGACTCTAAACCACAGACACATAAAGGATACAAGCTTATGTAAGCTTTGCCTAGCGATGGATGAGGATCTGATGCATGCTTTAGTGCACTGTTCTCATGCAAGAAGTTTTTGGGAGGAGGCCAGGCTACACTTCGACGTTTCCTTGCCACGGCTCCCCCCCCCCCCAGTACTTGGACACGCTACATACTCTGTGAAGACACTTCTCCGAGAAGGATTGTGCCATTATTATCACAGTCATGTGGGCTATCTGGATGTCCCATAACAGGAGGACACATGATCAAGATATCATCGACCCAGCTACTTCGGTTCGACGCATCCGGGAGGACCTGGCATTGCTGGACATTCCCCGGTAGAGCTTCATACCACTGCCGAGCCACGGTTGGCGGCCCCCCGAGATGAACTATGTCAAGGTGAATATAGATGCTGCAATCCAGCTTGATGCTGGCAATGCGGGTGCGGGTGGCGTCGCCCGCTCTTCATCGGCTTTTATGGGTGCATGGTGCAAACCCCACGTGGGGGTCACGGATCCTTTCATCACCGAAGTGCTCTCTCTTCGGGAGGGCGCCGTTAGCGCGACGGGGAGACGGTCAAACATGGGTCATTCCGTGTGTGCAGTTTTGGTCGGGAGCCAAGCTCCTGGCCATGGAATGCATGTCACCAAACTATCTTGCAAATGATTAGCGACCAGGTTGTTTTCTGCAAGATAAGCCCCAAATGTGATGGTTTTGGATTGTACTAATAATTTTCGCTAGTACGCTACACACATCTTCACCATAGACTGTTTCAAAACACATCTGAAAAATATAAAGAATACCGAGTCTCTCAGTGCGTGCTTTGCTACACTCCACCTGGAGTGGAGGTGGAAGCATTCACATTCCAATGAGAACGAAGGAAGGAAGGAAAGAAACAGACAAGAGGCCGCGTGATTCACGCTGACGGTCACGGTCACGGCGGAGATGCACGTGGCACAAGTACATAACCCATCCTATCCCGCTTAGCCTTAGTAGCACCCGTCATGTGTAGGCTAATCTAAGCTAATTAGCTAGTAAGATTGATTAAGGCTTCCGCCGCGTGGGTGGTGGTAAAGAAAGGCAAGCTAAGATAACGACGACGGTGTGGTGTGACGGCACTGCGCCGTGCTGGAGACGGACGGCCGGACGGACGGCGACGGCGACGGCGCGACGGGTGTGTGTGCTGCAACTGCTACAGTGCGCCGGATGGATTCGCCAGCAGAATCGGCGTGAAAGCCACCGCCAACTCCACTCCACTCCGCGACGCGACGTCCTTGTCTCTCGTCTCCACTAGCGACCCTACTCTGTCCTGCGGCCGAGTAGGCACGGAGCGACAGCCTACGGGTACGTACGGAGACGCATACCAAAAAGTGCTTGCTTGCTTGCATAGATCGTATCGAGTACCGGCTTCCGTGGCGTCGGAATCAATGAGATGAGCGATACGGGGGAAGCAGAGCTCACATCATGGGAAGATGAGCACACATAAAGCATATCCGGCCAAAAAATGACCATCACATATACTCCCTCTGTAAACTAATATAAGAGCGTTCAGATCACTAATTTAGTATTCTAAACGCTCTTATATTAGTTTACGGAGGGAGTACCATTTTACTTGCTGGATGATTCACGCATTACTTGACCACCGATCGATTACTTGCTTCTAATGGCTGTAATACTTGCACACGGCCTCTTGGATGGTGTACTATATCGATGGTTGTGCGACTCTGTCCCATGGTTGCGGATGAGTTTGTCGCGGCACGGGCTCGAACTGCTTGTGCTCATGAATGGAACCAAATATGATTGTTGGCCCAAAATGTTTGGGGGCTCTTTTGCTCCATGCCATGAATCAGATCGATTTGCTCCGTGCCATGGATCGGATCGATGCCATGACACGTGCCCGGTGGCAGATGCCGGGGACTGACTATCGAGCTGTTGGGCGATATAGAAATTAATAGGGTTGCTTTGCTTGTATTGTTCTGTCCAGGACGGCGTGTGCATGGATGGTGGTGGGCTTGATGGTGTCGTCGAGTTGATGTTACGTACTCCTTCCGTCCCAAAATTCTCATCTAATACTAAAACGTAACTTGATACATCCGTACTTAGACAAATCTAAGACAAGAATTCTATGATGAAGGGAGTAGCATTTTTGGTGGACGGAGCCGTCGGAGATGAGTACTCCTACTTGGTGTAAGTCCATGGTAGCACCCATCCTTGAGCTGTCCACACGAATTCGTACTGGTACAGCGGAGTACCTCTCGCGAGACAGGAGGGCGTATTCTGCCTGCCTAGCCTAGCCTAGGAATACGAGTATACGACCCACCCACCCAACGAATAGGCAGGCAAATAAATACCAGTCCAGTCGTCTCTGCGTTTGCTACACGCACGCACGCATGCATGTCGCTAGCTAGCTCCACCACAAGGGATGGACGGAGGATGATCGCGCGCGTCCCATTCGCAGCAGCCCTGGCCCCTGCCCTTGGTACACCAACACGAATGAATGAATGAAAATGAATACTCCGTCCTACACTACCTTCAACTGCCCACTATTGTTACTATGGGGTTAGGATCCTCTGCAGTACTGTACGGTGTTGTGCAGTCACTGTCATGTGGGACCTTGCCCCACATGTCATCGACACTACAGCACCATACGGTACTGCAGAGGATCTAAACTCGTTACTCTGGGTACTACACCTCTCGCGAGACGGACGAGAGAGATAAAGAGGGAGCCACAGTTACACGCGCACGTCGGCCACTGCAGATCCGCGTCAGGCATGGAGACTTGTTTGTTGTCACATCCTCCGGGCAGGCATGAAGACTTGTTCGTTGTCATTATGTTATGTGTACCACTCCACTCCACTCGCTCATCACGACGCAGGCAGTCACGACCGCCGCTTACTAGTGTTTCTCCAACCCAACCCAAGGCACCACCGTACCCTTCACGACCACAACGGAACAAAACGCAGAGTATCCCCATTTCCTTTCCTTTCACCCTTCAACCATAACTAGCTCCTACTCGGGAATGTTATCTGACAACCGTTCACCACCATCGATATCCGGCGGTGGCACCTGGGTTGTTGAGATGGGTTTGAAATGCAGGTACCGTTGGAAAAGGCAACCAAACGTGCCCTTAATCGTTCAAATCTTGTTGCGCCCACCCCGGATCGATTAAACGCGGTCCATCTTACGGATCGATTAAACGCGGGTGTTTTTTTTTTAATTTGGGCTTCGTTGGGGAAGCGGGCCCATCCCATGAAGTTGGGGCGGGGGGTAGTTGGTTCGAAGGGGTCCGTCGGAGAGGTGCCCCTGTTTGGTGACCTGGGCGCCCTAGTCACGGAGCAGGACGCTCCCTGTTTTCTATTCGTTTTTACTTTGGCTTTTACTTTTTATTTTTTATTCTATGTTAAAATAATTCGTGAAGGTTCTAAAAATTTTCAAAAAAAATATGAATTGTCAAAAACAGTTTTTTAGTTAAAGAATGTTCACGATTTCAAAAGAATGACATTTTTCTAATTTGATGAACAATTCTTAGTAATGATGAACATTCTTTTAAATTTGATGAAAACACGAGTATCCACCTCCTTCACCGTTCAACCATACCTACTCCTACTCAGGAATGTTATCTGACAACCGTTCACCACGATCAATATCCGACGGTGGCACCTGCGTTGAGATGGGTTTGAATTGCAGGTACTATTGGAGAAGGCAACCAAACACGCCCTTAATCGTTCAAATCTTGTTGTGCCCATCCCCGATCGATTAAACCTGGGCCATTTTACGGATCGATTAAACGTGGGTGTTTTTTAAATTTGGGCTTCGTTGGGGAAGCGGGCCCATCCCATGAAGTTGGGGCGGGGGGTAGTTGGTTCTAAGGGGTCCGTCAGAGAGGTGCCCCTATTTGGTAACCTGGGCACCCCCAGTCGCGTGGTAGGACGCTCCTTTTTATTTATTTTTTTCTATGTTAAACTAATTTGTGAAGGTTCTAAATTTTCAACAAAAAAATTGAATTGTTAAAAACAGTTTTTGAATTAAAAAATTGTTCATGATTTCAAAAGAATGTCATTTTTCTAATTTGATGAACAATTTCTTAGTAATGATGAGCATTTTTTGTATTTGATGAACAATTTTTGAATTCGATGAACTTGATGAAAAATTGTATTCAAGAACTTTTTTTGATAGAATAATGAACAAATTTCGAATTTGAAGAACATTTTTTGAAAACAATGAACAAAAATCGAATTTGACAAACATTTTTTTAGTTCAATAATTTTCTTTTAAAACAATGGCGAGTGGACATCCCATTTAAAAGGGTTTTTTCGTGGGATGTTACTTAAGAGGGTTTTTTCGTGGGATGTTATTTAAGAGGGTTTTTTGGTGGGATGTTATTTAAGAGTGTCTATTTTTCTAAAGAAAAAAAATGTTTTATTCTTTTCTTCCAACACAAGATTTTGCGTCTTCATAGATTTTAGTTTTCATTTTAGTTAGTTGTGAGTGGTATTGCTTATGTTTTCTTTCAAGTATTTGATTGCCATCAAAGAAAGGCCATTATCGTGTGTTTGCATTATTATGAGATTACATCGAAGAAAGGGGTTCATCGACCCAATGTGATGTTTCTTATAAATAAAACAAAATGCATCTAACTCTTGCATCATCTGATTTGCTTCTCTTTGGAAGTGCTTTAGTCTGGCCTTCCCATTAGATCGTCAAAACTTAAGCATGCTACGGAATCACAGTGGTCAATGGAAAGGTGGGATATGGCAGAGGAACTTTAGCACTTGTTGTAACATGCTTGTTGGTGTTTTTGTGAGGTGGGTATCATCTTAATTGAAAGGAGGGCTCCAACGAGAAATGTCCTGCTACAGTGGGAAACTAAGCAGGAAGGGGAGAGTACGACAGGAAAACGAAAGGGTGCATCATGGGGTAAGGTTTTTATGTACGGTCCGCGTGGTCAGGATTTGGGGACGCCCAGACTGTCCAGATATATATAGACACACACAGACACACTATGGCATAGACGTTGGGAGCCTAGGAGGTGGACAGTAAATGGCATGTTGGACCTGTTTGTTTGCCCGGGGCAACAATTCGTTTACGAGGGATTCCTACCCTTGGAAATGATTGGCTGGTGGCACGCGTGCGAGAGATTAATGCTATAACTACTTAGTTATTACCGGAGATTTAGAGCCTGGGTTGAGGTGAGTTGCTTTGATTGGTAATCAAAATGAAATGGGCAATTCAAAAAAAAAAAGAAATGGGCCCACCCTAAAATTCAGAGGAGAGGGAGATTAGTAACAATGCTATACATTTTTTTAGCAAAATATGCTAGGCTTATATTAATCAAGGTTTAAGAATACAGGTACCACAAGCGGTAGAAAATCTTAGTTAGGAGGGTTCGTGTAGAGAACAGGTTCGAGATGACGACCGATTCCCTTTTCAGACCCTGCTGCATTCATTCTCTTGCAACAAGAACAACCATCGGCATAAAAAGAAGTACTACTACATGATTTTGTGTCTTTGATCACGGAATTCGTTTACTTTGTAGAAACACCCCCTAAACACTCGAGCATTTTTGCTGGAGGAAGCCGTAGTAGACGAGTAGTACTACTCAGTTGTAATCCATCGTGCCAGCCCCCCTTGAGCTGCCCACCGCGTATATAGGCACTGGTAGAGTAGCCTTTGGCGAGAGAGACAATAAAGAGAGAGAGAGAGAGAGAGAGAGAGATTCACACCCTTGGAAATGATTGTCTGGTGGCACGCGTGCGAGAGAGTAATGCTACAACTACTTAGGCTGGTCACAATGGGCAAGAACATAAGCTAGTAACTTACACACTTCCCTAGACTATGTTACTACCTCCATAGTGGGTAGGAACATCTATGTAGTGTCATACAACGATGTATTTATTAGGTTATAGACTCATTGTTTCTTGAAGTGTGTGATGTTCCGGTAACTTAGCTAGTTACCACAAGCACCTCTCTCTTCATTAAATATGTGCCACATAAGCAAAGTTGTATTGGAGTGTGTGATATTACTCCTAAGTTCCTCCCCATTGTGACCAGCCTTAGTTATTACCGGAGATTTAGAGCCTGGGTTGAGTGGGCTGTTTTGATTGGTAATTAAAATGAAATGGGCAGTTAAAAAAATTGAAATGGGCCCACCCTAAAATTCAGAGGAGAGGAGATTGGTAACAATGCTATACGTTTTTCGTGCAAAATCTGCTAGGCTTATATTAATCAAGGTTTAAGAATACAGGTACCACAAGCGGGTCATGGGGATGGCCCAACCATACATGCCTAACTAGACAATGAGGTTAATAGTTCGAATTCCTCAAGATTTGAAGAAAAACACATTCTTTCAAAAAAAATTAAGTCCCCTATATTTCTTTCTTTCGTAAAAAGGAATGAATGGCTTGGCTAGATGGAACCACGGAGCTTGAACAGAAAATAAAAGTAGGACATGTATAAATAAGAAAAAGTTAGGGCCCGTTCGGATGTTCTCCAACTTCTCCAAATAGCCAGCTTCCGCTCCTCCTGCGAAATCCTGCTTCTCGTACAAAACTTGGCTCACGAGAAACCGTTCGGGAGGCCAGCTCCACTTCCAGTTGGCTAGTTGGGCTGATAGCCCAATAAGCTTGCTTTAGGCCCGTTCGAAGGAAAGGCAGGCTAGGTTTCGATGGAATAGAATGTCTCGAAAAAAAAGGGTTCTACGGAATAGCAACGTATCGAGGAGAAAGAACAAGTCGAGCGAACCGGTACGCTGCCCCCTGGTCACTTGGCGGTGGCATATCGTGTAATAATCCCCAACTCCAGCTCCTTCGATTTTTGAGAGCGGGGCTCGTCCAGCTTCTCTTTTTGCACTACCAGAGGACTTTGCTCCATGAAGCGGTCTTCGCGGAGCCGTGGCGTTCGGGCTGGCTCCAGCGCGGAGTCCAGGAAGCTAGGAGCAGGACAAGATCCGAACGGGGCCTTAGTTTGGAGGCCGATTCCCTTTTCAGACCCTGCTGCATTCATTCACTTGCAACAAGAAAACAACCATTGGCATAAAAGAAGTACTACTACATGATTTATTTTGTGTGCTTGATCCGGGAAAAATCCGTTTACTTTGTAGAAACAGCCTCGTAAGTAACACTCTAGCAATTTTGCTTGAGGAAGCAGTAGTAGACGAGTGCTACTCCCTCCGTTTCTAAATATTTGTCTTCTTAGAGATTTTTAACAAGTGACTATATACAAAGCAAAATGAGTGCACTATATTAAAAAATATGTCTATATACATTCATATGTGGTAGTCCATTTAAAATCCGTAAAAAGAGAAATATTTAAACACGGAGGAAGTAGTACTCAGTCGCAATCCCCCTTGAGCTGCCCACTACGTACATAGGCACGACTAGTAGAGTACCTTTGGCGAGAGAGACAGAGAGAGAAAGAGAGAGGCGCAGCAGTGTGTGTTTGGGGACGGCTCCTGTGGCTTTGACCCGTTGCTGCTGCCCTCTCTTACGTCCTTGTCGCGGACGTGCAAGGCGTGAAAGGCGTGCTCGATCACCAGCCGTACTAGCTAGGGCTAGAGTAGAATAACATGTAGCGTGGTTAAACAAAGAAAGATAACAGTAGACGACGGCGACGATCGACTGCCTGCGCCCTCCGCTGGACGTATGTATGTATGTCTGTCCTCTCCGCCCTTATTTTTTTTTAAAATTTCGTCTCCGGCCTTTTTTTTTCAAGTCAGCTTAAGAGGTTCAAAAGAGAAAGTCACTCTCCTTATTCTTGGCTAGTGGAATGGAAGCAAGACTCTTTCCTATCCACCTTGCCGAGGGGAGAGAACTAAAAGATAACTCAATCTAGACAAAAGGGTGCAAAAGTCCACAGTTTCTTAAGGATCCTGTAAGCAAGCAAGTAGGTTAAGATTGTCATTTAGCTTCAATTTCTTCAGTCTCACAAGCGGGTCCGCATGCAACAAAAGAAATTGTATTTTTCTACTACTGGTATAGACGAATGTGCTTCCACCACAAGGGAAACGTGGAGGATGATCGATCGCAGCAGTCGTAGACGAATACTCCGTCCATCCGTCGCACCCTTCAACTGCCCACTACTGTTACTCTGCTCAATACCTCTCCTCTCCTCTCGCGAGAGATCCGCAGTTACGTCGACTACTCTAGGCACGACGAGACAGACGGCTCACATCTCCCTCCGTACTACTCTAGTACCACACCCGCAGTAACCGTCCCTACCAGCTAGAGTACCACTACTCCACACGAAGCAAGACCCGTCTTCTCATCGTCCATCCGTCAGGCAGCTAATCCTCCAGCTTAATTGTTCCAGACTTGCTTCTTCATTGTCATTATCTTATGTGTACCATTCCACTCACACTCATCACCACCACCCAAAGGAAAGGATGGATCCAAGGCATCCAGAAATAAGAGAAGAAGGTCTCTACAAGCCTCCTCAGAGATTAGCGATTCTGGGCCGTTGGATCGGTTCTCTTGATGCGTTTTTGTCCATTGGATCAAGATCTGGAGGAATCTGGGCCGTTGGATCAAAATAAGTTACTGCTGGAATGAATAGTAACTTTCTATAACGCCTCCAACCGCTCGTTTTTTACTGCGTTTTTACCGGTCTAAAGTCGCTGGCGTGTGGGTCCGTTCGCGGGTGGGCCTCGGTTGTCAACGACCGTGGCTTAGTTCCGGCCCGGTCGCCCCGTCGCGCGCGTCCGCGGGGGTAAAATCCTGCCCCCACCGCCCCGGTCCTCACTCCCCTCCCCCTTTCCTTTTTCCTTTGTCGCATTGCAGGTCGTTCGAGGGTGTGAAGTTTTGGGCCGTGCGCGTCGCTTGTCGTCGTCTTGGCCGCCGGTGTGCTGCCAAAGTAGGTATTTTTCTGGTCTCTTCCCTGGCCCTATGCTAGCTTTACTGGTCCTTCACCTGGCCCGATTCTGATTCTTGGGTCTATTTTGGCATGTTTCACAGAGATGCCATTAGGGTTTGTTTTGCTGGTTGGTGGCCAGTAGTTTGCTTCCTCTTGCACCGGATTAGTTGCCGCTCTTCGAGGATAAGTCAAGTTGCTTCGTCGCGCAGGTGATTGCCTTCTCCGGATCCTACTTTTGGCATCCTTTATATATCAGCCTGTATTACCGTACCGGGTTGGACAGGACAGGAACGGATGGGGTGCGACAAGCTGCACTTCCTATTTCAGTCTGTATTATAGTTAAATTTTGACTTGGATCATTTTTCTTACGGTGTTGTTGTGCAGTTCCATCTTTCATCCCCTGTCTTACCTTGATCTGCTGCAAACATATATTGGATATCCTTATTTTGTTGCTGATATGCATAGTTATTCCATTCTTATTATGCGTTGAGTTTCCTTCTACTTTCCTATGACACTTTCTATTCATCCATTTAGGTACCGCTAGGACATGGACAATTTTACCTTCAAGGTCAAGACCTCTCAACACATCAATGCTCCCAAGCCACTGTGAGCTCAATCCCCTTTTAAGTTTCAGTAGCACGTCTATAGGTTTACTTTAATCACCGCAACGGGAATATCAACAAATTTCTTGGAAGGGTTTGTAGCATGTGTTCTGCTGAGTTTTTCTGCTTCTCTTTTTGTTTGTTCTCTGAACTGGGCTCGGTATCACAAAATGAGTTAGGGGACAAGCGCAATTCTGTATTCTTCAGCAAGAGAGCGGGAGGAGTGCTATTGTTTCTGTTAACCATGTTGCTATATGAGTGCCTGTTGTTCAGTGATAGTATTTATTTCCACAGGCAAATCGCCACTGATAAGTGATTGGTGGGAATCCCATGCTTCCAGCAAGATGACTGGCCATAATAAGCAATGCCGCTGGCTATCATTATTTATGTTATAGAGATCATACTGGAAGCTACTGTTGTATCATTACAGTGTTGCATTGCATATTTGTCCACTTAGTACTTACTTCCATGGCATGTTAATGTCGAGCCAGTTGTTGATGAGTTGCTTCTTACAGTGAATTTGTGGCCCTGCCATGTTTCTCTACACTGATAGTTTGCAGTGAGGCGGCGTGGGTGGTGGCGCAACCGAGATGGCGCAAGGTGGTGGGCGGAGGTTTGGCTGGTCGGGCGGCGGGGTTTGGAGTGTGGGAGAAATCCTTGCCGGTCTTCGGCTCCGATGCGGTGACGCATGCGGGTGCCACCATTCCTTCCTGGAGGGTGTCGTTGTTATCCATCCCCCAACTCCCTCCGCGTGCCGGGGGAAACCCTAGGATGCGTCCGGGCAGCAGCGTCATCGGCGTCGCATTCCTTCTTGGGGGTGTTGTTTGGTACGCGGCGGATCGGAGCCTCGGGCTATGGTGGTTTGTTTCCGGTGGGCGCAGCGGTGGCGGGTCATCCGTGCTTTGTTGAGCTGCCGTTGTTGGCATTTGTTTCTTCTTCTTTTTCTTTTGGGCTTGTTGTGCTGCTCGCCCCAACAATCTATGTAATCGGTGTTGGTTGCTTTGGAATACAAAGCGGGGGAAAACCCTTTTTCGATAAAGGGAAATAAAGGTCCTATTCTGAAAGAAGTGGTACACAATGTTCTAGTTAAACTGCTCTGAGTTTTCGACCCTAGCTGTTTGCTGAACTTCTGTTAATGAAAAACGACAGAACATAAGAACATGTGGGTCCTCACATCTCTGTTTATGTCTATGGATGTGAGGAACAAATCAGCTCCAACTGGTGACCAATCGGAGTAGCATTCATACCTTACTATGTTTCTCATTATCTGCATCCAACCAACGGAGACGCCAATCACAAGCCCCAACCGGTTTATAGTTTCATAATCTAGTAGTGCACCAAATCGAGAGAAGGCAAATCACATAAGAAAAAAGTTAAATTACAGTGGACATTAAAAATGGAACTGACAAACAAGACAGTGGCATATTTTTCAAATGACTACTGATTTTGGTGCTTCCAAATTATGCTAAGAAACCAGACCATGTACTGCTACCTAGCTAATGATGATTAATTTCTTACCTTCAGCCTTTGCCTTTTACCTTGAGCAGCTGACACCAAAATCAGTACCTGTAAAACAACCCCTAAACAATTCATTGTAACCGAGAAAAGAGAAATGAAAGGAGGAAATCCTTAACCAGCAGAGGAATTAGCTCATTAGCAGTATATTATGTAGATACCTATTCGAGATAGCAGATAAAATTTCTTTTTTTTTAGATTTGATAGTTAAGATAGCACCAGTCCAGCAGAAATGAAACACACAATTCAGTGCAACGAAAAGAAGCCTGCATTGTAAAAAATTTCAGAGATTGTCTTCAGAATTGCAGCAATGTTACAAGCATATAAGCTCTCAAAGCACCACATGTAGATTGAAATTAAAGAAACAGTAATTCTATTCTACTCGGCGTTGAACCTCCTCTCCCCAACAGAAACGAAACACACTATTCCGCAGTGTAAAATTCTTAGAGATTGAGTTGAGTTCAGACAGTGGCATTGTTACAACAATATGCAAACTATGCGGCCAGGATGACGAGACTCTCCACCACCTCCTCGTTGGGTGCGTTTTCTCGCGCATCATTTGGCATGACATCTTGGCCTGGTGCCGCATGCCCGCAATGCCGCCCCGATGGCGACACCGACTTCTTCGAATGGCGGACGGCGACAAAGACAAATGTGCCGGCAAGCCCTCGCAAGGGTCTCGACTCCGTAACCATCCTCACTTCATGGGCCATATGGAAGCACCGCAACGCCAATCCTCTTCGACAACGCAACACCCTCCCACGGCAACCTTCTAGACGACATCAAACAGGAGGCGAAAGTATGGGCAAGAGCCGGCGCCAAAGGGCTCGACAGGATCATTCTTGTGACATAAACTGTAAACTTGGAGGCTGAGCAATCCTCCTACTTCTCTCTGCTCACCCCTGCCTTGTGTATGATGCCCGGGACGCTAACCTTGTACTCTATCCCACCCTATCAATGGAATGATACGCAATCTCGCGTATTCGAGAAAAGAAATTGTTACAACAATACGGCGCTCCGGAGTGCTGGGCGGCACCGGAGACCGGTGGCAACGGCCGGGGGAAAAAATGAACAGAAACCGCACCGATTGACTACAGTTTCAGGTTCAAATCTTGCACCTTCTTGTCCCCTTTATTAGAAGTATATCCTTGAGTATTGCTCTCTCGCTACTTTGTGCTTCAGCGTCATTATTATGAAGCCTTTATGTCTATAATATGAAAGATGAGAAACCAGGACCTACAACAAACCCCTTTCTTTGTACCTGATACTGAAGAACAACAGCTAAGTAAATGGCCCGGTGTTTCTGCTTAACAGGACCTACAAACCCCTTTCTTTGTACTCCCTCCGTTCGGAATTACTTGTCTCGGAAATGGATGTATCTAGAACTAAAATACATCTAGATACATCCATTTCTACGACAAGTAATTCCGAACGGAGGGAGTACATGTATCAGGAAGAAGGCGAACAAATTTGAAGTCGTTTTCGTATAAATTTTATAAAGAATGTCTAAAAGCTACCTATCGCAGTACCTATACTGTTCCACTCGTATGAACTGAAATGGTTGTGAACTCATTAAACTTTCTCCACTGCAGCGTTGCTAAAAGAGGAAGACTTGCTGCTAGCTGCACATCAATACTGATTTGAATCCAAAAGTTGAACTTATGTAAATACAGGACAAGGCCGGTTCTAAAAGGTGGGACGCTGGAGGTTTCAGCAAGTATTGGGTGGCATAATACACAACCACGCAAATAAATTCACATGAAAAATGCACTAAATGCTGCAAACAAACATAAACAGCGGCATGCAATGCAATGGGCATCATCATCATCGGCCAGGCTGCCTTTGGTTGGTGTTGGTGACAAACCTAACAACCTTTTTCTTTATATAAACACTCGCACGACCGCACAAAAAAGCTACACATGTCAAAGTCATCTTCACCACCACCAATCCACTTCCTTCCTAGGTAGTGCTTACTGTAGTAATAGGATACATCTCAAGGAACAAGAGAACCACGATTACACACTACTATGGCAAACACAAATTATGATCGATCGATGCATGCAGGCCCCTCGCTACTAAGGCCCAAAAGAATACAATACAGTGCTTCCTTTTCTCCGGTGCAAGGAGAACCCACCCCGCCAGCCCGCCCCTTCCTTCCTGCCCAGTCGTTATCATACCTTCGACAGTGCTTCGTCGTCTTGGTGGCAAGATGGAAGAAGCTTCTGGGCGGTGTTAGATCCTCTGATGATGAAAAACTACTGCAATGTATGTCTGACAACTGTGGAGATGCTACTGTTTGTTCCAGCATCGTCTGGTTTCATAGCAACCCAGCTAGCATAGCACCAGGGTCGTTATATGTTGTCGCCGGCACTGCTGGAGGCACCTGTGGTTGTTGTGGAGCGGGCGGGGGGGCCACTCGAGCCCTCGGGATGTCGATCAAATGTTCCTTGATATACTCCTTCAACCTGTTCAGCAGAAAATAAGTACGACATCAACATTTGTTTTTCTTTCTAGTGTAAGCCATAACCATGAATGAATTGCTGCTGCTGCTGAGTGTAGAGGTGAAAGGAGGAGGAAGGTATACTCGAATGTCAGATTTTGATCTCCTGATGCAACTGTTAGCCGGAGCTGAGTTCTGTCTTGGGGATCTGTTTCAACTCTCACCTGCAAAATGGTCAAAAGGCATCAGATTAGAAACCCCAAGTACTAAAACAAGATGACATCATAGCGTAAGACAAAACTGAAGATGACACCCCAAGTACTAAAATGGGACAGCACATAAAAGCATGCATATTTCAAGGATTAGCTAAGAATTTATCCTAGCTAATGCTCCATGTATCAGAAATATTCAGGTGTAACGTTGTCCTACATGGTAGTAGTTAATACGACAATTTCCGAAGAGATTCAGTGAACCAATGAAGCCGCTGTACATGAGTACTGAACTATACATTATGCTAGCTAGTACGAAGGATGATGCAGCATAAGCTGCATAGTAGAACAGAGATGCACCGCGTCACCAGTAGCACAAGAGGCTAGAAAAAAAAACCACAAAAGCCACGATGCTCCATTCACCCTATCCTGGGATCACATGTACAGTCTTCTAATTTTCTATTGGGAGGCATGTACTGGTTTATGCAGTGAACTGGATTGAGCTTATCTGAAGTCTAACCCAACAGTGGTAGCTAGTCAACATATTGTGTAGATAACGGACATGATGCCAGAGTAGCTCAGTAACTGAGAGACTGGTTGTATACAACAGCTTAGTTTCTTCCCAGAGGGATACCCAAACAAGCAATTCAATGGACTGATCGCCAGGGTACTTACCAGACAAAGCGCGGCATTGGTTGTCTCCGAAAAGAATGTAGCACACGCCACCATGTTGTTCGGGTTGGTATCCTAGTAAAACGAACAAGTTCAGTAATTCGAAATTAAAGAGCTAAAAAGGCATGGGGGAATGGTGCAACATACAAGTCCGGGAGTAACTGCCAGGTGAAGGCTCAAGAGAAGACTAGCCATCTCAGGAATAGGTAATGGTTTTACACCTCTAACCTGTGTGTTCACAAAAAAGGGGGTTCATTAGAAAAGCTGATCCAGTAAGCCCTTAATCAAGTAATAATGCTGATGATCACTGATACTTCGCAGTTCACTAGTCCATAACACAGGTGAGTCCTTACCACTTCTTGAACCTTGAGTGACTGAACATTCCATGTTTTCCAATGGGCGAAAAAATCTTCGGGGGAAAGAGTAATAGGTTGCAAGAATTTATGCAACACAATAGGAAGTCGAAGTTTAGCGTTCACCTGAGCAAGCAAAGCAAATACACTGCTGTTACATTGTGAGAAAAACAAAAGAATATCTGGACTCTCAGGAAAAATGATGGCGTAAAACAATCACCAGTGCAGCTCCATGTTTATATGAGAAATCAAGAACAGCAACATCTCTACTCGCGCGGAGATTAGTAACCTCGACCGGGATTTGCACCTGAAGAACATAGAAAAGTGAAAATGAGATTAATTCAGGAAAGAAAACATGGAAAATGTGGATTGTACTGCAGCGCGTGGTACCTGTGCTCTAGGAGGAATAGTATCAGGTACTGACGAGAGTTCCACTTTAAAATGGCTAGGAGGCAAAATCAAAGCCCGCAATGACAAAAGGGGCGAAGTATTTTTATTTCCCAGGAAAAGAATAAGACGACCATGATGGGCCCGCCACTCTGCTTTTAAACCAATCTAGAGGTAGGGGAAAAAGACCACACAGAAGGTTCAGGCAGCAGAGATAAGAAATGCTCAAAAGAAGGAAAAAAGATTAACGACTTCTGCAAACCTGGATGTTAGGATCCTCATACAGAACTCCACTATCTTTCGTGCACAAAATATTAAACTTCTCCTCAACATTGACAATTGGCTGTAGAAAGCAGAGTTGGTCAGCAGAAGAAAGCAACCAGCGCATATAAAACTGAATGACAGTATTGACATATTCTGCTGATGCCGCCACTCAATAGTTAGCATACAGCCATGAAATAGTTCCATATAAAGACACTAATGTTATGAGAAAGTATTGTAATACCTGAACAGAGTTGGACTGGTCCTCAAGGGTAGCTAGTGCCAAGTCACCTACTGGACTTTGGTTAGCCTCCAATCCTTGAGCAGAAATTTGCTCTACAGCAGCAGGAGGACCCTCTATTGCAAGAGGGCCCAAGAGGTCTGCAAGGAGGTCTGCTTGAGAAGCAGGACGAGATGCAGGGGGCTCAACTTTACTAACAGGAGCAGGCTCAGTGATGATCTCGACATTTCTCTGAACTTCGACGGGAGCACCATTTTCTTTTGGAGCTTCTACCGCGGTTTCTTCATGAATGACATTGCTCTCCTGAATATCATAAATATTGCTTTAAATGAAACTCACGAATGATGCCCGATGTATTTCATAACTAAGTAAGAAGGTCATACTTCGGCAATGTTTTGACTTGGCATCTTCACAAGGGTGAGATGATTAGCAGCTGGGGCTGGTCCGTTTACAGGGGGCTGAGCAGCTACAACAATAGCACTGGATGATTGTTGCTGACTTCGTAGTTTTATGGCACTCTGCTCTGCTGTGTCAACTTCAGCATCTTCAGCCTTTTTCAACAGAGCAGACTAGAGTAGACATGCAAAATGCATAATCAGGAAGTTAACATGAATCCTTCTTGATTTAATAAAATGAATTCAATGAAATAGAGCATAACCAGCAAATGTGAGTACACAATTACACAACTAACAGGTAAACAGGATACATGTTTACCTCACGTTCAGGAAATTTTGGCATTTCAGCCAATACATCAGCCAAAGCAGGACCCTTTCTGCTTAGTTCAAAATATTCAACTGCTCTCTGCTGAATTTCAACGTCGATATAACTCTCATGCCTGAAATGTAATGCAAGCGTAAAAAAAACTTAACAGACATACAAAAGGTAGCATGTCATCAAAGCAGACTGAGTAAACTGGTACTTCTTAAATATTGCCAGGATTTGTTGCTGCAGTCCCGCATCAGGAGGCTGAGTGTGCATAAGTATCTTCGCATAGGCTGAGATAATAATAGCAACAGTACTTGACCTGATGAAAAATCAGAGAATTAAAATTTTACATCAGGGCAGAAAAAAAAAGTTACTGAAGGAAGTGCTTTACAACTTACGATACTGTTGGGAGCCTGTCATTTATAATGGTAAACAACTCCTTGGGGCTACAACTAGGTCTTTGGGCCAAAAGGTGGCCATACTCTCCAAGAAGGTAAGCACTGACCTGTATTGTTACGAGAGTAGGATAATGTGAAGTAAAACACAGTACAGACTACAGACAAGAAGGGTGGATACTTGGTAGGCAGATTGGATTCCTTTATGACAGACAAATAAAAGGCAGAACGAAAGCCCAAATTTAAATGAGGTCAATCATGGATAGAGGTATGGTTTTTTTATTTATCAACAGACTGTACTGCTAGTTCAAACACAGGTCTACAGTGGGGCTCTACAAATTAAAACAATCAAGCAGTCCTGAAAAATCAAACTTCATGGTATTAGTACAACAAGTTCAGGTCATGTAAAATACCTTGACCATGGTCTCATGCAAAGCAGGCTTGTCAAGGTATTCCCTCGCCTTAGCTGCAGCATATGCCTGAGAAAATTACAAGTCAAACATCAGATCCATCAAACAATAGCGAGAAGATCCGGCGAAACTGGAATCAGAAATATGCATGAACCTGAAGATCTTCATTGTTGGTGACAAATTGTACCACTCGATACCATATATCATCACTTACAAAATCTCCTGCTTTGTCTATCAACTGAAGTATAACATCAACATACCTACAGAAACAAACGTTAGATATGGCCAACACTTCACAATGACCTGAAGCTACAGAAATAAGAAACCAGCATAAATTAGTGTGTCCTTCTCTCCAGTTATTACTCTACACAAAGTGCAGCAACCCAATGCAGAAATATCAGGTTTGTAGCTCGGTCACGGTAAACCCATTTTAGGTGAACAGCTACTTGATCGGGTTTGCAGGTTACTGGCTGTGCATGCAAAATACCGCATCATGTATGTAACAAATACATGCAAGACAATTTAACTTTCAAGTTCAATGCCAAGCCAAACAGTGAAATATGGTCTGATCCTGTCGTAGAAATTCCTTACCATGAAAGATTTGGAGCAAACTTCTCTGCAAGAATGGCTGCCTTCAGAGCCAGCTCTTCACGCATTGCAAATTCAGCTGTGTTAAGATACTGAGAAAAACGAAGATAAATATATTAAGAACACAACAGTAAGTGTTAACAGGTGCCTACTTGGAAAGAAAAAAAATCGTTTGCAGGACCACTATCACAACATAGGTTACCTGCAACAACTCCTCGACAATTTCCTTTGCATTTGTAACATCACACATGCCATACAGCAAATCAAGAGCCCGCCTTCTAATGCTGCACGACAGAAAACACATAAATATAAAGCACAGAACAGACCAAGTGTAAATCAAACATGTGGAAACATACTGAATTAATAAAGAGCTGCTGATAATATAACCACAATATGAAAATCCAGATACCATACAGTATCGGTGACCATACTGGTTTTGAGCTTTTCACCCCTAACGCCTCTTAAAACCATAAATGGTTGTCATCACTTTATGTAAGTCATGCATGGAGCGCTCCTCGGATGAAAACATGTACTCCTTGGTGTGTTATGTTGTTTAACTAAGTGGCCCGTGTACATAGCTGTGCTCCTTGTGTTAACCACTCAGTAATGATGGAGCTTAACACATAAGTGTTGTTCTATTTTGAACACTGGGAGGGAGGGAGAGAATAGTAGAAGGCTGGTGGAGAAATCAGGGTTGCAAATGAAGCCAAAAAATATATGTCGGGCTCAAATCAATCAGCACTTTAGAAGGAATTATCTAATGGTACTTAGGTATTTTAGAGAAACTGTTTTCAATGTAGTCAGATTCTAGGTCCAGCACATCGTGAATGTATCTCTCAGGAAGGAAATCAAATAAAATGTTCAAATAACAATTACCAATACAAGGTATGTACTCAGGTTTGCCTAAAGTAACAAATAACATTAATCATTCAATTAATTGCAAAAGAAATCACAAATTAAATTCAAATGGTTTGGCTGTCACAAAAGGAGTGAAATTATGCAGCGGGGTACTCTCCGACATTGAAAAAAAGGGTGAGGAGTTCCAAACTATCAACCTTAGGTCAAAAGTGTGATCTGAGTATCAGACTGGTTTGAACTCTTTCATATGTCATTATTTTTCCAGGGTTGACTGTATAATATCTAAGCAACCAAAGATGTTGGAAAGGCGTACCTGATATCTGGATCCTTCAAAGAAGTAATGATCTGAGCCTGGTGCCTTTTAATTATATCCTGTACATCTGTTACTAACAGCATTCTACTCATGTTCTCCTGTGAAGATGAATGGAGTAGTGTTACATTATAATAAAATTTACACTCACACGGATGCATCACTGGGACAGATGGCATAAAATCAAGTGAAAGAACTGTTGCAAAGAAACACATTTAGCCACTTACCAGACCAAGATACCTAATATTTGGCTCCCTGACAGCAATAAACTTGCCGAGAAGAGCCACGCATTGGGACATCATCTCCTTTTCAGCATCAAGATGCATAACCTGTAATGTGATGAAAAAAGGTATTGCACAACAAACTTTCATAAGGAAGAGATGCTTAAGTATAAGAGGCTATGGAGATAAAAATATGAACGGGCAAAAGTGATGTAGGAGAGCAAATGACAAGGCAAGTTGCTAGAAAAGAAAAACAACAATAGAAGCCCAAAAAGGGAGTACGAACGCACCAGAGCAAGAGCTTCAAAGAGAACAGCATGTGAGGCATTATTCTTGTTGACGTTTTTAACAACATCAGTACCCATCAAAATACGCTGTAAAACCTACAGAATGACAAGATACATTATAACCCATAGCCTGTTTGTATAGGTAGAGCACAATAGTAAAAGGAGCCGTACCTCGAACAAAGCACGCCTTGCACTAGGATCCTCGATGGTGGGGAAGTACTGAAGAGCTCTCATTGCCTTAACCTGAAATAATAATAAAATAAATTTAAAAAACAAATGAATGCACATAAAAACTGCATCCAACATGCACAGCAGGTATACATATTTCTTTAAACAACCCAGCATAAAAAGTACATGGTGCATGTAACATTATTCAATTTTAAGAAGACAGGTGTAATAATGTGTTCTGGAAGAGCCACACAAGCATTGCATAAAACTACCATTCAGGGTAAACAGTTTTCTTCCCACTAAATAACAACAGAACGAAATGTTCCAACCATAGCAACTCCAGCAGCTTTGAGTTTAGAAGATCATATAATTTTTTTGCTTACTTAGTATTCACATCAGAGATTATGTAATATGCATTTCTGGCTTCTGAAATGCAGCTTCGCATTATAACCTTAGCCACACCCCAGGCAGATGCTTCATAGTTCACATCATATATGCATACTACAACTCCGTAGATTAAAGGGGTTTATGATAAGAAATCAGAGAAAGCAGCACGTAGCTATTATGTTTTTTTCCCATTCAAGCACGATAGTAGGTAACAAACATGAATGACATAAACCAATCGTCCAATTAAATCATACATACAGTATTTGCAAGACCAGTTGAAAAAAAATCACAAGTATGGAAACAAGGTTCAAGGAGAACAAGATTTCAGCAGATTGTGACCAAATGGATTCAATAGTCTTAATACAAATTTATTAAGGCCTAACTTTAACCAAGCTCGATGAGCCAAGGAAAGAAAAAAACCTGAAGCCAAGGAGATGGAATTCCATAGTAGGTGTATTCTTGGGGAATATCTTGATTTCTTGCCATCCTCTCCAATATTCGTACACACTTTGGGAGGCAATTCCAGTACGCTTCAGCATTATTAGATACTAGTGAAACAAAAAGGCTCATGACAGATGTCAGCACACCTAGATCACGCTCATCTAGAAGTTGTGCCATCCGATCAGACCTGACATATGAAATGCAATTAGCTAAGCAATTGTGTGGAGTGGGTTATAAAACTTCATGTTCTGTTATGTAAGTACCAGCCATCGATATTCACAACATCTGGGTTCTTCCTATAAAGTCGCAGAAGGCATAGAGCAGCCTTCTTTCGGACTACAGGCCGGCAGCTACTTGAAATCTGATGAGTCAGATGTTTCATTAGTCCAATTGCTCAAATGAGAAGAAAGGAAAAGATGAGCAAAATATTGTCCACTTACAAGAAGTTTCTGAACATCAGGGGCCAATGACTCAGAAAATTCTTTCCCGCCAATATTACCTACCTGAAACAGATTTAATTAAGGAAACATAGATAGAATAGCGGGTGTAAATTTTTCTATTTTATAGAATAGCTCTGAGTAATGTACAATAATAACGCCATTTCACAAAGCTCAAAATGAAGTAAATTGTTGCAACAATACTGGTTACTTTTTTCAGTGTGTTTCAGATTTTGGTTGTTTAAATTCCTTAGGGATAGTTTTGTGTCATGATCTTCTTTTGCATCACTATCTTTTTCTGCTGTCGAGTCACATTTTGCAAATGCAATGTGTGATGTATGCAATAGTTAGAAAAGGATGTTTATTATAATATCAGATTACATATTTGCAAGGCAGTTCTATATTTAATCAGATTTGTTCAGAATAAAATGCCTACGGAATTCAAAAGAAGATACAGAGATAGAAGAGTAGAACATGATGGCATACCATCGTCAATGCTAAGCACTGATAAGTCTCATTTCGTCCTATTATGTCATTGCGTACTGTATTTATGACCATCCTTAGAAAATCGTTATTCTCGTTAAGTAAACAAGATGTCACGATGTATCCAACCTGCAGCACAATCAAAAGGTAGCAATTAGGAAACAAGTTGTACTACTGGAAAGGAGTGATAATTGAGGATTCCAAAGATGTGGCCGTCACCTGTTTCTCGGGATACTTCGGCGCGGATATCAAAGAAACAGTTTCCATATGCCCAAAGTCAACATCATAACCCAGCATATGTATATAAAGCATTTTCCAAACATACTTTTTCTTCTCATAATGCGACAATCCCTGCAAGATGGCAGATCATGGTGCTTTTTAGTAAGATTGATTTCTCTGTGTCGCCTTAACTGTTGCACTGCATGCATACAGTGGCGGTGCGAGCAATACAGCCCTATGGGGTTAAGTGCACAATTAGCTATAAATTTTACTCTATTTTAAGTATTAATTTCACGAAATTTCCGCCAGCATAACTTGGTTTTGCAAAAAAAAACTGTTGGTCAGATGACCCTGCATGCAGTAACGAGGCCAATAGCATTTCGTAATTACAGTCGTACATTTCTATATACAGCTGGCCTGACATAAAGTAAGATGGTATGTCAAAAAATATGGCAGATCTTTATTATCCAACTCTACAAAGACCTGATATGCGCAAGATGTATGCACATGTCCATCTGTATAAGTACCATACTGTTAGGAAAGTAGGGACTAATAACTATTAATTGCTATATTATTTGGCAGTTTCCGTACGCTTAGGGAGAACTCCCGCCTTTGTAATGGGGGCGAACTCCCGCCTTTGTAATGGGGGCCATCACGCCTTCTGTAATCCAGCATGAATTAATAAAGTTAATACAGTATTTCTTAGTCTAGGTTAGGAGGCCCTCCTGTAATGGGGAGCTGATAATTGTTTGGTGCTGCAGCAGTTTCCTATGTATCATTGCCACAAAACATTTAACTAATACAACAACAGTTTCCTATGTATCATTGCCACAAAACATTTAATTAATACAACAACAGAACAGTTTCCCTTGTAGCATTGCCACTTTGCCACAAACATTTAACTAATACAACCACAGTATGGAGCTTTACTTTGTAATTTATAGTGTTTGCAAGCATCAAATCTCCAAAAAAATTATTACTAATATACACAACTCATGGATAACATAAGTAGGTTATTGGTAGATTTGTCGTCAAAAGTAGTCACATAATTCGTGTTGCTAACATTTATCTAGATACATCATTGGCGATAGTGTGCATAGGGTGAGAGGCTATGTCGTTGTCTATGAGATGTGATTAATAGCAGGGTGGGTAGGATGTAGTTTGACAGCATTTTGACAGTAGTTTTGAATGCAGGGTTGATCCTAGCTAGCTAGCTAGCTAGTCCAACGTACAGAAGTGAAATGCAAAATTAAGAAATTAGCTAGTAGCATCGAGCCCGATAGTGCAGTTGCTGCCATCATCTCTAATCTAATCTAATCTAATCTAATATAAGGGGGCCAACCTTCCAGTGTCAGTTTAGGAGGGTGGTTGCATAGCAGTAAAGTGTTAGCAGGTGGGCATTGAGCTTCAGAATGTCTGTCCCAGCAGCTCAATTCCCTTCACATGGCTGAATCCCAACCCCCAAACTAGTTACTGGAGGCAGTCGTTGCCACCACTGTTTCGCAGTTGCATCTGGACTTTGCGCCGCAGCAGAGCAAGCAGAATCCAACAAGGTCAGATGAGGCTAGCTACCATCCACCAGACATTTCGAGACTAGTAGTGACTAGGACGAGGACGAGGAGGAGGAGTCAGACCCAATTCGCAGCTCCGTGATTCTCGTGGAGCGGAAGCGGGCCTGAATTCCGCGGGACGCCTAGATCGCGGGCGAAATGGGAAGGGGAGGGGATGGGGAGGGGGAGGGTACCTTTTCGTTCTTGAAGCGGGTTCGGATGTTGCCGAGCTCCTTGTCGACGCGGAGGCGCTCCTGCTCCTTGTTGTGGCAGTTGCGGATGTCGCTGATGAAGACCGACAGCCCCCGCATCCCGGACAGCGCCATCCCCTCCGCCTCTCTGTCTCTAGGCCCAGATCTGCGGGGCGCCGCGCGAGATCTGGCCGCCCCGGGGGAGCGAAAACCTCTGCCCGCCTGGCCGCGGGGGCGGATCGGCGGCGGAGGTGGGGGAGGGGAGAGACGACCGGCGACGGTGAGGAAGGGTTTTGATTGGTCGCGTCCGGCGGGTTTGATCTGGCTGGCTGGCTCGGCGCTGGCTGCCTACCTGCCTTTTTCGCTGGTTTCTTTCTGGTCCTTCCTCCTCCTCCCAGTCCAGTCTCCTCTCCTCCAAAGAAAAAAACAAAGAGAGGAAAAAAGGCCTGGTTGGTTGGGCCGATATTTTAAAATGTTTGTCTCTGGAGTTGACCTCTGAGGGCCTTTTAATCCAACAATCAAATTATTTTCGCAACAAGAGAAGACTAGAAGCCTAGGTATATTTTTGAATGTCACCGTGTACCTACCCTAGCCGCCGAGGTGACTAGGGTTTACCTACTGACAAAGGGGTCGCTTGGGCTGACAAAGGGGTCGGCTTGTCCTTCCACCCGGCCTCGGCGCGGTGCGGTGATCTAGGGTTTCGGCTGCAGCCATGGCAGGGGCAACTCCATCTAATGGAGGGGGCAGCACTAGTGCAGGCAGAAGGAAGGGGAAGACCCCGATCGATCCGGAAGCGGCAATGAGGAACATGAAACTCAAGGAAACTGATCTGGATGACGTAATTGTTGGCGATGAGGAAATCGCAGAGTTGTGGAAGGCGGCCCGGTGGCTAGCTGTTGCAAGGCTGAACACGACGAAGTTTTTCAGCGTTGATTCCTTCAAGAACACAATGATTTTCGCATGGAGACTTGCCAACGAACCAGAAATTCGAGAGGCAGATGACCACTGGCGGAGCGTAGTGGAGATGAAACTGGGCTACGACCCCCCCCTTTCCGAAGTGAAATTATTTTTTACTAGGTATGCTTGCGATCTGGCCCAGCCCATCAGGAGATATGTCCACTGTCCACAATACGCAGCCCATTTGCAGCACCGCTCAACAGCACAGATCGAGACACCAACACCTCGTTGTGAGTCAATGAGTCGTTCCCCAAATCCCCAATCCCCACTCTGCTGCCTCCCTGCCTCTGCGTCCGACATCGCCGCGTCGGCGACCTAATTCCTCAACGACGGGGGTGGGCGGCGGCAACTGACGGCGGCAGTCGGCGGCGTTCCCCTTCTCAGTCGGTACTTGCGCCGCACTCATGAGCCAGCGCCAATGCCAATGCCACACGCCCACACCGGTTCGCCTCGTCCACAGGCTCCTCCTCCCTGCTCGTCTAGTTCACAAAGATCTACTCGTCCGCTTCTTGCTATTGCTAGGTACAAGGATGATTTAGGGCTTCTATTGATTAATTGGATGCAAATCAACTTCTGCTACTCACTGCTTCTGTTAATTCCGACGAGTTGAGATGTTGTGGTAATTTTGATGTCTACCCGATTGATTATTTGATTGAAAATTTGATGCTGTAGAAATATTTGTTTAGGTCGCAATGGTGAAACAACAGAAGATGCAGTCTTTTTTTAAAAGAAAAGGGGATGAGGGAATAGTTAAATCTCCATTAGCTCCAGATGCTCTAGCATTGGTGCCATATATGGATGGAAGACAAGCTGAAGATGCACAAGAAGGTCAAATGGAAGATGATAATGTGCAGGAAAATCAGATGCAAGATGATGATGTGCCGATGTAGAACAAAGAGCAAACGAACATGTCACTTTTCGAGGCATTGAGTTGTTGGAGCGAGATCCTGCACTACGTCCACAAATTTGGCAGTACCCCCCAAACCAAAGAGATGAAGTACGAAGAGCTTACTTGAGGTTGTGTCCCAATCAACCTAAACGAAAGAAATATAAAGCTATTGGAAAACCAGGACACAGAAGACATTTTCAGTACAGCTTTTTTCGTGATTTTCTATCATGGCTGGAGTATTCATTGACCTCTCATTGTGCATATTGTCTGTATTGCTTTCTCTTTAGCAAAAATAGAAAGAAAAGAGGTGGGTTTGATGTCTTCACAACACAAGGTTTTAATAATTGGAAGAAAGTTCATGATGGACAGAAATGTGCACTTTTAGTTCACATGGGATCAAGTCCTTGTTCACAACATAACAATGCAGTGAGAGATGGCCATGCTTTATTGGATCAGTCAAACCATTTGGCAAATATCTTTGAGGTGAAGACCATGGGGGATAAAGAAAAGGACCGTTTAAGGCTGAGAACTACGATTGCGGTTGTAAAGTGGCTCACATTTCAGTCTTGTGCTTTAAGAGGCCATGATGAGAGGCCGGAATCAAGAAACAAAGGTAACTTTCTTGAGATGTTGAAGCTTCTTGCAGACTTCTGCCCTAGTGTTCAAGCTGTAGTTCTTGGGAATGCTCCACAAGTTTGCAAATACACACCACACGAAATTCAAAATGAGATCTTGAGCATTTATGCTATGAAAGTCAGGAAGCATATTCGAGCAGAAATTGGGGACTCAAAGTACTCTATTCTTGTGGATGAGACATGTGATGTGTCCAAAAGAGAGCAAATGGCACTAGTTTTCAGATTTGTTGATAAAGATGGTTATTCACAAGAAAGATTCTTTCATCTCATACATGTAGCCAACACAAAAGCACTGACACTAAAGATGGAGTTGTGTAAAGTATTATCCAAGCATGGATTTGATGTACAAAATCTTCGAGGCCAGGGGTATGGTGGGACAAGCAACATGAGGGGAGAGTTGAATGGATTGTGTCGGTGTCAAAACCGGCGGATCTCGGGTAGGGGGTCCCGAACTGTGCGTCTAGGAGGATGGTAACAGGAGACAAGGGACACGATGTTTTTACCCAGGTTCGGGCCCTCTCGGTGGAGGTAAAACCCTACTCATGCTTGATTTAATATTGATGATATGGGTAGTACAAGAGTAGATCTACCACGAGATCAGAGAGGCTAAACCCTAGAAGCTAGCCTATGGTACGATTGTTGTTCGTCCTACGGACTAAAACCCTCCGGTTTATATAGACACCGAAGAGGGCTAGGGTTACACAGAGTCGGTTACAATGGTAGGAGATCTACATATCCGTATCGCCAAGCTTGCCTTTCACGCCAAGGAAAGTCCCATCCAGACACGGGACGAAGTCTTCAATCTTGTATCTTCATAGTCTTGGAGTCCGACCAAAGATGATAGTTCGGCTATCCGGACACCCCCTAGTCCAGGACTCCCTCAGTAGCCCCTGAACCAAGCTTCAATGACGACGAGTGCGGCGCGCATATTTGAAGGAAATATGCCCTAGAGGCAATAATAAAGTTATTATTTATTTCCTTATATCATGATAAATGTTTATTATTCATGCTAGAATTGTATTAACCGGAAACATAATACATGTGTGAATACATAGACAAACATATTGTCACTAGTATGCCTCTACTTGACTAGCTCGTTTATCAAAGATGGTTATGTTTCCTAGCCATGGACAAAAGAGTTGTCATTTGATTAACGGGATCACATCATTAGGAGAATGATGTGATTGACATGACCCATTCCGTTAGCCTAGCACTTGATCGTTTAGTATATTGCTATTGCTTTCTTCATGACTTATACATGTTCCTGTAACTATGAGATTATGCAACTCCCATTTACCGGAGGAACACTTTGGGTACAACCAAACGTCACAACGTAACTGGGTGATTATAAAGGAGTACTACAGGTGTCTCCAAAGGTACATGTTGGGTTGGCGTATTTCGAGATTAGGTTTTGTCACTCCGATTATCGGAGAGGTATCTCTGGGCCCTCTCGGTAATGCACATCACTATAAGCCTTGCAAGCAATGTAGCTAATGAGTTAGTTACGGAATGATGCATTACGTAACGAGTAAAGAGACTTGCCGGTAACGAGATTGAACTAGGTATTGGATACCGACGATCGAATCTTGGGCAAGTAACATACCGATGACAAAGGGAATAACGTATGTTGTTATGCGGTTTGACCGATAAAGATCTTCGTAGAATATGTAGGAGCCAATATGAGCATCCAGGTTCCGCTATTGGTTATTGACCGAGAATAGTTCTAGGTCATGTCTACATAGTTCTCGAACCCGTAGGGTCCGCACGCAAGGTTTCGATGATGCTTATATTATGAGTTTATGAGTTTTGATGTACCGAAGGAGTTCGAGTCCGGATGAGATTGGGGACATGACGAGGAGTCTCGAAATGGTCG
Source organism: Aegilops speltoides (assembly GCA_021437245.1). Classification (NCBI taxonomy): domain Eukaryota; kingdom Viridiplantae; phylum Streptophyta; class Magnoliopsida; order Poales; family Poaceae; genus Aegilops; species Aegilops speltoides. Next base: position 496,515,973 of record CM038144.1, on the reverse strand, counting down.
AGACGTAAAGATCGATATATTGGACGACTATATTCAGAGTTCGGAAGGTTCCAAGTCATTCGGTATTTTTGAGTTGGAGAGTTACGGAATTCGCCGGGAGTATATGGGCCTTATTGGGCCATACGGGAATAGAGGAGAGAGGCCGAAAGGAAGGAGGTGTGCCGCCCCCCTCTGGTCCGAATTGGACAAGGGGTGCAGCCCCCTTTTCCTTCCTCCTCTCTCCCTCTTTCCTTCTCTCCTACTCCAACAAGGAAGGGGGAGTCCTACTCCGGTGGGAGGAGGACTCCTCTGGTGCACCCTCTGGCCGGCCGAACCCTCCCCCGGCTCCTTTATATACGGGGCAAGGGGCACCTCTAGGCACAACAACACAAGTTGATCTACGGATCGTTCCTTAGCCGTGTCGGTGCCCCCTCCACCATATTCCACCTCGGTCGTATCGTCATGGAGTTTAGGCGAAGCCTGCGCCGAGAACATCATCATCGTCACCACGCCGTCGTCTTGTGGAACTCATCCCCAAGCTTTGCTGGATCGGAGCCCGGGATCGTCATCGAGCTAAGCGTGTCTGAACTCGGAAGTGCCGTGCGTTCGGTACTTGGATCGGTCGGATCGTGAAGGCGTCGACTACATCAACCGCGTTGTCATAACGCTTCCGCTTACGGTCTCACGAGGGCGTGGACAACACTCTCCTCTCGTTGCTATGTCATCACCATGATCTTGCGTGTGCGTGGAAATTTTTTGAAATTACTCGTTTCCCAACAAAGGCATCCGAGCCTAGGTTTTATGCGTTGATGTTATATGCACGAGTAGAACACAAGTGAGTTGTGGGCGATACAAGGCATCTTGCTTACCAAAGATGTCATACTTTGGTTGGCGGTATTGTTGGATGAAGCGGCCCGGACCAACATTACGCGTACGCTTACACGAGACTGGTTTTACCGCCGTGCTTTGCACACAGGTGACTAGCGGGTGTCAGTTTCTCCAACTTTAGTTGAACCGAGTGTGGCTACGCCCGGTCCTTGCGAAGGTTAAAACATCACCAACTTGACAAACTATCGTTGTGGTTTTGATGCGTAGGTAAGAACGGTTCTTGCTCAGCCCGTAGCAGCCACGTAAAACTTGCAACAACAAAGTAGAGGACGTCTAACTTGTTTTTGCAGGGCATGTTGTGATGTGATATGGTCAAGACGTGATGAGATATAAGTTGTTGTATGAGATGATCATGTCTTGTTGAAGTTATCGGCAACTGGCAGAAGCTCTATGGTTGTCTCTTTGTTGCATAAGATGCAAGTGCCAAATAATTGCTTTACTTTATCGCTATGCGATAGCAATAGTTGCAAGAGCAATAGTTGGCGAGACGACCATGTGACGACACATTGATATAGATCAAGATGATGAAGATCATGGTGTCGTGCCGGTGACGATAGAGATCATGACAGTACTTTGGAGATGGAGATCAAAGGCGCAAGATGATCATGGCCATATCATGTCACATATTTTGATTGCATATGATGTTTATCTGTTATAATCTTATTCTGTTTTGTTTGACGGTAACATTTTAAGATGATCTCTCACTAATTATCAAGAAGTGTTCTCCCGAGTCCGCACCGTTGCGAAAGTTCTTCGTCTTTGAGACACCACGTGATGATCGGGTGTGATAGGCTCTACGTTCAAATACAACGGTGCAAAACAGTTGCACACGCGAATACTCGAGTTAAACTTGACGAGCCTAGCATATCTGAGATATGGCCTCGGAACACGAAGACCGAAAGGTCGGCGTGAATCATATAGTAGATATGATCAATATAGTGATGTTCACCATTGAAAACTACTCCATCTCACGTGATGATCGGACATGGTTTAGTTGATTTGGATCACGTGATCACTTAGATGACTAGAGAGATGTCTATCTAAGTGGGAGTCCTTAAGTAATATGATTAATTGAACTTAAATTTATCATGAACTTAGTCCTGGTAGTATTTTGCAAATTATGTTGTAGATCAATAGCTTGCGTTGTTGCTTTCATATGTTTATTTTGATATGTTCCTAGAGAAAATTGTGTTGGAAAATGTTAGTAGCAATGATGCGGATTGGATCCGTGATCGAGGTTTATCCTCATTGCTTTGCATGTAAGAATTATGTCCTTAATGCACCACTAGGTGACGGACCTATTGCAGGAGCGTCATGCGCGTTATGAGCGTTTGGCTAGCTCAATATGATGACTACTTGATAGTTTTGTGCACCATGCTTTATGGCTTAGAATCGGGACTTCAAAGATGTTTTGAACGTCATGGACCATGTAAGATGTTCCAGGAGTTGAAGTTAATATTTCAAGCAAATACCCGAGTTAAGAGATATGAAGTCTCCAACAAGTTCTATAGCTAAAAGATGGAGGAGAATCGCTCAACTAGTGAGCGTGTGCTCGATTATGCAGGTAATTCAATCGCTTGAATCAAGTGGGAGTTAATCTTCCGGATAAGATAGTGATTGACAGTTCTCTAGTCACCATCACCAAGTTAGTAGAACTTTGTGATGAACTATATTATGCAAGGGATGACGAAAACGATTCCCGAGCTCTTCGTGATGTTGAAATCGACGAAGGTAGAAATCAAGAAAGAGCATCAAGTGTTGATGGTTGACAAGATCACTAGTTTCAAGAAAAGGCAAAGGAAAGAAAGGGGACTTCAAGTGGAAAGACAAGCAAGTTGTCACTCCTGCGAAGAAGCCCAAAGCTGGACCATAGCCTGGCCCGAGTGCTTACACTGCAAAGGAAATAGTCACTCGAAGCGGAAAAGCCCTGAATATTTGGTGGATAAGAAGGATGGCAAAGTGAACAAGGGTATATTTGATATACAGGTTATTGATTTGTGCCTTACTAGTGTTTATAGTAGCCCCTGAGTATTTGATACTTGTTCGGTTGCTAAGATTAGTAACTCGAAACAGGAGTTACAGAATAAACAGAGACTAGTTGAAGGGGAAGTGACGATGAATGTTGGAAGAAGTTCCAAGATTGATATGATCATCATCGCACACTCCCTATACTTTTGGGATTAGTGATAAACCTAAATAAATGTTATTTGGCGTTTGCGTTGAGCATGAATATGATTTGATCATGTTTATTGCAATACGGTTATTCATTCAAAGTTAGAGAATAAATTGTTATTCTGTTTACATGAATAAGACCTTCGATGGTCATACACCCAATGAACATAGTTTGTTGGATCTCGATCATAGTGATACACATATTCATAATATTGATGCCAAAAGATGAAAAGTTAATAATGATAGTGCAACTTATTTGTGGCACTGCCGTTTGGGTCATATTGGTGTAAAGCGCATGAAGAAACTCCATAAAGATGGATTTTTGGAATCACTTGGTTATGAATCATTTGATGCTTGCGAACCGTGTCTTTTGGGCAAGATGACTAAAACTCCGTTCTCCGGAACAATGGAACAAGCTACTGACTTATTGGAAATAATACATACCGATGTATACGATCCAATGAGTGTTGATGCTCGTGGCAAGTATCGTTATTTTCTGACCTTCACAAGATGATTTGAGCAGATATGGGTATATCTACTTGATGAAACATAAGTCTGAAATAGTTGAAAGGTTCAAAGAATTTCAGAGTGAAGTAGAAAATCATCGTAACAAGAAAATAAAGATTCTGCGATCTGATCGCGGAGACGAATATTTGAGTTACGAGTTTGGTCTTCAACTAAAACAATGTGGAATAGTTTCACAGCTCACGTCACCTGGAACACCACAACGTTATGGTGTGTCCGAACGTCGTAACCGCACTTTATTGGATATGGTGCGATATATGATGTCTCTTACTGATTTACCACTATCGTTTTGGGGTTATGCATTAGAGACAGCTGCATTCACGTTTAATAGGGCACCATCTAAATCCGTTGAGACGACACCATATGAACTATGGTTTAGCAGTAAACCTAAGTTGTCGTTTCTTAAAGTTTGGGGCTGCAAAGCTTATGTGAAAAGTTTCATCCTGATAAGCTCAAACCCAAATCGGAGAAGTGCGTCTTCATAGAATACCCAAAGGAAACTGTTGGGTACACCTTCTATCACAGATCCGAAGGCAAGATATTCGTTGCTAAAAATGGATCCTTTCTAGAGAAGGAGTTTCTCTCGAAAGAAGTGAGTGGGAGGAAAGTAAAACTTGATGAGGTAATCGTACCTTCTCCCGAATTGGAAAATAGTTCATCACCAAATCAGTTCGATGATTCCTACACCAATTAGTGAGGAAGCTAATGATGATGATCATGAAACTTCAGATCAAGTTACTACAGAACCTCGTAGGTCTTCCAGAGTACGGTCCGCACCAAAGTGGTACGGTAATCCTGTTCTGAAAGTCATGTTACTAGACAATGATAAACCTACGAACTATGAGGAAGCGATGATGAGCCCAGATTCCGCGAAATGGCTTGAGGCCATGAAATCTGAGATGGGATCCATGTATGAGAACAAAGTGTGGACTTTGGTGGAGTTGCCCGATGATCGGCAAGCCATATTGTATAAATGGATCTTCAAGAGGAAGACAGATGCTGATAGTAGTGTTATTATCTACAAAGCTCGACTTGTCGCAGAAGGGTTTTCGACAAGTTCAAGGTGTTGACTACAATGAGATTTTCTCAACTGTAGCGATGCTTAAGTATGTCCGAATCATGTTAGCAATTGCCACATTTTATGAAATCTGGCAAATGGATGTCAAAACTGCATTCCTTAATGGTTTTCTTAACGAAGAGTTGTATATGATGCAACCAGAAGGTTTTATCAATCCTAAAGGTACTAACAAAATGTGCAAGCTCTAGCGATCCATCTATGGACTGGTGCAAGCATCTCAGAGTTGGAATATACGCTTTGATAAGTTGATCAAAGCATATAGTATTATACAGACTTGCGGTGAAGCCTGTATTTACAAGAAAGTGAGTGGGAGCTCTGTAGCATTTCTGATACTATATGTAGATGACATATTGTTGATCAGAAATGATATAGAATTTCTGGATAGCATAAAGGGATACTTGAATAAAAGTTTTTCAATGAAAGACCTCGATGAAGCTGCTTACACATTGAGCATCAAGATCTATATAGATAGATCAAGACGCTTGATAAGATTTTTCAATGAGTACATACCTTGATAAATTTTTGAAATAGTTCAAAATAGAACGATCAAAGAAGGAGTTCTTGCACGTGATACAAAGGTGTGAAGTTGAGTAAGACTCAAGACCCGACCATGGCGAGAAAATAGAAAGAGAATGAAAAGTCATTCCCTATGCCTCAGTCATAGGTTCTATAAAGTATGCTATGCTGTGAATCAGACCTATTGTATACCTTGCTTTGAGTTTGACAAAGGAATACAATTTTGATCTAAGAGTAGATCACTGGACAGCGGTCAAGAATATCCTTAGTGAGGACTAAGGAAATATTTCTCGATTATGGAGGTGATAAAAGAGCCTGTCGTAAAGAGTTACATCGGTGCAAGCTTTTACACCAATCCAGATGACTCTAAGTCTCAATCTGGATACATATTGAAAGTGGGAGAAATTAGCTAGAGTAGCTCCGTGCAGAGCATTGTAGACATAGAATATTTGCAAAATACATACGGCTCTGAATGTGACAGACCCGTTGACTAAACTTCTCTCACAAGCAAAACATGATCATACCTTAGTACTCTTTGGGTGTTAATCACATAGCGATGTGAACAAACCCTTTGGGTGTTGATCACATAATGATGTGAACTATGGGTATTAATCACATACAGATGTGAATATTGGTGTTAAATCACATGGCGATGTGAACTAGATTATTGACTCTAGTGCAAGTGGGAGACTCAAGAAAATATGCCCTAGAGGCAATAATAAAGTTATTATTTATTTCCTTATATCATGATAAATGTTTATTATTCATGCTAGAATTGTATTAATCGGAAACATAATACATGTGTGAATACATAGACAAACATAGTGTCACTAGTATGCCTCTACTTGACTAGCTCGTTTATCAAAGATGGTTATGTTTCCTAGCCATGGACAAAATAGTTGTCATTTGATTAACGGGATCACATCATTAGGGGAATGATGTGATTGACATGACCCATTCCGTTAGCCTAGCACTTGATCGTTTAGTATATTGCTATTGCTTTCTTCATGACTTATACATGTTCCTGTAACTATGAGATTATGCAACTCCCATTTACCGGAGGAACACTTTGGGTACTACCAAACGTCACAACGTAACTGGGTGATTATAAAGGAGTACTACAGGTGTCTCCAAAGGTACATGTTGGGTTGGCGTATTTCGAGATTAGGTTTTGTCACTCCGATTGTCGGAGAGGTATCTCTGGGCCCTCTCGGTAATGCACATCACTATAAGCCTTGCAAGCAATGTAGCTAATGAGTTAGTTACGGAATGATGCATTACGTAACGAGTAAAGAGACTTGCCGGTAACGAGATTGAACTAGGTATTGGATACCGACGATCGAATCTCGGGCAAGTAACATACCGATGACAAAGGGAATAATGTATGTTGTTATGCGGTTTGACCGATAAAGATCTTCGTAGAATATGTAGGAGCCAATATGAGCATCCAAGTTCCGCTATTGGTTATTGACCGAGAATAGTTCTAGGTCATGTCTACATAGTTCTCGAACCCGTAGGGTCCGCACGCTTAAGGTTTCGATGATAGTTATATTATGAGTTTATGAGTTTTGATGTACCGAAGGAGTTCGGAGTCCCGGATGAGATCGGGGACATGACGAGGAGTCTCGAAATGGTCGAGACGTAAAGATTGATATATTGGACGACTATATTCGGAGTTCGGAAGGTTCCGAGTCATTGGGTATTTTTCGAGTCTGGGAGTTCTTGGAATTCGCCGGGAGTATATGGGCCTTATTGGGCCATACGGAAATAGAGGAGAGAGGCCGAAGGAAGGTGGGGCGCAGCCCCTCTGTCCGAATGGACAAGGGTGCAGCCCCTTTCCTTCCTCCTCTCCCCTCTTTCCTTCTCTCCTACTCCAACAAGGAAGGGGGGGAGTCCTACTCCCGGTGGGAGGAGGACTCCTCCTGGCGCGCCCCTCCTGGCCGGCTGAACCCCTCCCCCTGGCTCCTTTATATACGGGGGCAAGGAGGCACCTCTAGGCACAACAACACAAGTTGATCTACGGATCGTTCCTTAGCCGTGTGAGGTGCCCCCCTCCACCATATTCCACCTCGGTCGTATCGTCGCGGAGTTTAGGCGAAGCCCTGCGCCGGTAGAACATCATCATCGTCACCACACCGTCGTGCTGACCGAACTCATCCCCAAAGCTTTGCTGGATCGGAGCCCGGGGATCGTCATCGAGCTGAACGTGTGCTGAACTCGGAGGTGCCATATGTTCGGTACTTGGATCGGTCGGATCGTGAAGACGTACGACTAGATCAACCGCGTTGTCATAATGCTTCCGCTTATGGTCTACGAGGGTACATGGACAACACTCTCCCCTCTCGTTGCTATGTAATCACCATGATCTTGCGTGTGCGTAGGAATTTTTTTGAAATTACTACGTTTCCCAACAATATTGTCTTCGGCATTGCAAGGCGGGTTCCTCCTCCGAATACTTCATAGAAGATTTTGAACACCATGATAGTGTCCGGCTCTGCAACATAAGTTCCACATACCACCATAGAGAGAATAATATTTACATGAGTTCAATCTGCTGACGTATTTCGTGGCGTGACATCACACCACGGCCAAGCCTTTATTCGAATTGTTTTTACGGTTCCACCTCAAAGACGTTTAGCGGCGGTTTCAACAACGCCCCTGTCAAATCGAGATCGTGTCCCTTATTCCGGATTCTCATCAATACGGGCGTGGGTAACCCAACGCGCCATTGATTCTGACGCTTGAGAGATAAGCGAGTTTTACCAGTGGTGGGGACGCATAGTTTCGTCCGTCCATATAAGGGATAAGGATCCACCTTTTACCTCGCCTTCTTCCTCCTTTGCTTATCCATCTCCGCAAGACTTTCGAGCTCCAGCGCCCAAGTTCGCACATCTCGCCTCAACCTTCTCCATCCATGTCCGGAGCGGGAGGCAAGTGGATGGCCTCCTCCGTCACGGAGGGGCACATCAAAAGGCCGAGGAAAGCCGGATACCTGCACAACGACATTGCGCACCGGCTTCCTGGACGAGGGGCAGCTCGTCCCCACCCCTGGCCCCATGAGAGGGTGGTGTTCCTTCCCATTTCCTCCAGCACCGGGCTTCCCACTCCACCCATTTGTCCGGGGGCTCATGTTCTACTACGGCCTGGATTTCCATGATCTGGCCCCGAATTTCATCCTCAACATCTCAGCGTTTATCATTGTGTGCGAGGCCTTCCTCCGCATCACACCCCACTTCGGCTTATGGCTGAAGACCTTCAATGTCAAGCCGAAGGTAGTGGGCGGCCAGCAGGTGGAGTGCGGAGGCGCCATGGTGGGCAAGATGCCCAACGTCATATGGCTCGAGGGCGCCTTCGTGGAAACCATCAAAGGGTGGCAATCGGGGTGGTTCTATATCACCGAGCAGCGTGACCACTGAATGGGCGCGACCCCGATTCAGATCTGGCATCCCCACGGCTCACCTCCGGAAAGAAAGGGCTGACATGGGGTGATTTGGAAGAGCTGACCGGACTCCAAACCTGCGCCCAAAACCTTGTGAACAAGATCAAGCTCGTCAACATAGTCTAGGTCATGCTCATCCGCCGGATTCTCCCTTGCCAACAACGGGCTTTCAACTTGTGGGAGTTTGATCCGGCACAGCACCATACCTTGAGCGGGCTCTTGACACTCGTCGAAGATGCAGGAAGGTGCTGTTCAAGAACCTGAGGCTCCGCATCCGCTCTAGAAGATCGCGGATTCAGCTCGCGGCGTCAAGCCGCCGAGGTAAGCTATTTTACCCTTTACGGGACACTTGTTTTTCATAGTTTGACTCTATGCGGGATCTAAACTCCCTTTACCTTTGACAGGCCTGGCAGAAGAAGTCCGGGCAGGTTAACTATCCGGTTCCCTTACCAGAAGACCCAACGGATGCCCGATTGACGGGGATGCTGGTTCCGGCGCCTTACGTGGTGCCGGAGAAGAAGGCCAAGAAGAAGGCCACGGGAACCCGAAAGAGTTCCCGGCATCAGGTGTTATCGGACTCATCGTTCGATGACTCGGGCGACTCCTCCCATGAAGACAAGGAGGAGAAAGGGAGGCTTCTCCCGGTGAAGAGAGAAGAAAGGAAGGCCTCCCCAACCGGGAGGCCGGAGGGTCAAGAAGGAAGGACCCTTCCTCCGGACTGTTCCACCAACGCCAACGACGGCAAAGAGGAGTGGCCCTCGAGGGCCAAGCCCCTGGCGAGATCGTAAGTGTCCGGATTCCAGAATAACTCATGATTTTTTCCTTTGTCGTATAGTGTCTTCTAACGCCGAATACAACCATGTAGCCCGCCCAAGGACGAGCTCCCCACTTCGTCGAGCGGCTCCCTGGATTCGTCGGACGTGAATAGCACTTCACTTCCGACCGCCTCCTCCCCATGATCTGAGCGACGCCTTGGTGGAGTCCCGAAGGGCCCAACCAGAGGAGGTGGTCTGGAGGCGCCGCAAGGCGACCTCCGGACTCTGGCGCAAAGAGGCCAAACCCGGAGGGCTCTAAGTCCCAACCTGTCTTGGACTTTGTCCGAACCTCTGATGATTCCAAAGTCATGCAGCGGGCCCTTCATAAGAAGGGCAAGATGCGGCGCCGGTGGTCTCCGTCCCAACCGGAGGCACGGATAACTTCTTTGGAGGCGCTTAACGGCGCCTCCATCAACGAGGAGCACCGCATTTATTATGAGTGTGGTGATCCGAAAATTCATCCGCCAAGGCGGGCTGATCAAGCTTGTACCAGCCTTCTAACAGACTTTGAGGTATGTAATTAAGATATGTAAAAATAGTACCGCATAGACAGTAGCCCCTCGATGCTCGGTTTGGTGTTGGAAAGAAAAGCCGGCCGAGGATCTAAAAGATATACGCAGAGTCTAACATAAGCATGTCAATATGGGAATGCAGGCTGCGCTGCTGACCTCTGCCGCACTGACTACGGAGGTTAATGCATTGAAGCAGAGCCTCGAGCGGTCCAAGAACGAGCTCGGCCTTGCCAAGAAGCAGCTCGAGGACAAGGAAGGTAAGTAATACCTTATTAAAGTAATACCTTATAGAAAGGATTTGGTTGCAAAAAATGACAGGAATAACGTGAATATTGCAGGGGCCACGAACGAGGTGGCGACCCTGAAGGAAGCGGTGTCCAAGGCCGAAAGCAATGCGGCCGTGGAACGCACCGAGCGAGAGAAGCAGGAGGCACGGGTGGCGGAGGTGTGGCAAGAGCTCCAGGCTCTCGTGGAAAGACACAAGAGTTTGGAGCGTGACTCGAAGACTCGAGAGTCCGAGCTCGCCTCGGCTCTTGAGAGTGCCAAAGCCGCTAAGGCCGAAGCCCAAAAATACCTCCAGGAAATTGAGGCAATAAAGAAGATAGCGGCGGGTAAGGCATTCTTCATGCAAAGCAAGCACGTGAAAGTGAATTACTTGTTACTTACCCGAATCTGGAGCTCTCCAGGAGCATTCGCAGATCTGCCCCACAGCAGTGTCCGACGCCGCATTCTACCGGGCCGAGGAAGGAGCTCGACGGAAAAGGTGTTCGGTCTCAATATCTTTGAGGTCGGACATCCGGTGCCTGAGCGACCAGTGAAGCAATGGTCGAGCTCCACAAGGTGGCGAACAGGCCATGAAGGGCCTCATAGTTCGGTTGTGGCCTAAAGAAGCCATGCACAGGAGCTACTTGATGCAGTGCGGCGGTGGTGGGCCTTTGTCCATGGATTGAAGTCATCAAGCACTCCGTCTACATTGAAGGTGCCCGTCGGGCCCTTGCCCGCGCTAAAGTTCACTAGGGCAAGATGGATGCCGAGAAGCTTGTGACGGACGCGCCACCGCCAGGCAAGGAGTATCGCACGCCCGAGATGTACTATAAGGGTGTCCTGAAGGGTGCCCGCCTTATAGCGGGCGAATGCTCCAAAGATGTAATTTTGAGTAGACTCGCATTTTGTTATCCTGTGCGCTGAAAACTATGTTCATATGCGCTAAGCAACACTTGTTAATTTAAAATATTACCTTATGTGCGACCGTTTATCAAATTTGAGAGATGGCAAGTCGTTGGCTTCAGCCCCATGTCACAATCTTGGGGTGTTGGGATAAACTTGAGCGCTCTTGTTCCCATTTTGGGTCCTTGAGGAAGGCGCTCAACACAACGGACGAGGCAACCGGACTTATAATGCTTGAACACTCCCACTTAGCCATAGAATTCTATAATTTTAAATTTACTTGAAGCCCCTAGTGTTCGGAAGACCGAATTGGGCGCTATCCACGCTGGGCGGACAAAGCCGGCTCCTCGCTCTAAGTGGCATAAGTCTTGAGGACTCGAAAAACCTCTCGAACAATGACCGACTCTCGCCCTATCATGACGGTCGGTTTTAGCTTTCTCCACCGAGTGCTCAACCTAGCTCAACCGGGCACAATCGCAGTGGTTCTCCTAGCGCTACCTTAGCGATATAACGGGCGTAAGGTACCAAAACATGGGGCCGCAAACCCAACTATTGACCCAAGACATGCTTGAGCCGATGCATATAATGCTATAAGTTCGGGGTGCCGCACTTGTGGAAGTGTTCGGACTTATCACACCATATTTTGGGGAACTTAAGCCCCTGGTGTATTTGGCCGTACCAAAGCGTACGGGTGCAACATGTCATAAGTGAACATGTATAGATAGAAAAAGGAATGCAATAATAGGCAAAAGCGATGCATTGTTTATTCAAAAATCTGCAATGAAAGCGAACGATACAAATAGTGCGATAAGCAAGGGATGGGACTATTTAACATGTCCCCCTCCAGGGGTAGGCTGCGGGATGATATGTAAAACAGGTATACTTCTCGTAATAGAGACCACCTGGACACTCGGCGTAGCTTTTCCGCTTCCTGGCTGTTGCATCGTGAGTTCGACAATTCTCTTGCGGACGGGGCTTACGGAAAACGGAGTCCTGCGAATAAGAAAGAAAAGAATGACACAATTGGGAGCCCTCTGCGGTTGAGCCGCTCTCCGGGCATCTTGTGGTCGTGCCCTACCCCTATGCCCATGGTATCTCCAGAGCGTAGCTATGTAGCGTGGTCTTGGTCTCGCGATTTCGCGAGGGCTGGGGTTAGGGCGCATTATTCTGGCGATGCTCGGGCGTGCCAGTGGTCTTGTTGTAGGTTATTCGGCGCGCTTGGCGGTGTCCGCCGCTAACAACGGACTCGAGAATTGCCTTAAGAGGCTGCTTTGTACTTCCGCCATGAGAGCGCCAGATGCTCCTCCGTTTGGAGAGAGCGTTACGTATTTCCATTGACCGTAATGACTCCTCGAGGGCCCGGCATCTTGAGCTTGAGGTATGCGTAGTGCGGCACCGCATTGAACTTTACAAATGCGGTTCGTCCGAAAGCGATGCATGATAGCCGCCATGCGAACGGGACTATGTCGAAGATTAACTCCTCGCCGGAAGTTATCCGGGATCGAAGACCACTTCAAGTGTAATCGAGCCTATCTGATTGGCCTCTACACCGGTATGACGCCTTTGAAGGTCGTCTTTGTGGGTCTAATCCTTGAGGGTCTATGCCCATCTTGCGCGACCGTATCCCGATAAAGCGAGTTCAAGCCTTTGCCGCCGCCCATCGTGACTCTAGTGAGGTGAAATCCGTCGGCGATTGGGTCTAGAACCAATGCGGCGAATCCGCCATGGCGGATGCTAGTGGGGTGGTCCCTTTGATCAAAAGTGATCGGGCAGGAGGACCACGGATTGAACTTTGGGGTGACTGGCTCCATCGCATATACGTCCCTGAGTGCACGCTTCCACTCCCTTTTGGGTATGTGGGTTGCGTATATCATGTTCACCGTCCGCACTTGTGGGTGGAAACCCTTCTGTCCTTTATTGTTCGGCGGCTGGGTCTCATCCTCGTCATCGCTATGCAGCCCTTTGTCATTGTTTTCAGCAATTAACTTGCCTGCCTGCTTGAACACCCAACAATCCCTGTTGGTGTGATTGGCTGGCTTTTCGGGGGTGCCGTGTATCTAGCACGAGCGATCGAGTATTCGGTCCAAATTGGACGGGCCCGGGGTATTTCTTTTGAATGGCTTTTTCCACGACCGGTTTAGAGCCTCTGAATCCGGCATTGATCTGTCGTATCTTCACAGATTATCGCTGCACGCGGCGCTTGTGCTTATTGCGATGTGACCTGCCATTGCTGTCCTTGGTATCCGGTACCGGGGTTTTTGTCGTTGTTATTCGCGAGCTAGCTGTTGTCCTCTCCGCGAAGCGGGTCATGAGTGATGTGAGGGCTGCCATGGATTTTGGCTTTTCCTGTCCTAGGTGCCGGGCAAGCCACTCGTCGCGGATGTTATGTTTGAAGGCTGCGAGGGCCTCTGCATCCAGACAATCAACAATTTGATTTTTCTTGGTTAAGAACTGTGTCCAGAATTGTCTGGCCGATTCATCTGGCTGCTGAATTATGTGGCTTAGGTCATTAGCGTCTGGTGGTCGCACATATGTGCCCTGGAAGTTATCAAGGAATGCGGCTTCCAGGTCTTCCCAACAACCAATTGATTCTGCTGGCAAGCTGTTGAGCCAATGCCGAGTTGGTCCTTTAAGCTTGAGTGGGAGATATTTGATGGCATGTAGATCATCAACGCGGGCCATGTGGATGTGAAGGAGATAGTCCTCGATCCAAACCGCAGGATCTATTGTGTCATCTTATGATTCAATGTTTACGGGTTTGAAACCCTCGGGGATTTGATGATCCATTACTTTGTCTGTGAAGCATAGTGGGTGTCTTGGCGCCTCTCAGATATTATATATCGACGCAGCTCGAATGAGCTTTGTCTGCTGTGTTCGGCCCGACCGAAATTGTTGTATCCGGCGTGACGGTTATCATCACGTATTGTGGGGAGCCCGCGCGATCCGTAGATCGATCTTGTTTGTCTTGCCTTGTCCTCCAATATATCTCGCAAGTCTGGCGCATTCCCCCGTGGCTTTGTACTTTTCGAGCGACGCCGGGGTGCGGCTTTAGTGGAGGGCCTAGAGGCCTCTCTGTCGCAGCCACGAGGTGGCCGGTCGGCCGTATTATGCGCTAGTGATGTGGGTTTAGGTGCTTCCTCCTCTAATCGGGGTAGCAGCCTGCGTTTTGGGTAGCTCTTGGAGGGGCGTTCGAGTTCATACTCTTCGACCGCAAGGACTTCAGTCCATCTGTCGGCTAGCAAGTCTTGGTCAGCTCTAAGCTGTTGCTGCTTTTTCTTGAGGCTGCTTGCCGTGGCCATAAGCATGCGTTTGAAACGCTCTTGTTCGACGGGATCCTCAAGCACGACAAATTCGTCGTCGTCGAGGCTTGCCTCGTCTTCGGAGGGAGGCATATAATTATCGTCCTCTACCTCTCTATCTGCCGCTCTCTCATGAGGGCTGGCTTCTCCATCCTCCTGCGCTAAATCCTGCTGGAGGTGGTTGTCTTCGGCACTGTCCGGGGTGTTATTGTCTCCGGTGCCGGAATCTCCATTTTTGCTGTGGCGATATTTAGAGCGGCACCGCTAACGCCGGCGCTTGGGCTGTTTCTTGGAGGGGTCATCCTCCGTTGTTCCATCACCATTCCCATCCTTTGGGATGTCCACCATGTATATGTTGTATGACGAGGTGGCCTTCCAGTGCCCTGTAGGCGCTGGTTCTTGGTCGTCTCCTGCATCGTCGTCCATACCGTCGATGTCTTCAGAGTCGAAGTTGAGCATGTCGGTTAAATCATCGACAGAGGCTACAAAGTGGGTGGTGGGTGGGCGTTCAATTTCTTCGTCATCCGCGTCCCAACCTTCCTGACCATAGTCCGGCCAGGGCTCTCCTGATAAAGAGAGAGACTTTAGTGAATTTAGGATGTCGCCAAAGGGCGAGTGCTGAAAGATGTCCGCAGCGGTGAACTCCATGATCGGCGCGATTGGCAGGGGCGCGGGAGGTTCGGAGTCCGGAGAGGAGTCCGGCACCTCGGAGTCACGGGCTTTGTGAAGGACAGGGATGGTATTCGGCTCTATCACCATAGAGGTAGCAGCCCTCGAGGCGGTGTCCAGCCACCCGTCCTCGATCGACGCAGTCGGCTCCAAGCTAAGGGTCGGAGCGGACACTTGTGCGGCCTCCAGGGCACTGTCCGGCAGCAGAGCTAGATTATGCCCATCGTGACAGTGCGGCGCGCTTGGCTTTGGCTCGAACCCATCGAAGATCAAGTCTCCGCGGACGTCAGCCATATAGTTCAAACTTCCAAATCTGACCTGATGGCCAGGGGCGTAGCTTTCAATCTGCTCCAGATGGCCAAGCGGGTTGGCCCGCAGTGCAAAGCCTTCGAATATGAAGATCTATCCGGGGAGAAAAGTCTCACCCTGGACCGCGTCATTGTTGATGATCGAAGGAGCCATCGGGCCTAAAGGTGATGACATAGAGGAACTCTCAATGAAAGCACCAATGTCGGTGTCAAAACCGGCGGATCTCGGGTAGGGGGTCCCGAACTGTGCGTCTAGGTGGATGGTAACAGGAGACAAGGGACACGATGTTTTTACCTGTGTTCGGCCCTCTCGGTGGAGGTAAAACCCTACTCCTGCTTGATTAATATTGATGGTATGGGTAGTACAAGAGTAGATCTACCACGAGATCAGAGAGGCTAAACCCTAGAAGCTAGCCTATGGTACGATTGTTGTTCGTCCTATGGACTAAAACCCTCCGGTTTATATAGACACCGGAGAGGGCTAGGGTTACACAGAGTCGGTTACAATGGTAGGAGATCTACATATCCGTATCGCCAAGCTTGCCTTCCACGCCAAGGAAAGTCCCATCCGGACACGGGACGAAGTCTTCAATCTTGTATCTTCATAGTCTTGGAGTGTGGCCAAAGATGATAGTTCGGCTATCTGGACACCCCCTAGTCCAGGACTCCCTCAGATTGCAAGCTCTATTCATTAAAGAGTGCCCCTATGCATATTATGTTCATTGCTATGCTCATCGGTTGCAACTCTCCCTTGTTGGTGCAGCAAGAGATGTGGTTCCAGTCACCCAATTTTTTCAGAAACTTCACTTTGTTATAAACACAGTTGACTCCTCTTCAAAGCGACATGATGAGTTGCATGACGCCCAGGTGGTTGAGATTGCACGCTTGCTATCGATCGGATTGAAACATGCAAAGGAGCCAATCAAATACGCTCATTGAAGCGACCAGGAGAGACTAGATGGGGTTCCCACTTAGGTTCGATTTCTAGTCTTATGCATATGTTCAATCCAGTGAGAGTTGTTCTAGAAAATCTAGCTGCAGATTCATCAGCTGGAGCAAACCGGGCTGATGGTGATACTTCTTTCACTTACCTGACCTCTTCGTATTTATACTATGGATGATGAAAGAAATATTGGAAACTAGCAAAGATCTTGGGAATGCTTTACAGAAGAAAGCACAAGACATAGTAAATGCAGTTCGTCTAGTGCATTCCACAAAAGTACTTCTGGAAGAGATGAGATCAGATGAAGGATGGGAGTTGTTCATTGGAAATGTTGTTGAGTTCTGTGTGGAGCATGATATAGATATTCCATACATGGAAGAACTATACATTCTGCATGGTGGGCGTGCTTTCGTCGTCAACTCGATCACTTTACTAGAGAAAGGTATCTACGAGTGGAGATATTTGAGCAACAATTGACAACCAACTAAATGAATTGAATCTTAGGTTCAATGAGAAAGTGATGGATCTCTTATCCATTAGTGTTACATTGATACCAAGAAATGGATTTACATCATTCAATGCTAAGGAAATATGTTCAATGGTGGAGAAATATTATCCTGCTGATTTCACACAACAAGAGAGATATGGGTTGGAGATTCAGCTCAACCATTTTGCTGCGGATGCTAAACACAGTGGAGACTTGAAGAAGCCCATCACCATAACTTCTTTATGTCGATGCCTTGTTGAGACGGGATGAGATAGAATTTACAATTTGCTTGATAGGTTGCTTCGATTGCTTGTTACTCTCCCGGTTTCCACTGCAAGTGCTGAGTGTGCTTTCTCGAGCTTGAAGATTATCAAGTCAAGAATACGTAATACAATGGAAGATGATTTTCTTGCAAACAGTCTGTTGCTACAAATTGAACGAGAAATTGCATCACAAATTCCTTGTGAAGATATAATTGCTGATTTCAAAAGTAGGAAGAATAGAAGATCGTATCTTTAGTTGGCAGTAGTGCTAGTTGGTTGGCAGCACTACTGGTTGGCAGTAGTGCTAGTTGGTTCTGTTTATTTGTCTTTTGGTCATTTGGTGTCACTACTGTTTGGTGTGGTATGTTCTTTTGGAGCACCAAAATTTACCTATCAACAATGCTCAGGTATGTGTGAACCTACTTGTGAACCTGCTGTATTTGTGTGTACAATATATATATATATATATATATGGTCCTCTAATTGTCCTTGCATATGTTCTACAACTTAGTGGGTTTTTATGCATATGGTGTGTTCTTATATGAAATAGGCCCCCTCTTGAGATTTGGTCACGCTCCGCCACTGCAGATGACAATCTGTTTATCATCCAACTCTTCTGTCTAGGGGATTGGAACAGAGTAATGCACTAGGGACCTTGGATCTATAGGGGCCTAATGGTTGCAATTGAAGAGTACGACGGCAAAGGGAAGCCAGATTTGGTTCAGCTTGACCGAGTTCATGTGTGGGCGCAAATTCACGACACCCCAGAGCTCTATAGGAAGGAGATGATCGTAGACCAATTGGCCTGCCGCATAGGCCAAGTGAAGAGTGTGGAGATGAACCCTAACCGAGTTTTCGAGGGCAACTATGTCAGGGTCTGAGCAAAGATCAAACTGGCCGATCCTTTGGTGCGTTTTGCCCCACTGAACGTCAAAGGGGAAGGGCGAATCCTCCTGTCAGTTAAATATGAGAAGATTGGTTTCTTTGGTGAAGTTAGCGGCATCCTAGGCCACTCCATGGAGGAGTGCGGCGATGGGGTTCATAGCCCCGAGGAGATTGAATATGGTGAGTGGATGAAAGCCACTCGGAGACCCCTGCCAGAGAGCCAAAACCGTGATCCCGGCTGGAACAGGGGGAACTCCTCACGTGGACGTGGACGGGCCCGTGGAGGCGGTCGCGGCAGGAACAATGGAGCCAAGAAACGGTCATCAGAGGAGGCCAGTCTGGGGGGATGAAGTTGACAGAGAAGTTGATGATGATCTCAAGGTGTGACGCCCGGATAATCATGCTACAGTAATCCCCTGTTAACGATGCCACGTCACCACGATTACTGTTGTTAAATCTCGCGTTAATTCGAAACCGCTTCAAAATTCAAATTTAAATTAATGGCAAACAACAAAAGTTTTTTTAAAGTTAAAAGAAAAATGTTCGGGCGGTGCCATATTTTGCTTAAGTAAATATGGTGTAATAAACACATTTTTATAAAGTGCCTAGATAATTTAAAATGATTTAAAACAGGAAAGAAAATAAATAAAAAGAAAAGACTAAACATGATTAAAACAAAAACAAAACAAAGTAAAAGGACCCCACCTAGCTGGGCCTTGGCCCAGCAGGCTACTGGGCCGCTAGGCCGGCCCAACCGCGCCCGCTACTACTCCCCACCGGGAGCCAAAAACCCTAGCCCCTATCCCCACTACCCCGACCCCACTCCTCGCTCTCCCCACTCCCGATCCCTTCGATCGGGCACCTCAGCGCCCGCGCCCTCCGCCTCCCGGAGCTTGCCGTTGCAGCACTCGCCGCCCCCAATGCGCCGCCCAAGCAGCCCGCCACCAGGCGCGCCCGCCGCGTCGTGCCCGACCAGCGCCAGGCGCCAAGACGAGATCAGCGCCACGAGCCCCTCACCGTCTTCGCCAGGATCGGCCACCGCCCCGGATCGCCGTTGCTTGGAGCCACGTCGCCGAGCGCCCTTTGCTGGAGCTCCTCCGTCGTCGCAGGATCTCGCGTCCCCCTCCTCCTCCCCAACGACGCCCCGACGCCAACGCCATTCGCTGTCGCTGCCACCTCGCCCCGCCGTCGCGTACCCCCTGCATCGGGCCTTCCCTTCAATGCGGGTGAGCAACCCCCGGTCGTCCTCCTCTCTCCGTGAAGCAGCTACCGCATCTCGCGGCTCCCCCACCATGGCCATGACTGGCTGCGCTCTGCCGCGCCCGCCCGCCACGCCCGCCGCACAAGATCGCCTCCCTCTCCGGCCGCGCTCACACTCGCCCGTGGCTGTGCCCGATCGGCCTCCCTACTTCCTCGCCCCCCTTCCCTCTCTATCATCGTGGCCACCGCGCCCTCGATGGGGTTCGCCATGCCATGATCACTGCGCCCGCCGTGCCCCTGCTCCTAGCCTGCTGCAATCGCCTGCTTGCCGCCTGTTGAACCTCGTCCTCGCCACCGCTGTCGAAGCCGCCATGCCAGTGCCAACCCGGCTCCCAGATCGTCCCTGTTCACCGCGCCCGACCCTCACACCACAGCGTCGCCTCTGCGTTCGCCGGCGTCGCGCCAGCAGCCGCCTTCTCTCATTGACTGCAACGCCTGCTCGGGTGCCCATCAAGGCTCGCCATTAACCGTTAGCCCACACCGCTATGGCCTCGGCCTATGACATGTGGGCCGTCCCCGACGTTTTAAAAAAATGATGAAAAAGAAAAGAATTAAAATATATATATATAGTCAATTAATTAATTAACTAAATTAATTAAGTTAATTAATCTGCTAATTAATCTAATTAACTTTGTTAGTCTAACTAAGCAGTAATTAGATTAACCTAAACCTAATCAACCTAACAGTATGACGGTGGGTCCCATCGACCCACACGTCAGTTGACCAGTCAATGGTCAACGTTGACGGCTGACATCACTCTGATGTCATGCTGATGTCATCATTTACTATTCTGGATAATGTTGGATTTAAATAATTAATTAAATTCCAGAAATTAATAAAATCTTTAGAAAATCATATCTTTTAATCCGTAACTCGGATTAAATTATTTTCTACATGAAAGTTGCTCAGAACGATGAGACGAATACGAATACGCAGCCCGTTCGTCAGCCACACATCCCTAGCATAGCAAACCTGCAACATTTCACCTCCGGTTCATCTGTCCGAAAACGCGAAACCCCGGGGATACTTTCCCGGATGTTTCCCCCCTTTCTCTAGTATCACCTACTACCACGTTAGGCCACACCTAGCACAGTGTATTGCCATGTTACGCTTTGTGATGCTTTGATTGCTTTGTTATTTATTGTGTTCCCCTTCACACTTCTTTCCCAGAACCCCCAGGGCCGTCGGCGACCCGATTCGACTACGGAGGTGGCGACCCCTCCTTGCCCGAGCAACCGGCAAGCCCCCTTGATCACCAGATATCGCCTATTCTCCTCTATCGCTTGCATTAGAGTAGTGTAGTATATTACTTGCTTTAGTTGATCCTATTACGATGCATAGCGACATTGTTGCTACATCTGTTGATACCTTAACCGCAGTCCTAAATGCTTAGTATAGGATGCTAGTTTATCATCATTGGCCCTACATTCTTGTCAGTCTGCCTTGCTATACTATCGGGCCGTGATCACTTGGGAGGTGATCACGGGTATATACTATACATACATACATACTACAGATGGTGACTAAAGTCGGGTCCGCTCGAAGAGTACCCGCGAGTGATTCACGGATTGGGGGCTGAAAGGACCTTTGTCCCGACGGCCCTCTGTGTGGATCTTTGTGGCGGAGCGACAGGGCAGGTTGAGACCACCTAGGCGAGAGGTGGGCCTGGCCTTGATCGGCGTCCGCGGTTGCTTCATAATAACACGCTTAACGAGATCTTGGTATTTGATCTGAGTCTGGCCATTTGGTCTATACGCACTAACCATCTACGTGGGAGTAGTTATGGGTATCCCGACGTCGTGGTATCAGCCGAAGCCTTCTTGACGTCAGCAACTGAGCGGCGCGCGCCGGATTGGAACGTAAGCCTGCGCTTGTATTAGGGGCTAGTTACGCTTCCGGCCGCCACGCAACGTCTTGTGTGTGCTTTCGGCGATGGGCCCGCACCCTGCGCGCTTAGGTTTAGACCGGCGTCTTGACCTCTGTTGTGCCTAGGTGGGGCTGCGGCGTGTTGATCTTCCGAGGCGGGCATGACCCAGAAAGTGTGTCCGGCCAAATGGGATCAAGCGTGTTGGGTTATGTGGTGCACCCCTGCAGGGAAGTTAATCTATTCGAATAGCCGTGTCCCTCGGTAAAAGGACGACCCGGAGTTGTACCTTGACCTTATGACAACTAGAACCGGATACTTAATAAAACACACCCTTCCAAGTGCCAGCTACAACCCGGTGGTCGCTCTCTAACAGGGCGACGAGGAGAGGATTGCCGGGTAGGATTATGCTATGCGATGCTACTGGAGATGCTACTTGGAGATGCTACTTGGAGATGCTACTTGAAGATGCTACTTGGCGATGCTACTTGGAGGACTTCAAACTACTCTCTTCTACATGCTGCAAGACGGAGGCTGCCAGAAGCGTAGTCTTCGACAGGATTAGCTATCCCCTCTTATTACGGCATTCTGCATTCGATCCACCGATATGGCCCTTTACACATATACCCATGCATATGTAGTGTAGCTCCTTGCTTGCAGTACTTTGGATGAGTACTCACGGTTGCTTTCTTCCCCTTTTCCCCTTTCCTTTCTTTTTGGTTGTCGCAACCAGATCTTTGGAGTCCAGAGCGACGCCACCGTCGATGGCGACTACTACTAATGAAGGTGCCTACTACTACGTGCAAGCTGGCGACGACCACTGAGTAGTTTAGGAGGATCCTGCGGGAGGCTGCGCCTCTTCGATCTGTATCCCAGTTTGTGCTAGCCTTCTTAAGGCAAACTTGTTTAACTTATGTCGTACTCAGATATTGTTGCTTCCACGACTTCGTCTATGATCGAGCACTTGTATTCGAGCCCTCGAGGCCCCTGGCTTGTATTATGATGCTTGTATGACTTATTTATGTTTTTAGAGTTGTGTTGTGATATCTTCCCGTGAGTCCCTGAGCTTGATCGTACACGTTTGCGTGCATGGTTAGTGTACGATTGAATCGGGGGCGTCACACAAGGATACGGCGGAAAGCCCACTTAAGGGCAAGGGTGATAAAGCGGGGACAGACCACCCCCAAACCTCGGTTATTCGCAAACTGAACATGGAAGATCAGTCAGCAGCTAGGAGCAGTAAGGGTGACGCCGCGGATGCATCTATGAAAGGGGCTATGATTCTTGTTCCTCCTCCTCCTCCATCTCATGTCGCCCCCGAGAGACAGAAAGAAGCACAAGAACAGGAATTCTCCTAACAAAAACCAAAGCAACATGGACAACGTGGCAGGATCCTCAAAGGAGCGCCGCCGGGTCCAATGAGTCTCTCATGTTGGAACTATCGCGGGGCGAGCAAACCCGCGACAGTTCGAGAGCTTCGCGATTTCGCGAGGCAGTTTGCTCCGTTGGTGCTATGTATAGTTGAAACTCAACTCCCTAGAGATAGAGTGGAGAACTTGGCAGGCACCCTAGGTTATGATAACGCATATGCTATTAGTAGCTCTGGTAGAAGTGGAGGTCTCGGTATTTTCTGGAATAATGAAATAAAGATCGAAAACTTTGGTTACTCTGCTTATCATATTGATGCTCATGTTACTCTTCCTGGTACTACACCATGGCGCCTCACAGTGATGTACGGTGAATCACAAGTTAGCGAAAGAGGCAAGACTTGGGACTTGTTAAGATCTCTCACTGAAGATAATGATCAACCATGGTTATGCTTCAGTGATTTCAATGAAGTCCTCAGTTTGAATGAACATGATGGGGTTGGTCATCGTTGTATGATACAGGTGAATGGTTTTAGGGACGCTGTTGATACTTGCGGCCTCATAGATCTAGGCTTCTCGGGAACCAGCTGGACGTTTGAGAAAAGAGTAGCCGGGGGTACATATACGAGGGTACGCGTTGATAGAGCACTTGCCACTGCATCTTGGTCCAGCATGTACCAGGGGGCAGAGCTATCCCATAAGTCTGCCACCACATCGGATCATCTACCGATCCTGCTACAGCTCTCACCGGAAGGAGATGAGTGATACGTCTCCAATGTATCTATAATTTTTGATTGTTCCATGCTATTATATTACCCCTTTTTGGATGTTTATGGGCTTTATTTTACACATTTATATCATTTTTGGGACTAACCCACTAACCGGAGGCCCAGCCCATATTGTTTTTTATTGCTGTTTGATATTTCAAGAAAAGGAATATCAAACGGAGTCCAAACGGAATGAAACCTTCGGCAGCGTGATTTTTTTGGAAGAATATGATCCTTGAGACTTGGAGTTCACGTCAGGAGATCCTCGAGGAGGCCAGGAGATAGGGGGCGCCCCCCTACTTGGCGCGCCCTGTCTCGTGGGCCCTCGAGCACCCCCGACCGACTTCTTTCGCCTATATAGTCCCACGCACCTAAAAACATCCAGGAGAAGATAGATCGGGAGTTCCACCGCCGCAAGCCTCTGTAGCCACCAAAACCTCTCGAGTCCGTTCAAGACCTCTGGGAGGAACCCATCACCGTGGCCATCTTCATCATCCGGGCGCTCTCCATGATGAGGAGGGAGAAGTTCACCCTCGGGGCTGAGGGTATGTATCAATAGCTATGTGTTTGATCTCTCTCTCTCGTGTTCTCTCTATGGCACGATCTTGATGTATCGCGAGCTTTGCTATTATAGTTGGATCTTATGATGTTTCTCCCCCTCTATTCTCTTGTGATGAATTGAGTTTCCCTCTTGAAGTTATCTTGTCGGATTGAGTCTTTTATGATTTGAGAACACTTGATGTATGTCTTGCCGTGTTTATCTGTGGTCACAATGGGATATCACGTGCCACTTGATGTATGTTTTGGTGACCAACTTGCGGGTTCCGCCCATGAACCTATGCATAGGGGTTGGCACACATTTTCTTGACTCTCCGGTAGAAACTTTGGGGCACTCTTTGAAGTACTTTGTGTTGGTTGGATGAATCTGAGATTGTGTGATGCATATCGTATAATCATGCCCATGGATACTTGAGGTAACAATGGAGTATCTAGGTGACATTAGGGTTTTGGTTGATTTGTGTCTTAAGGTGTTATTCTAGTACGAACTCTTGAATAGATCGATCCAAAAGAATAACTTTGAGGTGGTTTCGTACCCTACCATAATCTCTTCGTTTGTTCTCCGCTATTAGTGGCTTTGGAGTGACTCTTTATTGCATGTTGAGGGATTGTTATATGATCTATCTATGTTATTATTGTTGAGAGAACTTGCACTAGTGAAAGTATGAACCTTAGGCCTTGTTTCCTAGCATTGCAATACCGTTTACGCTCACTTTTATCATTAGTTACCTTGCTATTTTTATATTTTCAGATTACAAATACCTTTATCTACCATCCATATTGCACTTGTATCACCATCTCTTCGCCGAACTAGTGCACCTATACAATTTACCATTGTATTGGGTGTGTTGGGGACACAAGAGACTCTTTGTTATTTGGTTGTAGGGTTGCTTGAGAGAGAACATCTTCATCCTACGCCTCCCATGGATTTATAAACCTTAGGTTATCCACTTGAGGGAAATTTGCTACTGTCCTACAAACCCTGTGCACTTGTAGGCCCAACACCGTCTACAAGAAGAAGGTTGTGTAGTAGACATCAATGAGCCGCACCAAGCTCGATCTTTCAGATACGAGATGATGTGGGAATCTCATGATGGTTTTCAGGCGACCATTGAACAGCACTAGCAAGGCCCAGGGGCAAGCACAGTTGTTGAACTGTCTGCAAAAATAAAATCGCTGTCAACAAACCTAAAACGTTGGAACCGAACCACTTTTGGCAGTGTCAAGGAGGATATCAGAACTCTCAAGCTTCAGCTAGAGAGCATGCGTGCGGATCCATCTAGGACTGCACCAACTCATCAGGAGGAGAAAGTGAAAGATCGCCTGATAGAGCTCTATCATAGAGAGGAAGTCATGTGGCGTCAGAGGTCATGGATAACATGGCTGGCGGCGGGCGATAAGAACACCAAGTTCTTTCACCTACGGGCCAGCAGACGGAGCCTTAAAAACAAAATAAAAAACCTACTCAAACAAGATGGAACTACAACAGATGATGCAGTAGAGATGGAGAATATGGTCACGGCGTTCTACAAAAATTTGTTCACATCCGAGGGGACAACGAACATGCATCGAGTGATCGATGTGGTGCCACCAAAGTCACATGAACCAGCGGCTCACGAGCAAGTATAGAAGAGAGGAAATTAAAACGACGCTGTTTCAGATGGCTCCTACTAAAGCACCAGGTTCGAATGGGTTCCCGGCGCACTTTTTTCAGAGACATTGGGAGCTCTGTGGGTATGAAGTGTCACTATCATTTTGAAAATCTTAAGGGGTGAAGACGAAGTTGAGGAGTTGAATGATACTATCCTAGTTCTCATTCCTAAGGTAACCAATCCCACACTTTTGTCGCAATTTCGTCCCATAAGTCTATGTAATGTACTCTACAAGATTGCGTCGAAAGTTATGGCAAACAGGTTGAAGTCCATTCTTCCTATGATCATATCGGAGGAGCAATCAACCTTTGTGGCAGGGCGGTTGATCACAGATAACATCATCTCAGCTTATGAGTGTTTAAATTTTATGAAGAGGAACAGATCAAAGAGGAATGGATTTTGTGCTCTTAAACTTGGCATGATGAAGGCCTATGACCATTTGGAATGGGACTACCTTCGAGCTATCATGAATAAACTGGGTTTTGCTCATGCCTGGGTCAACTCAGTTATGAGGATGGTATGTTCAGTCAAGTTTTCGGTTATGTTCAATGGGAAGAAACTTGAGCAATTCACACCTTCACGAGGACTTCGACAGGGGGATCAAATATCACCTTACCTATTATTGTTGGAAGCAGAGGGCCTTTCGTGCCTTTTAAAAAACCAGACAGAGTCATCTCCAGTGCATGGGATCAAAGTGGCAGAAACGGCGCCGCCGGTAAGCCATCTTCTTTTCGCAGATGACAGCCTGCTGTTCGTCAAGGCTAGTGTTGAGGGGGCTATTCAGGTATCTTCTTTGTTGGAAACATATTGCAATGCTTCAGGACAGAAAATTAACTTGGATAAATCTTCAGTTTCCTTTAGCAAGGGCTGCTCGCAGAGTGTTAAAGAGAGCATGAAAAATACCTTGAATGTTCACAATGAGAGTCTCTCAAAAAAGTACTTGGGCATGCCTACGGATGTTGGGAGCAGCAAAAACGGGGCCTTCAAATATTTGAAGGACAGAGTATGGAACAAAGTTAAGGGGTGGATGGAAAAGGTGTTATCATCCGGAGGGAAAGAAGTACTTATAAAGTCTGTAGCTCAATCAATCCCTGTCTACTCCATGGCATGCTTCAAGCTACCTCAGGGCCTCTGTCTTCACATTAACTCCATCATACGCAAGTTTTGGTGGGGGAGTAAACGTGGTGAAAGAAAGACAAGTTGGGTCTCCTAGGAGAAGATGACAAGGCCAAAATATGAAGGTGGACTGGATTTTAGGGATATTGAACTGTTTAATCTTGCTCTTTTGGCAAGACAGGCGTGGAGAATCCTACAAACACCAGAGACACTTGGTGAAATTTGTTTGAAAGCTCGCTACTTCCCAACTACAGATTTTTCTTGATGCTTCACTGGGCAGCCAGCCATCTCAAATATGGAGGGCAATTGTAGAGGGCAAGGAGATCCTCTCGCAGGGACTCATCAAACGCATTGGCGATGGCAAAGACACTTTGATATGGCAGCATAATTGGGTCCAAAAAGAGGTGTCGCTCAGGCCAATTGTTTGCTTGAGCTAACATAGGCCACAGTTCGTGTCCGAGCTAATCGACAGCTCCAACGCAAGGTGGAAGCATGACGTGGTTCGTGCTACCTTTCTTCCAATAGACGCGGACGTGATTCTCAATATCCCGCTAGCCACTCGACAGTGTAGTGATTCCTGGGCATGGGCATACGAGCACAAGGGTTCCTTCTCTGTCCGCTCGGCATATCGGATGCTCATCAATACGAAGCTAAGGAGGGAGGCATGGCTCGAAGGCCGACTAGGTCTGGCTAATAGATCGAGAGAAGAAGCAAGCTGGACTAACCTATGGAAGGTTGCGATGCCGCCAAAACTAAAGGTATTCCTGTGGAGACTTGCACAATGCTCTATACCCACGGCGGATGTCCTCAGTCATCGTAATATGTCCACATCATCGCGTTGTGCTATCTGTGGAGAGGAGGACTCGTGGATGCATTCATTGATAACATGTACGATGGCGCGGTGTGTATGGGCGCTAGGTGACCCGGAGCTGGTTGAGCATGTTATCACAACAGTAGAACCTAAAGCAAAGGCTTGGATCTTCAGTATGCAAGAATCGCTGCCACATGCTGAGTTCACAAAGCTAACCGTGACACTGTTGGCCATATGGTCGGCGCGGCGGAAGCTAATCCACGAAGGGAACACCAGAGCCCGATGGGGACTCATTCTTTCATCACACGCTACTTGGCAGATTTGAGTATTGCTTTCTTATGACATGAAATAACGAAGCCAAGAACAGTCCCAGTGCGGGTACAAGAATGGATACCACCACCGGCAGATCACCACAAGGTAAACGTCCATGCAGCTATCTGTAAACATCCTCCTGTTGGGGTTGTTAGCGCTGTCTGTCGGGATCAGTCAGGAGCATATGCTGGGTCATCAGCGGTGGTATTCCATGGTATGACTGATCCAAATATCTTGGAAGCTCTTGCATGTTGTGAGGCTACTGCATTAGCCAGGGATCTCGCACTGACTCATTTTATGGTGGCTTCAGATTGCCTTTCGGTGGTCAAGGACATACGAACTGGAACTATGGGCACAATTGCTCCAATCGTGCAGGAGATCATCGACTCGAGTAGGGATTTTCAGTCCTGCTCTTTCACCCATGAGAGACGTCTTTCCAACAAGGAGGCTCATGGCTTAGCTAGACATGCTTTACATTTAGGGGAGGGTCGCCATGTGTGGCTGTTACACCCTAATGATACTTCTATTATTCCTGTAATCCGCTCTATTGATCAATAAAGTAAAGCATGCTTCCCTAAAAAAAGGTATATTTTTGATTGTTTTCGACAGGGATTATTTGATTTGTATAGTATTAGTAGTACTAGCAGTAATTTGAAGACGAAGAAATCAAGAAATGATAGGAGTACTAGAGTTTGCCGCAACGCGTTCCATAGGTAGATTTCGGTTGGCTCGGATTCTTTTAGAAAGACACTAATAGATTTCTCGCGGCATGCTCAAGCGTCCGTCAGGTAAATACGATTCAGAAGAGCGCGCCGTTGCATTTCCGTGCCTTTTGTACACTTGTGCGAGCTTTGCAGTAAATAAATGAGGACCCGGATTTTTGTTGGTACTTAGATATATCGGTTCGCAAGTAAAGTTCGAACTGTTCGTACCGAACTCCCACCATATTCATGTACTCCAAAACGGGGTTTTTTTTTCCCGTATTAAAAAATGGGCACGGTATATTGTTTCTATGTTTTGTATATGCTCGTGTTTATGTGAATCGTGGAATAAAACCAAATCCAAATTTGGTTCGTTGGTGGGTATGCTTCCAGGGGCTTGCTTAGATAGTTGAACATACTCCCTCCATTCCAAAATATAGTGCGCCCGCACTTTCCGTGGTCCAACTTTGACCATAAATTTAATCAACGAGACCGACTGCGACGGGAGAAAAAATTATATAGTTGAAAACTTCTTTTGAATACGAATTCACTGGTATAATTTTTACTCCCGCCGCAGCCGGTCTCGTTGGTTAAATTTATGGTCGAAGTTGGACCTCGGGAAGTGCGGGCGCACTATATTTTGAAACGGAGGGAGTATGAGTTTGCAAGAAAAAATTGAATATATTGCACACATTATGTGTTTCATGTTCCCTAAAAAGGTTTTTAGTTTTTTGTACTGTGAAACGGACAAATAAAGTTCACCAAGTTTGCATTTTCTCAACATAGCACATGCATTGACTCCATGGTCGAGACTAATCATACAACGATACGTTTCACGTAAACACGAGAAGTGCACGTGCATCTTGCCACGGTGCTCTTCTTTGTGGGACCTACCTTTTTCGTTTAATGTTGGCTGACATTTGATATTTGTTGGAATCGAGACTAATCTAGTAGCTTGTTTGCTACTACTTCTCTGACAAAATGGCAGTCTACTTCACTATGCTTAGTTCTAGCATAAAACACATGATTTGTTGGTGGATATGTGGTACCAAGATCATCACATCATAGTATTATTGTTTTTGGTTGATTGATACCAAGTTCTGTTAATAACAATTGCACCAAGATTACTTCTACTGTGGCATTTGCAAGAGAGTTGTATTTTGCTTTGGTGCTGGATCTTGACACGAGAGGTTGTTTTCTTGCAATCCATGAGATAAGATTACAGTTGGAAAATGTGACAAAATCTCTGGATAGCTTGCCTAGTCAGCATATGAGAATACATTTACAAGAGATGATTTTGAATTGACAATTTACGGTCTAATAGAATAAGTAGATCTAAGATACCTAATGACACACTCTTGGGACAAATGCAAACAAGTTTTATTGCTAAGTGCACACAAGTTTTATTTTTACCAAATATAAACATAGAAACGAAAAAGTTGATGAAACCAAACACAAGGTTGATCTCTCAAATAAAAATGCTTTATAGTTCAAACCATTTTGTCGATCAAGTATCTGTTTTCAGTTTTGAAATACATGACATTGATACATTTCTATAAGCCATTTTTGGACTATTCAATCCTATTTTTGTAATACAAATTATGGCACCATCCAGTACGTAGAAAATGATCACTGTGGTAACTGTTACTGGAAGTCCGATGAACCTAACTTTTACACTTTCTCTTGCATTTCTCCATAGTTTGGGTAACAGTATTGTATTGGCAAACAACAGAAACAATCCCCATATACGCTGCATTGACTCTTATCTACATGAATGCATAGCCCGTCTGGTAAATTGATCTTGTCGCTGTTCGTGTCAACCATGATTTGGCCTAATATGGAAAGAATGACAAATGAACATTTGTTGTCACGCAGTTATATATCTTATAGTAGAATAAATACACGCCCAACAGATTACGTAGAGAAGAAACAAAAGAAAAAGGCCTACACCTACTTGCCCCCGAGCTCAAATGAGCTCGAACAAACGGTAAAATCAAAAAATATTTTAAAAATGTTCAAAAAAATCTGAATTTTTTTAATGGCAAACTTTGACAAATGTTATACGAGCTTGCAAAGTTTTATCATGAAATCACATTTGTGGAAGTCGTGGCAAACCAAAAAAAACCGATACTCTGAAAATGCTACTTTCGAAAGCACTGATTTTGTTTTCTTGCCCCCACGACTTCACATTTGTGATGAAATTTTGCAAGCGCTTAGAACATTTGTCAAAGTTTTCCACAAAAAAAAAAAAATAGATTTTTCTGAACATTTAAAAAATGTTTTTCAAGTTATTGTTATTTCATCCCGATCTCATTGGAGCTTGGGCGTAGAAAGGGACTTTTGGGCCTACACTAGCTATATTACATAACCCGTGAAAGAAAAAAAAATAAGGGTGCATGCATAACCCGTGGACTAGCTTGTTGAGATGTTGTTGTACAGATACAGAAGGAAATATACTCTAAATCTGTGTGCTTAATTACTACATTGACTGAGCAGCAGTACGATCAAGTTTACATGTGCAGCTAGGTAGCTTTATTACTCTTAATTTATTTACCTTTCTCAATTACTGGTAGTATAAGTATAGCTAGACAGCATCATCAAATCATCAAAGTAATCAAAGCAAATCAGGAGACGAGCAGTGTAGTTAATTGTAACAAGGGATGTGGATCACCTGCCCCCGTATGCTCGCCGGCGATGGCCGAGACCCCACGCGTGTGGCGGCTCCGGTCGCCCGCGGACGCGTACGAGATGGTCTCGGACGAAGGCTTGCTCTGGGAGTGGGACGCGGCGGCGAAGCGGAGGAGCAGCAGCGCAAGGACGATGGCCCCGGCGGCGGTTGTCATGG
Organism: Aegilops speltoides; assembly: GCA_021437245.1. Classification (NCBI taxonomy): domain Eukaryota; kingdom Viridiplantae; phylum Streptophyta; class Magnoliopsida; order Poales; family Poaceae; genus Aegilops; species Aegilops speltoides. Next base: position 496,484,775 of record CM038144.1, on the reverse strand, counting down.
CGATGGTGGTCGGATCTCTGTGTGTCTGCCCGTCGTCTGTGGTGTGGGTGTGGGTGGATGTGAGATGGATGGTACGTGGCGTCGACCATTTCTAGTCTGCTGGACCGGAACTGGATGGAGGGCAGCGCATTAAAGCCAGCACGATGAACCTAAGGCCGCGCTTGGGATGGTTGTATTTCAATACGGGGGTGTTTTGTTTACACTTGTATTTTACTCGGTGATCTATCATTTCCGGAGGGCTGGTGCATATTTCTCTTGAGAAACTTGTTTCCAAAATCGGAGTTGTCTCTCATTGGTTTGTGGAGTATCTATGCTGGTTGAGTGCTGGCATGGGCGGCCATGGGCCCCTTGGAGTGTCGCTGGTGTTGCTTGAGGGCTATGTCTCGCCAGTATCGATTCCTATTATGAATCGCCTACGGGCGAGTGACTCGGGCCTGCCCGTCCGCGCAACCGCACTCGCTTCGCTGTAGGTTCGCTTGCTCGCTCTGGTTTTCTTTTGTTTCTTCCCCTGTGTTTTTTTTTTTGTTTTTTCATCAGTTTTCTTTGATTTTTCTTTTTCCCTTCGTTAATATACTTTGTTTTTTTTGTCTTTTCACTGTTTTCTGGTTTTTTCTTTCTCCGTTATACTTTTGGTTCTTTTTTAGTTTTAATTTTTTTCTTTTGTTCCTTTGTCGGTTTTTATCAATTCTCCTTTTTTCAACACATATATACCTTTTTCTCAGAACACAATGTACATTTTTAGAGCACACATGAAACATTTTTCTGATATATGTTGGACATTTCTCAAATACATGATGCACATTTTTAAGAAAATACATGTTTTGGATACTTTTTTGAATACATGGTAACACTTTTTCCAAATACAGGGTGTACATTTTTAAATGACAATTATCATTTTTTAAACTATGTGGACATTTTTTTACATTGTATAAACATTTTTGAAATTTCACGGACATTTTTTGAAACAAGCGAATCTCTCTTTAAATGTCACGATAATTTTTTATAATGGAAATAAACATTTTACTAACCTGTGCGAACATTTTTTTATATTTGGATATAACTTATTTTTGAAACACAGGATATATCCATCCAATGTGCTGTACCTTTTTCAATGGCACGAAATATTTTTTATGTTACAAAAGATATTTTATATTCTATAAACATTTTTTAAAATCTTATACATTTTTCGAAACGTGGGAACTTTTTTTCAAAATTTATCAGCATTTTCTAAAACCATGCAAACAATTTTTTAATACTATGTTATTATTTTTAGAATTCATTTTTATAATTTTTATAAGCGAATATAAGTTTTTGAAATGCATTTAGTTTTAAATATAAATAAAAGTAAAAAGGGAAAAAAGAAATTCACGTGACCTCAGCATGATGTTAGCATGACAAGCCATATCCTACTGGGCTGGTCCACCACCGGCGCCCTGTAGGCGAGGCAGCTGTGCGCCTCGCATTATGCGGCACATAATAGTGCCTGGTGTTGCTCTATAGTGCGACGAGTGATAGACCATCTCTTGATACAACACGTTCATCACGTCGTCGCCACCACCACACGCCTCCGCGCCACGCCGTGATAATATTCTCTCTGCAAATGATAATATTCTCTCTATGTATGTTTATCTTTTCGTACCAACACGCGACTTACTTACTAGTACAACTAATTTTGCACAATAGATTATAAAGTAAGCACATTACATCACAATTCAGAAATCACAGAATCGAGCCTCGGTATTTTAGTACCTTTCAAGTAGAAGCCCAGCAGACTTCTCTTTACTCATTCTTGTAGTTGGCTGTCTGCTCCTACAAGGCGGCGGCTAGGATATGCTTTTCATATTTACTTAATGCATCATTTATAACTAGTCATCGACCTATGTAACTACTACACATGGGCTAGAATTTTAAAGTGACATTCAATAGTTTTAGTAGAATGAACTGATGTAGTTTGTAGCGTAAATGGATAGTGAACTGCTAGCGTAAATGCTTGCACACCAAATTAGAGAAATTCATAAAAAATCTCCGCACGAAAGAGAATTTCATCAAAACTAACATATGATTAAAGTTTTAAATCTTAACTACAATTACCATAAAACATATTTTTTTTGAATACTTGTAATCCTTGTGGGATTTTGCATGACTAAATTTATATGTTTAAATTTTGATGAACTCTCGAAGACTCTTTGGCTGTATGCTCCTACATGGCGGCGGCCAGGGTATGATTTTCGCATTCACTTAATGCATTATTAATAACTAGTCATCGACCTATGCAACTACATGAGCTAGAATTTTAAAGTGACATTCAATAGTTTTAGAAAAGCGAACTGATGTAGTTTATAGCGTAAATGGATACTGAACTGCTAGCGTAAATGCAAATTAGAGAAATTCATAAAAAAATCTCTGCAGGAAAGAGAATTTCATCAAAACTAACATACGATTAAAATTTTAAATCTTAGCTGCAATTACCATAAAACATATTTTGCATACTTGTAATCCTTGTGGGCCTTTGCATGACTAAATTTATATGTATACATTTTGATGAATTCTCTAAGATTCTCCGGAATGTGTTTGGGTTTTCACTAAGAGGAGAAGCAAAATATATATGTAATAACAATACTACTATTTATTTATCACAATTAATAATATTGTTATGATCATAGAAACACAATAATAAATAGCATGACTTTGTATATGAGTTCTCAATCACAAAAAAATAGATATACCAATACATTGTTTGTGCATATATGTTGGCCGCTAGTTCCACAAAAAGAATACGCAAGCAGGCAGCTTTGACTAATTTGTTAACACAATCTTTGTCTAACTCTACATCAAACCTTGCTGGAAATGAGTATGGGTGCTAGTTGGCAGCATGCAGCTGGCTCGGCAACACACTAAGGCCCTGTTCGGTGAGCTGGCGGAGATGCAGTTGAAAATGATTTTCCCCGCTTCGCAGATTCCGGGAGTTGGCGGATTACTGAATAGGGTCTAACTCGTTCTACTCTACTCACTGATCCACTCTGATTTGACGATGAACCAATGGAGGACTTCTCTGCTCCACCTCTGTCATCCATCCGTACGGTGTTCCTTGAGACATAGCAAGATCAGCTTTGATCATCAATCCACTATGGAATGCAAGGGGTGGAGAGGGGCATTCTTTTTTGCAGCGCCGGCGTTGAGTTGCTCAAGGTGTGCCATACCCATCCCATACCTCGCGCTCGCGGCTAAACGGGCAGTCGCAGGTAAGGCATAGTCCTCTCCTCAATGGTCATCAACACACATCTAGAGTTTCTGGATGCATGGGTACGTTGTGGATGCATTATTAATAATAAAATGTTGAACTCGTTCGAGTATAGGTTGTTAACTACCAATGCCTGCTCTATTATGGAAAATAATCACGTAATTATGTCTAACATAGTTCTTCTTCCAAGGGGCATTCTTTTTTGCAGCGCCGGCGTCGAGTTGCTCAAGGTGTGCCATACCCATCCCATACCTCGCGCTCGCGGCTAAACGGGCAGTCGCAGGTAAGGCATAGTCCTCTCCTCAACGGTCATCAACACACATCTAGAGTTTCTGGATGCATGGGTACGTTGTGGATGCATTATTAATAATAAAATGTTGAACTCGTTCGAGTATAGGTTGTTAACTACCAATGCCTGCTCTATTTTGGAAAAAATCACAAGTTCTTCTTCCAAGGGTGTTGACACGTAGTCACGGACCTAGGGGTGGGGTAGTGGGGGCCATGGCCCCACAAACAATCTGCAAAACTTTTTGCACTAGTGCATTTCATATGTATATTTAGTACTTTATTGACTATTGTAATGTGTTTTGACAAAAAAAATGCTACCCTTAAAATTCTAGGTCCGCCACTATTGACACGCTCTCGGTGATCATTTCCGGAAGCTCGTGCAATTTCTCTTGGGAAGCACATCGCCAAAATCAGAGTTGTCTCTCCTTGGTTTGTGCTGGTTGATTGCTGGCATGGGCGGCCATGACCCCCTTGTAGTCGTTTGCGTTGCTCCAAGTCTATGTCTCACCCGTACCGATTGCTATTAGGAACTGCCTAAATATTTTTAAATTGTAATAAGCATTTTTTAAACTACATGGACATCTTTTACATCATATAAATATTTTCAAAATTTCACACACTTTTTTTTCAAACATGCGCATATTTCTGTCAAATTTCATGATACATTTTTTAACCTATGCGAACATTTTTATTTGGATACGAATTTTTTTTGAAACGTATTTCCATCCAATGTGACATAAATTTTTTTAATGACACAAAACATTTTTTTACATTACACAAACATTTGTTTTTCATTCTATACACATTTATAAAAAATCGTACACATTTTTTTTGAAACGTGGGAACAGTTTTTAAAATTTATCAATATTTTCTAAATCCATGCTAACCTTTTTTTCTACTACGTTAACAGTTTTTAAAATTCATTTTTATAAATTTATAAGTGAATACAAGTTTTGAAATATATGCATTTAATTTAAAGTATAAATAAAAGTAAAAAGGAAAAAAAAAGAAATTTAAGTGACGCCCAGCATGACAATCCATGTTCTACTGGGTCGGCCCACCACCGGCGCCCTATAGGCCGGCTATGTGCATTAGGCGGCACATAGTCGTTCCCGGTGTTGCTCTACAGTGGTACGAGTGATATACTATCTCTTGATACAACACATCTATCATGCCGTCGCCGCCACCACATGCCTTCGCGCCACGCCACGATAATATTCTCTATGCAAACGATAATATTCATACCAACACACGGCTTACTTACTAGCATAACTAATTTTGCACAATATATTAGAAAGTAAGCACATTACATCACAATTTAGAAACCGCAAAATTGAGCCCCAATAATTTCGTACCTTTCAAGTAGAAGCCCAACAGACTTTTGTTTACCTATTCTTGTAATCCATTTGTAATCTGAATCCCGTTACAAGTTTTTTCAGGGACTTAGCTGAATTATGTTTGTTGGTTGTATGCTCCCACAAGGCAGCAACCAGGGTATGATTTTCGCATTCACTCAATGCATTATTGATAACTAGTCATTGACCTATGCAACTACATGGGCTACAATTTTAAATTGACATTCAGTAGTTTTGGCATAGCGAACTAATGTAGTTTGTGGCATAAATGGATAGTGAACTGCTAGCATAAATGCATGCACACTAAATAAGAGAAATTCATAAATAATCTCCACACAAAAGAGAAATTCATCAAAAGTGACATGCAATTAAAGCTTTAAATCTTAACAACAATTACCTTAAACCATATTTGCATATTTGTAATCCTCGTGTGATTTTGCATGAGTAAATTTATATGTATAACTTATGATGAATTCACTAAGATTCTTCGGAATGTGTTTGGGTTTTCACTAAGAGGAAAAGCAATATATATATGTAAGAACAATATTATTATTTATTTATCAGAAACAATGATAATTTTTATGATCATAAAAACACAATAATGAATAACATGACTTTCTATATGAGTTTCAATCACAGAAGTAACACACACACACACACACACACACACACACACACACACACACACACACACACACACACACACACACATACATTGCATGTGCATATATTGACCAATGTGCTAGTTCCAGAAAAAAAAAATACACAAGCAGGCAACTTTGACTAATTAGTTAACGCAACTTTGCCCAACCCATGTGTCAAACCTTGTGTATCCATAGGTACAATGTATATTGGAAACAAATATGGCATTTACATTCTTGCCTATTACGTCATCAAGCGGCTAATGTCCTATACGTACTAGCTAGATTGCCAGTAGACAACACTGAGAGTACCTGGTCCTCCTGAAGGAGCTAATTGACATTTCTACTGACTTTGAGATGTTGACATGAACTAGCAGATTGATCGTTTAAATTGTCAACTATATGTATGTACTAATCATCTTCTTCAATAACTTAGCCACGCCTACCTATCGCATCAAACTAAGGGAATATATACGCTTACATAGGACCAACCTGACACTACTAGTGAAAAGCCTAGCAGTAGCGCAGGTCTAATGGCTATCAGTAGCGCGAGGTACTGCACTACTGATACGGCGCTACAACTAATGTTTATCAGCAACACATTTTTACATGCGCAACTGCTATACCTACTTAGCAGTAGCGCTTTCCATACCAGCGCTACTGCTAAGTGCTTTAGCAGTAGCGTTTTCCTGTCCAGCGCTAAAGAGCGCTACCACTATATTTTCTCATTTTTTTCTACGTATTTGCGATGTTTTTGTATAGGTTTTACACAGTATTCTATACCATAAACATGCAATATGCTCATCATATCATACACATAATAGTCTCATCATATCATCCAACACAAATCATGTCATCACATCATAATCACGATATAGCTATACAAGTTACATGACATGTCTCATCATACACAATGTAGTACTTCTTTAGGCGTTGGTTCGTATCCCTATCTCGCACTAGCGTGAACCTAAACTAACTATTAGCTGTCGCTCGGAAACCGGTATACCTGGGCCTGACACTCCGGCCACTCGTCGTATACTCCTGGCGTAACACTTCTTCGCCGTCGATGATCTATGCACCTGCATCGTCACATGAGTCGATGATATGCAACATATATAGTTGACCAACAGAAAGAGACAGACTTGGCAAAAATTGAAGCATCATATCATAAGCATAAATAACAAAGTTCATCATACCCAAAATGCCCTAACTAGAGTGATCTTTGCTAGTTAAGGAGGACGGCTTAATTACATCACAAATAAAGTTTCGTCATGCATAACTCAAAGTTTCGTCATAGAGAAAGTATGGACTAAATGGACACTTTGTCATATATCGTCAATCATTCCAACATGTCGTGCCATCCATCCAAGTTAGGGAGATAGTCCTTGAGCGCAATGAAAGGCTTCAGGTCTAGACGCTGAGCCGATACGCGTGTTCGGACGTCTTCCCGCGGCATTTGCCCTTCTTCGTAGAACATCCCTGTTTTTCAGTGACCTCCTTCATGATGATTTGGGCAAGTTCACGCTGGATGTGATAGAACTCAGCTCGAAGTCGATGATCCGGGATATCTGCTAGGTTCTTTGCCCATTGCAGAATATGGGCACCGACGGATCTAGGTGACATGCAAAGGTTCTGCTGATCCCGCCTGTACTCCAGCATGTGGTGGAGGACATAGAATCCATCACTAAGAGTATCACTCGGTTGCTAGATGCAGCAGAAGTTGGTCTTATGGCCGAAGGCGGGCGCGCGGTTCCTTGTCTTTCTGGTCTTGATCTCTCCACCCCATAGGCCGTAGCTCAAGATAGCACTGTCGAGAACAGACTTGATGTGGGTGTAATCCTTTTTCTTCATGTTCTTCAACGAGTCCAAGTAAAGAGCGGTGGGAGAAGCGGGGGTAAAGGATGATGAGGACGGCGCGCCCGTCGCTGCGCAAAATAAGTACACCTCAAATTAGCCTCCATGCATGCAAATGAATTATTGAAATCGAAGGATGATAAGGCACGAGAATCGTCTCCTTCTCCTTATTGGTGACCATGAAATCGGCGATGTAGTTACTCGCGTATTCACGGTGCTCTGGGCAGACTGCCAAGAAGCCCTCGTGCATGAAGTATGGGTTAGCGACACAGATATAAGGTATCTGTTCAATCCTGATGATGTGGTTCATGTGCAAGGCAAAAAGGCGGACAAACATAAAATCCAGCTTTTTCAAGTGAAACATGTCGAAGATGTAATCGAATCGAAGGAAGAACTTTTCCGTGGGGAATGTGTCGACGTACGACCTTTGCTGTGGCACGTTAAGCACGTACAACGGGTATCCTGGATTTTCCGAGCGATCATGCTTTTCTCTCTCCGCAGCACATCGTCATAAAGTCTCCTTAGATCACCGTATATGGCCTCTACCGCTGCCTTAGGCAGGATCGGATCACCGGGGATATGACATTTTGCCGCACCGGGGATATGATGGAATTTTGTTTGTAAAAGCAAGTCATGAAAAATGTCTGATACAAATACAAATGGAAAGATGGTGCGAATTTCAAATCTTTTTCATAATAAAAGTAATTAGTCTAATAGGCATGCGTTATTGTGCTCTTTTCCAGAATCTCGTATTATGTCCATATGTTTTCTTTATGTGATGTCACTACATGAAACAAAATTTAGATAGTTCATTGGTTTAAATGAATATCAGTTTGCTCAACGAACATCGAAACCACGTATATTACGATGACACATGATAGTAGCAGACTGAAGCATGCAAACTGAATTAGTGAATTTCATAAAAAAATCCCCGCAAATAAGATAAATTCATTAAAAAAGACATATAGTTATAGTTCTATATCTTTACTACATCCCTAAGCCAAACTTAATGCATATTTAGGATCAATATGGGCTTTTGCATGACTAAATTTATATGTATAAATTTTGTTGGATTCTCGAAGAGTCTTGGGAATTTGTTTGGGTTTTCACTAAGAGAAAAAGGAAAAATATATGTAACAACAATATTTTATTTATCAAACAATAATGATAATGAAAACGAAAAACTCAATAGTAATCAATATCGCTTTGTATACGAATTTTCAGTAAAAAAAATGTGTATATGAATATATTGCCCGAGTAGGTATGTTGGCCAACGTGCTAGTTCCGGAAAAAGAATACACAAAGAGGGAGTTTTGACTAATTAGTTAACAGAGCCTTTGCCTAACCCATACGTGAAACCTTGCGTATCCGTAGATGCAATCTTGGGTTAAATAAGTATGGCATTTACATTCTTGTCTATTATGTCATACCGGCGGCTAGCGGCCTATAAGTATGAGATAGGTTGCCTTTTGATCAGCAATGGGAGTACTAGGTCCTCCTGAAAGGAGCAAATTGCTGCTTCCGCTGACTTTAAGATGTTGACACAAACTAGTTAGCAAAGGAGTACTTGGTCCTCTTGTACGAACTAATTACTCTATTTTACATCTCATAGAGATCTCTAACTGGAATGGAGTATGTGGTCGTTACTGTAGCGTGTGGACAAACACACACTTTCGGCCTTTAGGTGCAGTTGCCTGAAAATGATTGCATGAGGTGTGTCCAATCAGTATGACCGGCGAGCCACTTGTAGATTATATGGATGAGCTATGTAACCAGTATGACTTGAACTTGCTTCATGTTTTATATTAAATGGTTATGTGCATCACATGATGCAGCGGCCAGATATTTCCTTGTTAAAAAGAAGAGAAACTATTGAATTTGTTCATGATTTTGTATGCCTGGTCGTACCCTCTTGGTTTACGCGACCCCATATTATATTCGTGTGTAGCAGCCTCCTCATAGATGTTTGACTTTGTACATCTATTTGAGGGCAGACACTCTATTATACATGTGGCACACTAGCTAAGAGTTTACTGCACCTCGCAGAGTTCTGCGAGTGAAACACTTTTGTGATTCAGGTACGCTCTATCGACCTTTGTTTTGTTTTCGCTGGTCTGAAGTTTTTGCACTTTTTCAGCTAGCCACATATCACTCCTACTTGTTTCTTTGGGACTACTGCACATACGTAGAATTTCCATCTGTATGCCCAAAAACAGAACACGTTGCTATACAAATATATTTGTCCATTGATATTAGGCATGTGAATTAGTTGTGATAAGAGTGAGCTCTATCAATTAACTGGCATGTGAATTAGTTGTGATAAGAGTGAGCTTATATCAATTAACTTTGAGCTTATATTTGTCCATCAAGAGAGTGAATAATTTTCTTCCTCCTCCTTTGATTGGAAACCACATGAAAGTATGCATTGTTCCCATCACCCTCTAGAATGTTTGTATCTTTAGCTCTTTGTCTAACCTTAGTTTCCTCTTGGAAACAAATGTTTTGTAACTCAGACTAAATCTCTTTCAATTTATGATGCTCAATTTTTGAGATCACAGAGGTTTCGGCCCTTATGTCTACCTTATCATACTCCTCGACAAGTCTTTTTTCTTTAATTTCCTAACGGAGGCTTCAACATTTGAGATCTAGCCTTTAGTGATTTTTCTAAGCTTCCTCATTTTCAACTACCAGACTTTTGTTGAATTTTTTCTATTGACAGGTTCATGCCAATGTTTTTCAACTAGTTCTCTACAATCGTCTCTAAGTAGCCACCATTTTTCAAACTTGTAGCTACCAGCTCTGGCTTACTTCTCTAGTCTAGAATCCCAAATAATGGGTGCAGTGTATGACCACTCCCTAGTCTAGGAAGTGCAATGCTTGAAGCTAGAGGAAAAAGTTTGTCTAGTTTAGTATCACAAAAAGCCTATCTACGGTGGACATAAGTAAGTTAGTTTGATTATTGACCCAAGTGATTTCCTACTTGAGAGTTTAACTTCTAGTAAACTCCAAATCTCAACCCAAGCGGTGAAGTTATCACTTCATTTATGGTTGATAACTCCATAGCTTTTCACATGATTGAATCTAACCAAGTTAGAATCCCCACCAATAAGTGTGGGAATACTATTGTCTATAAACAAAGAGTGTAAGTCAGAGAGGAATCCCTCTTTTCCTTCATCATACGAATCCATCAGGGGGTTCCATAAACTATGATCACCCTGAACTCTACTTTACTAGTCTTAAGCCTATGGTGACAAGTGATAGAAAATTTCCCTATGTACCAATTTAGGACTTCAAAGATACCATCATCCACTCCCATTAGACTGCCTCTAGGAGAGCCAACTAAGGGGAGGTGGTTCTAAACAAAAGTTCTACTACCAACTAGGGTTTTTAGGAAATAATTGAAAAACTCTTGCTTCTTAGTTTCCTGGAAACCAACTATAGTAGCATGAGTTTTGTTAATCAAACTAATGAGCAAAGGTTTCCTACAAGGAGAATAAATGCCCCTAACATTCCAAAATAGTCTATTCATGGAGATCCTTTGGTCCTGCGGTGCTTGCCCCACCTATAGTTGCTGGCAAAAGCTCACAGGTCACTACCAGGAGCGACACCTCTCTCTTCAACAAAATCATCTAAGTAATTATTACTCCTAACATCAAGTGGAGTAGAAGTGACATACCAACAGTCCTTGCAGTAAAAATATTAATAACTAAATTATATAGGTCTACTGTATTGGTAGAGCTAGAAGAATTACCACAATCCTCGACCTCAACTCCAATTTTATGAGCTACTGAAACGAAATGATTATTGAAAAGAGAGAACCCTGTGTTCTTTTTACATGTTTTAGGGACCTCCACTGTTTGAACCTCCTGAGATTTTTGCATCATGGTTTGTCCAATGAATAGGACCCTGGATATCTGCCTTGTGGCTTGTACAAGGCACCAATTCTTCTTTGTAGGACCAATAGCAGGCTGCTATCTAAGCTTGGGGAAGTGAACTTCATACTCTCGCTTTCAGCCTCAAACCCCTGCTCAAATTTGCCATTGGAGTTTTCCTAGTGTCTACGATGTCTTCAAGAGACCGTCATCATCCCTGGTCATCTCATCTGCAGAATCCTCTTCCTCATCATCAACCAATTCCATTTATATCAACAGTGAAACACATTGGTCTCTATTGGGATTTTCCAAAGGTGATCAAGTCAATCAGATCTCTTCTAGCAGGTTGAAGGGATGGTAGGGACCAGTGGGTCTTAATTTATGTGCCTAGACAAATAGATGCAAACACCGCATACTTGTGCGTGATTGATGTCTTCTGTGCGTGACTGATGCACGCTCTATATTGCTCGATATTTTGTCGATCTTTTTAGGAGAAACGCAACTTTATTACTTAAACCACGTATAGGTTTTCATCAAATACAATTTGTATAACTTCCTGAGGGCATCTTCTTAGAGTGCGTGAAAAATTTGCAAGGGCATCAACTTTTAGTGCTTCAAATTTTTTGTACTAGTATCATTTTCATCGAATAATACATAATATTTTAGACACTGATACAATTTTTATAGGTGCACACTGATTTCTATTTGTATATGAATATATGTCTCTGTTTCTATAAAATATAAAACATACTTATAACAATATAATTAATAGTAGATGATATTGATTCATTGCTTCAATAACCTATTTACACTGGTAAGCACTGTGTTGTAAGTGCACCAACGAAACTAACACACATCCATACACCTACAAGATCAGTTGTCATATGCTCTTTATTGCGTACTTGTAGCTCTATGCTCCTTTTGCAATTTATTGCATGGCTATAAAAATTAATGTAGTTATGTTCCTATTTGGTCTCCTCCTTTGTTTTTTTACTTGCATATAAAATTGGATTCATCATTTATTAAAAACATGTTTGAACAAATAAATGACCAGCATGCTCTCAATCATTTGGTAGAAGAATAAGGATTGGGCATTGAGATGTGCGTATGGATAGGGGATTGGGAATAAGAAGAAGGATTGGACATAGACAAGTGGGCCCTAAAATTATCGAAGCCTCCAAAACATTATGGAGTGCACACTCCAAATGATTATGCAGGTTGTAGTTTAGACAACCGTGTTGTAGTTGCTCTGACCAGGAAACAACATTGCTGCTTTTGGTGGCATATATATGTTTTGAAAACTCTAGAAACTATAGTTGCTTTTGGAGTTCACTCCAAAACAATTATGTAGGTCTTGACTCTTGAATGATACTTAATAGTTATTAATTTTGCACCCACATCCTAGGCAATGGCTCGAATACAAGTTTGCTTGTTGTTTTAGCTAGGTTTTTGCGTAGTTAAGAGTATACTAGATATATTCCAGTTATTGTAATGGATCCATGGAAGCTGGAGTCTTGCACATGGCAACATAGTCTTGCTCCTCAGATGTCAAAAGTTGACTTGTCTAGAATATATGTGGTCATGTATTCTTCTCCATTTCTTACACAATATATAGGGCCCGTGTGACAAAGATATTTACAGCGCATCCTATCCCCTCCACCACCAACACCACCCATTTGCATATATGTAGCTGGTATTCAATTTTTATGCAATAAACAATGGCAGTTGCTCTCCGGAGCTCACCCATGCAGAGCCAATGAAAAACCAACATCTGCCGGAATAGATTCCGCCAGGAGCAGCTACAAGCATTTTCCTCTGAAAGATTTTTTTTTGCATCTTCAATTTCTTGAAAAAGGAAAATTAGAAATGTTTCGGGAGTTTTTATTATTGGAAGGAAACCTAGAATTCATAGGTTCGCTAGAAGCAAGTCCACATATAATGATGGCATCTAGATTTAGAAACAGCTTTAGTAACCTTTGGACGGGCGCATAGAGTGTGCATGTGCTCCTAGGTCGTCGATTTGACCGACACATATGGATGGATTCATCTAAGAATAAAGTTTCTACTAAACACACATTTTTCATCACATGTAATACATATGTCACCAAACACATATCATTGGTTCATATAAGGACATGGCCTCCACCGCAGTCGGCAACCGGCACGGTATGTGAAAGATGGGGTTGTTCTTTGGGAGAGGTCCCCAAATAACCTAGACTCGTGAATAGTCTGCACCGCTAGGTAAGTTCACAAGTTCGCCCAATGATTGGTCGCATATTGCTACTTGTGATAGGCATTGGAATTACCCGAAGAGGAAGGGTGATGCCGTATAGTAGCACAAAGTATTTCACTCAGTTAAGAATCAAAGTTTATCGAACCAATGGGAGATACCACATATACACTTACACATTACCTGCATACACACAAAGCAAAAGCTTGCACCCAACGCGTGCAAGAGGGTTGTCAATCCCCTTGTACTCGTTAATGGCAAGGATTAAATCTGATAGTGGTAGATAGATAATAATAAACAGAAATAAAAGGTAAATAATTGCAGCAAGTAATTTAGGGTTTTATTAAATATAAAGTGAATGGGCCCGGGGGCCACATGTTCACTAGAGGCATCTCTCGCATGGGCATAACAATGGTGGGTGGACAAATTATTGTTGGGCAATTGATATAAAAACGCATAGTTATGATAATTCTTCATGGTATGATCAATACAAAAGCATTACGTTCGAGACACATAGACCGTTAATCTTACAAAATTTACTGCTATTACTTCACCCCTTGACCGCTATCTAGTATGCATCCAATGTATTAAGTTCATAACAAACAGAGCAATGCTTGAAGCACGACGACATAATGTAGACAAAGTTAAATCAAATTCATATGATCGAACCCCATCGTTTTATCCTTAGTAGCAACAATACAAATACGTGCCTTACAACTTATCCTTTCACAGAGTAAGGACACTGCAAGATTGAACCTATTACCAAGCACCTCTTCCACTGAAGATAAATTGATCTACTTGGCCAAAAGAAATAGATAAATCAGAGAGAAATACAAGGCTATAAAATCACACATAAATAAATGTCAGAAAAGACTCATATATTTTCAATGAATAATCTAATCATAAATCCACAATTCATTGGATTCCAACAAACACACCGCAAAACGTTTACATCGAATCGATCTCCGAAGAGAACATTGTATTTGAAGAGAGAGAGAGAGAGAGAGAGAGAGAGAGAGAGAGAGAGAGAGAGAGAGAGAGAGAGAGAGAGAGAGAGAGAGAGAGAGAGCGAGCCATCTAGCTACTACTATGGACCCGTAGGTCCTATGGGAACTACTCACACATCATCATGGAGGCAACAAGGTTGATGAAGATGGTCTCCGTGATGGATTCCCCCTCTGACAGAGTTTTGGCGGAGGCCTCCAGATGGGATCGCAGAAGAACAGAGGCTTGCGGTAGCGATAAAACTGTTTCGGGTCTCGCTCTAGGGTTTTTCGGATTTATGGGAATTTATAGCGCTAGAATTAGGTCAACCAGAGGCGGCCCCTTGAGCTTATAGCCTCCCGGCAGGTCTTCTAGCCAACCACAAAAGCTTCTAGCGATTCTTCTGGTCCATAAAAAAATCACCATAAAATTACATCGTGTTTGGACTTTGTTTCGTATGGTTTTCTGCGAAACACAGAAAATGGCAAAAAAAAAAACAGGAACTAACACGGGGCACTAAGTTAATAGGTTAGTTCCCAAAAATTGTATAAGATGACTTATAAAGCATACAAGATTCATAATATAATAGCATGAAATAATCAAAAAAATATAGATACATTGGAGAAGTATCACATATCCACCACAAATGGTATACATTGCCGCTAACAACAACTGGTAGTCCATATTGCAGCGTAGTGGAGAGTTCTCAACCATCGACATGACTCTGACCACCATTGTAGCTCAAACAGCCAGCTGACGACCATGATAGGGCACGAACCTCTCTCCAACAAGCGTTGCAGTATTGCCGCCATCGGCCTAGGACGTATGGATCCAACTCACAGGTGGAAAAAGCCCCCTCTACAACCTTCGTCCGCATAGGCTTTCTCGGCGATGACAAGGAGAGGGAGTTGGCAGTGGGTGTTGCCTAGGTGGGAGACGTGATGGTAGCGGCTCGAGTTGCATGTCAAATAACGGATAAATCAATTGAATGACACTGACATTACATTACATTACATTACCTTACAAGTCGACAATCCAATATCTTTCACTATATTTATTTTCGATGATTGGAATTCCGCTCAATCGCCTTATCAAGATGATACAACTGCACCGTAATGTCTTTATTATCTAATAACTTAGTTTGCTTGTATGGATATACAAATCTAATTTACTACCCTCGATGTTCATGACTTCTTTTGCAGGGCCGGTCTAGTTAGTTGACAATGTACGTTATGGACTGGGCAGCTGCTAGCACCACATTATTCTCAGTAGTTCTTTGTTCAATAGTAACTGTGGTAGCCGTCAAGTTTCTAAGAGCAAAAAACAAGTTGAATAATCATGTGTGTACAAGACCACTTCCTCCTGTGGTGAATGTCCTAGCTCTCATACCTCTGCTTCTTAACAAGGGTTTGCAAGCTACGATCCAGGATCTGTACACAAAGTTTGGCAGCGTGTTCACCATAAACTTGCTTGGACCGAAGGTGACCCTGTTGATTGGACCGGAGGTGTCAGCTCATTTCTTTCAAGGGCTGGACTCAGAGATTAGCTGGGGTAATTTGTTGGAGTTCACAATTCCAATGTATGGTCAAGAGGTTGGGTTTGGGGTAGACACAGCGACTCGCAATGAACACTCAAACTTCATTATTCGAGCACTACAACCATCCAAGTTGAGGAGCCACGTTGATCCCATATTTCAAGAAGTGGAGGTATGTACGTAGAATATATAGTACAAGTGATCATTATTTTTATTTTTATTTTTATTTCTCCAATTGATTGACTACTGATTAAGTACGTGATCGAAGTTGAGTTACCGAAAAATATTCACCTTTCTATTATGAGTCATATATCCACTTAGGCGTACGTGCTTTCTCACCAGCTGTAGATACTATCAACATTTCCCAGCAAAAAAGAAGAAGATATCATCAACATTTTAATATAACTAAATCACTGCAATAGGATTAATGCTTGAAACTGAACTAAAAGGTTACTGTATTTATTTGTGTTCCGCAGGCCTACTTTGCAAAGTGGGGACAAGATGGCACAGTTGATCTTAAACATGAACTTGAGCAGGTGCTCATGTTGACCTCTAGTCGGTGCTTACTAGCAGATGCGGCTCGGCATCAAATGACACTAACTGAAATCTATTCATTGCTTCATGAACTTGAGAGCGGCGCAAACATTATCAGTTTCTTATTCCCGTATATTCCAACACCGACAAACCGCCGACGTGACAAGGCACACATCAAACTGAAAGAAGTATTCTCTGCCGCAGTTAGGTCACGCAGCCAAGCACAGGAGGATGCATTGCAGAGGCTAATTGATTCCAAGTACAAGGATGGTCGCCCCACGACCATAGCAGAAATCTCCGGTATGATGATCATCCTCATTTCTACTTCAAGACACACGAGTTCTCACACCAGTATATGGACTGGAGCTTGCTTGCTGAGCAACACCAAGTTCTTAATGGCGGCCGTCGAGGAGCAAAAGCATATCATTTGCAAGTACGGCAACCAGATAGACTACCATGCCTTGTCAGAGATGGATACCCTGCACAATTGCATCAAGGAGGCACTTAGGATGCACCCAGCAGGGCCAGTGTTATTCCGGAAGGTACATAAGACATTCAAGGTGCACACCAAGGAAGGAAATGAATATGACATACCGGGAGGTCATAACGTCACAATCCCGACTGTATTTAACAGTAAGCTGCCATACATTTACAAGGACCCTGGGGTGTATGACCCTGATCGGTTTAGTCGTGGGAGACAGGAGGACAAAGTTGGTGGCAAGTTCTCATACACATCATTTGGTGGTGGAAGGCATATTTGCCCTGGCATGGCCTTTGCTTATCTGCAAATTAAACTGATATGGAGCCATCTTCTAAGAAACTTTGAGCTCAAGCTAATCTCTCCTTTCCCAAAAGCAGACTGGAGCAAGATAACTCCAGAGCCTAAAGGAAAAGTAATGATAAGTTACAAGAGACGTTACCTGCATTGAAATTACTCGAGTTGACAAGAAAGTAAAAGTCCTAGATAGACGCATGTCTATTTGCTTGCACGAACATGTGAGTGTGTAACTTATGTGTAATTGTGTATTGTGAGCATGCCTTATAATAGCTGTTCACTTCCTTTGTAAAAATGTGTTCCCTACCTAAGAGAAATCTTTAACTTCATTAATCTCCACAATTTTGAAGCTCTCTCCATCAATTGAGGTGTCTAATTTGGATTTGGGTTGGTTGATTTTGATTGGGTCAAGCAAGTGGGTCAACTTTGTCAGCCTCTGCTTGTTATTTCTCCTCTGAGACGGCCCACCTGCTGCTAGGTAATATGTGCCTTCCTCTAGTGCTTTTCGTGAGCCGTGTCTTTGCGGGCATGATGCGGAGTGGGGAATGTGGGGTTACCCTGTGGCGACCATGTTCAGAAGATGATTATATGGTACTCCCTACATTCCTAAATATAAGTCTTTTGTAGAGATACCACTATGGATCACATATGGATGTATATAGATGCATTTTAGAGTATAGATTCACTCATTTTGCTCCGTATATAGTCCATAGTGGAATCCCTACAAAGACTTATATTTAGGAACGGAGGGAGTGCAATGAGCAGCATGGGCATGGTTCCTACCGCTATGGCTGGCGCTCGCTCTTCCAGTTCTCTAGTTCATTTCCCATCTTGTCTATTTTACTTTGAGGATTGTGTTGTTGTTTCTACATTCGATTCGGATTGTTGATGTTGGTCAATTCGGATTCGTTGTTTGTGTTGATGCTCTCTTTTACTCTTTTGCATAGCTATGGGTCAACCATCTGGCCATTTGATCTGGGCAGGGGCCCAGTTGCCGTTTCTAGCTAGGATCGGGGTCCATGATGCATGTGTTGATGCATGGATCCCCCTGGGCTACCTCCTCTACCACCCTTTGCCCTAACCTACTCCGCATACGATGGTCAGAGCCGGTGTTTACTCCACCTGATAAGTGTGTCTGGCCCGCATTGGCGTTGACCGTTGATGACAAACTCGACTTAAATTAGAATGAATCGTTGGTCGCCACCTCAAATAAATAATCATCGACATCTAAAATGTGGATTCTCTGCACTTATTGGGATGCACCCAGCGGTTCCAGTGTTATTTCGCAAGGCAGAAAAGACATTCAAGGTCCACACCAAGGAAGGCAAGGAATATGACGTACCGGGAGGGCATAACGTCGCAATCCCGACGGTATTTAACTGTAAGCTGCCATACATTTACATCGTGGTCTGTTCTTTATGGCCAGATGTGGCACTTTTCAGATTAATTTTTTCGACTTTTGCTCGGATTATAAGCTTCTTTGGACCCTGACCTTGTTATGTTTTTATTTAATAATAAGACTGCATGCGTCGATTGATGTAGAGACCGAGGGTTATCCTCCTTTTCCAAAAAGAAAAATACATTTCACAATGATCCTAGGGTGTATGACCCGGATCGGTTTAGTCCTGGGAGACAGGACCACAAAGTTGGTGGCAAGTTTAGTCCTGGGTGGCAGGACCACAAAGGAAAAGTAATGATAAGTTACAAGAGACGTCGGCTGCATTGAAATTACTCGAGTTGACAGGAAAGTAAAAGTCCTATATAGACGCATGTCTATTTGCTTGCACAAACATGTGAGTGTGTAATTTATGTGTAACTGTGTATTGTGAGCATGCCTTATAAATAGCCGTTCACTTTCTTTGTAAAAATGTGTTCCCTACCTAAGAGAAATCTTTAAATTCATTAAGCTCCACAATTTTGAATCTCTCTCCATCAATTGAGGTGTCTAATTTGGATTTGGGTTGGTTGATGTTGATTGGGTCAAGCAAGTGGGTCAACTTTGTGAGCCTCTGATTGTTAACGACCCGCCTTCTAGGTAATGTGTGCCTTCCTCTAGTGCTTTTCGTGAGCCGTACGTGTCTTTGCGGGCATGATATATGCAGAGTCGGGAATGTGGGGTTACCCTGTGGCGGCCGTGTTCAGGAGCTGATTATATGGTACAATGAGCAGCATGGGCATGCATGGTTCCTACAGCTCTGGCTGGCGCTCGCTCTTCCAGTTCTCTAATTCATTTCCCATCTTCTCTATTTTACTTTGAGGATTGTGCTGTTGTTTCTGCACTCGATTCGGATTATTGATGTTGGTCATTTCGGATTTGTTGTTTGTGTTGATGCTCTCTTTTACTCTTTTTGCATAGCTACGGGTCAACCATCTGGCCTTTCGATCTGGCCATGGGCCCAATTGCCGTTTCTAGCTAGCAGGACATGCCTTGTCGCTTTGTTAGCATACGTCATTAGTGTGATCGTTGGAACGTGTACGAGGGTCCCTCTATTTTTTAAGTCGGCTAGAACAGGCGCTCTATCCGTTGTATCATCGTTTGGCATCATTATGATGACAACAAGGCCAGTGGCGGAGTCAGAAACTCAATATAGAGGGGGCCAAACATGGCATATGATGTTAGACAGGGCCAAATCATCTAAATGTTGCTAATTTTGTTTGACAAATAGAGGATCAAGAGCACATGTAGGTTGTATTTCTGAGAGCATATGGGGGGCCTTGGCCCCTGCCAGCACCCCCTGCCTCCGCCACTGAACAAGGCAGTCTGGATCTATTTGAAACGACTTATCCCTGGCCGGCTATGGTGCACACACAAGGAAAGGCCTAGGAAATAACCGTTAAACCCTCACTGATGCTCACAAGTAAAAATCCACAAGAACAAAGACCACTTAATCAATCTAGAGCCCAGGAACTTAAAGGATGCCTAGCGAGGTCTTTGATGAGAGGAGCATTGATCGGGGTCCATGACGCATGTGTTGATGGATACCCCTAGGCCACCTCCTCTACCACCCTTTGCCCTAGCCTGCTCCGCATATGGCACCCTGTGCAATGGTGGTCGGAGCCGGTGTTTGCTCCACCTGATAAGTGTATCTGGCCCGCGTTGGCGTTGACCGTTGATGACAACTCGACTTAAATTAGGATGAATCGGTGGTCGCCACCTCAAACATTTAATCATCCACATCTAAAATGTGGATTCTCTGCACTTATTAGGATACACCCAGCCAGTCGGTTCCAGTGTTATTTCGCAAGGCACAAAAGACATTCAAGGTCCACACCAAGGAAGGCAAGGAATATGACGTACCGGGAGGGCATAACGTCGCAATCCCGGCGGTATTTAACTGTAAGCTGCCATACATTTACATCGTAGTCTGTTCTTTATTGCCTGATGTGGTACTTTTCAGATTTATTTTTTCGACTTTTGCTCAGATTATGAGCTTTTTTGGACCCTGACGTTGTTATGTTTTTATTTAATAATAAGACTGCATGCGTCGATTGATGCAGAGGCCAAGGGTTATCCTTCCTTTCCAAAAAAGAAAAATACATTTTACAATGATCCTGGGGTGTATGACCCGGATCGGTTTAGTCCTGGGAGACATGACTACAAAGTTGGTGGCAAGTTCTCCTACACATCATTTGATGGTGGAGGCATATTTGCCCTGGGATGGCCTTTGCTTACCTGCAAATTAAACAGTTATGGAGCCATCTTCTAAGAAACTTTGAGCTCAAGCTAATGTCTCCTTTTCCCAAGGCCGACTGGAGCAAGATAAGTCCGGAGCCTAAAGGAGAAGTAATGATAAGTTACAAGAGACGTCAGCTGCATTGCAATTACTCGAGTTGACAA
Source organism: Aegilops speltoides (assembly GCA_021437245.1). Taxonomy (NCBI): domain Eukaryota; kingdom Viridiplantae; phylum Streptophyta; class Magnoliopsida; order Poales; family Poaceae; genus Aegilops; species Aegilops speltoides. The sequence goes on along the minus strand of CM038144.1, from coordinate 496,463,629 downwards.
GAAAGTAATACTCCTATACACACACGTGTATATTTGCATGCACAAGCATGTGAGCGTGTAATTTTTTGTGTAATCTTATACTGTGTGCATGCCTTATAAATAACTGTATGCTTCCTTTGTAAAGATGTATTCCTTACCCAAGAAAAATCTTTAACTTGATCAAGGTCCTTAATTTTGGGGCTCTCTCGGTCAATTGAGGTCTCTAATTTAAAATTGGGTCGCTTGTTTTTGACCGGGTCAAGCATGTTGATCAACTTTGTCAGCCTCTGGTCGTTATTTCCCCTCCGAGATGGCCCACATGCAAGGTAACATGTGCCTTCCTCTAGCGCTTTTCATGTGACGTGTCTTTGTGGGCCTGGCCGGGAGTGGGGAAAGTGGGGTTACCCTGCGGCGGCCATGGCCTGGCCTCGGCGGTGGGCGACATGGGTGTGGCTCCTACCGCTCCGGCTACTGCTCACTCTTCCAAGCCTCCTTGGTCTTCCACTCCACAAACCACACTCCATGTGGTGTGGTTAGCCTAAACCTTTTCTATTCATTGTTTACTTACCAAAAGGATTTGGATAAAAACTAATATAGTCTTCGGAGAACCACTTTTGGGAGCTGAGAAAATGGGAGCACGTAAAGCAATGTATTTCTGAGAACAAAATTTACCAGAACTAGTCCTCCTCTAACGGAGGGCAACTTGCCTTTCTAACCGCTCAAATGTTTCTCTAAGCACTCTTCAACATGTTTCCACTCAGCATTACAGAGACACCGATAGCGAATAGGAATTTCTAAATATTTAATTAAAATTGGCCATCTGCACAACCAAACAGGTATGTGTATTTGTGTAGATGCCTCTTTGGCTTCTCCAAAGCGAAACAATTCTTATTATGGAAGTTAATTTTAAGCCGTAGATCACCTTCTCATGAAAAATATTTTTGAGCTAGTGGCAAATGAACTGGGCAGGCTTTAATAGTCTTGAGCCTGCCCTCCAGCAAATTAATAGTACATGTTACTAGTAGTAATATGGCAAATTCTAGCCTTCTTTGAACAAAAGAATTGAAACTTAATCGTTTTTTCTTCACACCTTTGACTTTGAGCCTGCCCTTGATTTTCCTCTAAGATCCGCCACTGATTGGAAGGGCCCATAATGGCAACCTCTCCCTAATGACTTTTGGAGTAGTTGGAAGAGGGATTCTCTACGCGAGGATGACCCGATGATCAACCGTATGCTAGCATCTTGCAATGCAACCGAGTGTGACATGACGGTGTGAGTCCGTACGTCAGTCAAGTACTATTAGGCTTAGGAAATTATGAGTCCAAGTATTAGGTAGTGTTTGCTGTCGGTACGTTTAGTGTTTGGAGTAAAAAATAAAAAATACATGTGGGTTTAGGTTACATAGTCAGATTAGGATTGAGGGGTTTTGGCTGTGTGTGTGTGCGCACACACACACAGGCAGGCCATGGATATTGTACGGTCGAGTATTGAGAGAAAATAAAAAGAACAAGACACGACACGTGCCTTTGGCAATAGTTTTCAAGCGCACGTGTCCGTCATGATTTGATGTGATCGATCTTGTGGGTGGAATTTCAACAGAGGGATGGTTCGAGCAATGCTATGCACACGGGGATGCACAGTGGGATTACGGGTGGTTAGAATTCGATTGGCTCCGTGCAACGGTGGTTCGGAGCAGAAGAAGTGAGAGCGGAAATACTTGTGCAACTGATCGGTTTGTGATTCATCAGCGAAATGATTTTGCAGAAATAAGAGGTAGGCAGGCACTCGCATATATACATATAATGATCCGAGATCCGCTGGATCACACATAAACTGTAAATAAAATTGCCTTGATCGGTAGATTATTGAGAGCGCTAGCTAGTTAGCTACTGTTGGAACCGCTCTAGACTAGCTCTCTCTCAGCAGGACGGAGGTAGAAGAAGCAGTACAGGGACAGATTTTTTGCCTTGGCGACGAACGCCACCGGCTGCTCGTACAGCCCTGGTTTTTTTCTCAGCTCCAACTGCCTCACCGATACACAGGATTACAGCCGGCTTTATAGTCTTAGCAGCAAACGCACCCCCCACGCTTCGGCCAAGACGCAGCCCACTCCACCCTGCTGCATGCACGGGCGCTATCCGCATGCCCACGACGTGCTCAACGCGCACACCGCGTCCGGCTCGCAACGGATCAACAGCCTAGCCTGTTTACCGTGGCCACTACGCCACACACATACATGCGCACACACGCACACACACGGGCCATACACTGCCCATTCACACACGCCACGCTGCTGCGTCCCGCACGTCCCGTCCGTCCCGCGCGTCACCGACGCGCCCGACGAACCCGACGAGCCCGACGTCACCAGTGTGTCCCGCCCGTCCCGCGCACCCGTCGCCCGACGAGCCCGACCACACACGCCGTGGCTTATTCCAACACACACCCCCTAAGCCACGGCCTAGAGGAGTCCGTCGTCGTCGACGTTGGCGCCGGCCAAGAGAGCCTGCTCCGCCGCCGGTCCTTTCCGCAGCTGCGGGCACTCACGCCGGAAGTGCCCGAGCTCCCCGCACTTGTAGCAGCGCCTGCGCCTGTTGCCGCCGCTCCCCGATGCCACGCTGCACCCGTCGTCGTCGTCCCGAGCACCGCCGTGTCGACGCTCCCGTGCTGCCCACTGCGCCGCCGTCATGAGCAGCTGCTCACCCCCGCGCTCGCCGCCATCTTGTCCACGGCGCCGAACCCGCTCGTCGAACGCACGCAGCCGCCCGAGCGCTTCGTCGAACGCCATCATCGTCACGTCGTGGAACTGCTCGATGCCGGCGACGACGGGAAAGAGGCGATCCGGCACCGTATCCAGCAACTTCTTGACAAGTGATGCGTCGCCCAGTGTCTCCCCGAGGTTGGCATACCTCGCCGCCATCGCCGCGAGCCTCCCGCCGTACACGTCAAGCTCCTCGCCGTCCGCCATCTTCATCCGATCGAATTCGCCACGCAGTGTCCCCAACCTCGCCGCGCGGACCCGATCGGCGCCAACGAACCTCACCTTCAGGGAGTCCCATACCTCCTTGGCGGTGAGCTTCGTCGACACCTGCAGCAGCACATCCTCCGGCAACGCCCCGAGAAGCAACGCGCGCGCCATCTTGTCCTTCCGCGCGTTCACCGCCGCGTCGCCCGGCGCCACCGCCTCCCATACGGTGTGGGCGTCGAGATCGCTGCGCCTTGATGGCCCGAACCGTGTAGTTGTCCGCGGTCAGCATCGGCATCGCCATCGCCGCCGATCCGCCGCGCGCGCCGCCGTGTGGGGCGAGCGCCATGGTCGCCGGTGATCGCCCGAACCAAGCTCAGATACCAATTGTTGGAACCGCTCTAGACTAGCTCTCTCTCAGCAGGGCGGAGGTAGAAGAAGCGATCGAGGACAGATTTTTGCCTTGGCGGCGAACGCCACCGGCTGCTCGTACAGCCCTGGTTTTTCTCAGCTCCAACTGCCTCACCGATACACAGGATTACAGCCGGCTTTATAGTCTTAGCAGCAAACGCACCCCCACGCTTGGCCAAGACGCAGCCCACTCCACCTGCTGCATGCACGGGCGCTATCCGCATGCCCACGACGTGCTCAACGCGCACACCGCGTCCGGCTCGCAACGGATCAACAGCCTAGCCTGTTTACCGTGGCCACTCGCCACACACATACATGCGCACACACGCACACACACGGGCCATACACTGCCCATTCACACGCCACGCTGCTGCGTCCGCGACGTCCGTCCGTCCGCTGCCACACCGCGCGCCGATTTAACCCGACGAGCCCGCGTCACCAGTGTCCCGCCCGTCCGTGCACCCTCGCCCGACGAGCCCGACCACACACGCCGTGGCTTATTCCAACACACACCCCCTAAGCCACGGCCTAGAGGAGTCCGTCGTCGTCGACGTTGGCGCCGGCCAAGAGAGCCTGCTCCGCCGCCGGTCCTTTCGCAGGTGAGGGCACTCACGCCGGAAGTGCCCGAAGCTCCCGCACTTGTAGCAGCGCCTGCGCCTGTTGCCGCCGCTCCCCGACGCCACGCTGCACCCGTCGTCGTCGTCCCGAGCACCGCCGTGTCGACGCTCCCGCGCTGCCCACTGCGCCGCCGTCATGAGCAGCTGCTCACCTCGCGCTCGCCGCCATCTTGTCCACGGCGCCGAACCCGCTCGTCGAACGCACGCAGCCGCCCGGCGCTTCGTCGAACGCCATCATCGTCACGTCGTGGAACTGCTCGATGCGGCGGCGACGGGAAAGAGCGATCCGCACCGTATCCAGCAACTTCTTGACAAGTGATCGTCGCCAGTGTCTCCCGAGGTTGGCATACCTCGCCGCCATCGCCATGAGCCTCCCGCCGTACACGTCAAGCTCCTCGCCGTCCGCCATCTTCATCCGACGAATTCGCGCGCAGCGCCCCCAACCTCGCCACGCGGACCCGATCGGCGCCAGCGAACCTCACCTTCGAGGAGTCCCATACCTCCTTGGCGGTGAGCTTCGCCGACACCGCAGCAGCACATCCTCCGCAACGCCCGAGAAGCAACGCGCCATCTTGTCCTTCCGCGCGTTCACCGCCCGCGTCGCCGGCGCCACCGCCTCCCATACGGTGTGGGCGTCGAGATCGCCGCGCCTTGATGGCCCGAACCGTGTAGTTGTCCGCGGTCGGCATCGGCATCGCCATCGTCGCCGATCCGCCAGCGCCGCCGCCGTGTGGGGCGAGCGCCATGGTCGCCGGTGATCGCCCGAACCAAGCTCAGTATACCAATTGTTGGAACCGCTCTAGACTAGCTCTCTCTCAGCAGGGCGGAGGTAGAAGAAGCGATCAGGGACAGATTTTTGCCTTGGCGACGAACGCCACCGGCTGCTCGTACAGCCCTGGTTTTTCTCAGCTCCAACTGCCTCACCGATACACAGGATTACAGCGGCTTTATAGTCTTAGCAGCAAACGCACTTCCCGCTTCGCCAAGACGCAGCCCACTCCACCTGCTGCATGCACGGGCGCTATCCGCATGCCCACGGCGTGCTCAACGCGCACACCGCGTCCGGCTCGCAGCGGATCAACAGCCTAGCCTGTTTACCGTGGCCACTCGCCACACACATACATGCGCACACACGCACACACACGGGCCATACACTGCCCATTCACACGCCACGCTGCTGCGTCCGCGACGTCCGTCCGTCCCGCGCGTCCGACGCGCCCGACGAACCCGACGAGCCCGACGTCACCAGTGTGTCCCGCCCGTCCAGCGCACCGTCGCCCGACGAGCCCGACCACACACGCGCGTGGCTTATTCCAACACACACCCCTAAGCCACGGCCTAGAGGAGTCCGTCGTCGTCGGCGTTGGCGCCCGCCAAGAAACTGCTCCGCCGCGGTCCTTTCGCAGCTGCGGGCACTCACGCCGGAAGTGCCCGAGCTCCCGCGACTTGTAGCAGCGCTGCGCTGTTGCCGCCGCTCCCGACGCCACGCTGCACCCGTCGTCGTCGTCCCCGAGCACCGCCGTGTCGGCGCCCCGTGCTGCCCATCGCGCGCCGTCATGAGCAGCTGCTCACCCCCGCGCTCGCCGCCATCTTGTCCACGGCGCCGAACCCGCTCGTCGAACGCACGCAGCCGCCCGAGCGCTTCGTCGAACGCCATCATCGTCACGTCGTGGAACTGCTCGATGCCGGCGACGACGGGAAAGAGGCGATCCGGCACCGTATCCAGCAACTTCTTGACAAGTGATGCGTCGCCCAGTGTCTCCCCGAGGTTGGCATACCTCGCCGCCATCGCCGCGAGCCTCCCGCCGTACACGTCAAGCACCTCGCCGTCCGCCATCTTCATCCGATCGAATTCGCCGCGCAGCGTCCCCAACCTCGCCGCGCGGACCCGATCGGCGCCAACGAACCTCACCTTCAGGGAGTCCCATACCTCCTTGGCGGTGAGCTTCGTCGACACCTGCAGCAGCACATCCTCCGGCAACGCCCCGAGAAGCAACGCGCGCGCCATCTTGTCCTTCCGCGCGTTCACCGCCGCGTCGCCCGGCGCCACCGCCTCCCATACGGTGTGGACGTCGAGGATCGCCTGCGCCTTGATGGCCCAGACCGTGTAGTTGTCCGCGGTCAGCATCGGCATCGCCATCGTCGCCGATCCGCCCGCGCCGCCGCCGTGTGGGACGAGCGCCATGGTCGCCGGTGATCGCCCGAACCGAAGCTCTGTATACCAATTGTTGGAACCGCTCTAGACTAGCTCTCTCTCAGCAGGACGGAGGTAGAAGAAGCAGTACAGGGACAGATTTTTTGCCTTGGCGACGAACGCCACCGGCTGCTCGTACAGCCCTGGTTTTTTTCTCAGCTCCAACTGCCTCACCGATACACAGGATTACAGCCGGCTTTATAGTCTTAGCAGCAAACGCACCCCCCACGCTTCGGCCAAGACGCAGCCCACTCCACCCTGCTGCATGCACGGGCGCTATCCGCATGCCCACGACGTGCTCAACGCGCACACCGCGTCCGGCTCGCAACGGATCAACAGCCTAGCCTGTTTACCGTGGCCACTACGCCACACACATACATGCGCACACACGCACACACACGGGCCATACACTGCCCATTCACACACGCCACGCTGCTGCGTCCCGCACGTCCCGTCCGTCCCGCGCGTCACCGACGCGCCCGACGAACCCGACGAGCCCGACGTCACCAGTGTGTCCCGCCCGTCCCGCGCGCACCCGTCGCCCGACGAGCCCGACCACACACGCCGTGGCTTATTCCAACAGCTACAGTAGCTTTTTCTTCTGAACGGACGGACGCTAGAGCCTCAGGTTGTTGAGCCGTGTCTGTGTCTTGGACACGCAGAGCATCTCCTCCGCCTTGATGCTCCTGTACTTCGGCGGGCCGCTCCCGTCGACGACCACCGGCGCGCACACCGTCGCGCCGTCCGCCCTGAAGAAGCACGCCACCGACACCCGGGGCCCCACGCTCCTGGACACCACGCGGTGCACCGGGCTCTTGAACCTGTCGTTGGACACCAGCTGCAGGAAGTCCCCCACGTTCACCACCAGCGACGCCTCCCCCGTCGCCGGCACGTCCACCCACGCCGAACGCTCGCCGCCGCCGTCCTCGAGGGGGTCGTCCACGAGCACCTGGAGGCCGCCCACGCCGTCCTGGAGCAGCACGGTGAGGAAGCTGGGGTCGGTGTGCGGGACGGTGCCCATCGTGAGGTGCGGCTCCGGGCACGCCGGGTAGTAGTGGCCCGCCACGCTCAGCGCCGCCATGCAGCCGGCCTCCTCCTCCAGGTACCCAGGACGAGGCAGCCCCAGGGCCTCCGACAGCAGCTCGAAGAGGCCGCGCCCCAGCCGCCGCATCTGCCCCGTGTACTCCGGCGCGACGCCCCTCAGCGCCGGCGGGAGGAGGAGCTCCTCCTCCGTCTCCTCGCCCGCCGCCGGCCGGTCCGCGTCGTCCATGTACACGGTGTCGCGCCACTTGCCGACCAGCGTCTGGAACAGGTCCGCGTTGCAGCTGTAGCGCACGCGCCTCGCGGCGTCCCGCGTGTAGTACGGCGCCTTGGCCTCCGCCGGCTCCTCGTTGAAGCGCCGCACCGCCGCCAGCATCCCCGACATGGCCGCATCCGGCACGCCGTGGTTCGCCAGCAGGAAGAAGCCCACCGTCTCCGCCGCCGCCCTCACCGCGCCGACCACGTCCGAGCGCTCGCAGGAGAGGTCGACGACCGGGACGGCGACGTCGGTAGCGAGAGCGGACGGGGCGAAGGCGTCTGGAGGGTGGTGGAAGATGGCCGGGATAGCGGTGGCGCCCGCGTCCACGAGGCCCTTGACGCCGGCCTTGGTGTCGTCGAAGGCCCGGAGCGCGCTGAGGCGGTCGGAGGCCATTGCCGCTCGATGAAACCAGCTCTCGCAGTCGGTGTGCTCACGCAGGCACGCATGTATGGTCTAGGCCGGCGATGAGTGAGTGATCGATCGGTGTCATGCAGGCTGTGCATGTTTGTCTGTATCGATGGTGGCGCGTGAGCATGCGTGCATCAATTGTCTTGTTTGCGTGCCCCCATCGACATGACTTTTACCTAGTATAGTAGGAGTACACTAGTAGAGTAGGAGCATGGATGTCGACACCATCGTCTTTGGATACCTTCTGAAAACAACGGTGCAATAATCGACGATCGTCTGCAGGCCGAAATCACTATTCTAACCCTTTGAACAAACTTTGTCACAAAATGAAGTCGGCGTGAAAGTATTTCACGATCTGCCCTTTTTAGCAACATCATAGACCGCAGTGTTTCTGTCAAAAATAGAAACGCCGAGATAGCTAGCGTTTTTGATCAAAGAAGAAACGCCGAGGTCGATAGCGTTTCGGAGCAGGTAAGAAACGCCGAAGGCGATGGCGTTTCTGGCCATCATAGAAACGCCAAGGAACGATGGCGTTGTTGCCCTCTTTGGTCATAATTAATTAGCCTTATTAGTTAGGCTGCTCATCCACATTCCACATGCACATGAAAAAGGGCAACAACGCCATGGTCATTGGCGTTTCAATGATGGGCAGCAACGCCAGTGCCTTTGGCGTTTCTTACCTGGTCCGCAACGCTAGCTACTACGGCGTTTCTTCTTTGATCAGAAACGCTAGCTACCTCGGCGTTTTTATGTTGGGCAGAAACGCCGCGGGCTGTGGCGTTGCTAAAAGGGTCAGATCGTGAAATACTTTCACGACGTCGAGTTCATTTTGTGACAAAGTTCGTTGAAAGGGTCAGAATAGTGAAAAAGGCCTCATCTGCATATGATATGCTACCGTACATACTAGCCCTAGGTGGCGGAGGCTACTCGACAAATCAACCGCTCACAGTGAAATATCCTTGCCGCACATCTTAGTAGTATTGATAATCTTCTTACCTTCAAACTGAGTGTACAATGTAAAAATGCCCCACTTCTCATCTTTCAACCTACATATGAAATACAAATTAATTACAGTAGTCAAACCCTAGTCCCAGTTCAAACCATAGAACCCAATTCAAACGCTATCCCCAAGTCGGCCACTAGTACAAACCCTAATAACAAATGGAAATTCCCACCCAACACATCTATGAAGTTCTGCCAATCTTGTATTGCCAAGACTCATATTTGAGGTGAATACGGCCCCTCCTCCCGAGAGCGGGAGGTGTTTGAGGTTTCTTGTTGCTTCAAAATCTATGAAGAAGTTCTGCCAATCTTGTATTGAAATGTGTCTGTTTAGGTTCGTGACCGGCTGACCTGTTTCTTTTTCTTCCGGAGAGTTCATAATTAGCGCCTTATGCGCCATCTGGAGAATCAGTGCTCACACACCGCCCGCTCTCGACCGGCATAACAAATGGGGCAAGCATCTCGTTGGTTCCCTAGTTCTCTTAATTCGCAATTGACCGGTTGACTTTCAATGAAAACATAATTCTGAAAGAAAAAAATATATATTTTTTCAAAAACGTTCACAATTTTTTTGAAAACCCATGAAATTGAAAGAAGTTCCTAAATTAAAAAAATTATGAATTTCAAAAAGTGCGATTCAAAACAAATAACGAATTTAAAAGATCATGAATTTTATATTTTAAAAGAATTTTGAACATTTCAAGAATTTGAAAGAATATTCCCAAAATTTTAAAGTTTGAGATTTTGATAAGGTTCGCATGTTTGAAAAAAAACCACTACTTAAATAAAGCAAAATAAAGAAAATAAAAATGAAGAAACAAAAAATGAGTAAAAAACCAAAAAATGGAAAAAAAATATAATAAAAAAGGGGCCGGTGAATTCGCGCCTGAAAATTAAAAACAAAACCCTAAAAACTGAATGAAAACCCACTATTCAAACCCTAAAAACGGGACGGCCGGCTCGCACGCAGTCGGGCCTTGGGACGGCCGCGTACGAGATGTACCTGGCCGAAGGCTTCCTCGACTGCACCGTCGTGGCGGCGAAGCAGAGGAGCAGCAGCGCGAGGACGATGGCCCGGGTGGCGGAGGTGGAGCGACAGCCGGTTGCCATGGCGATCGATCTGTGGGTGCAAGTGGAACTGGATGCCGTGGATGTGAGACGGTGGCCTCTATTTGTAGGCTGCTGCACCTGCATTGGACGCCGGTTGTCGTCCAAGCTGCATTCAAGGCTAGCTTAGCTAAGCTGGTGATGGTATTGGTAGGTTCGGCAACGCTGAATCAATATCTTCCTAGCCCATGCATGCATGCATCTTGTGCGCTCGATCGCTACTCTACTCTACGGCCTCCCTCCTGCTATGCTCCTACGTGGTTGGTTTGGCCATCAAGGGATGAAAGTGACCGAGGTATACATGCATGGCAACGAGAAGATAACAATAATCGTCGGGAGGAATTAGAGAAGATCAAAGCACTAACACACACAGAAAAAAACGTGCGCATTTGGGTCAAGAATAAAGAAAAACACAGATGTTGCGAAGCCTTTTTTTGTTGGCAGATGTTGCGAAGCCTCGCTGGTCACAAGACAAATCTAGAGCTTCTGGATGGGGGTGTGGATGCACTATTGCCCCACCACCTGCTTCTTCCCCATGGACGCCATGGTGTACTTGAGCCCTCGCTCTCGCTGTCGCTGTCGCAGGTGTTGTGTGATGGGAATGGGACTGGTGGGAGTGTAGTGGTAGTTGTGTGGAGATGGATCTCCCGGCTGGGGTATTTATAGCTGGACACGCACCGCCGTGGCCAGAGCCGGTCATGTGCATGCCATGAGGCGGGCGACACGTAGGGACTAATTTCTTGAACCAGCGATGCTTTTGCCATACATCCATCCAACACAGAGCATCCATCCAGGAAGAGCAGGACACATATATACACATACAGAAAAAAACTGCGCAGAATGGAATGGAATGGAATGGAGAGATTGAATCTTACAGTTGCGGATCTCCTTCTCATCAGCAGCCGCTGACCTCTTCCCCCGGCCCTCCACCATCTGCCCGACCATCCTCGTCGCCACTAAACTCAACTCGTTCCGCACATATAGACAGATCGGGCGGCGTCCTCTTCCACCTCAATTAGCCTCCGCCATCCACCATCTCGCCGACGCCTACCTCCTCCGCCACGGCCACCAACTCACCGGCGCGACCGTCCGTCCACAAGCTGAGCCAGAACTGCACCGTCATCGGCTACCTCTTGGCAGCTCAGCGGGTCTCCGTCCAAATCCATCTGCATCATCCCTAGGTCAAGCACCACAAAAGCGAATGGAAATACTACAAAACAACAGGACTGGATACGGGCGTGAGTTAGATTGGCAAAACAAACAGTTCCATACCAGATCAAGCGGGCGGATCCAAGCCCAAACTCTGAACCGCAAGAACCTCCTCCTCACTCCTATCCTCAGGAAAGCGTCGCCTCCTCTCGCCACCGCCACCAACAGCACCACCGCCCCGCGCCCAAGTCCCAAGTCCAAGTCCCAAGTCCAAGTCGCACGCGCAACCCCGCACGCGGATGGATGACTCTCTCTTGTATATATAGAGTGATGGCAGCAATGGGGGAGAGAATAAGCTCCAGCTCTTGATTAGTGCAGATGGTCGTGCCTCGGATCGATGAGGTGGCGCAAGCCAGGCCCTCACTGCGTGGCTGATGAGCATCCCCAAACACACGTTCGTTTCACTTATGGAAAAGGCAATTAAGCGGCCCCTCGTGTTCCTCCTGCCGCCGCTGGCCTCCTCAATCTTTTTCAGTATTAATTATTATGTCTCGGGAGCCCCAACATCACAACTGCAGCATTAGTTAGTCAACCAGAAGCGCTTCGTTACTTGAATACTACTGGTGGATGGACCAAGACTATGCGAGTGTGAAATGAAACTAATTAATCATCTTGGCTCACATCATCATTAGATAGATAGATAAAAGTTGTGCCATCTAGCTAGCACGCCCATGAGCTCTTCTGGCTCATCTTGGCTCACATCATCATCATTAGATACTGTCAGGATGCGTACTACCTAGACATTGTTGTAGCTGTAGTTCCAGCCGCTCCTCGAAGCCGTCTACTACCCCGTTCGCCCTGCCGGCGTCGACGGGAAACCTGGAGCTATTTTTTGTGAGGGCCACGTGCATGCAGGTGAGTAACAAAACTCTTCTGGTCAAATTCTCATGCCACTCACCTGCCTTCTTGTTCGATCTCACCTGATGCTGCTTTGTCATTTCATTCATATTAAATTCTAACATAGAAGGTGATCCAATAGAACCGATGGATCGCGCACTAGAATTGTCAGTAACTATGCAACATGAGTTCCTGTTTTCATATCAAAAGCATGAGTTTGTTTCCAAATCATGGTAGATCCAATGCACATGTCGAGGCAAATCATTTTAGATCCAAAACAGACCTGTAGAAAAACTTGGATTATATTTGTTCAGAACTGACATTGATCCAAGACTGATTACAGCGCTGCATACAAGTACACAAACTAACTATATAAATCATGGTAGATCCAATGCATATGTCAAGGCAAATCATTTTAGATCCAAAACAGACCTGTAGAAAAACTTGGATTATATTTATTCAGAACTGACATTGATCCAGACTGATTACAGGGCTGCATACAAGTACACAAACTAACTATATATATCAGATTGATTCAGAACCATGACAATTTGGAACTCATAAACTGATTCATTCAATCATAGTCAAAAAGCTCCCCTGGAAGATGCACATACCAATAAAGATTTCTCAAAACCAACTTCTTTCTTTCTATATTTCTTTCTTTCTCACAGACAACTACTACAGGTTTACAGAAGGTAAATTTTCAAGACCCGAGGCCCCTGCTTTATCATGAGAGCAAAATGATCCAAACCAAAACAGAATTCGCGCCCAATACAAGTAAGCATCCAAGCCCAAAGAACGAACGCTACACGACTACAGAAAAAGGTAAAATGGGAGGTCCCATCCATGGCTGCTGCGTCTTGGTGACACAAACATGATCGATGATCCTCTGTTGCTTCCTGCAATAGAAACATGACACAGTACAGGGTCAGTCAGTAGGATGCTTGACGGAGATGACTCCATTTCTCTCTGGTAGGTCATCACACAGACAAAATGCCAAACCACAAACTGGCTCCCATAGCATCAAACTATTTCACAACAAAAATCATGTACACTGCCACCTATACAAAAAACAATCTACTCTTACCAGTTTTAGTTTTGCCCTATGCATACCACATAATCGATAGCAAACACTTGATTTACAATTGGGCCTTGCAACATGCACTTGATTGATTGCAAAAAATGTTATCAAAATGCTAGCATGCTAAATCCTACAGTACACATCATAACCACACAATCTACATCATATTGTTCTCTACAGGGACTGTTCAATAATCGACAAAAGAAAATAATGTCTGCAAATGCAGTAGCGAAAACTGAGCAAGACCTACCAGAGGGAGTAGGCTCATCAACTCTAGAACATCATTCTTTATCATGGATGCAACAATCAACACCAGCCTCTAGGCCTCAAGTATGGTCCAACTAGGGGCGCCTTCAATGGGTATATCCAGCAAAGACTACCACCACCTGGTTAACCTAACATCCCAGCCACACACAAAAATATGTAGCATCACAACCAAATCCTCAAGCTTGAGGGTGTGAGCCACAGAATCATAAGAAGAGCTAGTACATGCTATATCTAACTAAGAATGGTCTACTGCATGCGAACACATTTGCAAACACATACACTTGGTAGATTGCTCACATGAGCCCGATTGCCATGAACCCAGAGAGATCACCATAGCCATGTCTCGATGGACGCATGCTTAGAACTACTGGAGGGACTGAAGGAGCTCACCGTTCCGATTTTGTAGCCGATGCCAAACAGCACCGCCGCCGCATGGCTGCAGGGCCAACAGAAGATGCCAAGGCTGGAGACCGAGCATACCACCATGTACCTTGCCTGTTTGACAACACAAGACAAAAGCTTTAGAATGAATCCTTGGAAAGCTACTCTGCCAGTTCACACAATTTCTCCGTGCATAATCAAAAGTACACAACCAATAGCTGCACTTCACAAGTAAAAGAGCAAGGTTCGCAACAAGTACCTTCACATTATACTAGAAATTAATTAAATAAACCATGTTTCCCTTGCAACAAGGGCAACAAGTACCTTCACATTATACTAGAAATTAATTAAATAAACCATGTTTCCCTTGCAACAAGGGGGTCACAAGTTAGAACACCGACTACATACTACTCCTCCGTTCCCAAATACTTGTCTTTCTAGGCATTTCAAATGGACTCAACATACGGATATATGTAGACATATTTTAAAGTGTAGATTCACTCATTTTGCGCCGTATGTAGTCACTTGTTGAAATCTCCGAAAGACAAGTATTTAGGAACGGAGGGAGTAATAAAGAACTATGGTGTTCGAACATGTGACTACATACTAAACTAGCACAGCAAATTACGAGACACAAATCATATCTTATTATAACTCTAATCTGATTATATCTCAAAGTCTCACAGCAGGAAAAGATGATCCAAACTTCACAACACTATGCATAACACTGGAGCTAGCTAGTTAGTACTCATGATCAGTACCATGGCATGATGCTAATGAACAAATTAACTGTCAATGCCGGTAGGCATTGACATTTCTCTTGAGAAAATAAAATTCCACATATTCAACAACGGGCAAGCACTATTCCATTTCAGAAAAAACAAGTATAAACTCTAGTTACTACCTAGAGTTTGATGTTTTAAAATAAATAAGGTATGGCATAGCTGGATCGGAACCTCAGTAACAATTTAATCCTTCGCCATTGGACTGCACAACTCAATCCCTTTGGAGGTGAACCGCCTAATCGCCTAGGAAACATAAATATTTTGATCATCACTTGTAATGCTAGACAAAATTGTCATTAAGCAATTGAAAGATTTTTGTGAGGAAAACTTTAGCTCTTGGTACAGCAAATAAACCATGCCAGTGATCCAACTCAAGCAACTACTGGACGTACCCATGCCATACGATATAACTACAACAATGGACTCCAGTAGTCATTAATCAGCCCATAACTAGCTGAATCAAGTCAATTTCTCCGTGGTTCATACGAGATGAGAATGCTCCACATGCCACCTCAAAATCGACCGAAATTAGTTGACATTTTCAAGCAACAGTCAATGAAACACACTGGTATTGTCTAGTCAAAACAAGCAAAATAAAAGAAGACCCTAACTCTGATCTATTTGTTAGCGAGTGAAACGTATGACTAAGATTTGACAAAATCAAGGCATGAGCTATGTCATTCACATCATAGATTCCAGTATGGCTAACGGGATAAAAGCTGACCAAAATGTGAGGTCAAATTTGTATGGACGATAATAATGCATCGTAAGTAGTACGTTTAGAGGCAATCTAATAGTACAGAAGTGCAGAGAGAACCTTCAAAACAAACACCAGTTTCAGAACCAGGACCCTTCATGGAAAGAAATATCCACAACTAACTTTCATAAAGTGCCAACACATGATGGTGACTCCAAAGTACTCGGGGACAACACTTGTTCTACATATACACAACACAGCAAGCACTACACAAATAGGTAAGCAGTTTCGCAAATGGAGAAGTAAACAGGGAGGGACCTCATAATTTCCACAGCAGGGAATGCTAGAAACCTGATATGTTTCCCTTGTCTTTTTGCTAGGAGGTGACGATGACCCAGGCATCCTGTGTTTAATCTTCACCTTTGATTTACTGGAGGCATACAAGGACGAGACCAAAGGCTCCGTGTAGGGCTGTTCTCCCTTGTTACCTAAAATGCAGAAACCACTAGGCGATAAGAAAGAGTTCGCCTTCTTTTCAAAATAAACCAAAGGCAGTTTCACAAATAGGGAAAGGTCCGCAGGTAGCAACACAACATTCCCACAAAAAGGGCTGCTAGATGCCAAATGAAAAGTTAACATGCTACTACTTGAGCACAAAGCTCATATATACCTTCATTGTCTTTCCTTGGAGGTATTGATGCCTCTGGTAGAACATCTTAACCAGTCTTCACCTTTGTTTTACTGGAACCATACGAGGGGGAGATCAAAAGCTCCGTGTACGGCTGCACTTCCCTTGTTATCTGAAATACACACAAAGTAGCGAGGTAATAAGAAAAGAGTCCATGCTCTTATCGATATTAAGATGGAAAATAACAAAGCACACACTATCATTAGCCACACTACTTGCTGCCTGAATTAGGTAGTGTCTCGAACAAAACTAACTGATCATGGTGTTCGCAGCGATAGATATAGGCGACTCACAAGTATGAATCCATGGTGATCCATCGCGCCATCGACACGCCCGACGCTGAGCTCTTCGGCTGACCGATGACAGCCAGGGCGCATACCCATTGCTATAGCTGCACTTCCCATTCCGTTCCCCGAGACGCCATCTGCTGCTCCGTTCTATTGATCGGCGCCTCTGTGCGAACGACAAAGAGCGAGTACAGCACCGACAACAACAACGACAAGCGGCTGCCGCCTCCGGACCGGTCCTAGCTCAGTTTCTGCGGACCCGGTCCCAGAGCTCATGTCATTGTCACACTTGTTGCAGCGACAAGTGCACAAACACCGTCCCTTCCCTATAAGCTCAGAAACTGAAGAAACAAGCAGTAGTGATGTCTCATTAGAAAATGTTGCATGCCCATTCATTCGTACAAGAAAATTAACATCCAAAAGGGACAGATGGATGTTGCACTTTTTTGTCAAATTAAGTGTGACCATGCAGTTCATATGGTTGTACATTTGCAATTCATATCCAACTTGCACAAAAGGATATATGTAACTAGTTGCTTAATAACTGGCAGATGTAACAACTGTGCATTCCTCTTGTTATGCACTCACGGACCAAGAGGCACCTGCTGCTATATTGTTAGTGCTTGCTTTCTTAGTGAGAGAAGAGATAACAGAGAAATAGACTGGACCAGAGCATATTCATCCTGGGCGTAGAAATTCTACTATAGACCAGAGAGCTTCACAACAGAAATTCTATCACAGATTGGAGTGAAATAAATTACACACAGAAAACAAATGCCAGAGAACATCTTGGGCAGTAAGGCTAAAGCTAGCAACTGGCCCAGTGTGAACAGAAGCAAGAAAACGGAGTTGTCAAACTCCTCAATTCTGCCTGCAGTTACTTAGATCCATCCAATAGCATGAAAAGAGGAAACACGGTTCTATGATGATCTGGCTATAAAAAGAAAAAAAATCCGGTGTTTTTCAAGGAAAGTAGAGCTACGAGCACGAACATGTGGGACATCAATCGCCTTGTTATTCTTGTGCGCATTGCATACTCAACGTTCACCATATTTCATAACTGGGCATCGGTTTACATTCTAACCAGAATTTTTAAATGGTCAATGTTCTTTTCTAATTAGGTTGCACATCCCCAAATGACTAGTGCTTTTTGTTGTCAATTGGCACCTGATTTTTTTAATAGGCTCCAAGCGAAGACTGCTTGCTGCAAAAAGTCTGAAGCATGGCCAGAGCTTGCTACTGACCAAACCTTGAGAGCAAAAATTGTCAAGAACAGGAGTACTAGACTTGTACATGGCTGGATGATGTCGTCGAGCTCGTTATGTCCCGGACATCTTCATCCTCGTGAATGATGTCCATGGAACCGGAGGCCACTTGCTGCTGCTGCTCCAAATCGGACAAGCAAAGGAATTAGGGGATATGATATGGCTGGAAAGGGAGAGCATGAAAAATTCTCTTGTGAGAATTCATGACTCATAGCCTCGTAAAGTTTCCATCAGTAGAACTCATACGAGTCAACAATACTGTAGCAATAAAATGAAAACTAACAATAAGCAGCACTGCAATTGGGTAGATAGTTCTCCAAATTAATTATTGATGATGACAAAAAGGTCTAATGGATCCAGAGTTAGATTAACTGGATACTACTAACTGTTGAGCGGTGAGATTGACATGTTCCAGGTGAGATTAAATTACGTTGAATGGAAAAAATACATTTTTTATCATGAAAGGAGCATAAGAACACATATCTCACAATTCAAATACAAGTGTTAAACTGATGACTTGTGTTGCATCAGCATACATGATAAGATGACCACAGTAGCAAAATTATGGTGGCAAGAAGACCACCACCACAGTTCCAAACAACTGATCCATCAACTCTGACGGTGCGAGAAAACCATCACCAAAGTCCACAAACACTATATCATCGGCTCAACAGCCATAGCTCGAAAGTGAGTTCCTAGAGCGAGACACGGAGGGAGAGACCAAGGACTCACCTAAGTAGTTGTAGCCAAGAAGGCAGTCATGCGAGCCGAGATCATCACACCGTGTGCGGGCTGCTGGATGGTCTTCATGTCGATCCCCTTTAGCGACAACCGATTCCACATGGCCCTTGAGCATATCAAGTTCCATCAGCTTGTACAACCATGACTTACAGGTTCTCTTTCTCTACCCATGCTCTCCTGTTGTAATATTCAAACAAGCGAGTCAAGTCTCTCTCGAATGAACACAACACAAAATGATAGCACAAACAAAATTCGAGACTAATCAACACATAGCCATGCTATAGGAAAGTGGAACAATGATTCAATGATGAACCCATATAATTGTATTCAGTCAATGAACTCCAGGACCTACGATAATGATGGTAGATGATATACATTGACATAATTTCAGTCCACAAAGAAAAATCTCGGCCATAATCTGCTAAGAAAGTCTAATCATGCATGCGAACCTAACAGCTGCAGCTTTCAGATTGGCATGGTCCTCCAATCTGAACTTCTTGAATCAAAGTGCGTGCTTACCATATATCATGCTAATATCAAGGTTTGGATGGCGTGTGTCCTCACTAGACTTGATTCACACAAGAAAGGGGTTTCATTACTCAAGTAATATACCATTTATTTAGTAATATATATTGACAGGTTTTTGTCCATAAAGACAACAACAACAACCATTTCGATCTTAATACACAACTTTCATCACTTCAAAATTCCTAGTACACTATAATATCCAGATTTAGTAGTACTATTTCAGCAAGCAGCGAGTATGTTTAAAGGAGCATATATATGAAGAAAACCAAGATTCTTGTCAAGATGCCTTTGACTCTCCGATGCTCAAGGTACTACTGCCCATGCAAGATATATACACATCTCTGCCATACTTTGGTGGAATTTGACAACTCTGTCATGTTGATATCCCATTGGAAAGAGAGTGAAAAAAATGGAATCGGCCTAGAACTGAACTGAACAGAGAGACAAGATGGCAGTAAACTGACTGACACAATGCGTTAAGCCATCAATAAAGCACCCAAGGCGAACTTCACCCAGCCATGGTGGTTCGGTTTCGCATCAAACCAAACTAAGCAAAATATATATATAGGAACTAGTAGGCTAGAGCTGAGCATGGAAAAGTGACACAATGCATTAGTGCATTCAAGGAAATTCAGTTGAAGACCTAGAAAAACACGATGTGTACATATAATGGATACACACAGACCTAGCTTGCTGAACATTCATGATAGAAAACTGAACCAAACCATAATTCATGCACACACAATTTGCTCCTGTTTGACCATGGCATCCAAAAGGAAGGTACAAACAGAAGCACCAATGAGTATTAGCTAACATACACCATAAATCACCATGGCACGATGGCGGCACATAATTCGCCACAGCTTGATGGCCGTGGACATGCGAGCATGAGAGAGCAAAAGAGGGACCAGTGATTTACCACTAGTTATGCCAGAATGGAAGAAAAATCAGGACCACCGAACACGCGGAGTGGAAGAAAATCACCGCGCACACCACATGGAGGCTCAGTCCTGTACCTGTATACGCGAGGAAACCACATCAGGGGATAACACCTTGCAAATAGCTAATGAACAGGCCTGTGCAACTGCAGGAGCATCATTTCTCTTGACAAACTCCTAATGGAGCAAAGGCAGCATGACAAAAGATCATTCCATTATCAGAGGATTGGAACACATATTCTTAAATTCAAAGACTGGATTTCTCCTTCACTATAATCCATAAACTACACGGCCTTCAAAATAAAACATAATCAAAAATTCTGGGACAAGAGGGAGGCTCTCAACTCTTTCCATTGGATACAATAAACAGAAAACTTATAAAATCACTGTGAACAAAATAAAAGAAGCACACATGTGTTCAGCTACCATAGCAAATATCACAAATATCGCACCCACACACACACACACAAATGCTGGGTCGTTGACAAATTACCGAGCACAAGACAGATGCGTCCTTGAGATGCTAGATTGCTAGTCCTGGTATAAATGGTAGGGAGAACAAGTATTTATTTCAGTAATAGAAGCATTAAGCTGAATCTTTGGAACTTTGGCGTTGAGTAGCACATCATTACCTAGCCAATTGAGGCAATCGAGGCCAAAACCTAAGTAGCCACGGCAATAAGGCCATGACCAGCTATACGGCACAGCCGTGGCTCGATGACCACATGCCCAGAGCAAGTGGGAGAGTAGAGGAGGACAGTGGCGGAGCCAGGATTTCTGACATGGGTATGCGAATCTAATTTTTTTTAGTGCGAATCAACACTTTAAAAGATAAATGTTTACAGCCATGGAAACTAAATTTTAATTATTATATTTGTTGCAACAAGGTCTTCAATATTTTGTTTATAATGCAAGAATATAGCTAGAAACAAAATTGAACTCTACAAAACCCCATCTCAAAGCGACAAATGATAGCGTCAATACGTGGATCAATCGATGAACTTATGGAATAAATATAATCCCCTATATTGGATTCGCAATTTGGAAAATTCAAAAATTACATAACTCACGGTCTTGTGAGCCGATTAGCGGAGGGATGATATGCACGCAGCTGTTAGCGGTTGATCGCTGCTGTCGGATGAGTGTCGCCGCTGCCAGGGCGAGGGCAAGGGAGAGGCGAGGTGAGGACACACGATGCTGCAATTTGACGCGGCTATGCGGATGCCCCATCGATCGTCGGTGATCTGGCGATCAGCAACCTACCGGTGCGCTCAGTGTCCTATTAGCGATGCAAACTACCCAGACCTAGGTTGCTTTTTTTAGGATTCCCAGACCTAAGCTGCTATCAGCTCGCTGGATGATTGCAATATCAGAACAAAAAACTAAGATAGCCAGTAGACTATTAACAGGGCCTCAACAAGGGAAATGGCAAACAAAGCCTGAGAAACGAACATAAGCAGTAGACTATTAACCTCAAAAAGTAGCCAGTTGAGCTAATTAAGCTCAAACAGTACCAAAACCCTAACCGTAGATCATCTACGGCTCGATGGCATCAAACAAAGCATTCGTGTCGTCGTGGCTCGATGGCCACGAGCCCACAGCGGAAGAGAGGTAGCCAGAGTTAGGAGATAGAGCTAAGGAGAACTTACCGGACAGGTTGTAGCCGATGTCGTACACAACCACTGCCGCGGTTGCAGCGCAGTCAACCACCGCCTTCACGTGGTAGAGGAGGTCGCCTGAAGGACAGCCGCGCGGAGACGCCACCAAACTATTAGAGGACCGCAAGAAGCAGGCAAACCCCTCCGCAGGTCTAGTGCAACCTGCATTACAGAAGGTAAAACAGCAAGTTAGGTATTAAACAAAGGAAGATAAAAGGGGAGAGTCAACAAGTCATGGATGAACCAATGAAAAAAATGTGCTTGAGCACATCAACAAGTTGGGCCTACAAATTGACAAATCACTTAATTATCACTGAAACAAAGACACTGGATTTCTTGAAAATGAATCGTATATGAGAACAGAACTGGCAGTAAGAAATGTTGATGCTATGACCAATCCAGTAAAACATGACCTTGGATTATAGGTGAGAAAATCAGGAGAATAACTTCCATTCATTGCCTTAGTTTCTTGCACAGCCAACCAAAAGGTATAAACTGATTGTTCTTACATGTGAAGTAGTCAATGCTGATGAATGCAGAAGGAAAACTTTTTTTATAATGAACCAATGCAGATAACATAGCTGTTTGAAACAAAATTACGTTGCTAATAGATGAAAAGAAGTAGGCATGGAGACTGTATCCAAATATTTTCATCACTGAATCCAAAACACTCTTATCTTCTCGACATATGAACCACGACTAGTGTAGATTCAATAATCTGTTATTCGATATTCATAAAGAGAATAAATATTACACGACTAAATGCAAGCAGGGATAAAATGAAATTTTGATAGCTCGAGTGAATTTATGTATTAACTATCATATAGAATTGACACAAGAAGCGCAGCAAGCTCATTTCCAATGCAAGGAATGTAGGCTAGAGACGACCCTTGCAGTTCAGAGCCAAAAGTACATGTTTTATAACTAAAATTTGTTATAACTGAGTCCACTTGTCAACAGCTAACTTTAATCTGGAACCCCTAAATATGCAACAACCATCTCGTGTGATGGCTCTCCGCAAGCTTTTGTTATTCAGCAAGCAGACAGAACTAGAAGGCTCTATTATTGATTAACATGGAAGGTCTCCAACATATTTCACAATGCCGTTTGTATTAGCCATGGTAAGGAAATGCATGAGTTTGGAAGTGTGCATCGTGGTAGAATGAGAGCAACAGATTAAAATGAGAAAACTTGGAAAAGCGACTCACCGTCAGAGGGTGTCGTGCAGCACTAAACAAGTCACCAGCTTGAGTCCTTTACGAAGCGACTCATCGAGTCTTGGATCATCTGCTTTCCTAATCGCAGATTTCATCGACCTTCCTTCAGGTCAGCAATAGGTGTTTTGTTTTGACAATCTGGAGAAGGAAGCCAAGCCTCTAGCTAGCAGTGCTCTCACTATCAGCACTAGATGATAGTCAAGATAATTGCTCGACTTCGCAAAAGTAACATATATTAAAGAGTAATTCAGATAACTTGTGTTACTAACTCTAATAGCTTATACAACTATGCTACTATCAGTTACAAAAACAAAATAACTCACAAAGCTATATGAAACATCAACAATGATAGCCGAACAATTAGAGAGCATCCAACAAATGGTGAGAGACGAGAGCCAATAGTGTTCCATATGTATAAAAAAGAGTGTCGCATAAGTGGAACTACACGTCTTAAAAAACAGATAGAAGATGGAGCTGATACTTAAGATCTCAACCACCAAAACCATGTACTCCCTTTGTAAAGAAATATAAAATCATTTAGATCACTAAAGTAGTGATCTTTACATCTTATATTTCTTTACAAAGGGAGAACTTTACTACCAGTGTATGGCATTTCACACATTTTAGCGTATAGAAACCTGCAAGCAAGCAACTCCTAGCTGTACTGCAGGCCTTCTTTATTTGAAATGAAACTATTGTACTGCAATCCTATCATGAGAGAGATATGTAGGAAAATAGCAAATACAAGTGGACGAGAGCATGTATGAAGAAGAACGCGTAAAAAATAAAATGAACTATAAGACAGCAGTAAAACCGCCTAATGTGTTCCTTAAATTATATCCCTTTTGAACAACCAGGAAAGCTAAATTGCTTACTATAAACCCTTTGTCATGAGAAAACAAAAAATCAGTGGTGGCAATACAAAAATAACATAGAAACTGAGAAACACAAACTACATAATCCATAGTACGAAAATCACCTTTAGTTTGAACCAACCAAGCATTCCATGTTTGTGATTCCTTCTAGCAAATCTAGCAGACCCGTCAGAATTATTAGAACCAAGCTTTGTTTCAATGGAAAAGTCTGACTCAAGGCTATCATCCTCCAATATGTAGTACTCCCGATCAGGTAAATAAGCAAGCTGCAAAATGAAACTGCATAAGTAGGCATACTCCAATGCATGAAACATGACAAATCATCAGGAGAAAGAATGTATTATTTTACTACTCCCTGTGATCCATACTAAATGTCGCACATTTAGTAGAAACTAAATCTGCGACAATTCATATGGATCAGAGGGAGTATAATAAACAGTGTTTTATTCTACAAAAAATACAACCATAATATGTTGTTGAAAATCATAATGCAGAGCAATATTAAGTGTTCCTTCCAATTTTCAATCAACCACTTCAGCTACTTAATCATTCAATTAGATATAATGTCCAAAAAGAGTACATTTTGAACTTTTGATTGCATATTTCCATGGTACAAAATGGGATTAGTAGGGTGTGCCCACATCCATAGAAGTGAATACTTAAGATGGTCATGAAACTTCTAAAAAGAATACTCAAGATAGAGCCATGTTTCATATTGGAAGTACTAATTCAGACAACACCTAATAAGCACATAAATATGCCTGGGTGATCACCACGGGCCTAGGGAGCACATACTGATTGCAAAGGTACATAAGAAAGCTGACCCTGATATCGCACAATCGGGAATAACAATAACATGTAAACCCACAGAATGAAAAGAACGGTAGTCCTATGGTTATGCATCTTCACAAAAACCGTCTCACTGGCTATGTTGACGAAACCTTCAAAGATCTGATTCGAAGAAAAAAATGAATCCAGTTTCAACCACCGTGTTGATGTCTTCCAGTGTTGTACACATAAGCAGTTGCATCCGCATTTCCTAAGGATACCCATCAAACTCACAGTACAAAGATAAATATAAATCACATCGACATGACAAAACGAGGAAACTTATCCACACTGAATCCCTGATCTACTAATAATACATGATACGTAGGCATGTTTTTATACTACCTGCCTATGTGCTTCTCAAGCTCACATGGAACATTTTTTATTTTTAGATCCACATCCACTAGAAGCACTTTCTTCTTCTACTATAACTACACAATTGGAACACAATTAGAAAACCGACTCACCGGCAAAGGCTGTCGTACTTTGGGTGCAACACTAAACAAATTACCAACTTGAGTCCTCTTCAGAAAAGAATCACCGAGTACTACATCATTTGCTTTCCTAGTCACAGATTTCCTTAGATCATCCTTCAGGTCAAGCAATATGTGTTTTTGTTGTGATGATCTGGAGAATGAAGGCCAGCCACTAGCAGTGCTCTCACTATCGCCACTTGGTGATAGTACAGATAATTGCTCTGGCTTCTGCATAAGTAACATATATTAATAAGTAATTCAGATAACTTATATTACTAACTCTAATAGCTTATGCAACTAAGTTACTACCAGTTACAAAAAGAAAATAACTCGCGAAGATATACAAGTAGAGAGCATCCAACAAAGATAGCTGAACAATTAGAGAGCATCCAACAGATGGTGAGAGTCAAGAGTGAGAGTGTTCCATGTGTATATACAAAAGAGGGGCACAAAACTGGAACTACACATCTTAAAAATCAGATAGAAGATGGACCCGATACTTATGATCTCAACCACCAAAACCTAGTACTTTACCAACAGTATGGCTTTTCACATTTTTTTAGTGTATAGAAACATGCAAGTAAGCAACTCCTGGCTGTACTGCATTCCTTCTTTTTGAACTGAATCTATTGTACTGCCATCCTATCATGAGAGAGATATTTAGGAAAAAAAACCAATGCAAGTGGAGGAATTCACATATGAAGGAGAGTGCGTCTAGAATAAAAGGAACTATAAGACTACAGTAAAACCACCTAATGCATTCCTTAAATTCTATCATTTTTGAATGACCAGGAAAGCTAAATTGCCAACTGTAAACCCTTCACCAACAGAGAACAAAAAACAATGGTGGCAATACAAAACGAACATAGAAACTGATAAACACAAACTACATAATCCATAGCACGAAAATCACCTTTAGTTTGAACAATCAAGCATTCCACATTTGCGATTCCGTCTATCAAATCTAGCAGTCTCGTCCAAATTGTTAGAATCAGGGTTTGCTTCACTCGAAAACTCTGAATCAAGGCTATCACCATCCTCTATGCAGTACTCCCACTTACGATCAGGTAAATAAGCAATCTGGAAAATGAAATCGAATAAGTAGGCATACTCCAATGGATGAAGCGGGATAAAATCATCAGGAGAAAGAAAGCATTTTTTACTACAAGAAACAGTGTTGTATTCTAAGAAAATACAACCATAATATGTTGGTGAAAATTGTAATGCAGAGCAATTTGTCATGTTCCATGAAGCACTTCAGCTACTTAGTCGTTCAGTTAGATATACTATCCAGAAGAGTATGTTTCGATAGAGGGGAGGGGACTGACTAGTGGTAGTGGTGTGTGTCGCGTGACTGGCTCTCTGCTGGGCTGGGTGTTTTTCTTGCTGCTCCCATGAATCGATCGCACCTCATTGGTCCATTCTCACGTCCCACGGATCGACCTTCTCTCCGGTCCATCGCAGCCGTTTATCCATCCTTTCTTCTCTTGCAATCCAAGAAACAAAGTTTTGTCGCTTCATCAAACAAAACAAAAACAAAAAACAAAAATAGTGCCGCTGCTTGTTGGGTTGTGTTTGGTCGATTGCCATCTCCCACGGATTGACCTCCTTCTCAGGCCATCCTAGTCGTTCGCCATATCCAACAGGGCTGATCTCCATAGAAAAAGAAAAACCTTGCTTCTCTATGATTTGTCAATGACCATCTCCCATGGATCGATCCCCTCTCCGGTCGACCTTAGGTGCCCGCCCATAACCGACGATGCGCAGGCATGTAAGTAAGTAATCAATCAGGTCAGGAGCGAGCTAACCTAAGGAGGGTAGTTTCGTTTTGGTGGGAAGGGTTCCTGTCCAAAGAAAGTTTTGTTGCTCGATAATGGGTCAGTCATTCGCCATATCCCATGGATCGATCCCTCTCTCTTGAGCTGATTCCACATTTCATGAATCAATCATGCCCGTCCATCTCCAATGGAACAAAGAGAGGGCTCATTCTTCGTTTAGGAATGAGTGCGGTTATGTATTTTCTCGTATAATAAATTGATTGACTTGCAAGTAAAAATACTTCCACGCTCACAAACTTCCAACTTTTTGGACACGCGGGAAATCTAGTGCTATCAAGAAATCAACCTAGTCGACTGCAACACGTGTCACTACACTACGACTACAATGCCCATGAAATAATAATTTGTAGATGTGAGTTTTGAAAATGCAAAAAGATCATTTCTCGAAAAAAATATGTGTATAGAATATGGCTGGCCAAGTAAGAGAAACTCAATCAATTCCGTAATCCCTCTCAGTGAGCTGTTTGTCTTTCTTTGTTCCTTCACTAACCCCGGCTAATAGCCCTACAACCCAAAAATGCCCAAATACGGATATGGGTTTGAGCATAGCTGAGTAATTATGCCAGGATGAGAGTGGTATGTGACAATGGTACTATAATGACGTTTACCAATGGAATGACACATAGCATAAAAATAATATATATTTGGTATTCCATAGCATAAAAATAAGACATTCTGTTGGAATACCAAGGTGGGGAAATGAACAGGAAACTTATTTTTAGCTTTACACGCGCAACTTGTACATGTGCACGTACTTACGTGTCAATTCAACCATGCCGCTTATCCTAAAAAAAGAATGCGACTCATTACTTGGGTGCGTGCACGCGCGTGAATCTGCCTGTTTTTGCTTGACCATCAGCAGCCAAGCGCCATTCCTGCAGGCCCTTCTGAACGTTATCGCTGCAGTCGGCGCGCTCGCCCGTGAATTTGGTTCCTGCGCATGTTTGGAACCTTGTCATCCTTCAAAGGAAGATGCATAGTAGAGTACTAGTATGACTAGGGAAAGAAAGCTACATATTTAGCTAGTGCCAACACAGGAACAAAATGAAGTTACTGTCTCAAATGCAATTTCAATTTCCAGAAACAGAAAAACAGCAAGCAGGTGTTCATTCGTCCAAAAAATAAAATAGTCCACATATACAAGTAGATACAATCTGGATTTGATCAAGACTTATAGACTGATAAAAGGTTGGATGTTTCACGGCCAAGACGAGCATCCACTCTTCATCGGGAAAGGAAACCTCTGCTAAAATATTGCATTATTGCCAACACATTACTTGTGCTACAGTGGCAACTAACAAGCAAAGGAAACCTCTCGGTTCAATCCGAAACTTTGGAACTATAAAGTGAACACACTAGCAGAAGCCCCTCTTAGATTGTTCAACTTAATAGGCCAGTTTTGATCAAATATTATCGATGCAACACTTGGCATCACTAAACTACAAATCCAAAGCATCATGAACTTGGAGCCCTACCAAACCTTGTAGCATGCAGTGCAAAGAGGTATAGAAATGGATAGACCACAATCACAAGATCATTGTGGTGGCCGGAAGAGCACCACCACTACACACACCATGACAACCACAATCGCTATGGCTCAATGGCCAGCACCATCACTCACACACTCACTCACACACACACACACACACACACACACACAGAGAGAGACCAAAGACTTGCCTGGCCCAGAGCTGCTAGCCAACCTTGAGATCCAGGAGGAACGCATGCATGGTATAGAACGAGCACACATTGGGATCTCCATGAGTTGCCATTCCTTCTTGAGATCCGACCACCATCCTGCCCAAATTAATTAGCACGCATGTCAACAATGACAAATAATCAACACTGTTATGCAACATGACAGGCATCCCTAAAGAAACATCCTTTATATTTTACAAAGACCACAAAGTTAACATATTCTAGTTACTTTCTGGGAAACATTCAAGTAGTAGTACAACACAGCATAGAGGAGCCAACAATACCATCAGGTTATACATATACCGACAAATTCAATTTCTACATGAATGAATTGCAGATTTTGAGCCATTATCATTTTCAGGTTCAAATCAACATCTTGCCAGTTGAATAGCTAGTTCAGAAAAGAGAAATTGGTTGTCACAGAACCAATGTTCAGAAAAGAGAAGAATTTTGACACTAATTCAGACATAAGGTTTTGGGTCTGCTAAGTACATGAATTGTCACCTTTCATGGCGCTTGCTTTTGTAACTGCTTTTGATTCGTGACCTTAGCTATTAGGCTCTCAACTCCATCAACCTGTGTATGTACGGAAGCATCGTCTTGTCATTAATCTGAAGTGGAAAAATTAATGGACAACTAACAAGACTAGTAAAGTTTCCTTGTTCAAGAAGCCTTCTAAATTATGAGAAGCATCGGGCTGATCGTCCCCATTTCAACATCCCCCAGTCTCTTGAGGACAAAAATTAATTTGGCTGTTGAAATAAGTAATGTGATAATCATTATGTGTTGTTGTTTTGAACCTAACAAACAGCCGTTGACAGTCGCATTCTGAGACTCCAGCGGCTGCTAACGAAATCATAACGCGATGCTCCAGTGTGCAAATGGAACCAGAGCGTGCTATTCTGTCCAGTGGAACTGCAAGTTCTGTTCTAACTATATTTCTTGATATGACAATGATGCTATCTTGATATAAATCAATATAATCATGGTATAGGTTTCACACCAGACATGAAAATTTAATAAGCCAAATTATTATTATTATTATTATTATTATTAACAACATAAAAGGAAGCTCACTGTTTCCCTATTCTATCTACACATGAATGATTTTCTTTCCTCTTGTGAAGCAAGCATCAAACAACAGAATAACAAGGACAAGGAAAGGACCCTTCATGGGCAAAAATATCCACAACTACTTATCATAAATTGCCAACAAGGAACGCACTTGTTCTACCTATACACAGCACAGCAAGCATAGGAGGATAGATGTCAACCACAGCAAAAGAAATCAGCAGTAAAAGGGTGGGGGAAATAACATCTTGACCTTGCACGGGGAGTCATCACGGTCGATGTTGCCGTCCAGGCCAAGGTCTTGTCAGCTCCAGCTTGGGCATGGTGTCCTGGACATCGATGGAGGGCACCTGCACAGCAACAAATCAAGCAGAAATAAACGAGGGGATCTGAGATAGTAAGAAATAAATGAGGTACAAAGTGAAACAGCATTCATTAATTCCGTGGCAAAACAACATGGGTGCCCATCCAGTGCCCATCCAGTCCATGATGCGGCAGGAGGAGCAAATATGATGGTATGAATTAAATAGAAGCGAAGTTGAAGTAGGTAGCATCATCCAGTTGCAAACCGTTTGTGTATGTGCAAACAAGCATGACAGCGACCATCATCAGGGTGTGTATGTATGTATGTATGTATGTATGTATGTAATGGCAACAGGAGAAGAAGATTCTGAAGCCTTGCGGTTGATTTGAGTGTTGAAAAAAGTAATGTGATCATCATTAAGTGTTGCTGTTCCGAGCCTAACAAAGAAAGAAAGAAACAACCAATGACATTAATTCTGAGACTCTGGTGCTTGCTACTCAATCATAACGCGTACAAATAGAACCTGCAGAAACAACATGTTGTTCTGTCCAGTGAAGGAAGCGCAAGTTGTGTTTTTTAACCGTATTTCTTGATATGGAAAAGAAGCAACGTTGATATAATAAATCAACCGATTCATGGTGGCATCTTTCCTGTGTTAGGGAGCAAGCATGAAACAGCACGCACAAATTGCGCATTCTTTTCAAACTGCATCAAACAACCAAGACTTGGTGTGGTGTTGTCTCGAGAAGAAATTGCATCAAACGTGAGATGGGAATGAGAATGAGATGTGGAGGGATAGAAAGGAAAGAGGGTTGGAGCTCACCATGTCCACCTGCAGCAGCAGCAGCAGCAGAAGCAGCAGTTGGTCCGGATCGGAGCAACCTGCATGCACACAAAACAAACAATGGAATAAATCACAGAGGTAGGGAGATGAAGAAACAGACAAGGCGAGGGAAGGAGGGATTCAAGCGCACGCACGCACCATAGTGACTCAGAGATCCGTCGCCGGAGATAGATGGCCATAACCGGCCGGGCGCGTCCTTGGGAGGTTGAGGCGTGGGAGCTTGCCGGCTAGCTAGGGTTTGGTGCTGCCGGCCGACCTCGGCGAGGGTCGCGGATGAGATCGACGACGGCGGCGCCGAGGAGGGTCGCGGATGAGATCGACGACGGCGGCGGCGAGGAGGGTCGCGGATGAGATCGACGACGGCGGCGCTCGAGGAGGGTGCGGCTGCGGATCTGGGCGCCGCTCGATCTGGGGCATTTCCTTCCCTTCCCTTCCCTTCCCTCCCTTCCCCTCCCTTGCGGGACGAGAGGAGAGGAGAGGAGAGGAGACTGCATCTTGGCGTGGCAGGGCAGAGGGGAAGAGGAGGCCGTCATGGCCATGGCGGGCTCCACCTGCCTGTCCTGTCCTGTCCCGCCTGCTGCTAGTTGGCCGTGGGTGGGCTAGCTAGGGTTTGGGCGGCATGGGACTGAAGGAGTGGGTCGCCGGCGTGGATGATGGAGAGGAGGTCGCCGGCGTGGATGATGGAGAGAAGGAGGAGGTCGCCGGCGAGGGGCTGGGGAAGAGGAGGAGATCGGCGGTGGCGGCGGCGGCGGTGTTGGGAGCGGCGGCTCGGGTTGGGGCTTTGCTTTGTGTTGGGTAGGAATAGGATAGGGTTGGTTCCGTGGGGTCTCAAATACAAAGCGGGCGTGGGAGGCTTTATTCATTTTTCCGCTCATTATTCTCACTAGTTCTATCAGTAGTGAAATGATCGGTCTATTATTCTCACTAGTTCTAGCAGAACGTGGCGCGGAGCTTCGCCGCTTGGGCCGCGGAGCCTGAAGGAATCGAGGTCAAGGACGCGGTGTCCACGGTAATTCTTAAGGGCATGCATGCAATACATAGTGTACTTTGATTGGTTAGCTAGTTGGTAATAAACTGACCGAGTATGATTTTCGTTAATTAACCGAGCAATTCTCTAATCTTTTACCTGCGTTTATGAAAAACTGATTGGGTGGCATTATTGGCCTCCTGCCATGCAGATGATATTTGACCTCATGGCTAAGAAACTCATTGGTTTTGGGCCCGAAAAGTCAAGGAAACTTAGGAAGAATTTGGATATCTTCTTCCAGGGAATGGTCTCCTTTCCGCTGTATTTCCCTGGGACAGCGTTCTACAAATGCATACAGGTATTATTACTAGTAGTATATTATAGAGAAACGTGCACATCATATGCATATGCATCAAACAGACCGAGACTTATGCTAGCTTCTCTACGCAGGGAAGGAAAAATGTGCAAAAGGTACTCAAGGACCTGCTAAAAGAAAGGCTCAGTGCACCTCAAAAGCGACACGGTGATTTCCTCGACGAGGTCGTCGACGAGCTACAGAGCGGGACGGGAATGTTGAACGAGAAATTCGCCGTAGATCTGGTGGGCGCCCTCCTGTTCGCCAGCTTTGCGACCGTGTCGTCGTCGCTCACTGTCGCCATGAAGTTCCTCAGCGACCAACCCGGTGTGGTAGAATCACTCAAGGTTCTCTCTTAGTCTCTAACTACCACTTAATTTTTCTTGCTTCTGAACCTGCACACAAAAAAAACTTGCTTCTACGTGTAATTAATAAATGTATATGTATGTTGAATAATTGGATTTTTTTGTGGTTAAAGAGTTAATTATGCTTGCAGGAGGAGCATGAAGCGATTTTGAAGAAAAGAGAGGGTGCCGGTGCTAGTGCGATCACATGGGATGAATACAAGTCCATGGCATTCACTGCTCAGGTTTAATTTCACTTCATGCATGTGTAGCTTGATTTCACTACTAGCAGTAATAGAAAGTTACTAGTACCAGATGCATGATGCTACTGTATGATACTCCTCACGAGGAGCAGCCTAATTAATCGGGCCTAGTCCTACAAAATCATTACAAGTTTGAATGGTTACTACAAGTTTGAATGCATATGTGCATTGAAGCCCAACATTTTCTGTATGCAGGTCACGAATGAGATAGTTCGCCTCAGTAACGTGGCCCCTGGAATATTCAGGAAAACACTAACAGATGTGCAAGTGAAAGGTACTCTCTTCTTTTTAGCATCTTTTTGTTAGTGATGAAAGGTACTCTCAGCACAGCACCTTAGATAATTCTCTTACTCTACATCATCAGGTTTTCTAGTGTACATTCTAGTTAACGACTGGCAATCTAACTATATATTCCGCACGAACACGTGAAACCGCAGGCTACGATCCCCGCCGGTTGGCTGGTGATGATCAGCCCCATTTCTGTCAATCTGAACGCAGAATTGTATGAAGATCCCCTGGCCTTTAATCCATGGAGGTGGCAGGATGAGTCGAAGAAGAGCACTCTGCTCAAGAACTTCATGCCGTTCGGAGGCGGTCTAAGGCTTTGCGTGGGCGCTGAGTTTAGCAGAATTCAGATCGCGCTCTTCCTTCACACCTTGGTCACAAAGTACAGGTAACTTCCATGTAAAAACATATCTATGCATATCTACGTATACATACATATATTCTTATGAGGAATTTATTAACCAAATCTTGAGCAGATGGAAGGAGATAAAAGGAGGCGAAGTGCAACGCATATCGGAGATCGTGTTTCCAAAGGGCTATCACATCCAAATAATCCCTAGGGAGAGATCGATAAACTGATACACCCATGGCTCTTGGTACAATAAAGCAGAGCCTACCTTCTCGCAAGCAACTTGATGGACAATCTTAATTACTCCTTCGATAGCAGGGGATTGACAGAGAAAATGTAATCTCTCCATAAAATATAGCTTTGCAACGTGTGTGAGTACCTCGGCACTACCGTGGCTATATGCTCACAGCCTCCACACTATGGTGTGGAGTTTCTAAACTATATGGGTCATTTCCTCTTTTTCGTAATATATAAAAGAACAGATGTTATTGTGGCTATATGGTGAAAAAAAACCTAAATACTGTTATTGAGGAGTGTGTCACCTGTAAGAGAATTGGTTGTAATTACTGCCAGGAGTACTAGTCATGGTTTTCACTTTACTGGAATTTCGATGAAATTTACTGAATTACTTAAATTCAGTGTACAATATTTACCTTTCAGCCTAGAATTTTCAGCAATTTCAGTAGTACATATGAATTAAAAATATATTTTGTTAAATTCAATTGAATATTTCGGCCTTTTGGCCAAAATACAAACCGAATTACTGAATTTTGGTGATTTTGGTTGCTACTGAATTTCTGAAACTGAAATATGACGCCCTGCGCGTTGCTACGGAAATTGTTGCGGATTTTTTAAGTAATACCCACATATAAAAAAAGATAACACTATGAATAAATAATATGATATAGTATTTCAAATATAGGCAAGGATTCAAAGATATTACTAGTACACTTCAGATTGCTACTGTAGAGCTAAATAAACCGCGGCTTGCAATTCTTCTCATGTACATGACTTCGCTTAACCTATAAATTAGTGATGTATGTGAAGCATTCAGATTGCATGGAGAGGAATATTGTACAACAGAAATTTAAATCCATAGCTATAGCAGAAAAATAGTGACAATTTGTCTTAGAACCTTATGAAGAAAATCATTGGATTTAAGAACCACTTGTAGGCTACATTCTCTTTCCTCTTCAATATAAACCTGGATGAGCAGGGTAGAATTAATGGACGCCTCAAGAAGAAGAATGCGGTAGAATCAGCCATTATCAGCCAGGATGCCTAACTGGATTTGCACGAAGCAGATGTGTCATGGCCAACACGGGCCGCGCCATCTTGAGATGGGTGTCAAGTATCAATGTGGTTTGCGATGCTAGATCACGACAATGAGCCCAGTTGGTCTACATGGGGTGGCATATGAGGCGCGGCGACATATGGGGCGACATGCACGGCTTGTCTTCCAAGGTTGTACTCCCTCCGTCCGAAAATACTTGTCATCAAAATGGATAAAAAGAGATGTATCTAAAACTAAAATACATCTAGATACATCCCCTATTATTTAGTTTGATGACAAGTATTTTCGGACGGAGGAAGTCTGTGGATGCGTGAAATGTTTTCTTTCTTTAGTGAAGACATAGGAATGAGATGTGGTTCAGCTGTTACTTTTGGAAATGAAAAGGAACAATCGGACGATACTACAACGGCTGACGCTTCATTTGTGCTGATGTGCGAATGTGCGATGCATGGCGGTATGCTAGGAGAATTAAACGATCGTTGTGTTCATACGTGATGCATGGCTGCATGGTTAGAGAATTTGCAAACAGAACGCTAATGTGGCACCATGCTGACGTGGACAATGTGCATGTTGAAAGAATTGCTAGTGATGAGGATCAACCTTTTAAGTATGTAGGATTGGTGTCACACCCTTTGACACACACTGAA
Source organism: Aegilops speltoides (assembly GCA_021437245.1). Taxonomy (NCBI): domain Eukaryota; kingdom Viridiplantae; phylum Streptophyta; class Magnoliopsida; order Poales; family Poaceae; genus Aegilops; species Aegilops speltoides. The sequence goes on along the minus strand of CM038144.1, from coordinate 496,428,631 downwards.
ACACTTTCAAGGACGCCATGACTCTTTTAAGAACCAGGTATGCAAATAAATTTTTCTCAAGGGCCAGAGAGTAATTAAGTCTGAATGATGGTCATTTAGGACATATTATTCATTTTTCTTGGTACTATGCGATATTGGACAGGACGCACATGGAAGACGATATTGACGTTATCATTTGCCTCCGTTGGAGTGTCATTGTCGGGCTGAGGTGACCTGATTTGTCTATGTACTCCTTCCGACTTCCTCTTATAATATAAGACGTTATTACATTTAATATACTATCACACAGGAAGCTCATCATCGCTACCAGCACCAGTGCACCACACTGTACTTATTCCACTCTAATTAAGCAGACTAGCATGATTGTGTTGTGTGGTCCAAACGTCGTGTATCACTCTCAGGCAGAGACGGCTAGCGTGACTTGTCTACATATGACCACACTATACTTATTCCTATTAGAATAAATTCGAGGCATATCGTCGATTATCCGAAGACCAAGCAATCACACGAGCACGACGCCGAGATTTGTTAACGAGATTCACCGATATGGCTACATCCCCGGGGCCTGACTATGGGCGCTCCTCCCCATGAGACCGCTACAATACCGCACCCGGTCGCCCTAGACGCCGGCACATGTCGCCGGCTTCCCCTGCGCTCATGTGCTATTATGTTGGCATAGGTTACATCGTGTGCCTACCCCTGCTATATATGAGAGGCCAGGTTACTATATTTCATTTTTAGTTGCATGTTCACCAAAAAAAGGAAGCACATTTTCGCATTCGTCGTTATACTTTAGAAAAAGTGTTTGTACATTTCAAAAATGTCCATCGTGTATTGATAAAATAGTTGTGTAATTATAAAAATATTCAAAAATATTTAAAATTATTCACCATATATTTTAAAATATAAAAATGTATTTTTAAATATTCAATGTGTATTTGAAAAGATAATGAAGGTGTAGGGAGCGGCTAGTTGCTGGTACTTGTATCCCTTGTTGTGAGCCATGTTACACTGTAGTTACAGTTGAGATATGGTGTGCAATAGTTTTTTCATAAAAAAGTCAGAACGCCACTAAGTTGCAGTCGTGTTGAAAAAATGCAGTTGCAACCAGGATCCACACTTGAAGTTGCAACCTAGTGTCTGACATGCAATTGGCCCGCCCCCTCTCCCGCTGCCCCCTCCGACAAAAAAGGTCTAGTTGCAACCAATATTGGGGGGGCCGGGTCGTGACATGCACATCTGCAACGAACAAAACATAACAAATTAAGCTTGGATTCATATACGTACTATATAGTCCAGAGAATCAATTTGTAAACGCGCGACAGCATCAACGAGCAGTGTAATATATAAAGGCCCACCGTACCCGGGTGAAGGCTTGCCGGAGATGGCCGAGACCCCGCGGCAGACAACGGGACGGCCGGCTCGCACGCAGTCGGGCCTTGGGATGGCCGCGTACGAGATGTACCTGGCCGAAGGCTTCCTCGACTGCACCGTCGTGGCGGCGAAGCAGAGGAGCAGCAGCGCGAGGACGATGGCCCGGGTGGCGGAGGTGGAGCGACAGCCGGTTGCCATGGCGATCGATCTGTGGGTGCAAGTGGAACTGGATGCCGTGGATGTGAGACGGTGGCCTCTATTTGTAGGCTGCTGCACCTGCATTGGACGCCGGTTGTCGTCCAAGCTGCATTCAAGGCTAGCTTAGCTAAGCTGGTGATGGTATTGGTAGGTTCGGCAACGCTGAATCAATATCTTCCTAGCCCATGCATGCATGCATCTTGTGCGCTCGATCGCTACTCTACTCTACGGCCTCCCTCCTGCTATGCTCCTACGTGGTTGGTTTGGCCATCAAGGGATGAAAGTGACCGAGGTATACATGCATGGCAACGAGAAGATAACAATAATCGTCGGGAGGAATTAGAGAAGATCAAAGCACTAACACACACAGAAAAAAACGTGCGCATTTGGGTCAAGAATAAAGAAAAACACAGATGTTGCGAAGCCTTTTTTTGTTGGCAGATGTTGCGAAGCCTCGCTGGTCACAAGACAAATCTAGAGCTTCTGGATGGGGGTGTGGATGCACTATTGCCCCACCACCTGCTTCTTCCCCATGGACGCCATGGTGTACTTGAGCCCTCGCTCTCGCTGTCGCTGTCGCAGGTGTTGTGTGATGGGAATGGGACTGGTGGGAGTGTAGTGGTAGTTGTGTGGAGATGGATCTCCGGCTGGGGTATTTATAGCTGGACACGCACCGCCGTGGCGAGCCGGTCATGTGCATGCCATGAGGCGGGCGACACGTAGGGACTAATTTCTTGAACCAGCGATGCTTTTGCCATACATCCATCCAACACAGAGCATCCATCCAGGAAGAGCAGGACACATATATACACATACAGAAAAAAACTGCGCAGAATGGAATGGAATGGAATGGAGAGATTGAATCTTACAGTTGCGGATCTCCTTCTCATCAGCAGCCGCTGACCTCTTCCCCCGGCCCTCCACCATCTGCCCGACCATCCTCGTCGCCACTAAACTCAACTCGTTCCGCACATATAGACAGATACGGGCGGCGTCCTCTTCCACCTCAATTCGCCCTCCGCCATCCACCATCTCGCCGACGCCTACCTCCTCCGCCACGGCCACCAACTCACCGGCGCGACCGTCCGTCCGCGCGCGGAGCCAGGAACTGCACCGTCATCGGCTACCTCTTGGCCGCTCAGCGCGGTCTCCGTCCAAATCCACTGCATCATCCCTAGGTCAAGCACCACAAAAACGAATGGAAATACTACAAAACAACAGGACTGGATACGGGCGTGAGTTAGATTGGCAAAACAAACAGTTCCATACCAGATCAAGCGGAGCCGGATCCAAGCCCAAACTCCTGAACCGCAAGAACCTCCTCCTCACTCCTATCCTACAGGGAAAGCGTCGCCTCCTCTCGCCACCGCCACCAACAGCACCACCGGCCCCGGCGCCCAAGTCCCAAGTCCAAGTCCCAAGTCCAAGTCGCACGCGCAACCCGCACGCGGATGGATGACTCTCTCTTGTATATATAGAGTGATGGCAGCAATGGGGGAGAGAATAAGCTCCAGCTCTTGATTAGTGCAGATGGTCGTGCCTCGGATCGATGAGGTGGCGCAAGCCAGGCCCTCACTGCGTGGCTGATGAGCATCCCCAAACACACGTTCGTTTCACTTATGGAAAAGGCAATTAAGCGGCCCCTCGTGTTCCTCCTGCCGCCGCTGGCCTCCTCAATCTTTTTCAGTATTAATTATTATGTCTCGGGAGCCCCAACATCACAACTGCAGCATTAGTTAGTCAACCAGAAGCGCTTCGTTACTTGAATACTACTGGTGGATGGACCAAGACTATGCGAGTGTGAAATGAAACTAATTAATCATCTTGGCTCACATCATCATTAGATAGATAGATAAAAGTTGTGCCATCTAGCTAGCACGCCCATGAGCTCTTCCGGCTCATCTTGGCTCACATCATCATCATTAGATCTTGTCAGGATGCGTACTACCTAGACATTGTTGTAGCTGTAGTTCCAGCCGCTCCTCGAAGCCGTCTACTACCCCGTTCGCCCTGCCGACGTCGACGGGAAACCTGGAGCTATTTTTTGTGAGGGCCACGTGCATGCAGGTGAGTAACAAAACTCTTCTGGTCAAATTCTCATGCCACTCACCTGCCTTCTTGTTCGATCTCACCTGATGCTGCTTTGTCATTTCATTCATATTAAATTCTAACATAGAAGGTGATCCAATAGAACCGATGGATCGCGCACTAGAATTGTCAGTAACTATGCAACATGAGTTCCTGTTTTCATATCAAAAGCATGAGTTTGTTTCCAAATCATGGTAGATCCAATGCACATGTCGAGGCAAATCATTTTAGATCCAAAACAGACCTGTAGAAAAACTTGGATTATATTTGTTCAGAACTGACATTGATCCAAGACTGATTACAGCGCTGCATACAAGTACACAAACTAACTATATAAATCATGGTAGATCCAATGCATATGTCAAGGCAAATCATTTTAGATCCAAAACAGACCTGTAGAAAAACTTGGATTATATTTATTCAGAACCGACATTGATCCGGACTGATTACGAGGGCTGCATACAAGTACACAAACTAACTATATATATCAGATTGATTCAGAACCATGACAATTTGGAACTCATAAACTGATTCATTCAATCATAGTCAAAAAGCTCCCCTGGAAGATGCACATACCAATAAAGATTTCTCAAAACCAACTTCTTTCTTTCTATATTTCTTTCTTTCTCACAGACAACTACTACAGGTTTACAGAAGGTAAATTTTCAAGACCCGAGGCCCCTGCTTTATCATGAGAGCAAAATGATCCAAACCAAAACAGAATTCGCGCCCAATACAAGTAAGCATCCAAGCCCAACGAACGAACGCTACACGACTACAGAAAAAGGTAAAATGGGAGGTCCCATCCATGGCTGCTGCGTCTTGGTGACACAAACATGATCGATGATCCTCTGTTGCTTCCTGCAATAGAAACATGACACAAGATCTGGTCGGTCGGAGGGATGCTTGACGGAGATGACTCCATTTCTCTCTGGTAGGTCATCACACAGACAAAATGCCAAACCACAAACTGGCTCCCATAGCATCAAACTATTTCACAACAAAAATCATGTACACTGCCACCTATACAAAAAACAATCTACTCTTACCAGTTTTAGTTTTGCCCTATGCATACCACATAATCGATAGCAAACACTTGATTTACAATTGGGCCTTGCAACATGCACTTGATTGATTGCAAAAATGTTATCAAAATGCTAGCATGCTAAATCCTACAGACACATCATAACCACACAATCTACATCATATTGTTCTCTCTGAGGACTGTTCAATAATCGACAAAAGAAAATAATGTCTGCAAGTACGGCGCGAAAACTGAGCAAGACCTACCAGAGGGAGTAGGCTCATCAACTCTAGAACATCATTCTTTATCATGGATGCAACAGTCAACACCAGCCTCTAGGCCTCAAGTATGGTCCAACTAGGGGCGCCTTCAATGGGTATATCCAGCAAAGACTACCACCACCTGGTTAACCTAACATCCCAGCCACACACAAAAATATGTAGCATCACAACCAAATCCTCAAGCTTGAGGGTGTGAGCCACAGAATCATAAGAAGAGCTAGTACATGCTATATCTAACTAAGAATGGTCTACTCGCATGCAGAACACATTTGCAAACACATACACTTGGTAGATTGCTCACATGAGCCCGATTGCCATGAACCCAGAGAGATCACCATAGCCATGTCTCGATGGACGCATGCTTAGAACTACTGGAGGGACTGAAGGAGCTCACCGTTCCGATTTTGTAGCCGATGCCAAACAGCACCGCCGCCGCATGGCTGCAGGGCCAACAGAAGATGCCAAGGCTGGAGACCGAGCATACCACCATGTACCTTGCCTGTTTGACAACACAAGACAAAAGCTTTAGAATGAATCCTTGGAAAGCTACTCTGCCAGTTCACACAATTTCTCCGTGCATAATCAAAAGTACACAACCAATAGCTGCACTTCACAAGTAAAAGAGCAAGGTTCGCAACAAGTACCTTCACATTATACTAGAAATTAATTAAATAAACCATGTTTCCCTTGCAACAAGGGCAACAAGTACCTTCACATTATACTAGAAATTAATTAAATAAACCATGTTTCCCGTGCAACAAGGGGGTCACAAGTTAGAACACCGACTACATACTACTCCCTCCGTTCCCAAATACTTGTCTTTCTAGGCATTTCAAATGGACTCAACATACGGATATATGTAGACATATTTTAAAGTGTAGATTCACTCATTTTGCGCCGTATGTAGTCACTTGTTGAAATCTCCAGAAAGACAAGTATTTAGGAACGGAGGGAGTAATAAAGAACTATGGTGTTCAGAACATGTGACTACATACTAAACTAGCACAGCAAATTACGAGACACAAATCATATCTTATTATAACTCTAATCTGATTATATCTCAAAGTCTCACAGCAGGGAAAAGATGATCCAAACTTCACAACACTATGCATAACACTGGAGCTAGCTAGTTAGTACTCATGATCAGTACCATGGCATGATGCTAATGAACAAATTAACTGTCAATGCCAGGTAGGCATTGACATTTCTCTTGAGAAAATAAAATTCCACATATTCGAACAACGGGGCAAGCACTATTCCATTTCAGAAAAAACAAGTATAAACTCTAGTTACTACCTAGAGTTTGATGTTTTAAAATAAATAAGGTATGGCATAGCTGGATCGGAACCTCAGTAACAATTTAATCCTTCGCCATTGGACTGCACAACTCAATCCCTTTGGAGGTGAACCGCCTAATCGCCTAGGAAACATAAATATTTTGATCATCACTTGTAATGCTAGACAAAATTGTCATTAAGCAATTGAAAGATTTTTGTGAGGAAAACTTTAGCTCTTGGTACAGCAAATAAACCATGCCAGTGATCCAACTCAAGCAACTCTGGGCGTACCCATGCCATACGATATAACTACAACAATGGACTCCAGAGTCATTAATCAGCCCATAACTAGCTGAATCAAGTCAATTTCTCCGTGGTTCATACGAGATGAGAATGCTCCACATGCCACCTCAAAATCGACCAAATTAGTTGACATTTTCAAGCAACAGTCAATGAAACACACTGGTATTGTCTAGTCAAAACAAGCAAAATAAAAGAAGACCCTAACTCGATCTATTTGTTAGCGAGTGAAACGTATGACTAAGATTTGACAAAATCAAGGCATGAGCTATGTCATTCACATCATAGATTCCAGTATGGCTAACGGGATAAAAGCTGACCAAAATGTGAGGTCAAATTTGTATGGACGATAATAATGCATCGTAAGTAGTACGTTTAGAGGCAATCTAATAGTACAGAAGTGCAGAGAGAACCTTCAAAACAAACACCGCCGAGAACCAGGACCCTTCATGGAAAGAAATATCCACAACTAACTTTCATAAAGTGCCAACACATGATGGTGACTCCAAAGTACTGGGGACAACACTTGTTCTACATATACACAACACAGCAAGCACTACACAAATAGGTAAGCAGTTTAGCAAATGGAGAAGTAAACAGGAGGGACCTCATAATTTCCACAAGAGGAATGCTAGAAACCTGATATGTTTCCCTTGTCTTTTTGCTAGGAGGTGACGATGACCCGGGCATCCTGTGTTTAATCTTCACCTTTGATTTCTTGGAGGCATACAAGGGCGAGACCAAAGGCTCCGTGTAGGGCTGTTCTCCTTGTTACCTAAAATGCAGAAACCACAAGGTCATAAGAAAGAGTTCGCCTTCTTGTCAAAATAAACTGAAGGCAGTTTCGCAAATGGGGAAAGGTTCACAGGGTAGCAAAACACCGTTTCCACAACAAGAGCTGCTAGATGCCAAGTAAAAAGTTAACATGCTAATACTTGAGTACAAAGCTCATATATACCTTCATTGTCTTTCCTTGGAGGTATTGATGCCTCTGGTAGAACATCTTAACCAGTCTTCACCTTTGTTTTACTGGAACCATACGAGGGGGAGATCAAAAGCTCCGTGTACGGCTGCACTTCCCTTGTTATCTGAAATACACACAAAGTAGCGAGGTAATAAGAAAAGAGTCCATGCTCTTATCGATATTAAGATGGAAAATAACAAAGCACACACTATCATTAGCCACACTACTTGCTGCCTGAATTAGGTAGTGTCTCGAACAAAACTAACTGATCATGGTGTCTGCAACGTATAGATATAGGCGACTCACAGTATGAATCCATGGTGATCCACTGCGCCATCTGACACGCCTCCGACGCTGAGCTCTTCTGGCTGACCGATGACAGCCAGGACGCATACCCATTGCTATAGCTGCACTTCCCATTCCCGTTCCCCCGAGACGCCATCTGCTGCTCCGTTCTATTGATCGGCGCCTACGCGAACGACAGCAGCGAGTACAGCACCGACAGCAACAACGACAAGCGGCTGCCCGCCTCCCGGACCCGGTCCTAGCTCAGGTTTCTGCCGGACCCGGTCCTAGAGCTCATGTCATTGTCACACTTGTTGCAGCGACAAGTGCACAAACACCGTCCCTTCCCTATAAGCTCAGAAACTGAAGAAACAAGCAGTAGTGATGTCTCATTAGAAAATGTTGCATGCCCATTCATTCGTACAAGAAAATTAACATCCAAAAGGGACAGATGGATGTTGCACTTTTTTGTCAAATTAAGTGTGACCATGCAGTTCATATGGTTGTACATTTGCAATTCATATCCAACTTGCACAAAAGGATATATGTAACTAGTTGCTTAATAACTGGCAGATGTAACAACTGTGCATTCCTCTTGTTATGCACTCACGGACCAAGAGGCACCTGCTGCTATACTGTTAGTGCTTGCTTTCTTAGTGAGAGAAGAGATAACAGAGAAATAGACTGGACCACAACATATTCATCATGGGCATAAAAATTCTACTATAGATCAAAGAGTTTTAGAATAGAAATTCTTCTATAAACTGGATTGAAATAAATTACACACAGAAAACAAAAGTGTAAAAGCTATAGAACATCTTGGGCAGTAAGGCTAAAGCTAGCAACTGGCCCATTGTGAACAGGAGCGAGGTAACAGAGTTGTCAAATTCCTTAATTCTGTCTGCCGTTACTTAGCTCCAATCAAAAGGATGAAAAGAGAAAACACGATTCTACGATGATCTGGCTATAAAAGGAAAGGAAATCCCATGTTTTTCGAGAAAGCAGAGATACGAGCACCAACACGTGGGGCATCAATCGCCTTGTTATTCTTGTGCGCATTGCATACTCAACGTTCACCATATTTCATAACTGGGCATCGGTTTACATTCTAACCAGAATTTTTAAATGGTCAATGTTCTTTTCTAATTAGGTTGCACATCCCCAAATGACTAGTGCTTTTTGTTGTCAATTGGCACCTGATTTTTTTAATAGGCTCCAAGCGAAGACTGCTTGCTGCAAAAAGTCAAAGCATGGCGAGCTTACTCTTGACCAAACCTTGAGAGCAAAATTGTCAAGAACAGGAGTACTAGACTTGTACATGGCTGGATGATGTCGTCGAGCTCGTTATGTCCCGGACATCTTCATCCTCGTGAATGATGTCCATGGAACCGGAGGCCACTTGCTGCTGCTGCTCCAAATCGGACAAGCAAAGGAATTAGGGGATATGATATGGCTGGAAAGGGAGAGCATGAAAAATTCTCTTGTGAGAATTCATGACTCATAGCCTCGTAAAGTTTCCATCAGTAGAACTCATACGAGTCAACAATACTGTAGCAATAAAATGAAAACTAACAATAAGCAGCACTGCAATTGGGTAGATAGTTCTCCAAATTAATTATTGATGATGACAAAAAAGGTCTAATGGATCCAGAGTTAGATTAACTGGATACTACTAACTGATTGAGCGGTGAGATTGATATGTTCCAGGTGAAATTAAATTAAGTTAAAAGGGGAAAATCATTTTTTTCTCATGACAGGAGCATAACACATATCTCAGAATGAAGATACAAGTGTTAAACTCGTGACTTCTGTTGCCTCGGCACATATAAGATGACCACAATAGCAAGATCATGGTGGAAAGAAGACCGCCACCACAACTCCAAACAACTGAACCATCACCAAAGATAACAAGCACTATATAATCGGCTCGATGGCCATAGCTCAAATGCTAGTTCCTAGAGTAGACACGGAAGGAGAGAGATCAGGGACTCACTAATTAGTTGTAGCCAAGAAGGCAGTCATGCGAGCCGAGATCATCACACCGTATGCGGGCTGCTGGATGGTCTTCATGTCGATCCCCTTTAGCCTGACAACCGATTCCACATGGCCCTTGAGCATATCGAGTTCCCTCAGATTGTAACAACCATGACTTTCTGGGTTTTTTTTTCTCTACCAATGCTCTCCTGTATATTCAAACAAGCGAGTCAAGTCTCTCTCGAATGGACACAACAAACAATGATAGCCTAAATTTTTATTGGAGACTAATCAACATATAGCCATGCTATAGGAAAGTGGAACAATGATTCAATGATGAACCCATATAATTGTATTCAGTCAATGAACTCCAGACCTACAATAATGATGGTAGATGATATACATTGACATAATTTCAGTCCACAAAGAAAAATCTACGGCCATAATCTGCTAAGAAAGTCTAATCTGTGCATGCCAGAACCTAACAGCTGCAGCTTTCAGATTGGCATGGTCCTCCAATCTGAACTTCTTGAATCAAAGTACGTGCTTACCATATATCATGCTAATATCAAGGTTTGGATGGCGTGTGTCCTCACTAGACTTGATTCACACAAGAAAGGGGTTTCATTACTCAAGTAATATACCATTTATTTAGTAATATATATTGACAGGTTTTTGTCCATAAAGACAACAACAACAACCATTTCGATCTTAATACACAACTTTCATCACTTCAAAATTCCTAGTACACTATAATATCCAGCATCAAGTAGTACTATTTCAGCAAGCAGCAGAGTATGTTTAAAGGAGCATATATATGAAGAAAACCAAGATTACTGTCAAGATGCCTTTGACTCTCCGATGCTCAAGGTACTACTGCCCATGCAAGATATATACACATCTCTGCCATACTTTGGTGGAATTTGACAACTCTGTCATGTTGATATCCCATTGGAAAGAGAGTGAAAAAAATGGAATCGGCCTAGAACTGAACTGAACAGAGAGACAAGATGGCAGTAAACTGACTGACACAATGCGTTAAGCCATCAATAAAGCACCCAAGGCGAACTTCACCCAGCCATGGTGGTTCGGTTTCGCATCCAAACCAAACTAAGCAAAATATATATATAGGAACTAGTAGGCTAGAGCTGAGCATGGAAAAGTGACACAATGCATTAGTGCATTCAAGGGAAATTCAGTTGAAGACCTAGAAAAAACACGATGTGTACATATAATGGATACACAGACCTAGCTTGCTGAACATTCAGTGATAGAAAACTGAACCAAACCATAATTCATGCACACACAATTTGCTCCCTGTTTCACCATGGCATCCAAAAGGAAGGTACAAACAGAAGCACCAATGAGTATTAGCTAACATACACCATAAATCACCATGGCACGATGGCCAGCACATAATTCGCCACAGCTTGATGGCCGTGGACATGCAGAGCATGAGAGAGCAAAAGAGGGACCAGTGATTTACCACTAGTTATGCCAGAATGGAAGAAAAATCAGGACCACCGAACACGCGAGTGGAAGAAAATCACCGCAAGACACCACATGGAGGCTCATCCTGTACACAGATCTGCGAGGAAACCACATCGGGGATAACACCTTGCAAATAGCTAATGAACAGGCTGTGCAACTGCAGGAGCATCATTTCTCTTGACAAACTCCTAATGGAGCAAAGGCAGCATGACAAAAGATCATTCCATTATCAGAGGATTGGAACACATATTCTTAAATTCAAAGACTGGATTTCTCCTTCACTATAATCCATAAACTACACGGCCTTCAAAATAAAACATAATCAAAAATTCTGGGACAAGAGGGAGGCTCTCAACTCTTTCCATTGGATACAATAAACAGAAAACTTATAAAATCACTGTGAACAAAATAAAAGAAGCACACATGTGTTCAGCTACCATAGCAAATATCACAAATATCGCACCCACACACACACACATAAATGTTTGGTCGTTGACAAATAACCGATCACAACAGAGATGAATCCTTGAGATGCTAGATTGCTAGTCCTGGTATAAATGGTAGGGAGAACAAGTATTTATTTCAGTAATAGAAGCATTCGCTGATATCTTTGGAACTTTGGCAGTGAGTAGCGCATCATTACCTAGCCAATTGAGGCCATCAAGGCCAGAACCTAAGTAGTCATGGCTCCAAGGCCATTACCCAGAGCTATACGTCACAGCCATGGCTTGATGACCACATGCCCAAAGCAAGTGGGAGAGTAGAGGAGGACAGTGGCGGAGCCAGGATTTCTGACATGGGTATGCGAATCTAATTTTTTTTAGTGCGAATCAACACTTTAAAAGATAAATGTTTACAGCCATGGAAACTAAATTTTAATTATTATATTTGTTGCAACAAGGTCTTCAATATTTTGTTTATAATGCAAGAATATAGCTAGAAACAAAATTGAACTCTACAAAACCCCATCTCAAAGCGACAAATGATAGCGTCAATACGTGGATCAATCGATGAACTTATGGAATAAATATAATCCCCTATATTGGATTCGCAATTTGGAAAATTCAAAAATTACATAACTCACAGTGCGCAGAGCCGATTAGCGGAGGGATGATATGCACGCAGCTGTTAGCGGTTGATCGCTGCCTGTCGGATGAGTGTCGCCGCTGCCAAGGACGAGGGCAAGGGAGAGGGCGAGGTGAGGACACACGATGCTGCAATTTGACGCGGCTATGCCGGATGCCCCATCGATCGTCGGTGATCTGGCGATCAGCAACCTACCGGTGCGCTCAGTGTCCTATTAGCGATGCAAACTACCCAGACCTAGGTTGCTTTTTTTAGGATTCCCAGACCTAAGCTGCTATCAGCTCGCTGGATGATTGCAATATCAGAACAAAAAACTAAGATAGCCAGTAGACTATTAACAGGGCCTCAACAAGGGAAATGGCAAACAAAGCCTGAGAAACGAACATAAGCAGTAGACTATTAACCTCAAAAAGTAGCCAGTTGAGCTAATTAAGCTCAAACAGTACCAAAACCCTAACCGTAGATCATCTACGGCTCGATGGCATCAAACAAAGCATTCGTGTCGTCGTGGCTCGATGGCCACGAGCCCACAGCGGAAGAGAGGTAGCCAGAGTTAGGAGATAGAGCTAAGGAGAACTTACCGGACAGGTTGTAGCCGATGTCGTACACAACCACTGCCGCGGTTGCAGCGCAGTCAACCACCGCCTTCACGTGGTAGAGGAGGTCGCCTGAAGGACAGCCGCGCGGAGACGCCACCAAACTATTAGAGGACCGCAAGAAGCAGGCAAACCCCTCCGCAGGTCTAGTGCAACCTGCATTACAGAAGGTAAAACAGCAAGTTAGGTATTAAACAAAGGAAGATAAAAGGGGAGAGTCAACAAGTCATGGATGAACCAATGAAAAAAATGTGCTTGAGCACATCAACAAGTTGGGCCTACAAATTGACAAATCACTTAATTATCACTGAAACAAAGACACTGGATTTCTTGAAAATGAATCGTATATGAGAACAGAACTGGCAGTAAGAAATGTTGATGCTATGACCAATCCAGTAAAACATGACCTTGGATTATAGGTGAGAAAATCAGGAGAATAACTTCCATTCATTGCCTTAGTTTCTTGCACAGCCAACCAAAAGGTATAAACTGATTGTTCTTACATGTGAAGTAGTCAATGCTGATGAATGCAGAAGGAAAACTTTTTTTATAATGAACCAATGCAGATAACATAGCTGTTTGAAACAAAATTACGTTGCTAATAGATGAAAAGAAGTAGGCATGGAGACTGTATCCAAATATTTTCATCACTGAATCCAAAACACTCTTATCTTCTCGACATATGAACCACGACTAGTGTAGATTCAATAATCTGTTATTCGATATTCATAAAGAGAATAAATATTACACGACTAAATGCAAGCAGGGATAAAATGAAATTTTGATAGCTCGAGTGAATTTATGTATTAACTATCATATAGAATTGACACAAGAAGCGCAGCAAGCTCATTTCCAATGCAAGGAATGTAGGCTAGAGACGACCCTTGCAGTTCAGAGCCAAAAGTACATGTTTTATAACTAAAATTTGTTATAACTGAGTCCACTTGTCAACAGCTAACTTTAATCTGGAACCCCTAAATATGCAACAACCATCTCTGTGTGATGGCTCTCCGCAAGCTTTTGTTATTCAGCAAGCAGACAGAACTAGAAGGCTCTATTATTGATTAACATGGAAGGTCTCCAACATATTTCACAATGCCGTTTGTATTAGCCATGGTAAGGAAATGCATGAGTTTGGAAGTGTGCATCGTGGTAGAATGAGAGCAACAGATTAAAATGAGAAAACTTGGAAAAGCGACTCACCGTCAGAGGGTGTCGTGCAGCACTAAACAAGTCACCAGCTTGAGTCCTTTACAGAAACGACTCACTGAGTACTGGATCATCTGCTTTCCTAATCGCAGATTTCTGTCGACCTTCCTTCAGGTCAGCAATAGGTGTTTTTGTTTTGACAATCTGGAGAAGGAAGCCAAGCCTCTAGCTAGCAGTGCTCTCACTATCAGCACTAGATGATAGTCAAGATAATTGCTCTGACTTCTGCAAAAGTAACATATATTAAAGAGTAATTCAGATAACTTGTGTTACTAACTCTAATAGCTTATACAACTATGCTACTATCAGTTACAAAAACAAAATAACTCACAAAGCTATATGAAACATCAACAATGATAGCCGAACAATTAGAGAGCATCCAACAAATGGTGAGAGACGAGAGCCAATAGTGTTCCATATGTATAAAAAAGAGTGTCGCATAAGTGGAACTACACGTCTTAAAAAACAGATAGAAGATGGAGCTGATACTTAAGATCTCAACCACCAAAACCATGTACTCCCTTTGTAAAGAAATATAAAATCATTTAGATCACTAAAGTAGTGATCTTTACATCTTATATTTCTTTACAAAGGGAGAACTTTACTACCAGTGTATGGCATTTCACACATTTTAGCGTATAGAAACCTGCAAGCAAGCAACTCCTAGCTGTACTGCAGGCCTTCTTTATTTGAAATGAAACTATTGTACTGCAATCCTATCATGAGAGAGATATGTAGGAAAATAGCAAATACAAGTGGACGAGAGCATGTATGAAGAAGAACGCGTAAAAAATAAAATGAACTATAAGACAGCAGTAAAACCGCCTAATGTGTTCCTTAAATTATATCCCTTTTGAACAACCAGGAAAGCTAAATTGCTTACTATAAACCCTTTGTCATGAGAAAACAAAAATCAGTGGTGGCAATACAAAAATAACATAGAAACTGAGAAACACAAACTACATAATCCATAGTACGAAAATCACCTTTAGTTTGAACCAACCAAGCATTCCATGTTTGTGATTCCTTCTAGCAAATCTAGCAGACCCGTCAGAATTATTAGAACCAAGCTTTGTTTCAATGGAAAAGTCTGACTCAAGGCTATCATCCTCCAATATGTAGTACTCCCGATCAGGTAAATAAGCAAGCTGCAAAATGAAACTGCATAAGTAGGCATACTCCAATGCATGAAACATGACAAATCATCAGGAGAAAGAATGTATTATTTTACTACTCCCTGTGATCCATACTAAATGTCGCACATTTAGTAGAAACTAAATCTGCGACAATTCATATGGATCAGAGGGAGTATAATAAACAGTGTTTTATTCTACAAAAAATACAACCATAATATGTTGTTGAAAATCATAATGCAGAGCAATATTAAGTGTTCCTTCCAATTTTCAATCAACCACTTCAGCTACTTAATCATTCAATTAGATATAATGTCCAAAAAGAGTACATTTTGAACTTTTGATTGCATATTTCCATGGTACAAAATGGGATTAGTAGGGTGTGCCCACATCCATAGAAGTGAATACTTAAGATGGTCATGAAACTTCTAAAAAGAATACTCAAGATAGAGCCATGTTTCATATTGGAAGTACTAATTCAGACAACACCTAATAAGCACATAAATATGCCCTGGGTGATCACCACGGGCCTAGAGAGCACATACCAATTGCAAAGGTACAGAAGAAAGCTAACCCTGACATTATATAATCGCAAATAACAATAACATGGTGTGAACCCACAAAATGAAAACAACATGTCCTATGGCTACGGCATCTGCACAAAAACTTCCTCACTAGCTATGTTGACGAAACCTTCAACGGTCTCATTCAAAAAGAAAAAAATGTAATCCATTTTCATCCACCTTGTTGATGTCTTCAACAAGGTGTTGTACACATAAACAGTTGTATCTGCATTTCCTAAGGATACCCATCAAACTCACAGTACAGAGATAGATATAAATCACATCGACATGACAAAACGAGGAAACTTATCCACACTGAATCCCTGATCTACTAATAATACATGATACGTAGGCATGTTTTTATACTACCTGCCTATGTGCTTCTCAAGCTCACATGGAACATTTTTTATTTTTAGATCCACATCCACTGGAAGCACTTTCTTCTTCTACTATAACTACACAATTGGAACACAATTAGAAAACCGACTCACCGGCAAAGGCTGTCGTACTTTGGGTGCAACACTAAACAAATTACCAACTTGAGTCCTCTTCAGAAAAGAATCACCGAGTACTACATCATTTGCTTTCCTAGTCACAGATTTCCTTAGATCATCCTTCAGGTCAAGCAATATGTGTTTTTGTTGTGATGATCTGGAGAATGAAGGCCAGCCACTAGCAGTGCTCTCACTATCGCCACTTGGTGATAGTACAGATAATTGCTCTGGCTTCTGCATAAGTAACATATATTAATAAGTAATTCAGATAACTTATATTACTAACTCTAATAGCTTATGCAACTAAGTTACTACCAGTTACAAAAAGAAAATAACTCGCGAAGATATACAAGTAGAGAGCATCCAACAAAGATAGCTGAACAATTAGAGAGCATCCAACAGATGGTGAGAGTCAAGAGTGAGAGTGTTCCATGTGTATATACAAAAGAGGGGCACAAAACTGGAACTACACATCTTAAAAATCAGATAGAAGATGGACCCGATACTTATGATCTCAACCACCAAAACCTAGTACTTTACCAACAGTATGGCTTTTCACATTTTTTTAGTGTATAGAAACATGCAAGTAAGCAACTCCTGGCTGTACTGCATTCCTTCTTTTTGAACTGAATCTATTGTACTGCCATCCTATCATGAGAGAGATATTTAGGAAAAAAAACCAATGCAAGTGGAGGAATTCACATATGAAGGAGAGTGCGTCTAGAATAAAAGGAACTATAAGACTACAGTAAAACCACCTAATGCATTCCTTAAATTCTATCATTTTTGAATGACCAGGAAAGCTAAATTGCCAACTGTAAACCCTTCACCAACAGAGAACAAAAACAATGGTGGCAATACAAAACGAACATAGAAACTGATAAACACAAACTACATAATCCATAGCACGAAAATCACCTTTAGTTTGAACAATCAAGCATTCCACATTTGCGATTCCGTCTATCAAATCTAGCAGTCTCGTCCAAATTGTTAGAATCAGGGTTTGCTTCACTCGAAAACTCTGAATCAAGGCTATCACCATCCTCTATGCAGTACTCCCACTTACGATCAGGTAAATAAGCAATCTGGAAAATGAAATCGAATAAGTAGGCATACTCCAATGGATGAAACGGGATAAAATCATCAGGAGAAAGAAAGCATTTTTTACTACAAGAAACAGTGTTGTATTCTAAGAAAATACAACCATAATATGTTGGTGAAAATTGTAATGCAGAGCAATTTGTCATGTTCCATGAAGCACTTCAGCTACTTAGTCGTTCAGTTAGATATACTATCCAGAAGAGTATGTTTCGATAGAGGGGAGGGGACTGACTAGTGGTAGTGGTGTGTGTCGCGTGACTGGCTCTCTGCTGGGCTGGGTGTTTTTCTTGCTGCTCCCATGAATCGATCGCACCTCATTGGTCCATTCTCACGTCCCACGGATCGACCTTCTCTCCGGTCCATCGCAGCCGTTTATCCATCCTTTCTTCTCTTGCAATCCAAGAAACAAAGTTTTGTCGCTTCATCAAACAAAACAAAAACAAAAAACAAAAATAGTGCCGCTGCTTGTTGGGTTGTGTTTGGTCGATTGCCATCTCCCACGGATTGACCTCCTTCTCAGGCCATCCTAGTCGTTCGCCATATCCAACAGGGCTGATCTCCATAGAAAAAGAAAAACCTTGCTTCTCTATGATTTGTCAATGACCATCTCCCATGGATCGATCCCCTCTCCGGTCGACCTTAGGTGCCCGCCCATAACCGACGATGCGCAGGCATGTAAGTAAGTAATCAATCAGGTCAGGAGCGAGCTAACCTAAGGAGGGTAGTTTCGTTTTGGTGGGAAGGGTTCCTGTCCAAAGAAAGTTTTGTTGCTCGATAATGGGTCAGTCATTCGCCATATCCCATGGATCGATCCTCTCTCTTGAGCTGATTCCACATTTCATGAATCAATCATGCCCGTCCATCTCCAATGGAACAAAGAGAGGCTCATTCTTCGTTTAGGAATGAGTGCGGTTATGTATTTTCTCGTATAATAAATTGATTGACTTGCAAGTAAAAATACTTCCACGCTCACAAACTTCCAACTTTTGGACACGCGGAAATCTAGTGCTATCAAGAAATCAACCTAGTCGACTGCAACACGTGTCACTACACTACGACTACAATGCCCATGAAATAATAATTTGTAGATGTGAGTTTTGAAAATGCAAAAAGATCATTTCTCGAAAAAAATATGTGTATAGAATATGGCTGGCCAAGTAAGAGAAACTCAATCAATTCCGTAATCCCTCTCAGTGAGCTGTTTGTCTTTCTTTGTTCCTTCACTAACCCCGGCTAATAGCCCTACAACCCAAAAATGCCCAAATACGGATATGGGTTTGAGCATAGCTGAGTAATTATGCCAGGATGAGAGTGGTATGTGACAATGGTACTATAATGACGTTTACCAATGGAATGACACATAGCATAAAAATAATATATATTTGGTATTCCATAGCATAAAAATAAGACATTCTGTTGGAATACCAAGGTGGGGAAATGAACAGGAAACTTATTTTTAGCTTTACACGCGCAACTTGTACATGTGCACGCATTTACGTGTCAATTCAACCATGCCGCTTATCCTAAAAAAAGAATGCGACTCATTACTTGGGTGCGTGCACGCGCGTGAATCTGCCTGTTTTTGCTTGACCATCAGCAGCCAAGCGCCATTCCTGCAGGCCCTTCTGAACGTTATCGCTGCAGTCGGCGCGCTCGCCCGTGAATTTGGTTCCTGCGCATGTTTGGAACCTTGTCATCCTTCAAAGGAAGATGCATAGTAGAGTACTAGTATGACTAGGGAAAGAAAGCTACATATTTAGCTAGTGCCAACACAGGAACAAAATGAAGTTACTGTCTCAAATGCAATTTCAATTTCCAGAAACAGAAAAACAGCAAGCAGGTGTTCATTCGTCCAAAAAATAAAATAGTCCACATATACAAGTAGATACAATCTGGATTTGATCAAGACTTGTAGACCGATAAAAAGGTTGGATGTTTCACGGCCAAGACGACCATTCACTCTTCATTAGGAAAGGAAATCTCTCTGTTAAAATATTGCCAACACATAACTTATTCTACAGTAGGCAAATGACAAGCAAAGGAAACCTCTCAGTTCAATCTGAAACTCTGGAACTATAAAGTGACGACAGGAGCAGCAGCCTCTCTTTGATCGTTCAACTTAATAGGCTAGTTATGATCAAATATTATCGATGCAACACTTGGCATCACTAAACTACAAATCCAAAGCATCATGAACTTGGAGCCCTACCAAACCTTGTAGCATGCAGTGCAAAGAGGTATAGAAATGGATAGACCACAATCACAAGATCATTGTGGTGGCCGGAAGAGCACCACCACTACACACACCATGACAACCACAATCGCTATGGCTCAATGGCCAGCACCATCACTCACACACTCACACACACACACACACACACACACACACACACACAGAGAGAGACCAAAGACTTGCCTGGCCCAGAGCTGCTAGCCAACCTTGAGATCCAGGAGGAACGCATGCATGGTATAGAACGACGCACACATTGGGATCTCCATGAGTTGCCATTCCTTCTTGAGATCCGACCACCATCCTGCCCAAATTAATTAGCACGCATGTCAACAATGACAAATAATCAACACTGTTATGCAACATGACAGGCATCCCTAAAGAAACATCCTTTATATTTTACAAAGACCACAAAGTTAACATATTCTAGTTACTTTCTGGGAAACATTCAAGTAGTAGTACAACACAGCATAGAGGAGCCAACAATACCATCAGGTTATACATATACCGACAAATTCAATTTCTACATGAATGAATTGCAGATTTTGAGCCATTATCATTTTCAGGTTCAAATCAACATCTTGCCAGTTGAATAGCTAGTTCAGAAAAGAGAAATTGGTTGTCACAGAACCAATGTTCAGAAAAGAGAAGAATTTTGACACTAATTCAGACATAAGGTTTTGGGTCTGCTAAGTACATGAATTGTCACCTTTCATGGCGCT
Organism: Aegilops speltoides; assembly: GCA_021437245.1. Lineage (NCBI taxonomy): Eukaryota > Viridiplantae > Streptophyta > Magnoliopsida > Poales > Poaceae > Aegilops > Aegilops speltoides. Next base: position 496,408,241 of record CM038144.1, on the reverse strand, counting down.
TGCTTTTGTAACTGCTTTTGATTCGTGACCTTAGCTATTAGGCTCTCAACTCCATCAACCTGTGTATGTACGGAAGCATCGTCTTGTCATTAATCTGAAGTGGAAAAATTAATGGACAACTAACAAGACTAGTAAAGTTTCCTTGTTCAAGAAGCCTTCTAAATTATGAGAAGCATCGGGCTGATGCGTCCCCATTTCAACATCCCCCCAGTCTCTTGAGGACAAAAATTAATTTGGCTGTTGAAATAAGTAATGTGATAATCATTATGTGTTGTTGTTTTGAACCTAACAAACAGCCGTTGACAGTCGCATTCTGAGACTCCAGCGGCTGCTAACGAAATCATAACGCGATGCTCCAGTGTGCAAATGGAACCAGAGCGTGCTATTCTGTCCAGTGGAACTGCAAGTTCTGTTCTAACTATATTTCTTGATATGACAATGATGCTATCTTGATATAAATCAATATAATCATGGTATAGGTTTCACACCAGACATGAAAATTTAATAAGCCAAATTATTATTATTATTATTATTATTATTATTAACAACATAAAAGGAAGCTCACTGTTTCCCTATTCTATCTACACATGAATGATTTTCTTTCCTCTTGTGAAGCAAGCATCAAACAACAGAATAACAAGGACAAGGAAAGGACCCTTCATGGGCAAAAATATCCACAACTACTTATCATAAATTGCCAACAAGGAACGCACTTGTTCTACCTATACACAGCACAGCAAGCATAGGAGGATAGATGTCAACCACAGCAAAAGAAATCAGCAGTAAAAGGGTGGGGGAAATAACATCTTGACCTTGCACGGGGAGTCATCACGGTCGATGTTGCCGTCCAGGCCAAGGTCTTGTCAGCTCCAGCTTGGGCATGGTGTCCTGGACATCGATGGAGGGCACCTGCACAGCAACAAATCAAGCAGAAATAAACGAGGGATCTGAGATAGTAAGAAATAAATGAGGTACAAAGTGAAACAGCATTCATTAATTCCGTGGCAAAAACAACATGGGTGCCCATCCAGTGCCCATCCAGTCCATGATGCGGCAGGAGGAGCAAATATGATGGTATGAATTAAATAGAAGCGAAGTTGAAGTAGGTAGCATCATCCAGTTGCAAACCGTTTGTGTATGTGCAAACAAGCATGACAGCGACCATCATCAGGGTGTGTATGTATGTATGTATGTATGTATGTATGTAATGGCAACAGGAGAAGAAGATTCTGAAGCCTTGCGGTTGATTTGAGTGTTGAAAAAAGTAATGTGATCATCATTAAGTGTTGCTGTTCCGAGCCTAACAAAGAAAGAAAGAAACAACCAATGACATTAATTCTGAGACTCTGGTGCTTGCTACTCAATCATAACGCGTACAAATAGAACCTGCAGAAACAACATGTTGTTCTGTCCAGTGAAGGAAGCGCAAGTTGTGTTTTTTAACCGTATTTCTTGATATGGAAAAGAAGCAACGTTGATATAATAAATCAACCGATTCATGGTGGCATCTTTCCTGTGTTAGGGAGCAAGCATGAAACAGCACGCACAAATTGCGCATTCTTTTCAAACTGCATCAAACAACCAAGACTTGGTGTGGTGTTGTCTCGAGAAGAAATTGCATCAAACGTGAGATGGGAATGAGAATGAGATGTGGAGGGGATAGAAAGGAAAGAGGGGTTGGAGCTCACCATGTCCACCTGCAGCAGCAGCAGCAGCAGAAGCAGCAGTTGGTCCGGATCGGAGCAACCTGCATGCACACAAAACAAACAATGGAATAAATCACAGAGGTAGGGGAGATGAAGAAACAGACAAGACGAGGGAAGGAGGGATTCAAGCGCACGCACGCACCATAGTGACTCAGAGATCCGTCGCCGGAGATAGATGGCCCGCAACCGGCCGGCGCGCGTCCTTGGGAGGTTGAGGCGTGGGAGCTTGCCGGCTAGCTAGGGTTTCGGGTGCTGCCGGCCGACCTCGACGAGGGTCGCGGATGAGATCGACGACGGCGGCGCTCGAGGAGGGTCGCGGATGAGATCGACGACGGCGGCGCTCGAGGAGGGTCGCGGATGAGATCGACGACGGCGGCGCTCGAGGAGGGTGCGGCTGCGGATCTGGGCGCCGCTCGATCTGGGGCATTTCCTTCCCTTCCCTTCCCTTCCCTCCCCTCCCCTCCCTTGCGGGACGAGAGGAGAGGAGAGGAGACTGCATGCGGGCGTGGCAGGGCAGAGGGGAAGAGGAGGCCGTCATGGCCATGGCCGGGCTCCACCTGCCCTGTCCTGTCCTGTCCCGCCTGCTGCTAGTTGGCCGTGGGTGGGCTAGCTAGGGTTTGGGCGGCATGGGACTGAAGGAGTGGGTCGCCGGCGTGGATGATGGAGAGGAGGTCGCCGGCGTGGATGATGGAGAGAAGGAGGAGGTCGCCGGCGAGGGGCTGGGGAAGAGGAGGAGATCGGCGGTGGCGGCGGCGGCGGTGTTGGGAGCGGCGGCTCGGGTTGGGGCTTTGCTTTGTGTTGGGTAGGAATAGGATAGGGTTGGTTCCGTGGGGTCTCAAATACAAAGCGGGCGTGGGAGGCTTTATTCATTTTTCCGCTCATTATTCTCACTAGTTCTATCAGTAGTGAAATGATCGGTCTATTATTCTCACTAGTTCTAGCAGAACGTGGCGCGGAGCTTCGCCGCTTGGGCCGCGGAGCCTGAAGGAATCGAGGTCAAGGACGCGGTGTCCACGGTAATTCTTAAGGGCATGCATGCAATACATAGTGTACTTTGATTGGTTAGCTAGTTGGTAATAAACTGACCGAGTATGATTTTCGTTAATTAACCGAGCAATTCTCTAATCTTTTACCTGCGTTTATGAAAAACTGATTGGGTGCCATTATTGGCCTCCTGCCATGCAGATGATATTTGACCTCATGGCTAAGAAACTCATTGGTTTTGGGCCCGAAAAGTCAAGGAAACTTAGGAAGAATTTGGATATCTTCTTCCAGGGAATGGTCTCCTTCCCGCTGTATTTCCCTGGGACAGCGTTCTACAAATGCATACAGGTATTATTACTAGTAGTATATTATAGAGAAACGTGCACATCATATGCATATGCATCAAACAGACCGAGACTTATGCTAGCTTCTCTACGCAGGGAAGGAAAAATGTGCAAAAGGTACTCAAGGACCTGCTAAAAGAAAGGCTCAGTGCACCTCAAAAGCGACACGGTGATTTCCTCGACGAGGTCGTCGACGAGCTACAGAGCGGGACGGGAATGTTGAACGAGAAATTCGCCGTAGATCTGGTGGGCGCCCTCCTGTTCGCCAGCTTTGCGACCGTGTCGTCGTCGCTCACTGTCGCCATGAAGTTCCTCAGCGACCAACCCGGTGTGGTAGAATCACTCAAGGTTCTCTCTTAGTCTCTAACTACCGCTCAATTTTTCTTGCTTCTGAACCTGCACACAAAAAAATCTTGCTTCTACGTGTAATTAATAAATGTATATGTATGTTGAATAATTGGATTTTTTTTGTGGTTAAAGAGTTAATTATGCTTGCAGGAGGAGCATGAAGCGATTTTGAAGAAAAGAGAGGGTGCCGGTGCTAGTGCGATCACATGGGACGAATACAAGTCCATGGCATTCACTGCTCAGGTTTAATTTCACTTCATGCATGTGTAGCTTGATTTCACTACTAGCAGTAATAGAAAGTTACTAGTACCAGATGCATGATGCTATGTATGATACTCCTCACGAGGAGCAGCCTAATTAATCGGGCCTAGTCCTACAAAATCATTACAAGTTTGAATGGTTACTACAAGTTTGAATGCATATGTGCATTGAAGCCCAACATTTTTTGTATGCAGGTCACGAATGAGATAGTTCGCCTCAGTAACGTGGCCCCTGGAATATTCAGGAAAACACTAACAGATGTGCAAGTGAAAGGTACTCTCTTCTTTTTAGCATCTTTTTGTTAGTGATGAAAGGTACTCTCAGCACAGCACCTTAGACAATTCTCTTACTCTACATCATCAGGTTTTCTAGTGTACATTCTAGTTAACGACTGGCAATCTAACTATATATTCCGCACGAACACGTGAAACCGCAGGCTACACGATCCCTGCCGGTTGGCTGGTGATGATCAGCCCCATTTCTGTCAATCTGAACGCAGAATTGTATGAAGATCCCCTGGCCTTTAATCCATGGAGGTGGCAGGATGAGTCGAAGAAGAGCACTCTGCTCAAGAACTTCATGCCGTTCGGAGGCGGTCTAAGGCTTTATGTGGCGCAGAGTTTAGCAGAATTCAGATCGCGCTCTTCCTTCACACCTTGGTCACAAAGTACAGGTAACTTCCATGTAAAAACATATCTATGCATATCTATACGTATACATACACATATTCTTATGAGGAATTTATTAACCAAATCTTGAGCAGATGGAAGGAGATAAAAGGAGGCGAAGTGCAACGCATATCGGAGATAGTGTTTCCAAAGGGCTATCACATCCAAATAATCCCTAGGGAGAGATCGATAAACTGATACACCCATGGCTCTTGGTACAATAAAGCAGAGCCTACCTTCTCGCAAGCAACTTGATGGACAATCTTAATTACTCCTTCAATAGCAGGGGATTGACAGAGAAAATGTAATCTCTGCCATGAAATGTAGCTCTGCAACGTGTGTGAATACCTCGGCCCTACCGTGGCTATATGCTCACAGCCTCCGCACCCTGTGTGGAGTTTCTAAACTATGTGGATCATTTCCTTTTTTTAGTAATATACTATAAAAGAACATATGTTATTGTGGCTATATGGAGAAAAAAAAACCTAAATACTGTTATTGAGGAGTGTGTCACCTGTAAGAGAATTGGTTGTAATTACTACCAGGAGTACTAGTCATGGTTTTCACTTTACTGGAATTTCGATGAAACTTACTGAATTACTTAAATTCAGTGTACAATATTTACCTTTCAGCCTAGAATTTTCAGCAATTTCAGTAGTACATATGAATTAAAATATATATTTTGTTAAATTCAATTGAATATTTCGGCCTTTTGGCCAAAATACAAACCGAATTACTGAATTTTGGTGATTTTGGTTGCTACAGAATTTCTGAAACTGAAATATGACGCCCTGCGCGTTGCTACGGAAATTGTTGCGGATTTTTTAAGTAATACCCACATATAAAAAAAGATAACACTATGAATAAATAATATGATATAGTATTTCAAATATAGGCAAGGATTCAAAGATATTACTAGTACACTTCAGATTGCTACTGTAGAGCTAAATAAACCGCGGCTTGCAATTCTTCTCATGTACGTGACTTCGCTTAACCTATAAATTAGTGATGTATGTGAAGCATTCAGATTGCATGGAGAGGAATATTGTACAACAGAAATTTAAATCCATAGCTATAGCAGAAAAATAGTGACAATTTGTCTTAGAACCTTATGAAGAAAATCATTGGATTTAAGAACCACTTGTAGGCTACATTCTCTTTCCTCTTCAATATAAACCTGGATGAGCAGGGCAGAATTAATGGACGCCTCAAGAAGGAGAATGCGGTAGAATCAGCCATTATCAGCCAGGATGCCTAACTGGATTTGCATGAAGCAGATGTGTCATGGCCAACACGGGCGGCGTTATCCTTTGCCTCCATTGGATTGTCATTGTCGGGCTGAGGTGACCGATGTGACTTGTCTACATACTCCTTCCGACTTGTCTACATACTCCTTCCGACTTCCGTCTTATAATATAAGACGTTATTATATTTAATATACTATCACACAGGAAGCTCTCCATTGCTACCAGCACCAGTGCACCACACTGTACTTATTCCACTCTAATTAAGCAGACTAGCATGATTGTGTTGTGTGGTCCAAACGTCGTGTATCACTGTCAGGCAGAGGCGGCTAGCGTGACTTGTCTACATATGACCACACTATACTTATTCCTGTTAGAATAAATTCGAGGCATATCGTCGATTATCCGAAAACCAAGCAATCACACAAGCACGACACCGAGATTTGTTAACGAGATTCACTGATATGGCTACATCCCCGGGGCCTGACTATGGGCGCTCCTCCCCATGAGACCGCTACAATACCGCACCCGGTCGCCCTGCAACGTGTGTGAATATAGCCACGGTAGGGCCGAGGTATTCACACACATTGCAGAAATGTAGCTCTGCAACGTGTGTGAATACCTCGGCCCTACCGTGGTTATATGCTCACAGCCTCCACACCCTGTGTGGAGTTTCTAAACTATGTGGATCATTTCCTTTTTTTAGTAATATACTATAAAAGAACAGATGTATTGTGGCTATATGGAGAAAAAAAAACCTAAATACTGTTATTGAGGAGTGTGTCACCTGTAAGAGAATTGGTTGTAATTACTACCAGGAGTACTAGTCATGGTTTTCACTTTACTGGAATTTCGATGAAACTTACTGAATTACTTAAATTCAGTGTAGAATATTTACCTTTCAGCCAAGAATTTTCAGCAATTTCAGTAGTACATATGATCTAAAAAAGATATTTTGTTAAATTCAATTGAATATTTCGGTCTTTTGGCCCAAATACAAACCGAATTACTGAATTTTGGTGATTTTGGTTGCTACTGAATTTCTGAAACTGAAATATGACGCCCCGCGCGTTGCTACGGGAATTTGTCGCGGATTTTTGAAGTAATACCCACATATAAAAAAAGATAACACTATGAATAAATAATATGATATAGTATCAAATATAGGCAAGGATTCAAAGATATTACTAGTACACTTCAGATTGCTACTGTAGAGCTAAATAAACCGCGGCTTGCAATTCTTCTCATGTACGTGACTTCGCTTAACCTATAAATTAGTGATGTATGTGAACATTCAGATTGCATGGAGAGGAATATTGTACAACAGAAATTTAAATACATAGCTATAGCAGAAAAATAGTGACAATTTGTCTTAGAACCTTATGAAGAAAATCATTGGATTTAAGAACCACTTGTAGGCTACATTCTCTTTCCTCTTCAATATAAACCTGGATGAGCGGGGCAGAATTAACGGACGCCTCAAGAAGGAGAATGTGGTAGAATCAGCCAGTATCAACCAGGATGCCTCACTGGATTTGCACGAAGCAGATGTGTCATGGCCAACAAGGGCGGCGCCATCTTGAGATGGATGTCAAATATGAAATATCAATGTGGTTGACACAATGAGCCCAGTTGGTCTACATAGTTTCGTACATAAATGTTATCAACATACGAGAAGTCATGAGGGATCATGTTATTTGTACCAATCTTATTGAGCTCGAACTTCTACCTCACCACGAACTTGAGGTCGCCTACAATTGGAGGCTTTGCAGTCGAGGCCGATGCGGCCCCATCAGATCTGGACCCTGCGACAGGAGATGCCGGCGGCCCCATCTTGAATCATGCGAGGGAAGGGTCACCGGTGCCCCATCAGTTGGAGCAGCCGGAGGGTCATGCTCTTGGATGGGCATCGGCGGCATGTCATGCCTCCGACTTTGTAGCCTATGAGGACGCGCGGCGACAGATGGGGTGGCATGGACGGCTTGTCTTCCATGTTTGTATGTGGATGGGTGAAAAGATTGTTTTTTTAGAGAAGACATAGGAATGCGGTGTGCTTCGGCTGTTACTTTTGGAAACGGAAAGGAACAATCGGGTGAAACTAAAACGGCCGACGCTTCATTTGTGCTGACGTGCGATGTGTATGCTAGGAGAATGAAACGATAGTTGTGTGCATACGTGATGCATGGCTGCATGGTTAGAGAATTTGCAAACAGAACGCTGATGTGGCACCATGCTGACGTGGACAATGTACATGTTGAAAGAATTGCTAGTGGTGTCACACCCTTTCACACACACTGAAACACTCTCAAGGACGCCAAGACTCTTTTAAGAACCGGTATGCAAATAAAATTTTCTCAAGGGCCAGAGAGTAATTTAGTCTGAATGATGGTCATTTAGGACATATTATTCATTTTTCTTCATACTATGCGATATTGTACTGGACGCACATGGAAGATGATATTGACATTATCCTTTGCCTCCATTGGAGTGTCATTGTCGGGCTGAGGTGACCGACGTGATTTGTCTATGTACTCCTTCCGACTTGTCTACATACTCCTTCCGACTTTCGTCTTATAATATAAGACGTTATTACATTTAATATACTATCACACATGAAGCTCTCCATCGCTACCAGCACTAGTGCAACACACTGGACTTATTCCACTCTAATTAAGCAGACTAGCATGATTGTGTTGTGTGGTCCAAACGTCGTGTATCACTGTCAGGCAGAGGCGGCTAGCGTGACTTGTCTACATATGACCACACTATACTTATTCCTGTTAGAATAAATCCGAGGCATACCGTCGATCATCCGAGGACCAAGCAATCACACGAGCACGACACCGAGATATGTTAACGAGATTCACCGATATGGCTACATCCCCGGGGCCTGACTATGGGCGCTCCTCCCCATGAGACCACTACAATACCGCACCCGGTCGCCCTGGATGCCGGCACATGCCGCCGGCTTCCCCTGCGCTCCTGTGCTATATTCGACGCAACTCCAACAAACTCCACCTTGGCGAATATTCTCCATCACCTTGAATTCGTCCATGCGTCAAACTTCCATGTACATTGGACTTGAGTTTATCCCGTGAGCACCTCTGCTACTCCAAAGACTCCATGGGCGTGTTTGGTTCAAGTTTGGAACAGCAGTCGCATTGCATACACTTCTCAACACAGCTTGGGTGAGCAAAAATAGCCTCAAATGCGTCATCTGCAAATTGTTTGGTTGCCTGCATCGAGGGCCACTGCATTAGGTAATACCCAAGTGCACTTTGTTTGGTTGCCTGCATTAGCCCAAGCGGCACATGAACACGGTGTTTGGTTGCCTGCATGGGGTATGATTAAGAGCTAGCACTTGCACTTAGCACACAGGGTTAAGAGCTAGCAGAGGGAGGGGGAGAAGAAATGCAGTGTGCGCCGGACCATGGCGACTGCGGTGGATAGTGGATGTGGCGCCGTGTCGGACATGACGAGCATGGAGTCGTCGACAAGCGACCCTGTCGACGGCACGGTGAGCGACACCGTCGACGAACTAGTTGCGGTGCTCGCGCAAAGACAGTTGACAGAGGAGGAGAATGCAGTGGTCGCGCCATGGTTCGTCAGTGCAGTCGACGAGAGAGGAGGCCGAGATGATCGATGACGGAAACGACTCCAGTGTAGTAGGACGAGAGAGAGGAGGCCAAGATGATCGACCCCGTCGGTGGCACGGCGAACTGCAGTGTGCACGGAGGCAGAGGACACAAGAAAGCAGTGTGCACGCCATTGCAGCGTCAGTGCAGTAAGAGGACGACAGAGAGTAGGCCGAGATGAGCGACGCCGGAAACGACTCTAGTGTAGTAGGACGTGGGCAAGGAGATCAAGGGGAAGGGCTTCGGCGTCGAGAGGGACGAATAGGAGGGCTCTGAGCAGAGGACAGAGGAGCTCGACATTGCGGCGTCAGTGCAGTAGACTGCTGCTCAAAGAGAGATGAAGCTACGATCGTCGAAACCAAAAACTTACAACACGAATGTTGTGAGGAACTGCGATATTAGGCTGCTGGTCAAAGGAAAACTCAAACGATCGATCGTGCGCGACGAATCTGACAAAATTCGTCAAGAACAGCTTCAAACGGGAAGACAAAATTAAGAACTTACAGCCGACGAAACTACGAACCGATCGCCTGAATGGAACCGTAGCATCGAGGTGCATCTTTTTCGTGTAGAGCTTACCTCGAATCGAAGGAACGTTGTGTAGATCGGAAGGGGCTAGGAAGAACAGAATTAGAGGGAAGGTTACTGGAGGTAGGAGAACATAAGCACGCACAGGCTACATACCAGCTCATATCCCTCCCATCTCCCCTCGTGTAAGTGGCCCACCTTGTGCGCTCGCCTTAGCCTGGCTCGAGAGAAACTGCCCATTCCTAGGTTCCCAGCAAGCCAGGCCCAAAGGTGCTTTAAATTTCGTGCTATGCAGGCCCAATAGTAAAACCAGGCAATGATACGTCTCCAACGTATCTATAATTTATGAAGCATTCATGCTATTTTATTATCTGTTTTGAATGATTACGGGCTTTATTATACACTTTTATATTACTTTTGGGACTAACCTATTAACCGGAGGCCCATCCCATATTGCTGTTTTATTGCCTGTTTCAGTATTTCGAAGAAAAGGGATATCAAACGGAGTCCAAACGGAATGAAACCTTCGGGAGCGTGATTTTTGGAAAGGATATGATCCGGGAGACTTGGAGTTCAAGCCAGGGAAGGCTCGAGGAAGCCAGGAGATAGGAGGGCGCGCCCACCCCCTGGGTGCGCCCCCTGTCTCCTGGGCCCCTCGAGGCTCCCCCGACCGAGTTCTTTCGCCTATATAAGCCCACGTACCCTAAAAACATCAAAGACGAAGATAGATTGGGAGTTCCGTCGCCGCAAGCTTCTGTAGCCACCATCAACCTCTCGGGAGCCCGTTCCGGCACCCTGCCGGAAGGGGAACCCATCACCGGTGGCCATCTTCATCATCCCGGCGCTCTCCATGATGAGGAGGGAGTAGTTCACCCTCGAGGCTGAGGGTATGTACCAATAGCTATGTGTTTGATCTCTCTCTCTCTCTCTCTCTCTCTCTCTCTCGTGTTCTCTCTATGGCACGATCTTGATTTATTGCGAGCTTTGCTATTATAGTTGGATCTTATGATGTTTCTCCCCCTCTACTCTCTTGTGATGAATTGAGTTTTCCCTTTGAAGTTATCTTATCGGATTGAGTCTTTAAGGATTTGAGAACACTTGATGTATGTCTTGCCGTGCTTATCTGTGGTGACAATGGGATATCACGTGCCACTTGATGTATGTTTTGGTGATCAACTTGCGGGTTCCGCCCATGAACCTATGCATAGGGGTTGGCACACGTTTTCGTCTTGACTTTCTGGTAGAAACTTTGGGGCACTCTTTGAAGTACTTTGTGTTGGTTGAATAGATGAATCTGATATTGTGTGATGCATATCGTATAATCATGCCCACGGATACTTGAGGTGACAATGGAGTATCTAGATGACATTAGGGTTTTGGTTGATTTGTGTCTTAAGGTGTTATTCTAGTAAGAACTCTTGAATAGTAAGTCCAAGTCGCACGCGCAACCCGCACGTGGATGGATGACTCTCTCTTGTATATATAGAGTGATGGCAGCAATGGGGGAGAGAATAAGCTCCAGCTCTTGATTAGTGCAGATGGTCGTGCCTCGGATCGATGAGGTGGCGCAAGCCAGGCCCTCACTGCGTGGCTGATGAGCATCCCCAAACACACGTTCGTTTCACTTATGGAAAAGGCAATTAAGCGGCCCCTCGTGTTCCTCCTGCCGCCGCTGGCCTCCTCAATCTTTTTCAGATTAATTATTATGTCTCGGGAGCCCCAACATCACAACTGCAGCATTAGTTAGTCAACCGAAGCGCCGTTACTTGAATACTACTGGTGGATGGACCAAGACTATGCGAGTGTGAAATGAAACTAATTAATCATCTTGGCTCACATCATCATTAGATAGATAGATAAAAGTTGTGCCATCTAGCTAGCACGCCCATGAGCTCTTCTGGCTCATCTTGGCTCACATCATCATCATTAGATACTGTCAGGATGCGTACTACCTAGACATTGTTGTAGCTGTAGTTCCAGCCGCTCCTCGAAGCCGTCTACTACCCGTTCGCCCTGCCGGCGTCGACGGGAAACCTGGAGCTATTTTTTGTGAGGGCCACGTGCATGCAGGTGAGTAACAAAACTCTTCTCGGTCAAATTCTCATGCCACTCACCTGCCTTCTTGTTCGATCTCACCGATGCTGCTTTGTCATTTCATTCATATTAAATTCTAACATAGAAGGTGATCCAATAGAACCGATGGATCGCGACTAGAATTGTCAAGAACTATGCAACATGAGTTCCTGTTTTCATATCAAAAGCATGAGTTTGTTTCCAAATCATGGTAGATCCAATGCACATGTCGAGGCAAATCATTTTAGATCCAAAACAGACCTGTAGAAAAACTTGGATTATATTTGTTCGAACTGACATTGATCCAAGACTGATTACAGCGCTGCATACAAGTACACAAACTAACTATATAAATCATGGTAGATCCAATGCATATGTCAAGGCAAATCATTTTAGATCCAAAACAGACCTGTAGAAAAACTTGGATTATATTTATTCAGAACTGACATTGATCCAGACTGATTACAGGGCTGCATACAAGTACACAAACTAACTATATATATCAGATTGATTCAGAACCATGACAATTTGGAACTCATAAACTGATTCATTCAATCATAGTCAAAAAGCTCCCTTGGAAGATGCACATACCAATAAAGATTTCTCAAAACCAACTTCTTTCTTTCTATATTTCTTTCTTTCTCACAGACAACTACTACAGGTTTACAGAAGGTAAATTTTCAAGACCCGAGGCCCCTGCTTTATCATGAGAGCAAAATGATCCAAACCAAAACAGAATTCGCGCCCAATACAAGTAAGCATCCAAGCCCAACGAACGAACGCTACACGACTACAGAAAAAGGTAAAATGGGAGGTCCCATCCATGGCTGCTGCGTCTTGGTGACACAAACATGATCGATGATCCTCTGTTGCTTCCTGCAATAGAAACATGACACAGTACAGGGTCAGTCAGTAGGATGCTTGACGGAGATGACTCCATTTCTCTCTGGTAGGTCATCACACAGACAAAATGCCAAACCACAAACTGGCTCCCATAGCATCAAACTATTTCACAACAAAAATCATGTACACTGCCACCTATACAAAAAACAATCTACTCTTACCAGTTTTACTTTTGCCCTATGCATACCACATAATCGATAGCAAACACTTGATTTACAATTGGGCCTTGCAACATGCACTTGATTGATTGCAAAAAATGTTATCAAAATGCTAGCATGCTAAATCCTACAGTACACATCATAACCACACAATCTACATCATATTGTTCTCTACAGGGACTGTTCAATAATCGACAAAAGAAAATAATGTCTGCAAGTACGGCGCGAAAACTGAGCAAGACCTACCAGAGGGAGTAGGCTCATCAACTCTAGAACATCATTCTTTATCATGGATGCAACAATCAACACCAGCCTCTAGGCCTCAAGTATGGTCCAACTAGGGGCGCCTTCAATGGGTATATCCAGCAAAGACTACCACCACCTGGTTAACCTAACATCCCAGCCACACACAAAAATATGTAGCATCACAACCAAATCCTCAAGCTTGAGGGTGTGAGCCACAGAATCATAAGAAGAGCTAGTACATGCTATATCTAACTAAGAATGGTCTACTCGCATGCGAACACATTTGCAAACACATACACTTGGTAGATTGCTCACATGAGCCCGATTGCCATGAACCCAGAGAGATCACCATAGCCATGTCTCGATGGACGATGCTTAGAACTACTGGAGGGACTGAAGGAGCTCACTGTTCGATTTTGTAGCCGATGCCAAACAGCACCGCCGCCAAGATGGCTGCAGGGCCAACAGAAGATGCCAAGGCTGGAGACCGAGCATACCACCATGTACCTTGCCTGTTTGACAACACAAGACAAAAGCTTTAGAATGAATCCTTGGAAAGCTACTCTGCCAGTTCACACAATTTCTCCGTGCATAATCAAAAGTACACAACCAATAGCTGCACTTCACAAGTAAAAGAGCAAGGTTCGCAACAAGTACCTTCACATTATACTAGAAATTAATTAAATAAACCATGTTTCCCTTGCAACAAGGGCAACAAGTACCTTCACATTATACTAGAAATTAATTAAATAAACCATGTTTCCCTTGCAACAAGGGGGTCACAAGTTAGAACACCGACTACATACTGTTGAATCGCGGGCTCACCCTGTCCGTGACTGTGTCGTGTGTGTCTTAGATGTGGCGGCTCTCTCAGGAGGAAGGGAAGAGGGGCTCCTCTTCTAGGTCAGCACCTCTCATGGGCTTGGGCCCAAGAGACAGATCAGGATGGGCTAGGGCCCATACCGGTTCAACACTCCCCCTCAAGATGGGTGGTAGATATCTATCATCCCCATCTTGTCACACGCCAAGTTACAGTCCTTTGTTCCCAGTCCCTTTGTCAAGCAATCTGCAAACTGCTGCCCAGAGTGACATAAGTAAGGCCGACGATCCCAAAGATCAAGTTTCTCTTTAATGAAGAAGCGATCAATTTCCACATGCTTCGTCTTATCATGTTGAACTGGGTTATTAGCAATGGCTATAGCTGACTGATTGTCACACCACACTCTTAAGGGTCCCTTCCTCAAAAGTTTCAACTCGCATAGTAGGTGCTTCACCCAGAGCATATCACACAACCCTTGAGATAATGCTCTATATTCAGCTTCTGCTGTTGATCTAGACACAACAGTCTGTTTCTTGCTTCTCCATGACACCAAATTTCCTCCCACAAACACACAAGAGCTGAAGTTGATCGTCTATCATCTTGACAGCTAGCCCAATCAGAGTCACTATAGCCATCCACCTCAAGATGTCCACTCTTCGCAAACCACAACCCTTTACCCGAGTCCCTTCAAGTATCTCAGATTCTGTGAACAATATTAAGATGCCCACTCCTTGGTTCATGCATGTATCTGCTCACCACCCCCACGGCATACGTAATGTCGTCCGGTATGACACAAGTACAATAACCTTCCAACCAGCTTCTGATAATCTTCCTTATTCACTAGCTCACCTGATTGTGCTGTTATTTGATGATTTTGTTCAATTGGAGTAGGGGCTGCACGACATCCCATCATGCCCATGTCACTCAAAAGATCCAAGGTGTATTTTCGTTGGCACAAAGATATTCCCTTCTCTGTCCGAGCCACTTCTATGCCAAGGAAGTACTTTAGATTTCCCAAGTCTTTTACCTCAAACTCCTTGCTCAGACACCCCTTCACTCTCTTTATTTCCTCCTCATCATCTCCGGTGATGATGATATCATCAACATACACTGCAACAATGGTGATCTTCTTATCAATGTGTCTATAGAACACCGTGTGATCACCATTACATTGGCCATACCCCATATTCCAAACAGCTCGTCTGAACCTATCAAACCATGCCCTCGGCGATTGCTTCAGACCATACAAGGATTTCTTCAGCTGCATACCTTCCCGTAGTCTGTTCTGTGCCAAAACCAGGCGGTATCTCCATGTATACCTCTTCTTTCAAGTCACCATGTAAGAAGGCATTCTTGACATCTAACTGGTGCAATTTCCACCCAAAGTTTGCAGCACACGAGACCAATACCCGTACTGTGTTCATCTTTGCAACTGGAGCAAATGTCTCATCATAGTCAATTCCATAAGTTTGACTATATCCTCTGGCGACCAATCTAGCCTTATACCGTTCCACCTTGCCCTCAGGATTCTGCTTCACAGTAAAAATCCACTTGCAACTCACTGCTTTCTTTCCTGCCGGCAATGTGGTTAGCACCCATGTCTTGTTTTTTTTCAATGCTTCTAACTCCTCTATCATCGATTCACGCCACTTCGGATCTTGCTTTGCAGCCTTCCAATCCTTAGGGATAGACACAGTTTGCAGAGAGGCAACAAACGCCTTATATGAAGGTGACAAAGCCTTGTAAGACACAAAATTGCCAATATCAAGGTCATCACAAGCATCATCCTTTGGCAGAGCCTTCCTTGCTACCTCACCCTTCCTTGCCGCTTCACGTGTAGGTTTTCGCAACGCAATGGGCAGCTCCACTGTGTCAGATGAGCTTGCCTCACTGCCTTGCTGCTCCCCCTGCACTCTTGCCTCACTGCCTTGCTGCTCCCCCTGCACTCTTGCCTCCCTGCCTTGCTGCTCCCCCTGCACTTGTGGTTGCCGTCGAGAGTACACCAGGGTATTCGTCTGCCATCGATCCCGAACAGGAACCTGGAGAGCACCAATCTTAAGTGTATCAACAGTTGGCTCGACATGAGCCTGCACATCATCATCAGTGATGGTACTAACCGGAATTGTACCCACTATTGGTTGAACTTGAGCCTGCACATCATTATCAGCGTTAATGTCCACAGAATCCCCGTGAGTATGAGACACATCCTTCTCCCCCTCTTGACCATCATGCACAGGGTGTAGGTGGTCAAGCTCTGCAAACAGCAGACTGAGATCAGTCGGCTCACCATAGAATGGCTCAGACTCCCTGAACGTAACGTCCATACTTACAAACCTGCGTTTTTCAGAGGGACACCAACATTTATACCCCTGCTGACTAGACGAGTATCCCAAAAGACACACTTCACTGCCCGAGGATCAAGCTTGCCAACAGATGGTCGGTGATCACGAACAAAGCAGGTACTGCCAAACAACTTTGGCGGAACAACAAACTTATTATCTCCAACGAGCAACTCAGACGGAGATTTCATGCCAAGTATCCTGGAAGGTGTCCGGTTGATCAAGTATGTGGCTGTCATAACTGCATCATCCCACAAGAACTTAGGCACATTCATGGTAAACATCAACGACCGAGCAACCTCAAGAACATGACGATTCTTTCGTTCGGCCACTCCATTCTGAGGGGGGGTGTCCGGACATGAAGTTTGATGAAGAATCCCATGGTCAGCCATGAAAGCCCCAAAAATGTTGTTCACATACTCCGTTCCATTGTCCGTCCTGAGCACCTTGACCTGTACCTGAAACTGGTTCTTTACAAGAGCATGGAAGTTTTGAAAACAGCTAAACACCTCATCCTTGTGACGCATCAAGTAAATCCAAGTCATGCGAGAATAGCAGTCAATAAAGGTAGCAAAATACTTCTTCCCATTCATTGACACCACTGGGCTAGTCCATACATCCGAATGAATAAGCATAAAAGGAGATATGCTCCTGAGCCCCTTACTCACATATGAGGCCCGTGTGTGTTTTGCATATTCACAAGCATCACATGTCAGCTTGCCTTTGCCTATTCCACACATAACATCCGGAAATATTCTACTCATCTTATCAAAAGATACATGCCCCATCCTACAGTGATGGATCATCGCCTGCTTCTCCTTATCCTCCATGGTCGCAGCACACACCAAGTCCGGCTGCACCTCCTGGTCCATGTACCAGAGCCCCCTACGCCTGGTGCCAGTCCCAACCGTCTGGCTCGTCTGTCGCACCTGAATCAAGCAACCAAACTTGTCAAGGATCACACGACAGTCCATTTGATCAATGAGTGCACTGAAAGAGACCAAATTGACAGGAAAGGCTGGCACATGTAAAACTGACGATAGGGAAATGGTCGGAGTACACTTGACTGTACCAACCCCTATGACTGGTTGTTTTGTGCCATCAGCCGTTTGTATAGTGCCCGTGTGAGAGGGAGGATGCTTAGTGTAAGACTCGAACACACAGGAGTTACTAGCAACATGCTTAGATGCTCCAGAGTCAAGAACCCACTCTGGAGCACTCTCATTAGTAGCAAGAGATGCTCTTTCCGGATTACCTTCATCAGTGGAGGCCCAGTGAGCAAAGTCTCCATAGACAACATCATCTACATCTTTGCCTTTGGACGTCCCAGTGTCTCCTGCAACGGCCATGTGAGCCCTCTGACCCCCTGAGTGTCCTGAGTAGCCACCTCTGCCTCTAGAAGCCTGGCCCCATGAGGTCTCTGAGTATCCACCTCTGCCTCTAGCACTTCTACCTCTGCCTGTTCCCCCTCTGTTATATCCCCTGCCTCTGCCACGAGTTGGACATTCTCTCTTCCAATGACCTACCTCCCCACAGATATGACATTTGGTGGGATCTCCCACTCCATGCGCGAAGGATCGCAAATGTCGGCTGGCACAACCTTCACATCTGCATGCTCAAGGGATAGGCGCACCTCCTCTTGAGTCATCGCTGCAATAGCCTCGGGAATGGTAGGCAGACTAGGTTGGTGCAACAAGGAAGCCTTCCTGCCATCAAAGCAACCTTTGAGGCCAGCCAAAATTTCAGCACACGCTGCGTGCCATCCACTTATGCCCGACTCGATTGAAGCCGCGTCATAGAGTTCCAGGGATCACAGTTATCTGGTCAGCCCACGAGCTGCAGTTCGCCACGTATGTCATCAGCGACATGCCATCATCTGGCGCAGACAACCTAATCTTGTCCTCAATCGAGCAATGAGCATGACATTGCCCTTGCCGAGTATTGAGTGGACAGAATCTTCCATATCTCAGCAGTGAGGATAGCCCCTCCACAGGCGTCCAATGGAGGGCACCACGAGTTCAACAACCACACCATAAGTACAGAGTGGATGACCTTCCACCTCTTGCCCTCTGCACTACGCTTGTCCCCTGGTTCTACAACGGTGCCCAACAAATATCCATCAAGCTCCTTCTGTTCCACAGCCCACAAAGCCCTCCTGGACCAGCTCAAATAATTTGTTGCCCCCTCTAGCTTCATGTCCAGGGGCAACATTTCAAGCTTTTGAGCCACTTCCTGTCGAGGAACGATGGCCCCAGAGTTGGACTCCACGAGGATCTTAGCGAGCTTCTCCAAAGCCTCGGCAAGACCAGTTGGTTCAGCCATCGTTTGACAGGATAAGCAGCAACAGCAAAACTCAGCCTCAGAGAGTCTTCTTTCCCAAGCAGCACCACCACCACAACACCAAGTTCACAACAGCAAGTCCACAGAGAAAAAAAAAATCTCTGTAAAGCACACAAGCGGTCCAGCCCAGCTTCTTCCTGTTCCAGAATGAGCAGTCCAGCAGGCTGCACTTCTTTCTTCCTCTGCCGCAACACCAAGAACCAGCCGCACAAGCACCAGCAGCTCAGCAAGCTTCCAGGAACAACACAAGGCAGCAACAGCAGCTGCAGTTCCTCTTCTGTTCAGCAGCACCAACAGCAGCAGCTCACAGCCCCTCACGAGCAAGCTGCAGAGTCAACAACCCTTGGAGAGTAGGAGCAGTAGCAGCAGCACACTCCAGCAGTCCAGCCCAAGCTCTTCCTGTTTCAGATTGAGCACTCTAGCAGCCTGCACAGGATCACCCCCGCCAGCCGCCTCTCCTCCTAGCGTCCTCCTCCACCTGGCCACCTGGGCCTCCTGCCTGTCCTGCTCCTGTGGGAGCAGCTCCTCCTCCTCCCGCACCCTCAGGCGCTGCCTCTCCTTTATCCTCCTCCGCCTCTTCTCCTGCCGGCCCCACACCTCCGCGTCACAAGACACTGCCCGCCTCAGCAAGACACAGCCTCAAGACGCAGCCCGTCTCTGCTCGCTGGCCCGCGGACCCGCCACCTCGCCGGCGAGCAACTACGCCGCCGCCGCCGCCGCCGCCTCCATAGCCTGCTCTGATACCATGTTGAATCGCGGGCTCACCCTGTCCGTGACTGTGTCGTGTGTGTCTTAGATGTGGCGGCTCTCTCAGGAGGAAGGGAAGAGGGGCTCCTCTTCTAGGTCAGCACCTCTCATGGGCTTGGGCCCAAGAGACAGATCAGGATGGGCTAGGGCCCATACCGGTTCAACACATACTACTCCCTCCGTTCCCAAATACTTGTCTTTCTAGGCATTTCAAATGGACTCAACATACGGATATATGTAGACATATTTTAAAGTGTAGATTCACTCATTTTGCGCCGTATGTAGTCACTTGTTGAAATCTCCGAAAGACAAGTATTTAAAACGGAGGGAGTAATAAAGAACTATGGTGTTCGAACATGTGACTACATACTAAACTAGCACAGCAAATTACGAGACACAAATCATATCTTATTATAACTCTAATCTGATTATATCTCAAAGTCTCACAAAGGGGAAAAGATGATCCAAACTTCACAACACTATGCATAACACTGGAGCTAGCTAGTTAGTACTCATGATCAGTACCATGGCATGATGCTAATGAACAAATTAACTCACAATGCCGGTAGGCATTGACATTTCTCTTGAGAAAATAAAATTCCACATATTCGAACAACGGGGCAAGCACTATTCCATTTCAGAAAAAACAAGTATAAACTCTAGTTACTACCTAGAGTTTGATGTTTTAAAATAAATAAGGTATGGCATAGCTGGATCGGAACCTCAGTAACAATTTAATCCTTCGCCATTGGACTGCACAACTCAATCCCTTTGGAGGTGAACCGCCTAATCGCCTAGGAAACATAAATATTTTGATCATCACTTGTAATGCTAGACAAAATTGTCATTAAGCAATTGAAAGATTTTGTGAGGAAAACTTTAGCTCTTGGTACAGCAAATAAACCATGCCAGTGATCCAACTCAAGCAACTCTGGGCGTACCCATGCCATACGATATAACTACAACAATGGACTCCAGAGTCATTAATCAGCCCATAACTAGCTGAATCAAGTCAATTTCTCCGTGGTTCATACGAGATGAGAATGCTCCACATGCCACCTCAAAATCGACCAAATTAGTTGACATTTTCAAGCAACAATCAATGAAACACACCGGTATTGTCTAGTCAAAACAAGCAAAATAAAAGAAGACCCTAACTCGATCTATTTGTTAGCGAGTGAAACGTATGACTAAGATTTGACAAAATCAAGGCATGAGCTATGTCATTCACATCATAGATTCCAGTATGGCTAACGGGATAAAAGCTGACCAAAATGTGAGGTCAAATTTGTATGGACGATAATAATGCATCGTAAGTAGTACGTTTAGAGGCAATCTAATAGCATGTATGCGAGAGAACCTTCAAAACAAACACCGCCGTAACCAGGACCCTTCATGGAAAGAAATATCCACAACTAACTTTCATAAAGTGCCAACACATGATGGTGACTCCAAAGTACTCGGGGACAACACTTGTTCTACATATACACAACACAGCAAGCACTACACAAATAGGTAAGCAGTTTCGCAAATGGAGAAGTAAACAGGGAGGGACCTCATAATTTCCACAGCAGGGAATGCTAGAAACCTGATATGTTTCCCTTGTCTTTTTGCTAGGAGGTGACGATGACCCAGGCATCCTGTGTTTAATCTTCACCTTTGATTTACTGGAGGCATACAAGGACGAGACCAAAGGCTCCGTGTAGGGCTGTTCTCCCTTGTTACCTAAAATGCAGAAACCACGAGGTGATAAGAAAGTGTTCGCCTTCTCAAAATAAACCAAAGGCCGTTTCACAAATTGGGGAAAGGTCCACAGGGTAGCAACACAACATTCCCACAAAAAGGGCTGCTAGATGCCAAATGAAAAGTTAACATGCTACTACTTGAGCACAAAGCTCATATATACCTTCATTGTCTTTCCTTGGAGGTATTGATGCCTCTGGTAGAACATCTTAACCACTGTTCACCTTTGTTTTACTGGAGGCATACAAGGGGGGATCAAAAGCTCCGTGTACGGCTGCTCTTCCTTCGTATCTGAAATGCACACACAGCAGTGTGGTAAGAAAGTGTTCATGCTCTTATCGAAATTAAGGGGGAAAAATAACCAAGCACACATGTCATTAGACACACCACTTGCTGCCTGAATTAGCTAGCGTCTCGAAGGAAACTAATTGATCATGGTGTGCGCAGCGATAGATATAGGCGACTCACAAGATGAATCCATGGTGATCCATCTGCGCCATCCGACACGCCTTCGACGCCGAGCTCTTATAGCTAACCGTTGACATCCGGGACGCATACCCATTGCTATAGCTGCACTTCCCATTCCCGTTCCCCCGAGACGCCATCTGCTGCTCCGTTCTATTGATCGGCGCCTACGCGAACGACAGCATCGAGTACACCACCGACAGCAACAACGACAAGCGGCTGCCCGCCTCCCGGACCCGGTCCTAGCTCAGGTTTCTGCCGGACCCGGTCCCAGAGCTCATGTCATTGTCACACTTGTTGCAGCGACAAGTGCACAAACACCGTCCCTTCCCTATAAGCTCAGAAACTGAAGAAACAAGCAGTAGTGATGTCTCATTAGAAAATGTTGCATGCCCATTCATTCGTACAAGAAAATTAACATCCAAAAGGGACAGATGGATGTTGCACTTTTTTGTCAAATTAAGTGTGACCATGCAGTTCATATGGTTGTACATTTGCAATTCATATCCAACTTGCACAAAAGGATATATGTAACTAGTTGCTTAATAACTGGCAGATGTAACAACTGTGCATTCCTCTTGTTATGCACTCACGGACCAAGAGGCACCTGCTGCTATACTGTTAGTGCTTGCTTTCTTAGTGAGAGAAGAGATAACAGAGAAATAGACTGGACCACAACATATTCATCATGGGCATAAAAATTCTACTATAGATCAAAGAGTTTTAGAATAGAAATTCTTCTATAAACTGGATTGAAATAAATTACACACGAAAACAAAAGTGTAAAAGCTATAGAACATCTTGGGCAGTAAGGCTAAAGCTAGCAATCGCCCATTGTGAACAGGAGCGAGGTAACAGAGTTGTCAAATTCCTTAATTCTGCTGCGTTACTTAGCTCCAATCAAAAGGATGAAAAGAGAAAACACGATTCTACGATGATCTGGCTATAAAAGGAAAGGAAATCCCATGTTTTTCGAGAAAGCAGAGATACGAGCACCAACACGTGGGGCATCAATCGCCTTGTTATTCTTGTGCGCATTGCATACTCAACGTTCACCATATTTCATAACTGGGCATCGGTTTACATTCTAACCAGAATTTTTAAATGGTCAATGTTCTTTTCTAATTAGGTTGCACATCCCCAAATGACTAGTGCTTTTTGTTGTCAATTGGCACCTGATTTTTTTAATAGGCTCCAAGCGAAGACTGCTTGCTGCAAAAGTCAAGCATGGCGAGCTTACTCTTGACCAAACCTTGAGAGCAAAAATTGTCAAGAACAGGAGTACTAGACTTGTACATGGCTGGATGATGTCGTCGAGCTCGTTATGTCCCGGACATCTTCATCCTCGTGAATGATGTCCATGGAACCGGAGGCCACTTGCTGCTGCTGCTCCAAATCGGACAAGCAAAGGAATTAGGGGATATGATATGGCTGGAAAGGGAGAGCATGAAAAATTCTCTTGTGAGAATTCATGACTCATAGCCTCGTAAAGTTTCCATCAGTAGAACTCATACGAGTCAACAATACTGTAGCAATAAAATGAAAACTAACAATAAGCAGCACTGCAATTGGGTAGATAGTTCTCCAAATTAATTATTGATGATGACAAAAAAGGTCTAATGGATCCAGAGTTAGATTAACTGGATACTACTAACTGTTGAGCGGTGAGATTGACATGTTCCAGGTGAGATTAAATTACGTTGAATGGAAAAAATACATTTTTTATCATGAAAGGAGCATAAGAACACATATCTCACAATTCAAATACAAGTGTTAAACTGATGACTTGTGTTGCATCAGCATACATGATAAGATGACCACAGTAGCAAAATTATGGTGGCAAGAAGACCACCACCACAGTTCCAAACAACTGATCCATCAACTCTGACGGTGCCAGAAAACCATCACCAAAGTCCACAAACACTATATCATCGGCTCAACAGCCATAGCTCGAAAGTGAGTTCCTAGAGCAGACACGGGAGGGAGAGACCAAGGACTCACCTAAGTAGTTGTAGCCAAGAAGGCAGTCATGCGAGCCGAGATCATCACACCGTGTACGGGCTGCTGGATGGTCTTCATGTCGATCCCCTTTAGCCTGACAACCGATTCCACATGGCCCTTGAGCATATCAAGTTCCATCAGCTTGTACAACCATGACTTACAGGTTCTCTTTCTCTACCCATGCTCTCCTGTTGTAATATTCAAACAAGCGAGTCAAGTCTCTCTCGAATGAACACAACACAAAATGATAGCACAAACAAAATTCGAGACTAATCAACACATAGCCATGCTATAGGAAAGTGGAACAATGATTCAATGATGAACCCATATAATTGTATTCAGTCAATGAACTCCAGACCTACAGTAACAGTGACTGACTGATATACATTGACATAATTTCAGTCCACAAAGAAAAATCTACGGCCATAATCTGCTAAGAAAGTCTAATCTGTGCATGCCAGAACCTAACAGCTGCAGCTTTCAGATTGGCATGGTCCTCCAATCTGAACTTCTTGAATCAAAGTACGTGCTTACCATATATCATGCTAATATCAAGGTTTGGATGGCGTGTGTCCTCACTAGACTTGATTCACACAAGAAAGGGGTTTCATTACTCAAGTAATATACCATTTATTTAGTAATATATATTGACAGGTTTTTGTCCATAAAGACAACAACAACAACCATTTCGATCTTAATACACAACTTTCATCACTTCAAAATTCCTAGTACACTATAATATCCAGCACTGAAGTAGTACTATTTCAGCAAGCAGCAGAGTATGTTTAAAGGAGCATATATATGAAGAAAACCAAGATTACTGTCAAGATGCCTTTGACTCTCCGATGCTCAAGGTACTACTGCCCATGCAAGATATATACACATCTCTGCCATACTTTGGTGGAATTTGACAACTCTGTCATGTTGATATCCCATTGGAAAGAGAGTGAAAAAAATGGAATCGGCCTAGAACTGAACTGAACAGAGAGACAAGATGGCAGTAAACTGACTGACACAATGCGTTAAGCCATCAATAAAGCACCCAAGGCGAACTTCACCCAGCCATGGTGGTTCGGTTTCGCATCCAAACCAAACTAAGCAAAATATATATATAGGAACTAGTAGGCTAGAGCTGAGCATGGAAAAGTGACACAATGCATTAGTGCATTCAAGGGAAATTCAGTTGAAGACCTAGAAAAAACACGATGTGTACATATAATGGATACACACAGACCTAGCTTGCTGAACATTCAGTGATAGAAAACTGAACCAAACCATAATTCATGCACACACAATTTGCTCCCTGTTTCAGTCATGGCATCCAAAAGGAAGGTACAAACAGAAGCACCAATGAGTATTAGCTAACATACACCATAAATCACCATGGCACGATGGCCAGCACATAATTCGCCACAGCTTGATGGCCGTGGACATGCAGAGCATGAGAGAGCAAAAGAGGGGACCAGTGATTTACCACTAGTTATGCCAGAATGGAAGAAAAATCAGGACCACCGAACACGCGGAGTGGAAGAAAATCACCGCGCACACCACATGGAGGCTCTGTCCTGTACCTGTATACGCGAGGAAACCACATCAGGGGATAACACCTTGCAAATAGCTAATGAACAGGCCTGTGCAACTGCAGGAGCATCATTTCTCTTGACAAACTCCTAATGGAGCAAAGGCAGCATGACAAAAGATCATTCCATTATCAGAGGATTGGAACACATATTCTTAAATTCAAAGACTGGATTTCTCCTTCACTATAATCCATAAACTACACGGCCTTCAAAATAAAACATAATCAAAAATTCTGGGACAAGAGGGAGGCTCTCAACTCTTTCCATTGGATACAATAAACAGAAAACTTATAAAATCACTGTGAACAAAATAAAAGAAGCACACATGTGTTCAGCTACCATAGCAAATATCACAAATATCGCACCCACACACACACACATAAATGTTTGGTCGTTGACAAATAACCGATCACAACAGAGATGAATCCTTGAGATGCTAGATTGCTAGTCCTGGTATAAATGGTAGGGAGAACAAGTATTTATTTCAGTAATAGAAGCATTCGCTAGATACTGGAACTTTGGCAGTGAGTAGCGCATCATTACCTAGCCAATTGAGGCCATCAAGGCCAGAACCTAAGTAGTCATGGCTCCAAGGCCATTACCCAGAGCTATACGTCACAGCCATGGCTTGATGACCACATGCCCAAAGCAAGTGGGAGAGTAGAGGAGGACAGTGGCGGAGCCAGGATTTCTGACATGGGTATGCGAATCTAATTTTTTTTAGTGCGAATCAACACTTTAAAAGATAAATGTTTACAGCCATGGAAACTAAATTTTAATTATTATATTTGTTGCAACAAGGTCTTCAATATTTTGTTTATAATGCAAGAATATAGCTAGAAACAAAATTGAACTCTACAAAACCCCATCTCAAAGCGACAAATGATAGCGTCAATACGTGGATCAATCGATGAACTTATGGAATAAATATAATCCCCTATATTGGATTCGCAATTTGGAAAATTCAAAAATTACATAACTCACAGTGCGCAGAGCCGATTAGCGGAGGGATGATATGCACGCAGCTGTTAGCGGTTGATCGCTGCCTGTCGGATGAGTGTCGCCGCTGCCAAGGACGAGGGCAAGGGAGAGGGCGAGGTGAGGACACACGATGCTGCAATTTGACGCGGCTATGCCGGATGCCCCATCGATTGTCGGTGATCTGGCGATCAGCAACCTACCGGTGCGCCGGTGTCCTATTAGCGATGCAAACTACCCGCACCTAGGTTGCTTTTTTAGGATTCCTGACCTAAGCTGCTATCAGCTCATTGGATGATTGCAATATCGTAACAAAAACTAAGATAGCCAGTAGACTATTAACAGGGCCTCAACAAGGGAAATGGCAAACAAAGCCTGAGAAACGAACATAAGCAGTAGACTATTAACCTCAAAAAGTAGCCAGTTGAGCTAATTAAGCTCAAACAGTACCAAAACCCTAACCGTAGATCATCTACGGCTCGATGGCATCAAACAAAGCATTCGTGTCGTCGTGGCTCGATGGCCACGAGCCCACAGCGGAAGAGAGGTAGCCAGAGTTAGGAGATAGAGCTAAGGAGAACTTACCGGACAGGTTGTAGCCGATGTCGTACACAACCACTGCCGCGGTTGCAGCGCAGTCAACCACCGCCTTCACGTGGTAGAGGAGGTCGCCTGAAGGACAGCCGCGCGGAGACGCCACCAAACTATTAGAGGACCGCAAGAAGCAGGCAAACCCCTCCGCAGGTCTAGTGCAACCTGCATTACAGAAGGTAAAACAGCAAGTTAGGTATTAAACAAAGGAAGATAAAAGGGGATAGTCAACAAGTCATGGATGAACCAATGAAAAAAATGTGCTTGAGCACATCAACAAGTTGGGCCTACAAATTGACAAATCACTTAATTATCACTGAAACAAAGACACTGGATTTCTTGAAAATGAATCGTATATGAGAACAGAACTGGCAGTAAGAAATGTTGATGCTATGACCAATCCAGTAAAACATGACCTTGGATTATAGGTGAGAAAATCAGGAGAATAACTTCCATTCATTGCCTTAGTTTCTTGCACAGCCAACCAAAAGGTATAAACTGATTGTTCTTACATGTGAAGTAGTCAATGCTGATGAATGCGAAGGAAAACTTTTTTTATAATGAACCAATGCAGATAACATAGCTGTTTGAAACAAAATTACGTTGCTAATAGATGAAAAGAAGTAGGCATGGAGACTGTATCCAAATATTTTCATCACTGAATCCAAAACACTCTTATCTTCTCGACATATGAACCACGACTAGTGTAGATTCAATAATCTGTTATTCGATATTCATAAAGAGAATAAATATTACACGACTAAATGCAAGCAGGGATAAAATGAAATTTTGATAGCTCGAGTGAATTTATGTATTAACTATCATATAGAATTGACACAAGAAGCGCAGCAAGCTCATTTCCAATGCAAGGAATGTAGGCTAGAGACGACCCTTGCAGTTCAGAGCCAAAAGTACATGTTTTATAACTAAAATTTGTTATAACTGAGTCCACTTGTCAACAGCTAACTTTAATCTGGAACCCCTAAATATGCAACAACCATCTCGTGTGATGGCTCTCCATAAGCTTTTGTTATTCAGCAAGCGAGCATGAACTAGAAGGCTCTATTATTGATTAACATGGAAGGTCTCCAACATATTTCACAATGCCGTTTGTATTAGCCATGGTAAGGAAATGCATGAGTTTGGAAGTGTGCATCGTGGTAGAATGAGAGCAACAGATTAAAATGAGAAAACTTGGAAAAGCGACTCACCGTCGAGGGTGTCGTGCAGCACTAAACAAGTCACCAGCTTGAGTCCTTTACGAAACGACTCATCGAGTCTTCGGATCATCTGCTTTCCTAATCGCAGATTTCTGTCGACCTTCCTTCAGGTCAGCAATAGGTGTTTTGTTTTGACAATCTGGAGAAGGAAGCCAAGCCTCTAGCTAGCAGTGCTCTCACTATCAGCACTAGATGATAGTCAAGATAATTGCTCGACTTCGCAAAAGTAACATATATTAAAGAGTAATTCAGATAACTTGTGTTACTAACTCTAATAGCTTATACAACTATGCTACTATCAGTTACAAAAACAAAATAACTCACAAAGCTATATGAAACATCAACAATGATAGCCGAACAATTAGAGAGCATCCAACAAATGGTGAGAGACGAGAGCCAATAGTGTTCCATATGTATAAAAAAGAGTGTCGCATAAGTGGAACTACACGTCTTAAAAAACAGATAGAAGATGGAGCTGATACTTAAGATCTCAACCACCAAAACCATGTACTCCCTTTGTAAAGAAATATAAAATCATTTAGATCACTAAAGTAGTGATCTTTACATCTTATATTTCTTTACAAAGGGAGAACTTTACTACCAGTGTATGGCATTTCACACATTTTAGCGTATAGAAACCTGCAAGCAAGCAACTCCTAGCTGTACTGCAGGCCTTCTTTATTTGAAATGAAACTATTGTACTGCAATCCTATCATGAGAGAGATATGTAGGAAAATAGCAAATACAAGTGGACGAGAGCATGTATGAAGAAGAACGCGTAAAAAATAAAATGAACTATAAGACAGCAGTAAAACCGCCTAATGTGTTCCTTAAATTATATCCCTTTTGAACAACCAGGAAAGCTAAATTGCTTACTATAAACCCTTTGTCATGAGAAAACAAAAATCAGTGGTGGCAATACAAAATAACATAGAAACTGAGAAACACAAACTACATAATCCATAGTACGAAAATCACCTTTAGTTTGAACCAACCAAGCATTCCATGTTTGTGATTCCTTCTAGCAAATCTAGCAGACCCGTCAGAATTATTAGAACCAAGCTTTGTTTCAATGGAAAAGTCGACTCAAGGCTATCATCCTCCAATATGTAGTACTCCGATCAGGTAAATAAGCAAGCTGCAAAATGAAACTGCATAAGTAGGCATACTCCAATGCATGAAACATGACAAATCATCAGGAGAAAGAATGTATTATTTTACTACTCCCTGTGATCCATACTAAATGTCGCACATTTAGTAGAAACTAAATCTGCGACAATTCATATGGATCAGAGGGAGTATAATAAACAGTGTTTTATTCTACAAAAAATACAACCATAATATGTTGTTGAAAATCATAATGCAGAGCAATATTAAGTGTTCCTTCCAATTTTCAATCAACCACTTCAGCTACTTAATCATTCAATTAGATATAATGTCCAAAAAGAGTACATTTTGAACTTTTGATTGCATATTTCCATGGTACAAAATGGGATTAGTAGGGTGTGCCCACATCCATAGAAGTGAATACTTAAGATGGTCATGAAACTTCTAAAAAGAATACTCAAGATAGAGCCATGTTTCATATTGGAAGTACTAATTCAGACAACACCTAATAAGCACATAAATATGCCCTGGGTGATCACCACGGGCCTAGAGAGCACATACCAATTGCAAAGGTACAGAAGAAAGCTAACCCTGACATTATATAATCGCAAATAACAATAACATGGTGTGAACCCACAAAATGAAAACAACATGTCCTATGGCTACGGCATCTGCACAAAAACTTCCTCACTAGCTATGTTGACGAAACCTTCAACGGTCTCATTCAAAAAGAAAAAAATGTAATCCATTTTCATCCACCTTGTTGATGTCTTCAACAAGGTGTTGTACACATAAACAGTTGTATCTGCATTTCCTAAGGATACCCATCAAACTCACAGTACAGAGATAGATATAAATCACATCGACATGACAAAACGAGGAAACTTATCCACACTGAATCCCTGATCTACTAATAATACATGATACGTAGGCATGTTTTTATACTACCTGCCTATGTGCTTCTCAAGCTCACATGGAACATTTTTTATTTTTAGATCCACATCCACTGGAAGCACTTTCTTCTTCTACTATAACTACACAATTGGAACACAATTAGAAAACCGACTCACCGGCAAAGGCTGTCGTACTTTGGGTGCAACACTAAACAAATTACCAACTTGAGTCCTCTTCAGAAAAGAATCACCGAGTACTACATCATTTGCTTTCCTAGTCACAGATTTCCTTAGATCATCCTTCAGGTCAAGCAATATGTGTTTTTGTTGTGATGATCTGGAGAATGAAGGCCAGCCACTAGCAGTGCTCTCACTATCGCCACTTGGTGATAGTACGAGATAATTGCTCGCTTCGCATAAGTAACATATATTAATAAGTAATTCAGATAACTTATATTACTAACTCTAATAGCTTATGCAACTAAGTTACTACCAGTTACAAAAAGAAAATAACTCGCGAAGATATACAAGTAGAGAGCATCCAACAAAGATAGCTGAACAATTAGAGAGCATCCAACAGATGGTGAGAGTCAAGAGTGAGAGTGTTCCATGTGTATATACAAAAGAGGGGCACAAAACTGGAACTACACATCTTAAAAATCAGATAGAAGATGGACCCGATACTTATGATCTCAACCACCAAAACCTAGTACTTTACCAACAGTATGGCTTTTCACATTTTTTTAGTGTATAGAAACATGCAAGTAAGCAACTCCTGGCTGTACTGCATTCCTTCTTTTTGAACTGAATCTATTGTACTGCCATCCTATCATGAGAGAGATATTTAGGAAAAAAAACCAATGCAAGTGGAGGAATTCACATATGAAGGAGAGTGCGTCTAGAATAAAAGGAACTATAAGACTACAGTAAAACCACCTAATGCATTCCTTAAATTCTATCATTTTTGAATGACCAGGAAAGCTAAATTGCCAACTGTAAACCCTTCACCAACAGAGAACAAAAAACAATGGTGGCAATACAAAACGAACATAGAAACTGATAAACACAAACTACATAATCCATAGCACGAAAATCACCTTTAGTTTGAACAATCAAGCATTCCACATTTGCGATTCCGTCTATCAAATCTAGCAGTCTCGTCCAAATTGTTAGAATCAGGGTTTGCTTCACTCGAAAACTCTGAATCAAGGCTATCACCATCCTCTATGCAGTACTCCCACTTACGATCAGGTAAATAAGCAATCTGGAAAATGAAATCGAATAAGTAGGCATACTCCAATGGATGAAACGGGATAAAATCATCAGGAGAAAGAAAGCATTTTTTACTACAAGAAACAGTGTTGTATTCTAAGAAAATACAACCATAATATGTTGGTGAAAATTGTAATGCAGAGCAATTTGTCATGTTCCATGAAGCACTTCAGCTACTTAGTCGTTCAGTTAGATATACTATCCAGAAGAGTATGTTTCGATAGAGGGGAGGGGACTGACTAGTGGTAGTGGTGTGTGTCGCGTGACTGGCTCTCTGCTGGGCTGGGTGTTTTTCTTGCTGCTCCCATGAATCGATCGCACCTCATTGGTCCATTCTCACGTCCCACGGATCGACCTTCTCTCCGGTCCATCGCAGCCGTTTATCCATCCTTTCTTCTCTTGCAATCCAAGAAACAAAGTTTTGTCGCTTCATCAAACAAAACAAAAACAAAAAACAAAAATAGTGCCGCTGCTTGTTGGGTTGTGTTTGGTCGATTGCCATCTCCCACGGATTGACCTCCTTCTCAGGCCATCCTAGTCGTTCGCCATATCCAACAGGGCTGATCTCCATAGAAAAAGAAAAACCTTGCTTCTCTATGATTTGTCAATGACCATCTCCCATGGATCGATCCCCTCTCCGGTCGACCTTAGGTGCCCGCCCATAACCGACGATGCGCAGGCATGTAAGTAAGTAATCAATCAGGTCAGGAGCGAGCTAACCTAAGGAGGGTAGTTTCGTTTTGGTGGGAAGGGTTCCTGTCCAAAGAAAGTTTTGTTGCTCGATAATGGGTCAGTCATTCGCCATATCCCATGGATCGATCCCTCTCTCTTGAGCTGATTCCACATTTCATGAATCAATCATGCCCGTCCATCTCCAATGGAACAAAGAGAGGGCTCATTCTTCGTTTAGGAATGAGTGCGGTTATGTATTTTCTCGTATAATAAATTGATTGACTTGCAAGTAAAAATACTTCCACGCTCACAAACTTCCAACTTTTTGGACACGCGGGAAATCTAGTGCTATCAAGAAATCAACCTAGTCGACTGCAACACGTGTCACTACACTACGACTACAATGCCCATGAAATAATAATTTGTAGATGTGAGTTTTGAAAATGCAAAAAGATCATTTCTCGAAAAAAATATGTGTATAGAATATGGCTGGCCAAGTAAGAGAAACTCAATCAATTCCGTAATCCCTCTCAGTGAGCTGTTTGTCTTTCTTTGTTCCTTCACTAACCCCGGCTAATAGCCCTACAACCCAAAAATGCCCAAATACGGATATGGGTTTGAGCATAGCTGAGTAATTATGCCAGGATGAGAGTGGTATGTGACAATGGTACTATAATGACGTTTACCAATGGAATGACACATAGCATAAAAATAATATATATTTGGTATTCCATAGCATAAAAATAAGACATTCTGTTGGAATACCAAGGTGGGGAAATGAACAGGAAACTTATTTTTAGCTTTACACGCAAACTTGTACATGTGCACGCATTTACGTGTCAATTCAACCATGCCGCTTATCCTAAAAAAGAATGCGACTCATTACTTGGAGTGCGTGCAGCGTGAATCTGCCTGTTTTGCTTGACCATCAGCAGCCAAGCGCCATTCCTGCAGGCCCTTCTGAACGTTATCGCTGCAGTCGGCGCTGCGCCCGTGAATTTGGTTCCTACACATGTTTGAAACCCTGTCATCCTTCAAAAGAAGATGCACATGAGCATATAGAGTACGAGCATGAAGCTAGGGAAAGAAAGCTACATATTTAGTTAGTGCCAAGTAACAAAGATTAATTGCAAAACAAAATGAAGTTACTGTCCCAAATGCAAATTCCATGTACAGAAACAGAAAAACAGCAAGCAGGTGTTCATTCGTCCAAAAATAAAAGAGTCTACATTTACAAGCAGATACAATCTGGATTTGATCAAGACTTATAGACTGATAAAAAGTTGCATGTTTCAAAGCCAGGACGACCATCCACTCTTCATTAGGAAAGGAAACCTCTCTGTTAAAACATCGCCAACACACAACTCATGCTGCAGTCGTCAACTGACAAGCAAAGGAAACCTCTCAGTTCAATCCGAAACTTCCAAACTATAAAGTGAAGGCACGAGCAGCAGCCTCTGTTTGACTGTTCAACTTAGTAGGCCAGTTTTGATCAAATATTATCGATGCAACACTTGGCATCACTAAACTACAAATCCAAAGCATCATGAACTTGGAGCCCTACCAAACCTTGTAGCATGCAGTGCAAAGAGGTATAGAAATGGATAGACCACAATCACAAGATCATTGTGGTGGCCGGAAGAGCACCACCACTACACACACCATGACAACCACAATCGCTATGGCTCAATGGCCAGCACCATCACTCACACACTCACTCACACACACACACACACACACACACACACACACAGAGAGAGACCAAAGACTTGCCTGGCCCAGAGCTGCTAGCCAACCTTGAGATCCAGGAGGAACGCATGCATGGTATAGAACGACGCACACATTGGGATCTCCATGAGTTGCCATTCCTTCTTGAGATCCGACCACCATCCTGCCCAAATTAATTAGCACGCATGTCAACAATGACAAATAATCAACACTGTTATGCAACATGACAGGCATCCCTAAAGAAACATCCTTTATATTTTACAAAGACCACAAAGTTAACATATTCTAGTTACTTTCTGGGAAACATTCAAGTAGTAGTACAACACAGCATAGAGGAGCCAACAATACCATCAGGTTATACATATACCGACAAATTCAATTTCTACATGAATGAATTGCAGATTTTGAGCCATTATCATTTTCAGGTTCAAATCAACATCTTGCCAGTTGAATAGCTAGTTCAGAAAAGAGAAATTGGTTGTCACAGAACCAATGTTCAGAAAAGAGAAGAATTTTGACACTAATTCAGACATAAGGTTTTGGGTCTGCTAAGTACATGAATTGTCACCTTTCATGGCGCTTGCTTTTGTAACTGCTTTTGATTCGTGACCTTAGCTATTAGGCTCTCAACTCCATCAACCTGTGTATGTACGGAAGCATCGTCTTGTCATTAATCTGAAGTGGAAAAATTAATGGACAACTAACAAGACTAGTAAAGTTTCCTTGTTCAAGAAGCCTTCTAAATTATGAGAAGCATCGGGCTGATGCGTCCCCATTTCAACATCCCCCCAGTCTCTTGAGGACAAAAATTAATTTGGCTGTTGAAATAAGTAATGTGATAATCATTATGTGTTGTTGTTTTGAACCTAACAAACAGCCGTTGACAGTCGCATTCTGAGACTCCAGCGGCTGCTAACGAGTCATAACGCGATGCTCCAGTGTGCAAATGGAACCAGAGCGTGCTATTCTGTCCAGTGGAACTGCAAGTTCTGTTCTAACTATATTTCTTGATATGACAATGATGCTATCTTGATATAAATCAATATAATCATGGTATAGGTTTCACACCAGACATGAAAATTTAATAAGCCAAATTATTATTATTATTATTATTATTATTATTAACAACATAAAAGGAAGCTCACTGTTTCCCTATTCTATCTACACATGAATGATTTTCTTTCCTCTTGTGAAGCAAGCATCAAACAACAGAATAACAAGGACAAGGAAAGGACCCTTCATGGGCAAAAATATCCACAACTACTTATCATAAATTGCCAACAAGGAACGCACTTGTTCTACCTATACACAGCACAGCAAGCATAGGAGGATAGATGTCAACCACAGCAAAAGAAATCAGCAGTAAAAGGGTGGGGGAAATAACATCTTGACCTTGCACGGGGAGTCATCACGGTCGATGTTGCCGTCCAGGCCAAGGTCTTGTCAGCTCCAGCTTGGGCATGGTGTCCTGGACATCGATGGAGGGCACCTGCACAGCAACAAATCAAGCAGAAATAAACGAGGGGATCTGAGATAGTAAGAAATAAATGAGGTACAAAGTGAAACAGCATTCATTAATTCCGTGGCAAAAACAACATGGGTGCCCATCCAGTGCCCATCCAGTCCATGATGCGGCAGGAGGAGCAAATATGATGGTATGAATTAAATAGAAGCGAAGTTGAAGTAGGTAGCATCATCCAGTTGCAAACCGTTTGTGTATGTGCAAACAAGCATGACAGCGACCATCATCAGGGTGTGTATGTATGTATGTATGTATGTATGTATGTAATGGCAACAGGAGAAGAAGATTCTGAAGCCTTGCGGTTGATTTGAGTGTTGAAAAAAGTAATGTGATCATCATTAAGTGTTGCTGTTCCGAGCCTAACAAAGAAAGAAAGAAACAACCAATGACATTAATTCTGAGACTCTGGTGCTTGCTACTCAATCATAACGCGTACAAATAGAACCTGCAGAAACAACATGTTGTTCTGTCCAGTGAAGGAAGCGCAAGTTGTGTTTTTAACCGTATTTCTTGATATGGAAAAGAAGCAACGTTGATATAATAAATCAACCGATTCATGGTGGCATCTTTCCTGTGTTAGGGAGCAAGCATGAAACAGCACGCACAAATTGCGCATTCTTTTCAAACTGCATCAAACAACCAAGACTTGGTGTGGTGTTGTCTCGAGAAGAAATTGCATCAAACGTGAGATGGGAATGAGAATGAGATGTGGAGGGGATAGAAAGGAAAGAGGGGTTGGAGCTCACCATGTCCACCTGCAGCAGCAGCAGCAGCAGAAGCAGCAGTTGGTCCGGATCGGAGCAACCTGCATGCACACAAAACAAACAATGGAATAAATCACAGAGGTAGGGGAGATGAAGAAACAGACAAGACGAGGGAAGGAGGGATTCAAGCGCACGCACGCACCATAGTGACTCAGAGATCCGTCGCCGGAGATAGATGGCCCGCAACCGGCCGGCGCGCGTCCTTGGGAGGTTGAGGCGTGGGAGCTTGCCGGCTAGCTAGGGTTTCGGGTGCTGCCGGCCGACCTCGACGAGGGTCGCGGATGAGATCGACGACGGCGGCGCTCGAGGAGGGTCGCGGATGAGATCGACGACGGCGGCGCTCGAGGAGGGTCGCGGATGAGATCGACGACGGCGGCGCTCGAGGAGGGTGCGGCTGCGGATCTGGGCGCCGCTCGATCTGGGGCATTTCCTTCCCTTCCCTTCCCTTCCCTCCCCTCCCCTCCCTTGCGGGACGAGAGGAGAGGAGAGGAGAGGAGACTGCATGCGGGCGTGGCAGGGCAGAGGGGAAGAGGAGGCCGTCATGGCCATGGCCGGGCTCCACCTGCCCTGTCCTGTCCTGTCCCGCCTGCTGCTAGTTGGCCGTGGGTGGGCTAGCTAGGGTTTGGGCGGCATGGGACTGAAGGAGTGGGTCGCCGGCGTGGATGATGGAGAGGAGGTCGCCGGCGTGGATGATGGAGAGAAGGAGGAGGTCGCCGGCGAGGGGCTGGGGAAGAGGAGGAGATCGGCGGTGGCGGCGGCGGCGTTGGGAGCGGCGGCTCGGGTTGGGGCTTTGCTTTGTGTTGGGTAGGAATAGGATAGGGTTGGTTCCGTGGGGTCTCAAATACAAAGCGGGCGTGGGAGGCTTTATTCATTTTTCCGCTCATTATTCTCACTAGTTCTATCAGTAGTGAAATGATCGGTCTATTATTCTCACTAGTTCTAGCAGAACGTGGCGCGAGCTTCGCCCGCTTGGGCATGGAGCCTGAAGGAATCGAGGTCAAGGACGCGTGTCCACGGTAATTCTTAAGGGCATGCATGCAATACATAGTGTACTTTGATTGGTTAGCTAGTTGGTAATAAACTGACCGAGTATGATTTTCGTTAATTAACCGAGCAATTCTCTAATCTTTTACCTGCGTTTATGAAAAACTGATTGGGTGGCATTATTGGCCTCCTGCCATGCAGATGATATTTGACCTCATGGCTAAGAAACTCATTGGTTTTGGGCCGAAAAGTCAAGGAAACTTAGGAAGAATTTGGATATCTTCTTCCAGGAATGGTCTCCTTTCCGCTGTATTTCCCTGGGACAGCGTTCTACAAATGCATACAGGTATTATTACTAGTAGTATATTATAGAGAAACGTGCACATCATATGCATATGCATCAAACAGACCGAGACTTATGCTAGCTTCTCTACGCAGGGAAGGAAAAATGTGCAAAAGGTACTCAAGGACCTGCTAAAAGAAAGGCTCAGTGCACCTCAAAAGCGACACGGTGATTTCCTCGACGAGGTCGTCGACGAGCTACAGAGCGGGACGGGAATGTTGAACGAGAAATTCGCCGTAGATCTGGTGGGCGCCCTCCTGTTCGCCAGCTTTGCGACCGTGTCGTCGTCGCTCACTGTCGCCATGAAGTTCCTCAGCGACCAACCCGGTGTGGTAGAATCACTCAAGGTTCTCTCTTAGTCTCTAACTACCGCTCAATTTTTCTTGCTTCTGAACCTGCACACAAAAAAATCTTGCTTCTACGTGTAATTAATAAATGTATATGTATGTTGAATAATTGGATTTTTTTTGTGGTTAAAGAGTTAATTATGCTTGCAGGAGGAGCATGAAGCGATTTTGAAGAAAAGAGAGGGTGCCGGTGCTAGTGCGATCACATGGGACGAATACAAGTCCATGGCATTCACTGCTCAGGTTTAATTTCACTTCATGCATGTGTAGCTTGATTTCACTACTAGCAGTAATAGAAAGTTACTAGTACCAGATGCATGATGCTACTGTATGATACTCCTCATGAGGAGCAGCCTAATTAATCGGGCCTAGTCCTACAAAATCATTACAAGTTTGAATGGTTACTACAAGTTTGAATGCATATGTGCATTGAAGCCCAACATTTTCTGTATGCAGGTCACGAATGAGATAGTTCGCCTCAGTAACGTGGCCCCTGGAATATTCAGGAAAACACTAACAGATGTGCAAGTGAAAGGTACTCTCTTCTTTTTAGCATCTTTTTGTTAGTGATGAAAGGTACTCTCAGCACAGCACCTTAGACAATTCTCTTACTCTACATCATCAGGTTTTCTAGTGTACATTCTAGTTAACGACTGGCAATCTAACTATATATTCCGCACGAACACGTGAAACCGCAGGCTACACGATCCCCGCCGGTTGGCTGGTGATGATCAGCCCCATTTCTGTCAATCTGAACGCAGAATTGTATGAAGATCCCCTGGCCTTTAATCCATGGAGGTGGCAGGATGAGTCGAAGAAGAGCACTCTGCTCAAGAACTTCATGCCGTTCGGAGGCGGTCTAAGGCTTTGCGTGGGCGCTGAGTTTAGCAGAATTCAGATCGCGCTCTTCCTTCACACCTTGGTCACAAAGTACAGGTAACTTCCATGTAAAAACATATCTATGCATATCTACGTATACATACACATATTCTTATGAGGAATTTATTAACCAAATCTTGAGCAGATGGAAGGAGATAAAAGGAGGCGAAGTGCAACGCATATCGGAGATCGTGTTTCCAAAGGGCTATCACATCCAAATAATCCCTAGGGAGAGATCGATAAACTGATACACCCATGGCTCTTGGTACAATAAAGCAGAGCCTACCTTCTGGCAAGCAACTTGATGGACAATCTTAATTACTCCTTCAATAGCAGGGGATTGACAGAGAAAATGTAATCTCTCCATAAAATATAGCTTTGCAACGTGTGTGAGTACCTCGGCACTATCGTGGCTATATGCTCACAGCCTCCACACTATGGTGTGGAGTTTCTAAACTATATGGGTCATTTCCTCTTTTTCGTAATATATAAAAGAACAGATGTTATTGTGGCTATATGGAGAAAAAAAACCTAAATACTGTTATTGAGGAGTGTATCACCTGTAAGAGAATTGGTTGTAATTACTGCCAGGAGTACTAGTCATGGTTTTCACTTTACTGGAATTTCGATGAAATTTACTGAATTACTTAAATTCAGTGTACAATATTTACCTCTCAGCCTAGAATTTTCAGCAATTTCAGTACTACATATGAATTAAAAATATCTTTTGTTAAATTCAATTGAATATTTCGGCCTTTTGGCCAAAATACAAACCGAATTACTGAATTTTGGTGATTTTGGTTGCTACTGAATTTCTGAAACTGAAATATGACGCCCTGCGCGTTGCTACGGAAATTGTTGCGGATTTTTTAAGTAATACCCACATATAAAAAAAGATAACACTATGAATAAATAATATGATATAGTATTTCAAATATAGGCAAGGATTCAAAGATATTACTAGTACACTTCAGATTGCTACTGTAGAGCTAAATAAACCGCGGCTTGCAATTCTTCTCATGTGCATGACTTCGCTTAACCTATAAATTAGTGATGTATGTGAAGCATTCAGATTGCATGGAGAGGAATATTGTACAACAGAAATTTAAATCCATAGCTATAGCAGAAAAATAGTGACAATTTGTCTTAGAACCTTATGAAGAAAATCATTGGATTTAAGAACCACTTGTAGGCTACATTCTCTTTCCTCTTCAATATAAACCTGGATGAGCAGGGCAGAATTAATGGACGCCTCAAGAAGAAGAATGCGGTAGAATCAGCCATTATCAGCCAGGATGCCTAACTGGATTTGCACGAAGCAGATGTGTCATGACCAACACGGGCGGCGCCATCTTGAGATGGGTGTCAAGTATCAATGTGGTTTACGATGCTAGATCACGACAATGAGCCCAGTTGGTCTACATGGGGTGGCATATGAGGCGCGGCGACATATGGGGCGACATGCACGGCTTGTCTTCCAAGGTTGTACTCCCTCCGTCCGAAAATACTTGTCATCAAAATGGATAAAAAGAGATGTATCTAAAACTAAAATACATCTAGATACATCCCTTATTATTTAGTTTGATGACAAGTATTTTCGGACGGAGGAAGTCTGTGGATGCGTGAAATGTTTTTTTTTAGTGAAGACATAGGAATGAGATGTGGTTCAGCTGTTACTTTTGGAAATGAAAAGGAACAATCGGACGATACTACAACGGCTGACGCTTCATTTGTGCTGATGTGCGAATGTGCGATGCATGGCGGTATGCTAGGAGAATTAAACGATCGTTGTGTTCATACGTGATGCATGGCTGCATGGTTAGAGAATTTGCAAACAGAACGCTAATGTGGCACCATGCTGACGTGGACAATGTGCATGTTGAAAGAATTGCTAGTGATGAGGATCAACCTTTTAAGTATGTAGGATTGGTGTCACACCCTTTGACACACACTGAAACACTCTCAAGGACGCCATGACTCTTTTAAGAACCAGGTATGCAAATAAATTTTTCTCAAGGGCCAGAGAGTAATTAAGTCTGAATGATGGTCATTTAGGACATATTATTCATTTTTCTTGGTACTATGCGATATTGGACAGGACGCACATGGAAGACGATATTGACGTTATCATTGGCCTCCGTTGGAGTGTCATTGTCGGGCTGAGGTGACCTGATTTGTCTATGTACTCCTTCCGACTTCCGTCTTATAATATAAGACGTTATTATAGTTAATATACTATCACACAGGAAGCTCATCATCGCTACCAGCACCAGTGCACCACAGTGTACTTATTCCACTCTAATTAAGCAGACTAGCATGATTGTGTTGTGTGGTCCAAACGTCATGTATCACTCTCAGGCAGAGACGGCTAGCGTGACTTGTCTACATATGACCACACTATACTTATTCCTATTAGAATAAATTCGAGGCATATCGTCGATTATCCGAA
This sequence comes from Aegilops speltoides, assembly GCA_021437245.1. Lineage (NCBI taxonomy): Eukaryota > Viridiplantae > Streptophyta > Magnoliopsida > Poales > Poaceae > Aegilops > Aegilops speltoides. The sequence continues at coordinate 496,367,359 of CM038144.1, read as the reverse complement.
GACCAAGCAATCACACGAGCACGACGCCGAGATTTGTTAACGAGATTCACCGATATGGCTACATCCCCGGGGCCTGACTATGGGCACTCCTCCCCATGAGACCGCTACAATACCGCACCCGGTCGCCCTGGACGCCTGCGCTCATGTGCTATTATGTTGGCATAGGTTACATCGTGTGCCTACCCCTGCTATATATGAGAGGCCTAGGATACAAGTGTCCTACTAGGACACGACTCATATCCTATCTAAACACAATACAACTACAAGTCCAACTGTAACCTACCTTGTATACTATATTCAACGCAACTTCAACAAACTCCACCTTGGCGTATATCCTTCACCACCTTGAATTCGTTCATGCGTCAAACTTCCATGTACATTGGACTTGAGTTTATCCCGTGTGCACCGCTGCTACTCCAAAGACTCCATGTGACTCCACCTGCCCCTTCTTTTCTTGAGCACAATCAACACCCGAGCAAAATTAAGCTCCTTTGTTACTCTAGTTTGTGCTCCCAACATCCAAAGTATCCATCCAATGCCATCACACACTGATCACTGACCTGCATGAAAGTGAACAACTCACATATTGGGTATCACACATAAGAGTTACTTGAACTCAACATCACCGTTCCTTTCTTGACCGCTTGTCTGAAACTTCAAGGAATTTCAACGTTGCTTGTAGTCATCTCGAGTCAAATTCACAGTTGTCTCGCCACATGTATGACCACCAGAGCCCTGGCCCGTCTCCATGTCTCGTGCATACCGCACGCCTCGCCGCTATTACCGCGTCGAGCCTCCGTTGTCCCGGTCGAGTCTCAAGGGTCGCAAAACCACACCACTCAACCCCCACTGCAGAGTACCACCGATCATCACCGAGCGATGACGAGTTTCACGCTTCCATCAGACCACTAGGCTCCAGTCCAAACTACGTGTCCCTTGCTTTTTTCCTGCTGAATAGGCTTCGACTCTCTGTTGACTTACGCCGTGGCCCCTCAATCAGCACTGAGTGAAGTCTTCCATACTCCAGCTCCACCTTCAACATGAATCCATGGTAGATGATCAGTCCACCGTTGCGCCCCATTGACTTCAAGCTTCGTGTGCACCGTCTTGAATCAACCCCGCGCCATAGTCTTGTCGAAGCCACCTAAGCCCTTAGCTTGCGCCACGTGTTTCCACGCCCAGAAGTCGGTCACCATCAGCATCACGCTCCTATGTCATCGTCGTCGATCCCACCATCGTCTTCTGTATCAACCGACTCACGTCGATCCGTCTGATTGTCTAGTCCGACCCAAGCCTGGCAATTTAACCATATATTCTTCCCTGACGCTCGCAACCGCAGGTTACACGATCCCCGCCGGCTGGCTGGTGATGATCAGCCCCATATCTGTCAATCTGAACCCAGAATTGTATGAAGATCCCCTAAGCTTTAATCCATGGAGGTGGCAGGATGAGTTGAAGAAGAGCACTCTGCTCAAGAACTTGATGCCATTCGGAGGGGGGCTAAGGCTTTACGTGGGCGCAGAGTTCAGCAGAATTCAGATCGCGCTCTTCCTTCACACCTTGGTCACAAAGTACAGGTAACTGTGGTGTAAACAGATATCTATGCATATGTTTATGTATACTTACATACTGTATATACTTATGAGGAATCCATTGAACAAATGTTGGGCAGATGGAAGGAGATAAAAGGAGGCGAAGTGCAACGAATATCAGAGATAGTGTTTCCAAAGGGCTATGACATCCAAATAATCCCTAGGGAGGGATCGATAAACTGATACACACCATGGCTCTTGGTACAAGAAAGTAGAGCTTACTTTCTCGCAAGCAAATTGATGGACAATCTTAATTACTCCTTCAATAGCAGGGGATTGAGGCTATATGGAGAAAAAAAAACCTAAATACTGTTATTGAGGAGTGTGTCACCTGTAAGAGAATTGGTTGTAATTACAACCAGGAGTACTAGTCATGGTTTTCACTTTACTGGAATTTTGATGAAACTTACTGAATTACTTAAATTCAGTGTACAATATTTAATACAAACCGAATTACTGAATTTTGGTGATTTTGGTTGCTACTGAATTTCTGAAACTGAAATATGATGTCCCGCGCGTTGCTACGGGAATTTGTCGCGGATTTTTGAAGTAATACCCACATATAAAAAAGATAACACTATGAATAAATAATATGATATAGTATCAAATATAGGCAATGATTCAAAGATATTACTAGTACACTTCAGATTGCTACTGTAGAGCTAAATAAACCGCGGCTTGCAATTCTTCTCATGTATGTGACTTCGCTTAACTTATAAATTAGTGATGTATGTGAAACATTCAGATTGCATGGAGAGGAATATTGTACAACAAAAAATTAAATCCATAGCTATAGCAGAAATATAGTGACAATTTGTCTTAGAACCTTATGAAGAAAATCATTGGATTTAAGAACCACTTGTAGGCTACATTCTCTTTCCTCTTCAATATAAACCTGGATGAGCGGGGCAGAATGAACGGACGCCTCAAGAAGGAGAATGCGGTAGAATCAGCCAGTATCAGCCAGGATGCCTCACTGGATTTGCACAAAGCAGATGTGTCATGGCCAACAAGGGCGGCGCCATCTTGAGATGGATGTTAAATATGAAATATCAATGTGGTTGACACAATGAGCCCAGTTGGTCTACATAGTTTCGTACATAAATGTTATCAACATACGAGAAGTCATGAGGGATCGTGTTATTTGTACCAATCTTATTGAGCTCGAACTTCTACCTCACCACGAACTTGAGGTCGCCTACAATTGGAGGCTTTGCGGTCGAGGCCGATGCGGCCCCATCAGATCTGGACCCTGCGACAGGAGATGCCGGCGGCCCCATCTTGAATCATGCGAGGGAAGGGTCACCGGTGCCCCATCAGTTGGAGCAGCCGGTGGGTCATGCTCTTGGATGGGCACCGGCGGCATGTCATGCCTCCGACTTTGTAGCCTATGAGGACGCGCGGCGACAGATGGGGTGGCATGGACGGCTTGTCTTCCATGGTTGTATGTGGATGGGTGAAAAGATTGTTTTTCTTTAGAGAAGACATAGGAATGCGGTGTGCTTCGGCTGTTACTTTTGGAAACGGAAAGGAACAATCGGGTGAAACTAAAACGGTCGACGCTTCATTTGTGCTGATGTGCGATGTGTATGCTAGGAGAATTAAACGATAGTTGTGTGCATACGTGATGCATGGCTGCATGGTTAGAGAATTTGCAAACAGAACGCTGATGTGGCACCATGCTGACGTGGACAATGTACATGTTGAAAGAATTGCTAGTGGTGTCACACCCTTTCGCACAACTGAAACACTCTCAAGGACGCCAAGACTCTTTTAAGAACCGGTATGCAAATAAAATTTTCTCAAGGGCCAGAGAGTAATTTAGTCTGAATGATGGTCATTTAGGACATATTATTTATTTTTCTTCATACTATGCGATATTGGACTGGACGCACATGGAAGATGATATTGACATTATCCTTTGCCTTCATTGGAGTGTCATTGTCGGGCTGAGGTGACCGACGTGATTTGTCTATGTACTCCTTCCGACTTGTCTATGTACTCCTTCCGACTTTTGTCTTATAATATAAGATGTTATTACATTTAATAAACTATCACACATGAAGCTCTCCATCGCTACCTACACTAGTGCAACACACTGGACTTATTCCACTCTAATTAAGCAGACTAGCATGATTGTGTTGTGTGGTCCAAACGTCGTGTATCACTGTCAGGCAGAGGCGGCTAGCATGACTTGTCTACATATGACCACACTGTACTTATTCCTGTTAGAATAAATCCGAGGCATACCGTCGATCATCCGAGGACCAAGCAATCACACGAGCACGACACCGAGATATGTTAACGAGATTCACCGATATGGCTACATCCCCGGGGCCTGACTATGGGCGCTCCTCCCCATGAGACCACTACAATACCGCACTCGGTCGCACTGGACGCCGGCACATGCCGCCGGCTTCCCCTGCGCTCCTGTGCTATATTCGACGCAACTCCAACAAACTCTACCTTGGCGAATATTCTCCATCACCTTGAATTCATCCATGCGTCAAACTTCCATGTACATTGGACTTGAGTTTATCCCGTGAGCACCTCTGCTACTCCAAAGACTCCATGGGCGTGTTTGGTTCAAGTTTGGAACAGTAGTCGCATTGCATACACTTCTCAACACAGCTTGGGTGAGCAAAAACAGCCTCAAATGCGTCATCTACAAATTGTTTGGTTGCCTGCATCGAGGGTCACTTCATTAGGTAATACCCAAGTGCACTTTGTTTGGTTGCCTGCATTAGCCCAAGCGGCACATGAACATGGTGTTTGGTTGCCCGCATGGGGTATGATTAAGAGCTAGCACTTGCACTTAGCACACAGGGTTAAGAGCTAGCAGAGGGAGGGGGAGAAGAAATGTAGTGTGCGCCGGACCATGGCGACTGCGGTGGATAGTGGATGTGGCGCCGTGTCCGACATGACGAGCATGGAGTCGTCGACAAGCGACCCCATCGACGGCACGGCGAGCGACACCGTCGATGAACTAGTTGCGGTGCTCGCGCAAAAGACAATCGACAGAGGAGGAGAATGCAGTGCTCGCGCCATGGTTCGTCAGTGCAGTGGACGAGAGAGGAGGCCGAGATGATCGATGACGGAAACGACTCCAGTGTAGTAGGACGAGAGAGAGGAGGCCAAGATGATCGACCCCGTCGGTGGCACGGCGAACTGCAGTGTGCACGGAGGCAGAGGACACAAGAAAGCAGTGTGCACGCCATTGTAGCGTCAGTGCAGTAGGAGGACGACAGAGAGTAGGCCGAGATGAGCGACGCCGGAAACGACTCTAGTGTAGTAGGACATGGGCAAGGAGATCAAGGGGAAGGGCTTCAGCGTCGAGAGGGACGCATAGGAGGGCTCTAAGCAGAGGACAGAGGAGCTCGACATTGCGGCGTCAGTGCAGTAGACTGCTGCTCAAAGAGAGATGAAGCTACGATCGTCGAAACCAAAAACTTACAACACGAATGTTGTGAGGAACTGCGAGATTGGGCTGCTGGTCAAAGGAAAACTCAAACGATCGATCATGCGCGACGAATCTGACAAAATTTATCAAGAACAACTTCAAACGGGAAGACGAAATTAAGAACTTACAGCCGACGAAACTATGAACCGTTCGCCTGAATGGAACCATAGCATCGAGGTGCATCTTTTTTGTGTAGAGCTTACCTCGAATCGAAGGACCGTTGTGTAGATCGGAAGGGGCTAGGAAGAACAGAATTAGAGGGAAGGTTACTGGAGGTAGGAGAACATAAGCACGCACAGGCTACATACCAGCTCGTATCCCTCCCATCTCCCCTCGTGTAAGTGGCCCACCTTGTGCGCTCGCCTCAGCCTGGCTCGAGAGAAACTGCCGATTCCTAGGTTCCCAGCAAGCCAGGCCCAAAGGTGCTTTAAATTTTGTGCCATGCAGGACCAATAGTAAAACCAGGCAATGATACGTATCCAACGTATCTATAATTTATGAAGCATTCATGCTATTTTATTATCTGTTTTGAATGATTACGGACTTTATTATACACTTTTATATTACTTTTGGGACTAACCTATTAACCAGAGGCCCAGCCCATATTGCTGTTTTATTGCCTGTTTCAGTATTTCAAAGAAAAGGGATATCAAACGGAGTCCAAACGAAATGAAACCTTCGGGAGCGTGATTTTTGGAAAGGATATGATCCGAGAGACTTGGAGTTCAAGCCAGGGAAGGCTCGAGGAAGCCAGGAGACAGGAGGGCGCACCCACCCCCTGGGCGCGCCCCCGGTCTCCTGGGCCCCTCGAGGCTCCCCCGACCGAGTTCTTTCGCCTATATAAGTCCACGTACCCTAAAAACATCAAAGATGAAGATAGATTGGGAGTTCCGCCGCCGCAAGCCTCTGTAGCCACCATCAACCTCTCGGGAGCCTGTTCCGACACCCTGCCGGAGGGGGAACCCATCACCGGTGGCCATCTTCATCATCCCGGCGCTCTCCATGACGAGGAGGGAGTAGTTCACCCTCGAGGCTAAGGGTATGTACCAGTAGCTATGTGTTTGATCTCTCTCTCGTGTTCTCTCTATGGCACGATCTTGATGTATCGCGAGCTTTGCTATTATAGTTGGATCTTATGATGTTTCTCCCCCTCTACTCTCTTGTGATGAATTGAGTTTTCCCTTTGAAGTTATCTTATCGGATTGATCTTTAAGGATTTGAGAACACTTGATGTATGTCTTGCCGTGCTTATCTGTGGTGACAATGGGATATCACGTGCCACTTGATGTATGTTTTGGTGATCAACTTGCGGGTTCCGCCCATGAACCTATGCATAGAGGTTGACACACGTTTTCATCTTGACTTTCCGGTAGAAACTTTGGGGCACTCTTTGAAGTACTTTGTGTTGGTTGAATAGATGAATCTGATATTGTGTGATGCATATCGTATAATCATGCCCACGGATACTTGAGGTGACAATGGAGTATCTAGGTGACATTAGGGTTTTGGTTGATTTGTGTCTTAAGGTGTTATTCTAGTAAGAACTCTTGAATAGATTGATCCGAAAGAATAACTTTGAGGTTGTTTCGTACCCTACCATAATCTCTTCGTTTGTTCTCCGCTATTAGTGGCTTTGGAGTGACTCTTTGTTGCATGTTGAGGGATTGTTATATGATCTATCTATGTTAGTATTGTTGAGAGAACTTGCACTAGTGAAAGTATGAACCCTATGCCTTGTTTCCTACCATTGCAATACCGTTTACGCTTACGTTTATCATGAGTTACCTTGCTGTTTTTATATTTTCAGATTACAAAAATCTATATCTACCATCCATATTGCACTTGTATCACCATCTCTTCGCCGAATTAGTGCACCTATACAATTTACCATTGTATTGGGTGTGTTGGGGACACAAGAGACTCTTTGTTATTTGGTTGCAGGGTTGCTTGAGAGAGACCGTCTTCATCCTACGCCTCCCACGGATTGACAAACCTTAGGTCATCCACTTGAGGAAAATTTGCTACTGTCCTACAAACCTGTGCACTTGCAGGCCCAACAACGTCTACAAGAAGAAGGTTGTGTAGTAGACATCAGGCAACCAAACAGCCCGTTCGCTTCCTGCGCGGGCCTGGTTGGGCCTCACACAGGCAACCAAACACGCCCCATGTGACTCCACCTACAACTTGTAGTCCCTTCTTTTCTTGAGCATAGTCAACACCCGAGCAAAATTAAGTTCCTTGTTACTCTAGTTTGTGCTCCCAACTTTCAGAGTATCTGTCCAATGCCATCACACACTGATCACTGACCTGCATGAAAGTGAACAACTCACATATTGGGTATCACACATAAGAGTTACTTGAATCAACACCACCGCACCTTTCTTGATCGCCTGTCTGAAACTTGAAGGAATTTCACCGTTGCTTGTAGTCATCCCGAGTCAAATTCACAGTTGTCTCACCACATGTATGACGACCAGAGCCCTGGCCCGTCTCCATGTCCCGTGCATACCACACGCCTCGCCGCTATTACCGCGTTGAGCCTCTGTTGTCCCGATCGAGTCTCAAGGGTCGCAAAACCACACCACTCAACCCCCACTGCAGAGTACCACCGACCATCACCGACCGGATGACGAGTTTCATGCTTCCATCAGACCACTAGGCTCCAGTCCGAACTACATGTCCCTCGCTTTTTTCCCGCTGAATAGGCTTCGACTCTCTGTCGACTTATGCCGTGGCCCCTCAATCAACACTGAGTGAAGTCTTCCAGACTCCAGCTCCACCTTCAACATGACTCCATGGTAGATGATCAGTCCACCGTTGTGCCCCGTTGACTTCAAGCTTCATGTGCACCGTCTTGAATCAACCCCGCGCCATAGTCTTGTCGAAGCCACACAAGCCCTCAGCTTGCGCCATGTGTTTCCACGCCCAGAAGTCGGTCACCATCAGCATCACGCTCCTATGTTGTCGTCGCCGATGCTACCATCGTCTTCTGTATCAACCGACTCACGTCGATCCGTCTAACTGTCTAGTCCGACCAAAGCCTGGCAATTTAACCATATATTCTTCCCTGACGCTTGCAACCCCAGGTTACACGATCCCCGCTGGCTGGCTGGTGATGATCAGCCCCATATCTGTCAATCTGAACCCAGAATAGTATGAAGATCCCCTAAGCTTTAATCCATGGAGGTGGCAGGATGAGTCGAAGAAGAGCACTCTGCCCAAGAACTTCATGCCGTTCGGAGGTGGGCTAAGGCGTTGCGTGGGCGCGGAGTTCAGCAGAATTCAGATCGCACTCTTCCTTCACACCTTGGTCACAAAGTACAGGTAACTGTGGTGTAAACAGATATCTCACTACTAGGGAAAAGCCTAGCAGCAGCGCGGGTTTTGGCCCTCTCAGTAGCGCGGGTACCGGCGCTACTAATAAGGCGCTACAGCTAACGTATAGGAGTAGCGTCTGTTGACCCACGCTACTGCTACAGATGAATAGCTGTAGCGCTCTTTGGAAAAGGCGCTACTGATATTATCTGCAGCGCTGTTTAACGAGAAGCGCTACTGGTAAGTCGGCGCTACTACTAAATTTCCCCCCTCGCTACTACTAGTTTTATTAGTTTTTTCCTGCATATTTGTTTTTTATTTGTTTTGTATTTGAATAGGCTTTATACAATAATCTTTAGCATATCATCCACATACAAATGTAATCATAGCATATACATACAATTAGTCTCATCAAATCATGTCATCATCATAATCATCATCCAACACAAAGTGGTCTCTCGTCATCAATCTCGAAAATAGTGATACAAGTCTCGATTACTTGCAAATACATCGTCATCCATCTAAACAAAGATATACGCGAGAATAGCTATCACTTTGAGTACATGAGTTTGTACCCCTCTCTCGCATTAGCGTGAACCTAAACTAAGTACTGCGTGTCGCTCGAAAACCGAAAACCGATACACCTGGGCCTGACACTCCGGCCACTTGTCGTATATATACTCTGGCGTAGCACTTCTTCGCCATCTATGATCTATGCACCTGCATCGTCACATGAGTCGATGATATGCAACATATATAGTTGAGCAACAGAAAGAGACAGACTTGGCAAAAATAGAAACAACATATCATAAGCATAAATAACAAAGTTCATCGTACCCAAAATGACCTAACTAGAGTGATTTTCGCTAGTCGAGGAGGAGGACGGTTTAATTACATCACAAATAAAGTTTCACCGTGCATAACTCAAAGTTTTGTCATAAAAGAAAGTATGGACTAAACGGACACATTGTCATATATCGACAATCACTCCATCATGTCATGCCATCCATCCATGTGAGGGAGATAGTCATCGAGCTTAGTGAAAGGCTTCATGTCGAGACGCTGAGAGGCTATCCATGTTCGGACATCTTCCCGCGACATTTGTCCTTCTGCATGGAACATCCCTGTTTTTCCGACGACCTCATTCATGATGATTTGGGCAAGTTCGCGCTGGACGTTATAGAACTCAGCTCGAAGTCGATGATCCTCGATATCTCCTATGTCCTTTGCCCATTGCAGAATATGTGCATGTGAAGGTTCTGGTGATCCCGTCTGTACTCCAGCATGTGGTGTAGGACATAGAATCCATCAGTAAGAGAATCGTTCGGTTGCTGGATGCAGCAGAAGTCGGTCTTATGGCTGAAGGCGGCCCTGCCCCTTCTCTTCTTGTCCCTAACCTCTCCACCCCTTGCTTGGTAGTAAAACATAGCACTGTCGAGAACATCTTTGATGTGGGTGTAATCCTTTTTGTGAATGTTCTTTGACGAGTCCAAGTAAAGAGCGTGGGAGAATCGGGGGTAGAGAATGATGAGGACGGCGCGCCCGCCGCTGCGCAAAATAAGTACTCCTCAAATTAATTAGCCTCCACCGTGCAAATGAATTATTGAAATCGAAGGAAGGATAGCAGCGTGGATGACTTACACGGGATGATAAGGCACGAGAATCGCCTCCTTGTCCTTATTGGCGAGCATGAAACTGACGATGTAATCCCTCGCGTATTCACGACGCTCTACACAGACTCCCAAGGAGCCCTCGTGCATGTAGTACGGGTCAGCGACACAGATATGACGTATCTGCTCAACCCCGATGATGTAGTTCATCTGCAAGGCATAAAGGCGGACAAACGTAAAATCCAGCTTCTTCACATGAAACATGTCAAATATGAATCGGAGGAAGAACTTATCCGCGGGGAAGCCGTCGATGTACGACATTTGTCGCGGAACGTTAACCACGTAGAGTGGGTATCCTGGATCTTTCGAGGCGATGAGGCCTTCTCTACCCGCAGCACATCGTCATGAAGTCTCCTTAGATCGCCGAATCTGGCCCGTAGCGCTGTTTCAGGTAGGATTGGTCGACCGAGGATATGCCATTTATCCGCATTGGTGATATCTACACGGTCCAGAAGCCGATGCTGCTGAGGCGGCTGGATCATAGAATCAGCTTTTTTGCCTTTCCTCGCTCTCTTCCTAGACTTCTTTACCACCGGATGGTCGTCAATAATACGTTGAGACGGTAATTCAGGCACCGACTCATGACGCTCAAACCCTGAGGAAGCGCCAGATAGACATCTTGTTCAGCGCCATCGTCATCCTCATCCTCATCCATGGCGGCGTCATCGGCGACTAATGGAGCCACCTGCTTACCCGTCGCTATCACCCAACCCGACACCGACGCTAATTGGGTAGGTGGGGTGTTGATGTTCATACCTTGCTGAGGCTGCGTGCTCGTGGGTGTGCTCCGGCCGCCTCTAGACGGCGAGACTCTTTGGCCACAACAGGACCCACCCATTGCAACAATCACCAAGCCGCCGCGGGGTCTCGTCGTCATCCCCCACTAGTATTAGAGGAGGCAAATTCTCGTGGCCCGGTTTGACACTGGCCATGGAAACCTTGAAGACGTTCGGGGGGATCGACTGGCTGTGGAACAATGGTTCCTTCGGCTCCATTATCGTCCCCTTCCCCACGTCCACCTTCTATTCGCCGATGGTGTACAATATGGTGCACGGGGTTTCGTCGGCCTGCAAAGAAAAGTCTGCGATGTGAGACATCCGAAAGGCAACGAAAATGAGAGATTATACATTTATATTGAAGGGGGCCGGTGTGACAGATACCATGAGGGCGTCGAGCTCAGCCAAAGAGGAGGCACCACTGAGCACGTCCGGTGTGAGAGCCGGTCTGCGGGGAGCAGTGGGGAGCAGTCACGGAGCTGGTGCGGGAGCCGTCTGGGAGCAGTACGGAGCAGTGCGGGAGCAGGTGCTCCCAAGAAGTCAGCAAGGGGAAAGTCCTCTGCATTTTTTTCTGGATTTTGCCTTGTGCAAGTGTAAACGCCCGTCACCAAGGAAGTAGATATATCTGCAATCGCCTGTTTTGCGGCAGCTACCGCTGTTGCGACTGTCTGAGCTGATCTCAACCACAATCTCAACCTTCTTGTCGATGCTTTCTTCAGTTAACCTCCGTCTTTCCTTTCTCTCCTCCGTGGTCTCACGGTAGTACTTCTTCTTCCACGTGGCGCCGTCTCCGACACCGTGCACGCGTCCATACGACGGCCGAGTATCCACCGGTTGTTGTTCCAATATGTTCAACGCCCGGTTGAATGGAGTGTCCCACTTGGGCCTCGCCAATGCCTCAGACGGTGAGTCACTTTCGGCCGCAATCCGGTGCTGCTCTCTCTGCAAAAGGCACAAGGGTCGTTTACAAATATGACTAACGTGTGCAGTCGAATTGATCAGAAACTAAAATTACCAGCAGTCTCATGAACTCCGTAATGACCGGTGTTGTCTCGTAAACCTTCTTCACTGGGTCCCAACGGTGCCGGGCCCTCAGGACGTCACGCTCCTGCGGGACGGTAAAATCCGCCAAGGGGTCTGGGATGCCTAGACTCGCGGCTTCCGCGTCCTCCTTGGCCCATTTGGACCTCTTTCCGCCGTAACCACGGCTTCTGAGGTGGTGGCTCCCAATGTTCCTCTTATGAAGCCCCTTCATGTACTTAGACTTTTTTTGGCAGCTTCGGCCTCGCAAGCCTCCTTGAATATTTGAAACTGCTCTTCCGTGATTGTCGGATTATCCTTTACAATCTCGGAGTAGGGTTCCCCGTCGTTGATCTTTGCTTTCACTCGATTTTTCCAGGCGGCCAACGCGTCGCTAAACTTGGTCATGGCGTGTTTGTTTATCTTCTTCATTGCGGGTCCTTGTGCGGATCTTCATAATCCTTCTCATTCGGCCGGAACAAGAATATCTGGTGAAACTTCTTTAGGAGGGAGCTCCTCATATTTTCTATCTTCTTTAGTTTCTCATCGTTGATGGTGGCGGTTGTCCGTATGATGCAGCCTATTTGATTGCCGTAGCACGCGCGCGCTTCCTCGGGCGCCTTTGGCTCAAAATTACCGTCATCCACCTCCGTGACCACCAGTCTAGTAGTCCTGAGTTTGTTAGGAAACCGTTACCTCTTTGCTTTCGGTTCTACACTGGCTCCGCTCCCCGAGGCAGCACCGGTCTCGATGCCGGTCTGAATCTCAGCGCCGGTCTCAGTCTCAGCACCGGTCTGCGTGTCGGTCTCAGCACCGGTCTGCGTGTCGGTCTCAGTCCCCGATGCCACCGGTGGGCCCAGCAACAACATCTGTTGATCGTCGGTAAGGCTAAAAATTAAATCGCCGCCCGGTGACGCGTCGTCGCAATCACCAGAACCCTGTCCTTCATCGTTGCTAGCCATGTTTCCTATGATTAAATCTAGTCAATTAATTCTAGACCTAATAAAATGAATAATGACATAAAAAAGGACTATTGTTTTGCATGAATGTTGACTCCTTCCTGGTGCGGCAAATCCCGGGCACTCGATATGTCCTAGTTTGTAGCACAAGTCATGCCGAAATTCACGGAAAATTTCGGCATGACCTTTGCTAAAAAGTGGACAAATCGAGAACCTGAAATTTGCCGGAACAGAAATGAATCAACATTCCGGCAAAACATAGGCGACTCAGCATCATTCCCTAGAAACAGTGTTCAAATATCCTTCTTCGACACCGCAACACATGTCCAAATATACACGAGCAACCACATGTCCAAATTTCACAAGCTAATTCAAAAACAAAATGTAGAAGAAAATTCATTTAACTACTAATAGAACAAAATTCAGTTAACTTTAGTGCTCTATAATGATGAAAGGAAAAAAAAATCAGTTAATTACTAATTTCATTCATTTAGGTTATTCATTTAACATCACATAATTAACCTACTGTACCACTACTACTAGCAGCACTACTAACCTAATTAACCTAGCAAAACTCTAGTGCCCTAACTGAAAAATATCTAATTAACATCTACTAGTACCACTATTGCCCTAACCTAATTAACATCTACTAGTATCACTATATACTATACAAGCAGCATCTACCCTAATTAAACCCTACTGCCCTAACTAACTTTTGTTGTAAACCAAATTTTTTGCTCTAAACTAATTTTTGCTATAACATCTACTACTTAACATCCTTTGCTCTAAACTAAATTTTTTGCTATAAGCAAACTTCTGCTCTACTAATTTTTTCTCTAAAATTCAGAGAGAGAGGAGGGGGAGGTGGGGACTTACAGAGAGGGAGAGACGGTGGCGGGAGGTGCTCAGACGGAGGCAGGCGGAGAGGGCGGGCTCGAGCACGGGCAACGGCGGTCCCGGGCGGGCTCGGGCGGTGGTGAGGTGGAGGGCGCGGACGGTGACGTCGAGGGCGGCCTCGATCGGGCGGCGGTGGTGAGGCTGAGGGCGGCCTCGGGCGGTGGCGGTGAGGATGACGACGGCCTCGGGGGGAAACGGTGAGATTGCGGGCGTCCACGCCGGCAGGAGACGGCGGCGAAGTGGGGCGACGGCGAATTGGGGAGACGGCGGCGAGGGCGAGGGATTTGGGGAAGAAGTGTGGCGGCCAGGGGGCGGGGGGAAACCGCTGTTTAAGTGAAGCGTATGCAGAAGCGCGTTTCAAAAACGCTTATAGCTAAGTTAGCTACAACGCGTTTTTGGAAACGCGCTACTGATATTCCTTTCTCCTTTTTTCCCTTTTTCTTTTATTTTTCTTTACATTTTATTTTTTTCCTTTCTCCTTTTTCTATTTCTTTCATTTTCATTTACTTTTCTACTTGTTTTTCACTTTATTTTATTTCCGTTAGCAGTAGCGCCTTACACGTAAGCGCGCTACAGCTAAGGAGAGTAGCAGTAGCGCTGGGCCAGTATACGCGCTACTGCTAGGTTGGGCTAGCCATGTGCGCCCAGTTCAAACATAGCAGTAGCGCTTTTTGCTAGTACGCGCTACTGCTAAAGTCATAGCAGTAGCGCGGTTAATTTACACGCGCTGCTACTAAGTAGCAGTAGCGTATGATTTTGTACAGCGCTACTGGTAACATTCTGTGTATAAGGTTTTCCCTAGTAGTGTCTACGCATATGTTTATGTATACTTACATACTGTATGTACTTATGAGGAATCCATTGCAAATGTTGGGCACATGGAAGGAGATAAAAGGAGGCGAAGTATATCAGAGATCGTGTTTCCAAAGGGCTATCACATCCAAATAATCCCTAGGGAGGGATCGATAAATTGATACACACCATGGCTCTTGGTACAAGAAAGCAGAGCCTACTTTCTCACAAGCAACTTGATGGAAAATCTTAATTACTCCTTCAATAGCTGGGGATTGACAGAGAAAATGTAATCTCTGCATAAAATGTAGCTTTGCAACGTGTGTGAGTACCTCGGCACTACCGTGGCTATATGCTCACAGCCTCCACACCATGGTGTGGAGTTTCTAAACTATGTGGGTCATTTCCTCTTTTTAGTAATATACTACTCCCTCCGTTCCTAAATATTTGTCTTTTTAGAGATTTCAAATAGACTACCACATACGGATGTATATAGACATATTTAGAGTGTAGATTCACTCATTTTGCTTCGTATGTAGTCACTTGCTGAAATCTCTAGAAAGACAAATATTTAGGAACGGAGGGAGTATAAAAGAACAGATGTTATTGTGGCTATATGGAGAAAAAAAACCCTAAATACTGTTATTGAGGAGTGTGTCACCTGTAAGAGAATTGGTTGTAATTATTACCAGGAGTACTAGTCATGGTTTTCACTTTACTGGAATTTCGATGAAATTTACTGAATTACTTAAATTCAGTGTACAATATTTACCTTTCAGCCAAGAATTTTCAGCAATTTCAGTAGTACATATGAATTAAAAAAATTTGTTAAATTCAATTGAATATTTCGGCCTTTTGGCCAAAATACAAACCAAATTACTGAATTTTGGTGATTTTGGTTGCTACTGAATTTCTAAAACTGAAATATGACGTCTCGCGCGTTGCTACGGGAATTTGTTTCGGGTTTTTTAAGTAATACCCACATATAAAAAAGATGACACAATGAATAAATAATATTATATAGTATTTCAAATATAGGCAAGGATTCAAAGATATTACTAGTACACTTCAGATTGCGACTGTAGAGCTAAATAAACCGCGGCTTGCAATTCTTCTCATGTACGTGACTTCGCTTAACCTATAAATTAGTGATGTATGTGAAGCATTCAGATTGCATGGAGAGGAATATTGTACAACAGAAATTAAAATCCATAGCTATAGCAGAAAAATAGTGACAATTTGTCTTAGAACCTTATGAAGAAAATCATTGGATTTAAGAACCACCTGTAGGCTACATTCTCTTTCCTATTCAATATAATCCTGGATGAGCGGGGCAGAATTAACGGAATCCTCAATAAGGAGAATGCGGTAGAATCCACCAGTATCAGCCAGGATGCCTCATTGGATTGGCACGGAGCAGATGTGTCATGGCCAACACGGGTGGCACCATCTTGAGATGAAATGTCGTTGACGAGGTAGATCACGACAATGAGCCCAGTTGGTCTATATAGTTTCGTACAGAAATGTTATCAACATTCAAGAAATCATGAGGGATCATGTTATTCGTACCAATCTTATTGAGCTCGAACTTCTACCTCACCACGAACTTGAGGTCGCCTACAATTGGAGGCTTTGCGGTTGAGGCCGACGCGGCCCCATCAGATCCGGACCCTGCGACAGGAGAAGCCGGCGGCCCCATCTCGAATCATGCGAGGGAAGGGTCACCGGTGCCCCATCAGTTGGAGCAGACGGTGGGTCATGCTCCTGGATGGGCACCGGCGGCATTGTCATGTCTCCGACTCTGTAGCCTATGAGGAGGCGCGGCGACAGATGGGGTGGCATGGACGGCTTGTCTTCCATGATTGTATGTGGATGGGTGAATTTTTCATTTCGTTAGAGAAGACATAGGGATGCGATGTGCTTCGGCTGTTACTGTTGGAAACGAAAAGGAACAATCGGGTGAAACTAAAACGGCCGACGCTTCATTTGTGCTGATGTGCGATGTGTATGCTAGGAGAATTAAACGATAGTTGTGTTCATATGTGATGCATGGCTGCATGGTTAGAGAATTTGCAAACAAAACGCTGATGTGGCACCATGCTGACGTGGACATGTTGAAAGAATTGCTAGTGATGAGGATCAACCTTTTAAGTATGTAGGATTGGTGTCACACCCTTTACACACACTGAAACACTCTCAAGGACGCTAAGACTCTTTTAAGAACCAGGTATGCAAATAAAAATTTCTCAAGGACATATTATTCATTTTCACTTTTCTTTGTACTATGTGATATTGGACTGGACGCACATAGAAGACGATATTGACGTTATCCTTTGCCTCCATTGGAGTGTCATTGTCGGGCTGAGATGACCGACGTGATTTGTCTATGTACTCCTTCTGACTTGTCTACATACTCCTTCCGACTTCTGTCTTATAATATAAGACGTTATCACATTTAATATCACACAGGAAGCTCTCCATCGCTACCAGTACTACTTATTCCACTCTAATTAAGCAGACTAGCATGATTGTGTTGCATGGTCCAGACGTCGTGTATCACTATCATACTGAGGCAGCTGGTGTGACTTGTCTACATATGATTGCACTGTACTTATTCCAGTCTAGTTAAGCAGCCTAGCTTGCCTGTTGACTGCATGGCCCAGCCGTCGTGTATCATGCTACTCTCAAGGGCCAGAGAGTAATTAAGTCTGAATGATGGTCATTTAGGACATCTTGTTCATGCTTCTTGTAGTATGCGATATTGGACTGGACGCATATGAAAGACGAAATTTGCGTCACTAGTTACTTGTGTGCTCTCACCTCTGCGATATTGACCTTATCCTTTGCCTCCATTGAAGTATTATTGTCAGGCTGAGGTGGCCGGCCTGACTGGTCTACATACTCCTTCCAGCTTCCGTCTCATAATATAAGACATTATTAAATTCAACATACTATCAGATACACAGGAAGCTCTCCGTCGCTAGCGGCACCACACAGTACCTATTCCACTCTGATTAAGCAGCCTAGCATGATTGTGTTGCGTGACCCAGACGTGGTGTATCAATCACTGTCGAGGTAGCTGGCCTGACTTGTCTACATATGAGTATATGACTGCACTGTATTTAGAGCATCTCCAGCCGCGCCCCCAACAGGCCCTTCCCAGGCGATTTTTTCGCGCGGCGCCGAAAAAACACCACAGCCGCGCCCCCAAGACGCCGAATTTCGCCGGCTCGGCCTGTTTTTGGGCCCGACGATCGCAGGCCGAGCCCGGCGCACTGGGGGCGCTCGGGGGCTCCGGCGCAAGGGAAAAAGCGCACCTGGGGCCACACTGCTAGGAGAGAAGTCAAGCCGACCGTCCAGATTCGCCTCCGACCCCCCCCGCGTGCTCGGCCGCCATCCTACCGATCCGGCGCCGTCCACCACCCACCACAGCTAGATAGGCCATTCCCCGCCGGAAAAGAGAAGAGGTTTGGCCACGAGGCAGCCTCTCCACCACCGTCCGGGCAACTTTTCCGGCGTTCCGCTGTACACCGGCGGGTGTGCGCCCACCTCGCCCGCAAGGTTTTTGGTCATTTGTTTGCTCGGCCTGGCGATGGACTCGGACGACGAGGAGGCGCTCGCGGCGTTGCTGGAGGAGGAAGCCGAAGCCGACGTCCAGGAGCAGGAGCATCTCATGGTGCTCGCCCGGCCCGCTTTCGATGACGATGAAAAGCATGCAAGGTGGCTCGGCGCCGGGGTGAGTGAAAGCAAAGGACCGGCATCGTCTGGAAGGCTACTGCATGCTCTACTCCGACTACTTCGCCCACGCTCCATTGCACGGCGAGAAAACATTTCGGCGCCGTTATCGGATGAGCCGAAAGCTTTTCCTCAGGATTGTGAATTTCATCCGGGAGTTCGACATCTACTTCAAGTGCAAGAAGGATTGCACCGGCACACTTGGATTCACCTCAATCCAAAAGTGCACGACAGCTATGAGGATGCTTGCATATGGAGCTCCCGGTAATTTACTCGACGACTATGGGCGCATGGCCGAGTCTACCACCATTGAGTGTTTCTACAAGTTCTGCAGGGCAGTGGTGGCAGTATTTGGACCGTAATACTTGCAAACACCCAATGCGGAAGACACTGCTCGGATCCTAACACAGAATGCAGCAAGAGGATTTCCTAGGATGCTTGGAAGCATCGACTGCATGCATTGAAAATGGAAAAACTGTCCATTTCTTGGCAGGGGTTGTACAAAGGCGCCAAATGCGGTTGCAGTGTGGTACTTGAGGCAGTGGCCACACAGGACCTCTGGATTTGGCACTCTTTCTTTGGGATGCCAGGAACTCACAATGACATCAACGTCCTGCAGCGCTCCCCTGTCTTTGCCAAGTTTGTTGAAGGTCATTCTCCTCCGGTGAACTTCGAGGTCAATGGGAGACACTACAACAAGGGGTACGACCTAGCTGATGTCATCTATCCGAGATGGTCGACATTTGTGAAGACTATCTCAAACCCTGCGCCAGGAGGCAAGACTGCCTTCTTTGCGAAGGTTCAGGAGGCTTGCAGGAAGGATGTCGAGCGGGTATTTGATGTGCTCCTATCTCGATTTGCTGTTGTCCGGTACCTTGCTCAGACCTGGTCGAAAGATCAAATGTGGAGATCATGACTTGTTGTGTCATCTTGCACAACATGATCATTGAGAGCGAGCAGGAAGAGCCAGTGTATGACACATAACCATATTACACGCAGGGTCCTCTTGCCCAAGTTGATCACCAGCTACCGACAACCTAGACTGCCTACCTCAATACGCGTCAGGAGATCCGAGACCCACAGGTGCATCATGAACTGCAACATGATCTGGTGGAGCACCTATGGAGGCTCAAGGGCGACGCCGGGAACGACAAGTGATGAAATATGAGTTTTTATTTGTTGAACTATATAATTTGTATTGAACTATTTGATGAAATATAATTTTCTGTGATGAACTATGGACGCAAAAACACGCCGAACTATGTGATGAACTATTTGATTTCTATTTGTTGAATTCTTTATACCGAATTATGGAGAATTCACGCTGAAACACGCCGAACCGTGTCGAATATGGGCCGATTCACGCAGATATGGGGCCTTTTTCGACAAAAGTGGGCCGAAACCGGCGCTGGAGCAACTCAGGGGCGACGGTGGTGCCCAACCGCCTCAGAGCCGATTTTGTTGCTGCTCGCCTCAGCGGCGATTTTATGCCTCTGGGGGAATGGCTAGAGATGCTCTTATTCCACTCTAGTTAAGCAGCCTAGCTTTTTTTTTTGAGAAAACTTTCAATCTATTTATCTTCAATCATGGCAATATAACAAACACAAGAAATAATAAAAATTACAACCAGATTTGTAGACCACCTAGCGACGACTACACGCACTGAAGCGAGCCGAAGGCGCGCCGCTGTCATCGCCCCTCCCTCGCCGGAGCCGGGCAAAACTTGTTGTAGTAGAGAGTCGGGAAGTCGTCATGCTAAGGTCCCATAGGACCAGCAAGCACTGTAAACGCAAGAAATTACCGACGATGAAGAGCGGCCTGTCGAAGGATCCAACCTGAAGAAACACAAACGTAGACAAACTACGACCAGATCCGTACAAATCCACCGAGGATAGAGCCTAGCTTGACTGCGTTGCATGGCCCAACCGTCGTGTATCACGCTACTCTTTATTTCTAGCGTTGCATGGGGGAATATCCTATTTGACGCTAATTGCTGCAAATTGTTGAAGGAACGCATAGGGAACAACAGCGAGCAAGCGACATGGGCCGGCCCACTACTGGTGGATTACGGTGCTACAGTATCCCGGTTTTGGCAACCTTTTAGAAGGTTCCCTGAACCGTTTTTTCTTTTGACCGGTTTTCCTGTTTTTTCTTGGTTTTTTCCTTTTCTTCTTTTTCCACTTTTCTGTTTCTTTTTCTTCTTTCTTAATATTTTTCTGTTTTCTGTTTTCTTTTTCTTTTTTTGCTTTTTTGTTTATTTTATTTTTTAAGTTTATTTCTTAAAGACCATCTTTTGAATTTTTTTGAAATTTTCAAAAATTGTTGCTCTTTTGAAAATAGTTCAAATTTTCAAAAATGTACGTGTTTTAATTTTTTTTCATAAATTCAAAAAATGTTCCTTTTCAAAATAATTGTTCGCATTTTTGAAATCTTCGAAAATTGTTCACATTTTTTAAATCTTTGAAAATTGTTCACATTTTTGGAAAATTGTTCGTATTTTTGAAATCTTCGAAAATAGTTCTGGAATTTTCAAAAATATTCTTGTCTTTTACAAAAGATGTTTGAATGTTTTTCTTTTCAACTTTTTCACAATGTTCAAGACATTGTTCATGTTTTCATTTTTTTCAGGAGTTTCAAAAAATGTTCTGGAAGTTTGAAAAAATGTAAACATTTTATTTTTTTTGTTCACGAATTCAAGAAATGTTCCCTCTTTCAAATTTGTTCACATCATCAATATGTTTATGTTTTACAAAATTTGTTCAAAAATTCAGAAAATATTCGTAATTTCAAAAAATTCAGTTGTAGGTTCTCGGTTCGACCCAATACATGGACTGTAGTTTTTAAGATTTTTTGCGAATTAATGTTCCAGTTTTTGTCGCTGTCGTATATGTCTTTAAATGTTGCGTTGCAAATTGAACATGAGAGCGTCTATGTGTGAGTGGTTTGCATGCCGGGCCAATTAGTATGAGGTCGCTGGTTCGAGTTTCAGCGGTAACGCTATTGTAATTTTTTTTTTGCCGACTTTTCATCTCGGGATGCCGCCGCGTGCAACTGTAAATGGGCCGGCCCAGGCTAGCCGCACCTGTGCGAAGGGCGGACACTTTGCTGCAGCGAGCGGCGTACAGGAGCTCTCTTGCACGGGCATGCAATCAGGTTGGTACACTAAGCACGGAACAGAAGAAATAAGAAGGTTTGCACATCTCTAAACTGACTTAATATAAGAGCCTAAAACCACAGGTTTTGGGGCAAGACTTCCTCGGAAATAACTTTTCCTTTTTCCGTGTTGATATACCCATCACATTTTTTGTTTTTCATCTCAAAAAACACAAATGACCGGTTGGTTAGAAACTGGGCCCTATTATGACAGCCCGACTCCACCCGTCAGGCCACGTGGGCAGGGGAGACTGAGAGGCCATTAACGGCCGTCATCCGCTTGGGCCCAACCCATCTCTTTGTTACTGGTTGTTTTCGCTCTCTCAGTCTGTCTCCCCTCCTAATTGCCGTCGACGACCAACAAGTCATCTGCCAGTGAGAGGGGAGCAAAGGGGCGTATGGCACCATCATCAACGAGATCAAGAATAGAGCATTAGCTTTTAGCTGTAGATTTCACTTTCGAAGGTCGAGCAGCTAATAGCGACGCCGATAGGTTAGCCAAGTTTTCGAATCCTCTCGATCAGGGATGAGACACATGGCTTGTTCGTCCCCGTGATCCTTTTGTAATCCCACTTCGTGTGGAATTTATGCAATAAAACTTGGTTATACCCCTAAAAACTTGTTCGACGACCACCCACCCCTCGTGCTCGCTGTCGCTTACCAGTCATGCATTCTTGGAATGACGAAGAACCGGACAGCGACGACGACCTCGTGTACAGCGGCATAGAGAGGGATTTGTTGGTATGTGATTTCAGCCATATTGTAGGGTTAGGGTTCATGAGATTTGAGGATTTTTTTTGATTTGGGATCATTCCACCCGCATTGAATTGATTTATGGCTCGATCTAGATCTGTTCAATGCAGGAGAAACCCGACACTAGCCGGGAGCCTTCATTATGTGGCAAAGCGGACGAATCACAACTCAAGTGCCAGATGCACCAGTCCCAGGCGAACAAGTGTGTTGCCTTTCATTGCTCTGTGCAGGTTAGATGAATCACAACTTTTTCCATGTATAGGTTGAACATTTTCCAAATAGACCAGGAACATTTACCTGATTACATGTTGAACATTTATAAAATGCGCATCAGACATTTTTCTAATACACAATGAACATTTTCAAATACGTGTTGAATATTTTTCGAAAAAGCATGTACATTTCTAAAGATGTGCAGACTTCTCTTAAGTGTTTATGATTTTTTTGTATGTTATGCATGTTTTAAAAATTGCATTAATATTTTTTTACATTTCATGAACTTAAAAAAACTGTGATGAATATGTTTTTATATGCGTGAACATTTTGTAGTTTCATAGACAATTTATTGAATGGTACACTTGTTTTTTACAAAGTATGCAAGCAATATTTACATTTTATGAAAAAAAATTAAAATTGTCATGAACACAGTTTTAAGTGTCTAAACATTTTTAAATGACACAATTAATTTTTGTATGTTATCAAATTTTCATAATTATACAATTTTTTTGCATTTCATGAATATTTTTTAATTACAGTGAAAGTTCTTAAAAATTTCAACAAAGTAATTTTTTAAATGGGTATTTAGAATATTTTGAAATATAAAAGGAAACAACAGTAACGCACATGTTGTGTGGCGATACTTATGCTCTGTCAAACTTTGTTTTTTTTGTGGGGGGTGGGGGTGGGGGCAGAAATTGCTGTCTGAACGGACATGTGCGATGTACTGAGCTGGCCCAGTCGCCAACAGAGGACTTGCTTTAGTAATTTCCTTCCCTTTGTTTTGTTTTCCTTCAGTTTGTAGGCGGTTTTTCTAAAAGCAAGATTTAGAAAATTTCAGTATAATTGAAAAATGTTTATGAATTAAACAAAGTTTGGGAATTTTCAAAAGCAGGAACTAAAATATGTACCTAAATCTAAAGAAATGTTCACAACTTGAAAAAATATTGACAAAAATTCCAAAATATTTTTGGATTTATAAAAACAACCATGCATTTCGCGATGGACTCGGGGGATCAAAAAGGCTTCACGCGCCAGAAGGGAGGATGCCGAGCAAGATGCAAGGTTAAAGAATCTAGAGAGAATTCCTTATTTAACATTGTCTTAAACTTGTATTCCCTATTTGACACTGAAGAAAATATTTCTTCCCTATCTAACACAGCCATTGGACTTCTATTGCTATTTCTGAGTGGGGTTACGGTTCGGTGTTTAAGGGGTACGTACCTATCGTGTAGTGAGCCAAAGGGAGATAAATAGGCGAGGCAGTCAATGGGAGGTGGCCAAATTACTCCCACTGATTTTTCTGGGGACATGTGCGAGCTCATCATATCTCGTCACTCGGACAAGCTCGGCGCGACATTCCTCCTGCCCGCACGAGACAAGCAAGGCTGAGTGGAAACTGCCGATTTGGTTGTTTCTCACCGGCTGGCTAAGAGGTGCTTTGAGGTTGGTGCGGGTCAAGATTTCGATGCAGCCTAGCTAACTAATAGGCCAAAATTGCATTGCTAGGACCTGGCTCGGAGGAATGCAGAGAACCAAACATGTCCTCAGACATTCAGAAAAAATAACTTGTTCGTCTCCGTATTATATATATTTTTCGTATCGATCTCTTTTCCTACCCCATCGGTAGGTACATCCTGGTGTAATAAACTTCTGTGTTTGAATTATACTCCCTCCATTCCTAAATATAAATCTTTGTAGAAATTCCACTAAATGGACTACATACGGAGCAAAATGAATGAATCTAAACTTAAACTGCATTTATATACATCCGTATGCGGTCTATAGTAGAATTTCTACAAAGACTCACATTTAGGAACGAAGGGAGTAAATGATTACCATGTTAGATGCCATGTCAATCTCTTTCCTTAAACCACCATCGGGCTATAATAATGATGTGACACCTTTTGATTTATGCATTATAAAATCAGTTCCATGTCAGTTGCCATGTCGATCTCTTTTTCTTAAACCACCAGCAGCTACAATTAATGCTCGAGTAACAGCTTCTCGTCTCTGCATTATAAAATGATTTCCATGTTGGTTGCCATGTCGATCTCTTTTCATAAACCACCAGTAGCTACAACGCCCAATGCCCGTGTAACACATTTTCGTCTCTGTGTTATAAAATGATTTCTATGTTGGTTGCCATGTCGATCTCTTTTCTTAAACCATCAAGAGACGATTCAGTTTTATTTTTCTTTTGATTATTTCATCAGAAGTGCTAATTAGTCAGAGAAACATTAGTGAACCTGCCACCATTTCAAAAGAGCAAAAGAAAAATGATAAGAAAGTCTCAAACCCACAACCTCTCAACGTTGCCAATACGTACAGCAGCTTACGATGTGAACTATCTCTCGCATGTGATCACATGGCAAGCAGTAGCAATTGTCTGCTCTCAGCCGAGCGATATTGGCGTTATGCTTTGCACTCCCTCCTATTGGGATTGGGGTATCAGTATCAGGATCAGGCTGAATTGGCCGTCAGACTTGGTAGAGGATTTGTAGGACCCAGCAGCTCCCCCCTCCCTTCTTTTTTTGACTTTCGGTCTTCAATCTTTCATATCTTTTGAACAAAAGTCCAAACTAAATTTCATTCGCATATTCGTGTTTTTAGTGACGAGGGCTTTCAAATGTCATTCATTTTGAATATGTTCTGATGAGTTCTTAAAAAATTATCCAGTTTGGCAACAAAGTTTTGAAACTTGTGGTGCTCTGGTGCGGCCGGCACGGCTAGGCAAGTGTGTGCCCCTGCGAGTTTTCGGGCATGACTTGTCTACGCATCACACACTGTACTTATTTCACTCTAATTAGGCAGTTTAGCTTGATTATTGCGTCGTGTGGTCCAGTCTAGCCAGCCGTGTCGTGTATCACGCACGCTACTCTTAGTCTCTAGCGTTTCATGGGCGAGCGCAACCACACCAATAATGCATGCACCTACCTCTAAGAGCATGGTTAATAATATAGCCAGCTGCTGGCTATAAGCCAATGCCATGTCATTTACAGTCTATCTTATAGCCAACATGTACAATAGTAGATCAAAAGAGTGTACTACTTTTTTATTATGTGGCCATCTTTCATTCTCACAAAGTCTTGCAGGAAGCGCGTCTTTAGAATTGGCTCTTCACGAAGAGCCCGCTTACCTTCTCTCTCCTCTTCTCTTTCCTCCAACTAAGCACAAATATACTAGTTTAATGCTTGTAGCCCGCTGACTCAGCTCTATTATACTTGCTCTAATAATCCAGCGCTCGGCCACCCTCCTATATATAGCTCTAGGAGGAGCTAGCACGCTATATTATAGCTCTCTCATGCACATAAACCCACATCTCCTATAGACATGACGTCGGGTTTGCCAAAATGCGTCTCTCTCATGTCTGGTTACTACGGTGCCTTGTTCCTGTACCTCGGCCCCGAGAGTGCCAAGAGGGCTGACGGCATCCTCACGTTTGGTCAGCTGGGGTACGATGAACCCCTCACCAGCAGCACGCACACCCGCTTCTACTTGGATCCCTCCAAGCACAAGGATGATGAGCTCTGCCATGTCAGGTGTGTTCATGTTGGCTATGTGAATCCTAAATATGCAGAGGCCGAGTGTGTGCTCATTATGTTATGTAGTATCATTGTAATTATTTATTTTGAGTCAATAAAATTCACCTTTTGTCAAAAAAAGGTGCGCCTACAACAACAAATACCTGATGCCTATTGCTCAGGCCAGCAGTGGTTTACTGCTGGTCGGCACCGCGGACGAACCCGAGGAGAACCTGTACAAGTCGACATGTACTTTGCTTAAGCTCACCATCCTTAGCTCGTATGAAGAACCCAAGGCTAAGAGTACAGTGTACCATGTCAGGTAATTAATTATTACTACTCATATTTGTTCATGAAAACTTATATACTGTAATATCTATGTGCCTTCCTACATATTCATTGCCTTTTTGTGATTTCCATGTGTACCTGTACCACGCAATTTGCAAATTATTCTCCAATGATATCATGCCATGCATGCATGAATGACATGCAAATAAGTTCCTTAGTGGTCAAGTGAACAGAATCAAAGAGTCTAATTACTCCGACAAGAGCTTATGTAACTATATATCCTCATAGATTATCACATTAAGCATGTCTGTATGCCAATCTTTCCCCTAATTATATCTTCTTTTCTTTCTTTTTTATTGGAAAAATAAATGGTTATGTACTCCTCAAGAGTACCACATAGATTAATATTTTATATCTCATTATTATTTTAATATACTTCATTAATAATTACTAGATACCTCAGAATGAGTTTCATGAAAAAGTTGATGTGAGTCTGCATAGTTTTAAAGGTTTACGTATATACTGATTTGTTCATACTTGAAAAAAGTATATTACAAAAATATGTTGTGAAGGATTTTTTTTCCAACAAAACTCATATATATTGGGGTATCTTGGAATATTTAATGAAGTACATTGAGAATGATAAAGAGGTATAATCAATGCGTATGTGAGGTATATTGAAGATGCGGGTGCATACTAAAATTAATAAAGTAGTGTATATATAGTATATGATGTAACTACACCTGGTAGTCGGATGTATTTTCCATATCTATTCATAATCAATCATGATAGTACAAAGATAGTAGAGGTAATAAAAATTACAACCAGGCCCATGGACCACCTAGCAACAACTACAAACACTGGATCGAGCCTAAGGCGCGCCACCGTCATCACACCACACTCACCGGAGCCGAGCAAACCCTATGGTAGTAGACTTTCAAAAAGTCGTCATGCTAAGGGCTCAAAGGAGCAGCGCACCAGAGCAGCAACCATCGCTGACGAAGAGATTCGTATATTGGAAAGATCAAACCTATAACCACGCAAACAAAGCCGAATGAAAACTGGATCCAAATAGATCCACCAAAGACCATCATTGATTGAATCACGCGAGATCCGTTGGAGACACACCTCCACACACCCTCCGGCGACGCTAGACGCACCACCGGGACGGGGATCGGAAGTAGGAGACATTATTCCTACTGAGGGACATCGCCACTGGCACACAACCTTGATACCCACAAGTATATGGGATCATTTGTAGCCTTTTCCGATAAGTAAGTGTGTCGAACCAAACGAGGAGCTAAAGGTAGAATTAATATTCCCTCAAGTTCTATCAACCACCGATACAACTCTACGCACACCAATGTTTAATTTACATAAAACAAAAAATAAAACTACATTGTAGGTGTAATGGGATAGGTTTGCAAGATAATAAAGAACGTGAAAAATAAAATTTAGGTGTTGTTTTGATATAAGAACAATAAAGTTAACATGGCGAGGGTGGAAAAGTGGTGGTAGGGTTTGCAGAATTGTTCCTAAGCAATTGGTTTAGTTACTAGACCGTTGGCAAGTTTTTGTGTGAGAGGCCACTGCTAGCATGTCATCCTTTACTTGGAATTCCATGCACTTATGATTGGAACTATTAGCAAGCATCCACAACTACTAAAGTTCATTGAGATAAAACCCAACCATAGCATTGGTATATATTGGCCCCCGTTCAATCCCCTATGAATCAATTTCTCTGGTAGGAAGAAGTTTCCGCCACTCTTGCCCTCCAATGCAGTCCTATCAACATACAACTAGCCCTATGGTGTGATCCATGCGCGCGCTCATATGATGGGCACCAAATGACATAAACATAACCATAAGTAATTTAAACCAATCATAGCAATTCACCAATTACCAATAGGAAAAAAGAATCTACTCCAACATAATAGGATTGCAACACGTCATTGGATAATAATATGAAGAATAAAGCACCATGTTCAAGTCGAGGGTACAACGGGTTGCAAGAGAGTGGGCTGTTGAATATAGATGAGGGAAGGTAATGGAGGTGTTGATGAAGATGACGGGGTTGTTGGAGTAGATCACGACACATGATGGTTCCATGGCGGCGTTCTGGCGCCACCGAGAGAGAGGGGGGAGAACCCCCGGCCTTCTTCTTCTCGCTTGGCCTTCCCCAAAATGGGATGAGGGTTTCCCCTCTGGTCCTTGGCCACCATGGCTCCCGAAGGGCAGGAGCACCTCCGAGATTGGATATCTCTATCTCTCTCTCTCTCTCTCTCTCTCTCTCTCTCTCTCTCTCTCTCTCTCTCTCTCTCTCTCTCTCTCTCTCTGTGTGTGTGTGTGTGTGTGTGTGTGTGTGTGTTCACTTCTGTTTCGCGTTCCTATTTTCTGGCCCTTCACCGTTTTTTATATTCCCGGAGATCCGTACCTTCGTTTGGGCTGAAATTTTGTGGTGATTTTTATCCGGAAATTACCTTTCTTGTGGCGAAGGAAGGGACCCAACCGTCTTATAGGATGGCCACAAGCCTACTCGGAGCGCCTCGGGATAGGGGGTACGCCGTGTGAGCTTGTGGGCCCCTCGAGCATTATCTCGCACTGATTCTTGCAAAATTCCATATATTCCATAAAAAATCACCGTAACCATTTATCGTGTTTGGACTTTGTTTGATATTAATTTTATGTGAAATACAAAAACATGAAAAAAATAGGAAATGGCACTGGGCACTGGATCAATATGTTAGTCCCAAAAATAACGTAAATTGTTGAAAAAACTATGAAAGTTGTAAAATAATGGCATGAAACAATCACAAATTATAGATACAACAGAGACGTATCAAAGGTGGGGTGGACCGGCGGTGCCACTGGCAGGAGGACGAAAAAGACTTTTCTTGAGGAAGAGGAAAGAAATGATGGGATTTGAGCATTATGGCTACTGCATGACGACATCTGGTATGCAATTTATAACTTTTTTTTGAAAGAACATATTTTTTTAAGAAAGCAAAAGAACAAACGAAGATCAATGTCAATCATCTTCCTTTGATCTACACGGTAGCAACAATGAAGGATTTATTTATTGATAGAGAAAGTTTTATGTTAATTCTTGCACAATATAATAACTTGTGTCTCAAAATGCGACAGAGGAAAAGTTGATGAGAGGGATATGCATGCTAGAAAAACATTGGTACTTATTAATTAAAGTCTAAACCAATAAAGAAGGGTTCTGCAATCCACATATACTTCAGCACCCCTCTCGATAAGGCCTAAACAAGGATAGAAATTGTGCAAGCAAATTATTTTATATAAATTGCGAAAGCTGAGGCTCCAACCCAACACCTATTGGCTCTAATACTATATTAAGTTCCATGCAGCTACCAGTATATTAAAAAGTACGAATTGATGGAGAAGGTTGGGCAATCCACTTATACTTTAACAATTGACAATTACCAAGAGTATTTCCATTTTTTAATGAACCAAGTCCTAAGGGCCTGACTTCAATAGAAAAAAACGAGGCTCGTCAATGCTGCTTGTCTACACAAAACAATGAATTGATTTATGAAAACAACTTATGGGCATAGCCATGCATGTCCATATTCCATTATACCTCTGAAGCATAACCAAAATCAACACACGTGGATTTTGTGTTTTAGTTAAAGTTCGCCCAAGGGGAATCAAAGAATCTCACAGTAATAAGTTTTCGGAAATTCAATCCGCAAAAAATTGTGAAAATCTATGCCTTACTATCTGTACGTTACTCCATGTTGAATCCCAAATTTAAGACTTATATATGTATAGTAGTCATAAATTTGAAACTAAAATGTTGAAACATTGTCTACGAGCATACTACCATAAGACTATGGTCATGTTCGGTTCATGACTAGCCTTGCCACAACCAACCTTAGGCAAATTGTAGATGCCACGAAAGGTGTGGTGAACAAAATGGGCACCACAAGTGTGGCAAGATCTCACACAATCTCGTCGTGAGAATTTTCCCAACGGAGGGTCTAATGTACGATCCCTCTTGTGGTTTCCACACATGCAGTATTGGTGACTTGGCAACAGTTCATCATCCGGAACCAAGGGCTACCAGAGGGTTAGGAGAGAGAATCAATGTTTAGTACTAGGCCCGGTTCATGAGGTTCTTCAACTGTTCGGGCCAATCATAGTCCAAAATCTGAGCTTAATCCTGGCTCATAAGGAATGCTATCTATATGCTTAACACATGCCGTCGGACATCACCTTTTGTCGAAAAATCGAACTGAGTCAATTTGTCCAAATTTGCAATTCGCTAAATTCATTTGAAAAAGTACATACCTTTCTTTAGTCTTTCCGGTATAGCGTCGCGTCGATCGATGTCACAGAGTCCAATCCTTTTTCGGACTTGAACTCAGTGGGTTCCAGCAGCTAGCTTATGCTGGATAAGAACCACAACCTGTGTCATCTCGTTCTCAGGGGTGACTACGCGCTGAGACTTCACAGATGAAGCTATGTCAATTCAAAACGGCCTAAGTTTGAATGAAATTCTGGATCTTAAATAGAATGAGTTTCAGTACTTCCTAGTTTTTCTGAAAGTAAGGTTAGCCGGTTCCCAGTTCATTACCTGACTGCTCCGTGTTAACGTGAAAAGATAGGAAAATTGCCTTTCTTTTTTTTGGTTCAAGTTCCTTGCACTTTAAATAGGGTCCTACTTCGTTTTTTGTTGCACGCGTTTGAAGGCGGATTCCTTTAGTAAAAGAGGCGTTGTGGTACCTCATATTTACCTTGTGAAAACAAGGCTTCGATAGGTAGGGTCTCGAAGAGGCCTCCCTCATTCTTGCTCGTAAAACAAGTGTCTCCTTCAGTTTTTTTAGGCTTCCTTAATTTGATGAAATCAAGTTGTTCGACCACAGATAGGATCGGTCGCTATGGAAAATCCATTGTTTTTTGTGCTTTTTTCAGCAAGGAAATATTCCTGATTTTAGGAAATGTCCCTTGGTGCAAAGCTAGGGTCAACATAAAGTTTCCGACATTAGGAGAGAAATTCACCTTAATACCAAGATTGGATTTCCATGGTATGCATGTTTGGGTGAACATGACCCAGGTGTGGAGGCCTGATTTCATAGTCAAATGCGTGAAAAACAGGGAGTTTGGGTAGGCGCGTGAAGGATACGTCAGGTCTCGCAAATCGGCCAAATAGGCTTCCTTTGTTTAGTGAAACAGCCTTTTCCTTTCATCACTCATTAGTGAATAGTAGTTCATAATGCTTGTCTTTATCAAGGTTTTGAGCAATACCATTCAGAACAAGGTTGATGAGGAGTGACCGAGCACTAAGCAGCCCTCCAGCGAGAGAGATAGGGAGAATGGTCGCACAGGGGAAAGGGGAACAACCTTTCTGACTTATATATGGATTGATCGTAAAAATATTTTATATTACATAAAATTAAAATGTAAAAACATAGTGTAAAATGTACATAAAATGCATTTTTTCTGTTCTTATGACCTATATTTTTTTATTATGCCAAATTGTACGCAGTGAATTAATATGAATGTAACTATTTGTTTTCAAATGTAATTTATTTATGAAATGGTCATAAGATTACCTCAAGTGGAGAATAACTTATTCTAGACCTCGGGCGCGGCTTGACGAGGGCAACTCTCTAGGGTCGGCGCACCACCACACACTAAGTGTCTTGCCACCCAGCCCCCCCAAGGTGGGGGCACTCCACCTAGGCCCAACATGGCTCATGTGATCGCTACCCCTTAGGCCACCAAAGGGGCATCCCACTAATGCGTTCTAGATCCTTTCAGGATATTTCAGGCTCTTCAAGAATTTTCCTGTACCTTCCAAGTACTTCCGGCACCTTCTCGCAGAACCTCCCATAACCTTCCAAAAAAATCCTAAACACTTCCGGTGCTTTTCTCTCTGTATCCTATGATCTTGCAGTACTATATCAAACCATTAACCGTTAAGCGTCTGACCCTACAAGTTTGAAAATATGTGGACATGAACCAGAACACCTTTCGCTCTATAATTAACAGCGGGATATGGACACCCATATTAATTCTCACATATACATGAAGATCTTTACTAAGAAAACCTTTTGTTTCCATATACAATTGCCTTTGCTTCGTGATACATAAAAAATCCGAGGCAAAACTTCTAGCGGTATCCTTGTGAAGCAACTCTTAAATTACAATTCCAAGTTCAACTCATTACCGATTTTATTCTCTTTTTTTATCATTTTTGTATTCCGGTATCCCCACACTATCACGTTATGTTTGGCCATATGATGATGGATAATGTAATACCGAGTGGCCCCAGATAGTACCGCTCAATCGTTGGAGGAGAAAATTTCAGCCTTGAACTATTGAGTCCCTTGACATACTTTTCCGATGATCACTCATTTAGGATAATGTTTGGCAACCTGGAAGAAAGCATCCAATATTAAGGTCCGCGATATTCTCATGATCTAAGGAGGCAAGTATCGTTAGCACATAATATAATAATACTGACAACAAGGTGATGATGGAATCTTATAGTATATCATAAGCTGGGTCTATCCAACATCATTGTTCTACCATCAATATATTCCCATTATTGTTGGCATCATTGTTACTTTAAATATGTCTATGATTAGAAAAATAGGATCATCAACAATGCATAAGTTAGTCCTAGAGGCATGACTAGGGATATCTCTGGTGTCTATGTTTCCACACATGCAACTGAGTTTTCCTCTGAATCCCATATTCAAGAATCATTGCAATTATAGCACATAAATATAAACTTAATTATGAACATGAAATAAATAATAACATTTTATTATTGCCTTTAGGGCATATTTCCAACATGTGGCGCTTATTTAATGAGGAAAGAGAGATCCATCGTATATTTCTATAGATATAGTTCTTAGCCCAGAACCAGAACCATTCATACTTCTATCTTATAAAACACAAGAAATGAGAGAACTATTAGATACATCAATAAGATACAATGCATGGCAGAGGTTATATCTAAGTACATATTTAATGGGTATGATATAATCTACTAAGATACATTGCATTAGGAGTACTCTAACCACCGTTTGCATGTCACACATTTATTGGGTATGCAACGGCTTTAATTGCTCATGATTGCAACAATTTCAATGGTGCAATGGCTCCCGCTGCCCATGGTTGTGCCATCATGGTCAGTGGGGTTAACTGACCCCATAGTATTTTCAAAGAAGTGTAGCATTAATTATTGGAGCTTAATATAACTACCCCCACATGGTCCCACGGCTTTTGGTTGTTGTTGCCGCCACTATCGTGGCCCTTTTTCCTAACAATCCCCACATTTTATTCATGTTATGAGCCAATGCATTTGGAGCAACCTATTCTACATCCACCCAAATTTAATAAGTATGTCTCTTCCTATGCTTGTGTGTCTTCTATTGGTTAAATTTTGTAACTTTTTAATATGTCCAACAGGTTTACACATCCTCGTCTTGGAAAAGAAGTTGGAATTTTATCCAGTTATTTTGATCTCAGAACCTCAAAAGTAACTGAGGGTGTTAATAGTGAACACACACTCTTTAATGTGGAAGAGCAAATATTCTTGCCTCAGTATGTGGCTTTCAAAGGCGACAACGGCTTGTACCTATGCGGACGAAAATTTGACGGTGGTCTATATTTTCAATTTGCATCAAGTGATGTTGGAGATCCATCTATAGTTTTCACTAGTTGCAATTATGCTCAGGGTTTCGTGCGTATAAAATCAAAAGAGTACGACATGTTCTTGCGACAAAGCTCGAGTTGGATCGTGTTGGTTAAACCAGAAGACAACGACAATGGCATTCATCAGACTGACTATTTATTCAAGGTGTTGAAATTTGGTGATCAGTTTGCACTTCAAAGCATCGACAATGGTAATTTCTGTTTTAGGTCAATTGACGATTGTATGAATGCCGGCAGTAAGAGCTTCACGAAGAAAGCAAGGCTAGACTTAGAAGAACCAGTTATCACTCGAGAGATCTACAATATTGAGTACCACAAAAATGATAATCATAGGTTTTATGACACCTCAAATATGAATATGGTTATGGCCTCAGCTATCAATAGGACCAGTAAAGAAAACACTGTCAAATCATCCTTGACAGTCACGAGGATAGAGTCAAGGAGATGGGAGTCAACTGCTATCCATAAGGCAAGTGTTAAAGCCTCTGTTAGCTACTCGATAATTCCAACAATTCTTAATTCAAAACTTGAAGTTGGTTATGAATTCACGAAAGGGAGCACTTGGGGAACAACCGAGCAAAATGAAAAGAAACAAGAGGTTGAATACCAAGTTACTGTGCCAGCTAACAGAAAAGTTACACTCAGTGTGATTGCAACACAAGCCAAATATGACATCCCTTTCTCCTACACCCAGAAGGATAAGCTTGCCAATGGACAACTAAGGATTCAAAACCTTGACGATGGGTTGTTTTCTGGCATGAATAGTTTTGATCTCCGCTATGAGACCAAGGAAGAAGACATCGATCCAATCCCTAGCAGCCCACGAGTAATAAATCTCCTTTGAGCTGGAAATGGATGTCAAGTGAAGTGCCTCGTGGTAATAAAAGTCTAATATGTATGGTTCTATGTGATTGTGGCTTTGTATCTTAATTATGCATATGATTATGTATTGTAACCTTTAATACTACCATCCACGCACTATGACGGTCGTGTATTTTTATTTGCTTTTGTTTAAATAATGTACCCTTTTTTGTGCAATAACCTTTGTGATACATGCACCTATATATATTACCACCCGTTGCTATGGTGTTACTTATTAAAGGGAATAAATGGTTGGAAGGTTAGGATGGTGGTTGAACCCCTAATTCGCGAGGGATCAAATGTCTCTTATGTCTCTCATTATGATGAAATGTTATTTCAGTGGCTTTGGTCACATTTTGCAAAGCCCTAGTGTGTTTGATTTTTCTCGGTGTTTTTTGTTCAGATCACTTTTTGGGCTGCCACTATTTTGTTTCGTCAAAAGTAGCATGTTGTTGGACTGTGGCAGTGTCCCAATACTCGGCTATTTTCAACAAAAAAATCCTTAGCCTAGTTGTCTATGGATTTTTTCTTTGGAGGAATAACATTGTAAGTAAATAGTATATTATGTTCCTACCTTGCTTGAAGCTAAAACTGCGTGCCTGAGGAAGGAAATGTCATAGTTCTTTGTTTCACACCAAAGGAATTGGTGTGGAGAATAGTTGTTCAAACAGAAACTTCCTCATCGTGTTGTCCCCAAAGACATGGATGAATATGGTGGCATAACCATTGTTTGTCATCTAGACACCAGGGTGTCTGGTACCTACACCTACCATTTCTAATATTGATGGCCATGTCTGCGTCAATAAATGGGACGAGTTCATGATGAAGAAATCAGTCTTGGTGTTAGGAGAGAAGGTGATGGTGTTGCTGTACCTGGGAGATCATGGGATTTACTGTTTGTTTCACATGTTCCAGATGTGCCTCTGGAGTAGTTTTACCACAACATAGTGTGCAAAAATAATTTCAGGGCTTTATAAGTACTTCATAATGGTACTCTTGTGTTTGTGCACAAGATAGTGTGCAATACTTGTTACGGTTGTTCATGTTTTACCATTTGCAAAGTCTTCATTGGAACTCGCTTCATTACAAGTGACCACAATGATCGCCATGATCCGATCACAACTTGATTATTTCATGAGAATCAACAGCACACACACACACAATAGCATGCATGCCTTTGCGCTATGGTAAAAACAAGCCCACCCGTTGGACCACTGGATCAACCATTTCACGCCCGCAATCATTTGCTACCCCGATGGGCCGAGCCAGGACTACGTTGCATGCATGCGCGTCCGTAGCCTACGATGCATACCCTTATGGATCGAGCCAGGAGTACGCTGTATCCATGCGTGTGCGTAGCCTACGCTGCATGCATGCATGCACAGATGTGAATGAGCGCGCGTGACCCGACCGAGGGCTCAGACATGCAGCGCTAAAACATTGCATTATGGCTATTGACGCACAGCCGCCCTTCGGTTTTCCACGCATCTACATGCTACTTATGAGCTGCGTTGGGATTATCTCGAAGAGGAGAGGATGATGCAGTACAGTACAGATAAGTGTTTTCCTCGGTTACGAAACCAAGATTATCAATCTATTAGGAGAACCAAGCAACACTATGTAAAGAGCACTTGCACACAAACAACAAATACCTGGAACCCAACACGTAGAGGGGTTGTCAATCCCTCAACAGTTATGAGCAAGATTAAATTGTATAGGTTTTCATAGATAAGTCTTACAAAAATACAAAATAAAATAAATAAAAGAAAATTGCAGCAAGGTATTTTTGGATTTAATATATGATAAAAAAAATAGGGGGCCGTAGTTTTCACTAGATGCCTCTCTCGAGAAAACAACATACAGTGGGTTGCTACTTCTTGAGCTTGCGTTGGTTTTCCCTTAAAGAGGAAAAGGTGATGCATCAAAGTAGAGATAAATATTTCCCTCAGTTGAGAACCAAGGTATCAATCCAGTAGGAGAAACACACAAGTCATCAATGGTTGCACCTACACAAACAAACAAATACTTGCACCCAACACAATAAAGGGGTTGTCAATCCCTTCACGGTTACTTGCAAGGATGAGATCTGATAGTGATAGATATAAAAGATAAGTAAAAGTGCAAAATAAGATAAAATTAAATAGATTTCAGCAAGGTATTTTTGTGTTTTTAATTTTATAGTTCTGGAAATATTATGATAAAAATAGACCCAGGGGCCATAGTTTTCACTAGAGTCTTCTCTCTTGAAAGAAAGCGTTCGGTGGAAAACAAATTACTATTGAACAATTGATAGAAAAGAGCATATTTATGACGATATCGAAGGCAATGATCGTGAATATAGGCATCACTTTCGTGACAAGTAGACCGACTCCTGCCTGCATCTACTACTATTACTTCACACATCGACCGCTATCCAGCATGCATCTAGTGTATTAAGTTAACAAGAACGAAGTTATGCCTTAAGTAAGATGACATGATGTAGAGGGATAGATCCAATCAATATGAACAAACCCCATCTTTTTAACCTTAATGGCAACAATACAAATATGTGTCATTTCCCTTTCTGTTAGTGGGAATAAGCACCACAAGATTGAACTCAATACAAAGCACATCTCCCATTGCAAGAAAAATCAATCTAGTTGGCCAAATCAAATCTATAGATAGGAGAGAAATAATTATGCATAAAATAATTTAGAGACTCAAATAATATTCATAGATAATCTGATCATAAAACCACAATTCATCGGATCTCAACAAACGCACCACAAAATAAGATTACATCGAATAGATATCCAAG
Organism: Aegilops speltoides; assembly: GCA_021437245.1. Taxonomy (NCBI): domain Eukaryota; kingdom Viridiplantae; phylum Streptophyta; class Magnoliopsida; order Poales; family Poaceae; genus Aegilops; species Aegilops speltoides. Next base: position 496,329,856 of record CM038144.1, on the reverse strand, counting down.
AACATCGAGGAGAACATTGTACCCATAGGTCTGTGGTAAACTACTCACACATCATCGGAAGGGAAGCAAGGTTGATGTAGAAGCCATCCATGGTCGAATCCCCCTTCGGCAGAGTACCGCAAAAGGCTTCCAGATGGGATCTCATGAGGACAAAAACTTGCGGCGAAGGAAAAGTATTTTTGGTGTGGCCTCTGGTCTACCGGGAATGTTTGGGTATTTATAGAAGAAGAATTAGGGTTAGAAGTGCCATGGGGGCCACACAAGTTTGGGAGCAAGGGAATTCCAGACTAAGGGGTCCTCGGGCTGCCAGCCTATCTCTTATGGGCCGGACAGGTGGGCCGCTCTACAAGTACTTTTCCGACTACTCTAATCCACGAGTAAACAGTAAACATGGCAAATACGATATGCATCTCATACCGATACCTAAGCATGTGAGCACGTACAGTACATAGAACCGAAACATCTATGAACAGCATATATACGGCCAGCACATGAACGAGCAAATAGGGGATGAACGAGTCATACCCTCCGATTGGCCAGGCCAACGCGGCGGCGGCGGCGGCGGCATCGGCCGAGGCCTTCTTCTTAGCGAATTCGTCGTCAGACATGGGGTCGATGCAGGGGAAGTAGTGAAAGCAGAGGCGGACAGAGTCGGGGACGGATCGGGAGCAGTCGCGTCGAGATGCTCCCCAAAAACCTTATTGCCGTTCTCCCGGGCAGGATCTTGAATGACTCTCCCGACCAACCGTGCACACGGTCATCGGGATGTGATCGCCGGAAGCAGCACAGAGAGAGGAACAATAGATGACGGCTAGGATTGTACGAGAGGGAGTGAGTGCTGAGTTAGGGTTCACTCCACTGGCCAGCGCCTTCTTATATAGGCCGTCAGGTAGATGGGCCTGGGCCAGGCCCACGAACGAGTCTTCGAACAGCCCACGGTCCAACGTCTTGGACAGTGGCGCTTCCATAAGTGACTCGTTAATTAATTAACAATTAATTAACCATTCCTGAGCACGGCGCGCGCGTCGGGACAAGGCGTGGCGTGGCGAGGCAGGCGGCGGAGGAGGAGGAGCGCGTGTACATCTCCTATTCCCAAGCTCCAAATAGCAAGTGATAGAGCAGCCCTTATAAAAAGGTCTCACTCTTCTTACTGTAGCAGTATGAGACTAAACTTCCCACCACTTGTCGTACACATGCATGGGCCTTAGAGATTAACTAGGGATTATTGTCTTATATGGGCCTAAGCCCATCCATAATCCATCAATTAGTACACTACAGATTGCTAGTGTAGAGCTAAATAAACTGCGGCTTGCAATTCTTCTCATGTACGTGACTTCGCTTAACCAATAAATTAGTGATGTACTCCCTCTGTCCCATAATGTAAGACGTTTTTTGACAGTACACCAGTGTCAAAAAACGTCCTATATTATGGGACGAAGGGAGTATGTGTAGCATTCAGATTGCATGGAGAGGAATATTGTATAACAGAAGTTGAAATCCATACATATAGCAGAAAAATAGTGACAATTTGTCTTAGAAACTTATGAAGAAAATCATTGGATTTAAGAACCACCTGTAGGCTACATTCTCTTTCCTCTTTAATATAAACCTGGATGAGCGGGGCAGAATTAATGAAAGGCTCAAGAAGGAGAATGCGGTAGAATCAACCAGTATCAGCCATCAGCCAGGACGCCTCATTGGATTTATACGGAGCAGATGTGTCATGGCCAACATGGGCGGTACCAGCTTGAGATGGGTGTCAAATACCAATCTCGTTGACGATGGTAGATCACGACAATGAGCCCAGTTGGTCTACATAGTTTCTATCAACATTTGAGAAATCATGAGGGATCATTGTTATTTGTACCAACCTTGTTGAGCTCAAACTTCTACCTCACCACGAACTTGAGGCCGCCTTCAATCGGAGGCTTTGCGGTGGAGGCTGATGCGGCCTCATCAGATCTGTACCCTGCGACGGGAGAAGCCGGCGGCCCCATCTCGAATCAGGCGAGGGAAGGGTCACCGGCGACCCATCAGTTGGAGCAGCCGGTGGGTCCCGCTCCTGGATGGGTGTAAGGGCATATTTATCCCTAAGGTGTTTTGGTGATTGATGACAATGCTTTTGCGGATTAATCATGTGCCTTGAGTATTTCAGACGTTTCATCACTAGGCACAAGACAGTTCGGTGCCCCTCGAAGACTAGTGAAGACGGCGTTTTTCTACGTTTCTTTTCGGTGGATTTGAGTCGTAGGAAAGCCATACTATTAAGAGAGGGTCCGCTTTGAAAAGGTTCAGGTGGAATCATCATGTACACGTTTTCTTCCTCTGCACCGCCTTTCCCCTTGCGCTTTGGAGCATCCTCCAGTTTCCCTCATTTATATGCAAAGAGAAGGATTCCTAGTGTTGCTGTTCTAGGGCATGCGGTAGTACTGCTCTTCTGAGCGGTAGTACCGCAGGCCCCTGCGGTAGTACCGCAAGCCCTTGCGGTAGTACCGTAGGCGCCCACGGTAGTACCGCTCCCTAGGAACTGTAGTACCGTGGCCTCAGTCTAGACTTAGCCGCTCGTGCGGCTGTAGGGGCGGATGTAATTTTTTACATCCGCGCCCTACGCGGTAGTACCGCCCCACGCGCGCGGTAGTACCGTGAATCCTGGTATGGCACAACAACATGAGCGGACGTAGGGGCGGATGTAATTTTTTACATCCGCTCCCTACACGGTAGTACTGTATGCCATGTGCGGTAGTACCGTGTCGGATTTTTGCATCGGTTGTTCTTCAGCGGAAGTTGGCACGGATGTATTTTTATTCATCCGCGCCCTTCTCAGGCCAGTCCTATCCTACCTTGCGGTAGTACCGCAAGGGGGAGCGGTACCGCACCAGTGGCAGTACCGCCCTTAGCCTTTGCGCTTCAGGCCTGGGCTAGCTCCTGCCGTAGCAGCGGTAGTACCGCGGTCCGTCGTGGTAGTACCGTGAGGCCTTGCGGTAGTACCGCTTATCTGGAGCGGTAGTACCGTAGGTCGCGGGCTGGTTAAGTGGATAACGGTTGGATTTGTCTCTCCACTATATAAGGGGTGTCTTCTTCCTCTAGTCGACTACCTCTTCCAACCCTAAGCTCCATTGTTGCTCCAAGCTCCATTTTCGCCCGATCTCTCTCCCTAGCCAATCAAACTTGTTGATTTTCTTGGGACTGGTTGAGAAGACCCCGATCTACACTTCCACCAAGAGAAATTTGATTCCCCCCACTAATCCGTTGCGGATCTTGTTACTCTTGGGTGTTTGAGCACCGTAGACGGTTGAGGTCACCGCAGAGCCATAGTCCATTGTGGTGAAGCTTCGTGGTGTCGTTGGGAGCCTCCAATTAAGTTGTGGAGATTGCCCCAACCTTGTTTGTAAAGGTTCGGTCCCCGCCTCCAAGGGAACCAATAGTGGAATCACGGCATCTTGCATTGTGTGAGGGCATGAGGAGAATACGATGGCCATAGTGGCTTCTTAGGGAGCATTGTGCCTCCACACCGCTCCAACGGAGACGTACTTCCCCTCAAAAGGAAGGAACTTCGGTAACACATCCTCGTCTTCACCGGCTCCACTCTTGGTTATCTCGTGCCTTTACTTGTGCAAGCTTATTTGTGTTATATCCCTTGATTGCTTGTGTGCTTGTTGTTGTTGCATCATATAGGTTGCTCACCTAGTTGCATATATAGAAAACCTACTTTGATGCAAAGTTTAAATTGGTAAAGAAAAGCTAAAATTGTTAGTTGCCTATTCAACCCCCCCTCTAGTCAACTATATCGATCCTTTCAATTGGTATCAGATCCTCGTCTCTTTATTAAGGACTTTGCCGTTCGAAGAGTATGGTTGACATCGTAGACGGTGTGGAGGAGCACTCCAGTGCGAATCCGGTCTCGTCTATGGGCGATGGGGGAACCTCGGTCTCTCGTGTGGAATTCAATATGGCTTTGGACACATTGAAAACCTCCATGACGACCGAGGTTGAAAGCATGTTTAATAAATTCATTGAAGGACTCAAACTATCAACCGCACCGTTGAAAGTGGGTGACCCACTAACAAGGTGATAGATGCTAACTCCAACAAGGGGGAAGCTACTAGTGAAAAGGCTCCTTCTTCTAGTGGTAAGAATGGCACCGGCATCATTGCCCATGTGGAACCTCCACTTGTTTATGGTGGACCGATTCCTTCTACTCATTTGAATCATGTCGGTCCTCCCCCTAAGATTGTGAAAAATGAGGACTTTGATTCTTGGGTCTATCGGTTTAAGCGTCATTTAAATCATGTGAATATTAATCTTTGGAGAATCATTGAAGAAGGTTTCCATCCGCACGACCGAAGGAACTTCACTTCTAGAGAAGCCGCGGATAATCAATTCAATGAGAATGCTCTCTTCATCATCCAAGATGCAATTCCACTGATAACCCACAAGTATAGGGGATCGCAACAGTTTTCGATAAGTAAGAGTGTCGAACCCAACGAGGAGCTAAAGGTAGAACAAATATTCCCTAAAGTTCTATCGACCACCGATACAACTCTACGCACGCTTAATGTTTACTTTACCTAGAACAAGTATGAAACTAGAAGTACTTTGTAGGTGTTTTTGGGTAAGCTTGCAAGAAAGTAAAGAACATGTAAATATAAACTAGGGGCTGTTTAGATAAAGATGCAATAAAGTAAAGATAGCGAGTGTGGAAAAGTGGTGGTAGGAGTTGTGGAATTGTCCCTAAGCAATTGACTATGTTACTAGACCGGTAATCACTATTGCAATTCTATTTGAGGGAGAGGCATAAGCTAACATACTTTCTCTACCTGGATCATATGCACTTATAATTGGAACTCTAGCAAGAATCCGCAACTAATAAAGATTCATTAAGGTAAAACCCAACCATAGCATTAAAGTAGCAAGTCCCCTTTATCCCATACGTAAACAACCTACTTACTCGGGTTTGTGTTTCCGTCACTCACGCAACTCACTATAAGCAAATCATAAACATACTGCAAACCCTACAGCGGGAATCCCTCATGCTTGAGCGACACGGAGGGCACAATAGGACAGAACCAATAAAATATGCAACTCAAACCAATCATAGCAATTCATCAATCACCGATAGGACAATAGAAATCTACTCAAACATTATAAGATGGCAACACATCATTGGATAATAATATGAAGCATGAAGCACCATGTTCAAGTAGAGGGTACAGCGGGTTGCGGGAGAGTGGACCGCTGTAGATAGAAGGGGGAAGGTGATGGAGATGTTGGTGAAGATGATGGAGGTGTTGGTGAAGATCGCGGTGATGATGATGGCCCCCAGCGGCGTTCCGGCGCCACCGGAAGCAAGGGCGAGAGAGCCCCCTTCTTCTTCTTCTTCTTCCTTGACCTCCTCCCTAGATGGGAGGAGGGTTTCCCCTCTGTTCCTTGGCTCCCATGGCTTGGGAGGGGCGAGAGCCCCTCCGAGATTGGATCTATCTCTCTGTTTCTACGTTCTCTGCGTTGGCAGATTCTACCCCTTCACCGTGTCCTTTATATGTGGAGATCCGTAACTCCGATTGGGGTGAATCTTTTGCCCAGATCTTCGTCAAAAAATTATCTTTCTTGCGCCAGAAGAAGAGCATCAACCGCCTTACGGGTGGACCACGAGGGTCAAGGGCGCGCCTGGGGGGGGGGTAGGGCGCGCCTCCTACCTCGTGTCCACCTCAGATACCGTTTTGCGTTGATTTTACTTCCAGAAAATCATAAATATTCCAAAAAAATCTCCGTCTGTTTTTATACCGTTTGGACTCCGTTTGATATTGGGTTTCTGCGAAACAAAAAACATGCAACAGACAGGAACTAGCACTGGGCACTGGATCAATATGTTAGTCCCAAAAATTATATAAAAAGTTGCCAAAAAGTATATGAAAGTGAATAATATTGGCATGGAACAATCAAAAATTATAGATACGACAGAGACGTATCAGCATCCCCAAGCTTAATTCCTGCTCGTCCTCGAGTAGGTAAATGATAAAAAAGAATAATTTTTGATGTGGAATGCTACCTAGCATAATCTTGATCATATGTCTAATCATGGCATGAATATTAAGACACGAGTGATTCAAAGCAATAGTCTATCATTTGACATAAAAACAATAATACTTTGAGCGTACCAATAAAGCAATCATGTCTTTTCAAAACAACAAGGCAAAAGCATGCTTATCCCTACAAAATCATACAGTTTGGCCATGCTTCATTTTCGTCACACAAAATGCCCCCATCATGCACAACCCCGATGATGAGCCAAGCAATTGGTTCATACTTTTAACGCGCTTCAGCTTTTTCAACCCTCATGCAATACATGAGCGCAAGCCATGGATATAGCACTATAGGTGGAGTAGAATATAATGATGGAGGTTATGTGGAGAAGACAAAAAAAGGAGAAAGTCTCACATCAACTAAGCGTATCAACGGGCTATGGAGATGCCCATTAATAGATATCAATGCGAGGAGTAGGGATTGCCATGCAACGGATGCACTAGGAGCTATAAGTGTATGAAAGCTCAACAAAAGAAACTAAGTGGGTGTGCATCCAACTTGCTTGCTCATGAAGACCTAGGGCATTTGAGGAAGCCCATCGTTGGAATATACAAGCCAAGTTCTATACTGAAAATTCCCACTAGTATATGAAAGTGACAACACAGGAGACAATCTATATGAAGAACATGGTGCTACTTTGAAGCACAAGATATGAGACTCACTACATGAAGAACATGGTGCTACTTTGAAGCACAAGTGTGGAAAAGGAGATAGTAACATTGCCCCTTTTTTTGGTGGGCTTCTTTGGCCCCCTTTTTTATTTAGGCTTCTTTGGCCTTTCCTTTTTTTGGGGGCAATGTTCTATAATGATGATCATCACACTTTTATTTACTTACAACTCGATATTACAACTCGATACTGGAACAAAGATATGACTCTATATGAATGCTTCCGGCGGTGTACCGGGATGTGCAATGATCTAGCGTAGCAATGGCATCAAAAAACGGACAAGCCATGAAAACATCAAGCTAGCTATCTCACGATCATGCAAAGCAATATGACAATGAACGCTCAAGTCATGAATATGATGATGATGGAAGTTGCATGGCAATATATCTCGGAATGGCTATGGAAATGCCATGATAGGTAGGTATGGTGGTTGTTTTGAGGAAGATATAATGAGGCTTATGTGTGATAGAGCGTATCGTATCACGGGGTTTGGATGCACCGGCGAAGTTTGCACCAACTCTCGAGGTGAGAAAGGGCAATGCACGGTACCAAAGAGGCTAGCAATGATGGAAGGGTGAGAGTGCGTATAATCCATGGACTCACATTAGTCATAAAGAACTCATATACTTATTGCAAAAGTTTATTAGCCCTCGAAGCAAAGTACTACTACGCATGCCCCTAGGGGGATAGATTGGTAGGAAAAGACCATCGCTCGTCCCCGACTGCCACTCATAAGAAAGACAATCAAAGAAACACCCATGCTTCAAATTTGTCACACAACGGTTACCATACGTGCATGCTACGGGACTTCCAAACCTCAACACAAGTGTCTATACAATCCACAACCACCTACTAGAATAACTCTAATATCACCATCTTTATATCGCAAAACTATTGCAAGGAATCAAACATATCATATTCAGCGATCTACAAGTTTATGTAGGATTTTATGACTAACCATGTGAATGACCAATTCCTGTCATTTCTCTAAATAGATATAAGTGAAGCAAGAGAGTTTTAATTCTTTCTACAAAAGATATGCCCACGCTCTAACAAGTATAAGTGAAGCAAAAGAGCATTCTACAAATGGCGGTTGTCTATATGAAGAGAAACAGGCAATCCAAACTTCAAATGATATAAGTGAAGCACATGAAGCATTCTATAAAGCCATACTCAAAAGATTTAAGTGAGGTGCAATGAGCATTCTATAAATCAACCAAGGACTATCTCATACCAGCATGGTGCATAAAATAAAAATGAAAACTAAATGCAAAAGACGCTCCAAGACTTGCACATAATGCATAAACGAAACGAATACGAAAACATACTGATACTTGTTGAAGAAAGAGGGGATGCCTCCCCAGCATCCCCAAGCTTAGATGCTTGAGTCTTCCTGAATATTTACTTGGGGTGCCTCGGGCATCCCCAAGCTTGAGCTCTTGCCTCTCTTCCTTCTTCTCACATCGAAACATCCTCGATTAGACACTACATCCACACAAAACTTCAACAGAAAACTCGGTAAGATCCGTTAGTATAATAAAGCAAATCACCACTCTAAGTGCTGTTGCAAACCAATTCATATTTTGTTTTTGCATTTTTTTCTACTGTAATATAACTTTTTCATGGCTTAATCCACTAATATAAATTGATAGTTTCATCAAAACAAGCAAACTATGCATAAAAAATAGAATCTGTGAAAAACAGAACAGTCTGTAGCAATCTGAACATCCACCATACTTCTGGTACCCCAAACATTCTACCAAATTAGGAAAAATAAACAATTTGTATAGCAAGACAGTGCAAAAAGAATCGGAACCAAATGACGTTCCAGGTAAAAATGTAAAATCGCGCACTACAGCCAAAGTTTCTGTCCTGCACCGTACAAACCAACATGCATTGTAAACATCCTAAAGGCAAACCTTGTCATATTATTTTTATAATACAATGGAATTGTACAAGGGGATAATTATTTTTGTTGAAAAGTTTCTGTAATCAAGATTCACAAAGTTTCCATGAGCATGAACAAAGTTCAAGCCTAGCTCCCACTTCAACAATGCTTGTCTTTCTCACTTTCACTTTCCTTTTTGAAAAGTTTTTGGTTCCCCTCTTTATTTTTGTTGTTTTTAAACTATATGAAAGCACTCACAGAATAAATGACTCTCTAAAACTTCCGGGTTGTCTCCCTGGCAGCGCTTTCTTTAAAGCCATTAAGCTAGGCATATAGTGCTCAAGTAATGGATCCACATGGATCCCAAGGTATATCAAAGCCAATTTTAATTAACAATGATTTGTAATTTAGTAGTGAGCACAAAGTGACATAAATCATGTAATGACGAAGTCTAACTCTCTTCCTATGCATCGGCATGTCATAAAAGAACAATTCATGCACACATAGTAAAGGCCAATGCATAGTATAAATAGTTTCCTGCAATTCTATCATATTGGAAACATAAAGAGGCGGAGATAGAGTTACTCTCTCATAATAATTGCAAGTAGGAGCAGCAAGCACATGCATATTATAGTCATCAAAATCATCATGTGTAGTAGTAAAAGGCAACCCATCAATATAATCCTTAATAAGTGCAAGCTTCTCCGATATAGTGTAGTCGGGAGAATTCAAAAAGATAATAGGACTATCATGCGTGGGTGCAATAGCAACAATTTCATGTTTAACATAAGGAACTATAGCAAGTTCATCTCCATAAGCATAATTCATATTGGCATCTTGGCCACAAGCATCATCAAAAAGGGATATTTCAAGATAATCAATGGGATCATAATAGTCATCATAGCAATCATCCTTCGGCAAGCACGAAGGGGAATTAAACAATGTATGAGTTGAAGAGTTACTCTCATTAGAAGGTGGGCACGGGTGATCAATCCGCTCTTCCTCCTCTTGTTCTTCGCTCTCCTCATCATCTTTTTCATCCAATGAGCTCATAGTTTCATCAATTTCTTCTTCCATAGCTTCCTGCAAAATATTAGTCTCTTCTTGGACAGCGGAGACTTTCTCAATAAGTGCATCAATTGCATAATTGTATTTATAATTCTCATAGCAATATTTGAGGATAGCTAAATTTTCAGATCTATTAACAACATCATCATAATCCTCAAACTCTTTACACATAGCTTCAATTTCATAAGCACCCATAAAAGCAACAAATTCTTCTATTTGTTCCACATTATAGTAATCATATATACCATTAGCATAAGAATCTAAGGTTTTATTATCATTAAATTTGCATGAAAAGGGAAGGTGCAGAGAATTCATCCTAGAGCAACAAGTATAATCATATTCCACGCATAGTTCCAAGCATACCACTTCAATAAATGAATTTGATCCCATAATAGTTTCCCTTTTTGTGTTAAGCAATAATCCCTAAAGTATTCACGTTGATTTAACATTACTCCCATTATAAAGTTGAATGGGGTTTTCTCAGGATTATCAAAGTAGTATATAATATCTCTCGCATAATGAGAATCGAGGGTTTTAGGAGTTACCCCATCCTCATGAGTAGCAAGTACCTTTATTTTTTTGGTATTTTGCGTTCCATATCCATAACTAAAGATAGAGAACAACTAAGAACAGCAAAATAATATTACTTAGTGATAAAGCAAACAAGCACACACGAGAATATTCACCCCACGCTATGACTCCCCGGCAACGGCACCAGAAAATGGTCTTGATAACCCACAAGTATAGGGGATCGCAACAGTTTTCGATAAGTAAGAGTGTCGAACCCAACGAGGAGCTAAAGGTAGAACAAATATTCCCTAAAGTTCTATCGACCACCGATACAACTCTACGCACGCTTAATGTTTACTTTACCTAGAACAAGTATGAAACTAGAAGTACTTTGTAGGTGTTTTTGGGTAAGCTTGCAAGAAAGTAAAGAACACGTAAATATAAACTAGGGGCTGTTTAGATAAAGATGTAATAAAGTAAATATAGCGAGTGTGGAAAAGTGGTGGTAGGAGTTGTGGAATTGTCCCTAAGCAATTGACTATGTTACTAGACCGGTAATCACTATTGCAATTCTATTTGAGGGAGAGGCATAAGCTAACATACTTTCTCTACTTGGATAATATGCACTTATAATTGGAACTCTAGCAAGAATCCGCAACTACTAAAGATTCATTAAGGTAAAACCCAACCATAGCATTAAAGTATCAAGTCCCCTTTGTCCCATACGTAAACAACCTACTTACTCGGGTTTGTGTTTCTGTCACTCACGCAACCCACTATAAGCAAATCATAAACATATTGCAAACCCTACAGCAGGAATCCCTCATGCTTGAGCGACACGGAGGGCACAATAGGACAGCACCAATAAAATATGCAACTCAAACCAATCATAGCAATTCATCAATCACCGATAGGACAATAGAAATCTACTCAAACATCATAAGATGGCAACACATCATTGGATAATAATATGAAGCATGAAGCACCATGTTCAAGTAGAGGGTACAGAGGGTTGCGGGAGAGTGGACCACTGTAGATAGAAGGGGGAAGGTGATGGAGATGTTGGTGAAGATGATGGAGGTGTTGGTGAAGATCGCGGTGATGATGATGGCCCCCGGCGGCGTTCCGGCGCCACCGGAAGCAAGGGGGAGAGAGCCCCCCTTCTTCTTCTTCTTACTTGACCTCCTCCCTAGATGGGAGGAGGGTTTCCCCTCTGGTCCTTGGCTCCCATGGCTTGTGAGGGGCGAGAGCCCCTCCGAGATTGGATCTATCTCTCTGTTTCTGCATTCTCTGCGTTGGCAGATTCTACCCCTTCACCGTTTCCTTTATATCTAGAGATCCGTAACTCCGATTGGGGTGAATCTTTCGCCCAGATCTTCGTCATAAAATTATCTTTCTTGCGCCAGAAGAAGATCATCAACCGCCTTACGGGTGGACCGCGAGGGTAAGGGGCGCGCCTGGGGGGGTAGGGCGCGCCCCCCTACCTCGTGCCCACCTCGGATACCGTTTCGCGTTGATTTTACTTCCAGAAAATCATAAATATTCCAAAAAAATCTCCGTCCATTTTTATCCCGTTTGAACTCCGTTTGATATTGGGTTTCTGCGAAAAAAACATGCAATGCATGTGAACCGCACCTGGCAATTGGATCAATATGTTAGTCCTGAAAATAATATAAAAAGTTGCCAAAAAGTATATGAAAGTGAATAATATTGGCATGGAACAATCAAAAATTATAGATACAATGGAGACGTATCATCCACCCAAAGATCTTCCTCACCTCCGGCCCTACGCCATGGCCAAATATGCATGGCACCAAGTTTTTCCCTCTATCGGGGAAGCGCAAGCATTCAATGCTCCAACTATGAAGTGGTGCAAGATGAAGCCGACGAGTTTGCAATGAAAGAGGATGAAGAACCTCGTGAGCTTTATCAGAGAGTAACCAAACTCGCGGTTTCACTCCGAAATCATGGAAGCAAGGACACGGATGACAATTGGATCAAGCGCAAATTCCTCAAGGCAATGATGCCTTACCACAAGGCCATGTCCTCTGTCATTCGTCAAAGGCCGGACTTCCACACTTTGTCCTCAAGTGAAGTGTTGGATGAGTTTGTGGCTATGAGCATCTTGGACAAGACCGCCGACAATGCGGTGCTACGCTCTCAAAGGGCAAAGAAGCCCAACCTTGCATTGAAGGCCAAGGTTTGTGTTGAAGAAGAAGAAGCAGAAGAGGAAGAAGAGGAAAGCAACCCCAAAGATACAAAGTATGCTTATCATGAACACATGGCTCTTGCTTCAAGGAAATTTTGGAGCAAGAAGAACTCAAGGCCCAACTTCTACAAGAGCAACTCAAGTGGCACGAAGGTCAAGCAACGTGTGAGGACTTGCTATAATTGTGGCAGTGTGAGCCATTTTGTTGCGGAATGCCCTTATGAGAAAAGGGAAGACAATGGTGGAAAGATCATCCGAAAGGACAAGGCCAAGTCTTTCTCTAACAAGAGCAACTTCACCAAGAAGACTCCTCCCAAGGCGTTGGTGGTCCAAGAAGAGTACAATGAGGATGATGAAGATGGTGAGTCAGTTGCCATGGCCTCCGTTGCCATTGCAACAACTCCACGGGCTTCTCTCTTCGACTCACCAAATGAGAACATCACCGCCAAGTGCCTCATGGCTAAAGCCACAAACAAGGTAACCCCCAACATCAAAACCACCATCATTAATAATCCCTCTTTGATGGATTGCATTGATGAACATGAGGGGTATAGTGTGGAGGAGAATGGGTTTGAGTCTTTTATGAACAAACTCCAAGGTAAACCCAAGAAGCACTTTGTTTCTCTCTTGGAACAACTTGGTGAAGCCAATGACATGATCGAGGCTCACGAAGATACCATCTCTAAGATGGAGGGGCATAGTCATGACTATGCCGATGAGATTTTGGATCTTTCCAATGCTCTTGAAGAAGAGCGTGGTCTTCGTTTGGCTCTTGAGGAGTCACACAACGATGATCATGCTAAATTAAAGAAAGATCTTGATCATGCTCTTGTTGTATCTCGTGTGCTAAATTCCGAGAAGGCCAAACTTGGGGTTGATCTTGCTAGACTCTAGGAGGAGTTTGATATACTTGACAAGGCTCACAAGGCCTTGAAAGGTGTTCATGCTAGCCTCAAGGAGTCTCATGATCAACTCCAAGTGAAGCTAACCAAGGAGAAAGCCACCTGTCCTCATATGGTGTTAATTGATAATGCAAATGCTACTAACCCTTGTCGTGAGCATGTGCATCTTGTTGAGGACAATGCTAAGTTGAAGGAACAACTTGAGAAAGGCCTTGTGTCATGCATTCAAGGTGAGAAGAACCTCAACGACCTTTTGAGCAATCAAAAGGAAGTTGTGGCCAAGGAAGGGATTGGGTTCGCACCCATGCCCAAGAACAAGAAGAATGACAAGACCAAACAACCTCCCCCTCTCAAGCAAACCTTTGTGAAGGAGGGAGAGGGTGTTTCTAAGGATAAGAAGAACAATGTGAAGGGTGGTGGTGTCAAGAAAGGCAATGCCACCCCTTCCAACAAAGCCGGCGACTTTAACCCTTCTTATGTGTTGTGCCATGCAAGTGATGGGCATGTTTATGCCAAATTTGTTGGTTCTCCTTATGAGTACATTGAATGGTCTACTTGGGTTCCTAAGACCCTTGTTACTAACATCAAAGGACCCATTACAAAATGGGTACCTAAAACCAAGCATTGATTTCTTGTAGGTGTTTGCTTCCGGTGGGGGATCATGGTTGCTCGATAGTGGAGCAACTAATCATATGACCGGGAGCAAGGACTTGGTGGTGGATGTTCACAAGATTCCATCTATGCCCACCAATGTCGAGTGGGGTGATGCCTCATCCTCTAAGGTATTGGGACTTGGCAAGGTTGTCATTTCTCATGATCTCACGATCGAGAAGGTCATGCTTGTTGAGTCCCTTGCATACAATTTACTTTCCGTTCATCAACTTGCACTCATGGGTTTTGCCACTTTCTTTGATATTGATACCGTGGCCCTCTTGTGGAGCAAGACTCTTAAAGTAGCCTTCGTTGGGCATGTCGAGAATGGTCTATATGTGATTAACTTTTCAGAGCGACCCACTAAGACCGCGACATGCCTAATGGCTAAAGTTGACGTGGGATGGCTTTGGCATCGCCGTTTAGCCCATGTCAATATGAGATCTTTGCAAAGTCTTCTCAAGGGGGACCATGTCCGTGGACTAACGAATGTTAGTTTTGCTAAAGATCGTGCTTGCAGTGCTTGTATCGAAGGAAAGCTACATGAGAAGGCTCACCCTCCCACGACTATCATTTACTAGAAGAGGCCTTTGGAGCTCCTTCATTTGGATCTCTTTGGGCCTCCGTCCTTTGATAGTCTTGGGGTTAGGAAGTATTGCTTGGTGATTGTGGATGACTATTCAAGATACACTTGGGTATATTTCTTCAAGAGGAAGAGCGAGACCCAACAAACCGTCATTGACTTTGCAAATGAAGCCCAACGTCAACACAATGCAAAGATCTTGACAATAAGAAATGACAACGGCACCGAGTTCAAGAACTACACCTTGGATGAGTTTCAATATTCCGCACCTTACACCCCTCAACAAAATGGTGTAGCGGAGAGGAAGAACCGGACGTTGATGGATGCGGCAAGGACCATGATGGCGGAGTTCAAGTCTCCATACAACTTTTGGGCTGAAGGCATCAACACCGCGTGTCATGCTTCAAATCGTCTCTATCTCCGCAAAGGCTTGAACAAGACTCCGTATGAGATACTCACCGGTAACAAACCCAACCTCAAGTACTTCCGAGTGTTCGGGTGTAAGTGTTTCATTCTCAAAAAGGGTGTTCGTTTGACTAAATTTGAGGCTAGAGCTTATGAGCGCATATTTGTTAGTTATGCTACAAACTCTCATGCTTACCGTGTCCTCAATAAGTCCATGGGGCTTATTTAGGAGACGTGTAACATGGAGTTTGATGAGAATAATAGCTCCCAAGTGGAGCAAAGTGGCACTTGTGATGTAGGTGATGAAATTCCTCCTCAAGCCATAAGAAGAATGGGTGTTGGTTTTATCCTACCCACTGAGGTACCCCTTGTGGCTGAAGGAGAAGGACAATGCTCCACTCAAGTGGAGCCATCACCAACCCAAGGCCCACACGCTTCTGAAGAACAAAGTGAAGGCCCTCAAGAACAAGACCAAGGGCAAGATCAATCTCAAGATGGTGTTGTAACAACAAGTGATAACCAAGGTGAAGTTCTATCCTCTGAGCAAGTTCAAGATCAAGAGCTTCCTCGAGATCAAGAACAAGCTCAAGACGGTGCTCAAGATGATCAAGTGACCGCTCCTCGACTCACCCTCGAGGAGGAATTGGAGCGTCGTGCCGCCAAGATTGCATCCAAGCTCTCCACCAAGGGTCATCTCATGAAGAATGTGCTTGGGAGATTCAAAAGGGGGTAAGCACTCGTAGACAATTGGCAAACTATTCTGAACATCACGCGTCTATCTCTTGTGTTGAACCCCAAAAGGTATATGAGGCGCTCAAAGATCCGGATTGGCTTAATGCCATGCATGAAGAACTCAACAACTTCGAGTACAAAAAGGTGTGGAGATTGGTGCCAAGGCCAACGGGGAACCACAATGTCATCGGAACCAAGTGGATATTCAAGAACAAGCAAGATGCTCATGGGACCATCGTTCGCAACAAGGCCAGATTGGTGGCACAAGGCTACTCCCAAGTCGAGGGTATCGACTACGGTGAAACCTTTACTCCCGTTGCTCGCCTTGAATCCATTCGTTTGTTGATTGCTTATGCTTCTCATCACAACTTTAAGTTGCAACAAATGGATGTGAAGAGTGATTTTCTTAATGGTCCTATTAATGAGTTGGTATATGTCAAGAAACCCCCCGGGTTTGAGGATCCCTACTTTCCCGATCATGTGTATCAACTCGATAAGGCACTCTATGGCCTTAAACAAGCCCCACGTGTGTGGTATGACCACCTTACCGAGTTGTTACAAGACCGTGGATTTGAAGTTGGGCTAATCGACCCCACTCTTTTTACTAAGAAGGTCAAAGGGGAGTTGTTTGTGTGTCAACTATATGTTGATGATATTATCTTTGGCTCCCCAAACAAAGCTTTCAATGAGGAATTTGCTGCACTCATGACCTCAAAGTTCAAGATGTCTTCCATGGGAGAGTTGAAGTTCTTTCTCGGGTTCGAAGTGAATCAAAGAAGAGATGGAACCTTCATCAACCAAGCCAAATACACTCAAGACATGCTCAAGAGATTTAAGCTAAGTGATGTCAAGCCGGCTTCCACTCCAATGCCCACCAAGTGCCAACTTGACATTGATCCCAATGGTAAAGCGGTGGATCAAAAGATATATCGCTCCATGATTGGATCCTTGCTTTACCTTTGTGCATCTAGACCGGATATCATGTTGAGTGTGGGAATTTGTGCACGGTTTCAAGCCGCACCTAAGGAAAGCCACTTTGTGGCGGTCAAGTGAATCTTTCGATATTTGGCTCATACCCCAAACTTTGGCTTATGGTACCCAAGAGGAGCAAACTTCAAGCGTGTAGGATATTCGGACTCGGATTGGGCGGGAGACAAAGTGGATAGGAAGTCCACTTCCGGAGGGTGCCAATTTCTTGGTTGCTCTTTGGTGAGTTGGTCTTCCAAGAAGCAAAGTTTTGTGTCTCTCTCGTCCACCGAAGCGGAGTATGTGGCGGCCGGTAGTTGTTGTGCACAACTCTTATGGATGAGGCAAACTTTAAAGGATTATGGTGTCATTTGTGACAAAGTGCCTCTTTGGTGTGAAAATGAAAGTGCCATCAAGATTTCTCTCAACCCGGTGCAACACTTCAAGACGAAGCATATTGAGATTTGGTATCACTTCATCCGGGATCATATTAGGCGAGGGGAGATCAAGCTCAACTTAATCAACACCCATGACAACCTTGCAGATATTTTCATGAAGCCCTTGGATGAAGCAAGATTTCGCGAGTTAAGGCATGAGCTAAATATCATTGATTCGAGCAATGTGACTTGAACCCTTGCACACCCCACCACACTCTACTTGTTTTCTAGTTTAGATGTAGGCATGGACATAGGGGGGAGTGTTGTTCTCTCAATGAACTCTCCCTCCCCCCATTATGCATAAATTGATCAACTCTTTCACATTAGCCATTTTTTATTGTACTTGTGCTTCAAAGACGAGTTTTGGTCATGGGCCCAAGGATAATTCTCCGCGGTGCCATACCAATTGTCTCAAACACAGGTGGCTCCGGCCACCGCCCTCTCCTTGGAGAGGTTGTGTCTCGTGGTTGGTCCTTGTTGTCTCTTGCCTTTCATTCTTCATGTTGAGCGCATTCTTATGGTGTCTCATTCGCTTGAAGTTTCCTTGTGAAGACCCTTTCTCTTTCGTTTGAAACTTGCATCTTCTTGAGCTCACGGTACTACCACAGCCTGCCACGGTACTACCGCATGTGGAGCGCATGGTACTTCCGCACCCAGCGCGGCAGTATTTTTTTACTGTCGCCTGGGGGAGCAGTACTACCGCTTCAGTGCGGCACTTCCGCCTGAGCGGTACTACCGCAATGAGGTGCGGTACTACCGTGCTGCTGAGGGCGCGTGGGGGTTAAGACCCGGGCAGGGGGAGTACCAACTCCCCCATACCCATTCGCCTGTCTCTCTCCCCGCCGCCTCTCTCTCTCCTGCTCAAGAACGACACCGGAGACCCTCGCCGGATCTCCATCTCCGGCCGCTCTCCTCGGAGTCCGACCGGTGGGATCGTTCCCTACCACTTCCTCTTGTCATGGCACAAGGTTTCTCCCCCAAATCCCTCTCTTTCTTGTTCGTTCTTGTGCTTTTAGGCTTTTGGGGAGTTGCATGTTGTTCTTGAGATTTTAGGCCAAATCTATGCAAGAGTAGGATGTAGGAGAGTAGTGTTGTGTAGAAATTGTACTTGATATGTTGTCCCGTGGGAGTTTCGATCAACCGTAGTACTGCCTCATTTTCGTGGGTGTTCTCAGATTCAATTGGTTTGGATCGATGTTGTGCGATACTCAAGCATCTCAAAGTCTTGATACTACCACTGATGCACGGTATACAGCCCCTCAAAGCGGTACTACCGCGCGAGTCGTGGTACTAAAGTCCTACTACCGCTCCAAGCCCCGGTACTACCGTGCCTCCATGCGGTACTACCGCGACTAGGAGAGGTACTAAAATTTTAGTACCGCACGAACTAAGCAGTACTACCGTTGTTGTCCAATCTTCTTCTTGGCAATTACCAAGTATGCTTTCTACTTGTTTCCCTTGTTTTGCTGAGGTCTTTGCATTGATCCTTCTCGCTTTTCGTGCGTGTTTTGTGTTTTGTGTCTTAGGTGGTGGCTCCGGTGCTCCTACTCACCGTTCCAATCCCAGCCGTGACACACGTTCCAAGCGTCTGCGCAACCAAGATGTAGCACCAGAGGGCTCCATTGCCCCCCAACGCAGGACCAAGACCACCACCACCAAGCAGAAGGAGCCCACCATGGGCATGGATGAGATCCCACTGGCAGAGTTTATCGCTCGAAGGATGATCAACCCTTATGTGAATCCTCGTGCCAACATCAGAGGCAATGATCTATTCTGGACCAAGCAGCAGAATCTCATCTATCTGGATGTGATCAAGGGCAAGCAGAACACTTATGTGGACGTGCACTTGATTGATATGCATCACATGAGGGAGGAGAAGCACCGTGCCTACTTTGGTGAGGCCTTGGATCTCGTGGAGCAATTTGCCATTGAGGATGTGATCTCTTTTCACCTTGACTATGATCCCGATATTGTGGCCCAGTTCTTTGCTTCGGTTCACTTTCACACTGAGTAGGATCGGCGGTTGACCTGGATGACCAATGGACGACAGCTGTCTGCTACATGGCAGGAATTCATGGCTTTGCTCAATGTACCTGATTGAAGGAAATATGCCCTAGAGGCAATAATAAAGTTATTATTTATTTCCTCATATCATGATAAATGTTTATTATTCATGCTAGAATTGTTTTAACCGGAAACATGATACATGTGTGAATACATAGACAAAACTATAGTCACTAGTATGCCTCTACTTGACTAGCTCATTAATCAAAGATGGTTATGTTTCCTAACCATAGACATGTGTTGTCAATTGATTAGTGGGATCACATCATTAGGAGAATGATGTGATTGACATGACCCATTCCGTTAGCCTAGCACTTGATCGTTTAGTATACTGCTATTGCTTTCTTCATGACTTATACAAAGTTCCTGCAACTATGAGATTGTGCAACTCCGTATACGGAAGAACACTTTGTGTGCTACCAAACGTCACAACGTGAATCGGGTGATTATAAAGATGCTCTACAGTGTTTCGAAGGTACATGTTGGGTTGGCATAATTGAGATTAGGTTTTGTCACTCCGATTATCGGAGAGGTATCTCTGGGCCCTCTCGGTAATACTCATCACCTAAGCCTTGCAAGCATGTAACTAATGAGTTACTTATGAGATGATGTATTACGGACGAGTAAAGAGACTTGCGTAACGAGATTGAACTAGGTATTGGATACCGACGATCAAATCTCGGGCAAGTAACATACCGATGACAAAGGGAACAACGTATGTTGTTATGCGGTTTCACCGATAAAGATCTTCGTAGAATATGTAGGAACCAATATGGGCATCCAGGTCCCGCTATTGGTTATTGACCGAGAATTGTTTTAGGTCATGTCGACATAGTTCTCGAACCCATAGGGTCCGCACGCTTAACGTTTCGATGACAGTTTTATTATGAGTTTATAAGTTTTGATGTACCGAAGTTTGTTCGGAGTCCCGGATGTGATCACGGACATGACGAGGAGTCTCGGAATGGTCGAGACATAAAGATTGATATATTGGAAGCCTATATTAGGACATCGGAATGGTTCCGGGTGAAATCGGCATTTTACCGAGTACAAGGCGTTCGGAACCCCGGGGTTAATGGGCCTACATGGGCCAAGAGGAGAAGAGGGAAGGAGCCGAGGAGGGGCCGCCCTCCCTCCTAGTCCGAATAGGACAAGGGAAGGGGGGTGCCCCCCTTTCCTTCCCCTCTTCCTCCTCTTTCCCCCCTTCTCCTACTCCTACTTGGAAAAGGGGAGTCCTACTCCCGGTGGGAGTAGGACTCCCCCCTTGGCGCGCCCTCTAGGCCAGCCGCCTCCTCGCCCCTGGCTCCTTTATATACGGGGGTGGGGGGCACCCCAAAGACACACAAGTTGATCTACGGATCATTCCTTAGCCGTGTGCGGTGCCCCCTTCCACCATATTCCACCTCGAGCATATCGTCGCGGAGTTTAGGCGAAGCCCTGCGCCGGTAGAACATCATCATCGTCACCACGCCGTCTTGCTGACGGAACTCATCTCCGGAGCTCGGCTGGATCGGAGGCCAGAGATCGTCATCGAGCTGATCGTGTGCTGAACTCAGAGGCTCCGTACGTTCGGTGCTTGGATCAGTCGGATCGTGAAGACATACGACTACATTAACCGCGTTGTGCTAACGCTTCTGCTTACGGTCTACGAGGGTACGTGGACAAACACTCTCCCCTCTCGTTGCTATGCCATCACCATGATCTTGCGTGTGCGTAGGAATTTTTTTTGAAATTACTACGTTCCCCAATAGTGGTATCAGAGCCAGGTTTTATGCGTTGATGTTATATGCACGAGTAGAACACAAGTGAGTTGTGGGCGATACAAGTCATACTGCTCTTACGCGAGACTGGTTTCACCGTTACGAGCACTCGTGCTTAAAGGTGGCTGGCGGGTGTCTTTCTCTCTCACTTTAGCTGAATCGAGTGTGGCTACGCCCGGTCCTTGCGAAGGTTAAAACATCACTAACTTGACGAACTATCGTTGTGGTTTTTGATGCGTAGGTAAGAACGGTTCTTGCTAAGCCGGTAGCAGCCACGTAAAATTTGCAACAACAAAGTAGAGGACGTCTAACTTGTTTTTGCAGGGCATGTTGTGATGTGATATGGTCAAGACGTGATGCTATATTTTATTGTATGAGATGATCATGTTTTGTAACTAAAGTTATCGGCAACTGGCAGGAGCCATATGGTTGTCACTTTATTGTATGAAATGCAAACGCCCTGTAATTGCTTTACTTTATCACTAAGTAGTAGCGATAGTCGTAGAAGCAATAGATGGCGTAAATGACAACGATGCTACGATGGAGTTCAAGGTGTCGCGCCGGTGACGATGGTGATCACGACGGTGCTTTGGAGATGGAGATCACAAGCACAAGATGATGATGGCCATATCATATCACTTATATTGATTGCATGTGATGTTTATCCTTTATGCATCTTATCTTGCTTTGATTGACGGTAGCATTTTAAGATGATCTCTCACTAAAATTATCAAGTAGTGTTCTCCCGAGTATGCACCGCTGCCAAAGTTCGTCGTGTCGAGACACCACGTGATGATCGGGTGTGATAAGCTCTCGTCCATCTACAACGGGTGCAAGCCAGTTTTGCACACGCGAATACTCAAGTTAAACTTGACGAGCCTAGCATATGCAGATATGGCCTCGAACACGGAGACCGAAAGGTCGAGCGTGAATCATATAGTAGATATGATCAACATAGTGATGTTCACCATTGAAAACTACTCCATCTCACGAGATGATCGGTTATGGTTTAGTTGATTTGGATCACGTGATCACTTAGATGACTAGAGAGATGTCTGCCTAAGTGGGAGTTCTTAAGTAATATGATTAATTGAACTTAAATTTATCATGAACTTAGTACCGATAGTATCTTGCTTGTCTATGTTTGTTTGTAGATAGATGGCTCGTCTTTGTTGTTCCGTTGAATTTTAATGCGCTCCTTGAGAAAGCAAAGTTGAAAGATGATGGTAGCAATTACACGGATGGGTCCGTAACTCGAGGATTATCCTCATTGCTGCACAAAAGAGATACATCCTGGAATCACCGCTGGGTGCTAGGCCTGCTGCGATGCTGGCGACGGCGTTAAGAACGTCTGCGAGCAAAGTCGATGACTACTCTATAGTTCGATGTGCCATGCTTTACGGCTTAGAACCGGGTCTTCAACGACGTTTTGAACGTCATGGAGCATATGAGATGTTCCAAGAGTTGAAGTTAATATTTCAAGCAAATGCCCGGATTGAGAGATATGAAGTCTCCAATAAGTTCTATAGCTGCAAGATGGAGGAGAATAGTTACATCGGTGAACACATACTCGTAATGTCCGGGTATAATAATCACTTGATTCAACTGGGAGTTAATCTTCACGATGATAGTGTCATTGATGAATTCTCCAATCACGCCACCAAGCTACAAGAGCTTTGTGATGAACTATAATATGCAAGGGATGAACAAGACTATTCGAGCTCTTCGCAATGCTAAAAGCTGCGGAGGTAGAAATCAAAAGGAGCATCAAGTGTTGATGGTCAACAAGACCACTAGTTTCAAGAAAAGGGCAAAGGGAAGAAGAAGGAACTCCAAAAGAACAGCAAGCAAGTTGCTGCTCAAGAGAAGAAACTCAAGTCTGGACTAAGCCTGAAACGAGTGCTTCTCTTTACCGCAAGCGATCGTCACTTTGGAGCGGAACTGCCCCAAGTATTTGGCGGATAAGAAGGATGGCAAAGTGAACAAAGGTATATGTGATATACATGTTATTGATGTGTACCTAACTAGAGCTCGTAGTAGCACTGGTATTTGATACTGGTTACATTGCTAATATTTGCAACTCAAACAGGACTACGGAATAAGCGAGCATCGCCAAGGACGAGGTGACGATGCACGGGAAACAGTTCCAAAGTCGATGTGATCGCGGTCGGCACGCTACCTCTACATCTACCTTCGGGATTAGTTTTAGACCTAAATAATTGTTATTTGGTGCCAGCGTTGAGCATGAACATTATATCTGGATCTTGTTTAATGCGAGACGGTTATTCATTTAAATCAGAGAATAATGGTTGTTCTATTTATATGAGTAATATCTTTTATGGTCATGCACCCTTGAAGAGTGGTCTATTTTTATTGAATCTCGATAGTATTAATACACATATTCATAATGTTGAAGCCAAAAGATGTAGAGTTGATAATGATAGTGCAACTTATTTGTGGCACTTGCCGCTTAGGTCATATCGATGTAAACGCATGAAGAAACTCCATCTTGATGGACTTCTGGAATCACTTGATTATGAATCACTTGGTACTTGCGAACCGTGCCTCATGGGCAAGATGACTAAAACACCGTTCTTCAGAACTATGGAGAGAGCAACAAATTTGTTGGAAATCATACATACAGATGTATGTGGTCCGATGAATGTTGAGGCTCGTGGCGGATATCGTTATTTTCTCACCTTCACAGATGATTTGAGCAGACATGGGTATATCTACTTAATGAAGCACAAGTCTGAAACATTTGAGAAGTTCAAAGAATTTCAGAGTGAAGTGGAAAATCATCGTAACAAGAAAATAAAGTTTCTACTATCTGATCGTGGAGGAGAATATTTGAGTTACGAGTTTGGTTTACATTTGAAACAATGCGGAATAGTTTCGAGACTCACGCCACCCGGAACACCACAACGAAATGGTGTGTCCGAATGTCGTAATCGTACTTTACTTGATATGGTGCGATCTATGATGTCTCTTACCGATTTACCGCTATCGTTTTGGGGTTATGCTTTAGAGACGGCCGCATTCACGTTAAATAGGGCACCATCAAAATCCGTTGAGACGACGCCTTATGAACTGTGGTTTGGCAAGAAACCAAAGTTCTCGTTTCTTAAAGTTTGGGGCTGCGATGCTTATGTGAAGAAACTTCAACCAGATAAGCTCGAACCCAAATCGGAGAAATGTGTCTTCATAGGATATCCAAAAGAGACTGTTGGATACACCCTTCTATCATAGATCCGAAGGCAAGACATTCGTTGCTAAGAATGGATCCTTTCTAGAGAAGGAGTTTCTCTCGAAAGAAGTGAGTGGGAGGAAAGTAGAACTTGATGAGATAACTGTATCTACTCCCTTATTGGAAAGTAGTTCATCACGAGAACCGGTTCATGTGACGACTACACCAATTAGTGAGGAAGCTAATGATATTGATCATGAAACTTCAGATCAAGCTTCTACTGAACCTCGTAGGTCTACGAGAGTAAGATCCGCACCAGAGTGGTACGGAAATCCTATTCTGGAAGTCATGTTAGTTGACCATGATGAACCTACGAACTATGAGGAAGCGATGATGAGCCCAGATTCCGCAAAATGGCTAGAGGCCATGAAATCTGAGATGGGATCCATGTATGAAAACAAAGTATGGACTTTGGTTGACTTGCCCGATGATCGGCAAGCCATTGAAAATAAATGGATCTTTAAGAAGAAGACTGACACTGATGGTAATGTAACTGTCTATAAAGCTCGACTTGTTGTGAAAGCTTTTCGACAAGTTAAGGGGTTGACTACGATGAGACTTTCTCACCCGTAGCGATGCTTAAGTCTGTCCGAATCATGTTAGCTATTGCTGCATTTCATGATTATGAAATTTGGCAAATGGATGTTAAGACTGCATTCTTGAATGGATTTCTAGAAGAAGAGTTGTATATGATGCAGCCGGAAGGTTTTGTTGATCCAAAAGGTGCTAACAAAGTATGCAAGCTCCAGCGTTCCATTTATGGACTGGTGCAAGCATCTCGGAGTTGGAATAAACGCTTTGATAGTGTGATCAAAGCATATGGTTTTATACTGAGACTTTTGGAGAAGCTCAGTATTTACAAGAAAGTGAGTGAGAGCTCAGAGCATTTCTAGTTTTATATGTAGATGATATATTATTAATTGGAAATGATATAGAATTTCTGGATAGCATAAAGGGATACTTGAATAAAAGTTTTTCAATGAAAGACCTCGGTGAAGCTGCTTACATATTGGGCATCAAGATCTAAAGAGATAGATCAAGACGCTTAATAGGACTTTCACAAAGCACATACCTTGACAAAATTTTGAAAAAGTTCAAAATGGATCGAGCAAAGAAAGGATTCTTGCACGTGTTACAAGGTGTGAAGTTGAGTCAAACTCAATGCCCGACCACAGCAGAAGATAGAGAGAAATGAAAATGTTCCTATGCTTCAGCCATAGGCTCTATCATGTATGCAATGTTGTGTACCAGACACGACGTATGCTTAGCAATAAGCTTGGCAGGAAGGTACCAAAGTAATCCAGAGTGGATCATCGGACAGCGAGTCAAGAACATCCCGAATACCGAAAAGGACTAAGGATATGTTTCTCGTATATGGAGGTGACAAAGAGCTAGTCGTAAATGGTTACGTCGATGCAAGCTTTGACACTGATCCGGACGATTCTAAATCGCAAACCGGATACGTGTTTTTATTAAACGGTGGAGCTGTAAGTTGGTGCAGTTCTAAACAAAGCGTCGTGGCGGGATCTACATGTGAAGCGGAGTACATAGCTGCTTCTGAAGCAGTGAATGAAGGAGTCTGGATGAAGGAGTTCATTTCCGATCTAGGTGTCATACCTAGTGCATCGGGACCAATGAAGATCTTCTGTGACAATACTGGTGCAATTGCCTTGGCAAAGGAATCCAGATTTCACAAGAGGACCAAGCACATCAAGAGACGCTTCAATTCCATTCAGGACCAAGTCCAAGTGGGAGACATAGAGATTAGCAAGATACATACGGATCTGAATGTTGCAGACCCATTGACTAAGCCTCTCTCATGAGCAAAACATGATCAGCACCAAGACTCCATGGGTGTTAGAATCATTACTATGTAATCTAGATTATTGACTCTAGTGCAAGTGGGAGACTGAAGGAAACATGCCCTAGAGGCAATAATAAAGTTATTATTTATTTCCTCATATCATGATAAATGTTTATTATTCATGCTAGAATTGTATTAACCGGAAACATGATACATGTGTGAATACATAGACAAAACTATAGTCACTAGTATGCCTCTACTTGACTAGCTCATTAATCAAAGATGGTTATGTTTCCTAACCATAGACATGTGTTGTCATTTGATTAGTGGGATCACATCATTAGGAGAATGATGTGATTGACATGACCCATTCCGTTAGCCTAGCACTTGATCGTTTAGTATACTGCTATTGCTTTCTTCATGACTTATACAAAGTTCCTGCAACTATGAGATTGTGCAACTCCCATATACCAGAAGAACACTTTGTGTGCTACCAAACATCACAACGTAACTGGGTGATTATAAAGGTGCTCTACAGGTGTTTCCGAAGGTACATGTTGGGTTGGCATAATTCGAGATTAGGTTTTGTCACTCCGATTGTCGGAGAGGTATCTCTGGGCCCTCTCGGTAATACTCATCACCTAAGCCTTGCAAGCATGTAACTAATGAGTTACTTATGAGATGATGTATTACGGAATGAGTAAAGAGACTTGCCGGTAACGAGATTGAACTAGGTATTGGATACCGACGATCAAATCTCGGGCAAGTGACATACCGATGACAAAGGGAACAACGTATGTTGTTATGCGGTTTCACCGATAAAGATCTTCGTAGAATATGTAGGAACCAATATGGGCATCCAGGTCCCGCTATTGTTTATTGATCGAGAATTGTTTTAGGTCATGTCTACATAGTTTTCAACCCGTAGGGTCCGCACGCTTAACGTTTCGATGACAGTTTTATTATGAGTTTATAAGTTTTGATGTACCGAAGTTTGTTCGGAGTCCCGGATGTGATCACGGACATGACGAAGAGTCTCGGAATGGTCGAGACCTAAAGATTGATATATTGGAAGCCTATATTAGGACATCGGAATGGTTCCGGGTGAAATCGGCATTTTACCGGAGTACCGGGAGGTTACCGGAACCCCCCGGGGGGTTAATGGGCCTACATGGGCCAAGAGGAGAAGAGGGAAGGAGCCGAGGAGGGGCCGCCCCCTCCCCTCCTAGTCCGAATAGGACAAGGGAAGGGGGCGGCGCCGCCCCCCCCCTTTCCTTCCCCTCTTCCTCCTCTTTCCCCCCTTCTCCTACTCCTACTTGGAAAAGGGGAGGCGCACCCTCTAGGCCGGCCGCCTCCTCCCCCCTGGCTCCTTTATATACTGGGCGGGGCACCCCAAATACACACAAGTTGATCTACGGATCGTTCCTTAGCCGTGTCGGTGCCCCTTCCACCATATTCCACCTCGGTCATATCGTCATGGAGTTTAGGCGAAGCCTGCGCCGATAGAACATCATCATCGTCCTGCGCGCGTCATTGTGACGGAACTCATCTCCGGAGCTCGGTTGGATCGGAGGCCGGAGATCGTCATCGAGCTGAACGTGTGCTGAACTCGGAGGCTCCGTACGTTCGGTGCTTGGATCGGTCGGATCGTGAAGACGTACGACTACATTAACCGCGTTGTGCTAACGCTTCCGCTTATGGTCTACGAGGGTACGTGGACAAACACTCTCCCCTCTCGTTGCTATGCCATCACCATGATCTTGCGTGTGCGTAGGAATTTTTTTGAAATTACTATGTTCCCCAACACTGATGAGGGCCTCAACACGCCCGTTGGTGTCCGCCCTGATGCCAACCCCGAGTCTACCAACAAGAACAAGCTTATGCCATACTATGTTGAGAAGCTCCTTGCAAGCGGCAAGAAGACATGGGTTCTGAACCCCTTCCTTGACATCATGCACCGGATCTTCCGCAACTCTCTCTTCCCACGCATTGGGGACAAGGACAAGGTGCATGCTTACCTTGTGGACATGTTGCTTCTCTATGAGGAGGCGCGGATCTCTCAGTCTCAACCCTTGGATGTCTCCCACATCATGTGGTGCGAGCTTCGCTTTGCGGTGTTCAACCGTAAGGTTCCCATCTATGGTCCTTACCAGTTTCTGCTGATCTCGAAGACTTGGGAGCAGAGATTCCCTCACGATGAGTTTCTGGCCCCTGACTGGATCCGTCATGACCCCATCAAACTTCGCATCAAGCCCCAGTGGGCTAACACTACTACTCATGCTGAGGCGGCGGCTGCTAAGATGGCTGTTGATGGGGAGGAAAGTGAGGAGGAGAATGCAGCTGAGGACCTCCCTACTGGATATGCCTCTTCCTCCACTGAGCCCTCCTGGGCTAAGAAGCTGAAGGCCAAGATAAAGGACTTGTTCTGCATGTAGGCTAAGGGACAGTACCGGACTCACGTCATCTCCAAGGAGAGTCGCCGTCTGCTACCTCTTGAGCACTGCGTTGGTTTTCCCTTGAAGAGGAAAGGGTGATGCAATAAAGCAGCATAAGTATTTCCCTCAGTTTTTGAGAACCAAGGTATCAATCCAGTAGGAGACCATGCACGAGTCCCTCGCACCTACACAAACAAATAAATCCTCGCAACCAACGCGCTAAAGGGGTTGTCAATCCCTTCACGGTCACTTATGAGAGTGAGATCTGATAGATATGATAAGATAATATTTTTGGTATTTTTATGATAAAGATGCAAAGTAAAATAAAAGGCAATAAAAATAGCTAAGTGTTGGAAGATTAATCTGATGGAAAATAGACCCGGGGGCCATAGGTTTCACTAGTGGCTTCTCTCAAGAGCATAAGTATTACGGTGGGTGAACAAATTACTGTTGAGCAATTGATAGAATTGAGCATAGTTATGAGAATATCTAGGTATGATCATGTATATAGGCATCACGTCCGAGACAAGTAGACCGACTCCTGCCTGCATCTACTACTATTACTCCACACATCGACCGCTATCCAGCATGCATCTAGAGTATTAAGTTCATAAGACCGGAGTAACGCTTTAAGTAAGATGACATGATGTAGAGGGATAAACTCATGCAATATGATATAATCCCCATCTTGTTATCCTCGATGGCAACAATACAATACGTGCCTTGCTGCCCCTACTGTCACTAGGAAAGGACACCGCAAGATTGAACCCAAAGCTAAGCACTTCTCCCATTGCAAGAAAGATCAATCTAGTAGGCCAAATCAAACTGATAATTCGAAGAGACTTGCAAAGATAACCAATCATACATAAAAGAATTCGGAGAAGATTCAAATATTGTTCATGGATAAACTTGATCATAAACCCACAATTCATCGGTCTCAACAAACACACCGCAAAAGAAGATTACATCGAATAGATCTCCACAAGAGAGGGGGAGAACATTGTATTGAGATCCAAAAAGAGAGAAGAAGCCATCTAGCTAATAACTATGGACCCGAAGGTATGAAGTAAACTACTCACACATCATCGGAGAGGCTATGGTGTTGATGTAGAATCCCTCCGTGATCGATGCCCCCTCCGGCGGAGCTCCAGAAAAGGTCCCAAGATGGGATCTCACAGGTACAGAAGGTTGCGGCGGTGGAATTAGGTTTTTGGCTCCGTATCTGGTAGTTTGGGGGTACGTAGGTATATATAGGAGGAAGAAGTACGTCGGTGGAGCAATGTGGGGCCCACGAGGATGGAGGGCGTGCCTGGGGGGTAGGCGCGCCCCCTACCTCGTGCCTTCCTGGTTGATGTCTTGACGTAGGGTCCAAGTCCTCTGGATCACGTTCGTTCCAAAAATCACGTTCCCGAAGGTTTCATTCCGTTTGGACTCCGTTTGATATTCTTTTTCTGCGAAACTCTGAAATAGGAAAATAACAACAATTCTGGACTGGGCCTCCGGTTAATAGGTCAGTCCCAATAATAATATAAAAGTGTATAATAAAGCCCATTAAACATCCAAAACAGAATATAATATAACATGAAACAATCAAAAATTATAGATACGTGGAGACGTATCAAGCATCCCCAAGCTTAATTCCTGCTCGTCCTCGAGTAGGTAAATGATAAAAACAGAATTTTTGATGTGAAATGCTACTTGGCATAATTTCAATGTAATTCGCCTTATTGTGGCACGAATGTTCAGATTTGATATGATTCAAGATAAAAGTTTAATGTTGACATAAAAACAATAATACTTCAAGCATGCTAACTAAGCAATTATGCCTTATCAAAATAACATAGCCAAAGAAAGTTATCTCTACAAAATCATATAGTCTGGCTATGCTCAATCTTCCCCACACAAAATATTTATATCATGTACAACCCCGGTTTTAGCCAAGCAATTGGTCCATACTTTTAACGCGCTTCAGCCTTTTCAACTCTTACGGAATACATGAGCGCAAGCCATGGATATAGCACTATGGTGGAATAAGGTATAATGGTAGGGGTTATGTGGGAAGACAAAAAAGGAGAAAGTCTCACATCAACGAGGCTAATCAACGGGCCATGGAGATGCCCATCAATTGATGTTAATGCAAGGAGTAGGGATTGCCATGCAACAGATGCACTAGAGCTATAAGTGTATGAAAGCTCAAACAAAAGAAACTAAGTGGGTGTGCATCCAACTTGCTTTCTCACGAAGACCTCGGGCATTTGAGGAAGCCCATCATTGGAATATACAAGCCAAGTTCTATAATGAAATTTCCCACTAGTATATGAAAGTGAAAAAAATGAGAGAGTCTCTATTATGAAGATCACAGTGCTACTTTGAAGCACAAGTGTGGTAAAAGGATAGTAACATTGTCCCTTCTCTCTTTTTCTCTCATTTTTTTATATTTTTATTCGGGCCTTTTCTCTTTTTTTATGGCCTCTTTTCTCTCTTTTTTTTATTTAGTCCGGAGTCTCATCCCGACTTGTGGGGGAATCATAGTCTCCATCATCCTTTCCTCACTTGGGACAATGCTCTAATAATGATGATCATCACACTTTTATTTACTTACAACTCAATACTTAGAACAAAATATGACTCTATGTGAATGCCTCTGGCGGTGTACCGGGATAATGAATCAAGAGCGACATGTATGAAAGAATTATGAACGGTGGCTTTGCCACAAATACGATGTCAACTACATGACCATGCTAAGCAATATGACAATGATGGAGCGTGTCATGATAAACGAAACGATGGAAAGTTGCATGGTAATATATCTCGGAATGGCTATGGAAATGCCATGATAGGTAGGTGGCTGTTTTGAGGAAGATATAAGGAGGTTTATGTGTGATAGAGCATATCATATCACGTGGTTTGGATGCACCGGCGAAGTTTGCACCAACTCTCAAGGTGAGAAAGGGCAATGCATGGTACCGAAGAGGTTAGAAAATTGCGGAAAGGTAAGTGTGTGTATAATCCATGGACTCACATTAATCATAAAGAACTCATATACTTATTGCAAAAAATTGTTAGCCCTCGAAGCAAAGTACTACTACGCATGCTCCTAGGGGAAGGGTTGGTAGGAGTTAACCATCACACGATCCCGACCGCCACACAAAGGGAGACAATCAATAAATACCTCATGCTCCGACTTCGTTACATAACGGTTCACCATACGTGCATGCTACGGGAATCACAAACTCCAACACAAGTATTTTTCAATTCCACAATTACTCAACTAGCACAACTATGATATTACACCTTTATATCTCAAAACAATTATCAAGCATCAAAGTTCTCATGATATTAATTAAAGCAATTTGCCATGCTATTTTAAGATCCTCAAAATAATATAAGTGAAGCATGAGAGATTAATAGTTTCTATAAAACAAATCCACCAACATGCTCTAAAAGATATAAGTGAAGCACTAGAGCAAAACTATTTGGCTCAAAAGATATAAGTGAAGCACATAGAGTATTCTAATAAATTCTGAATCAAGTGCGACTCTCTCAAAAGGTGTGTACAGCAAGGATGATTGTGGTAAACTAACAAATAAAGACTCAAATAATACAAGACTCTCCAAGCAAAACACATATCATGTGGTGAATAAAAATATAGCTTCAAGTAAAGTTACCGATGGAAGTAGACGAAAGAGGGGATGCCTTCCGGGGCATCCCCAAGCTTTCGCTTTTAGGTGTCCTTAGATTATGTTGGGGTGCCATGGGCATCCCCAAGCTTAGGCTCTTGCCACTCCTTGTTCCATAATCCATCAAATCTCTCACCCAAAACTTGAAAACTTCACAACACAAAACTTAGCAGAAAATCTTGTGAGCTCGGTTAGCGAAAGAAAACAAAAGACCACTTTAAGGTACTGTAATGAACTCATTCTTTATTTATATTGGTGTTAAACCTACTGCATTCCAACTTCTCTATGGTTTATAAACTATTTTACTAGCCATAGATTCATCAAAATAAGCACACACCACACGAAAAACAGAATCTGTCAAAAACAGAATAGTCTGTAGTAATCTGTAACTAACGCAAACTTCTGGAACTCCAAAAATCTACCAAAATAGGACGACCTAGATTTTTTTTTATTGATCAGCAGCAATTGTAATAAATATTTTATCACGTGCTGGTGATTTTTAATAATTATGTTCATGAACAGAAAGTTTCTGGAATTTTTAGCAAGATCAAATAACTATCATCCAAGAAGATCTTATAGGATAAACTTGGCACAAACACTAATTAAAACATAAAAACACATCTAACCATAGGCAAGATCAAATATTTATTCCTAAACAGAAGAAAAAAGCAAAAAAACTAAAAATAAAATTGGGTTGCCTCCCAACAAGCGCTATCCTTTAACGCCCCTAGCTAGGCATAATAGCAAGGATAGATCTAGGTATTGCCATCTTTGGTAGGCAATCCATAAGTGGCTCTCAATAGATTCATAAGGTAATTTTATTTTCTTTCTATGGAAGTGTTCCATGCCTTTCCTTAACGGAAATTGGAATCTAATATTCCCT
Source organism: Aegilops speltoides (assembly GCA_021437245.1). Lineage (NCBI taxonomy): Eukaryota > Viridiplantae > Streptophyta > Magnoliopsida > Poales > Poaceae > Aegilops > Aegilops speltoides. The sequence goes on along the minus strand of CM038144.1, from coordinate 496,296,882 downwards.
TCCTTCATATCAATCATTGCACCAATTGTTCTAAGGAAAGGTCTACCAAGAATAATAGGACATGAAGGATTGCAATCTATATCAAGAACAATAAAATCTACGGGCACATAATTCCTATTTGCAACAATAAGAACATCATTAATTCTTCCCATAGGTTTCTTAATAGTGGAATCCGCAAGGTGCAAGTTTAGAGAGCAATCATCAAATTCACGGAAACCTAGCAAATCGCACAAAGTTTTTGGGATCATGGAAACACTAGCACCCAAATCACACAAAGGATAGCATTCATGATCTTTAATTTTAATTTTAATAGTGGGTTCCCACTCATCATAAAGTTTTCTAGGGATAGAGACTTCCATCTCAAGTTTTTCTTCATAAGATTGCATCAAAGCATCAACGATATGTTTGGTAAAGGCTTTATTTTGACTATAAGCATGTGGAGAATTTAGCACGGATTGCAACAAGGAAATACAATCTATCAAAGAGCAATTATCATAATTAAATTCCTTGAAATTGAAAATAGTGGGTTCATTAATATCTAGAGTTTTGTTCTCTTCAATCCCACTTTAATCAAATTTAGCATCAAGATCTAAACTCTCCGAATTTTTGGAACGCCTTCTAGGTAAAGGTGGGTCATATTTAGTCCCATCATTATCAAGATTCATATTGGAAAACAAAGATTTAATAGGGGACACATCAATAACTTTTAGATCTTCACCTTTATTTTCATAAAAATTAGAAGAACACGCTTTCACAAAGAAATCTTTCTTAGCACGCATCCTAGCGGTTCTTTCTTTGCACTCATCAATGGAAATTCTCATGGCTTTGAGAGACTCATTGATATCATGCTTAGGCGGAATAGATCTAAGTTTCAAAGAATCAACATCAAGAGAAATTCTATCAACGTTCCTAGCCAATTCATCAATCTTAGGCAACTTTTCTTCAAGCAAAGCATTGAAATTCTTTTGCGAATTCATGAATTCTTTAACACTAGTCTCAAATTCAGAAGGCATCTTATTAAAATTTCCAAAAGAATTGTTGTAGGAATTACCATAGTTATTAGAGGAATTACTAGGATACGACCTAGGATTAAAGTTTCCTCTATACGCGTTGTTACCAAAATTATTCCTACCAACAAAATTCACATCCATAGATTCATTATTATTCTCAATCAAAGTAGACAAAGGCATGTCATTAGGATCAGAAGAAACACTTTTATTAGCAAATAATTTCATCAGTTCATCCATCTTTCCACTCAAAACATTAATTTCTTCTATCGCATGCACTTTTTTATTAGTGGATCTTTCGGTGTGCCATTGAGAATAATTAACCATAATATTATCTAGGAGTTTAGTAGCTTCTCCTAAAGTGATTTCCATAAAAGTGCCTCCCGCGGCCGAATCTAAAAGATTTCTAGAAGCAAAATTCAACCCGGCATAAAAATTTTGTATAATCATCCACAAATTCAAACCATGTGTAGGGCAATTACGTATCATTAATTTCATCCTCTCCCAAGCTTGTGCAACATGTTCATGATCAAGTTGCTTAAAATTCATAATATCGTTTCTAAGAGAGATAATCTTAGCGGGAGGAAAATACTTAGAGATAAAAGCATCTTTGAACTTATTCCAAGAATCAATACTATTTTTAGGCAAAGACGAAAACCAAGCTTTAGCACGATCTCTAATCGAAAAAGGAAACAACTTCAATTTAACAATATCATTGTCCACATCTTTCTTCTTTTGCATATCACACAAATAAACGAAGCTATTTAGATGTGTAGCGGCATCTTCACTAGGAAGGCCGGCGAATTGATCTTTCATGACAAGATTCAATAAAGTAGTATTGATTTCACAAGATTCAATATCGGTAAGAGGAGGAATCGAAGTGCTAAGGAAATCATTGTTGTTGGTATTAGTAAAGTCACACAATTTAGTATTATCCTGAGCCATCGTGACAAGCAAGCAATCCAATAGACGAGCAAACAAGAAGCGAGCGAGAAAAAGGCGAACGGAAAAGAGAGGGTGAATAAAACGGCAAGGCTGAAGTGGTGGAGAGGAACATAAGAGGCAAATGGCAAATAATGTAATGCGGGAGATAAGGGTTTGTGATGGGTACTTGGTATGTTGACTTTTGCATAGACTCCCCGGCAACGGCGCCAGAAATCACTACTAGGGAAAAGCCTATACACAGAATCTTAGCAGCAGCGTGGTTCAAAATAGAGCGCTGCTGGTAAGTAGTTGTAGCGCTCTTTGCGTAAACTCGCTGCTGCTAAATATTTAGCAAGAGCGCCGCCGTAAACACGCTGCTACAAATATCGACGGCGGTGTTCCCCACCTCTAAGTAGCAAGATGCGCTGTGGCGTAAACAACGCCATCGCTAAGTGCATAGTAGTAGCGCGGTTTCCTCGAGATCGCTGCCGGTAAGTTTCAAATTGCCGCCATTTTTGTCCCGCTTAGCAGTAGCGCCTTACCTGAAAGCGCGTTGCTGCTAAGTTCTTAGCAGCAGCAGCAGTTTCTCACCAGCCCATCGCTAACCCCACCAACCCCCAACCCGTCCCTCCCCCCCTTGCTTTTTTCCCTTCCCCTACCTCCCCTCTCCTCTCTTCCCTCCACCACATGCTCCCACTCTCACTTTTTTCCCTTCCCCCTACCTCCCCCTCTCCTCTCTTCCCTCCACCACATGCTCCCACTCTCACTCTTCTTCTTCTCAATACTTCTCCCCCATTACTCCCTCTCTTCTCTATCCACCTTCTCTCTCTTCATTACTCCTACATAACTACACCACCTCCATTAATGCATCTCCTTTCTCTTTTTCCTTCCCCCTCCACTAGTTGAAGTTGTCTCCTTCCAAATTAGGTAGCTAGGTAGATGTAGGATTTAGTTAAGTGACCTATTTGCCCCTATATAATTAACTAGATCTATCTTTGTCAAGAAGAGCTTAATTTGTGCACTTTTGATCTCCCTACAACATCATCTTCGGCCATCAAGATAGAGGTGATGAAACTTTCATGCTTTTGCAAAATGGAAATGTGTTTATGTGTGTGTGATATGTTTGTGGAAATTGTGTGTGTGGCATGAGTTGATGCCACCTAATTGTGCTTTTGAGTTGCCTATGTTTTGCCGAAATGTCGATTTATTTCCGTTTCGGCGAATTCCGGGCAAACTCTAGATCCATATATGTCCTATTTTTAGGGAAGGTCATGCCAAATTTTTTATGACTTTGATGCATGCATGCATTTTTACAATCAATTTTTTATTATTACCGTGCAGAGTTGACGATGGTCAGTGGAACGATGGTGGACAGGTGGTTGCGGTCGGCGGTGCAAGACATGAAAGAAAATAACCGGATAGAGGTTTTATGTCCGTGTCGAAAATGCAAAGGAATAGTTTGGCTCGACCCCCATGACGATGGTCGTGTCGGCGCACTGCTCATGACTGGTTTCATGGATGGCTATACTAGGTGGATAATTGAAGATGAGGATGACGATGTTGAGGATGCCGACGGGCAGGAAATGATGACACGGGCAAGACGAAGAGATGATCGATAATGGCGGCGGGAAGAGGCCGGACATGGCGGCGGAGAAGGGCCGGACATGGCGGAGGAGAAGGGGCGGACATGGCGGCGGAGAGAACGACATGGGCTCCACGCAGCAGAGTTCGCCGGTACTAAGTTCAATTGTGCGGGACCCTCATGTTCAAGCATTGCTTCGCAAGGAGACGAATCTTGAGAGAGCTGCTTCTAGAGAGGAGGCTAAGCTGAGCAACGGTGGTAGACTCGAACACTCCATTGTATGATGGTTGCAATCTGAGGTGACCCGGTTGAGTTTCACGCTCCAACTCCTGAAGACGAAGGCTAAAAACAAATGGACCGACACTAGCCTCGATGAGCATCTCAAGTACCTAAAGGATGTTCTTCCCACGGGTAATCTATGTCCTACTAGTGTTGATGAGGCCAAGAAGATCGTGTGCCCTCTTGATCTGCCACACGTTAGATACCATGCATGCATCAACGATTGCATAATTTATCGGAAGGAGCACGCGGAAAAAACAAGCTGTCCGGTGTGCAATGCTTCTCGATACAAGAAGGCCGGAAGAAATGTCCCCAGAAAGTTGTATGGTACTTACCGATCACTCCCCGTCTCCAGAGGTATTTTGTAGATCCCAAGGAAGCAAAGCTAATGCGCTGGCACGCGGAGAGGAAGAAGCCCGACGATGGAGATGATCCGAAGCTGACACACGTGAAGGATGGAAGCCAGTGGAGAGCTTTGAACAACTTCTATGGGTATTTTGAATGTGATGCAAGGAACATCGTGCTTGGCGCGTGTACCGAGGGCATGAATCCGTTTGGCAACCAGAACACCAACCATAGTACATGGCCCGTGTTTGTATGGATGTACAACCTCCCCCCCTGGTTGTGCATGAAATCGAAGTACATTCACATGAGCATGCTTATTCAAGGGCCAAAACAACCAGGAAATAATATTAATTTGTATCTGGGGCTACTTCAAGAGGAGTTAGACACGTTATGGAAAACACCGGCCAAGACATGGGACGCCAGCAAAGGTGAGTATTTCAACATGAGAGCCGCGCTGATCACGACAAGTGCAGGACTATCTCGGTTACGGATATGTGGCGGGCGGTGTGCCATGGATATTGCGGATGCACGCGGTGCATGGATGATACAACGCCTCAAAGAGCTAACGTCAAGGAAAGATGGCGGTCCGGGAAAATCGTGTACATGGGGCATCAAGATGGCTTGAACAGACGCACCCGTGGAGAAACCGTGGAGATCTATTCAATGGTCACGCTGAGCATCGAGGACCTCCACGTAAGCGGAGCGGTGCCGAAATCGATGAGCTGTTGAAAAAGCTGGAATGAGTGCCCCGCGCCAGAAAGATGATGAGAAAGGCGCCAGAGCCGCTGCTGAAGGTATGGAAGACGAGGTCTGTGTTCGGGACTTGAGTATCGGCACAAACTCGATACACCTCATTGCCTAGATCAAATGCATATCAGAGGAATGCATGACCGCAGCGACAACGCACGATCGAACGATTTTATGGAAGGGTCGAGGAGATCTGGGAGCTTGACTACTCGATCGCACAACACGACGATGTTCCGTGTCGGATGGGCTAAGAATGTCGAAGAGAAAGCCGGATGTTCACTACCATGACTATACCCGACGCCAAGAGCGCTACCGCTAACGCTTATCGCAAAAACGAGCCATGGGTACACGCTAAGCACGTGACACAATGCTTCTTCATAACTGACCCGTGCAATCCCAGCCGTGTTGTCGTGAGGAGAGGCAAAAGGAACATCATTGGAATGGATGGAGTCGCTAACGAGGAAGACTATGATCAGTACGGCAACCCAATGAGGGAAGATGACGATGATGATGAAGTATACGTCAAAAGAAGAATCAATACTACATTACCTAAGAAAAATCGCACTCCATGGAAAAGGCAAAGTCACAATGAGGGGCTCAATTATTCTTCGACGAACAAGAAGGGAAAGAAGCTGACTCAAAAACGAAAACGTCAGCACTGAGGAAACGTATGTTATGGGTCCAATGATGTGTAATATATATATGTTCCTATTTTGTATACACACATAGCCATATGATGTGTAATATATATGTTCCTATTTTGCATACATATTTAACCGTCAAATGATGCAATATATATCGCCTCCCTTCGCTTCACCGCCTCGGAAATAAAAGTGGGATAAAATAAAGGAAAAGAAAATGAAAACAGGCGAGAGGACGGCGGCGATAGCAGCGTTTCCACAAAACCGCTGCTGCTACATACCATAGTAGTAGCGCGTTTCCACAAAACCGCTGCTGCTACATACCATAGTAGCAGCGCGTTTCCACAAAACCGCTGCTGCTACATATCATAGTAGTAGCGCGTTTCGGCATAAAGCGCTACTGCTACGTCCACTTAACCCAAAATTTTCACTCGCCCAGCTTCATCCCGCCACATTTCCCCCCAAATCCCACTCTCTCTCCGGCCCCCGTCGCTCCGCCTTGCCTGACCTGCCCCGGCGCTTCGCCCGACTCATGCCGCGCGGCGCTAGCCTCAGCGCTTCGCCCGTCCGACCCTCGACCCGACTCCGTACTCGCCCCGACTCGGCCTCGCCCCGACTCGGCGCCCGACCTCGGCCTCGCCCCGACCTCGGCGCTCGCCCCGACCGTCGGCCCTCGCCTCCCTCCTCGCCCTGCACTCTCTGTAAACCCCCCTCTCTCTGCTAGGGTTCTTCATGTTAATTAATTAGGTTATCTATTTAGTTATGAATTTAGCTAGGTTTCAAAATTAGCTGAATTTATATGGAAATTTGAACTGACATGTGATATGTGCATATGCCATGTTTTGGACATGTCATGTTTGGAAAATGATCCGAGTGGCCTATGTTACGCCGAAATGTTGATTCATTTCCGCTTGGTGAATTCAGCGCCGATATGTCCATTTTTAGCAAAGGTCATGCCGAAATTTCCGTGAATAAAGGCATGATTTGTGCTACATAGTTGGCATATCGAGTCTTGGCACATAGATTTCTTTTACGCCATTTCTCATTTATTCATACTTTTAGAAATAAATGAGGCCACTTAATCATAGGAAACATGTCGAACAACGAAGAAACTGGGCCTTGACCAAGATGCGATTTAGATGGATTATGATGGTGAACAAGAGTATCTCGACTATTTGATCGCTAAGCAAGGTTTGCGGTCGGCCTCGATGATGGCATCGACGCCGACATCGACACCGACGGCGCCGGCACCGACGGCGCGCCGGCACCGATGGCGGCGCCGAGACCGTGGGGAAGGTATCGGCGGGAAGGTACCGGCCCGATGCCGATACCGAAAAGAGGAAGCATAAGAAGCAGAGGATACGAAAACCTAACAAACTAGGGATTGGACGACTTGTGATCACAAAGATGGCACCGCAAGTTTGAGCCGTTAGAGCGGAAGAACCTCGCAAGTGCTATGGGAACCAAGTAGGATGCATCCTACGGAATGCGCGAGCATCAACGATTTATGACTTAAGGAGTAAAGAACATTTGACGCAGCTTGCTCCTAACGGTTGCACAAGAGATTCAAGTTCCCGACCGATGATAACATAGAACAACCGTGGGATGATCCGAAGATGAAAAAGATTAACAATCACGCCATGGGCATGTTCAGCAATGATTTGGCCTCCGGAAAGGGAGGGTGAAACGAGCTATTGAGGCTGATGAACCCCGTCCAAGATTCTGGAGGAAAATCCGACACTTACGGAAGAGGAGTTCAAAAGTTCAAGGACACTTGCGCTACCGAGGCAGCCAAGGCTAAGGCTGCGAAATTCAAAAGCCTTCAGCTCCGAACACGGAAGCATCGCCGAAGCCGTGGCTACCTCGGTAAAAGGCCCATATGGGATAAGGAGGACGCGAACGTGAAGCCGCTGGTCTCCCAGACGCCTTCGCTGCGAAGTTCACCAACCCTTGGAGCATGACTTCATCAGGGCCCGCTACAAGTGGGACAAGGAGAAAAGGTTTTTACACGGACAAGATCACGAGGAAATTTATTAGACTCTTCGAGAAGCAACACCGCTTGCAGCCAAAGCCCTATTCTCCGATGAGGCCCAAGTGGGACACCCTCTCAACCGGCCTTGAACGAACTTAAGGGACTCCCGTTGGACCAGCGGCCGCAATATGGTCGTGTGCACGGCGCCGAGACGGCGCCACGTGGAAGGTGTTTACAACGACGCCCCGAGGCCAAGAAGCGAAAAAGAAGTTTAGTCAGCGGACATCGACGCAAAGGTGAAGCTTGCGGTCGAGAAAAAGCACCGAGGACGCGAAAAAGCAGCCGAGGACAAATATGAGTTGCTACAAGAAGCGATCAATGCAGTTGAATCGCCGCAGAAATGATTTCGCTACTAACTTGGTTCCATTATCATCAATCGGGCGAAGGAAAATCCGCATAAGACGGTACATGATTTCCGATGCCCGTTTAAATCGCGAGCAACTCCATGAACAACAACACCATCGCACCATCACTTGCTCAAGCAACCGGCCTCCTCTCGCAGCCGCTCCGCCATAGCAGCCGTCCTCGGCCTCGAGCGCTTAGGTGGGCCTTCGTGTTTAGCTGAGCTTGACGCCGTCCACGGTAATTACATGTCGCACCAACATATATATATAGATAATATTCCATTTTGTTGCCTTTACGTTGTTTTACACCACAAACATATGTGTTTGCAGTCGAAAGAAACCCCATGCACCATACTCTACTTGATCAAAGGCCAGAAGGTGGACGTGGGAAAGGGGATGATAATGGACCCCTCTCAACGCACATTCCACAACCACCCGATCCCCACTGGGCACTTCAGGGTTAGCTTGACCAGTGTGAAATCGGGGCACGAGGATTTGCCTCCTCCAAGACAAAGATGTGGGAGCGGACGACGAGACCCCGCCATGGATTGGACGATGCAAGGGTTGGGTGCTGCTATGGCCGAAGAATCTTATTCGTCTGGAGCCGGCCGAGAGCACACCAATAACTACCACACATCAACAAGGATGTGCGGAGACCACCACCCCACCTACGCAATTACCAGCTCCTGTAGTAGTGCCGGGTGAGAGCGGCGGACGACATGATGAAGGGGGTGCAATAGTACTGGCTGATGTACCTGTAGAACAGAGAATGGATGATGAGACGGAGGTCGACCCTATGGATTACCTCAATACAAACGCGTATGATGTGACATAGATATGATGAGTCAACCATATGACTTAATCGGGCTATCAGCTTGCTAATGAGGATATGGAGCCGGGCAGGGCCGTACCATGGAATGCAAAAGTCTCTCTTCATGAAATCCTCACAGACACGCTCAAGATGCCGCCTCAACACAGGCTCAACTAGCCGGGCGCGAGGGTCGTCTGACAAGATTTAGCCCGGGAACACTTGGGCAGGGGTTAAGGAAGGGTCTGGAAGGTGTGCCTAAGAAAAGGAGAGGAAGAGATCGGGAAGGTAATCGCCTCCAAACAAGCCAGAGCACACAGCAGCCGAGACGATGCATTACAAGAGCGTGTACCCGTGAAAGGTGCAGTCATGTTCCATCTCACGGGCGAGCCGATGCTACCGCCGAAACCGCTGGAGGCACTATCGAGGATCTCGAGAGACTGCACGACCATGTGCTTTGTCGACCGAGAAAAGCCTACTAGCCTCAAAGGATCCAGGATATCGACATACGCGCTCGTGTGCCTGAGGGGAAGTGCTACGTCGACACACGGCCTGCGGAGGTGTTCTTCCTGCGGTTTGACCATATCTTTGAGATGTTTCTAACAAGGCGGCTTGATTTTACTATCATCCGCCATTTTGCGCTACATATGAGCTCCGTCGTGAAGAGTGAAGAAGTCTCGCAAATCTGTGTGGCGGATCCGTACTACATGCATGAGTCTTTCTTGAGTCTCGGCGACTTTGAGCGTGAAACTGCTAGGGAGTACCTCCAAAACTTCATGGTACAAAATAAGGACCGGAAATTGTCCTCGTGCCTTATCATCCAAAGTAAGTCGTTTCGACAACCCTTTCAGACATTTCAATCATTCCTTCTCTCTCATATGGGGAATAATTTGAGGTGTCTTTTCCTCGCAGCAACGGGCGCGCCGTTTTATCGTTCTTTACCCGCAAGTCTCCCACGCCGTATTTTGACCCTTCGAGAGACTACGAGAAAAGGACTACACCCACATAATGAATATTCTAGATGATGCTCTCAAGGCTTCAGCTATAGAGGTGGCCACGTGCATATCAGAAACAAAGGAACAAGAAGATGGGTTTCAAGATAAAACTAACTTCTCCTGCATCCATGTCCCAAAACCAAGCAAGAAGGATGGATTCTACATCGTCCATCTCATGATTCAGTTCAACACGGATCACCAAAGCTTCAGATTAACAGCAGAAATGATGATCATATCCACAAGTGGCTAGAATCTCATGGAGAAGCGAATTATAAACTTAGAGATGACTTCTTTCGCATCCAAAGCGACATTGCGACGATCATCATGAAAGAAGTCGCCGATGAGAAGGGATGTTCCACCACGGCCCTATATCGTGAGTCGACGTCCGAACTCGCATAGGCATGCAACGCCTAGACCTCACGCCGTTCAAGCAGCTAGGGTTCGTCCTCGATGATATGGAAGGATGGAACTTCTAGTGAGTTATGATGCCGATGATGATGATATGTGTCGGTTGAACTTGTATACTTTTGTAGCGATGAAACTTTGTGATGTCCACGGTCCTGCCGAACTTGCGTAACGCTACTTTGTTAGTTGGCGACGATGACCTGCGTACCTCTAGTTAATTAATTTGCGTCTCGTATATGTTGCATCTAGTTGCTAACCTTTCTTTTTGGTGTTGCTCTAGTATATTTTTTGCATATATATGATTGTACATCCTCTTCATGAACATGCATCTCTAACAGGTACCTAGTTTCTTGATGGCGAGATGGAAATGCTATGTCGTGTACAAAGGGAAGGTTCCGGGTGTACAACGAGTGGCATGAGTGTCGGCGCAAGTGAATGGGTTCACGGCGCCAACCATAAAACTTCAAAAGCAGACAAGAAGGAGAAGCTAGTTACTTGAGGTTCACGCTAGCGAGAGAGGACTCAGAATCGCCACCTCATGTATCTGCATGGTTCCGCCTCACTCATAGTGATAGCACTTCTTGCGTATGCCTTTGTTTAGATGGATGACGTTGTTGTAGTTGCAAGTATTCGAGACTTGCATGTATTGCTATATTCGAGATGATAACAAGATATCACTTTGTGTTGGATGATGATTATGAAGAGACTATTTGTATGTACATGCTATGATTACATTTGTGGTCTCGCAGCATTTGTATGTGTATCATGATGAAATTTCTATGTGCTAAAGATTCTTCTACAAAGCCGGTTCAAATACAAAACAAATATGCCAAAAAACTACTTAAATTAGCAGTAGTGAGTGTACAAAAGTTAGCAGATAGCGCCGTTATAGCGATGGCGCGTCTCGCCAAAGAGCGCTTAGCGCTAATAGCGATAGCGAAGCTTCCGCAATCAAGGCTGTTGCTACACTTGTATAGCAATAGCTGGTGTGTGCACCGCCATCGCTATGAGTTAGTCAGAAGGCCAGATTAGTAGCGCGGGTACCCACGCTACTGATACATGTAAAACCCGCGCTGCTGCTAGCCTTTTCCCTAGTAGTGAATCCTTCTTGCTACCTCTTGAGCACTGCGTTGGTTTTCCCTTGAAGAGGAAAGGGTGATGCAGTAAAGCAGCGTAAGTATTTTCCTCAGTTTGAGAACCAAGGTATCAATCCAGTAGGAGACCACGCACGAGTCACTCGCACCTACACAAACAAATAAATCCTCGCAACCAACGCGCTAAAGGGGTTGTCAATCCCTTCACAGTCACTTACGAGAGTGAGATCTGATAGATATGATAAGATAATATTTTTGGTATTTTTATGATAAAGATGCAAAGTAAAATAAAAGGCAATAAAAATAGCTAAGTGTTGGAAGATTAATATGATGGAAAATAGACCCGGGGGCCATAGGTTTCACTAGTGGCTTCTCTCAAGAGCATAAGTATTACGGTGGGTGAACAAATTACTGTTGAGCAATTGATAGAATTGAGCATAGTTATGAGAATATCTAGGTATGATCATGTATATAGGCATCACGTCCGAGACAAGTAGACCGACTCCTACCTGCATCTACTACTATTACTCCACACATCGACCACTATCCAGCATGCATCTAGAGTATTAAGTTCATAAGAACGGAGTAACGCTTTAAGCAAGATGACATGATGTAGAGGGATAAACTCATGCAATATGATATAAACCCCATCTTGTTATCCTCGATGGCAACAATACAATACGTGCCTTGCTGCCCCTACTGTCACTAGGAAAGGACACCGCAAGATTGAACCCAAAGCTAAGCACTTCTCCCATTGCAAGAAAGATCAATCTAGTAGGCCAAATCAAACTGATAATTCGAAGAGACTTGCAAAGATAACCAATCATACATAAAAGAATTCGGAGAAGATTCAAATATTGTTCATAGATAAACTTGATCATAAACCCACAATTCATCGGTCTCAACAAACACACCACAAAAGAAGATTACATCGAATAGATCTCCACAAGGGAGGGGGAGAACATTGTATTGAGATGCAAAAAGAGAGAAGAAGTCATCTATCTAATAACTATGGACCTGAAGGTCTGAAGTAAACTACTCACACATCATCGGAGAGGCTATGGTGTTGATGTAGAAGCCCTCCGTGATCGATGCCCCCTCCGGTGGAGCTCCGGAAAAGGCCCCAAGATGGGATCTCACGGGTACAGAAGGTTGCGGCGGTGGAATAAGGTTTTGGCTCCGTATCTGGTAGTTTGGGGTACGTATGTGTATATATAGGAGGAAGAAGTACGTAGGTGGAGCAACGTGGGGCCCATGAGGGTGGAGGGCGCGCTTGGGGGGGGGGGGTAGGCGTGCCCCCTACCTCGTGCCTTCCTGGTTGATGTCTTGACGTAGGGTCCAAGTCCTCTGGATCACGTTCGTTCCGAAAATCACGTTCCCGAAGGTTTCATTCCGTTTGGACTCCGTTTGATATTCTTTTTCTGCGAAACTCTGAAATAGGCAAAAAACAACAATTCTGGGCTGGGCCTCCGGTTAATAGGTTAGTCCCAAAAATAATATAAAAGTGTATAATAAAGCCCATTAAACATCAAAAATAGAATATAATATAGCATGGAACAATAAAAAAATTATAGATACGTTGGAGACATATCACCGTCGCGGCAAGAAGATCATGAAGGTGTTTGGCGAGGAAGTTTCCGGCGGCTCCGAGGAGCACATTACTCCAGAGGCCGAGTGGATGGCCAAACAAGGCTACAAGTGGACTGATTCTGAGGAGGAGTCCATCCCCGCTACCGAGTCGGACGAAGAGCGTGCGAGTGACTACTCCGCTTGAGCCACCACTTGTGTTGTAGGTGTCCTCTCTGCCTTTTTGGCATCTCGATGCCAAAGGGGGAGAGAGTGTAGGGATTTGCGAGTCTTGTGTTTGCTTTGCTTGCATTTGTTCCATTGAACCTTGCTTGCTTTGGTTTGGTTTGCTCGTGAGACTTATATTTCATATGGTGTAAGACATATGCACTCTATCGTACCTTATTGAGCTTATGATATATTGTGCTATTTATGTTATGCTCATGTTTACTATCTTGCTTAGTGTTAGCCTTATTGTTGCAAGTCATGCCTTGTCTATAAAATATAGGGGGAGTGTTGATCCTAGTATACGTGCCGTGCAGTCCAAAGCACTTATCTAGATAGCATGCATCTAGGGGGAGCCCGTCTATATTTTAGAGATGTTGGGTTTGCTTATGTTCTATATTATTTCCCTTTGTGCAAATCCCGTATTGTCATCAATCCACCAAAAATGGGGGATTGTAAGGGCATATTTATCCCTAAGGTGTTTTGGTGATTGATGACAATGCTTTTGTGGACTAATCATGTGCCTTGAGTATTTCAGACGTTTCGTCACTAGGCACAAGATGGTTCGGTGCCCCTCGAAGACTAGTGAAGACGGCGTTTCTCTACGTTTCTTTTCGGTGGGTTTGAGTCATAGGAAAGCCGTACTATTAAGAGGGGGTCCGCTTTGGAAAGGTTCTGGTGGAATCATCACGTACACGTTTTCTTCCTCTGCACCGCCTTTCCCCTTGCGCTTTGGAGCATCCTCCGTTTTCCCTCATTTATATGTAAAGAGAAGGATTCCTAGTGTTGCCATTCTGGGGCATGCGGTAGTACTGCTCTTCTGAGCGGTAGTACCGCAGGCCCCTGCGGTAGTATCGCAAGCCCTTGCGGTAGTACCGTAGGCGCCAATGGTAGTACCGCTCCCTAGGAGCTGTAGTACCGTGGCCTCAGTCCAGACTCAGCCGCTCGTGCGGCTGTAGGGGCGGATGTAATTTTTTACATCCGCGCCCTACGCGGTAGTATGGCCCCACGCGCGCGGTAGTACCGTGAATCCTGGTCTGGCACAGCAACATGAGCGGAAGTAGGGGCAGATGTAATTTTTTACATCCGCTCCCTGCGCGGTAGTACCGCATGCCATGTGCAGTAGTACCGTGTCGGATTTTTGCATCGGTTGTTCTTCAATGGAAGTTGGCACCGATGTATTTTTATTCATCCGCGCCCTTCTCAGGCCAGTCCTATCCTGCCTTGCGGTAGTACCGCAAGGGGGAGCGGTAGTACCGCACCAGCGGTAGTACCGCCCTCAGCCTTTGCGCTTCTGGCCTGGGCTAGCTCCTGCCGTAGCACCGGTAGTACTGCGGTCCGTCGCGGTAGTACCATGAGGCCTTGCGGTAGTACCGCTTATCTGGAGCGGTAGTACCGCAGGTCGCGAGCTGGTTAAGTGGATAACAGTTGGATTTGTCTCTCCACTATATAAGGGGTGTCTTCTTCCTCTAGTCGACCACCTCTTCCAACCCTAAGCTCCATTGTTGCTCCAAGCTCCATTTTCGCCCGATCTCTCTCTCTCTAGCCAATCAAACTTGTTGATTTTCTAGGGATTGGTTGAGAAGACCCCGATCTACACTTTCACCAAGAGAAATTTGATTTCCCCCACTAATCCCTTGTGGATCTTGTTACTCTTAGGTGTTTGAGCACCCTAGACGGTTGAGATCATCAGGGAGCCATAGTCCATTGTGGTGAAGCTTCGTGGTGTCGTTGGGAGCCTCCAATTAAGTTGTGGAGATTGCCCCAACCTTGTTTGTAAAGGTTCGGTCGCCGCCTCCAAGGGTACCAATAGTGGAATCACGTCATCTCGCATTGTGTGAGGGCGTGAGGAGAATACGGTGGCCCTAGTGGCTTCTTGGGGAGCATTGTGCCTCCACACCGCTCCAACGGAGACGTACTTCCCCTCAAAAGGAAGGAACTTCGGTAACACATCCTCGTCTTCACCGGCTCCGCTCTTGGTTATCTCGTGCCTTTACTTGTGCGAACTTATTTGTGTTATATCCCTTGCTTGCTTGTGTGCTTGTTGTTGTTGCATCATATAGGTTGCTCACCTAGTTGCATATCTAGACAACCTACTTTGATACAAAGTTTAAATTGGTAAAGAAAAGCTAAAATTGCTAGTTGCCTATTCACCCCCCCCCCCTCTAGTCCACTATATCTATCCTTTCAATGGGCGTCGGCTGCATGTCATGCGTCCGGCTCTGTAGCTTATGAGGAGGCGCGGCGACATATGGGGGTGGCATGGACAGCTTGTCTTCCATGGTTGTATGTGGATGGGTGAACAAAAAATCTTTAGAGAAGACATAGGGATGCGGTGTGGTTCGACTGTTACTTTTGGAAACGAAAAGGAACAATCGGGTGAAACTAAAATGTCTGACGCTTCATTTGTGTTGATGTGCGATGCATGGTTGTATGCTAGGTGAATTAAACGATCGTTGTGTGCTCATATGCTATGCATGGCTGCATGGTTAGAGAATTTGCAAACTGAACACTGATGTGTCACCATGCTGACGTGGGACACTGTGCATGTTGAGATGATTGCTACTTGTGGGGATCAATTTTTTAAGTATATAAGATTGGTGTCACACTCTTTCAGACGCACCAAAAGACTCTCAAGGATGCCAAGACTCTTCTGAGAACTAGGTGTGCAAATAAATTTTCTCAGTGGCCAAAGAGTAATTAAGTCTGAATGATGGTCAGTTAGGACATATTATTCATGTTCTCTCGTAGTATGCGATCTTGGACTGGACGCATATGGAAGACGAAAGTTGCGTTGCGTCACTAGTAGCTTGTGTGCTCTCACCTCTACGATATTGACGTTATCCTTTGCCTCCATTGGAGTATCATTGTCAGGCTGAGGTGGCCGGGCGTGACTTATCTACATACTCCTTCCGGCTTCTGTCTCATAATACAAGACGTTAGTACATTCAATATATTACTCCCTCCGTCCTAAAATAAGTTATTTAAATTTATACTAACTTTAAAGTTAAGTATAAAGTTGAGTCACTTATTTCAGACGAAGGAAGTTTCACACAGGAAGCTCTCCGTCGCTACTGGCATCACACTGTACTTATTCCGCTCTAATTGAGCAGCCTAGCATGATTGTGTTGCGTGGTCCAGAGGTCATGTATCACTGTCAGGCCGAGGCGGCCGGCGTGACTTGTCTACATATGGTATAACTGCACTGTACTTATTCCACTCTAGTTAAGCAGCCTAGCTTGACTATCTCTAGCGTTTCACTGGCATGCAATCAGGTTGGTACTCCGTCTGTCTGAAAATACTTGTCATAGATACTCCCTCATTCTGAAAATACTTGTCATAGAAATAGATGTATCTAGACATATTTTAGTTATAGATACATCCATTTTTATCCATTTCTGATCCAGACGGAGGGAGTACATTGAGTTGATAATAGCCTAAACTACACGTCAGTTAAACTACAACTAACAACAGATTGATAGCAACTAATTTGCAACATCCTACTCTCTCCGTCCCATAATGTAAAACGTTTTTTGACACTAGTGTAGTTTCAAAAAAACGTCTTACATTATGGGAGTGAGGGAGTAGTTTGCAGATGGATAGTAGTAGCTGCCATTTATACTTTTAATGTCTTGCTGGCATTGAAATAGATATTACATTCAGTATTTGTGTTTACCAATGTAGGGAAATTTGACGGGGATTAATTGATTCAGATGGTTGTCAAGTAGAGAGTACATCCAGATAAGAAACGACTTGAGGTTTCTATCTTCCATTCAATCAAACCAAAACCCAGCCTTCAATGGCACCAGATTTCCAGATCGCTGACTGTCTGTATTTCATCCCCTTTCTCAAAAAGAGCTACTCCCTCTATTCGGAATTACTTGTCGCAGAAATGGACGTGTCTAGGCGTATTTTAGTTCTAGATACATCCATTTCCGAGACAAGTAATTCCGAACGGAGGGAGTACACATCAAAATGGAATTACAAATCATTCCCCAAAAAACGGACAGCGCACCCTCCCGCCTGCAGTAATTCCACGACGCGCCTCCAGGCTGTTCTCACGCTATCTTCATCGAGTCGTCTTCAGTTCAGGCGGCGAGAACTCAACCATCTGCATCCCTCTCCCTGCAACTGCGATGTGGTATTCCCCGCTCCCACTGACAAGATAACAACAATCACCGTGAGAAAGTCATAAAAGATGGAACTACGACAGAGAACATCACGTACACATTTTCATCGGCCAAGAAAAAAGAGCAAAGATGATGCTGTGAAGCCTCCTCACCGGTCATGGAAAACATCCAGAGTTTCCGGCTCGGGCACGCTGATGATGACATGGGAATGCTCCGTGAATTTGCCGGATTGGCCCATCTTCCAACATCTGATTCTCTGGTCAAGCCCGGTGGAGAAAGCCCAGGCACCGTCCGTCCAGATACCTGACGGTAAAAGTGCAGGTGCTTGTATCATCCATCAGCTTACAACAACAGTTGCTAAACTGAAATACTGAACCGAGCCGTGATATTATCAGTGACAGACATACCTTTCACCGCTGATCCGTGAGCCGAGGGAACAGTGTGTTGGCCAAGTATTTGAAGTCCACCTTTGTCAGGAGGCGAGATTATGTTTGACCTGTTTGTTGAGCAGCCCTGCAGGGATCCTACTGTGAAAACGAAACACTGAACCGCCTGATCATCACCGCCACTTACGATACAGTAAGACATGCCAGGTGCAGAGCTTGATCGCTGCTCCATCTCGGAAACATGGAGGCAGTTGACGCCTGACTGGTGAACACCGGAGAATATCTGCAATGGCTGCAGCTCAGGTATATCACATGACTGGGTACTTGAAACTGTGTCTTCGGTGTTTTTTATGGCCTCGATTTCTGCCGCTCCTGAAGTTTCATGTGGACTCTCTGCAGCAGCGCACGAGGTACTCAGATTGTTCTCACTGGGGGGCAATGCTTGTTCGTTACCCTTTTTCACAGAACTGTTTGCCAGTGGTCGCCACCGACGACGACCGCCCTGACTCCCTCTTCCTGTCTTGGGCCGCTTTTGGCAGTCGATAACCATGTGCGGCTTAGTCTCTGATACTAGTTGCATAAAGCCATGAATGGTGTCTGTTAGGTCCCACAACGTAATGCTACCATCTGTAGACCCACTCACGATAATGTACCTATCACCATTATAAACATCACCTGAAAGCAAATGTGTGAGTTTCATTATGCTTAACAACATTATCAGAACAAACAAGAAAAGGTAGAGAACTTGTTGAAGTGTACATGTGGATTGCCTAGCCCTTTCCATCAGTTCGGGCTTACCTTCACAGTGGGCACTAGAGGCGACGACAATATGCCGTAGCACAAGAACTGGTGATGCCTGTGGGACCAGCAAGGCAACATCAAACCTGTACACAAAGAAAAGGAACAGCTAACTGAAACCCCCAAGACTAGTACAGATAAATAGAAACTCTGCTTCAGAAATTTCATGTTGCTTACCATAGTCGAGAAGGCAAAAGAAGCGCACGGACAATAACTGTTGCATCAGAGCAAGCAACAACCACAAAACAAACTGTCAACCTGGCACAAAACAAAGAGCTTAGATTACCCTCATTTCTTGCAGAAGCTAAAGTATTCTAGACCCTATATTTGTGAGCAATTCATGAGTCGTTTCTTTAAAAAGTTGAAACAGAGAGTGTCCTAGACCCTATATTTGTGAGCGATTCATGAGATATATTTCTCGCAAGAGCTGAAACAGAAAATACCATAGACCCTATATTTGTGAGCAATTCACAAGAGTACAGTGTCAAATCTTACTCGGTAGCCGGATGTTTCAAAAGAAATGCTGTTACAGAAAGGTAACGCCAGTCATTTTCCATCTGTTCCATAATAGCCAGATTGTGTTGAGCAGAGCAATTTCCTTTCCCGCCTTCCTCGAAGTTCAGCTTTACATGATCAGCTTTCAACCTCTTGGTGCCAAGCTTTGGTGGCATGTGGGTAGAAAGCCACTGAAATGTAACGGCTGAATCACTATTGTCTGAGCATTCTGAGCTTTGCTTGGTGTCTAAATCTAGATCACTCGAACACACTTGCTTGTTGTTCTCTGCAATCCTAGGTTCTAGAATCCATGCCGTAAGAACTTGCTTTGATCCAACAGATATCAATATGTAAGTGGTGTCCTTGTTTTCGACCCAAGTGTCGGCAGAACTGACACTAGAGTTGCGCGATTTATCTGCTAATGTGTATGTTTTTGGGATGAAACACGTATCTCTCACAGCTGACCCGCCAACATGCTCCCCCAGCAGCTTTGATGAACACCATCTTCCAGCACTACTAGCCGAGTACCTGTAACAAAGATCAAGAACAAAATATATCATATGATTCATAACAGCACCTGAAATGAACAGGTGTATTTGAGTAAACCTCGTTTGTTAGTATGCATCAATAGTAACTAATTTACCCTGTAAGCCGGACGGTTCCATCTTCACAACCAGTTGCAATCCACAAATCTGCACTCTTCTCAGGATGTGAATAGCTTGCTGGATCTATGAAGCAAAGAGAATGCACTTCTCTTCCATGGAACTGGGTATGAAAAACTTGAGGAAGCAGCTTCCTATCTTGAGCTGGTGCCCAGTGTCTGTGGACATGTATACTGTGGTCCTGCTAGGAAGTCAATTCTCATGAGGTGTGTAAATTTGCACAGAACAACAGTGAAGAAAACACTTCCATAAACATCGTTAAGCAAGGGCTGGGCAGCAAACCTTCACGAAGGCGAAACAGTTTTGATACTCAGGGACTGTCCCAAGATAATAAGAGTAAGGGCGCCGCCATCCTCCACAGGATATTTGAACCAGCTATAGAAGGGCAAACAAATCCAGAATTATTAGATTAGCCCAACCGTTGCCAAATCCAAATTTCCAAACTGTCCAGTTTATTCAGTATGTCTTACCTTTGTATCATTTTCAAGGTCCCAAATGATAAAATCCGCAGAGGTGAAACCTATTGCATAGGTACCAACCAATTGGTTACCAGAGGCATGATTTGCGTAGATGGATTGAATGGTGCCTAATTCTTTCAATTGTCTCATTCCAACAAATTCAACTTTTTTGACATTTCTCCCATACTTGAAGAAGCAAATACAGCCGTCTCCCCCAGTCTGTAAAATGTTCAGAGCAGAGGAGTTTATGTCAGGCCAAGCTCATGACTTCAATAAAAGGAACAACAACAGAACTCTGTACATACAGTGTGGATTTCAATATGATCTGATGCTGAGGTGATTATCTGAACACTTGTGACACTAGAAATGCCATGAGCTCCTTTAAAACGGTCACGTAAAGGTATCTTCTGTTGTGCCTCACTGCTGTCATGTGCTGCCAATGTTTTATGAAAAGGAAAGGCAGCGATGTTACCCTTCTTATCACCTGTTATAAGGATCTGCATAGAAAATAACATGTACGTTTTTTTTTACATCAGAGAACAAAATATATTTCTTTGCAGCAAACTGTAACATTTCTCTTTTGATAGTTAGAACATCAGGCACTGGTATTCTATAAACAATTAGTGTTCCCGTAGTCATAATTATGAAACGTCTCATATTCGCGTGAAATATTATATAAGCCACTGTTATGGTTTTGCATTCAGTGAGAAACAGAGCAAGTTTATAAGAATTACCTCATCCTGAAGTGATACATCTAAACACATAATTCGAGCCCCAAAGGGAGATTCAAACATTGCAACAAGTGAAACCTCCTGAGCTGTAGTAATCGCATGGCCATTTGACAAAAGGGCATTCCTTACGTTCCATAACTTAAGAGCGCCTCTAGGATCAGCTGTGAAAATGTGGCTGCGAGGGGAAAAAACTGTTGAGAACAATAATTACCTGCTAACCAGAAAGTAAATAGGAAATAATCCACATACCTACATTCAAGGGACTTGCACCAGTATAGTCCTAGTAGTTGCCTATCCTTTTCAGCTGGCCAGGTAACAGATAAATCTATTTTAGGTTCAAGACTGGGACTGCTTAAACGGACGATAGTAACATTTCCACGACCGTCTCCAAGGGCAATTATATCCTCCTTATCCAAAGAAATGCCTGAGCACCCTGTCATTACATCCATACATATAATTGGTGCTTTCTCAGTGACCTGAATAACCTCAGTCCATCTTGGATCTTTTGTATCAGAGAGCTCAGCATGATGCAAATATCCATTGTTTGTGGCAACATAGAGAACATTTTCTTGCACAAAACGTAAGCATCGGACATATTCGCTTTTGCTGTGATAAACGAAAAAACAATCACCCACATTATATCACAATGAAAAATGGAGATAATACAAGAAAACACGGAAGCACACCACCATACCTATCCAAGGCACCATGCTGTCCTGATACTATAGGAGAAGATATTTCAAACACCTCAGAATCGTTTTTCAGACCATCTGGGGCCACGTTTTCTTCCAACATGTCATGAAAAGAGGAGTTACACAGGTGGTGCACTTTGATTGCAGAATCAAACCCCGCGGTGATCAGAACTAGTGAGCTTGGATCATATAAACATCGCCATAATCCTCGGCCACTGTAACAATAGATGCAGCATAGAAAATTAAGTTTTACTAAGGGAAGCACTTGTTGCAAGTCAAGGTAGTCAAACTCCGACATACTTAATTTGCTCGGCTTACACTTTATCTAAGTTGATCTTCCCAACTTACATGTGTTCTTTGAATGTTTTGATTAGCTTTCCATCCATGCCCCAAATGCAGCAAGTACAATCCTCACCAGCAGTTATAACTATCTAAAAGGCAAGTTGAGGTGAAAACAGTAAGCTGGATTTCGTCTACAATAACAGCTAGATGATCAAGTTCCCCTTTTGTCGCAAAAAAGCATTAATGCAATAATATGGTATGTGTCCATGACAGAGTTGTGAGTAGAAAAGAACTGAGAAAATGGCCGTCGCTAAACAAGCATAATGACAAATCCACCTTCAAAACTGAAAGATCAAAAGGCAAAGTGCAACAAACTTACAGAATCAGATATGCAACAATCCCAAATTCTAGCACTGTGTCCAAAAAGTGTCAGTTTGGGTATAATATCCACATCATCAATTTTGGCTGTTTGATTGGTACGATCCTGTGGCTGACAACTTAACATCCACATGCGAGCACTGCCATAACAATGTAGCCAATCAGATAAGACCGATATTACAAAAGACGGGCATTTGAAACAACAAGTTCAAGAAGCTAGATACTTCAGCAAACGAAATCTGACATGGATAATGCAGATAAGTGAAATCCAGAACGAGCCAAACCTGCGATCATCGGAGACAGACATGAACTTTGATCCATCAGAGGACCAAGCTATCCGAAATATTGAACCTTCATGTTCCTTCAGCCTTCCAATATGAACTGCCATGTATTTATTATCACTAGAATCTTTGTTTTCATGGTTCTCTACACCAGTAGCTCCCAACTCGTCCGAGCTTAATAACGAAGTACTCTGGGTTTCGGGTACCAATTTCCAAATAAGAATCTGAAAACAGATATGATGGAGTTAATGAGTTATAGTAATGTTCAGGCATAAAAACAAAACTCTGTGTGTCTCAAAATTTTGTTGCATTAGAACATTACCTCGTTTAGAATGGTACCAGACGCCACGAGGAGGGATCTAACAGAGTCCCCCCACATTCTCATTGAATACAGAAGGCACTTCTCTGCATCGACAAAACACACCAGAACCAAGTATATCAATACAAATTCTGGCGCAGAGGATATAATTTCGAACTTGGGGGCAAGGGCACGATGCTCGTCGAACCTGGAGAATTCACTCGGGTAACAAACACGCGGTCCGTCAAATCCCACAATGCCACTGAATTGTCGCCCAAACCGATGGCGAGCAGCCCGTCCACCTGCAGCGAGAACGAACAAACGTGAATGGCAGAGGAAATCGAAGCTTGTATACCATGGATGCAGGGATCGGACAGCTCGACCGAGCGTGCATACCTCGAGGAAGCAAGCGTCGAGCACCCAGTGATCGAACCCGGGGAGCCTCTGCTCCAGCTCCAGCCGTACGCCGCCATCCTCCGCGTCGACGCGGAGCCTGAGGAGCTTCACCCTCCTCTCGCCGAAGACGGCGACGGTGAGCCCGTCGGCGGGGGGCGAGCCGCTGGGGGCACGGGCGCGGGGCTGGATGCCGTGGACGCGCACGCCGTCGAAGACCCGGAAGGAGGCGAGGAGCCTGGCGGCGTCCAGGTCGTAGACGAGCAGCTCCGACCCGGTCCCTGCGAGAGCGCGCGGCGTAATAGGTGATGTGAGCGTACGGCGCGCCGGAGCGCGGGGAGGGGGAGAGGAGGGAGGGGAAGGTCGTTACCGGCGAGGAGGAGGGGGCGCGGGGAGGAGGGGAGGAAGGAGAGCGCGGAGACGTCGCCGAGGTAGGAGCCCAGCCGGAGGCGGCGGTCGCCGGCGGCCATGGCGGAGGGGAGGAGTGGGAGCAGAGGGGAGTAGGGTTTTCTTTTCTGGCGGTTTAAGCTTTTGGGCCCAAACCAGATTGGTTGGGCCTCGGAGGTTGCGGACAGCCCAGTTAAAACGGAGCGGAAACAAACTGGGCTCATGTCTGCCATGTTTGTCTTGTTTTCATACCTAGTATCTTCTACGGGAAGTGAAAACAAATACTCCTATGTACAAATTGTACCATGCTAAAAAAATGTACAAATTGTACCATGATAAAAAAATTTACAAATTGTGAACCCCTCAAAAAAATGTACACATTGTGAAACGAATACGATATAGTAGACACTACGACGCGGACACGAGCATTCATCAAGCGAAAAATCCCCGAAACTCAAAAAACTATTGTGCCATAAAGAAATACTTATTACACAATAATATCTGCAAACTCTCATTTTAGTTCAGCTATATGCAAGTCGCCTGAAAAATGAATTTGGCCCGGTCGATTTGTGAGCCATTGATTTCTCCTTTTAAGACTCGTGCATATAGCTATTAAAAATGTTGAAAAAGGTTTTAAAATGTTGAATAGGTATATAAAAATGTTTAACAAGTATTTGAAAATGTTGAACAAGTATATGAATTTTTTTGAATAGCTATTAAAAATGTTGAACAAGTATTTGAAAAATGTTGAAATAGTATTGGGACAATGTTGAACTTGTACACAGAAAATGTTGGTCACTTGTTACAAAAAATGTTTTTGACATGTGCGTAAATGTAGAGTGAAAATGACAACATAAAAAAGCACCAAAGGAAAACAAAAATCGAGAAAACAAAACAAATACCATAGAAGAAAATGAAAAAGCAAAAACATGGAGAAAATCGAATTATAATGATGAATAAAACAAAACCAGAGAAAAATAACAAGACCAAACAAAAACCAAAGAAACCAAAGAAAGGGAAAATGAAGAAATAAAAAAACCTCTGGTATTTTACCTCAGGTAGGTGTACTATTTTACTATTTTTTGAGGCAAGTGTACTATTTTACATGAAGTCATAAGTTTTTTTTTGAGGATGGAAAACCAACTTTATTCATGGAATTCCACATTGAGTGGGATACATCTTAGATCATGAGGGGCACCAAACCAAACGTGCCTATCCGGATCCCTAGATAAACAAAACTTTGCTAAGCTATGTGCTTCATAGTTAACAACACGACTCTCAAAAGTAAAAGTACAATGGAACGATGAAGCTTTCAGATTTATCTCGCTGATGATTGCTCCATATAGACCTCGGCCGTCTCTTCTGATGTCCGACACCACCTGCTGGCAGTCCGAAGCAATCACAAAATGCTGAATGCCCAAATCCTCGGCGAGGGCTAGTGCCTCCCGACATGCTATCGCTTCTAGACTTGCTGGATCAGTTAAACCTTCAATCACGAGAGCAGAGCTGCCCAGAAAATTTCCACCTTCATTCCTGCAGACTGCAGCGGCAGCACCACCTATCCTTCCCCGGCCTCCTGCATCAACATGGATTTTTGCAGTAACCTGTTGGTGGTTTTTTGGGCTTCATATTTCTGTTTATGAGCGTCGGCACGCCCCTGCCTTTTTGCTCCTGGCCACCCTTTATCCCTTCCAGCTCAGAGAGGAAACTCATGATAAAACCATGTGTGGCGTGGGGGCTTTGGAAGATTGCCTCATGGATGGCTTTCCTTCTAGCATACCATATCGACCATGGTGTCACGGCCACCAGGACAAAATCATTGTGGGACATTGAGTCCATTAGAGTGAATAGCCATTGCTTAGCCTTGGGCTCGGTTGTTGTTATGATTTTATGTGTAACCTCCTCATTCATCAGAGCCCAGACGCTTCTTGAAGAAGTGTACTCTACGAGGGAATGACGCCGCGAGTCCCTTGCCCCACATAGACCACAACAGGGGTGAATCAGACATGTGGCGATGAGCCCGCACATCATTTGTCGGCAGTGAGTGTTTAGATAGGCGCCATAAGAACATGCGAACTTTCCCTAGGACTTGAATTTTCCACAAAAGTTTCCATGCTCCTTCCTCAGCCCTAGAGCTAGACGGCCCTGGCCCCTCCTCGAGCCATGCTTCCCTTCTGTTTCTAGTTGCAACAAGCATATTGTACGCTGATTTTACTGAGAAACACCCGTGCTTTTCATGGTGCCAAGCCCAGAAGTCGGGAATATTGCGAGTGCATAGCGGTATTCCCAATATCACTTGGGCATCCATTGGCAAGAAGGTTGCTTGCACCAGATGCTTGTCCCACGTTGCAGACACGGTAGAGATGAGTTCAGAAACTAGCATAGGTGGGTTCAGGGTCCGGCAAGCATAGGGCCTTTTCATCTCGCACTACTAGGAAAAGGCATGCTAGTGGCGCACCAGTTTTGCCTTCTAATGGCGCATGGCTGGTGCGCCACTGGCATCACGCCATTAGAATTTCTTTCTAATGGCGCACCACATGTGCGCCATTAGAATCTTGAGTTTAATGGCGACTGGCGATGCGCCATTAGTATCGCTCACAATCGCCATTAGAATGCCTCCCGGGGCCATATGAACAAATGTGCTATGGCATTCTAATGGCGCATTACAAGTACATGCGCCATTAGTGTGATGATCACAAGTCGCCATTAGTGTCTTCGTGGTGCGCCATTAGTATGAATATTAGGTTTTATTATTTTTTTGCTTTTCTGATTTTTGCACAGATTACAAAATATATTATTGCATAGAATATAGACAGAAGACACAAGAACATCAAATTCATCAAATACAATAGAAGATTAGTCTCCTAATACAATTCATCATATTAGTCTCCTGATTCAAAAGACCGACAAAGATAAAACATTACAAGTCTCAAGACCGCGAGTATCGAGTTTGCCTTCACATTACAAGTCGATATCGATCATCTAAACTACCATCACATAGAAGAGAGTTGTGGTCATCACGATGAGCATCATCGCGATCAAACCGGTCTTCATCCGTTCCTCCAACGCCCTCCTCTCTCCTCGCTAGATAGCGGGCGATCTAGATTCGCCTCCGCCCTAGTGGTGTACCTTTGTAACTATTACCGCTGAACGGTGAACTGTCTCCGACACTCCTCCCACCATCGAGACTCGAACCTTACCCTTGTACACTACATACGACGGCATCTCTATGCACAAGCCAAACAATGATAATACATAAGCAATGTGTAAGTATGCAACAAAAGGATCGGAAGAGAAAAGCAAGACATTAATAGCACGATTCATGGTCCTACTAATAAAATAGCATCGACACATCTAAGTTGAACAACCGCCCAAACCAAAGAGACATACGAATTCATTAAAAGTTTAATTACAACATGAACCAATCAATGTTTCGAACTACACATCACTACTTTCGACTCGACTCATCGGACAGAGCGTGGATGAAGCCGCCGTCTGTCGCGATGGTCATGAAATCGCGATCGTTGTCACCTGCATTTGTAGCATTCCATCTATCTCACCGTTGGACGGTTGATTTCGAGGAAGAACTGCCTGACGTATGAAGGACATCTTGATGGATGATGTCCGCAAACTCCGATCGATGCGAAGAATTCTTATCTCGAGGTCCGCGTCTGGACTGCCGACAAGCTCGCGCCCAATCTTTGAGATTATCTCGTAGGAGAAGGTGATGATGGTCCTTACGATCGCCTCGCATGTGATGGAGGGCGAGTAGGCATCCTTCGACCGCAAAGCGGTTGCTTGACGCAGCAGAACTTCGTACAGTGAGAAGATGTGCTTGCCGTATTTACGAAACGGCCGGTGAAGGTGCCTCCAGATTGGGCGAGCAGGAGAACATCATCAAGAACTTTCTTCACATTTGTGTAGTCTATCATGGAGTTACGGTTCGGTCGAAATACGTGGCCATGGAATATTTCGGGCTTAAGAGGATGAGTGTGCAATGTGTGTCACTTGCACGTAACACGGAATGTTAGAAAAAAAGAACGATCGAAATCTAAGAAATCATATGTTACGGGCGGTTAAGGGATGACTTACTCGGAAAGTAAGGCACAAGGAAGTTATCCTTATCTGCGCTTGCGAATGACGCCTTCGAGGTGTGAACTCGCAACTTGGCGGTCCCAGCGCTGCTCAAGTGCTTGGCACGCATGTAGAAGGGGTCGACTATCACGATGTCCGGTATTGTCTCTAATGATCCGCATCTGCATGCTCAATAAAACAGCCGAACGAAGGTGTAGTGCAACGGATGAAGGTTAAACATAGCAAAGATGTCATCAAACCGCAGGACGATCATACCCCGATGTCGCCATCCACAAAGCCCGTGCTCTCGCACCTTGGCCACGAAAACCGGTATGCCACATCCTTCTCTCGAGACGCCGCTTCTCCAAAATCGAACACCGCCATGCAGACTCCGATAGCACGGTTGCAACATTCAGATATTTGGCGGTAGCATCGCCTACCCGCCACATGCACCTCCTCGAGATATCCTTAGGTGAAGGTGGCCCGCCCTAAGCACGGATCGAACTTCGGTGCCGGCCGGCTCGCACCGGCGCCTTTGTTAGTCTTTCGCTTCCGCCCTTCTTCTTGATCTCCCGTAATGGGACCGTTAGCTCGCCACGACCGCCTTCTTCAGCGTGTTGGGGCTGATAATATTTCGCGCCTCGGCTATCTCGAGGCTCGTGAAGACGGGAGCTGGAGGCGGTCTCGAGAACTGAACGCCGACGGCGCTTGTTGCAATTGATTTCTCCGCCGCATCAGCTAGATCGCGGTGGTCTTGGCTGGGTTCTGAGAAAGAGGCCCGCAGAAATCGTCCGCGCACCCATGTTCAGCAAAGTACTTGTCAACTTTGGTAAATGTACCGTCGTCGTTGTCGCCGCCGTCCGGATCTGTGCCATAGGGCTGTCCGGATCCTATGCCATAGGGATGTCCGGCAGTCCGTAGCGTTGCTGCGTTCTTGCCATGGCTTGGCGCCGACGATCGGGCGGTCTTGTCGTGGGGTGGTGTCCCCGCCTCAAACGAATCGCTCTTCGCCATAGCAGGGCCAGCTTATGCAAAGCCGAGGGTCATCTCATCTTCTTCGTCGCCCCAGCTGGTCGAATCGGAGGTAACAACTCGTCGCAGCTGGCAGCACCGGACCACTTCAACCCTATACATTGTGGGTGGCATCGGATTACCGTGGAACATGGGGTCGCCGGTTGAACGATTTTGCCCTTGGCGACATCGACCAACTCGGCGCCCGACGGCGCGAAGAGTGCAAGGAACGTCGGCGGTGCCTCGCGAAAACATGTGTAGGGCGTCGTGGATGCCCACCAAAGGCAAGGAGATGAAGTCATCGGCGAGAGGCTTAGTTACCGTGATGCCGCTCAAGCTCGGCTAATGTCGAGGCACCGCCAACGGCGGCGGTAATCGACGGAGGGGGCGCTTGTCGGCGAGGTGCCGCCGGCGACACCCGGTGCATTAAGCTCCAATACCGTGCGGTGCGGAGACACGAATACCGCCTCGCCGGAGACACCAATGGCGCCGCCGAGACACCAATGGCGCCGCCGCGGAGACACCAATGTCGCCGCCGCCGAAGACACCAATGGTGCCGCCGCCACACAGGCGCGAGTTCTCGCCATGAAGCCGGGAACCGGGAGGACCTTTTGGCCGCCCGCAATCCACGCCGCCGCCCCATGAATCAACGTAGGCACCATGGCTTCGAGCCGCTTCCACCTGTTGTTCCACTTGCTCTTGGACAAGCTCCTAATCCGCGCCACTTGTGCCTTGAGTGCTTCAACCTCGCGTCGGCTTTCCGAGCTGGCCTTTTTCTCCTTCCGCACACCAGCGGTATAGTATGACCCCATTTTGTGGACAAGCCTTTGCCGCCACACGACCACCGACGCCGGCTTATCGAGCTTATCCTTCTTTTCATTACGCTCAACGCCCTATTTAAAGGGGTGTCGAAGGGGAGCTCTTAGACGACCCCGCTCATCGCTTTCATTGTCCCGCGAAGGAACATGAGCCATTTAGAAATATTGGTGATTAATTAGAGTGCAGCCATATGGAGCTAATTACGCGGGGTGTATTCCTTACTGTAACAAGCTCAAGCGCCCGGTCTTCGGATCCGTGGTAAGCTCCTTTGTTATCGGGTCCTCCTTGTACCGGCCCCGACATAGTTCCCGGTCCGCTTGTCACCGCCAGTATTTCTCGAAGCGGGGCAGTAGGCCTTGCTCGGCACGCCCGCGTCCTCCTTGTCCCATATAGGCTCCGCCACTCTATAACCGCCGGGACCGAGTTTGTGTTCCCTAAGTTCAACTCCGCATTTCTTTCCCCATCGACTTGATTCGAGCTTGCGGGCTCGCACTTGATCTTGAACTCGTTGTACTCATCTTCGCCATCAAATGATATTTCGCCTTGATCTTGTCATAACTATCACCTTTATCAATCATTCTCTTCACCGTGCTTCTCCAAGTAGACAGGCCGTGCTCATCTTCGTGAGGGCAGCATTGTTCACTCTATTCCTGTGAGGCGTGTGTTTTCAAATTCGCCGGGAACTTGTATCGCTCGTGCAGCTTCGTGAAGAGGAGGTTGCGAAATTCCCTCGGTCCTTATGCCTAAGGTTCTCGGTGTTGATCGAGACGGTGTTCGGAGAATGCACCCGAGCTGAACCGCTGCACTTTGACTATATGTTTGGGCTCCGTTGGATTCTCGCCGAGTCCACTTGAGTGAATTCCTCCTTGACGGTGCGGAGCGCATTCGGCGCCGGTCCTTCCTTTGCTTCTTCGGTTGGCTGCCACCATCATCGGTGGTGGCATCCTCGGCGGCACCATCGGTGGTGTCATCCCCGACGCCACTAGGGGTTGTGTAATCAGATCGGTGTCTTCCGCAAGGCCATCATAGCGGTGAGGTTGTTGTTCCTCCAACTCTTGGGACATCTCCTGAATTGCTTGCCGCCCAACCACCGCCCTCATCATTGTGGGCCATGTTTCTCTCTAAATAGGAAAAAGTTTGGTCAAAAAGATGGTTATTGTCAAGGAACAAGATCATGGTCTCATGATTTAGGGTTGGGCCTAATCACTTGGCTCTATTGCCACCTATGTTGGGTTTATCATCTAGGGTTTATCGATGCTAAGGATAATTCTAAGTTGGGCCTAATCACTTGGCTCTATTGCCACCTATGATTTAATGCAGCAAGAATGGCGTGGCAGTTGATCCTACTTAACTAAGTACTAAGATAGCCCGCCCATGCATTAGTCGCAGTACCCCATATGTCCTATTTTTAGCAAAGTCATGCTAAAATTCACGGAAAATTTCAGCATGACCTTTGCTGAAAATAGGACATATGGAGTACCAATTTGCCGAACGGAAGTTAATCGACATTCCGCAAACTCAAGGGCCTCTCGGGTACTGCAAATTCATCACGACACAATGGTCGGAGACAAAACCCAACAACTTTACAAGTCTTTCACAGATTTGTTTGCAAGTTCTGATATGTAATAAAGATATGCCTCAAAGATGAGCCTCCAATGCTAATTTGTTTGCTTCAAGACAAGATGAACCTCCAATGCAATGTAAGTAAAGAAACATCTTTAACAAAGAAGCAAGAAATATTCAACCTACATAACAGAGTCTTCAAACAGCCCAAAAGACATCATGGATGAAATGGACCAACAATATGTATACATAAAAGTAACAAAGACAATATATTTAGGCTATTTTGTTGGGCCCAGTCATCTATGAGGGCTAGCTTTTTCTTCAAGAGTTGTGAAACTAAAGGTGATGGCATTCTTTTTCGTCTAATGACTTTTGTTGTAAACTAACAGCCTCAACTCTGTGGATCTTTCTTTTATGCTGATTAGTTAAATTATGTGGAAATGAAGAAAGTCCATGCCATCGCCCTTCTTCCTTCCAAATCAGCTTCATTGGAATTGTTACCATTTGAACTTTTGCAAAGTGGCAAGGACATTCAAAGCAATAATTAGAATAGTAATAGTTGAAAGGTGGAGTACAAAACTGTTGACACGAACTGAATTTGAGCCCCAAATATGTGGATCATTTCTAGATATTTATCCATGGCTGGTATAGTGACTAAATAACTCATCTCCCTGTTTCTTTTTCTCCCCCCTATTTGTTCTTGTCAACAAAGAATGAGGATGCCTCTTTTTCGTGATAATAAAAGGAAAAACTTCACCGCAAACACTTAGTGCCACCATTAAGGATTTTTGACACTCCTTGGTCGCCATCACCACTCTTTCAATAGCAAATGGCTCGCAGCTCTGTTAAACCACATACTAGTAATCTATTGTTGGTAATATTAGTTTCAGCTTCAAATGCATACCAATTTTACTACTGTTCTAAAGTTCAAAGGCATACTAATTTGACTACTGCTCGATGCATACTAGTGGAACTGTAGTACTTGATTAACCATGATGATATGCTAAATGTGTATTTAGTTCCATTAGCAAGACACAATACCTAGGGTTTGCAAAGGAGGGGGACGGCGAGGGCGCGGGCGGAGGGGGGACGGCGAGAGGGAGCGCGCAGGCAGGGGGACGACGAGGAGGGCGCCAGCGGAGGGGGGATGGGCGCGGGCAAGAGGGGGACGGCGAGGAGCGGCGGCGAGGGGGGACGAGCCTGGGCGCAAGCGGAGGGGACGGCGAGGGCGCTGGGCGCAGCGGAGGAGGACGGCTCAGCAAGGCGTGGGCGGACAGCCAAGGCGGGGCGGGCGGCAAGGCGGGCGCTGGGGCGACGGCAGAGAGGCTGTGAGGGGGGATCTCGGCGGGGAGGAGAGAGGCCAGAGGGAAATAGGTGAGGATGAGTTTCTAATGGCGCACTGCACGCCTGCAGCGCCTATAGTACCATCGTTCTAATGGCGCACCACCATGCGCGCCATTAGAATGTTGTTTTTATCTACCACAGAGCTATATCTACAGCCCAACCCTTTCTACAATGAACCCACCCACTAGCCCGACCGGTCAAGACGTAGCACACACACTCAGAGGTCCCGGGTTCGATTCCTGTGATCCCCAATATTTTTATGCATTTTAAATGGTGTTTTTATATTTATTTGTGTTTAAATATGTTCAAACTTGTTTAAATCATAACAGTAATATTTTTTATGCATTTTAAATGCTGTTTTTTATATTTATTTGTGTTTAAATATGTTCAAACTTGTTTAAATTATAACAGTAATATTTTTTATAAAAATAGTAAAAAAATTTAAAAAGTGCTCCAATGGTGGAGCGGGGAGGGTTGCGATGGGTGGAGCTAGCGGGGAGGTGCGGGTGCGATCGAGATGGAGGAGATCGAGATCGAGATGGAGGGGAATCGAGATCAAGTGTCCTCATGAATTCAAAAAGTGCCCATGAAATTTAAAAATATTCATGATATCAAAAGTGCCCATGAAATACAATCGAGAAATGAAGACTACGATTTAAATACAATCGGTCTTAGCTAGCTATCTGCTCACAATCTTCTTGCCCTTCTTTTTCGCAAACGGAGTTCTTCCGTGGAACGGACGCCTTTAGGTAGGGTGGTCCCGCTTCTTCTTGTGGTGTGTGCTGCTACTTCATCGTCGTCGTCATGTTCGATCTTGGTCGCCAGATTTGTCGAAGTCTTGCTCATTGGCTACTCCATCCATTCCGATGATCTTCCTTTTGCCTCTCCTCACGACAACACGACCGGGCTTTGGCGGGTCGGTAATGAAGAAGCATTGGTCCACTTGGGAAGCCAGCACCCATGGCTCATTTTTCGCGGTGACGCTTATACCATGATCTTGATTTGGCTTCGGTATAACCATGGTGGTGAAATACCGGTCTTCTTTTATGACGTTTTTGGCCCATCTGACACGGAACATCGGGACCTTCTCTCCAGCATAGCTCAGCTCCCAGATCTCCTCGATCCTTCCGTAGTATCTGTCCTTGTCGTTACCGGTGTAGGATTCCATCGTTACCCCGGAGTTCTGATAACCATCGCTCTTCATGTCCTTGTCCTCGGTGTAGAATGTGTAGTCATGATATCGTGACGCCTCATAGGTCATCGTTGTGCTCGGCTACCGTGACAAGGCGAATAGTAGTTGTTCTTCCGCGGAAGAATCCTCATGTAAAGGGTACGACGAAGCTTCGCTTGAACCAACGCGTGAAACATGAGTTGTGCTCTTTGAGTATATCTCCGTCCGTCCTCTGCTGGCCTCGGTCATTGTACGCCTTCTTAATAAAGGTTTTGTGCTCTACCACCCAAGGATCGACCACGCCTATGTGTTGTAGCGCGACTAGGTTTGCTCTTTCAAAGTCGGCGAGTCGACCCTCGTTTACATGCATTTCAAGGGCGACCCTCATGGTGACCCCATCCAATGAGCCCGCCGAGGTGCCTTGCTGACGGACGCGCACCAACGGGTTCTCGATGCCTAGATAATTCGTGCGAGAGGAGATGCACTCTTCGATCGAAAAGCCCCGGCTATGCTTCCCTCTCGACGTGACATGTTGCGAACGTATCCTTTGATGACACCATTCATCCTTTCAAACGGCATCATGCTTGTGCAGAACGTCGGCCCGAGTTGGATGATATCCTCCACTATATGGACCAGCAGATGCACCATAACGTCAAGATTGCGGGCGGAAGTACATCTCAAGCTCGCATAGTATCACCACGATCTCTTCCTCAGCCTTCGAGTTGCCTCACGCCAATCGACTTCCGAGATGACGTCGAAAAAGTTGCACAGCCAAATAGCGCTTTCCGCGGACGTGCGGCCATGATCCCACGGATTGCAATCGAAGTATTCGTCATCAAGACGCGATCGTGAGACTTCATCCCGCTGAACTTCGCTTCACTGGGTCTAGGTATCTGCTTATCTTCCCAGCGAATCAGTAAGGAAGTTTTACTCCTAGGAGGCAGGTGAAAAATTGCTCAATCTCCTCCTGACTTAGAGTGAAGCACGCGGGAGGGTAGTCATTTCCGGTCTTCTTGGCCTTTTTGCCTTTGCGACGACTTTCCGTGTCCCGCCTCATCATCATCATCATCATCATCATTAGCGTGAAGCTCCCGCCCGATGCCCATTGATTTCAAGTCCGCCCTTGCTTTCGCCCATCTTTGGTCCTCTCGGCATGTTGAGCAGGTACCAAGCGACTCTCGCACACGCTTCTTCGTGATATGCATGCCATCAAGGCTGTGAGGCACACGGTGGATCTTCCAAGACGACAAGTCCCGTAAAATGACCTCGCTTTTCCATACCTTCAGCAGCAGCTCTGGCGCCTTCGCATCTTTCCGGCGGGGGCGGTCTTTCCAATTTTTCAACAGCTTGTCTATTTCCTCGCCGCTCCTCGTTACACGCGTTTTGGGTTCGGTTTCACCATCGAACAGATCCTTGCGTTTCCTCCACGGGTCATCGTCGCGAAGCCACCTTCGATGTCCCATAAATGATGCAATTGTTCATGCACACATGGTATTTCACGTCGCGGTAAATCCAGAGGACACACGATTTTCTTCGCCTCGAACTGGTCAGCACTTGTTCCCGTTGGGAAGACGTTAGTGCGAAATGACATGTTCTCGTCGAAGCATCGCCGGTCATTTTGTGTTTTACCTTCATCTCCGTGAGCCATGAGCGCACTTTCAAAGCGGTATCCTCGGGCTGCATCCTTCATACAACGGAGTAACCGTCTATCTCCAGTTGATCCAGCTTGGCTTTCTCTCGGCGGCAGCTCTTGCGTTATCCGTCTGCTTGAGAAGCAGCTCTTGAATATGAGGGTCCTGCACCCAGCCTCCATCGTCGTCTGCTCCGGCATCTTCATCTTCATGATCATGCCCTTCATCTTGATCTTCCTCATCATCATGTACGACATCTTCTACATGATGATCGTACAAGATCACCGCCGTGATCATGTCCCGAGATTCTTCGCCTTCTCGCCCGCCCTCGCCACGGTGGTACTTGTCTTGTCGCTCTTCCTCATTTCTTGCCCGCCCGGCCATGGACGACTTGATAGTCATCTTCATCACCTTGCCACCGATAGCCATCCATGAAACCACGCAAGAGCAGGTGGTCCCGCACCTGCCCGAATCCGGTCCGCAATAAGGCTCTTCAACTTGCATCTTCGACATGGACATCTTATCTCCGCCTCGTTCTTTTGAAGCATCTCGCCTTCATGGAGCTCAAAACCTATTCACGATGCCTTCACCATCATGCGGACCATGGTCGTCATGGGTAGAGCAAAACGATATGTTAGAACCAAGAAAAATTTGGCATGACCTTCCCTAAAAATAGGAC
This sequence comes from Aegilops speltoides, assembly GCA_021437245.1. Lineage (NCBI taxonomy): Eukaryota > Viridiplantae > Streptophyta > Magnoliopsida > Poales > Poaceae > Aegilops > Aegilops speltoides. Next base: position 496,261,225 of record CM038144.1, on the reverse strand, counting down.
CAAAAAGAATGCATAGTGCCAAAACTCTCACTTAAACGAAATGAATCAAAACATTCCGCAAAATATTGGCAACTATCGCATATTTCAAATACCGGTACCTTCAAACACAAACATATATGCAACACCACAAACACTTGCAACACCACAAACATACATAGATCTAGCTAGGCCACAAAAGTGCATGTGCACGTTGTTGGAGCGAGCTAGGGAGGAAAAAAAGTAGATCTATATCATGAAGATAACTTTCCTTACTTACCTATCAAAACTAGGTAATTTCACCACTTAATTTTGTTGAATCTATGGTGGAAATGAGGTGAGGAGGAGGAGATGGCCAAATCTTGGATGAGGAGGTGGATGGAATGAAGTGGGGAAAGTGAGTGGGTAGGTGTGGGCTGTCCAAAATATCTTGTTGGTCCCAGTTACTAATGGCGCACCCCTGCCCTCATGCGCCATTAGAAACCCTGATTACTAATGGCGCATCAGTAGAGCGTGCGCCATTAGAAGTTTTGCAAAAAAAAGAATAAAACAAAATTTAGAGTAATGGCGCACTTCCCACTTGGTGCGCCATTAGAAGTTGTATATAGTAATGGCGCATTGTAGGTGTCATGCGCCATTAGTATGTATGGGAAAATGGAAAAAAAAGAAATTCATACTAATGGCGACTGTCGGGTGCAGTGCGCCATTAGAGTCTTCCACTCTAATGGCGTATGAGAAACAGGTGCGCCATTAGTATATAGTAGTGGCGCACTGCACCCACGGTGCGCCATTAGAGTCAATCCTATCTATAGGCCTTTTCCTAGTAGTGTCGTCCCGTGGCAACCAATTGTGTGTCCAGATCTCCGTTGTGCTTCCATTACCAATCCTCCTGATCAGCCCTTGCTTGAGAGTATCTATACCCTCTACTATTGCTCTCCATACCTGGCTCGGGTGACCCCCTAACTCGGCATCAAGAAGATCTGTAGTTGGGTAGTAAACACTTTTCAGAACTCGAGCACGTAGGGTTTGAGGATTCTGCAAGAGGCGCCATGCCTGACGAGCCAGCATGGCCAGATTGAACAGTTCGAAGCCTTTGAACCCTAAGCCCCCCATACTCTTAGGTTGGGTCATAGTTTTCCAGGAAACCCAATGAGGTTTGCGTTTTCCTTCTTTGCTTCCCCACCAGAACTTTCTAATGAGCATGTTTAGGTGTTCACAGAGCCCTCTGGGAAGTTTAAAATAGGACATAGAAAAAACCGGTACCGCTTGGGCCACAGCCTTCACTAGAACTTCCTTCCCATCCATGGACAGCGTTTGCTCTATCCAACCTTGGACCTTGCTCCACAAGCGGTCTTTAAGATACTGGAATGCACCATATTTTGAACTACCAATATCTGAAGGCATCCCTAAGTACTTCTTGTTGAGAGTTTCATTAGGAACGTTGAGTGTGTCGTTTATCTCCTGTCTCACCGCATCTGGCACCCCTTTGCTGAAAAACAATGATGACTTTGAGTAGTTGATGCGCTGCCCAGTTGCTTGACAATATGTGTCCAGTACTTGGTTCACCTCGTTTGCCCCCACACCGTTTGCCTTGAAAAACAGCAGGCTGTCATCAACAAATAGAAGATGGCTCACTGGTGGCGCCGTAGGAGCTACCTGTAGGCCATGCAAGTTTGATGACTCACTCTTTGATTTTAACAGGCACGAAAGGCCCTCTGCTGCTAGCAAGTACAAGTATGGAGATATCGGGTCCCTCTTGAAGGGATAAACTGTTGCAACCTCTTCCCATTGAACAAAACCGAAAATTGGACTGTTGTGACCAAGCTCATAACAATATTCACCCATCTCTCTGTAAAACCCAACTTGATCATGATTGCTCTTAAATAAGTCCACTCAACCCTATCATAGGCTTTCATCATGTCAAGTTTGAGTGCGCAGGATTGATGTTTCTTTGCTTTGTTTCTCTTCATGAAATGCAAACACTCGTAAGCCGTGATAATCTTGTCTGTTATCAACCTGCCAGGAACAAAGGCTGGCTATTCTTCCGAGATTATGTCAGGGAGCACTTGTTTCAATCTATTAGAGATCACCTTCGATGCTATTTTTTATAACACATTGCACAAACTGATGGGTCGAAATTGAGACAGGAGAGTTGGTTTTTTTACCTTTGGTATGAGTACCAATAAAGTTTCATTTATACACTCAGCTGACTCCGTTCCTTCTACTATCCTTAGAACTGCCGATGTCACGTCAACCCCACATGTGTCCCAATGATGTTGGAAAAAGTGTGCCGGGAAGCCATCTGGACCCGGTGACTTGATCGGGAACATCTGAAACAGAGCGACTTTCACTTCATCTTGGCTATAAGGTGCATTCAGTAGTTCATTCATGACCTCTGTCACTTTGACCGGGACTATGTCGAGCACTTGCTCCATATCATGAACACCCTCGGTTGTTTTTGATAAAAATTAGTAGCCATGGTTTCCATCTCTGCCAAATTTTTAGTTAACTGCCATCCGGTCTCTCCAGCGTTTTTATTTGATTTTTCCTCCTTCTCCTGCTGGCCCTGAGATGGAAGAAATACGTATTCTTGTCGCCATGCATCAACCATTCCAGCCTCGCCCTCTGTGGTAAAGCTTTGTCAATTTTTCCACTATTTTCAATTCGGTGTGAGATGGACCAAATCTGCCTTGGATCGCGCGTATCTCCTGTAGTTCTGCTTTCAGGCGTTGGATTTCGCGCCTGACATTACCGAAGTGGTCTTTGTCCCATCGCGCCAGGTCCGACGACAGCGACTTGAGTTTATCGTTTAGGCTGGCGACCGAGTCTCCCTCTGTCCGCGCCTAGGCTGTCTGCACTGCTGGTTCCAGGGTAGGGTCCCGCTCCCATGCAATCTCATATTTAAAAGAGCGTGGGGCCCTTCTGCATGCGTTCCCATGCACGTAGCTAACGAAAAGAGGGAAGTGATCACTCGCAGCTGCCGTGCAATGTTCCAAGCGCGCTGCTGGAAAGGCTATCGACCACGCCGGGTTTGCAACCCCTCTGTCGAGCCTGACTCTAGTGAAAGTGCAACCTGCAACTTTTCTCTCAAACGTCTGGTCTGCCCCCACATATCCTATGTCCGTGAGACCACGTCAAGCGCATCCCTGAAAGCATCCATCTGGGCCTGGCTGTGGCTACCCACTCTGTCATGCTCATGGCCATGCAAAACTTCGTTGAAATCCCCCACGACTAACCATGGTACGTCATTAGATCCAACTATTCCTCTGAGTGTGTCCCATGTTTTATACCTCTTATTCACTTGGGCTTCACCATAAACAAAAGTCACCCTTGTTTTAACTTCAACCATCTCAACAATAACAACATCAATGTGATACTTCGAATAACCAACAATTTCAAGCTTTATTTCATCGTTCCAAAAGATTCCAAGGCCGCCACTTCTACTTGAGCTACTAACTGCAAAGCTTTTATTAAAACCTAGCGAACCAACCATGTTTTCAACTCTCGTACCCTCTATCTGAGTTTCAAGGATGCAAAGTACAGAGGGGGCATACTGCTTCTTCGGGCCACGAAGCTCCTGGACTGTCGCGGGTTTGCCAGCCCCGCGACAGTTCCAACATAATAGACTCAATGCGCTTGGCGCGACCCCTTTGGGGGCCGCCAGAACGCGCATCAAGGTTTTTGTTCGGTCCACTAGTCCTCCCATTGTTTTTGTCATTGGTCATCACGTCGGTTTTGTTCCTCTTCGGTTCCTGCTTCGCTGATGGGCTTGCTGGAATCTCAGGTGGCAGCAGAAGCAGTTGCTGTGTTGATGTTTCTGGGGCAGCCGGCTTTGTAGGTGACGAGTCTGAGATCGCCAGCGCGGCTCCTCTTTTTCTATTTCTTTCTATATCCTCCATTGAGATGTCCTGGTCACGCTTGTTCTCGTCAGTCTCCCGTGCGTTAGCTGCTGTAGATGTGAATCCACGGCCTCGACCTCTGCCAGATCGTCCATTACCTCTTCCACCCCTAGATCCCGAGCCCTCATTCGCTCCTCTTCCTTCACCTGGCCCTCTACCTAGTCCCTTGAACCAGGAGGCTTTTAAATCCTTGAAAACTAGATCCTTGGGGGCATGAACTCCATCTCCACACTCTTTGTAGAGGTGTCCGAGATAACCACACACCAAACACCAGTCTGGGAGTCGTTCATTCTTCACCCTGAATATCTCTCTCTGCATTGTTTCCTTCTTCTTCACCACCAACGACACTGCATTTTTCAGAGGTTTGGTAACATCTATCTTGACCCAAACTCTGGCAAAGTTCCCTTCAAAATCCTGAGACATTGGTTCGGCGTATATGAATTCGCCCATAGTTGAAGACAGAGCCTTGATTTTTGAGAAGAAGCCATCGGGGAAGTCATGGATCTGAATCCATATCTCAATCTTGGTGAGATCAATCGACAAAGGTTTTGTATAGCCGTCATATGGTTCCAAAACCACAGCCCTGCCCTTGAACGACCACGGCCCATCCTGCATCACACGTTCCCAGTCTCCCAAGCAAGCAAACTGCAGCGTGTATAGATTGTCCTCGAGCGGTCTGATTTTCACATCCTTGGCCAGGTCCCAAGCCGCCCTCATGTTCCTAAAGAACCAATATTGGCTATAGGTTCGATCCGTGTGAACCCTAGCTATTGTCATAAGTGGTGCAGTGGCTACCGGCTCTATGCTCGTTCGTAAAACCACGGTCACGCCCAAACCTGGCCAAACGGGCCGGTATTGTTGGGCCGGCACGATAGCCCGTGTGCCCGGTGATGAAGTCATGTACCTAGGGTAGGGTCATAGACCTGATCAAAGTACCCTACCCAAGGACACCCTCAGAAGAAACTACCTTCCAGTCGACCAAGAGAGACTTCACTCGACGGACTCGAAGGACTCGACCATGAAGACTCACTCGACCACCAAAAGGTCAAGAACCACTATGCATCGTAATGGTCTGTAATTAAGTAGTCTTTATGGCATTTAGGACACTTTATGTAAGGCGTTACCAGTAACGCCTAGACTTAATGTACTTTAAACCCGACATTACTGAGGGCCGGAGGGGTCTGGCAAACACTATATAAGCCACCCCCCTCCTCGGTGTAAAGGGTTCGCACCCTTGTAATCCATATACACATAATCCACTCGACCGCCTCCGGGCTCCGAGACGTAAGGCTGTTACTTCCTCCGAGAAGGGCCTGAACTCGTACATCTCTTGGTGTTTACAACTGCTCCATAGCTAGGACCTTGCCTCTCCATACCTACCCCCCACTCTACTGTCAGACTTAGAACCACGACAGTTGGCACCCACCATGGGGCAGGTGTCTTAAGCGATTTTTGGAGAAGTTGCAGTTTTTCCGATTACTTTCATCATGGTTGCTGGTGGAGTTTTGGTCGAGGGCCGCGAGATCCGTCTCGGCTCTCTCACCTTCATCGCCGATGACTCCGCTTGGCTCCAGGAGGCTCCACTCGACGTTGATGCGCTCCCCGTCCGCGGTGCGACGCATTTTCGCGCATGTGTCCGCGGTGTTCTGCTGCGGCAACCGTCAACTCCATATCGGTCGACTGCCCTGTCGTCCACCCTCCCTGTCTCCCGCCAGCGCAAGCGCTCTGGTCGGTCGAGGCTCCAACGGTGGGTGCGGCACGCGGTGGCTCGCCAGACGGCCACCACCCAAGTCGCGTCAATCGAGCTCGACGAGTCCTCTACGGCCTGCTCGACTGCCGACCGGCTCAGAGATCGCGCATCCGAAAAGCGATAGCAGTGACCCAACGGCGGAAGTCTTGATGGTCAACGGACCTCGCAGCCCTCCCGGTTTCCCCCACAAGGACGGGGTAGACGGTGGAGGCGACCCCGCACAAGTCCACGAAGAGTACCAACCCGAGCCACTCAATTCCCTACAAAGGGAAGAGCTTCGCCACAGGAACGTGGATGCCCTGCATACTCCCATCGCAGGAGAAACCCCCGAGGCTCGCGCCTTGGAGGAGGCACGTTTGGCCAACTTGGCTGAATGCGCTCGTCTGGAGAATCTTCAGCGAGCACTCGACGAGCGCGCGTGGCAACGAGTGCCTGACTCCAATCGACGTAAGCTCTTCCCGCCGACTCAGGTATATCGAACCCCGATTCAGAATTTAGCAGCTGCAACCCGTATAGCAGAGTCCATTCAGCCCTCTCAGTCGGAGGCTGGCAGAGGCTTGATGCAGATCAGAGATTTGCTTCGGGCAGCAGGAGATTAGAATTCAGCCGTGTCGCAGTCACGCAACAGAATTCACAGTCGATCCGTCGCTGCGAATACGGTTCAGTCGGCTCACAGTCCCAGATCGCCTCCGCGGCGTGAAGGACGCAAGAATCGACGGGACCAATATGTTGACCGACACGATCGTGATGATAGGCGTCGAGTGCCCACTCCTCCCCTGAGAGGTGGGTCCTACGCTCCTCGGCAGCAAGATGACAGGCATCAACTCAGTGTGGGGCGAAGAGCTCCGGTCGACCCCCGGGAACCAGGCTTTGACGCACGATCCATCATTGTACAAGGCCTGGTCAATCGGAATAGGGCTCATCGAGGCGGCCCTGACAGAGATGCGCCCTCTAGCAGTCGAGTGCATGTTTCTGGTCCAGAATGTTTCAGCAGGGCTATCAAAGCCACAATGATTCCCCCCAACTTCAGGTTGGCAACTGGAGTAAGCAAGTTCACCGGAGAGTCTAAGCCTGAAACTTGGCTTGAGGACTACCGAGTGGCTGTACAGATCGGCGGTGGGAATGACGAGGTGGCCATGAAGCACTTACCACTCATGTTGGAAGGTTCTGCCAGAGCATGGTTGAATCAGTTACCTCCAAGCAGCATTTACACTTGGGAAGATCTTTCCCGAGTGTTCGTCAGAACATTTGAGGGAACTTGCAAGCGACCGGCTGGATTGACAGAGCTGCAAGTTTGTGTGCAGAAGACGAATGAGACTCTAAGAGAGTATATTCAGAGATGGATCACTTTGCATCATACCGTGGAGAACGTGTCTGATCATCAGGCAGTCTGCGCCTTCAAGGATGGTGTTAAGAACAGAGAATTAAGTTTGAAGTTTGGTCGAACCGGAGATATGATCCTGAGTCGGATGATGGAAATTGCCACTGGCACGCCTAAAGGCGAAGAGGAGGACCGACTCGAGCAGCAAGTACAAGCCGAGTCACCGGAGAAAGGAAACTCCAATGAAGCAAAACGAAGGTCGAACCAGCGGCTCCGGGGAGGCTCGGCTGTGACTCAGTGGCAAGTTCAAGGTAAACCCAAAGGATCCCGAACCCCAAGAAGGTGAAGGATAAAGAAGGAAATGACGGATGGATATGCCGTGTCACATCCACACGAAGAAAGACGAAGAGGGTAATATCATCTACCTGAAGCATACCACTGCCAAAGGTCGACTCTCGATCCAAAGCAGCTTCCAAGGAAAACAGCCCAAGGACAAGGAAAAGGAGTCGGACAAAGCCGAAGACAAGGAGGACAGTGAGGGATGATATCCTCATGTTAACTCCACTTTGATGATCTTCGCAGATGTGGAAAGCAAGAGTCGACTGAAGGTTATTAACCGTGAGGTGAACATGGTCGCCCCGGCGACACCCAATTATCTGAGATGGTCCCAAATTCCCATTACATTCGACTAGTCTGATCACCCGACTCATATAGCCACCCCCGGGAGGCAAGCTTTGGTGGTCGACCAGGTGGTCGAAGGCACTCGACTCACGAAGGTGCTAATGGACGGTGGTAGTGGACTGAACTTATTGTATGCGGACATGCTGAAAGGAATGGGCATTCCGATGTCCCGACTGAGCACCAGTAACATGAGTTTTCACGGAGTTATTCCAGGAAAGAAAGCCGAGTCACTCGGCCAAATAGCTCTGGACATGGTGTTTGGTGATTCGAAACATTTTCGCAAAGAGAAACTGACGTTTGAGGTCGTGGATTTTCCGAGCGCTTACCACGCTATTTTGGGGAGACCAGCTTACGCAAGATTCATGGCTCGACCATGTTATGTGTACCTCAAACTGAAGATGCCCGGCCCCAAAGGAGTGATCACTGTCACTGGTGATCGGAAAAAGGCAGAAGAGTGTTTCCAGAATGGCTCTAAGATTGCCGATTCCCAGGTGACAGCGGTCGAATTTGAAGAGTATAAGCAAAATGCAGATCCGAGTGATTTGCTGCGAGCCAAGAAGCCGGCCACGGAGTCAGCATTTCAGTTGTCCGGTGAGACGAAGCCCATCCACATTCACCCGACCGACCCCAATGCAGCTCCGACCCATATCTCCACAACACTCGACCCGAAATAGGAAGAAGCGCTCATCCAGTTCCTCCGTGAGAACTGGGACATCTTTGCATGGAAGCCAGCTGACATGCCGGGTGTTCCCAGGGGACTGGCTGAGCATCGCCTTAGAGTCGACTCAGCTGCAAAACCAGTCAAAGAACATCTTTGACGGTCGGCCGTCCAGAAGAGAAAAGCTATTGGTGAAGAGGTGGCTCGACTATTGGCGGCAGGATTTATCCGAGAGATATACCACTCCGAGTGGCTCGCCAATGTCGTTATGGTTCCTAAGAAGGACAACTCACTCCGAATGTGCATCGATTTCAAGCACATCAATCGGGCCTGCCCGAAAGATCATTTTCCTCTCCCCCGCATTGATCAAATTGTTGACTCGACTGCGGGATGCGAGAGATTGTCTTTTCTAGACGCCTATTCCGGTACCATCGATCCGCATCAGACGGACCCGATGAGATAAAACAGCTTTCATCACTCCATTCGGTGCTTCGCTATATTACCATGCCATTCGCCTCAAGAATGTCGGAGCCACATTCATGCGAATGATTCGTAAGTGTTTGCTCACTCAAATCACCGGAATGTGGAAGCGATATGGATGATATCGTGGTCAAGTCGCGAAAGGGTTCCGACCTGCTGACTAACCTCGCCGAAACATTTGCCAACCTCAGAAGGTATGATATCAAGCTCAATCCATCAAAGTGCACATTCGGAGTTCCTGGTGGAAAGTTACTCGGTTTTCTCGTTTCCGAACAAGGAATCAACGCTAACCCAGAAAAAATTGGCACTATACTCCGAATGAAACGCCCCGTGCGGGTGCACGATGTCCAGAAGCTTACTGGATGCTTGGCCGCATTAAGTCGATTTCATCTCACGACTCGGTGAAAAGGCATTGCCTCTTTACCGATCGATGAAGAAGGCGCATGTTCGAGTGGACTCCGTGGTCGACGCAGCATTTGCCGAGCTAAAAGCTCGCTTCCACCCAGCCGGTGCTTGCTGCCCAACAAGAAAGAGCCTCTGTTGCTGAATATTGCAGCCACAGGACAAGTCGTCAAGATAAAGGCTTACGGTCGAGCGGGAAGAGGAAGGAAAGCCTTCAAAGTTCAGCGCCTAGTGTACTATCTGTCAAGTTTTGACTCCATCAAGCAACGATATCCTCATTATCGAAGCTTGTGTATGGGATCTACATGACCTCAAGAAGGTTGCTCATTATTTCTCCGATCAGTCCATTACAGATTAAATCGCCACGACGCCCCACTTTCATAGATTCTCGCACAACAGAGATGCAACCGGTCGAGTGGCGAAATGGGCGATTGAACTTCTTCCCTTGATATCAAGTTTGAGGCAAAGAAAGCCATTAAGTCCCAAGCAATAGCAGATTTCCTTGCCGAGTGGATTGAACAACAAAGAGCCAGCTCAAGTTCACTCGAGCATTGGACCATGTTTTTGACGGCTCTAAGATGTTGAATGGTTCTGTGTCAGGTTGTCTTGGTTTCCCCAGAGGAGATAAGCTCGTGTATGTGCTCCAGATTCACTTTGATTCCTCCAACAATGAGGCGTAGTATGAGGCCCTTTTGTATGGGTTATGCATGGCCATTTCACTCGGTGTCCGTCGCCTTATGGTTTATGGCGACTCAGATTTGGTGGTCAACCAAGTGATGAAGGAGGACGTGAGAAGCCCAACCATGACTGGATATCGCAATGCAAAGGACGGCCGAAAAAGAAGTTTGAGGGATTAGAGCTCCATCATATACCCCGACTGAAGAATCAAGCAGCTGATGATCTGGCAAAGATAGGTTCCAAGAGAGAGGCCATTCCGAGTGGTGTGTTCTTGGAGCATATCCATACTCCGTCAGTCAAAGAAGATCCTTTCACCGAAGAAACTCCGCAGCCCAAGAGTGCCACAGATCCGACTGAAGTAGAAGTCCCAGCAGTGGTCGACTTGATCATGGAGGTTTTAGTGACCACTCCCGACTGGACAGTTCCGTACATCGCGTATATCCTGAGAAAAGAGCTCCCGGAGGACGAGGAAGAGGCTCGACAGATCGTCCGTCGATCCAAGGCCTTTACCGTGATCAAAGGACAGTTGTACAGGGAGAGCGCGACCGGAGTTGGTCAGAAGTGTATAACGCCAGAGGAAGGTCGAATCATCCTTGATGATATCCACTCGGGGACCTGTGGCCATCATGCGTCCTCTCGGACCATCGTGGCCAAAGCATACCGAGCCGGATTTTACTGGCCAAGGGCAAATGAGATGGCAAAGGAAATAGTGGACAAGTGCGAAGGATGCCAATTTTACTCCAACATGTCACACAAGCCTCGTCACTCAAGACTATACCACTCGTCTGCCCTTCGCAGATGGGGATTGATATGGTGGGCCCTTGAGAACAGGTCGAGCGGTTTCACGATGTACTTGGTGGCGATCGACAAGTTCACCAAGTGGATTGAGGCTAAACCCATCAAGAACCTTGACGCCGGTACTGCTGTTAGCTTCATCAGGGAACTGATATTCAGATATGGGGTCCCGCACAGCATCATCACGCATAATGGGTCGAACTTCACTCGGAGGAATTCAGGATTTCTGCACTTCTCAAGGCACACGGGTCGACTACGCTTCGGTCGCCCATCCACAGTCGAATGGACAAGCGGAGCGAGCCAATGGCTTGATCCTCAAAGGGTTGAAACCCCGGCTGATGCGTGACCTTAAACATGCGGCCGGAGCATGGGTCGATTTAACTTCCTCGGTGCTTTGGGGGTCCGAGGACCACGCCCTAATCGGTCGACCGGAAGAACTCCATTCTTCTTGGTCTATGGAGCTGAAGCGGTCTTGCCGAGTGATCTGCTCCACAATGCTCCTCGAGTTGAGCTCTACAACGAAGTCAAGCGAACAAGCGCCAAAGGACGCAATGACCTTTTAGAGGAAGAAAGAGATGGCTCGATCCGATCGACCATCTATCAACAGACTTGTGTCGCTTCCACGCTAGAAACGTGAAGAGTCGAGCCTTCCAGAAGGAGATTTGGTTCTCCGAGTGGACCAGCGTAAACAACACAAGCTTGCTCTTTCTTGGGAAGGACCCTTCATCATCACCAAGGTTCTCCACAACGGAGCGCACTGCCTCTACAACGCCAAGCACAATATCGACGAGCCCCGAAGCTTGGAACGCGAGCTACTCCGCCCATTTTACACTTAAATTTTCACTCGGATGAGTTGTAATAAAAGTACTTCAGTAGTTCATGTCTTGCAAGATAATAGTGTCATAATTTCCCAATGATTTTTGTCACTTTTATTTGTTCAAGAAAATTTCCCTCTCGGTGGGTGACTTAGCTGCGAATCCGTTCGCCTAAGTTTGTAAAAAATCCTTACCGAGTGGTGAGCCGACTCTCACTGGGGGCTTAGCTAACTAATCCGCTTTACCTAAGTTTCAATAAAATCCTACTGAGTGGCGAGCCAGACTCCCACTCGGGGGCTTAGCTGGAGTCCAAGTAATCGCCTAAGTTTCAATAAAATCCTACCAAGTGGCGAGCCAGACTCCCACTCGGGGGCTTAGCTGCAGTCCAAGTACTCGCCTAAGTTTCAATAAAATCCTACCGAGTGACAAGCCAGACTTTCACTCGGGGGCTTAGCTGCAGTCTAAGCACTTGCCTAAGTTCAAATTCAACGTGCGCTCGCAAGGAGGACGAGGTGCAGGTCGACTGCGACCCTCTCCTCTGAGCTACGCCACAAGTACAATGTGCGGTCGCAAGGAGGACGAGGTGCAGGTCGACTGCAGCCCTCTCCTCTGAGCTACGCCACAAGTAAAATGTGCGGTCGCAAATAGGACGAGGTGCAGGTCGACTGCGACCCTCTCCTCTGAGCTACGCCACAAGTACAATGTGCGGTCGCAAGGAGGACGAGGTGCAGGTCGACTGCAACCCTCTCCTCTGAGCTACGCCACAAGTACAATGTGCAGTCGCAAGGAGGACGAGGTGCAGGTCGACTGCGACCCTCTTCTCTGAGCTACGCCACAAGTACAATGTGCGGTCGCAAGGAGGACGAGGTGCAGGTCGATCATGACCTCTCCTCCTCGAGCTACGCCACAAGTACAACGTGAAAACCCTACCGATTGGAGAGCAAACCTCCCACTCGGGGGCTTAGCTGCAGCCCAGTGCTCGCCTAAGTTATTAAAAAACCTACCGAGTGGGGAGCAAACCTCCCACTCGGGGGCTTAGCTGCAGCCCAGTGCTCGCCTAAGTTATAAAAAATCCTACCGAGTGGAGAGCAAACCTCCCACTCGGGGGCTTAGCTGCAGCCCAGTGCTCGCCTAAGTTATAAAAAAATCCTACCGAGTGGAGAGCAAACCTCCCACTCAGGGGCTTAGCTGCAGCCCAGTGCTCGCCTATGTTATAAAAATCCTACCGAGTGGAGAGCAAACCTCCCACTCGGGGGCTTAGCTGCAGCCCAGTGCTCGTCTAAGTTATAAAAAATCTTACCGAGTGGAGAGCAGACCTCCCACTCGGGGGCTTAGCTGCAGCCTAGTGCTCGCCTAAGTTTTTGAAAATCCTACTGAGTGGAGAGCATGTTTCCCACTCGAAGGCTTAGCCGCAGCCCAGTGCCTGCCTAAGTGAATTGAGGAACAAGTCGATTGCAATGAACACCTCGCTTTAACCTGCAAAAGTCATCTCAAGCCAAATGCAAGCATATTCAAGCGTCGAATCCAAGTTCACATGGATACCTACCGGAACCGAAAGTGCTCAGGCGCTAAGCCTGTTAAGGTTTATCGGTTACAAAATCACTCGGCATACCGAGGCAAATTTAAAGTGTTGAGCTCAAGAAGTTTTTTACCCCTCCTGTGGAGGGCTGGAAGGGGCGACAAATTCGTCGAGGTCGATTCCGTCAGCGATCCGAGTGGCTGCGGCAATGAAGGTCTCCATGAAGGACCGGAATGAAGGAAATATGCCCTAGAGGCAATAATAAAGTTATTATTTATTTCCTCATATCATGATAAATGTTTATTATTCATGCTAGAATTGTATTAACCGGAAACATGATACATGTGTGAATACATAGACAAACATATAGTCACTAGTATGCCTCTACTTGACTAGCTCATTAATCAAAGATGGTTATGTTTCCTAACCATAGACATGTGTTGTCATTTGATTAAATGGGATCACATCATTAGGAGAATGATGTGATTGACATGACCCATCCTGCTAGCTTAGCACTTGATCGCTTAGTATTCTCGCTATTGCTTCCTTCATGACTTATACATGTTCCTCAGAATTAAGAGAATTGTGTAACTCCGTTTACGGAGGAACACTTTGGTACTACCAAACGCCACAACGTGAATCGGGTGATTATAAAGGAGTACTACAGTGTTTCCAAGGTACATGTTGAGTTGGCATAATTCGAGATTAGGATTTGTCACTCCGATTGCCTCGGAGAGGTATCTCTCGGCCCTCTCGGTAATACTCATCACCTAAGCCTTGCAAGCATGTAACTAATGAGTTAGTTATGAGATGACGACACGGAACGAGTAAAGAGACTTACCGGCACCGATATTGAACTAGGTATTGGATACCGACGATCAAATCTCGGGTAAGTAACATACCGATGAAAAGGGAACAACGGATGTTGTTATGCGGTTTGACCGATAAAGATCTTCGAGAATATGTAGGAACCAATATGGACATCCAGGTCCCGCTATTGGTTATTGACCGAGACATGTCTCGGTCATGTCTACATTGTTCTCGAACCGTAGGGTCCACACACTTAAGGTTTCGATGATGCTTATATTATGAGTTTATGTATTTTGATGTACCAAGGTTGTTCGAGTCCCGGATGTGATCACGACATGACGGGAGTCTCAAATGGTCGAGACATAAAGATTGATATATTGGACGGATATATTTGGACACCGGAAAGGTTCCGGAGAGTTTGGGAATATACGGAGCTCCGGGAGGTTACCAAAACCCCCCGGTAAGTGTATGGGCCTTATTGGGCCCAAGTGGGAGGAAGGAGAAGGAGCAAAGGAGGGGCGCGCCCAAGCCCAATCCGACTGGGGAGGGGCCCCCCCTTCCTTTCTCCTTCCCCCTTCCTTCCTACTACTAGTACTCCTTCCTTTACCCTCCAAACATGGATTAGGAAAAAGAGGGGAAACCTACTTGGAGTAGGTTTCCTCCTCCTATGGCGCGCCCCCCTTGGGCCGCCACCTCCTCCCTCCCTCCTTTATATACGGGGTAAGGGGCACCCTAGAGCACACAAGTTGATCATTGATCATTCCTTAGCAGTGTGCGGTGCCCCCTCCACGATATTACACCTCGGTCATATTGTAGCGGTGCTTAGGCGAAGCCCTCACGACAGAGAACATCAAGATCGCCACCACGCCGTCAGTATAACGGAACTCCCCTCGAGCCTCTACCGGATTGGAGATCGAGGGTGCGCCATCGAGCTGTACGCGTGTCAAGAACTCGGAGGTGCCGAGTAACGGTGCTTGGATCGGTCGGACCGGAGGACGACGACTACTTCCTCTATGTTGTGTCAACGCTATGCTCGGGTCACGAGGGCACGAGACAACACTCTCCCCTCGTTGCTATATCATCACCATGATCTTGCGTGTGCGTAGGAAATTTTTTGAAATTACTACGTTCCCCTTCACGGAAATCATACTTCTTGGTGTTAGCCACCCGAAGGGCCGCCAGCTTGTCTTCACGCGCATCCTTGCAATGGACTCGGGCCAGACACAGAGCGACATCTGCACCACACCTGGCAGAAGACTTCTTCCACTCTTGCACTCGATCGGGGACTGTGTTTAGTCGAGTCATCAGAGACTCGAGGTCATTTTGGAGCGTCTCCCTGGGCCAGAGCGTAGTGTCAATACGGGAAGTGGTGACCTTCAGCCTTGCAAGATAGTCAATGACAGCAGCAACGCGAGACTCGAGCCGGAACACGTTCATGGCGACTTCATCATTCACCAGAGAGTTGATGGGGTCCAGGTTTGGTTCCAGTCGACCAGTCTCCTCTTCAAAGTTTTGGCAAAATTCTGCAAGTACAATCGCCAAGTCAAGGCAATGGTCGAATGGAAAGATCACTGTGAAAACGATTGTTTGGCGCAAAGGATTACCTTCGAGCATGAGGAACAACTTCTTGGCGAGTCCGCTCAAATAGGCCTCCAGATCATTCTTCTTCCCAGCCAACCGACCGGCCTTTGTCATTCGTGAGCAACTTTGTCGCCACTTGACTAACCTCCTTGTTGGCAATAGCAAGAGCAGCTTTCAGATTGGTGTTTTCTTCTTCAAGCTCAAGTGACCGGCCAACTTCTCGCTCATGAAGCTTGGTCTTCTAAAGCTGTCTTCGTGATCTCAGCTAGCTCAAGGTCTTTCTTCTTCGGGCCTCCTTCACTTTGCTCGCAAAGTTACAAAGAAGGTCGAGACTTTGAAACAAACGAGGGGCAAAAGCAATCATCGACTCCTCACCAAACATACCTTTGGTCTCCTCCTTTGCCTTCGCCAAGTTCTCCTGGACCAGCTTCAGATCAAGCTCAAGTTGGATATGTTTGTTCTCCAACTCTGTGTAACGAGCCACGAGGTTGCAGGATTTCTACGAAGAACCAATCGACAAAATGTCAAAGATAATTCACTTCCGAGTGACTGAGGAAAAATCATACGCTTTCTAAGACTACAAATTAATACAAACATTCGACCGTAGTCTCGGGATTACACCTGATGGGTGCACTCAGCGTGCCCCCACTAGTTCTATCAAGATAGAGTCACCAATCGACCAACAAAAAAAAAGACATTCTTCAGATCAGAGCCAATCGCCAGCAATGACTACGCCTCGGGACTACACCCAGTGGGTGCACTCAGCGTGCCCCCACCGGTTTGAGAAATCCATTCGACCTAGTTGAATGAAGGAAGAACTTAACTTATAAAGCCTATGGTCGACTGCCAGTAGTCCACCATAGCCTTGGGGACTACACCCAGTGGGTGCACTCATCGTGCCCCCACTAAATCGGGATTTTAATCGCACACCCAGTGGGTGTAGGACAACTACAGGTTTCGGAAAGAAGAAATTTTAGAGATCATATCCTAACAGAACAGGCGATGACCAACTAACCTGAACGTTGCTTTGAAGAGCGGAACTGGCGTCATAGGCTGCCTGGCTAGCCTCCTGGATGGCCTTCACCTGCTCCATCATGACTCCCGCCTGGCGTATCGCTTCTTTTGCAGCGCTGGCTTGGTCCTCTGGGACGTAGTGGGTCGAGAAGAGAGAAGGTTGTGCGGCACTCGACGACGCAGGTTGAGCACTCGTCAACGGCACCTTGAAAGATACGGTGTGTCGAGTGGTGTTCTCCCCCTCCGCGACCAATGTCTCGGGTGCTGGCACGTCCTATGTCATCCTCCCAGCGGACGCTTTCCTGTTCCTCCTGTGCTTCAGCGGTTCCTCATCATCGTCGTCATCAGGAAGGGTGATAACGACATTGGATGGAGCTGCAGAAAAGAATTAGAATTAGAGACCAAGAGCCAATCGACTAAAAACGGAATTAAGAGAGTGGTACCAGGTTTTGAGGTTGCAGCATCTTCCATCTCATGATCGTCAGCCCTGCCCGAGGTATCAGAAGTAGCAGCACTACGATTCCGAAAACCAGTCGGTTAACTCATGAGTCGACCAAGGACAAACTCGTATAGAGCAACAAGACTCAGATAACATTTTTTACCCTGATATGGTGGGAATCGACACCTTCATCTTTGGCAAGACCTTCGCTGGTTTCGACGGCACCGTTCGAGATTGCTTTGGAGCCTTCTCAGTCGGCGCCGGAGAAGTGTTCCGAGGACGCTTGGTCGACTGCACGATAGTCGCGACCCCCTTGCCGCGTTCAGTCGCTGGGTCGTGAATGAGCTTCGATCGTCTTTCCGTGCAAGGCGATGCGGTCTCCTCCTCCTCCTCCTCCTCTTCTTCCTCCCCATCGGAGTCGTCATCATCATCATCGTCAGCAGCGTCCGAGTCCCACTCCTCCTGGCTTTCGCCCCCACTTGCTTCCTCCTCTGCAGTCGGCGTCTGTGCTCCATTCGGCATCGAGTATAGTTCGGTGAAGGCCTGACAAACAGCGATAGAGATCAATCGACCAATTTGCAGCGAAAGCAGAATAAGCATGGCAGGATTACAATTGGAAATAAAGTGGACATACCTTGTTTGGAATGCTGGAATGGTCGAGTGGCGGAATCCTCCTGGCTCCTCGAGGGTTGTCCTTGTTCCCAGTTGAAGGAAATATGCCCTAGAGGCAATAATAAAGTTATTATTTATTTCCTTATTTCATGGTAAATGTTTATTATTCATGCTAGAATTGTATTAACCAGAAACATAATACATGTGTGAATATATAGACAAACAGAGTGTCACTA
The DNA here is from genome assembly GCA_021437245.1 of Aegilops speltoides. NCBI lineage: Eukaryota > Viridiplantae > Streptophyta > Magnoliopsida > Poales > Poaceae > Aegilops > Aegilops speltoides. The sequence goes on along the minus strand of CM038144.1, from coordinate 496,243,559 downwards.
GTATGCCTCTACCAGACTAGCTTGTTAATCAAAGATGGTTAAGTTTCCTAACCATAGACAAAGGAGTTGTCATTTGATTAACAAGGTCACATCATTAGTTGAATGATCTGATTGACATGACCCATTCCATTAGCTTAGCACCCGATCGTTTAGTATGTTGCTATTGCTTTTATCCATGACTTATACATGTTCCTATAACTATGAGATTATGCAACTCCTGCTTACGGAGGAACACTTTGGTACTACCAAACGTCACAACGTAATCGGGTGATTATAAAGGAGTACTACAGTGTCTCCAAAGGCGATGTTGGGTTGGCGATTTCGAGATTAGGATTTGTCATCCGATTGTCGGAGAGGTATCTCTCGCCCTCTCGGTAATGCACATCACTTAAGCCTTGCAAGCATTACAACTAATGAGTTAGTTGTGAGATGATGTATTACGGAACGAGTAAAGAGACTTGCTTCAGTAACGCGATTGAACTAGGTATTGATACCGACGATCGAATCTCGGGCAAGTAACATACCGATGACAAAGGGAACAAACTTATGTTGTTATGCGGTCCGACCGATAAAGATCTTCGAGAATATGTAGGAACCAATATGGGCATCCAGGTCCCGCTATTGGTTATTGATCGAGACGTGTCTCGGTCATGTCTACATTGTTCTCGAACCGTAGGGTCCGCACGCTTAAGGTTTCATGGCGGTTATATTATGAGTTTGTGTATTTTGATGTACCAAGGAGTTCGAGTCCCTGATGTGATCACGACATGACGAGGAGTCTCGGAATGGTCGAGACGTAAAGATTGATATATTGGACAGCTATGTTCGGACATCGGAATGGTTCCGAGTGGTTTCGGATAATACCGGAGTGCCGGAGGGGTTACCGGAACCCCCCGGGGAAGTAATGGGCCTTAATGGGCCACGAGGGGAGAGAGAGGGCTGCGCCAGGAGGTGGCGCGCCCCCATGAGGAGTCCGAATTGGACAAGGAGGGGGGGCGCGGCCCCCCTTTCCCTCTCCCTCTCCCTCTCCTTCCTTCCCCCTTCCCCCTCCTAGTTGGACTAGGAAAGGGGAGTCCTACTCCCACTAGGAGGAGGACTCCCCCTCCCTTGGCGCGCCCCTCTAGGGCCGGCCGGCCCTCCCCCTTGCTCCTTTATATACGGGGGCAGGGGGCACCCTAAGACACAAGTTGATCCTTGAGATCGCCTCAGCCGTGAGCGTGCCCCTCCACCATATTCCACCTCGGTCATATCGTAGCGGTGCTTAGGCGAAGCCTGCGCCGGTAGAACATCAAGATTGTCACCACGCCGTCGGCCGACGAAACTCTCTCCCCGAGCTTTGCTGGATCGGAGCCCGAGGAGCGCCACCGAGTTGTACGTGTGTCAAGAACTCTGAGGCGCCGGAGTAACGGCGCTGGATCGGTTGGATCGCGAGGATAACGTCGACTACTTCCTCTACGCCAGATCGCTTCCGCTTCGGTCTACAAGGGTATGTAGACAACACTCTCCCCTCTCGCTATGCATCACCATGATCTTGCGTGTGCGAGGAAATTTTTGAAATTACTACGCTCCCCAACAAAGGCATCCGAGCCCAGGTTTTACGGTTTGATGTTTTGCACGAGTAGAACACAAGTGAGTTGTGGACGATATAAGTCATACCGCCTACCAAAGATGTCATACTTTGGTTCAGCGGTATTGTGAGATGAAGCGCCCGGACCGACATTACGCCAGACGCTTATGCGAGACTGGTTTCACCGCTACGAGCACTTGTGCTTAAAGGTGGTGGCGGGTGTCTGCTCTCTCACTTTAGTTGAACTGAGTGTGGCTACGCCCGTCCTTGTGAAGGTTAAACGGAGTCTATTTGACAAACTATCGCTGTGGTTTTGATGCGAGGTAAGAACGGTTCTTGCTAAGCCCGTAGCAGCCACGTAAAATTTGCAACAACAAAGTAGAGGACGCCTAACTTGTTTTTGCAGGCATGTTGTGATGTGATATGGTCAAGACGTGATGCTATATTTTATTGTATGAGATGATCATGTTTTGTAACCGGTTATCGGCAATCGGCAGGAGCCATATGGTTGTCGCTTATTGTATGAAATGCAACGCTCAGTAATTGCTTTACTTTATCACTAAGCGGTAGCGATAGTCGAGAAGCAATAGATGGCGTAAACGACAACGATGCTACGATGGAGATCAAGGTGTCGCGCCGGTGACGATGGTGATCATGACGGTGCTTCGAAGATGGAGATCACAAGCACAAGATGATGATGGCCATATCATATCACTTATATTGATTGCATGTGATGTTTATCCTTTATGCATCTTATCTTGCTTTGATTGACGGTAGCATTTTAAGATGATCTCTCACTAAAAATTATCAAGTAGTGTTCTCCCTGAATATGCACCGTTGACAAAGTTCGTCGTGCCGAGACACCACGTGATGATCGGGTGTGATAAGCTCTACGTCCATCTACAACGGGTGCAAGCCAGTTTTGCACACGCAGAATACTCAGTTATACTTGACGAGCCTAGCATATGCGAGATATGGCCTCGGAACACGGAGACCGAAAGGTCGAGCGTGAATCATATAGTAGATATGATCAACATAGTGATGTTCACCATTGAAAACTACTCCATCTCACGTGATGATCGGTTATGGTTTAGTTGATTTGGATCACGTGATCACTTAGATGACTAGAGAGATGTCTGCTCAAGTGGGAGTTCTTAAGTAATATGATTAATTGAACTTAAATTTATCATGAACTTAGTACCGATAGTATCTTGCTTATCTATGTTTGTTTGTAGATAGATGGCTCGTGCCGTTGTTCCGTTGAATTTTAATGCGTTCCTTGAGAAAGCAAAGTTGAAAGATGATGGTAGCAATTACACGGATCGGGTCCGAATCGAGGATTATCCTCATTGCTGCACGTAAGAGTTACGCCCCGAAGCACCGCTGGGTGCCAGTGCCTCTCGCTGATGCAACCGACGACGCTAAGAACGTCTCGCGAGCAAAGCTGATGACTACTCTATAGTTCAGCAGTGCCATGCTTTACGGCTTAGAACCGGTCTTCAACGACGTTTTGAACGTCATGGAGCATATGAGATGTTCCAGAGTTGAAGTTAATATTCCAACAGTAATGCCCGGATTGAGAGATATGAAGTCTCCAATAAGTTCTATAGCTGCAAGATGGAAGAGAATGGGTCTCGCTGGTGAGCACATACTCGTAATGTCCGGGTATTACAATCACTTGAGTCAACCGGGAGTTAATCTTCCGGATGATTGTGTCATTGATGTAATTCTTCAATCACGCCACCAAGCTACAAAGGCTTCGTGATGAACTATAATATGCAAGGGTTAGTAAAGACTATGCCCGAGCTCTTCGCAATGCTAAAGGCTGCGGAGGTAGAAATCAAGAAGGAGCATCAAGTGTTGATGGTCAATAAGACCACTAGTTTCAAGAAGAAAGGCAAAGGGAAGAAGAAGGAACTTCAAGAAGAACAAGCAAGCAAGTTGTCGCTCAGAGAAGAAACCCAAGTCTGGACCTAAACCTGAAACGAGTGCTTCTACCGCAAGCGATCGTCATCGAAGCGGAACTGCCCCAAGTATTTGGCGGATAAGAAGGATGGCAAGGTGAACAAAGGTATATGTGATATACATGTTATTGATGTGTACCTTACTAGAGCTCGCAGAGCACTGGTATTTGATATCGGTTCTGCTGCTAATATTTGCAACTCAAACAGGACTACGGATTGCTTAACACTAGCAAAGGACAAGGTGACGATGCGCTGGGAAATGGTTCCAAAGTCGATGTGATCGCGGTCGGCACGCTACCTCTACATCTACCTTCGGATTAGTTTTAGACCTAAATAATTGTTATTTGGTGCCGCGTTGAGCATGAACATTATATCTGGATCTTGTTTGATGCGAGACGGTTATTCATTTAAATCGAGAATAATGGTTGTTCTATTTATATGAGTAATATCTTTTATGGTCATGCACCCTTGAAGAGTGGTCTATTTTAATGAATCTCCATAGTAGTGATACACATATTCATAATGTTGAAGCCAAAAGATGCAGAGTTGATAATGATAGTGCAACTTATTTGTGGCACCGCCGCTTAGGTCATATCGGTATAAAGCGCATGAAGAAACTCCATATCGATGGACTTTGGAGTCACTTGATTATGAATCACTTGGCACTTATGTAACCGTGCCTCATGGGCAAGATGACTAAAACCCCGCTTCTCCAGTACTATGGAGAGAGCAACAGATTTGTTGGAAATCATACATACAGATGTATGTGGTCCGATGAATGTTGAGGCTCATGGCGGATATCGTTATTTTCTCACCTTCACGATGATTTAAGCAGATATGGGTATATCTACTTAATGAAACACAAGTCTGAAACATTTGAAAAGTTCAAAGAATTTCAGAGTGAAGTTGAAAATCATCGTAATAAGAAAATAAAGTTTCTACGATCCGATCGTGGAGGAGAATATTTGAGTTACGAGTTTGGTCTACATTTGAAACAATGCGGAATAGTTTCAAGAACTCACGCCACCCCGAACACCACAACGTAATGGTGTGTCCGAACGTCGAATCGCACTTTACTAGATATGGTGCGATCTATGATGTCTCTTACAGATTTACCGCTATCGCTTTGGGGTTATGCTCTTGAGACGGCCGCATTCACGCTGAATAGAACACCGTCAAAATCCGCTGAGACGACACCTTATGAACTATGGTTTAGCAAGAAACCAAAGTTGTCGTTTCTTAAAGTTCGGGGATGCGATGCTTATGTGAAAAAGCTTCAACCTGATAAGCTCGAACCCAAATCGAGAAATGTGTCTTCATAGGATACCCAAAGGAGACAGTTGGGTACACCTTCTATCACAGATCCGAAGGCAAGACATTTGTTGTTAAAATGGATCCTTTCTAGAGAAGGAGTTTCTCTCGAAAGAAGTGAGTGGGAGGAAAGTAGAACTTGATGAGGTAACTATACCTTCTCCCTTATTGAAAGTAGTTTATCACGTAAACCGGTTTCGTGACATCTACACCAAATAGTGAGGAAGTTGATGATGTTGATCATGAAACTTCAGATCAAGTTACTACGTAACCTCGTAGATCAACCAGAGTAAGATCCGCACTGTGAGTGGTATGGTAATCTTGTTCGAAGTCATGCTACTAGATCATGATGAACCTACGAACTATGAAGAAGCGATGGTGAGCCCAGATTCCACAAAATGGCTTGAGGCCATGAAATCTGAGATGGGATCCATGTATGAAAACAAAGTGTGGACTTTGGTTGACTTGCCCGAGGGTCGGCAAGCAATAGAAAACAAGTGGATCTTCAAGAAGAAGACCGACGCCGACGGTAATGTTATCGTTTATAAAGCTCGACTTGTCGCAAAGGGTTTTCGACAAGTTCAAGGGATTGACTACGATGAGACCTTCTCACCCGTGGCGATGCTTAAGTCCGTCTCGAATCATGTTAGCAATTGCCGATTTTATGATTATGAAATTTGGCAAATGGATGTAAAAACGCATTCTGAATGGATTTACGAAGAAGAGTTGTATATGATGCAACCGTAAGGTTTTATCGATCCAAAGGAGCTAACAAAGTGTGCAAGCTCCAATGATCCATTTATGGACTGGTGCAAGCATCTCGAGTTGGAATAAACGCTTTGATAGTGTGATCAAAGATTTGGGTTTATATGCACTTTTGGAGAAGCCTCAGATTTACAAGAAAGTGAGTGGGAGCTCAGAGCATTTCTGATATTATATGTAGATGACATATTACTAATCGGAAATGATATAGAATTTCTGGATAGCATAAAGGGTACTTGAATAAGAGTTTTTCAATGAAGGACCTCGGTGAAGCTGCTTACATATTGGGCATCAAAATCTATAGAGATAGATCAAGACGCTTAATTGACTTTCACAAAGCACATACCTTGACAAAGTTTTGAAGAAGTTCAAAATGGATCAAGCAAAGAAAGGGTTCTTGCCTGTGTTACAAGGTGTGAAGTTGAGTAAGACTCAATGCCCGACCACCGCAGAAGATAGAGAGAAAATGAAAGATGTTCCTATGCTTCGCCATAGGCTCTATCATGTATGCAATGCTGCGTACTGCACTGATGTGTGCCTTGCTATTAGCTTAGCAGGAGGTACCAAAGTAATCCAGAGTGGATCATCGATCATGGTCAAGAACATCCTGAAGCACCGAAAAGGACTAAGGATATGTTTCTCAGATATGGAGGTGACAAAGAGCTCATCGTGAACGGTTACGTTGATGCAAGTTTGACACTCGATCCGGCGATTCTAAATCGCAAACCGGATACGTGTTTACACTAAACGGTGGAGCTGTCGGTTGGTGCAGTTCTAAACAAAGCGTCAGAGGGATCTACATGTGAAGCGGAGTACATAGCAGCTTCGGAAGCAGCTAATGAAGGAGTCTGATGAAGGAGTTCATATCCGATCTAGGTGTCATACCTAGTGCATCGGGTCCAATGAAAATCTTTTGTGACAATATCGAGCAATTGCTTTAGCGAAGGAATCCAAATTTCACAAGAGAACCAAACACATCAAGAGACGCTTCAATTCCATTCGGACTTGGTCCGTGGGAGACATAGAGATTTGCAAGATACATACGGATCTGAATGTAGCGCACCTGCTGACTAAGCCTCTTCCACGAGCAAAACATGATCAGCACCAAGACTCCATGGGTGTTAGAATCATTACTGTGTAATCTAGATTATTGACTCTAGTGCAAGTGGGAGATCAAGGAAATATGCCCTAGAGGCAATAATAAAGTTATTATTTATTTCCTTATTTCATGATAAATGTTTATTATTCATGCTAGAATTGTATTAACCGAAACATAATACATGTGTGAATATATAGACAAACAGAGTGTCACTAGTATGCCTCTATTTAACTAGCTTGTTAATCAAAGATGGTTAAGTTTCCTAACCATAGACAAAGGAGTTGTCATTTGATTAACAAGGTCACATCATTAGTTGAATGATCTGATTGACATGACCCATTCCATTAGCTTAGCACCGATCGCTTAGTATGTCGCTATTGCTTTTATCCATGACTTATACATGTTCCTATAACTATGAGATTATGCAACTCCGCTTACGGAGGAACACTTTGGGTACTACCAAATGTCACAACGTAATCGGGTGATTATAAAGGAGTACTACAGGTGTCTCCAAAGGCGATGTTGGGTTGGCGATTTCGAGATTAGGATTTGTCACTCCGATTGTCGGAGAGGTATCTCTGGCCCTCTCGGTAATGCACATCACTTAAGCCTTGCAAGCATTACAACTAATGAGTTAGTTGCGAGATGATGTATTACGAACGAGTAAAGAGACTTGCTTGTAACGAGATTGAACTAGGTATTGGATACCGACGATCGAATCTCGGCAAGTAACATACCGATGACAAAGGAACAAACGATGTTGTTATGCGGTCTGACCGATAAAGATCTTCAGAGAATATGTAGGAACCAATATGGGCATCCGTGTCCCGCTATTGGTTATTGATCGGAGACGGTCTCGGTCATGTCTACATTGTTCTCGAACCGTAGGGTCCGCACGCTTAAGGTTTCGATGACGGTTATATTATGAGTTTGTGTATTTTGATGTACCGAAGGAGTTCGGAGTCCCGGATGTGATCATGGACACGACGAGGAGTCTCGGAATGGTCGAGACGTAAAGATTGATATATTGGACAGCTATGTTCGGACATCGGAATGGTTCCGAGTGGTTTCGGATAAGACAGGAGTGCCGGAGGGGTTACCGGTGAAGGAAATATGCCCTAGAGGCAATAATAAAGTTATTATTTATTTCCTTATTTCATGATAAATGTTTATCATTCATGCTAGAATTGTATTAACCGGAAACATGATACATGTGTGAATGCATAGACAAACAACATGTCACTAGTATGCCTCTACTAGACTAGGTTGTTAATCAAAGATGGTTATGTTTCCTGACCATGAACAAAGAGTTGTTATTTGATTAACAAGGTCACATCATTAGTAGAATGATCTGATTGACATGACCCATTCCATTAGCTTAGCACACGATCGCTTAGTATGTTGCTACTGCTTTTATCCATGACTTATACATGTTCCCGTAACTATGAGATTATGCAACTCCGCTTACGGAGGAACACTTTGGTGCTACCAAACGTCACAACGTTCTCGGGTGATTATAAAGGAGTACTACAGGTGTTTCCAAAGGCGATGTTGGGTTGGCGATTTCGAGATTAGGTTTTGTCACTCCGATTGTCTGAGAGGTATCTCTGGCCCTCTCGGTAATGCACATCACTCAAGCCTTGCAAGCACTACAACTAATGAGTTAGTTGTGAGATGATGTATTACGGAACGAGTAAAGAGACTTGCCGTAACGAGATTGAACTAGGTATTGATACCGACGATCGAATCTCGGGCAAGTAACATACCGATGACAAAGGAACAACGATGTTGTTATGCGGTCCGACCGATAAAGATCTTCAGAGAATATGTAGGAACCAATATGGGCATCCAGGTCCCGCTGTTGGTTATTGACCGAGACGTGTCTCGGTCATGTCTACATTGTTCTCGAACCGTAGGGTCCGCACGCTTAAGGTTTCGATGATGCTTATTATGAGTTTATGTATTTTGATGTACCAAGAAGTTCGAGTCCCGGATGTGATCACGGACATGACGAGGAGTCTCAAATGGTCGAGACATAAAGATTGATATATTGGAAGCCTATATTTGGAGTTCGAATGGTTCCGTGAAAACAGAATTTATCGAGTACCGGAGGTTACCGAACCCCCGGAACTAAATGGGCCTCAGTGGGCCTCGAGGAGAAGAGGAGGGCCGGCCAGGGGTGGCGCGCCCTCCCCCCAGTCCGAATAGGACAAGGAGGGGGCGGCGCCTTCCTCCTTCCCCCTCCCCCCAATCCTACTCCAACTAGGAAGGGGGAGTCCTACTCCCGATGGGAGTAGGACTCCTCCTGGCGCGCCTCCTCTAGGCCGGCCGCCCCCTCCCTCCTTTATATACGGGGGCAGGGGGGCACCCTAGAACACACAAGTTTGATCTACGGATCGTTCCTTAGCCGTGTGCGGTGCCCCTCCACCATATTCCACCTCGGTCATACCGTCAAAGCTTAGGCGAAGCCTCGCGCCGTGAAACATCAAGATCGCCACCACGCCGTCGTCGACGAACTCTCCCTCGACACTCGGCTGGATCGGAGTACGAGGGACGCCATCGAGCTGTACGTGTGTCAAGAACTCGGGGCGCCGGAGTAACGGCGCCGGATCGGTCGGATCGCGAGGAGAACGTCGACTACTTCCTCTACATTGTGATCGCTTCGCCGGGTCTCACGAGGGCGTGAGACAACACTCTCCCTCTCGTTGCTATGCATCACCATGATCTTGCGTGTGCGTAGGAAATTTTTGAAATTACTACGCCCCCAACAAAGGGCATCCGAGCCTAGGTTTTTATGGTTTGATGTTTTGCACGAGTAGAACACAAGTGAGTTGTGGGCGATACAAGTCATACTACCTACCAGGATGTCATACTTTGGTTCAGCGGTATTGTGAGATGAAGCGCCCGCACCGACATTACGCCAGACGCTTACGCGAGACTGGTTTCACCGCCACGAGCACTCGCTGCTTAAAGGTGACCGTGGGTGTCTGCTCTCTCACTTTAGTTGAACTGAGTGTGGCTACGCCCGGTCCTTGAGAAGGTTAAAACGGAGTCTATTTGACGAAGTATCGCTGTGGTTTTGATGCGTGGTGAGACTGGTTCTTGCTTAAGCCCGTAGCAGCCACGTAAAATTTGCAACAACAAAGTAGAGGACGCCTAACTTGTTTTTGCAGGCATGTTGTGATGTGATATGGTCAAGACGTGATGCTATATTTTATTGTATGAGATGATCATGTTTTGTAACCGGTTATCGGCAATCGGCAGGAGCCATATGGTTGTCGCTTATTGTATGCAATGCAATCTTCAGTAATGCTTTACTTTATCACTAAGCGGTAGCGATAGTCGAGAAGCATAAGTTTGGCGAGACGACAACGATGCTACGATGGAGATCAAGGTGTCGCTACGGTGACGATGGTGATCATGATGGTGCTGCGGAGATGGAGATCACGAAGCACAAGATGATGATGACCATATCATATCACTTATATTGATTTGCATGTGATGTTTATCCTTTATGCATCTTATCTTGCTTTGATTGACGGTAGCATTATAAGATGATCTCTCACTAAATTATCAAGAAGTGTTCTCCCGAGTATGCACCGCTGCCAAAGTTCGTCGTGCCTGCACACCACGTGATGATCGGGTGTGATAAGCTCTCGTCCATCTACAACGGGTGCAAGCCAGTTTTGCACACGCAGAATACTCGGGTTATACTTGACGAGCCTAGCATATGCAGATATGGCCTCGGAACACGGAGACCGAAAGGTCGAGCGTGAATCATATAGTAGATATGATCAACATAAGATGTTCACCATTGAAAACTACTCCATTTCACGTGATGATCGGTTATGGTTTAGTTGATTTGGATCACGTGATCACTTAGATGACTAGAGGGATGTCTTCTAAGTGGGAGTTCTTAAGTAATATGATTAATTGAACTTAAATTTATCATGAACTTAGTACCGATAGTATCTTGCTTGTTTATGTTTGATTGTAGATAGATGGCTCGTCTTTGTTGTTCCGCTGAATTTTAATGCGTTCCTTGAGAAAGCAAAGTTGAAAGATGATGGTAGCAATTACACGGATCGGGTCCGTAACTCTGAGGATTATCCTCATTGCTGCATGTAAGAGTTACGCCCCGGATGCACCGCTAGGTGCCAGTTCGCCGCCGATGCAACCGACGACGTTAAGAACGTCTGGCGAGCAAAGCTGATGACTACTCTATAGTTCAGCAGCCATGCTTTACGGCTTAGAACCGGGACTTCAACGACGCTTTTGAACGCTCATGGAGCATATGAGATGTTCCAGAGTTGAAGTTAATATTCCAACAGTAATGCCCGGATTGAGAGATATGAAGTCTCCAATAAGTTCTATAGCTGCAAGATGGAGGAGAATAGTTCATTAGTGAGCACATACTCGTAATGTCCGGGTACTACAATCACTTGACACAATTGGGAGTTAATCTTCCGGATGATTGTGTCATTGATGTAATTCTTCAATCACCGCCACCAAGCTACAAAGGCTTCGTGATGAACTATAATATGCAAGGGTTAGTAAAGACTATACCGAGCTCTTCGCAATGCTAAAGGCTGGAGGTAGAAATCAAGAAAGAGCATCAAGTGTTGATGGTCAATAAGACCACTAGTTTCAAGAAGAAAGGCAAAGGGAAGAAGAAGGAACTTCAAGAAGAACAGCAAGCAAGTTGTTGCTCAGAGAAGAAACCCAAGTCCGGACCTAAGCCTGAAACGAGTGCTTCTACCGCAAGCGATCGTCATCGAAGCGGAACTGCCCCAAGTATTTGGCGGATAAGAAGGATGGCAAGGTGAACAAAGGTATATGTGATATACATGTTATTGATGTGTACCTTACTAGAGCTCGCAGAGCACTGGTATTTGATACTCGGTTCTGCTGCTAATATTTGCAACTCAAACAGGACTATGGATTGCTTAACACTAGCAAAGGACGAGGTGACGATGCGCTGGGAAATGGTTCCAAAGTCGATGTGATCGCGGTCGGCACGCTACCTCTACATCTACCTTCGGATTAGTTTTAGACCTAAATAATTGTTATTTGGTGCTGCGTTGAGCATGAACATTATATCTGGATCTTGTTTGATGCGAGACGGTTATTCATTTAAATCGAGAATAATGGTTGTTCTATTTATATGAGTAATATCTTTATGGTCATGCACCCTTGAGGAGTGGTCTATTTTGATGAATCTCGATAGTAGTGATACACATATTCATAATGTTGAAGCCAAAAGATGCAGAGTTGATAATGATAGTGCAACTTATTTGTGGCAATCGCCGCTTAGGTCATATCGGTGTAAAGCGCATGAAGAAACTCCATATCGATGGACTTTTGGAGTCACTTGATTATGAATCACTTGGCACTTATGTAACCGTGCCTCATGGGCAAGATGACTAGAACACCGCTTCTCGGTACTATGGAGAGAGCAACAGATTTGTTGGAAATCATACATACGTATGTATGTGGTCCGATGAATGTTGAGGCTCGTGGCGGATATCGTTATTTTCTCACCTTCACAGATGACTTAAGCAGATATGGGTATATCTACTTAATGAAACATAAGTCTGAAACATTTGAAAAGTTCAAAGAATTTCAGAGTGAAGTTGAAAATCATCGTAATAAGAAAATTAAATTTCTACGATCCGATCGTGGAGGTGAATATTTGAGTTACGAGTTTGGTCTACATTTGAAACAATGTGGAATAGTTTCAGCAACTCATGCCACCCGAACACCACAACAATGGTGTGTCCGAACGTCAGAATCGCACTTTACTAGATATGGTGCGATCTATGATGTCTCTTACAGATTTACCGCTATCGCTTTTGGGGTTATGCTCTAGAGACGGCCGATTCACACTGAATAGAACACCGTCAAACCGCTGAGACGACACCTTATGAACTATGGTTTGGCAAGAAACCAAAGTTGTCGTTTCTTAAAGTTTGGGGATGCGATGCTTATGTGAAAAGCTTCAACCCGATAAGCTCGAACCCAAATCGGAGAAATGTGTCTTCATAGGATACCCAAAGGAGACAGTTGGGTACACCTTCTATCACAGATCCAAAGGCAAGACATTCGTTGTTAAGAATGGATCCTTTCTAGAGAAGGAGTTTCTCTCGAAAGAAGTGAGTGGGAGGAAAGTAGAACTTGATGAGGTAATAGACCTTCTCCCTTACTTGAAAGTAGTTTGTCGCAGAAACCGTTTACGAGACATCTACACCAAGTAGTGAGGAAGTTGATGATGTTGATCATGAAACTTCAGATCAAGTTACTCGCAGAACCTCGTAGATCAACCAGAGTAAGATCCGCACTGAGTGGTACGGTAATCCTGTTCGGAAATCATGCTACTAGATCATGATGAACCTACGAACTATGAAGAAGCGATGGTGAGCCCAGATTCCGCAAAATGGCTTGAGGCCATGAAATCTGAGATGGGATCCATGTATGAAAACAAAGTATGGACTTTGGTTGACTTGCCCGAGGGTAGGCAAGCAATAGAAAACAAGTGGATCTTCAAGAAGAAGACTGACGCTGACGGTAATATTATCGTTTATAAAGCTCGACTTGTCGCAAAGGGTTTTCGACAAGTTCAAGGGATTGACTACGATGAGACCTTCTCACCCGTAGCGATGCTTAAGTCCGTCCGAATCATGTTAGCAATTGCTGCATTTTATGATTATGAAATTTGGCAAATGGATGTAAAGACCGCATTCTGAATGGATTTCGGAAGAAGAGTTGTATATGATGCAACCGTAAGGTTTTATCGATCCAAAGGAGCTAACAAAGTGTGCAAGCTCCAATGATCCATTTATGGACTGGTGCAAGCATCTCGAGTTGGAATAAACGCTTTGATAGTGTGATCAAAGCATTTGGGTTTGTACTGCACTTTTGGAGAAGCTCAGATTTACAAGAAAGTGAGTGGGAGCTCAGAGCATTTCGATATTATATGTAGATGACATATTGCTGATCGAAAATGATATAGAATTTCTGGATAGCATAAAGGGATACTTGAATAAGAGTTTTCAATGAAAGACCTCGTGAAGCTGCTTACATATTGGGCATTAAGATCTATAGAGATAGATCAAGACGCTTAATTGACTTTCACAAAGCACATACCTTGACAAAATTTTGAAGAAGTTCAAAATGGATCAAGCAAAGAAAGGGTTCTTGCCTGTGTTACAAGGTGTGAAGTTGAGTAAGACTCAATGCCCCACCACCGCAGAAGATAGAGAGAAAATGAAAGATGTTCCTATGCTTCAGCCATAGGCTCTATCATGTATGCAATGCTGTGTACTGCACTGATGTGTGCCTTGCTATAAGTTTAGCAGGAGGTACCAAAGTAATCCAGAGTGGATCATCGACAGCGGTCAAGAACATCCCAAATACCCGAAAAGGACTAAGGATATGTTTCTCAGATATGGAGGTGACAAAGAGCTCATCGTGCACGGTTACGTTGATGCAAGCTTTGACACCGATCCGACGATTCTAAATCGCAGACCGGATAACGATTTACACTAAACGGAGGAGCTGTCTGTTGGTGCAGTTCTAAACAAAGCGTCGAAGCGGATCTACATGTGAAGCGGAGTACATAGCAGCTTCGAAGCAGCTAATGAAGGAGTCTGATGAAGGAGTTCATATCCGATCTAGGTGTCATACCTAGTGCATCGGGTCCAATGAAAATCTTCGTGACAATATCGAGCAATTGCCTTAGCAAAGGAATCCAGATTTCACAAGAGGACCAAGCACATCAAGAGACGCTTCAATTCCATCCGGACTTAGTCCGTGGGAGACATAGAGATTTGCAAGATACATACGGATCTGAATGTTGCGCACCGCTGACTAAGCCTCTTCCACGAGCAAAACATGATCAGCACCAAGACTCCATGGGTGTTAGAATCATTACTATGTAATCTAGATTATTGACTCTAGTGCAAGTGGGAGATCAAGGAAATATGCCCTAGAGGCAATAATAAAGTTATTATTTATTTCCTTATTTCATGATAAATGTTTATCATTCATGCTAGAATTGTATTAACCGGAAACATGATACATGTGTGAATGCATAGACAAACAACATGTCACTAGTATGCCTCTACTAGACTAGCTTGTTAATCAAAGATGGTTATGTTTCCTAACCATGAACAAAGAGTTGTTATTTGATTAACAAGGTCACATCATTAGTAGAATGATCTGATTGACATGACCCATTCCATTAGCTTAGCACACGATCGCTTAGTATGTTGCTACCGCTTTTATCCATGACTTATACATGTTCCTGTAACTATGAGATTATGCAACTCCTGCCACGGAGGAACACTTTGGTGCTACCAAACGTCACAACGTTATCGGGTGATTATAAAGGAGTACTACAGTGTCTCCAAAGGCGATGTTGGGTTGGCGTATTTGAGATTAGGTTTTGTCACTCCGATTGTCGGAGAGGTATCTCTGGGCCCTCTCGGTAATGCACATCATCAAGCCTTGCAAGCACTACAACTAATGAGTTAGTTGTGAGATGATGTATTACGGAACGAGTAAAGAGACTTGCCGTAACGAGATTGAACTAGGTATTGGATACCGACGATCGAATCTCGGGCAAGTAACATACCGATGACAAAGGAACAACGATGTTGTTATGCGGTCCGACCGATAAAGATCTTCGAGAATATGTAGGAACCAATATGGGCATCCAGGTCCCGCTGTTGGTTATTGACCGAGACGGTCTCGGTCATGTCTACATTGTTCTCGAACCGTAGGGTCCGCACGCTTAAGGTTTCGATGCGATGCTTATTATGAGTTTATGTATTTTGATGTACCAAGAAGTTCGAGTCCCTGGATGTGATCACGGACATGACGAGGAGTCTCAAATGGTCGAGACATAAAGATTGATATATTGAAGCCTATATTTGGAGTTCGAATGGTTCCGTGAAAACAGAATTTATCGAGTACCGGAGGTTACCGAACCCCGGGAACTAAATGGGCCTCAGTGGGCCTCGAGGGAGAAGAGGAGGGCCGGCCAGGTGGCAGGCGCCTCTCCCCCAGTCCGAATAGGACAAGGAGGGGGCGCCTCTTTCCTCTTCCCTCCCCCAATCCTACTCCAACTAGGAAGGGGGAGTCCTACTCCGGTGGGAGTAGGACTCCTCCCGCGCCCTCCTCTAGGCCGGCCGCCTCCCCCCTCCCTCCTTTATATACGGGGCAGGGGGCACCCTAGAACACACAAGTTTGATCTACGGATCGCCTTTAGCCGTGCAGCGTGCCCCCTCCACCATATTCCACCTCGGTCATACCGTCGCAAGCTTAGGCGAAGCCTCGCGCCGGTGAAACATCAAGATCGCCACCACGCCGTCAGGCCGACGAAACTCTCCTCGACACTCGGCTGGATCGAGTACGAGGGACGCCATCGAGCTGTACGTGTGTCAAGAACTCGGGGCGCCGAGTAACGGCGCCGGATCGGTCGGATCGCGAGGAGAACGACGACTACTTCCTCTACATTGTGATCGCTTCGCCTTGGGTCTACGAGGGTACGAGACAACACTCTCCCTCGTTGCTATGCATCACCATGATCTTGCGTGTGCGTAGGAAATTTTTGAAATTACTACGCTCCCCAACAACCGGAACCCCCGGGAAGTTATGGGCCTTAATGGGTCACGAGGGAGAGAGAGGGCTGCGCCAGAGGTGGCGCCCCCATGAGGAGTCCGACTGGACAAGGAGGGGGGGGGCGCCCCCCTCCCTCTCTCCCTCCTCTCGCTTCCTTCCCCTTCCCTTCCTAGTTGGATTAGGAAAGGGAGTCCTACTCCCACTAGGAGGAGGACTCCCCCCTTGGCGCGCCTCTCTGGGCCGGCCGGCCTCCCCTTGCTCCTTTATATACAAAGGCGGGGGGCACCCTAAGACACACAAGTTGATCCTGAGATCGCTCTTAGCCGTGAGTGGTGCCCCTCCACCATATTCCACCTCGGTCATATCGAAGCGGTGCTTAGGCGAAGCCTGCGCCGGTAGAACATCAAGATTGTCACCACGCCGTCAGGTCGATTTAAACTCTCTCTCCCGGAGCTTTGCCGGATCGGAGCCCGAGGAGCGCCACCGAGCTGTACGTGTGTCAAGAACTCGGAGGCGCCGGAGTAACGGTGCTGGGATCGGTTGGATCGCGAGGATAACGTCGACTACTTCCTCTACGCCAGATCGCTTCCGCTTCGGGTCTACAAGGGTATCTAGACAACACTCTCCCTCTCGTTGCTATGCATCACCATGATCTTGCGCAGCGTAGGGAAATTTTTGAAATTACTACGCTCCCCAACACCAGTGACCGCGGTCATCCATCTCTCCAAAGGTGGCGCTGCCGATCGCTTCGATGGATCCGAGTCTCATCTCTCGGTTCCACAAGACAGCCACATGCAATGGCCTCGCTTCAAGAGGCTGGATGCGCCACCGAGAAAGACCTCCGTAAGGTCCATACCCGCCACCCTTCCTCAACTAACTGGACTACGCTGCCCATCAGCATCTTCACTTGGGCTTTCTTCAGGAGCATCTTCAGAGAAGAGGGCTTCAGACTCGGTCCATAGAGAACGGAGGAGACCACTGACCGTCTCCGGCGTCGACTCGCTTTGGCAAGAAACCAAGTCGATCGCCATCCTCCGACCGACTCGTGGAGAGTCATGGCCGAAAGGTGCTCTTGTTTCTCATCCGATCCCTGCACCACCACACATCTGAATAACCTTGGTCTTATCGTCATCCGACTCGCCTTTTTCACCGCTTTGGGAACGACAAGTGAATATGTGCTTGAACAGACCCCAGTGCGGTCGGCAGCCCAGGAAGTTCTCGCACAGGGACACGAAGGCAGCAAGGTAGGCGATGGAATTCGGATTGAAGTGATGGAGTTGCGCACCAAAAAAGTTCAGGAAACCCCGAAAGAAGACACTCGGAGGCAGAGAGAACCCACGATCGACGTGGGTAGCCAGAAGAACACACTCACCCTGTTCCGGTTGGGTTGTCATACTGTCCCCCGGAGCCTTGTCGCCTGCGGGGAATCAAACCTCGTTGGCCATCTCTCGCGAGATCTTTCTCGGTGATGGTCGACCGGATCCAATCTCCTTGACCCAGCCGGCGGCGCATTTAGATCTTGACGAAGATCCGCCTGACCGTCGCTCTCCTTTCGCCTTCCCTTCGCTGTCGCTTTCTTCGCTCGCTTCCAGAGCCACCGCCTTCTCCTTCACCATTGTCGCCACGGTGTGCGAGGAGTGGTTGGGCGGAGGCGAGAGCTGGCGCAGCGGGCGGAGGCGGAGAGGACAGGGGGGAGAATGGAGAGGTACTGTTCAAAAACCCTCGCCAGGCCCCTTTATAAGAACACTTCCGAGTGGATGACAGGTGGGCCCAGGCGATCTAATCACATCCCGAAATAAGTCACAGACGCGACACGTGGCGAAAAAAGGTGGCGTGGGAATCGAGGCGCCTATGCCCTATCCCATCCGAACGCCAAGGTCCGCCTGGCCAAGGCTTCCCCAAATTTCGGATCCCACAAAATCCGCGAACGGCAGATCGATCTGTCAGATGAGAGATTTCCTGCGATCCGTCGCTCGGAGATTGTTAAGTTCAAAATTTCACTCGACGAAAGGAAAGAATGGATCAAGGCGACTGAAGAGAAAAGTTGCTGATATCCACAAAGAGATTATGGTCCAAGATGATACATGTCAGAACACAAAAGCAGGTCGGAAATATTGTCAACTCCTTCCTCACTCAAACCTCGATCCATTCGGGGGCTAATGATGAAGTCATGTACCTAGGGTAGAGTCATAGACCTGATCAAAGTACCCTACCCAAGGACACCCTCAGAAGAAACTACCTTCCAGTCGACCAAGAGAGACTTCACTCGACGGACTCGAAGGACTCGACCATGAAGACTCACTCGACCACCAGAAGGTCAAGAACCATTCTGCATCGTAACGGTCTGTAATTAAGTAATCTTTATGGCATTTAGGACACTTTATGTAAGGCGTTACCAGTAACGCCTAGACTTAATGTACTTTAAACCCGGCATTACTGAGGGCCGGAGGGGTCTGGCAAACACTATATAAGCCACCCCCTCCTCGGTGTAAAGGGTTCGCACCCCTGTAATCCATATACACATAATCCACTCGACCGCCTCCGGGCTCCGAGACGTAAGGTTGTTACTTCCTCCGAGAAGGGCCTGAACTCGTACATCTCTTGGTGTTTACAACTGCTCCATAGCTAGGACCTTGCCTCTCCATACCTACCCCCCACTCTACTGTCAGACTTAGAACCACGACACCCGGCCCGGCCCGGCACGTGACTTAGTGGGCCGTGCCTGGCACGTGGACGGTGGCCCGGCTAGATCGTGCCTGGGCTGCCTTGCCAGGCATGGCACGACTAGCACATTTTCTCTTGAGAAAAACCTACTGCTACCTACGTATACCAATTTCTCAAAAAAAAAACTACGTATACCAGGGACAGGGAGGCAGCCAGGCAGGGACCAAGGGGACGTGCCTGCCTACAATTCTTTATTCCTGCAAATCGATGTGCCTCTAGCACGACACAAGCTCAAGAGCGCACTACAATTCTTTATTCATTATTCCTGCAGACGCCAACCATCATTTTTTTTCTTCACCAATGCTAATGAGGCAATAACGATCGATGCTGCGCCCGTGCCTCGACGTGCCTACTCAGGACAAACCGGCCGACGTGCCGACCCATCCATGTAGTAGTGAAGGGGTCGTGCCTGGGCCAAAGAGGCCGGCACGCGTACTTAGCGTGCCTGGCTCGTTGGACCCAGGCCGGGCCGGGCCGGCCCATTTTGGCTAAGTTTGCTCGTGCCCTCGTTTTCTTGATAGGTTTTTCTATTTCGCTGTGCGATAGTGGGCCGGCGCAATAGCCTAGTTGGAATCCTTTAGCGAGAGAAATCTTTAGGCTCGCTGAATGCGAGAAATAGCTCCCGCGTTTGAGCAATCCATTGTCAACTGGGTGAAAACGGAGTGGGCTGATTTCTTTCTACCATATTTTACCTTCATTTTCATGCCTTTTACCAGAGAATTATATTGTCTCAAAAAGCAAATTATTCTAATCTAAGAACCAAAAAAATTAGCACTAGTGGAAAAAAAGCCTAAGCTCAATAAATTCAAAGAACCAACATTATTACAAAAAACAACCCAAACAAACAAGAAATCAAAAACAAACATCTGGGGTATCTCCGACAACAACCTTCAGGACAAGGGGATGGCGCGCCGGTGCCAACGTTGTTCCTCTGTAGAGCCGACAAGACTTTTTATCTTGCGGTCAGGAAGTCAACCACCTACGGACGAACCAACGCCCTGGAGCAGTTACCACAACTATTATGATATATCACAAAAAAAGACAATAATGTTGACTGTAACTATTATGATATATCACAATAATGTATACTATTATGCGTGATTTTTATTTTGGCAGCATATACAAGTATAATTAAGTCCAAGGACATTTGAGTTAGCCCCCACCCACCCAACTTTGGAGAAAAGTGAGATTTTTTTTGAAGGGCCTAGATGAGAGGAAAATTAGTGTTATGCCCCCCAGATCTTTGTCATCTACCTTTGCCCCCCGTGGTTTTTGTCTTGCCCTACCACTACTTGGATCCACCATCTTCTATCGAAATAGACTGCCAGATCCTCAAGCTTGGACGTCGTCCGGGAGCGAAACTACCTTTCGCTAATTGAGATATGGATAGGGGGGAGTATAAATTTGTGCGGAAATGAATAGGAAAGAAGATACTACGGTGGCGGCACAAATAAAAAGTGGAAAATCGTTGGAACTCAAAAAATATTGAACTTCAAAGAAATATAGAATAAAATCCAAAGAGACAATTGCTAAGGTGATTGTAACTATTATGATATATCACAATAATGTATACTATTATGCGTGATTTTTATTTTTGGTAGCATATACAAGTATAAGTTCAAGGACATTTGAGTTAGCCCATGTAGGCTGGTCTAGAGTTGGCTATATATACATGAAAAAACACAATATGCATGTGCAGATACGAAAATTATGTTCCCCAGTTTCATTTTCGTTTCCGCTTTTGTTCCCCAAATTAATTTTAATTTTTGTCTCATATTTACAATTCGCTTCCATCCTAAGGTAGAACGGGTGCAAAGTTTTCGCTTAATTCGTGTTCATCCCCATGTTTGTACAATAGTTCTTCATTTCACGGATAGCCTTCTTTCTTGGGGTGCCGAACTAACGTCGCATTGCCCAAAGTTGGTAGCGACTCCCCAAAAACATCCGAAAAAAATACTTGGTGATAAAGTGGGACCGAACTCGCGGCGCATGACTCATGACTGCGTGTCCTAAGACTTGTAAGGACCAACTCCAGCGGCATAAAAAAGCTGTTACATAAATATGCATTGCGGTGCATAAGAACTATGAGGGGCAACAGATCTAAATATTTTTTGGATTTTGAACATGATTTTATTGAGAGAATAGAATATTTATTGAAACAAAATCATTTCAAATTTTTTGAATATTTTTTTAAAATTGTAATTTATTTGAAAACACGAACATTCTTTGGAAAACTCAAATATTTTTAAATCTTAAACAACCTTTGGGAAAGGGGAGATTTTTGAGCAAAATTGAAAGCACGGACATTTTTGGAAAAAAAAGAGAGCTTTTTTAAACTCTAAATAAAAGCTTTGAAAATGCTAATTTTTTTGAAGCCCAGTTTTTTGGGGAAAAGGCGACAATTTTTCTAAATTTGTTAACAAAATTGCAAAACAGGATTTGTTTTGAAGTTTTGAACAATTTAAGAAAAACACAAACATTTTTGAAAAGAAAATAAACATGAAAAAAGAAGAAAATAAACTCAGTAAACTTTTTTAAAAAGAAAATAAAAATGAAAAAAGAAGAAAATGGAAGTGACAGCCGCCGGTGTGCTTGTTGATCGAAACAGTCATTAATAGCTTTCTTTTTTGAAGATACAGGGCGCCGAAAGAAAGAAAAAGAAACAGGAAAAAACTAAAAAAGAAAAAGGAACAGGAAAAAAAGACCCCGCTTCAGGAACTTCCTAGAAGGAAGATTCCCAAACCGGGGGAAAAAATCGGCTAAACCTTCCCAAAACCGGAATGGTTGAAACGTTTAACGGGGCAGCCCATCCTGAGCGCTCGTCTTTCTCCCAGTAATGCTACACGTACAAAAGGAAACTGGTGATCCAATGATGCTCGAAACTTTTGCATGCAGTGAAGCTCTTGCCCTAGCAGATGAGCTTGATATTCAGAATATGGTAGTAGCATCAGACTGCCTAGAAGTGGTAAAAGATATCAACAAGGGGACGGGAGGTCCTAATGCGGCTATCATCCAAGAGATTGCAGCGCGTATATCTTCTTATATGTACGTCTTGGTTTTTATTCATGAGTGTAGGAATTTTAATTTCGAGGCTCATACTCTCACCAAGTTTGCTTGTAATTTAGGAGTAGGTAGACATGTGTGGTTGGATAACCCTTATAAACTGAACCGTGTACCTATGAACATTGTTATCAATCAATAAAAGGGGAGCTCCTATAGGGCGCCTGCAGCGCCGCTAACACAATTGGCGCCCACTGCACCGCCCTCGTGGGCCGGCCCAGTATCACGAAGCGCCAACGTAAAATACACTGCGTAAAAAACAATAAAAATGTTGGTGCGGGCAGCAGCGAGGATTCGAACTCGCACCGACGACATGCCGCACGCGCAGAATAACGAGTCGAGCTACTGCCTTCGACATGCTGACTTTACCGTGCAAATATTAATACGTAACTGAAGCCGCGTTGTTCCAAAAAAAAAGCCAACGAACAAAAAAAAAGAAGTTTCACGAATTTGTTTTAAAAAATGATTTATGTATTCAAAAATGTTCACTCATTTCAGGAAAAAATTCACGGATTTGAAAGCTCATGAAATTTTAAAAAGGTCAGTAAGGAAAGTTCAGTGTACATCAAAAAATGTTCAATGGGTATTTAAATAGTTTTTCAGCGCATATCACAAAATTGTTCAATGTGTAGTTAAAAATTGTTCAGATTATATTACAAAAATGTTCAATGTATAAAATTTGTTCATCTTATATATAAAAATGTATAATATGTTTTAAGTTATTTCAATGTATATCACAAAAATGTTCACTGTGTAGTTAAAAATTGTTCATCGTACACCCAAAAAATGTTTAGTGTATATTGGAAAATCGCTCGTCGTATATAAATTTTTGTTCATGTTCTCAATAATTGTTCAAATTTTAAAAAGTCATGGAATTTTAAAATTTTCATCGAATTTTAAAAATAGTTCATCGATTTGATAAAAGTTCCTTCAATTTTAAAAATTTCACGAATTTTTTAAAATTCGCATTTTTAAGAAAATATAAAAAGGAAAATGAGAAAAGAAAAAGAAAAAAGGAACCAGATATAAAAGAAAAAAAACGCCCAGAAATCAGCGAGCAGTGAAATCTGGTTTGGTGGGCTCTCGTTGCCTGCGTAAATAAAAGAATGAAAATAAGTAAATGGATACAATCTGTGTTGTGGTCGGTTGGTTAGTGTGCTACTATTTCAACGGCGATGTCGTGAGTTCGATACCTCACATTCGCAATAAGATTTTTGCTGCTCTTTTTTAAGAGAAAGAAAAAGAATGAAACGGGCCGGCCCAGCGCGGCGCGGGGTATGCGCCCGTTTGCGGCAACCGAAGAAACGGGCGCTGAAGGCGCCCGTTAGGAAATGCCCAATAAAAGTGGGCGAGATTTCTCAAAAAAAAAATACAAAAGGATACATGCTTTTACATAAAGGTGGCTTTTGATTGAAGATTAAGGGAGAGAAGGGGCCCATCCCCATGAAAATCGGAGGAGTGGTTAGTTAGTTTGAAAAGATCCTAATCATCGTGTAAAAGCATGTAAATCTTTGTATGTTTAGTATTATTGATCTTTCTCCTCTGTCGTGGGCCTAGTCCGGACAACTTGCCGCAAACGAGTTTTCCATTTTTTCAGGGGAAAGCGGGCTTGGCCCTAGGGCGTCGCCCCGGGCCTCAGTCCGTGTTGACCTCAGTTCCCTTGGTCGGACTGGGGGAAGAGGGACTAGGTGCTGAGCTGAGGTCCATGTCCATCCATATAAGCGAAGGGAGACTCGTCGATCGGAGAGAATAAGTCGGGCCTCATCAAGCTGTCTCGCTCGCTCCTAGTCCTAGGTCGTCAGAGCTGGACGGCCGCCGGACCGGACCAAGGTACGCCTGCCGTCATGGCTGCTGCGAACGGCGACTCGATCAAGCTCCATTCTCTGTGCTACGACGCCGACGACGCACCACATCCACATGCATGATGAAGATCCAAGGCTACTCGTACCTGCGTGGATGAGGAAGAGCAACCCCAACTGTAGAAGGACAAGTTATGGGCTGTGCAATCACGATGTATTGATCGGTGCACCAGGCACGTATATATAAGTACAGAGGTGGGCCACAACCTCAACTATACAAGGAAAACAGGAGGTGGGCCCTACACATATACACGCATACAATATACTCAACACTTCGCAATCGAAGCGGCGCCAAGGACGCAGAGATCAGAACGAAACTCCTCAAAGGTGGAAGTCGGCAGTCCCTTCGCTATCAAAATAGCGAATCGCCGAGCGGTTGGCACATGGAGAACCCGCATGCGCCCAAGAGCCACCTCGCCGCGCACAAAGTGAATGTCCAGCTCGATGTGTTTCGTCCGCGATGATGAACGGGTTGGCGGAGAGGTACACCGCAGACGCGTTGTCGCAGAGACAACCGTAGCTCGGGAGACATCGTGATGTAGCTCCTTAAATCGCCGGCTGTGCACTCGGCGCATGCGTTAGCCACAACTTCGGTACTCAGCCTCGGTGCTAGAGCGCGAAACCGTGGGTTGTCGCTTGGACGACCACGAGACGAGGGAAGGACCGAGGTAGACGCAGTAGCCAGACGTGGACCGACGAGTATCGGGCCACCGCCCGATCCAGATCGGAGTAAGCCACCATCTCCGGAGAAGTGGACGCCGTGAGTGTCAACCCAAGGACATCGTGCCGCTGGATGTAGCGGCGATCCGCTTCACGAGAGTCCATGAGAGTCACGAGGCGCGCATGTGGAGACACACCTGCCGGACAGCATATCAAGATCCGTCGGGTGAGAGTCAAATCATCAGAGAGCACCGACAATAGACCAAGAGAACGGAGCATCCGACGCAGCGAACCTCAAGAGCAGAGACCTTGGCCTTCGTGGTCAACAGGAGTAGCAACCGATGGCAATTGAGCATGCCAACAAGACTCAAGAAGCTCATGGGCATACTTCTGATGAAGAAAGAAACCGTCCGGACGCCGAACGACCTCAATGCCAAGGAAATAATGGAGAGCACCTGGTCCTTGATAGCAAACTCGCCACGCAGCCGGAGAGTAATCTCAAGAACGGCCGCGGAGGAGGCTGTCGATGATGATGTCGCCGACGTAAAGCAAAAATATGCGCCGTGTCACCGTGGCGATAGACAAACAAAGAGGCGTCCGAGCGAGTGACGCTGAAGCCCAAGAGTTCAAGAAACCCAGCGATCCGCTGGTACCGTGCACGGGTGCCCGCTGAGCTCAGAAGAGAGCGCGACAAAGACAGCACACATGGCCGGGAATGAGGCGCCGACGGCCGGTGGGTTGCTCACAAAACACCGCTCCTCAAGATGGCCGTGGAGAAAGGCGTTGGAGACATCCATCGGTGAACAGGCCAGCCGCGAGAGACGGCGAAGCTGGAGGACAAGCAGGATCGTGCCCGGTTTAACAACCGGGGCGAACATCTCCGTGAAATCAACTCCAGCGCGCTGGCGGAAACCGCGGACCACCCAGCGAGCCTTGTAGCGCTCAAGTGGACCGTCTGAGCGGGTCTTGTGATGAAAGACCCACTTGCCGGTGATGACGTTGGCGCGAGGAGGCCGGGGAACCAGAGTCCAGGTGCGGTTCCGTTGGAGAGCGTCGAACGCTTCCTGCATCGCCGCGAGCCAGTGAGGATCACGGAGGGCGGCGCGGGCGGACGCAGGAATGGGTGACGGCTCCGCGGCAGATGCGACAAGGACGTACTCGTCACGCGAGTACCGGAGACTCGGGCAGTGAATGCCGGCGCGAGCACGGGTGATGGGACCGGACGGGGCCACCGGTGCCAGCGAGGCGGCCGGCGAGGTTGCCGGGCGAGGCGGCGGCGACGCTGCCGGGCGAGGGGCCGCGTCCCAGCCGGCGCCGCGACGGGCGACAGAGCCGGGCGAGGCGGCCAGCGACGGAGCAAAAAGGCGGTTGCCGGCGAGGCCGACGAAGCGGCCGGCGGCGGGTCGGCGAGGCGGCCGCAATGCGCCGGGCGCCGAGGCGGCGGAGGAGGCGCCGACCCGCGGCGCCTGAAGTCGGGGCGGCGGGTGAAGGCGGGGCGCCGGCCGCACCGTCAGGGCCAGCCGAGGAGGGCGCCGGCAGTGGGACCCGTGGACCGCCAAAGCCCGGAGGCGGTCCACGAATCATTCGTGCTCGTCCACCTGACGAGGTCATCGATGGGCCGCCGGTGGCCGGCGGTGACGAGACGACGAGGGGTGCCTGCTGCTGAAACGGGAAGACCATCTCATCAAAGTAAACGTGTCGGGAAGTGAAAACACGGTGAGAGACGGGATCGTAGCAGCGGTAGCCCTTAGTGTTAGGTGGGTAGCCGAGAAAGATGCATGCGACGGAGCGGGGTGCGAGCTTATGAGGCGCAGTGGCAGCGATGCTAGGGTAGCACAGGCAGCCGAAAATGCGAAGCCCTTCATAAGAGGGGGGTGCACCGAAGAGAAGGTGGTGAGGTGTAAAGTTCCCGCGAGTACGACATGGACGGATGTTGATGAGGAGAGAAGCGGTGGCTAGAGCGTCAGGCCAAAAGCGTGGTGGCACATTGGCATGAAAGAGGAGAGTCCGAACGCAGTCATTAAGAGTGCGGCGATGCGCCAAACATGACCGCTTCGCTGCGAGGTGTACGGGCAAGTGAGACAAAAAATCGTGCCATGTGTGGCGAGAAGGTTACGAACAGCGGTGTTGTCAAACTCCTTCCCATTGTCTGTCTGCAACGCGAGAATGGGCCGTCCAAACTGCGTGCGAACATAAGAGTAAAAACCGACAAGAGTGGAGATAACGTCCGACTTGCGGCGCAACGGGAAGGTCCACACATAATGCGAAAAATCGTCAAGGATGACAAGGTAATAAAGAAAGCTCATATTACTTGCAACAGGAGATGTCCAAAAATCACTATGAATCAACTCAAACGGGTAGGATGCAACAAAGGAAGAAGCCCTAAACGGAAGACGAGCATGTTTGCCAAGGCGGCATGCATGACCACGAGTGATCCTCGTTCTTATTACACGTGAAAGAAAAACTCCGAAGTATGTGGCGAAGGGTGGCAGGATTAGATGACCCAAGCGAAGCGTGCCAGCGATCCACTCCGGTGGCGAGAGCGACAGGGCGGCGGAAGTGGTGGAGGCGGCGGAGTGAACCGGTAGAGCCTCGTCGGGCTGTCACATCGGTGGAGCACCATCCGCGGGGAGCGCCCTTAACGTAAAAAACACATTCACAAATTCAACGGTCACCGGATTTTCACGTGTAAGAGAACGACCGAAACAAGATTTTTAATAAGATCAGAGAAACAAGAATATTAGACATGGATATAGGAGTGGAGTTAGACGGAAAATATGTATGTCCAATATGGGTGATAGGAAGAGAAGAACCGTCACCGACGGTGATGCGGTTGGAGGTGTGGACAGGGTGGGCAGTATGGAGGTTACCGGGGTACGCCGCCATATGAGCGGTGGCGCCACTGTCCATGTACCAATCGCCGTAGCCGGTGTAGCTGGACGGAGAAGGGGCGGTGTGGAGAGCCGCCAGGAGAGCCGGATCCCACGGCGCCGGCGAAAGAGACGACGCAGACGTCAGGGGCAGCAGCGGCGGCCCGCCTGGCGGCGGCTGCTGCCCGTAGGGCGCCGCATAAGGCTGCAGCGTGGCGTAATACGCCTGGTGTGACGGAGGCCTAGTGTCGAGAAGACCCGGAGTAGGAGCCCGTGGAACCGGCATGGAGTAGGCGTGGACGACGCCGGTCCACGGGTTCTCGACCGCGACACGGGGCCGCCGGCCGAGGCGCCGGCTGCTGCCGGCGTGGTGCTCCTCTCGAGCACCGCTACGCCGCCGCCGCCTCGCTATGCGTTACCACCAGCCGCCGCGACGGCCTCCTCCATTGGCCGCCGGGCTGGGGCGGCGGAAGGGCGGGTGGGGCGGGCGGAAGCCCGGGGAAGGCGGGTGCTTGCCTGCGGGCGGCGTCGGGTGGGGCTGTGGCGGGCCGAACCCCAGGTGCCGCAACAAGGGCGGTGTGGGTGGCGCGCTGCCCGCCGCCCGCATCCGGGCGCCTCCAGCTTGAGGTACACGACCACCTTGCCAAAGGTGGGCTCCGGATGAGGGTGAGGTTGAGGCGGCGTTCTCAAGTCCTCGCTGAGGCCGCCGGAGAGGGTGCCGATGAGGAGCTCGTCGCGATCTTCTCCCCAGATCACGGAGCTCGCCGGGCGAGCTTCTTGAGACGCATGCAAAAATCATCGATGGACAAGTCAAGTTGCCGGCACCCGTAAAACTCACCATAGAGGAGGACCTGCGCTGCAGCCGGTTGTCGGTGAAGAGGCCGCTGAGCTTGGTCCAGACCGCATAGGCGCTGCCCTTCGCTCACCACGGTGTGGAAGATGTCGCCGGAGATGGTGAGGTAGAACCAGCGGATGATGGTGGCGCCGAGGATCATCCACTCGCCGTGGATCATGAGCGCGAGTCCACGCTGCCGCCCACGTGGCCATGAAGGAGGTACTCACGAACACAAGCGAAAAGTACCGCTTCCACGCGAGTAGGAGGCGGTGGTTTGGTCAAGCTTGACCGGACGCGCCATGGATGTTGAGGTCGCGGACGAGGGTGACGTCGGGACTGGCGAACGGGTTGGAGACGGTGGAGGAGGAGGAGCTCATGGTGGCGGCGGTGATCGGGTTGGGGCGCGGTGCGGGGTATAGAGAGGGAGCGGGAGCGGCGCGGGTTGGGAGGGGGGTGGGCGGCGCGGGTGGGTATGGGAGAGAGGTGCGGCTCGGGGAAGAGAGGGAGCGGAAGTGGTGCTGGCGGCGATGGCGGCTTCGGGACAGGAGGCGGCGGCCGCGGCGAGCGAGTGGGTGATGGCGGCAGTGACTGCGGCGGCGGCGGCCTAGGGAGGGCGGCGGCGGCGGCCGGTGACGGCGACGTGAGGCAGCGGGCGCGCGCGCGGCGGCGGCGGCGGCTAGGGTTAGGATCTTGCTGTGACTGATACCATGTAGAAGGACAAGTTATGGGCTGTGCAATCGCGATGTATTGATCGATGCACCAGGCACGTATATATAAGTACAGAGGTGGGCCACAACCTCAACTATACAATGAAAACAGGAGGTGGGCCCTACACACACATATACACGTACACAATATACTCAACACCAACAGCTAGGTGTGGCGTCTCATCTCCTTCCTTCCGCGTCGGAGACGGCACCTCGGCTTCTACCCCAGCGGCACCACCCCGTAAACC